>CM058229.1:45032720-46457561 GCA_030180135.1 Orychophragmus violaceus | reverse complement strand
AAGATCCGCTCACCCGGAGAATCGTCGAATCAGCAAAAAGGCGAGTTATCGAGGTGCAGACTCAACAGTCCGAGGAAGTCGGTTCTACGGAGGAGGTGCCCTCACAAAGGATCAACGAGATTTTTCTTGAGGTAACTATTTACTTGTTTAATCAAAATTTACGTAACTCTTCGTTACTTGATTTGTTTAACTCATTTTTAATAATGTATTTTCAGGAAACGCAATGCAGGAAGGGCCGTGTTTTCGGTTTAGGAAACGTGGGGGAGGGATCCTCGACACCGCATTCCCGCTTGCGACCTGAGAGCGACGTTTTCACCGAAGCTTTGCGCGAGAAAGACATTGAAATTGCCGCTCTGAAGATAAGTTTTGAAGCTCGGTTGCAAGAGGAAAGAGAGGAAAATGAGAGGAAGATGAAGGAGATGCACGATCAGATCATGCACTACATCCGATTTGGCGGATCTACTCCAGGAGGAGGAACGGATGGGACACCGAATGTAGTGGGATCGGGAGCAACAGATACACGGGCCGGTTCGGTTGACGGGTTGGGAACGGGACCCGCTGGGGATCCCATGTAATTTTAATAAATACTTTTTATTAATAAATTTAATAATATTTTATAAATTTTTTAATTAAAATAATTAATAAAATTTATAAAATATTTCGTTTAGAAAAAAAATATCTAATATATTTTAAAGTAATTATATATAATTTTTAATTTTCTAAAATAATAATTTTTACAACCGTCGGTTTACCGTCGGTTAATCCAGTCGGCTTACCGTCGGTTAATCGTCGGTTAATACCGTCGGTTAACCGTCGGTTAATTCCGTCGGTTAATTCCGTCGGTTTACCGTCGGTTAAGTCCGTCGGTTTACTGTCGGTTATTTCCGTCGGTTTACTGTCGGTTAATTTTCGTCGGTTTACCGTCGGTTAAATTCCGTCGTTTGACCGTCGGTCAAAATCCGTCGGTTTACCGTCGGGTAATTACAATCGGTTTATCGTCGGTTTACTGTCGGTTATTTCCCGTCGGTTTACCGTCGGTTTACCGTCGGTTATACACCGTCGGTTTACGGTCGGTTTATTACCGTCAATAAACTGTAGGTTATCCGTCGGTTTATTTTTTGTCGATAAACTGTCGGAAAACCGTCGAAAATATTTTCCTCGGAAACCCGTCGGAAAATATTGACAGTTTTCCGACGGATATTTTTTTCCGACGCCATAGAACCGACGGAATTGTACTGTCGGAAAGGCTTCGGAAAAGGCCTTTACCGACGGAAAACAGACGGTTATGTCCGTCGGTTCCCGGTTGTTTTCTTGTAGTGTTTGAAATAAATAATTTATTAAATTATTATTACAAAAAACGTACTT
This sequence comes from Orychophragmus violaceus, assembly GCA_030180135.1. Taxonomy (NCBI): domain Eukaryota; kingdom Viridiplantae; phylum Streptophyta; class Magnoliopsida; order Brassicales; family Brassicaceae; genus Orychophragmus; species Orychophragmus violaceus. The sequence goes on along the minus strand of CM058229.1, from coordinate 46,456,196 downwards.
GGTGGACGATCGAGATGTATGTCGGCAGAAACTCACAGCCCGTCATATGCGCATAGGTGGAGGCGCATCAGCAGGATACGGAGCCGCCTGCTCTACAGCGGTGAAGACGGAGGTACGACGGCGGAGGCGGAGGTACGGCGGCAGCGGTGCCAGGGTATATATTATGTTGTAGAGGATGACGGATCTCGACTCGATCTCGGTTGGTCGTGAGTCTTAATGAAATTAATGTAGTGTCGCTTATTAGACGCCATCTACAAAAGATTTACGAAGTAATTAACGAAAACTTATCTTTAAATATATATTTTATAACATTCTAAATAAATAAATAAATTACAAAATTTAATTAACTATTTCTAATTAACTAATTCTAATTAACTAAATTAAAATTATAATTAACATTGTAATTAACCTAACAATCTAACAATATATAATTAGCTAATTCTAATTAACTAATTTAGCATTCTAACTAACTAAATTAACATTCTAATTAAACTAACAACATATAATTACCTAGTTATAATTAAAAGAAATTAATCATATATATATATATATATGTATACTATCTATATATATATATACCTTGTAGAAGTCTCCGCCGGAGGGAAGCTCACGCTGGAAGGAGGAAGCACTGACGGTGGAGAAGAGCTGTGACCGTGGTGTAAAGAGGACTGCCAAAGGAAAACGATTTCAATGTCGGAGAAGGGAGCGTCTGTTTCATTATCGCCGGTGGAGAGAGTTGAGAAAATTTGCAGAAGAAATGGAGAAGAAGAAAAGTTGAAGAAGAAAGGTCTGAAATTTATTATATTTTTTATTCATAGCTAATTCGTTGTTATGTACCGACGTTAATTCGTAGTCACAAAAATTTAAAAAAAAATCAGATTTCCCCCGCCTAGGAAATTAATTTTCACCAGACAACGAAACAACGAGGGCTTCATCGTTAAAACATCACTACATAGTGACGATATAATGATGAATATTTGATTATCATCGTACAAGTGTATAGCATAGAAAGATATTCATAGTTTAATCAATTCTATTGAGGGACGATTTAACAACGGATCCGTCATTATTTTGTTGCTTATTTTTTTTTTTTCACTTGTGATTGGATTAAAGCCCAAAGGACAAAAGGTGTGGAAGGACAGACCCGACCCAACACCATTTACAAACCTGAGTAAAAAGAAAGACAAGCTTAATCAACCCACATTTACTGGAAGATTAAGAGAAAAGGCTGCCACGTTTGACCACACGTGGGAACACGTGTTAGACCGTGAGATGCGGAGGGAAAAGCAAGCGGTGCCGGAGAAATCACGTTCGCCTGAGCACCACCGACTCCGGATGAGCCCCACCAACATCATACACCTCAATCTTCAGAAGCCACCGGAGCACAGAGATAAACAGAAAAGCATGAACTTGCTCCACCGCTCGTCGGGAGCTGTCCGGTCGATCCAACTTCTCTGCAAAATAAAGAGTCGCCAACCCACAGACGGATGATAATGAAAACAGCTCGTCCATCCCGCTATGCACCACCACTCCGTGGAAGCTTGTTGCCGACCGAAAGGCCCGGTCATATCCACCTAAATGCTTGATATATCATGGTTTTTACTAGTTTTAGACCATGATATAAGTGTGTTTTAGTGTCTTTTTGTGTTCTTTTAGAGTCTTTTACAAGTATAATCAGGTTTGGAGCTGAATTGGAGATGTTGGAGTATTTCGGGGATTTTTGGAGTGTTTGGCCGAGAGATAGAGTTCACTGTCCGAAACAGAGTACTGCGTCGATCGTTGCACACTAGCATCGATCGTTGCACCAGCGAGATGGGCCAAAACTCGGCGGTTTATGAAGAGTCAAGATATTGCACTCTGATCCAGAAATTCCTGATATTTACAAAGAAGCCCCTGGCCGAGATTAGACCTATATTATTGAGTTTTTGGTGTTTTAATTAGATACGCTTTCATACACTTTTACTTACGCTGAGATTATTAAGAGCAGAGGATTTTTAGAGCTTTTGGGGCTGATCTGGACCTTTACTTCATCTATATTTGGAGAAGATTTCGAACCCCTTTAATTCTTTATTATCTTTTATGCAATTTATTTTTCATATAATTATGTTTTCATTATCTATGTCTGAGTAGATTCCTAGTTAGGTTTAGGGTTTCTCATATAGGATTTCATGACTTGCTAGACTTGTTTAATTCAGTTAAGGATTCATAACTATATATGTTCTTAAATCTAATTGTGCTTAAAGCTAGTTCTAACCTGATCAATTAGAATCTAGATCTTAGGTTGCTAAATGCGACACGGAAGTGTGGTTTAGGAATCTGAACTATTTAGGTTGAGCAATTAAACTTCTCGCAAACGGAAGTTTGGTTTAGGTTAATTGTGAACATATCAAACTTGGAATTAATGCTAGTTTAATCTGTTAGTTCTCGCAAACGAAAGTTTGGTTTGCTGCACTTAGACTTAGAGAATTATCGCAAAGGAATTTGGTTAGTTCTATATCTGTGTTTTGAGTTCTAGAACTGTGCTTAATTAGATCCTTGCTGAATGAACTATTTGCTTGTCTGATTTCCTGAGAACACCCTAGACTTAGCGCTTTTAATAACTTGCTTTCACAATCAACAATCTCTGCTTTTTGTTTACTTTCTCGCATTGCTTTTATTTACATCACATTGCTTTCTTCCTAGTTTAATTTCCTTGTTCTTGAGCTATTGAATACCAGAGTCTATGTGGATTAGATACCCTATATACTACAACCACTGAACTGTGCACTTGCAGTTAGATATAGGATTAAAACTCGACACCTATCAAGTTTTTGGCGCCGTTGCCGGGGACTCTTAGAGTCTTCGATAGCTTAGAGCCTAGGGTTTTACTAGGATTTTTCGTTTTCTTTTCGTTTTTGTTTTTGTTTTTTTTAGTTACTAATTTTCTCTGTTTTCTATCTGTCGCAGGTACCAATTTCGCACTGCGTCGATCGTTGCACTCTTGCATCGATCGTCACTAGGCGATTCTGAGATTGAACCGATCGTTGCACTGATAGCATCGATCGTTGCTGGACGATTACAGACAGTTTATGCAGACGCAGAAAACTAGGAGTAATCCGAACTCGAGCTTAGTTAATCTCGGACTTGAAGAACTTGGACGTCTAGAGAGAACCAACAGAAGAGAAATAAGAGAAAGGATGGTGCGAGAACGTTTGATTCTAGAACGCGATGCTCAAGGTACTCTGAGGGACCGAGATAATAACCCATACAATGCTGCTTTTCAAAGGGTTGATGCTGAAGGGAATGTCATCCCTGATCCTCCTGAGCAACAGCAACAGGAGCAGAACCATGGTCAAAGACAGGCCCAAGGTAGAGAGATGGTTGTACATGAGAGGACTTTAGCTGACTACAACAGACCGGATGAGTTTCATGCAAACCGGTCAGCTCTAGTGCTTCCTAATTTTGAGAGAAATGATTTTGAGATCAAAACCATCTACTACTCGCTGATGAGACAGAATGCATTTCATGGTTACCCAACGGAGCAGCCTATGGATCACATTGATCATTTTGAGGACATAATCACTGGCATGAAGTATGATGGAGTCTGCCCGGATTATCTGTTCCTTAAGCTCTTTCCGCACAGTCTTGCTGGAGACGCTAGTGCATGGCTAAAGCAGCTGGCACCTGGTCAGTATACTACTTGGACAGCCCTGAAGAGTGAGTTCTTGCGTCATTTCTATGATGATGCGCGTTCAGACCAGTCCCGACAGGACATACTCACCTTTTCCCAAGGAGCTGTGGAGCCTTTAAAAACTGCCTGGATAAGATTTAAGCAGTATCAGCGTGACTGCCCACACCATGGATTTACTGAAGTTCAGTTGATTGGCATCTTCTTCAGAGGCATAGATCTTCCATATCAGTCTGCACTGGATAACTCCAGTAATGCTAACTTCAACACCAGGACTCCTGCACAAGCTAAGCAGTTGATTGAGAACCTAGTAGGCAGCAACAGTTGCAAGACTATGGATGAGAGGAGGAAGAAATCTGGTGGAAGTGTAGAGAATTCTGACATAGCTGATATTAGATCTAGGCTGGACACAGTTTGCAATCTCCTAGCAGGTAAGAAGGCTGTCCACTTTGCCCAAGATGTAGAGGTAATTCAAACTGAGGAGGACACTCAGGAGGAAGATGTGAATTACATAGGAGGATCTGGACTCCAAGGTAAAAGGTTTGGTAATCAACAGGGAAACATATTTTTCAATGGAGAACAGAAAAGTGCTTTCAACAGCAACTCCTCTAATTCTGGACAGACTAGTGGTTTTCAGAAAACCTTTGGACAAGGTACTCAAAGAACCTATGGATCTTCATCTTATCAGACTCCTCCTGCACCTACAGCCCATGAGAGTAGAATGGAAGCTATGATGGAACAACTAATGGAGAGTCAGACCAAGAGTACTGTGGACTGCAACAAGAAGTTGGATGCTGTCTATGAAGACCTCAATGGGAAGTTTGAATCCCTGAACACTCACATGAAGCAGTTGGATACTCAGGTGAACCAGATTTCCAGTTCAATAAAAGGAAAAGGAGTAGCAGACACTCATATTAAGGCCTGGTCTGTGTACATTAATGATGGATCTCACCTAGGTGAAAAATTTGAGCTAAGTACAGCTGAATTGGTGAAGGAAGAAGAAATCTATGATTTTGGTGAAAAACTCTCGGGTGAAAATTGCAGTGTTGCAACGATCGACACACACCTAGTGTCGATCGATGCAAGTCGTGAACAGGCAGACTTGCCAGATGATAATGGTATTGATGCAGATTTGGAGCTTGATGGCTTATTTTCTGGAGTCTCTGAGATTTCTCAACAGGAAATCTATGCGCAGATTGTTAGACAACACTCCTCAGTGTCTGAAGTGATTAGGCAGGAAATTGAAGAGCTTAAGAAGCTAGAGGAGATTGGTGAAGAATTGGAAGAAATTCCATCTTCTGATGATCCACCTTATCATCCATGTGTGCAGAGGTACTTGAATAAGATGCTGCCTTTAGATGAAGAGCTGAGAGACTGGATGATTATAGTTCCTCAGCATATTAGTGATGTCCTGCTGACCAAGATCCCGAAGAAGCTGCCAGACCCTGGAGTCTTTGTGCTTAATTGTTCAATCTTTGAGGATAGCTTTAGGCGCTCTCTGTGTGACTTAGGAGCTGCTAGAAGTTTGATGCCATACTCTGTGGCAGAGAAGCTGGGTATGCTGGATTTTACTCCTACTAGGACCTCTCTTGTCCTAGCTGATCAGTCCATACGAGTTCCAGAAGGAATCCTTATGGACATCCCGATGAGAGTTGGAAACTACTTAGTTCCAACAGACTTTCTAGTGCTGAAATATGACTGTGATCCGGATGAAGCATTGCTACTTAGAAGACCATTTTTTGCTACAGCAGGAGCAGTGATAGATGTTAGGAACAGCCTGATAGACCTCCATCTGGGAGATGAGCCGCTGCGTTCTGAGATGGATTAGCTGCGAAACCACTGATAGATGGACAAACATTCACCATCATGGAAGCAGATGATGAGCAGCCAGATGACACTGTGATTGTAGATCCTGGAGCACATTTTACTCCATCTTTTATTGAACATGAGCATTCTGCAACAGCCTACTCGCCACCTTGGATGAGGAGACTTGGACAGAGACAGAAAAAGTCTCTGTCAGGATCTCCTGGTGCCTGAAAAATCTTGTTCGTTCGGTCAAGCTAATGACCTTAAACAAGCGCTGGGTGGGAGGCAACCCACCATTAGGTACTGGTGTTTTTCTACTTAATTTTTGGTGTTTTTGTTAGGATTTTACGTTTGTTTTTGTTTTTAGTGAGTTTATGTTTGCAGGTCTCGGAAAAATTCGCAGTGCGTCGATCGGAATCGCATTGCAGCGATCGTTGCATTACTAGCAACGATCGACCATACACGAAAATCGCCTAGCAACGGTCGATGCACTTAGTGCAACGATCGATGCCTGAGCGACAGAGGTAAAACCTGACAGAACTCAACAAACCATTAACAATTTTTAATCTGTTATTACCGATCCTTCGCTTGACACTACTGGGGACAGTGTGTCTTAAGTGTGGGGGAGGTGCTACTGACGTTCATTTTTCTGTTTTCTTAAGAGTCAGTCCATTTTTTCAAAAATTTTGTTTTATTGAGTCAAAATTGTTTAAGTAAGAAACTATGATTTTTTGAGAAGATTTATAGCACTTGCAGGAACTTAAGTAACCATTGGGATGAAGTTGCAGGATCTATCTCTGACTATTAGAAAACCCAGACACGGATCAACCTACTGGGAACACCCACATCACTTCAGGTATCAGAGGATACTGACTTAGATTTCTCATTTAAGGGCTTGGTATACTTTGTGTCAGATTCCCTTGTTAGTTCTGACACAGCCTGTCAACCTTTCCTATTTAGTTCCCTTCTCCCCTTCCATAAAATAAAAAAAAAAAGATAATAAACTGAGGATGAGTTAGTAACTCCGAAGTGGTCACAGGAGTGGTAGAGACCCCTATTATCTCATGTGCGATCCATGGAATGTGTCCAAAGTACACCCCATAACGGGAAGAACACTGATAAAAAAAATAAATTGATACCCAATGTGAGAAAAATCAGTTGTTAAGGAAGGGAAAGAGAAGAAAGGGACTAGAGAAAGATAGTATGGTGGTCTAGAGCTGATAAGGTAAGAATCCATGTGCCCTTTGATCGATACTCCTTAGGTGAGACCGCACTTAAATACTTGCAGAAGTCAGTAGGGAGAATTTGAATGCTTGAATGTGATTGTGGAGTTTACTTAGGACAGTTGCTAAGGGTGGGGGAAGTATATGTTGGTCTTGATGTCCTGTGATTGATTCTTTCAGTGGTTTACTAAGGGGAATCTGAGTGTTGTAGCTTCTAGGATGAAATGAGTTTCTGAAGAGTTTTCAAACCTCTTCACCATGCTTTAGTTCTCTGTTTTGCTTGAGGGCAAGCAAAGGCTAAGTGTGGGGGAGTTGATATATCATGGTTTTTACTAGTTTTAGACCATGATATAAGTGTGTTTTAGTGTCTTTTTGTGTTCTTTTAGAGTCTTTTACAGGTATAATCAGGTTTGGAGCTGAATTGGAGATGTTGGAGTATTTTGGGGATTTTTGGAGTATTTGGCCGAGAGATAGAGTTCACTGTCCGAAACAGAGTACTGCGTCGATCGTTGCACACTAGCATCAATAGTTGCACCAGCGAGATGGGCCAAAACTCGGCGGTTTATGAAGAGTCAAGATATTGCACTCTGATCCAGAAGTTCCTGATATTTACAAAGAAGCCCCTGGCCGAGATTAGACCTATATTATTGAGTTTTTGGTGTTTTAATTAGATACGCTTTCATACACTTTTACTTACGCTGAGATTATTAAGAGCAGAGGATTTTTAGAGCTTTTGGGGCTGATCTGAACCTTTACTTCATATGTATTTGGAGAAGATTTCGAACCCCTTTAATTCTTTATTATCTTTTATGCAATTTATTCTTCATATGATTATGTTTTCATTATCTATGTCTGAGTAGATTCCTAGTTAGGTTTAGGGTTTCTCACATAGGATTTCATGACTTGCTAGACTTGTTTAATTCAGTTAAGGATTCATAACTATATCTGTTCTTCAATCTAATTGTGCTTAAAGCTAGTTCTAACCTGATCAATTAGAATCTAGATCTTAGGTTGCTCAATACGACACGGAAGTGTGGTTTAGAAATCTGAACTATTTAGGTTGAGCAATTAAACTTCTCGCAAACGGAAGTTTGGTTTAGGTTAATTGTGAACATATCAAACTTGGAATTAATACTAGTTTAATCTGTTAGTTCTCGCAAACGAAAGTTTGGTTTGCTGCACTTAGACTTAGAGAATTATCGCAAAGGAATTTGGTTAGTTCTATATATGTGTTTTGAGTTCTAGAACTGTGCTTAATTAGATCCTTGCTGAATGAACTGTCTGCTTGTCTGATTTCCTGAGAACACCCTAGACTTAGCGCTTTTAATAACTTGCTTTCACAACCAATAATCTCTGCTTTCTGTTTACTTTCTCGCATTGCTTTTATTTACATCACATTGCTTTCTTCCTAGTTTAATTTCCTTGTTCTTGAGCTATTGAATACCAGAGTCTCTGTGGATTCGATACCCTATATACTACAACCACTGAACTGTGCACTTGCAGTTAGATATAGGATTAAAACTCGACACCTATCAGTGCTCCTCATGAGCAAGTGGAAAACAAGACTTAGTCCATCAAAGTCAGAGGACACAGGGGAATAGATTTTTAAGGTTTAGGGTATACAACTAAGCAAATTCGTGGCTATATGTAAATTTGGTTTTATATATAAATTTGTCAAAGAATGTATATTTCAGATATTTGGTTGTAAATTTATAGTTTAGAAGGATTATTTGATCTTACTTATAAAAATACATTTTCTACCAACTATAATATGTAAGATTATAATCATATGAAACTTATTCCAAACATATGAGTTTTGAAGACGAACTCATCCAATCATTCTCGGATTTTCATTTTTCCGAGACATCAACACTGATATAGCTAAGTCTCTCTTCAGTCTAAACCTAGGTTTTGTTTATAGATTGATTAAGCATAGGTTTTGTTTATATCAATATTTGATTTTTTATAAGCAAATGATGTGTATTAGATATTCATATCATGCGATAAAATAACTACCGAATCAACATTTCCTTGTTATTTCGACGCTGGTAACAGCGAATTAACGACAAAATCTGGTTACTTGTCGCCAATTCATCGCTAGATATGACAAATTAACAACCGATTATTTACTATATTTATTTGTGAAATTTACTCCAAGTAGTATTAATCTTTAGTGTTATTACTAACTTAGTATCAATTGCCCTAAGTTTACTAAGTTAATATATATTAAGGAGGTGTAAAATGATTGAATTACCATTGTGATAAAATTACCATTTTTAATACATTTATTTTAAATTTCTTTAAAATGGAAAATTACAATACATCAATTAAAATAAAAACTGTTAAAAAAAAAGAAACGAAGATTTTTAAGTGTCGCCGTCCTCAGGCTACCGTCGCCTTCTCCACCATGAACTGCCCCCTCCGCCGATTTTGACTCCCCTAATTTCTTCGCCTTTGCCACTGTAAAGTTCTGTAGCTGCGGATTCCATCAAACACAGAACCTGAATCTTCTTCTCCAAGTCCTCCAGGTTAATCATTGCTGATCTTCATCTTTACCTCGTTATGCTCTTCAATTTATGGGTTTTTGTTCATGTCTTTCTCGCCAAATAATAAGACCTGGGTTTCATATCATTGTATTGAGGATCTCAGATTTGATTATGTTTCAGAATCATGACTGACAAGAATATCGTAGAGAACGTTATTGGCGATATGGTGGATAACTTCACGGAGCAGTTTAGAAGAACAAGCACACTTCTTTCTTCGAACAAGAAGATACCGTCGCTTCTCGCTTCAAGCGTTTGTTTGGTCGCGAGAAACCAATTCATCATGTCCTAGGCAGTGGCAGATGTAAGAATTCAAAGCTATATGCATAAACACACATATGTGTGAGATTGCTTTGTGTTTGTTCTGATTTAGTCTCTGAGAGATTCTTCAGCTGCTGATGTGTTGTTATGGAGGAACAAGAATATCTCTACAATTTTTCTCATGGGAGCTACTGCAATTTGGGTGCTTTTTGAGTGGATCAAGTTACATTTTCTATCTCTCATTTGTTACGGTCTCTTCTTGGTATGATTACGCAATTCGTTTGGTGCAATGCCTCCGGGTTTCTAAACCGATAATTCTTAAATTCTTGATATATACATGTATCGTTGTGACTGCAATCTGACAAAGTCCTTTTTATAAATGTCTCAAAATAGTTCACAGTCAAGAGTGCCTCGCCTTGTTCTTCAAAAAGGTTTCTTTGCTGATGTCGGTGTGACCATTGGCAGAGAGGTTAACCGCTGTTTATTGTTTCTTCAAGACTTGGCTTGTAGTGGGAATTTAAAACAATTCCTCATGGTCCTTAGTTTCTGATCCCATTATATTTTCACATTTTGTTTTATTAGTCCTTAGATAATGTTCATAGAGCTTTAATCAATCTGCACTAACATCTTTTTCCAGGCTGTGATTGGACTATGGATAGCCGCAATAAGGAGCTGTTGTAATTTCCTAACTGTTTTGTACACTGGTGGATAGTTCAGCTTGAAGAAGCTTGACTAAATCAACTTCTTATCTTTCTTTCTTGTTAGAACAATGAATTATGGTTTTAGTTGACTGTTTTGAGAATATTCATGTAGATTTCGTCTATTGAATCTTTTTATTTTGTTACAAACAATATATCCACTATGTCTTCTTGATGGTGAACACAATTTCACTACTTCCTCAGCCTAATATTGTGAATTTGTATAAATGGAAACGAAAACCTTCATTAGAACAAGTGCATCAGCGGGTTCCAATTTACTCGGCCTCATGGGTTTGCAACTTCCAAAAGATTCCAACAAGAAATAACATTGATGATTCCAATTATAATGTGTACAACATTATGAGCTTTTGTGTTGTCGAAAGTAAGCACATGACATGTGATTCAAAGAAAGAAAAATAAACAGATACTTATGTACATGTACACGTATTTAACATATTTAACATGATCAAATATTAAGAGTAAATTTAAAAATAAGATTTGAACCCAAAAAATCCGTATATTTAAAAATATAAATTGAAACCTAAATCTTAATTTCTAAACCATAAATTCTAAATCCTAAACTCTAAACCATAATTTGGAAACCTTAAAAAATTAAAAATAAAATATAAACCCGTATCACTAAACCCCTCAACCCTAAACCTAAACCATAATTTAAAAAAAAAATTAAAAAAAGAACTAACCCTAAACCCTAAAAAGTAAACCTTGAAATTAAAAATAAATCCTAAAGAGCCTAAACTATAAGTTTAAAATAGGATAATCTAAGATTGCATGTTTCTTCAAGGTTTTTGTTTTATAAAAATTAACTGAAACCCTAATTTTTTTAAAAAAATCTTTTATTTAAAAAACAAATTGAAACCTAAATCTTAATTTCAAAACCCTAAATTCAAACCCTAAACTATAAACCATAATTTGGAAACCTTAAAAATTAAAAATAAACTAATAAAGAGTCTATACCCTAAACCCTAAACCCTAAACCAAGAAAACCTAAATAATAACTAAGAAAAATAAAACCTAAACCATATACACGAAATAACTTAGATATCCTCACATAAAATCCAACAATAACCCTAAATATTTTAAACCTTTAACCCTATGTTCGAAATTTGATTAAAAATGTCCATTTGGAAATAAATAATTTTAAGATTGCCTAATCCCTAAGTTCCACTTATGATTACTTGTTTTGACAATTTTTTTTTTCATTTTAAACTTTAAACAGAAAACCCAAAAATTTAAAATAAAATAAGCCTTAAATGACTGCATTCACAAAATAACTTAGATATCCTCACATAAAAATATGTTTTACTCGCACGTTTTCTCAAATGTTGAATAGAGTAAAAAGGAAATTCAGCAATGTCTATTTTGGATGACACCCACAAGTATGGTCATAAGAGACGTTCTTTTCTACTAAGCACAAAAAACAATAAATTCGGTCATTAAAAACAATAAATTCAGTTTAAAATACATTTCATATATGTCATAAAAGAATATTTTTGCGTTTCTGAAAGAAAACATGTTTCCATTTTTGAAATAAAATCGAATTGGTATAATTAGTTTCCAAAAATCATGGGATTTTCGAAAAAAGAAAGATTTCAGTAAAAAATTTCCATTTTTTAAAATAAAATCATATATGCATATATTTCGAAAATTCAAGCATAATAAGTCTAAAATATTTTCTAAATATAACAAATTTATTTAACACATCAATATTTCAAATTTTATAAAAATTTAATATTATAAGATTAGTTACTGAAATTTTAAAAATATCTATACTAAAAAGTAAACTAAATTTTTTTTGATCCACTTAGGTTCATACAGTATATTATTTTACAATTTTCAGAAGTCATTATTTGCAGTTTAAATTATACTTTTCATTATAAATAAATTTATAAAACTATTTAAAGAAATACACAAATAAATCCGCAGAAAAACTGATGATTCAAAAATGCCACATCATCAATTTTAAAAATACCTGCAAAAACTAAAATTAAATCTTCATCACATCAAACAAATTTGTAACACTAAAACACTAGTTTTGTAATTTTTTTAAGCCTTTTATCTGTGGTAAAGAGTTTTTCAATATCTGCAACAAATACAAAAAATTTGTAACATTGATAATAAAATCTGCTCAATAAATTTGCAAAATTTTGAAAAAAACTGCAAAAAGCCAATAAAGTCTTCAACACTAGCGAATAAATCTTCAAATTAAATCTGCAAAAAATAAACAAATCCGCAGGTATTAAAAAATCTATAACACATGGAACAAATCTGTTACACTTCGTACTAATTTATTAATTAAAAAAGTCAATATCCTTTGTTGCGGATTTATTTAAATCCGTAACAAAAAAACAAATCTTCGACACGTACATTTAAATCTGTAACACTAAATCCATAATTACACAAACAAATCCGCAACCACAAAAATTTGCAACACATAACTGTGGATTTAATTTCGCAGGGAAGGTGGCAATTTCGTAAATAATTTTTTTTTGCTGACATGAAAAAAAATTAATGGCATTTCTGTAATAACTTTTTCCCTTCCAAATGATAATAGGGGTACTTTAGGCAATAAAAATTGAAAAAGAAGACCAAAAGATTAATACTACTCTAATAATAACTATACTTTTCATACTAAATAAGTAATTTTCCCTATTTATTTTTGAAAACTACTCATGTACAAATTGACTCACCTTCAAATTGACAACATTTGAAATCAAATTACAGTATTTATTAATCGTCCGAATTTCTTGACGTTGTACCAGACTCTTCATCAGCTTCTTCTCCATGTTTGTACCATATATAAGAACGCAGTTTAAATCCCTTATTTAACAAGTGATGTCAAACCTTCTCAACTGAAATCAACTTCATATTCTTGCATTTTCAACAAGGACATAATATTTTACCGCTTCAGGTGGTTGTCGAAGTCTGACATTCTTGATACATGAATGTTTGAAGCCCATCTCGAAACTCCTTTGTCGCCACTCTTTCTGAATTCTTATGTCGATACATCCAACTCTGTAATTCGTATATAGATTTTTTGAGAGATTTTTAGTTTTTGGTATTTTTGAGTTGTGAATTTAGTTCTCAACTATGGGGTATTTACAGAAAATTTTCACCTTTTAGCAACGAATATTAGTTATCATCATTAATTCGTCCCTAATAGCGTCAATTTAACAACTAATTTTAAATATAAAACTTTAAAACAAATTACAATTCCAAACATAATGAAAACATATGAAATAAAATTACATTGTATCTAGAAAAAGATACAAATTATTCGTTTGAGTTACTTGAGGCATTATCAGACTTTTCATCGTCATCAGATACATCGACTTCTTCAGATTCAACTTCTTCTGCGTCGTCCGGGAGAGATCCAAATTGCCGATTATGGGGATTTATTAGTAGAACCTCCTCCGTAGTGTCACTAGGTGTTGAAATACAACCGCAACTATCTTCTTACATTGGCGTATCTTCTACTCTAACTATACAACCTCTTGGGGAAATTTAGGTAATAGACAACCAACGGATCTGATACAGCCCCTGGACAGAGACTACGATGGTGGAAGGTAAATGTTGGTAGAGATGAGAATGAAATGGCTGTTGATTGATTCCACAAGCAACAATGGCTGAGAACACTTGATTCCACAAGCAGTCTGAACCGAGATGGATTGAAGGCACCACAGAGACTATGGGAGGATCTCTGATATAGAAGGACACTCAATCTTATGTGAATCACACACACAAGAACAAGCAAATTTTCCTCACAAGGTTGTGCTTGAAGAAGAACAAGAAAATTCGTTTTTTGTTAATATCAAAAAAGGGTCAATGTTTACAAAGCTGCAGAGGGAACCTTATAAAGGGGTTCTTCAGCTAAAGACCTAATTTAGGTCGAAATAAAAACAACAACAAAGACTCAAAACAACAGGACTTGTCAAATGAAAAATGCGAAGCGTTTAAAAGACCATAAAAGGAAAGTTAGCTAAAATAAAAAGAAAACTATCTAAGATAATGACGTGCCTTCTGAGGTTTGAACGGTTGTTTGAATCTTCATTTACCACTGAGACACTTTGTATTACCTGCACAAAATCATAATGAATTGAAGTTACCTGGTTGGTGTGTGTATTGGCCAGTTTTGAAGATGGAGTGTTATGAGCTGGTATTGGTCAATTCAGCTTGAATCCTTTGATCAAATCTTCCTCTAGAACTCCCAATGGGTTGAAATGGTTGAGATGTTCAAGTATTTCCACGTGATAAGCTTCATAATCCTCTTCTTGCTCCATTTGCTCTCTATTGGCTAAGCAACCTGTTTTGATGATATCTTTTAGCTCTGATGTGATCTTGGTGAGATTCTTGATGTTATGAGCTTCTTTTCCTGCCAAGTAAATATTCTTACCTTGGTTGATTCCAGGCTGAGCTTTGTTGATGCTCAGAAGTGCAAGGTCATCCATGAAGTCTAAATTGATTGCTTTAGAGTATGTCATTGTGGCTCTCCTGAACTCGGGTACTTGATGTTGGTAGATACTTGGTTTGATGACCACATCATACCCTCCCTCTTCAAAAAGTTTTGTCCTCAAAACTGTCTAACATGTACCAAGAGAAAGCAAGTCAGGTTTCATTCGCCTTTGGGAGTCAATATAACTACCTCGAGTTTGATGCTTTGGGAATGGTTGGTATGAATCTGGTGGTTTCTCCTTGATTTGAATGGGATATGTGTTATCTTCTTCTATGTCCTTATGCTTTTACATTGCACATGTTCCTTTATGAGCACTCAAGGGAAAGAACATGTGTATTATACTTGAAATGGAGACTTACAAAGTATTTGAGACCTTGAGTTGTTATGAAGTTATTCCAATCCCATATCAAATTTTGAGTTTTACTTACCTGTGTACCACACAATGAACGTTGTAATGACTCATTTTTGTTATTCACTTTCTTTGCAGCAAGATAAGCTGGTGTAGGTTTCTTAAGGAGAGATTGTGCAAGCTCTTTAACTTGACAAGTTGATGAATCTGGAACTCTGTTCCACTATCCTCCTTACCTATATCTTTCTCAATTTTTTTTTTGGACAAGACAAGCGTATTATAGCAGTTAAAAAATCAGGCGAAATAGGTTAGAAGACTTGCCTTGAGCAGGCTATATTTGTGGTTCATGTGAAGGTGAACTCGGTTCTGGTTGGATCTTCTTTTCTTGCTCTTCTCGTTAACATTGTTCTGTCTTAGGTCCTGTATTTGTCTCTACAATTGTTGACAAGGGCAAGTGCATCATACCAGTTATGTGATCATTATAAACAGATTGAGACATCTTAGCTTGTACCTTTTTATTGTTAGAGGCTGAAACAATCTCTTGTTTCTTGTTTACTTGGGGATGAATGCAACCAGTTTGATCCATATCAGCTTTGGTACCTATACCTTTCGTAACTCTTGTGGACGTAATCAAGTGTATTTTCTTATCAAAAAGCTGATAAATATCTTGAGGGGCTGTCAAGGTACTTACCTCAGGGTTGGCTGGTTGTGTCTTAGTCATCATGGCTTTTGGAGTCTTATTTTGTTTTCTTACCAAGGCTGGTTTCTTCTGTGGATTTGCTTGTTTCTTGGTCACAACGTCTCCATAACTTGAACCTACTGGCGTTGTAAATTTCTTTCTTGGGAGTCCTCTAGCAGTGTGGTACTTGTTCTTGCATCTGTATGAAGTTAATTCAATTGATGTTTTAGGGGCAGAACACTTACCTTGACTTTTTGCTTGAGGTTTACACATGGGTGGTGCATGGAAAACACTCTTGGAGTACTGTTTTTCTTGGATTTGGGCGTTCTCCACAAACTCAGAATACATTAGCCTCTTCATGTCTTCCCAAGTGTAAGCTGGACCTTTGTAAGCAAGCCGAATAGCTTCTTCTATTTACCAATTGTTGAAGGTTTCTCCACTTAAATTTTCTTCTGCATAGACCAGTTTGTCTTCCTCTGGAACTTGTTGTGACTACAACCAATCCTCCATGTTTCTCTCCCACCTCAAATAGGCTTCTGGTACTTGTTCATGACCTGAAAATGCAATGAGTTGTAGTTCAAATTGATCAAGATCATTACCATAGTTGTTATTGGATGGGTAGGTGTAATCATGTGATGTTTGGTCTAGTGGTTATGGTTCTAAGTCTCTATGTTTAAGCTCCTCCTCTTCACTGATTTGAGACTCAGTCTCAGCTTCACTGAATGGGTATTCAGTTTCTTCACAGCCTTGGTTGCTGCATCCGTCTCCAAAGTCACATTCAATTCTGGTTCTTCTGGGTTTGAATTTTCTCCAAAAGCAGATTCTTCATACTCAGTATTTTCTTCAAGATTGGTGTCAGAGTGAGCTTCTCCATTCCAAGATTCAAACTCATAAGGTTCTTCTTCTTCCTCACACTCTGGTTCTGCTCCATAGGTGGCTTCAAAATCAGACTGATTCTCCCATGCTTCCTCATTCCTTAAATCACTAATGGAAAAGTGTTCTTTGGTGTAGGCTTCTTCAACCTCAGATTCAATTTGATTTTGCTCTACTTCCTCTTCTGCCCAAGATTCTTCAACAAACTCTTCTTCTCCTTGCCATGAGTTGTTGTCTGATTCTTCATCTACACTCTAAGACTGGTTTTTATCTTCTCCCCAATCTACCTTTGATGTGTAGTCACTTTCTATGTCTTCATCATCCATGTTATGTTCCTGCAAATAAGGTTTAGAAATGTATTAATGTAAAATATAAACTTATTAACACACAGGCCAACTTTCTTTTTCCTTTTTTGTAAGCAGGGTTAAAACACTTAGGTAAAACTTCTGGTAATTTTTTTTTTTTGACTTTTTGGCTAAAAATTCGAAAAACAACACAGAAAAGGATACTGAATAATTTAGAAAAGGAAATAAACTAGTTTTGGCTTGGGAAAAGGGGAAACGGATTAAACAAGTAATCTTCTTCTTTTGGGGGTTTTCTGGTTTTGAAACAATAAAAACTTATGTAAAAATCAAAGAACACAAAAATGACACAAACTAATGCAATTCTTTTGGTTTTGGGTTTAAAATATGCAATAGATGAAGGAAAACAAAATCAACTAGAGAACTAATGCAAAACAGAGACTATTTTATGATTTTCGTTTTTGGATGCAAAGATGAACTACTGCTAGA
Source organism: Orychophragmus violaceus (assembly GCA_030180135.1). Lineage (NCBI taxonomy): Eukaryota > Viridiplantae > Streptophyta > Magnoliopsida > Brassicales > Brassicaceae > Orychophragmus > Orychophragmus violaceus. The sequence goes on along the minus strand of CM058229.1, from coordinate 46,438,835 downwards.
AACTAAATCAACATAACAATTTTTTTTTTGGTTTTTCTTTTATGTATGCAATGAATAAAACAGGAAAACTAAAAAAAGAATGACAAATCTAACAAAACAGAACAGAAATGGATGCAACAGAACGATGAACAAATGAAACAGATGCAATCAAATGAGTTAAACGAAAATTAAAGGATAAAATACACTTGTTAGGAGCCTTTCGGCTCTGATACCAGATGATACAGCCCCTGAACAGAGACTATGATGCTGGGTGGTAAATGTTGGTAGAGATGAGAATGAAATGGTTGTTGATTGATTCCACAAGCAACAATGGCTGAGAAACACTTGATTCCACAAGCAATCTGAACCGAGATAGATCGAAGGCACCACAAAGACTATGGGAGGATCTCTGATACAAAAGGACACTCAATCTTATGTGAATCACACACACAAGAACAAGCAAAGTTTCCTCACAAGGCTGTGCTTGAAGAAGAACAAGAAAATTCGTTTTTTATTGATATCAAAAAGGGTCAATGTTTACAAAGCTGTAGGGGAACCTTATAAAGGGGTTCTTCAGCTAAAGACCTAATTTTGGTCGAAATAAAAACAACAACAAATACTCAAAACAACATGACTTGTCAAATGAAAACTGTGAAGCGTTTAAAAGACCATAAGAGGAAAGTTAGCTAAAATAAATTGAAAACTATCTAATATAATGACGTGCCTTCTGAGGTTTGAACGGTTGTTTGAAGCTTCATTTACCTCTGAGACACTTTGTATTGCCTGCACAAAATCATAATGAATTGAAGTTACCTGGTTGGTGTGTGTATTGGCCAATTTTGAAAATGGAGTGTTCTGAGCTGGTGCTGGTCCATTCAGTTTGAATCCTTTGATGAATTATTCCTCTAGAACTCCCATTGGGTTGAAATGGTTGAGATCTTCAAGTATTTCCACGTGATAAGCTTCATAATCCTCTTCTTGCTCCATTTTCTCTATATCGGCTAAGCAACTTGTTTTGATGATATCTTTTAGCTCTGATGTGATCTTGGTGAGATTCTTGATGTTCTGAGCTCCTTTTCCTGCCAAGTAAATATTCTTACCTTGGTTGATTCGAGGCTGAGCTTTGTGGATGCTCAGAAGTGCAAGGTCGTCCATGAAGTCTAAATCGATTTCCTTAGGGTATGTCATTGTAGCTCTCCTGAACTCGGGTGCTTGATGTTGGTAGATTCTTGGTTTGATGACCACATCAGGATCCCAGATGTCCTTACTCACCGGTATGGTATGAAAGTAATTTGCTATCCACATCAGGATCCCAGATGTCCTTACTCGCCGGTATGTCATTGTAGCTCTCCTGAACTCGGGTGCGAAGCTAGTATGAAACACATGAATTTTTTTGTACCGTCTTTCGGCATTCACTTCCACGGCTCCAAAAATTGTTGCTCGGACGCCACAACCAAGCACTAGATCAAACCAATCACGCGTACTCAATATCAATAATTTCTTGCAACACCCCATAAAAATCTGTTTCACCCCTGACACATACACCATATTTTGTAGTCGGCCGATGTTGGCTATATTGGTATGTGTGAAATACATAACCATGAGTGCAATACATGTGTGCGGTTTTTATCTTAGCGATGGGACGTTGAAGAAACTCAAGAAACCATAAAAGATAAGCTGTATCACCAGGATACACCTGCATACAAGTGTTTTTGGCTAAATCCAGAAGTATCTGAATTTGGAAATTAAATTATTGAAATATAATTAACTGAAGCATACTTGGTCCTTTATCCATATAACGAAATGTTGGTCTTTTCGTTTTCTGACATACCCCCTCGATTGCTTCCTGAACCTTAGTATAAAAATGCTGCAACACCAAATATTTAAATATAGCAACATATTTAACTAAAATTACTTGACTATTAATGTACCATTATCTATACTTCTCAAATGGACGAACATCCTCACAATGTAGAAAGATGTATGTATGTGCGCTATGGCTGTCTTCAGCACTACTCCACCATATTGTTTTTCAATCTACCGCTTAGACGACCAACATATGAAAATATACCTGGAACACCATCAACCGGATATGCTCGTCCCAAAACACCATCATCGTATCGTTGTGGCATTCTCTTACCTGTGCGGACTTTTGTAGAAAAATAGTATGATGTAAAGTGAGACGTTTCTTCTATTAGACTTCCTGAGACAATAGACCCCGGTACCCTTGCTTGATTTTTTGCCTTCCCCTTTAGATGTTTCATGAAACGCTCGAACCGATACATCCACCAAAATTGAACGGGTCCACCTAGTTATACTTCATGTGGGAGATGGATAGGGAGATGTTCCATGGCATCAAAATAGGACGGCGGAAAGATCTGCTCCAAATTGCATAGCAGTATATGAATATTAGCATGCAATTGTGAAATGATATCTTTCGATAGAGTGCGTGTTCTAAGACCTCGTAAAAATGATCTTATACCTGGAAAGAAAATCATATATTTTTATACATAACTTTAACACTTACTCGAAAGTTAAAAACATTATTTAGTTGACATACATGCAAAGGGATTAGTTGTTGCATGAACACATGACAATCATGACTCTTCATTCCTGAGAATGTTTTTTTGTTCAACACAACTAGATAGATTAAAAACATACCCATCTGGGAAGTGAACATATGTTTTCACCCAATCTAACAAGGTCGATTTAGCTCATGAAGTCAACCGAAATATAGGAACTGGTGCAATTCCGCTTATTGTGATATGCAACTCATTTCGTGCACAAATGTCAGGCAAGTCTAACCTCGATTTCTCGGTATCCTTAGTTCTTCCTGGAACATTCAACAGTGTATGCATGATGTTATTAAAGAAGTTTTTTCTCGATATGCATCTTATCAAGATTGTGTCTCAGCTGATGATCTTTCCAATAAGGTAGTTCCAAAAAATGTTTTTCTTATGCCAATTATTGTTTTCACCATATCTATCGAACATATTAGCTGGTGTGTGCCAATTTTCTTTGTGCCTAATTGTTTCTTGTGCCCCATAATGATCAATGTGCTCCTCAAGTTGTTCCTCAAGTCCGTTAGCGGTGGCGGACAGACGACTCTGTTTTCTTAAACAATTTCTTGTTTCTCCTATACGAATGATTGATTAGTAGAAACCAGCGGTGACAGTCAACCCACATGTTTTCCGACCATGTTTCAACTGAAACGATTCTTTCCTATGCATGCAATATGGACATGCTATTCTCCCGTGAGTAGTCCAACCTCATAACATTCCATATGCGGGAAAATGTTGAACGTCCACATTAGAACCGCCCGCATTGTGAAATTAGTTTCCGCAAACAGTCATACGTCCAGATACCGGTGGACCACAATTGCTTCAGCTCTTGTATCAAGGCCTGTAGAAATACATCGAGCGACCGCTTTTGATGCGTAGGACTTGGGACCAAAATACTCAAAAATGAAATTATCTTTGCATTTACATATTTTGGAGAGGGTTGTAAGGATTCAATATTATAGGCCACAAAGAATATTGTTTACCAGACATACCAAATGGACTAAATCCATCCGTGCAAAGACCAAGGTATACATTTCCAACCTTTCTGGAAAATTGTGGATGTACCGTCTTAAAATGTTTCCACGTCTTTGCATATGAAGGATGAGTGACCGCCTCATCCATCTGTGAATGCTCAACATGACATATCATAGAAGACGCTGTTCTTTCAGACTGAAACATCCGTTTCAATGTATCTGTTATAGGAATGTACCACATCCTTTGGTACGGTACCGGGTTCTTGTTGGATCTCCTAGGATCTAGGGTTTGATATATTGAATCACCAACCTCGTTCTTACCTTGTTACTGGCAGCGGAATGAATGGTGAACGAGATCAGTAGCGACACAGGTGCCTCGCCTCTACCACGTACACACGCACGCTCGCTGGAAACGGGATGCTAGTGCCGAATCTGTGGGTTATGAGAGTTTCTGCTTTTCTGTCAGAGAGAAGAGAGGACGGCTAAGGTTCAGGTCGACCATATAAGCCTTTATATATCGACCTGGAAATGACATCACAAACCGTCAGACAAATCCGACTCGGTTACGTCATTAATCTGAAACATCAGTTTCGAAACCCGATATGCAACGACGACACACTTAACGTGTTGATCGTCACACCTCCACGAAAATCCTGCATCGATCGACATACTCATGCATCGATCGACACATATATCATAAAACTTTGTGTCAATGTGTATCCAATACACATCAACATGATCATTTCCACATTCGTGCTTCTAGTTTGCCTAGGTGTGTGACCCTATAGGTTCGTATAATACTGGCAGTAAGTCTTCAACTTACAGACTGCAAGAGGCTTCTAGCAAAACATTGCAACCACCCAGTATTATATGAATGTCTGATCTCAACACACAACTATCATCAGGAGTAAGTACAAGTGTGATTTCAGGACACTATCCCAACAATCTCCCACTTGTACTGGAATCATCAATTCCTATAATCCTTTTGTCTCTATATCTCGATTTGGCATAAGGCAAGATTGGTGTCATCCTTATTAAGCCAACATCGTGTTCATCGAACTCCTGATCTCATACTGAACATTTCAAACAACTGAACTACAGTTTGTTTGAGTGCGGCCACACATTTTCTCAGTATTAAATCTTCGATAGGCCCTGAGATGTTTATCTCCCGTTATTCAGGAGGGAAAAATCCCATCTTGTTCCATCCCTATTTCAACGCACACTTCATGATATACTTGAACAGTGCCGTTATAGTCGCCAGTTACGGGTCGACGTTTGACAAAGTCAAAATGTACCAATTCATATGCAAGAAAGCATGATGAACTCAGGTCTGAGGACTATACTCTATAGTCGTAATCAGAACCTCTTATGACACATATATAACTATCTTATAGACTTCTCATTAGCGGGTCATGTCCGATCATATGTTCACCAACATATATCTATGTGACTGACTGCGATAATCGTATCATTGGTTCCATGAAACTTAGCCAACAGTCACCTCACAATCTAGTCTCTCACGGTTGTCATTGTCCCACTTTGACAACCTCGACCAGGGACAAAACTTAATTTATGTCATATTTAACTCATAGGGTTTCATGATCAAGTCCTCAACTTGATGACCTATGATATGTCATAAACTTATTTTGGGACCATTATTTAGATCACAATAAATAATGCTGAAATCAAATTTCATTAAAACACTTCCAAAGAATGTTTACAAGAGCATCTTATTATAACTAAAACAAAACTAAAACTCCCACTAGAATCAAGATTACATCTTTAGATCTCTAATGCCTACAGCAGTCGTATGACTCTCATGCTTAGGCCTTGGGGGTGACTTAGTCAGAGGATCAGCCACATTCTCGTTCGTCGGAACTCGGCTGATCTTTACATCACCTCTATTGACGATATCACGAATCAGGTGATATCTCCTCTCTATGTGTTTGGACTTCTGGTGTGACCTGGGTTCTTTCGCCTGAGCAATGGCTCCGTTGTTATCACAAAACAAAGCCACTGGCTCCAAGATACTAGGAACCACACCAAGTTCAGTCATGAACTTCTTGATCCAAACAGCTTCCTTTGCCGCTTCAGAAGCAGCAACATATTCAGCTTCCGTCGTGGAATCAGCTACGGTATTCTTCTTAGAGCTCTTCCATCTCACTTCACCGCCATTTAGACAGAAGACATATCCATATTGTGATCGTAAATCGTCTATGTCCGTCTGAAAACTCGCATCGGTGAATCCATTCACCACAAGTTCTTCACTTCCTCCACACACCAGGAATTTATCCTTAGTATGTCTCAAGTACTTGAGAATATTCTTGACAGTTGTCCAGTGAACTTCACCTGGATCAGATTGTTATCTACTCGTCATGCTTAACGTGTAAGCTACATCTGGACGAGTGCAGAGCATGGCATACATAATAGATCCTATTGCAGAAGCATAAGGAATCCTATTCATGTGCTCTCGCTCAGCATGTGTCGCCGGACACTGCTTCTTGTTGAGACTAATGCCATGAGACATTGGTATGAAGCCCTTCTTAGAATCATGCATCTTGAATCTGTGCAACACCTTATCTATATAAGTGTCCTGGCACAATCCAATCAGCCTATTCACTCTATCTCTGTAGATTCTGATTCCAAGAATGTACGCGGCTTCTCCCATGTCTTTCATGGAAAAAACATCCGAGCCAAGTCTTAACAGACTGAAGCAACGGAACGTCATTTCCGAGGAGGAGTATGTCATCGACATACAGTACAAGAAACGCAATTCTGCTCCCACTAGTCTTCTTGTATACACATGGTTCTTCTTCGTTCTTGATGAAACCAAATTGTTTTACTGCTTCATCAAAACGAAGATTCCAACTCCGTGATGCTTGCTTCAATCCATAAATGGATTTATGAAGCTTGCATACCTTTCCAGCGTTCTTAGAATCGACAAAACCTTCAGGCTGTGTCATATACACATCCTCTTCCAGAATACCATTCAGGAATGCGGTTTTGACATCCATTTGCCAAATCTCATAGTCATAATGAGCAGCAATCGCTAGAAGAATCCGAATGGATTTAAGCATTGCGACTGGGGAATAGGTTTCTGTTGGGATTGTGTCCTGAAATCACACTTGTACTCACTCCTGATAGTAGTTGTGTATCGAGATCAATCGTTTGTATAATACTGATGATTGTAATGCTTTGCTAGAAGCCTCTTGTAATCTGTAAGTTGTAGACTTACTGCCAGTATTATATGATCCTATAGGGTCACACACCTAAGCAATCTGGAAGCTAACATATGGGAATGATCATTTGATAATGATCAAGTTGATGTGTATTGGATACACATTGACATAGAGTTTTATGATGTATGTGTTGATCGATACATGAGTGTGTCGATCGATGCAGGCTTTTCGAGAAGGTGTGTCGATCGACACAGTAAGTGTGTCGATCGATGCATATCGGGTTTTGACATAAACGAGTCGGGCTTCTCCGACAGTTTAGTGATGTCATTCCCAGGTCGATATATAAAGGTTTATATGGTCGACCTGAACACTAGCCGTTACTGTAATTCTCAGAGAGAAAAGCAGAGACATCGAAAACTCATTCCCTGAATCCGGCAATAGCATCCCGGCGTTCCAGGTTGTGTGAGTGTGTGCTTGGTAGAGGCGAAGCACTTGATTCGCTAGATCTCGTTCACCATTCCATTCCGCTGCCAGATCTGAGGTAAGAACGAGGTTGGTAATTTCAATATAACAAACCATAGATCCTAGGAGGATCCAACAGTGGTATCAGAGCATGGTAGGGTTTAGTCTATTGAATCTGAGGCATTTAAATCGAATACTGATGAATTTGATTAGTTAATTGCCTGCTAAATCGTGTTTTCTAGAAATTAATCTCGGATTGAATCTCTGTTGAAAACGACGAACTGCTGTTGTCGCACTGTGTCGATCGACACTAAGCTTGTGTCGGTCGACACACCGCGAAACAGCGAATAAAATTTTAGTGTTTGTCGCATAGTGTCGATCGACACAAAGCGTGTGTCGGTCGACACAGAGCAAAAACGCATAAATTACTTTAGGGTTTGTCGCATGGTGTCGATCGACACTAAGCTTGTGTCGGTCGACACATCGCGAAAACTCGTAAAAGATGTTAGGGTTTTCGCACAGCATCGATCGACGCACTGGGTGTGTCGGTCGATGCATCGCGAAAATGCAAAAGATTTGAAATCGCCTTGTGTCGATCGACACACTGAGTGCATCGGTCGACACAGACTATGCGAATGGATAGATCGGTTCAATTGGATTGAACTGATTATCTCGCATGGTTATGTCGGTTTAATTCAAAATCCCTAATACTCTGCCCTGTCGATCGACACAAGTTTAATGTCGATCGACACAAACCTTGCGATTGGTTGAATCGGTTCAATTGGATTGAACTGATCACCATGCTTGGTTAAGGTGGTTAAGATCAGTTTGATTGGATAAGTCGGTTCAATTGGATTGGACCGATTATCGCGATTAGTTAAAACTGGTTGAATCGGTTCGATTAGATGAACTGGTTAAATTGGATTTGACCGGTTATGTCGGATGATCTGAAAGGTTGCATATCAAGAGTCGACCAAGTGTGTCAGTCGACGCATATGGTGACGATGCGAACCATAATCGTTTGGTTTTGAACCAAATGATTAAGAAACCGAACCGAATAACCTAACCCACTGAAAATAGAACGATTAAAACTTAATTAAAATTAAAAGTTAAAAATGTTCTAAACCTGTTTAATACACATTGGATGTGTGTTGAATCGAAGCTTAATTATTCAATATGGTCAACTGTCAAGACTCGTTTCGTTGTTGGATAGTCTTGCCAAGAGCTTGGTATCCACAATTACGTGAGTAAGGCAGATAGTAGCGTTGATGGTCTTGCAGTGCTTGACATCTGCAATTACGTGACCTAAGAGATTGAATTACTAATCTTTTAAAGTTCCATTTCCTCAACTAAATATCAAGTGACCTTGATGTCTTGCCCAATCTTGTCTACTGTCAAGACTCGTTTCATTGTTGGATAGTCTTGGAGTCCTTGGTATCCACAGTGAAGTGAGTAAGGCAGGTAATCATTGATAGACTTGCAGTGCAACTGTCAATGATCACACGACAGAAGAGATTGGTTTACTTGACTGGGTTGTCAGAAGTTCTGGGCCCAGAGACGTCAGAGTGGATGAGACATGGATTGTCTCATCTACGACCAAGAATTGTACGGAGTACAATTAGCAATGGTTTGCTTACCTAGATTACTAAACTCTGGGTGATGACAAGTCGTCCACTCAGATCTTAGTGATGTATGGATCTTGGATCATTAAATTCATTGAGGAAACATTGTTTGAATATAATGCGCGTTTTCTTATTGGATAAGATTCCCCATTTCCTGAAATCATAACTAAAATTTTCTTTGATTAAAATTTTCAGCCTATGTCTAAAACTACCTTCTCGTTACGACCCGTCCTTGAGAAGGACAAGTTAAATGGGTCAAATTTCCTGGATTGGTATCGCAATTTGAGAATAATCCTCAAGCAGGAGAGTAAGGACTATGTCCTTGAGAAAGCTCTTCCAGAAAGGCTTGGGGCCAATCGCTCGAATGCAGTATATAATGCTTGGAATAAGCATTATATTGATGTGGTAGATGTGCGTGGTCTGATGTTGGCTACCATGAACTCGGACTTGAAAAGTCAATACGAGAACATGGAGTCGCCAATAGAGATGATTACTAGCCTGAAACTGAAGTTTCAGGATCTGGCACGAGTTGAGAGATTCCAGTTGGTGAAGTCTCTCACTGGGTGCAGACTACCAGAGGATGTTCCAGTGAGTCCTCATGTCATTAAAATGATGGGTTACGTTGATAACCTGGGGAAACTGGATTGTCCTGTCAGCTTAGAGGTTGCAACTGACATCATTCTGCAGTCACTGCCGTCAAGCTATGATAAGTTCATTAAGAACTATACCAAGAAAGGCTTGACAAAGACGTTGACTAAGCTGCATGGCATGCTCAAAACAGTAGAGCAAGACATCATAAAGGGTAAAAGATTTGAGAAATCTTGTGTTGGCAAGGGTAGAGGCAGGGCCGTCCAGATTTGGAATCAGGATAAGCCTGTGTCATTTTATAAGCCAAGGTCCAGCCCATCTGGTGTTAGAAAGTGCTTCTACTGTAATGAGTATGGGCATTGGAAGAGATATTGCATTAAATTCTTGGAAGATTCACAAGAGATGAAGAAGATGTATGGTACTTCTTCTTCAGGTATTGTGTTATTAATTCAAGTTCTACATATGTATTGGATACTAGTTGTGGTACTGATATTTTGGAAATATGCAGGGCCTAAACAACAGTACAACGTTGAAGAAAGGACAAGTGGAACTGCGTGCCTGGTATGGAGCAATGGTTGCTGCATAAGCCGTAGAGATTCTCCATTTGTAGGAGCCTTTCAAGCTTGGTTTTTGAATTAAGTAATTGCTACTATGTACCTGCTTTATGCAGAAATGTCTTTCATTTTCTTGTAAGAATTTGAATGTTTTTCATTCTGATAAAAGACAAGTTTTTCTCTTTTGATCTTAATGAAATATCGTATGGTAGCACCCCTTTTGAAAGGGTTTTATATCTTAAACCAACATACGCTTAAATATAACATAAATATCAAACGATTTAAGTCTGATGACTTGAACTCGATTTTTCCTCGGCATAGTCATATTGACCAAATAGAGTGAAGCGGCTTCAAAAGTTCCATAGTTATGGGCTTCAGGTTCATTTGATTGTAAATCAATTGAGACATGAATTCTGCTTGCTGGGCCAAAAGACTAAGGCTTCTTTAGCAGAGCTAAAGAAACGGGCCAGAGACTCGTTGGGCCTTACACATACTGATGTATGCGGCCCGATGAGCATTAGTGCGAAAGGAAAACTTCAATACTTCATTGACTTATTGATGACTTCAATAAGTATGACTGTGTTCATTTGATGAAACATGAATTAGAATCCTTTGGAATGATCAAAGGAGTTCTAGAATGAAGTATAGAACCGATTTGACAGAAGTATTGATATCCTCGATTAGATCGCGGAGGAAAATACTTGAGTCAAGAATTGAGTGATCATCTAAGTGAGTGTGAAGCCATATCACAGCTCTTTTCTCCCAGAAAAACCTGAATGGTGTTTCTGAGATAATGAATCGGAGCTTATTGAATATGATCCGATTAATGATGAGTCACATGAATCTTCCATTATGTTTTTAAAATACGCTCTAAAATGAACATGTTTACGCTAAATAAGTTTTCTATCAGAATCAGTGAAAAACACCACATTGGATGTGGACTGGGTGATTTTCAAATATGTTTTTTTTTTATTAACTGGGATTGCAAGATTTGTGTAAGGCAGTTGTCAACAAACAAACTTGAACCCAAATCTGATAAGTGCTGCTTCGCTGGTTGTCCCAAGGAAACCGAGGCTTAGTACTTTTCCAACCAATCCAAGAACAAAGTTTTGTTGTTCGGAACTCTGTTTTTCCAAGAAGAACAGTGGGAGTAAAAGGACAGCTAGAAGAAATTCGAGAAACACAGGAGGCTGTTCAACCTATTGAGGGAGAGCAGCGGTTAGATCTACGGAGTGCTGTAGGATCTACACCTGTGGAGCCTGAAATTCGCAGATCCGAAAGGATCCATCACTAAATTGAGGGTGATTCCTCGTGACCGATTGTCGTGATCCGTTGATCATTGAAAAGTGATGCGCATGCGAAATTCAAAGAAGCGATGGTGAGCCCCAACTCCGAAAAATTGGCTAGTTATGCATGTTAGCTTCGCCGGTTGAAGCAAGCATCTTGGAGTTGGAATCTATGTTCTGTTAAAACGGTCAAAGGCTTTGACTCGATCAGGAACGAATAGAAACAGTGCGTTTACAAGTAAACTAGTGGGAGCGTAATTTCAATTCTCAAACTGTATGTTAAGAACGTACTTAATCTCATAAACGATGTTCCGACGCTAAAGTCTTACCAAGATTTGGGTCGGAAGTCAAATTTAACGATAGACATGGGAGAAGTCGCATGAGTTCTTGGAATATGGATCCATTGAGATGGATCAGAAGAGCTAATTGGATCGTGTCAGAACCATTATGGATATAAGGTACTGGACAGTTCCAATATGCATGATTCCAAGAATGGCTTCACACCAAAGGTCTTATGGCAATGATCTTAGCAAGATGAAGTGTCTTGGACACTGGCTGAGCTAGTGTCTAATGAGTGTGATTCCTTTTGCTTATGCAATAGAATCCATCATGAATGCCATATTATGCGCTCATCTAAATGCAGCTGACGCATAAAAGCAGGACGAGAAGATACCAATTTGTTCCAGTAAGAGTCACTGGACAGTTGTAAAGGAATATCCCCAAGTGTTTGAGAAACACTAAGGATAGGTTCTTGTACAACTGAGAAATAGACGAATCAATTATGAGTAGTTAGACGGACAAAGATGATTCCCGGTTCTCACCTGGTTATGTCATTTTGCCTGTGTAACGGTACTGTCTATTGGAAAGGTTTCCAAGCAGAGGACCGTAGAATAGTGCTCATTTAAGAATAGCGGTGTGGTTTGTTGTAATGGTTTCAAGCAAGAACACCGCAGCATCTCTGACAACCTAAGCACGAGTTGAACACTGATGCTGTAGGTACTAGAAATCTGAAGACTTGGTCTTGATTCTAGTGGGAGTTAGTTTAATTATGATGTTCAGATAAATATGATATGGTCATGTTTATGAAAAACTGACATCAACATTATTTGACTATTGGATAATTAAATAATGGTCCCAAAATAAGTTTATGTCATATTATAGGCCATCAAGTTGAGGACTTGATCATGAAACCCTATAAGTAACAAATGACATAAATTATAATGTGTCCCTAGTCGAGGTTGTTAAAGTGGGACAATAACAACCGCGAGAGACTGGCTTGTGAGGTGACTGTTGACTAAGTTTCATGGAGTCAATGATATGAGTATCACAGTCAGTCACATAGATATATGTTGGTGAACATATGATCGGACGTGACCCGCTAATGAGAAGTCTCCAGGATAGTTATATCTGTGTCATGAGAGGTTCTCATTACGATTATTGAGTATAGTCCTTAGACCTGAGTTCATCATGCTTTCTTGCATATGAATTGGTGCACCTTGACCTTGTCAAACGTCGATCCGTAACTGGCGGCTATAAAGGCACTGCTCAGGTGTATCATGAAGTGTGTAAAGGAACAGGGATGGAACAAGATGGGATTTGTCCCTCCTGAATAACGGGAGATAAATATCTCAGGGCCTATCGAAGATTTTATGCTAAGAAAATGTGTGGCCGCACTCAAACGAACTGTAGTTCAGTTGTTTGTTTTGATCAGCATAGATCAGGAGTTCGATGAACATGATATTGGCTTAATAAGAATGACACTAATCTTGTCTTATGCCAAATCGAGATATAGAGACAAAAGGATTGTAGAATTGATGATTCCAGTACAAGTGGGAGATTGTTGGGATTGTGTCCTGAAATCACACTTATACTCACTCCTGATAGTAGTTGTGTATCGAGATCAATCGTTTGTATAATACTGGTGATTGTAATGCTTTGCTAGAAGCCTCTTGTAATGTGTAAGTTGTAGACTTAGTGCCAGTATTATATGATCCTATAGGGTCACACACCTAAGCAATCTGGAAGCTTAACATATGGGAATGATCATTTGATAATGATCAAGTTGATGTGTATTGGATACACATTGACATAGAGTTTTATGATGTATGTGTCGATCGATACATGAGTGTGTCGATCGATGCAGGCTTTTCGAGAAGGTGTGTCGATCGATGTATATCGGGTTTTGACATAAACGAGTCGGGCTTCTCCGACAGTTTAGTGATGTCATTCCCAGGTCGATATATAAAGGTTTATATGGTCGACCTGAACACTAGCCGTTACTGTAATTCTCAGAGAGAAAAGCAGAGACATCGAAAACTCATTCCCTGAATCCGGCACTAGCATCCCGGCGTTCCAGGTTGTGTGAGTGTGTGCTTGGTAGAGGCGAAGCACTTGATTCGCTAGATCTCGTTCACCATTCCATTCCGCTGCCAGATCTGAGGTAAGAACGAGGTTGGTAATTTCAATATAACAAACCCTAGATCCTAGGAGGATCCAACAGTTTCATCATAGTCAATACCATGAATTTTCTTGAAACCTTTAGCCACCAACCTCGCTTTGTAAATCTGTACATTGCCATCCACGTCTATCTTCTTCTTGAAGATCCATTTACACTCAATGGCTTTTCCACCATTAGGTAAATCGACCAAGGACCATACTTGGTTTTCTGACATGGATCCCATTTCGGACTTAGAGGCTCCAAGCCACTTTTTGGAGTCCGGGCCCATCATAGCTTCCGCGAAGGTCGCTGGTTCGTCACTATCAATGATCATCAGATCATTTGAATTGGTCACGAGAAATCCATAGTATCTCTCGGGTTCGTGACGGATACTTCCGGATCTGCGAACTTCAGGCTCCACAGGCGCCAGTTTCACAGAACTTTGTGGATCCAGCTGCTGCTCTTCCTCAATAGGATGAGTAGCTTCCTGTGCATCTTGAATTTCTTCCAGATGTACCTTACTCCCACTGTTTTTCTTAGAGAGAAACTCCCTCTCAAGGAAAGAACAGTCCCGAGCAACAAATACTTTGTTCTCAGATTGGTTGTAAAAGTAGTATGCCTTGGTTTCCCTAGGATAACCAACGAAGTAGCATTTATCTGATTTGGGTGCAAGCTTGTCAGAGATTAAACGTTTGACATAAGCCTCACAACCCCAAATCCTCAGGAAAGACAGACTTGGAACATTCCCAGTCCACATTTCATGTGGTGTCTTTTCCACTGATTTAGATGGCACCCTGTTTAGTGTAAACGCAGACGTTTCTAGAGCGTATCCCCAAAAAGATAATGGAAGATTTGAATGACTCATCATAGACCGAACCATATCCAATAAGGTTCGATTCCTCCTCTCTGACACTCCATTCCATTGGGGTGTTCCAGGAGGAGTGAGTTGTGAAATAATTCCACACTCGCTCAGATAGTCGCTGAACTCTTGACTTAAGTATTCTCCTCCGCGATCCGATCGCAGAGCTTTAATACTTTTGCCAAGTTGGTTATGTACTTCATTCTTGAACTCTTTGAATCTATCAAAGGATTCTTACTTGTGTCTCATCAAATAGACATAGCCATACCTACTGAAATCATCAGTGAAGGTAATGAAGTACTTGTAATTTCCTCTGGCAACAGTACTCATCGGCCCACATACATCAGTATGAACAAGGCCCAATAAGTCACTGGCCCTTTCATTTGGTTTGTTGAAAGGGGCTCTAGCCATCTTGCCTATCAAACAAGATTCGCATTTCTCACATGATTCAAAATCAAATGAGCCCAGAAGCCCATTTCGATGGAGCCTTTGGATGCGTTTCTCATTGATATGGCCCAAACGAAAATGCCATAAGAAAGTCGGGTTTTCGTCATTGGACTTAAACCGCTTTGTATTTATGTTAAAGACAGGCATTTCTTGGTTTAAAACATATAACTCATTATCTAATGGGGCGCTACCATAATAAGTACCATCACGATTAAAAGAACAAACTTTATTCTTAACAGCAAAATCAAAACCTTCCAAATCCAAAACGGAAACTGAAATTATGTTTCTGCTTATCGCAGGTACAAAGTAGCAATTATTTAAAATTAAAACCATGCCCGATGGTAAGGACAACTCGTAGGTGCCTACGGCCAGTGAAGCAACCTTAGCTCCATTCCCGACCCGTAGCTCCACTTGTCCTTTCTTCAGCGTCCTACTATTTCTTAGTGCCTGCACATCAGTACAAATATGAGCACCGCAGCCGGTATCCAATACCCACGAAGTAGAACTAGAAGACATAACATTAAGTTCGATAACATAAATACCTGAGTCAGACGCATCATACGTCTTCTTCAGCTTCTTGTAATCTTCCATGAACTTCTTGCAATCTCTCTCCCAATGCCCTAACTGCTTGCAGTAGTTGCACTTATCCTCAGGAGAAGGCCCGGATTTGGGCTTCGGCTTGGGCTTGTCCTGACTTTCATTCTGGAAAACTTGGGCCTTTCCCTTATCCTTTTTAGGTTTCTTAAACCTTTTACCCCCTTGTACCATCAGGACACTGGGAGTAGCCTTCTTGAGATTTGGCTCTGCTGTCTTCAGCATGCCGTGCAACTCAGTCAATGTCTTAGTCATGTTTTGCGTGTTGTAGTTCATGATGAACTGATCAAAACACGACGGAAAAGACTGCAGAATCATGTCAGTGGCTAGCTCCTGGCTAATGGCACAGTCCAGTTTCCCCAGGTTATCAATGTAACCCATCATTTTAAGGACATGAGGACTTACTGGACTGTCCTTAGCCAGCTTGCAATCCATGAGAGATTTTATTTTCTGGTATCTCTCTGTGCGAGCTTGCTCTTGAAACAAAGATTTCAGGCTGTTAATCATCTCAATGGGTGACAATACGTTCTCATATTGCTTCTGCAGCTCAGAGTTCATGGTCACCAGCATTAGACAATTAACATCTTTGACATCCGCTGAATGCTTATCCCAAGCATTCTTTTCTGTCTGCGGAGCATTGGAACGTGGCCTCTCGGGGAGAACTCTTGTAAGGACATATTCCTTGTTCTCCTGCCTGAGAACTATTCTCAGGTTCCGATACCATTCCAAGAAATTAGATCCATTTAACTTGTCCTTCTCAAGGACGGATATTAGTGAGAAAGTGTTGATGTGATTTGAGACAGACATAGCTGTAATTCAAAAGAGGTAGATTTTAGTTAAAATGCTCAAGAAATGAGAATTCTTATCTAATAAGAAAACTCGCATTGTATTCAAAACTATGTTTCCTCAGATGAATACAATGACCCAAGATTCTCAGATTAATAAAATTCGAGTGGACGACTCGCCGTTACTCAAGCTTTAGTTATCTAGGTAAGCAAATTATTGCTAATTGTACCCAGTACAACTCTTGGTCGTGGATGAGACAAACTATGTCCAATCCACTCTGATGTCTCTGGGCCCAGAACTTCCGACAGCCCAGTCAAGTAAAACCAATCCATTTTCTATCTTGTGATCACTGACAGTTGCACTGCAAGTCTGTCAATGATCACCTGCCTTACTCACGTTGCAGTGGATACCGAGGACTCCAAGATTATCCAACAAACGACACGAGTCTTGACAGTAGACAAGATCGGGCAAGACATCAAGATCACTTGATATTTAGTTGAGGAAATGAACTACTTTATCTTGATGTATATCCAATACACATCCAAGAAGTTATTAATTCAATTAAAACATTCAGTTTTATTAAGTTAAGGTTCATTTTGATTTGGTATTCGCAACCAGAAGTCCAACCCCTGAGTCTGCGAGTTGTGTGTCGATCGACACATCCTTTGCATCGATCGACACATCTTAACCACAATCAAATTGGTTTCCGGTTCAATCCAATCCAACCGAAACCAACCAACTGAATCTGCGTCGATCGATACAGTGCGAGTTTTCGCGGTGCATCGATCGACACAAGCTTAGTGTCGATCGACGCTATGCGAACAACCCAAAAGATTTTTTACGAGTTTTCGCTCTGTGTCGATCGACGCACGCTTTGCATCGATCGACACGCTGCGACAAACCCGAAAATTATTTACGTGTTTTCGCTCTGCATCGATCGACACACGCTTTGTGTCGATCGACACACTGCGAAAACACAAGCATCGAATTTTCAACAGAAGCTTTAATCTGAGATTAATACTTGAAAATACGATTTTAGCAGGCAATAATCAATTCAACAAACTCAGTTTTCGAATTCATTGCATCAGATTCAATAGTCTAAACCCTAACACGCTCTGATACCACTGTTGGATCTCCTAGGATCTAGGGTTTGATATATTGAATCACCAACCTCGTTCTTAACTTGTTACTGGCAGCGGAATGAATGGTGAACGAGATCAGTAGCGACACAGGTGCCTCGCCTCTACCACGTACACACGCACGCTCGCTGGAAACGGGATGCTAGTGCCAAATCTGTGGGTTATGAGAGTTTCTGCTTTTCTGTCAGAGAGAAGAGAGAACGGCTAAGGTTCATGTCGACCATATAAGCCTGTATATATCGACCTGGAAATGACATCACAAACCGTCAGACAAATCCGACTCGGTTACGTCATTAATCCGAAACATCAGTTTTGAAACCCGATATGCAACGATCGACACACTTAACGTGTCGATCGTCACACCTCCATGAAAAGCCTGCATCGATCGACATACTCATGCATCGATCGACACATATATCATAAAACTATGTGTCAATGTGTATCCAATACACATCAACATGATCATTTCCACATTCGTGCTTCCAGTTTGCTTAGGTGTGTGACCCTATAGGTTCATATAATACTGGCAGTAAGTCTTCAACTTACAGACTGCAAGAGGCTTCTAGCAAAACATTGCAACCACCCAGTATTATACGAATGTCTGATCTCGACACACAACTATCATCAGGAGTAAGTACAAGTGTGATTTCAGGACACTATCCCAACAGTTCTGTCCACTTCCTTGCAGCTTATATCTTGGGTTTCCACAAAACGACACTCATGCAGCTTATCATCGTCTTTCCACAAAAGCATGCAGTTATCAACACATACATCAATCATCTCAGAAGGAAAACCAATGCTATAAAGTATTTTCTGAATCTCATAATAACGACAGCCAAATTATCCTCTGATAAATATTCTTTAAAATGATTTACCCAGTCATTCATCCTAGTTTCCAACGATAATTTTGACAACCCTTCTCGACATCCATCGTAGAGTGACTGATTTTCTATATCATTAAATCATTTGGCATCAAAGTTGGGTTCCTCAACATCGTTATGATCAGCACTTTTTGTTTGATGGAATGCATTTGTAACCATTTCATGTAACCGATCATGCTCATGATAATTATTCTCTCCACGATAATCGAACTGGTCATGTTAACAGACATTTCATTTTCATGCTGAACATTGCTACTACTACTTTCTCCATCATATCCACTACTATAACCTTCTCCGTGTTGATACCATATATAATAGTGCGGTGTAAATCCTCTATTCAATAAGTGACTCTAAACCGTCTCAAGAAGAATAAACATCTTATTAATGCATTTTGGACAAGAACATAACATCTTACTGGTTTTTGTAGTTATGGATGTCCGACCTGCTTGATACATGAATATTTTAAACCCATCTCAAAACTTCTTTGTCACCGGTTCTTTTGCATCCTTATGTTGATACATCCAACTCTGTAACTTGTATATGGACATATCTTTGGAAATGATTTTTTTTTAGAGATTTTTAGGTTTTTGGTGTTTTGATTTATGATTTTCGTTTTGATGTATGAAGTATTTATAGAAATTTTTCACGAGTTAGCAACGAATTAACAACGAAATGATAATAACGATATAGAAACAGATTAAAATGACAACGATTTAACGATGATTTACGTTCAAAATAACAATAGTTACACTTGTCTAACAAACGAATATACGTTATTAAAAACGTGCCTATCTACCACATAACTACGTAATGATTCGAATTTAATTCATCGCTTATAACTACTAAATAAATTCAATGCTTATTCGTCGTAATATCACGAAGAATTAATGACAAAATATAGCAACATCATAGTTTCGTCGTAATTTGTCCTGATATGCTAAGATTTAGCGACCAGATTGTTTCATCGTTACTTAACGAAGAACTTTGGGCTCGTTAAAATTGTTGCAACGTGATCGCTTCTGTCGCTAAAATTCATTGCTACACGACTGTTTTCTTGTAGTGGAAGAGCTTTAGTAAACATGTCAGCCACTTAGTCTTTTTGTCGAATGTGTTCGGTTCAAATGAGGCCATCTTGTACTGCATCTCCAACATGATGACAGTCAGCTTCTATATGTTTAGTACACTCGTTGAAGACCGGGTTTGCAGCTATATGTATTGATGCCTGACTATCGCAATGAATAGTAATCGCGTTTGAATGATCCAACCCAAACGTCTGTAAGAGTTCCCGAATTGTGTATGCCATGGATTTGTACTCTGCTTCTGCAGAAGAGCAAGAGACATTTGTTTTTTTCCCAAGAAATAGGAGAATCACACTAGTACATAATGTATGCCGATAGAGATCGTCGTGTAATCGGACACGCAGCCCAATCTGAATCACAAAAGGCGGTGATTGTAAGATCGCTTTCTAATCACCATAACACGCCTTGATCTGGATACCCTTTTATGTACCTTGCAAGTCAAAGATCAGCTTCCTAATGAGCATTAAGAGGAGTTTTCATGAATTGTGATATTATGTGCACCACATAGCTCAAATTTTGTCGAGTTATGGTCAGATAAATGAATCGACCCATAAGTCAGGCGATTTTGTTATGGGATGTCGAACACTGGACTCTTGACTGATACCACTTAATGATTGACCTTAATAGAAACCGACGAAGGTTTTGTTCCCAACATACCGGCTTCAGATATAATATCGAGTGAATATTTTCGTTGAGAAATGCAGCCATAAAGGCTATATGGTTCTCTGAAAATCCAGAGTCGGACAAGTATTGAGAAATCGGGTCTAGAATCTTAAAAAAGTCTGTTGCCGAGGAGATCGAATTGGAGAGGCGTGGTGCGAGAGCTTGAGAGGTGGAGGAGGAGTGTACATGTGACGTGACATAGTCTTTTACTAAGACCAAAGGCTACTTAGGACGATGACCATGCCCCAAATAATCCGGTGTGGGAGCTGAAGACCCAACAATTTCGGGATCAGTCGTAGGTGTAAATATTTCATCAATTGATGGTGCCACAATGTAATCATCGACTAGTAAGGCGTCCAATGTAGTAATCTCATGATATGCTTCTTCTAGCGAGATGGGTATTTCAATATTTTTTGTTGATGGGTTCCAGTTCATGTTTCTAATTGCAGGCGCTTCAAGACTCTGTTTCGAGTTCAAAAATGGGAAAACATCCTCTTTAAACTGTACATCCCGGCTGTCGGAGAATTTTTACGTTTCCAAATCATAAAGACGACAACCCTTCTTTCCGTTTGGGTAACCAGCAAAAACGCACTTCCTGCTACGCGTGACAAATTGATCCTTGTCTCTGGAACAAAACTGAGCGTATACAAACAACCGAATGCGTGAATCATGTCGTATTTGGGCCGTGATCCGCAGAGTAACTGATATGGAGTCTTACCATTTAGGACGGGGGCATACAATTGATAAAATGTGTGGCTGTCGAGATACTTTTACCACATAAATTTACCGGCAAATGACTTTGGAAAAGACAAGCACGAGCAACATTCAGAATATGATGATGTTTTCGTTCTATTCGTCCATTTTGTTGAGGAGTATCTACGCACGAGGTTTGGTGCAATATGCCATGTTTTGAAAATATGACGTGAGGCTGATAAATTCCGTCCCATTGTCACTTTTAATTGATTTCACGAGCTTTCTGAATTACCTTTCAGACATCGTATAGAAGTTTCAATTCAATGCAAAACTTCTATTTTAATGCTCATAGGGTAGGTCCACACAGTGCGAGAGTAATCATACACTAGTGTTGAGAAATATACAGCTCCGCAACTAGATGGAGTATTGTAAGGTCCCAAAACATCGGCATAAACAAGTGAAAAATCATTTGATTCTTTATTAATGCTATCATGAAAAGTCTCTCTTGTTAGTTTAGAACGAAAAAAAATATCACAACTTTTGATCTCCCCAAACAAATACAAGAATATAACAAATATCACATTCTGGCAAAGAAAGCAAAACACTAGCAGAAGGGTTTTTTTTTAGACCAAAATCTCCAGAAGGCATTTTTTCCTTTGAAGCAACATGGACACGAGCAGCTAAGACACCAGTGAAGTAATACACTCCCTCATGCTCTTCACCCGTTCCAATCAAAGTCCTCGAAAAACGGTCACGTAAGAAACACAATGTGTCATTAAAAATTGCAATACACATAGTTTTTTTGAATAACTTTGCAGCGGAGATTAGTGTACAGACAAAATCAGGTACATATAACACATCACCAAGCATGTAATCAGACCCAAGTAGCATAGCGCCTCGTTTTGTGGCTCAAGATGCTTTGCCATTCGGAAATATCACGCGAGTACACCAGATTGAGAGGAGGTAGAGGATCTTCACTAGTAATTTTTGATCGTATGTTTCACATCAACACACATTATTTATGTTGTAGTTCAGAAACTCCTCCCACAACTTCTCGTCCATCGTACACAAGGAAAGTCTGTTTGTTTTGTCTATAAGATGCAATATCGTCTTGTAGAACTTGTTTTCTAACCCCGTTTTTGACAGCGAACCGTACACAAAGGTTTTTCGAAAGAGTTTCAGCATCGGCCACATATATGACTGCAGAGCGAATCCAACATAATATCATTTAGTTTGCAGTAAACCACATACTCAAGTCGGGCTCGGTTTCAGGTTTTTGAAGGGGTTCCATGATAAATCCGAGCTTCTGTTCTGCTTGCATCGAATTTCTCAACTCAGTATCCCATTTCGCATAGTTATCTTCATTCAATATGACAGAAAAGATTGAAGCTCTGGGATTATCAGAGGCATTGAGTAGATACAATGGATTTAGTTTGTGAACGAAGACTTTTTCGCCTGTTATGTGGCAAAAGTACATATATGTATACATTGTTATTTCCTTTTCCCGATATAATCGAATCTAGAGATCATATCTATATGATATTGTCAATATGTATCTATTCTATTCCTAATAGCTAGCATATCAGGGTTCTTTCCAAATAGCTCGTTGTTGGATCGATCAAGCCCTCCAAATTCTTGGTTTCTTGGAAAATTCAAGGATCCTATCTCTTCAGGACCTCTAATCTCAAGAAGAATTTTATTCAATAATTCTTTGATTGACAAGTCCTTTTGTTAACGCAGTCATGTAGCCATGTGGTTAGCACAAAGTGAACTATTGTTTAGCCTTTTAAAGAATAATGTCTGCATTTCCACGCAAAGTGGCATATGCCTATTTTTGGAAGATCGTGCTTTCAAGTGGTCCCAAATTTAAATTCATTCAAAAAAAAATTCATTCTCATTGCTTGTGTCGCTGATTTAAGGCCATTTTTCAGATCGTTATTGAAGTTAAGAGTTGATGTGTAACTCCAATTTTTCTAATAAACGAATGTCATCGTATCTTTTCTTACCAAAATACATTTTACCCCAACATGATGGTATAACACCTTTGAATGTATTGTGAGACAAGTCCAAGAGGCCAATTTTCCTCAGCTGACACAGTGATATGACTTTGTAAATTGATATTCCGCAGAAGAAAAACAATTAAAGCAGATCTCTTGCCAACATGGTCTGAATATTTCTAGAAAAATTGTTGTTCAACAAATCAAGTAACTTTAATTCCTAAGCCTGGAATAAAGTGTCCGAAACTGATCACATAAACTCATTTTTTGTAGTTTTAATTCTCTGGTATAGATCCAGAGACGCTGTTGTGTGAGTTATCCACATCTTGAAGCCATACAATTTTTTTTTTGAACATTATGAAATCATATACTTTATAGTTGATAAGGGAAAAGGCCTATAGATGATTTCCCCTAATTTATATGTACAAAAAGTTTTGACAATCTACTCTTTCAATGTGGAAGCATGCCAAAATGATATAGGAAAGCATGTAAGAGAAGTGATCAACACGTGGAGGGTTCATATTTAAAGAAGAAATGAATGGTTGTGATTAAATCAAGTGGATAGCATTAATAAGAAGTAGGAGCTCGATCGGAGAAGTCAGAATTATTGTTGTTGAATCAGAGATCATGAATCTCTTCTCTTCTCTCTTTTCTCTATGTATGTAGTTGCTTAGTTCTTCCTTTCAAAAATCCTTTCTACTTCCATGGATTGCTGAAGTTGAGCTAGAGAGTTCTTTGTTTTAGGAACATTGGATTCTTGTTCGTTGATTGAATAAAGTTCATTTGGATTCATCGATTTCTGTATTAAAGGTATCAGAGCCAATGGAACCTCGGATTCAATTGTGAGAAATGCGTAAATGTGCAATCGACGCTACAATCCATCGATTCACGGTTTGAGAAGATGGACAAGCGATCTGAGGTTATTACAGACAAGATCGGGAAGCATTTTTTCGATCGAAGAGATGTTTGCGGAACTGCGGAATCAGGAGCTGCGACCTGGCGATAGTGACCATATGAGGAGGAATCAATTTGATGCCGCACCTTTGCGAAGAAGCAAATTGGCTCTGCCAAAATCTCTTAACCAGGTACGATCAATTATGTTGCGGTTGAGAAGCCTATGAAGATCAATTTTCCTAGGTTTAATAGGGTTCAGATACAAGAATGGCTAGTTCAGGTGGAACAGTATTTCGATAGTGAAAATACACCAGAGTAATACAAATTTTGGCTTGTATCGATTTATTTGGATGAGTTTGTGGAAAAATGGAGTGGTTCGTTATGGCACACTTTGAACGATTTGGAGACGTACATGATATGCTTGCAAGAACAGTTTGACATTTCTGTAGCAGAGTTACATTGATTGAAAGAAACTGCAGGAATCTTGATATCTCATGAGTAGTTTGAGTTGATTAGTGCATGATTAAGTTTTATGATTATTTGGTGCATGCTTATCTCAATGGCTTAAGCGTATACACTTAAAGGTATGTCGAACGGTTTCAGCCGTAGAAAGTGAAAGAATGTCGGTCTTTTGGACGTCTCCATGAGATTCTTTACTCCAAAAAACCAGCTTCTTACTATGCGCAGAGCTCCAAATTCAGCAATGCAACAATTGAAGGAGCTGTTGTGAATGTGGACGACGCAGACTCAGTTTCAGCATCTGAAGAAGTGTTGGGAATTGGGGACAAAACTGTTGATATCTTGGAAGAAGAAGAATCAATTTTGCCTACTGTGGAAGTGACAGGACTTGGGGGCAAACACGTTCATCTCTTGGAAGAATCAGAAGAATTGCCTCCAACTTCTCTGTTAAGAACAGAAGATGAAGTGGATTTGGAAGACAACGACGTAAGCCAAGAACCGGGTCAACAGAACACTGATAAAGTTGTTGTTGTTACACATGTGAACAACTAGGAGGGAGAGGTATTTCAGTCACTTAAGACACTGATTGGTGATGACGAGTTGTTGCAAATGAAGGAGAGTAGTGAGAATGTGTTTCATCTCCAGGGGATTGAGATGGCGAATGCTTTTGTTTTGATCAAACAAACAGATCTGAAACCTGCAGTTTATTTGTTGTTTCCATTGTCTGAGGTTTTGGTACATCCAAATTCTCATTTGAAGCATAAATGGAGTTCAAAAGAAACATCTATTCCTTCTATGTTTCAAAAGGATATTGATTGGGTATTGGATAACACAAACAAAGAACCATTGATGTTGAGTAGAGAAACCACAAAGGAGTTGATTGGGGGAATTGATGAATCACGTCAGAAGAAGCAAAATCAGACGTACGGGTCATGTTTTAAGAGCATTAACACTCTCTTAGTATCATGTGCAAAAGCCGAGGAACTGGCTATAGCGAAGGGCGGTGGAGATAAGTGTATGTTGCAAGAAATGCGTGCTAGTGGTCAGTTTTTAGTAGACGAGTTGCACATCATGAAGGACAACATTCCGGTGATGACAACGAAGAGCAGACAGCATGGGATGTTTGTGGTTCGGAAACTAGGAAAGTTTGGGATCCTGGTGGAACTCTTAATGATGAATACAATGGAACTGTTGGAAGCATAGGCTATTTCAGCATTTTCTTTGTTTAAGGAGGGAGGATTTGATATAGGAAAGCAGATAGGAGAAGTGATCAACACGTGGAGGGTTCAGATTTAAAGAAGAAATGAATGGCTGTGGTTAAATCAAGTGAATAGCACTAATAAGAAGCAGGAACTCGATCGAAGAAGTCCGAATTATTGTTGTTGAATCAGAGATCATGAATATATTCTCTTCTCTCTTTTCTCTGTGTGTTGTTGCTTAGTTCTTCCTCTCAGAAATCCTTTCTACTTCCATGGATTACTAAAGTTGAGCTAGAGAATTCGTTGTTTTATGAACATTGGATTCATGTTCGTTGATTGAATAAAGTTCATTTGGATTCAACGGTTTTCCGTATTGAAGGTATCAAAGCCAATCAAACCTCGAATTCAATTTTGAGAAATGCGTAACAGTGAAATCGACGCTACAATCCATCGATTCATGGTTTGAGAAGATGGACAAGCGATTTGAGGTTATTACATACATGATCGCGAGGCATTTTTCTTCGATCGAAGAGATGTTTGCGGATCTGTGAATCAGGAGCTGCGACCTCGTTATAGTGACCAAATGAGAAGGAATCAATTTGATGTCGCACCTTTGCGAACAAAGGGATCTGGCTCTGCCAAACTCTCTGAACCAGGTACGATTGATTATGTTGCGGTCGAGAAGCCTATGAAGATCAATTTTCCTAGGTTTAATAAGGTTCAAATACAAGAATGGCTGGTTCAGGTGGAATAGTATTTCGATAGTGAAAATACACCAGAGAAATACAAAGTTTGGTTTGAATCAATTATTTTGGATGAGTTAGCGGAAAAAAGGAGTACACCGTTTTAGCACACTGTGAACGATTGGGGGACGCACAGGATATGCTTGTAAGGAGAGTTTGACATTTCTATAGCAGTGTTACATCGATTGAATGAAACTGCAGGAATCTTGGCTTATCATGAGCAATTTGAGTTGATAAGTGCTAGATTAAGTTTTCTCGATGATTATTTGGTGCAGGCTTATCTCAATGGCTTAAGTGTAGACACTCAAAGGTATGTCAAACTGTTTCAGCCTCATACAATGAAAGAATGTCAGTCATTTGGACATCTCCATGAGATTCTTTACTCCAAGAAACCAGCTTCTTATATTCTGCGCAGAGCTCCAAATTCAGCAATGCAACAATTGAAGGAGTTTTTGTGACTGGGGACAGCGCAGACTCAGTTTCAGCAGCTGAAGAAGTGCTGGGAATCGGGGACAAAACTGTTGACATCTTTGAAGAAGAAGAATCAATTTTGCCTACTGTGGAAGTGACAGGACTTGAAGGCAAACACGTTCATCTCTTGGACGAACTAGAAGTATTGCCTCCAACTTCTCTGTTAAGAAAAAAAGATGAATTGGAGTTTGACGACAACAACGTAAGCCAAGAATTGGGTCATCTGAACACTGATAAAGTTGTTGTTGTTACACATGTGAACAACTCGGAGGGAGAGACAGTTCAGTCACTTAAGACACTGATGGATGACAACGAGTTGTTGCAAATGAAGGAAAGTAGTGAGAATGTGTTTCATCTTCAGGGGATTGAGATGGCCAATGCTTTTGTTTTGATCAAACAAACAGATCTGAAACCTGCAGTTAATATGTTGTTTGCAATGTCTGAGGTTTTGGTACATCAAAATTCTCACTTGAAGCATAAATGGAGGTCAAAAGAAACATCTATTCCTTCTATGTTTCAAAAGGATAATGATTGGGCACTGGAAACACAAACAAAGAACCATTGGTGTTGAGTAGAGAAACCACAAAGGAGTTGATTGGGGGAATTTATAAATCATGTCAAAAGAAGCAAAATCAGAATGATGGGTCATGTTTTAGGAGCATTAACACGCTCTTAGTATCATGTGCAACAGCCGAGGAACTGGAAATATCGATGGGCGGTGAAGATAAGTTTACGTTGCAAGAAATGCTTGTTAGTGATCAGTTTTCAGTTGACGAGTTGCACTGCATGAAGGACAATATTCCGGTGATGACAACGAAGAGCAGATTGCGTGGGATTGTTTGTCGTTCGGAAACTAGGAAAGTTTGGGATCCTGGTGGAACTCTTGATGATGAATACAGTGGAACTGTTGGAAGCATAGGCTATTTCAGAATTTTCTTTGTTTAAGGAGGGAGGATTTGATATAGGAAAGCAGATAGGAGAAGTGATCAACACGTGGAGGGTTCAGATTTAAAGAAGAAATGAATGGCTGTGATTAAATCAAGTGAATAGCTTTAATAAGAAGCAGGAGCTCGATCGGAGAAGTCAGAATTACTGTTGTTGGATCAGAGATCGTGAATCTCTTCTCATCTCTCTTTTTATATTTGTTGTTGCTTAGTTCTTTTCCATGTATTACTGAAGTTGATCTAGAGAGTTAGTTGTTTTAGGAACATTGGATTCTTGTTCTTTTAATTGAATAAAGTTCATTTGGATTCATCGGTTTTCTGTATTAAAGGTATTAGAGCCAATCAAACCTCGGATTTAATTGTGAGAAATGTGTAATAGTGATATCGACGCTATAGTCCATAGATTCACGGTTTGAGAAGATGGACAAGCGATTTGAGGTTATTACAGACAAGATCAGGAAGCGTTTTTCTACGATCAAAGAGATGTTTGCGGAACTGCGGAATCAGGAGCTGCGACCTCGCGATAGTGACCAAGTGAGAAGGAATCAATTTGATGCCGCACCTTTGCGAACGAAGCGATTTGGCACTGCCAAACTCCCTGAACCAAGTGCGATCGATTATGTTGCAGTTGAGAAGCCTATGAAGATCGATTTTCCTAGGTTTAATAGGGTTCAGATAAAAGAATGGCTGGTTTAGGTGGAACGGTATTTTGATAGTGAAAATACAAAAATAAATACAAAGTTTGGCTTGTATCGATTCACTTGGATGAGTTAGAGGAAAAATTGAGTAGATCGTTATGGCATACTGTGAACGATTGGGAGACGTACATGATATGCTTGCAAGAATAGTTTGACATTTTTGTAGCAGAGTTACATCGATTGAAAGAAATTGCAGGAATCTTGGCTTATCAAGAGCAGTTTGATTTGATTAGTGCTAGATTAAGTTTTCCCGGTGATTATTTGGTGCATGCTTATCTCAATGGCTTAAGCGTAGACACTCAAAGGTATGTCGAACGGTTTCAGCCGTAGACAGTGAAAGAATGTTGGTCTTTTGGACGTCTCCGTGAGATTCTTTACTCTAAGAAACCAGATTCACACTATGCGCATAGCTCCAAATTCAGCAAGGCAACAATTGAAGGAATTTTTGTGACTGTGGACGACGCATACTCAGTTTAAGCAGCTGAAAAAGTTCTGGGAATTGGGGACAAAACTGTTGACATCTTTGAAGAAGAAGAATCAATTTTGCCTGCTGTGGAAAGGACGGGACTTGAAGGCAAACACGTTCATCTCTTGGAAGAACCAGAAGAATTGCCTCCAACTTCTCTGTTAAGAATATAAGATGAAATGGAGTTTGACGACAACAACGTAAGCCAAGAATCGGGTCAACTGAACACTGATAGAGTTGTTGTTGTTACACATGTGAACAACTCGGAGGGAGAGACAGTTCAGTCACTAAAGACACTGATGGATGATGACGAGTTGTTGCAAATGAAGGAAAGTAGTGAGAATGTGTTTCATCTACAAGGGATTGAGGTAGCGAATGCTTTTTTTTTGACTAAACAAACATATCTGAAATCTGCAGTTAATATGTTGTTTGCAATGTCTGAGGTTTTGGTACATCCAAATTCTCACTTGAAACATAAATGGAGGTCAAAAGAAACATCTATTCCTTCTATGTTTCAAAAGGATAATGATTGGGCACTGGGAACACAAACAAAGAACCATTGGTGTTGAGTAGAAAAACCGCAAAGGAGTTGATTGGGGGAATTTATAAATCAAGTCAGAAAAATAAAAATCAGACTGATGGGTCATGTTTTAAGAGCATTAACACGATCTTAGTATCAAGTGAAACAGCCGAGGAACTGGCAATAGCGATGGGCGGTGGAGATAAGTTTAAGTTGCAAGAAATGCTTGTTAGTGATAAGTTTTCAGTTGACGAGTTGCACTGCATGAAGGACAATATTCCGGTGATGACAACGAAGAGCAGACTGCGTGGGATTGTTTGTCGTTCGGAAACTAGGAAAGTTAGGGAAACTGGTGGAACTCTTGATGATGAATACAATGGAAATGTTGGAAGCATAAGCTATTTGAGCATTTTCTTTGTTTAAGGAGGGAGGATTTGATATAGGAAAGCAGATAAGAGAAGTGATCAACACGTGGAGGGTTCAGATTTAAAGAAGAAATGAATGGCTGTGATTAGATCAAGTGAATAGCATTAATTAGAAGGAGGAGCTCGATCGGAGAAGTCAGAATTACTGTTGTTGGATCAGAGATCGTGAATCTCTTCTCATCTCTCTTTTTATGTTTGTTGTTGCTTAGTTCTTCTTCTCTGTAATCCTTTCTACTTCCATGGATTACTGAAGTTGAGCTAGAGAGTTCGTTGTTTTAGGAACATTGGATTCTTGTTCGTTGATTGAATAAAGTTTATTTGGATTCATCGGTTTTCTGTATTAAAGGTATCAGAGCCAATCGAACCTCGGATTTAATTGTGAAAAATGTGTAACAGTGCAATCGACGCTACAATCCATCGATTCACGGTTTGAGAAGATGGACAAGCGATTTGAGGTTATTACAGACAAGATCAGGAAGCATTTTTCTTTGATCAAAGAGATGTTTGTGGAACTGCAGAATCAGGAGCTGCGACCTCGCGATAGTGACCTAGTGAGAAGGAATCAAATTGATGCCGCACCTTTGTGAACGAAGTGATCTGGCACTGCCAAACTCTCTGAACCAGGTACGATCGATTATGTTGCTGTTGAGAAGCCTATGAAGATCAATTTTACTAGGTTTAATAGAGTTCATGAGATTCTTTAATAGACAGTGAAAGAATGTCGGTCTTTTGGACGTCTCCATGAGATTCTTTACTCTAAGAAACCAGATTCTTACTATGCGCAGAGCTCCAAATTCAGAAATGCAACAATTGAAGGAATTGTTGTGACTGTGGACAACGCAGACTCAGTTTAAGCAGCTGAAGAAGTTCTGGGAATTGGGGACAAAACTGTTTACATATTTGAAGAAGAAGAATCAATTTTGCCTACTGTGGAAGTGACGGGACTTGAAGGCAAACACGTTCATCTCTTTGAAGAACCAGAAGAATTGCCTCCAACTTCTCTGTTAAGAACATAAGATGAAATGGAGTTTGACGACAACGACGTAAGCCAAGAATCGGGTCAACTGAACACTGATAAAGTTGTTATTGTTACACATGTGAACAACTCGGAGGGAGAGACATTTCAGTCACTTAAGACACTGATGGATGACGACGAGCTGTTGCAAATGAAGGAAAGTAGTGAGAATGTGTTTCATCTTCAGGGGATTGAGGTGGCAAATGATTTTGTTTTGATTAAACAAACATATCTGAAACCTGCAGTTAATATGTTGTTTGCAATGTCTGAGGTTTTGGTACATCCAAATTCTCACTTGAAGCATAAATGGAGGTCAAAAGAAACATCTATTCCTTCTATGTTTCAAAAGGATAATGATTGGGCACTGGAAACACAAACAAAGAACCATTGGTGTTGAGTAAAGAAACCGCAAAGGAGTTGATTGGGGGAATTTATAAATCACGTCAGAAGAAGCAAAATCAGACTGATGGGTCATGTTTTAAGAGCATTACCACGCTCTTAGTATCAAGTGAAACAGCTGAGGAACTGGCAATAGCGATGGGTGGTGGAGATAAGTTTACGTTCCAAGAAATCCTTGTTAGTGA
The DNA here is from genome assembly GCA_030180135.1 of Orychophragmus violaceus. Classification (NCBI taxonomy): domain Eukaryota; kingdom Viridiplantae; phylum Streptophyta; class Magnoliopsida; order Brassicales; family Brassicaceae; genus Orychophragmus; species Orychophragmus violaceus. The sequence continues at coordinate 46,407,637 of CM058229.1, read as the reverse complement.
TCAGTTTTCAGTTGACGAGTTGCACTGCGTGAAGGACAATATTCCGGTGATGACAACGAAGAGCAGACTGCGTGGGATTGTTTATCGTTCGAAAACTAGGAAATTTTGGGATCTTGGTGGAACTCTTAATGATGAATACAATGGAACTGTTGGAAGCATAGGCTATTTGAGCATTTTCTTTGTTTAAGGAGGGAGGATTTGATATAGGAAAGCAGATAAGAGAAGTGATCAACAAGTGGAGGGTTAAGATTTAAAGAAGAATTGAATGACTGTGATTAAATCAAGTGAATAGCTTAAATAAGAAGTAGGAGCTCGATTGGAGAAATCAGAATTACTGTTGTTGATCCAGAGATCGTGAATCTCTTCTCATCTCTCTTTTTATGTGTGTTGTTGCTTCGTTCTTATTCTCAGAAATTTGTTCTACTACCATGATTTGCTGAATTTGAGCTAGAGAGTTCGTTGTTTTAGGAACATTGGAGTCTTGTTCGATGATTGAATAAAGTTCATTTGGATTCATCGGTTTTCTGTATTAAAGGTATCAGAGCCAATCGAACCTCGGATTTAAATGTGAGAAATGTGTAATAGTGCAATCGACGCTACAATCCATCGATTCACGGTTTGAGAAGATGGACAAGCGATTTGAGGTTTTTAGAGACAAGATCGGGATGCGTTTTTCTTCTATCGAAGAGATGTTTGTGGAACTGTGGAATCAGGAGCTGCGACCTCGCGATAGTGACCAAGTGAGAAGAAATCAATTTGATGGCGCACCTCTGCGAACGAAGCAATCTGTCTCTGCCAAACTCTCTGAACCAGGTACGATCGATTATGTTGCGGTTGAGAAGCCTATGAAGACCAATTTTCCTAGGTTTAATAAGGTTCAAATACAAGAATGGCTGGTTCAGGTGGAACAGTATTTCAATAGTGAAAATACACCAGAGAACTACAAAGTTTGGCTTGCATCGATTATTTTGAATGAGTTAGCGGAAAAATGGAGTAGATCGTTATGGCACACTTTGAACGATTGGGAGACGTACATGATATGCTTGCAAGAACAGTTTGACATTTCTGTAGCAGAGCTACATCGAGTGAAAGAAACAGCAGGAATCTTGGCTTATCATGAACAGTTTGAGTTGATTAGTTCTAGATTAAGTTTGCCCGCTGATTATTTGGTGCAAGCTTATCTCAATGACTTAAGCGTGGACACACAAAGGTATGTCGAACGGTTTCAGCCGCAGGCTGTGAAAGAATGTCAGTCTTTTGGACGTCTCCATGAGATTCTTTACTCCAATAAATCAGCTTCTTACTCTGCGCAGAGCTCCAAATTCAGCAATGCAACAATTGAAGGAGCTGTTGTGAATGTGGACGACGCAGACTCAGTTTCAGCATCCGAAGAAGTGTTGGGAATTGGGGACAAAACTGTTGATATCTTGGAAGAAGAAAAATCAATTTTGCCTACTGTGGAAGTGACAGGACTTGGGGGCAAACACGTTCATCTCTTGGAAGAATCAGAAAATTGCCTCCAACTTCTCTGTTAAGAACAGAAGATGAAATGGAGTTTAACGACAACGACGTAAGCCAAGAATCGGTCAACTGAACACTGATAAAGTTGTTGGTGTTACACATGTGAACAACTCGGAGGGAGAAACAGTTCAGTCACTTAAGACACTGATGGATGATGACGAGTTGTTGCAAATGAAGGAATGTAGTGAGAATGTGTTTCATCTTTAGGGTATTGAGGTGTCAAATGCTTTTGTTTTGATTAAACAAACATATCTGATACCTGCAGTTAATATGTTGTTTGCAATGTCTGAGGTTTTGGTACATCCAAACTCTCACTTGAAGCATAAATGGAGGTCAAAAGAAACATCTATTCCTTCTATGTTTCAAAAGGATAATGTTTGGGCACTGGATAACAAAAACAAAGAACCATTGGTGTTGAATAGAGAAACCGCAAAAGAGTCGATTGGGGGAATTTATAAATCACGTCAGAAGAAGCAAATTCAGACTGATGGGTCATGTTTTAAGAGCATTAACACGCTCTAAGTGTCAAGTGCAACAACCGAGGAACTGACAATAGCGATGGGCGGTGGAGATAAGTTTACGTTGAAAGAAATGCTTGTTAGTGATTTTTCAGTTGACTAGTTGCACAACATGAAGGACAACATTCCGGTGATGACAACGAAGAGCAGACTGCGTGGGATTATTTGTGGTACGGAAACTAGGAGAGTTTGGGATCCTGGTGGAACTCTTGATGATGAATACAATGGAACTGTTGGAAGCATAGGCTATTGGAGTATTTTCTTTGTTTAAGGAGGGAGGATTTTGAAGGATTATGTGTGTTCATGGTGTAATTGTCAGGTTACATCCTAGCACATAATTAACTAGGATCTAGGTGATTTGCAGTTGAATCATAAACAGATCAGATTCATTACCTTGTGATTGCAGCGGATTGATCAAAGGAATGAAGAGATCTGCAAGAGCTGATAGAAACCGGCTCCTCCTAGGTATCCACACTCTTACAAGCTATTGGATCAGGCTGCTAGACCAAGCTGGAATTGACAGAGAGAGAGAGGACGGTTGAGGCTCAAAATCGCAGGAGATGATGTGTGTAGCCCTAGGCGCCTGTCCTCTTCCTTATATGGGCCCAAGTAATTAAACTAATGGCCTATTAGGCTTTTGGGCCCAAGACACAAATCAGACAAAAGCATGTATTTTGTCTGGCCCAATTCTCTGTACAAATACAGTAAATGCCTTGCATCTTACCGTATTAATTCCTTGTTAACTTTCCCGTTAGCTATGGTGTGTGACCCTTTGGGATCATACAATACTGGTAATAAGTCCTAAACTTATAGATCATGAGCGGGCTCTAGCAAGTCATCATGATCACCCAGTATTTATGACTTATGTCTGATCTCGACACTTATCATACTTTCTAGAGATAGTACAGTAGATTTCAGGACATTCCCAACAATCTCCCACTTGTACTGGAATCCTACATTCCCTAACCTTTTGTCTTAATATCTCGATCTGGCATAAGGCAAGATGCGTGTCATCCTTATATAGCCAGACCATGTTCATCGGACAAGATTTGATACTGACATTTCAAACGACTTGGGCAAGTCCGTTTGGGAGTGGCCACTCTCTTACCAGCTATCAAGTCTCCGATTGGCCTAGAGATATTACCTCCGTTAAACGGCAGGGACAAATCTCATCTTGTTCCATCACTATGAACTACACACTTTATAATACACCCAACCAAGGTCCTTATAGCTCCCAGTTACGAAACAGCGTTAGACAATGATCAAAGCGCATCACTCCATGTGCAGCCACATGCATGCGAACTCAGGTCTAAGGACTATACTCTATAGTCGTATATGAGAACCTCTTATGACACAGATATTAATATCTTGTAGAGTTCTCATCAGCGGGCCATGTCCGGTCATATGCTCCCCTACATATACCTATGTGTCGACTTTGATGCCGCGCATCTATGACCCCTCGAAACTTGGTCATAAGTCTCAACACAATCTAGTCTCAAATGGTTGTTGGTGTTCCAATTTCAACAACCTTCGACTATGGACACTATAATTTATGTCATTTCGTTAAATATGGGATTTCAGGATCAAGTCTACTCATGTACTTCGATGGCCCATATATAATGACATGAATCATTTTGGAACGATTATTTTATATCACAGTTAAAAATAATCCAGAAATAAATTTCATTAACATTTAAAAATGTTTACATGAACCAATCAAAATAACTAAAATAAAGCCCTCACAACTCCCACTCAAAAAGAGATTACATTTGAATATCTCTAATTCCTACAGCAGCAGTATGCAACTCGTGCTTAGGTCTCGGGAGTGGCTTTGTCAACGGGTCAGCCACGTTCTCATCAGTGGGAACTCTGCTGACCATCACTTCACCTCTATTCACTATATCACGAATCAGGTGATACCTTCTCATAATATGTTTGGATTTCTGATGATGTCTCGGTTCCTTGGCTTGAGCAATTGCACCATTGTTGTCACAATACAGTGCTAGAGGCTCAGTGGCATTTGGGAATACACCGAGTTCAATCAAGAAGTTCCTTATCCAAACTCCTTCCTTCGCAGCTTCTGAAGCAGCGATGTATTCAGCTTCAGTTGTGGAATCTGCCACGGTGCTCTGCTTGGAGCTCTTCCAACTTACTGCACCGCCATTCAGACAGAAGATGTAACCAGACTGTGACCGGAAATCATCTTTATCTGTCTGAAAACTTGCATCCGTGAATCCACTCATTTCAAGCACTTCACTTCCTCCGTAAACCAAGAACTTATCCTTAGTATTCCTTAAATACTTCAGGATATTCTTTACGGCAATCCAGTGACTCTCACCTGGATTAGACTGGTACCTACTCGTCATGCTTAGTGCATAAGCAACATCAGGACGAGTACAGATCATGGCATACATGATAGATCCTATAGCCGAAGCATAAGGAATCCTACTCATGCGCTTAAGCTCATCAGGTGTTTTAGGACACTGATCCTTGCTTAGTGTAGCACCATGTATCATTGGCGTGAATCCCTTCTTGGATTTATCCATTCCGAATCGATGCAGGATTTTGTCTATATAAGCATCTTGACAAAGTCCAATCAGCTTTTTAGATCTGTCTCTAAAGATTCGGATTTCAAGAACATACGCGGCTTCACCCATGTCCTTCATGGAAAAACAACTTCCCAGCCAGTCTTTAACAGACTTCAGCATTGGAACATCATTTCCAAGAAGCAATATGTCATCGACATATAGGATAAGAAACGCCACTTTGCTCCCACTAGTTTTCTTATACACACATTGTTCCTCTTTGTTTCTGATGAAGTCAAAGTTCTTTATTGCTTCATCAAAACGAAGATTCCAACTCCTCGATGCTTGCTTCAATCCATAAATGGATTTGTGAAGTTTGCATACTTTCCCGCATTATTAGGATCAATGTAACCGTCAGGCTGTGTCATATACACATCCTCCTCCAAGATTCCATTCAGGAAGGCGGTTTTCACATCCATCTGCCAAATCTCATAATCATAATAAGCGGCAGTTGCTAGGAGAATCCGAATTGATTTCATCATGGCCACTGGTGAATAGGTTTCATCATAGTCTATACCATGAATTTGCTTGAAACCTTTTGCCACCAACCTGGCCTTGTAAATCTGGACATTTCCATCCATGTCAATCTTCTTCTTGAAGATTCATTTACACTCGATGGCTTTTGCACCAGTGGGTAAATCAACCAGTGAAAACACTCGGTTGACAGACATGGAATCCATCTCGGATTCAGTGGCTTCACGCCACTTTGAGGAGTCAGGGCCCATCATGGCTTCTGTAAAGTTCGAGGGTTCATCACCGTCAATGATCAAAAGATCATGGCAATTAGTCACGAGGAATCCCTGATATCTATCGGGTTCGTGACGGATCCTTCCGGATCTTCGAACTTCAGGTACTGCAGGTTCAGGTTCTATTACAACTTCATGTAATTCATCCTGCTGTTCTTCCTCATTAGGTTGAACAGGTTCCTGTCCTTCTTGAATTTCATCAAGTTGTACCTTACTCCCACTATCTTTCTTAGAGAGAAATTCCCTCTCAAGAAAAGTACAATCCCGAGCAACAAAGATCTTGTTCTCGGATCGCAGATAGAAGAAATAAGCCTTGGTATCCCTAGGATAACCAATGAAGTAGCATTTGTCAGATTTTGGTGTAAGCTTGTCTGAGATTAATCTTTTGACATAGGCTTCACAACCCCAAATTCTGAGAAAAGACATTGCTGGAGCTTTTCCAGTCCATAACTCATATGGTGTCTTTGCTACTGCTTTTGATGGCACTCTGTTCAGTGTGAACGTTGCGGTCAGCAAAGCATATCCCCAAAGGGATATAGGAAGGTCTGTGTGACTCATCATGGATCGGACCATATCTAACAATGTCCGATTCCTTCTCTCAGACACACCGTTCCAATGAGGTGTTCCAGGAGGTGTGAGTTGGGAGATGATCCCACACTCACTCAGATGATCACGGAATTCCTGGCTCAAGTATTCTCCTCCTCGGTCCGACCGAAGAGCCTTAATACTTTTACCAAGCTGGTTCTGTACTTCATTCTGGAATTCTTTGAACTTCTCAAAGGTTTCCGACTTATGTTTCATCAAGTAGACATATCCATATCTACTGAAATCATCAGTGAATGTAATGAAGTACTGATAGTTTCCTCTAGCATTTGTGGACATTGGGCCACACACGTCAGTATGTATCAGGCCCAATAGTTCACTGGCCCTTTCTGTGGGTTTATTAAAAGGGGCCCGTGTCATTTTGCCCATTAGGCAAGATTCGCATTGCTCACAAGACTCAAAGTCAAATGAGCCCAAGAGTCCATTTGAATGGAGCCTCTTGACGCATTTCTCACTAATGTGCCCCAAACGACAATGCCAGAGAAACGTTTCATTTTCTTCGTTAGATTTGAACCGTTTTGTATTAATGTTATATACTGGAGCAGATTGATCCAGCATGTACAGCCCATTTATAAGAGGGGCACAGCCATAGAACATATTATTGAGATTAAAGGAACACAATTTATTCTTAATAGAAAAATCAAATCCTTCCAAATCCAATAATGAAACTGAAATGATATTTCTGCTTATAGCAGGTACAAAATAACAATTCTCAAGTTCTAAAATCAATCCAGAAGGTAAAGACAACAAGTAAGTGCCAACGGCCAGTGCTGGAACCTTCGCTCCATTGCCAATCCGCAACTCTACTTGCCCTTGCTTCAACCTTCTACTGTTGCTGAGCGCCTGCATATTAGTACAAATATGAGCCCCACATCCAGTATCTAATACCCAAGTGGTATTATCAGAAGTAGTAGTATTTACTTCAATAACAAAAATACCTGAATTAGTAGTCTCCAAGGACTTCTTCTTCTTCTTCAGACTTTCCTGGTATTTCTTACAGTCCCTGCGATAATGCCCTGCCTCTTTGCAAAAGTGGCAGATATCAGAAGGCCCATCTTTAGACACGGGCTTGGGCTTGGCCTTTTCGACTGCCTTGCCCTTTCCCTTGTCTGCAGCGGATTTCTTGAAACCCTTGCCCTTCTGCACCATGAGTACAGATGGCTCCTTGGCCTTCTTCAGATTAGGTTCTGCAGTCTTGAGCATACCATGTAGCTCAGGCAAAGTCTTTATCAACCCATGCATATTATAGTTCAAGATGAACTGGTCATATGCAGGAGTAAGAGACTGCAGAACGATATCACAAGCAAGCTCTTGGCTTATAGGACAGTCGAGTCTAGTCAAATGATCGAGATAACCCATCATTTTCAGAACATGTGGACTCACTGCTGCATCCTTAGCCATTTTACAGTCCAAGAGATTCTTTACAGTTTGGAATCTCTCTGTACGAGCCTGCTCCTGAAACAACGCTTTCAGGTTTGCCATCAGTTCCATGGGACAAGTCAGGCCTTCCCACTGCATCTGCAGTTCGGGAGCCATTGTCGCCAACATTAGGCAAACCATGTCATTAGCATCTGAAGAATGCGTATCCCAAGCATTCTTCACAGCTTGTGCGGCATTATTCGCAGGTCTAGGAGAGAGAACTCTTTCAAGGACATAAGCCTTCTTCTCCTGCCTGAGCACAAGTCTCAGGTTCCTGGACCAGTTCAGGAAGTTTGATCCGTTCAGTTTGTCCTTCTCAAGGGCAGACCGGATCGAGAAAGTGTTTTGTGTTGTTGTGCTTGACATAGCTGAAATTATGAGACAATAGAGTTTTAGTTATTTAGTTCATAAAAGAGTAATCTTAAAAACTTATAAGAAAACTCGCATTGCATTCAAAATTTCTTTGTTTAACCTCATAAGAATGCAATGATTCCGAGACCCATGTTCGACTAAAACCAAAGTGGGCCACTGGCCGTCACCCAGAATTAGCTTTACTTGGTAAGCATACACACAGCTAGTTATATCCATATAACTCTCGGTTGTGGATTGGGCCCAAGGCCCAATTCACCAGATGTCTCAAGGCCCGGGACTCCCGATGGCCCAGTCAAGGAAACCAATCTCTTACAGCCAAATAATCACTAAAGTCTGGGACTCCCAATGAAATTAGTGACTATATACTACTTTACTTACGCAAAAACAGACACCTGACACTGTAAGCCATATCTGTAATTGAATAAGCGTTAAGTAGCTGACAAGATTGGGCAAGACATCCAAGCTTGATATTGGTTTTGAGGATTTTAGGTTTTCTTTCCAAAAATAGAAGATTACTATTTTGGGAAACTTACTTATTTTAGAAACTTTCTAAATTTAGAAATATACTAAAAATAGAAATTTCTAATTTAATATTTTATTAAAGTTTTCGGTTGGGTCACAAATTATAGGCCCAATTCTTGGCCCAAGACCACAGAATTCCAATTGGCCCAATAATTTGACATAACCGAGTCGGTTCATTAATTCTGGTCCAAGACCAAATTAACTACTTAATCCAACTGGTTATTTACTAAACCAGACCAGCTCTAAATTATTTGGTCCAACCAAATCAAACTTAGACCAGCCTTCGGTTTAGGTTAAAATTCAATTTTTGAATTTAAATCCGGTTTAACCAGAAATTAAATAATACCAATTGTATTAAATAATTTCCAGCAAACCGCGATTTGGGTTAACCGCTTGAACCATACAATTAAATAATTAATTGATTCATACATTAATTAAATAATTGCTTACATAAAAAATGATCATGTGATTAACTATGATTGTACAACAAATTCAACATCCGATTGTTATAATCACTAAAGGACAAAATCATGATCCTTAAACAAATCGAAATCGTAACAAACACATGAAGACAAACGATTTTTGTCATTTTTCAAATTCAACAATCGATTATGATCACATTAACAAACCATCAAATCGTTTCTCTTATGATTGTCTCATTATAATGGTGATGAACATGTTTCTTAAAGTCAACAACGATTTATACCAAGCACTAAAGGCAAAACCGATTTGAACTTTGACGAACCTTATGATCATGACAAACAATCAAATGGTTTCTTAACATCCGATAAAACAAAGTCAACATCATAAACATCACGATTCATATGATTAACAATTCAAACAAACGATTTTCATAATAGGGTTTTTACAAGTTCTAATCAAATTTCTTAAGCCAAATTCGATTCTAAACATTAAAAACAACCTAAATATGACCCAAACAGCAAAAACCTAACGACCTAGTCTCTGATACCACTGAAGGATTATGTGTGTTCATGGTGTAATTGCCAGGTTACATCCTAGCACATAATTAACTAGGATCTAGGTGATTTGCAGTTGAATCATAAACAGATCAGATTCATTACCTTGTGATTGCAGCGGATTGATCAAAGGAATGAAGAGATCTGCAAGAGCTGATAGAAACCGGCTCCTCCTAGGTATCCACACTCTTACAAGCTATTGGATCAGGCTGCTAGACCAAGCTGGAATTGACAGAGAGAGAGAGGACGGCTGAGGCTCAAAATCGCAGGAGATGATGTGTGTAGCCCTAGGCGCCTGTCCTCTTCCTTATATGGGCCCAAGTAATTAAACTAATGACCTATTAGGCTTTTGGGCCCAAGACACAAATCAGACAAAAGCCTGTATTTTGTCTGGCCCAATTCTCTGTACAAATACAGTAAATGCCTTGCATCTTACCGTATTAATTCCTTGTTAACTTTCCCGTTAGCTATGGTGTGTGACCCTTTGGGATCATACGATACTGGTAATAAGTCCTAAACTTATAGATCATGAGCGGGCTCTAGCAAGTCATCATGATCACCCAGTATTTATGACTTATGTCTGATCTCGACACTTATCATACTTTCTAGAGATAGTACAGTAGATTTCAGGACATTCCCAACAGATTTGATATAGGAAAGCAGATAAGAGAAGTGATCAACACATGGAGGGATCAGATTTAAATAAGAAATGAATGGTTGTGATTAAATCAAGTGAATAACATTAATAAGAAGTAGGAGCTCGATCAGAGAAGTCAGAATTATTGTTATTGAATCAGAGATCGTGAATCTCTTCTCATCTCTCTTTTCTCTCTGTGTTGTTGCTTAGTTCTTCTTCTCAGAAATCCTTTCTACTTCCATGGATTGCTGAAGTTGAGCTAGAGAGTTCGTTGTTTTAGGAACATTGGATTCTTGTTCGTTGATTGAATAAACTTCATTTAGATTCATCGGTTTTTTGTATTACAGGTATCAGAGCCAATCGAACCTCGGATTTAATTGTGAGAAATGTGCAACACTGCAATCGACGCTACAATCCATCGATTCACGGTTTGAAAAGACGAACAGGCGTTTTGAGGTTATTACAGATAAGATCGGGAAAATTTTTTATTCGATCGAAGAGATGTTTGCGGAACTGCGGAATCAGGAGCTGCGACCTCGCGATAGTGACCATGTGAGGAGGAATCAATTTGATGCCGCACCTTCGCGAACAAAGCGATCTAGCTCTGCCAAACATCTATTCCTTCTATGTTTCAAAAGGATTATGATTGGGCACTGGATAACACAAACGAAGAACCATTGGTGTTGAGTAGAGAACCCCAAAGGAGTTGATTGGGGGAATTGATGAATCACATCAGAAGAAGCAAAATCAGACTGATAGGTTATGTTTTAATAGCATTAACACTATCTTAGTATCAAGTGAAACAGCCCAGGAACTGGCAATAACGATGGGCGGTGGAGATAAGTTTACTTTGCAAGAAATGCTTGTTAGTGATCAGTTTTCGGTTAAAGAGTTGCACAGCATGAGGGACAACATTCCGGTGATGACAACGAAGACCAGACTGTGTGGGATTGTTTGTGGTTCGGAAACTAGGAGGATTTGGGATCCTGGTGGAACTCTTGATGATTAATACAATGGACTTGTTGGAAGCATAAGCTATTTGAAAATTTTCTTTGTTTAAAGAGGGAAGAATTGATATAGGAAAGCAGATAAGAGAAATGATCAATACGTACGTGGAGGGTTCAGATTTAAAGAAGAAATGAATGGCTGTGATTAAATCAAGTGAATATCATTAATAAGAAGCAGGAGCTCGATTGGAGAAGTCAGAATTATTGTTGTTGAATCAGAGATCGTGAATCTTTTCCCTGTGTGTTGTTGCTTAGTTCTTCCTCTCAAAAATCCTTTCTACTTCCATGGATTGCTGAAGTTGAGCTAGAGAATTCGTTGTTTTATGAACATTGGATTATTGTTCGTTGATTGAATAAAGTTCATTTGGATTCATCGGTTTTCTGTATTACAAAAATCTATTATCTGATATGTATAAAAGTGTTAGAAAAGTCTTAGAATTTAACAAATCTTTCCGAGACTCCTTTTAAATTGTTTCCATCAAGAAATAGCATCTATGAACCAGTAGGATTTGCATATTCCAAAAAAAAAATTACCTTAATTGGTTGCTGGAGAGCGTTAGTAAATATAATGACTAGCAACCACTCAAATTGTTTTAGGTAATTGTTCATACAGATCGATAGAAGACACTTCTAACATTAATTTAGACTTTCATCACGCCCAGTGAAGATGAAAGGATCCATGAAACTGATTTGAAGAAATATTCATGGACCTTTGTTTCATTTCTTTTTGAAGTAAATCATATATCCTATTACTCGAGATATTGAGAGCATGTAAGGCATGAACAAGCCTATGTAGCCGACTTTATCAACAAATTGAATTAAATAGGCTGCAATCTTTTGTTATTCTCTGCAACCCAAGTCAAAATTGCTTATGTCAACTTCTTATGTGAGAGATGAATGAAGTACAAGTCACGATGATGAATAAGGAACACAGGAATTGTGCTGCCAGTGAAATTATGTAACTTTAGTATCATTAACTGAAAGTGGAACCTACGTGTCAGCCTGAGCTTGGATCGTACCGACTTTTGATGACATTCTGATTACCATGAGCCATGTTTGATTGACCAGTAAGGTAAACAAGGATGTACCATCATTAAGAAGAGCAACAATACTCAAGCGTCGATGGTAAACCATACACAATGGCAGACAGGTTTATGTTCAGTTGGTTCTTTGATATATCATGAGCTCAAAGACGGCTTAACTAAATTATCTAGACAATGAAGCACATTTGTCAAAGTATTGTTGCTTCAATCCAGCTCTTTGAGATTCATTTGTCCGCAAATCTTTGAGTACACTGAAATTAATTTAGAACAAGCTGTGAATTTTTGTCTGAAGAAAGATAATGAATGCATGAGAGGCTAGGAGAGGTCAAATGATTTGTAATAGTTAACCTTCGTGGGTCAAAGACATTTAATGATCTTGTAAGGTTTCAAGGTTTGAATTCGATCTTGCTTTAACTTGTTTAATTTCCGATTGAGATGAATGGTTTGAATGAGTACGATAAGAAGAAAGAACAAGACTCAAGATTGTTGACCCAGTTCCCTTTGCAGGTACTCTGGGGAGAGATCCAAACTCTCAAGCTTCCACTATATCAACGATTAACACCGGCTGTTAAGCCTAAATCTAAGATACAGGGGATTCGGGAATCGTGATCAATGTGATCACCGATTCCGACTTCAACAACGACTGCGATTTCCTTATCGCGAGCTCCGACGAACTTCAGAAGACCCTTGACGATGACCGAGCTGCTCCGAGAACGTGAAGACGACGAACGACGGTAAGTTCTCAGCTCTCACTCGCTCTGTTTTCTGTTTCAATCTGTTAAAGTCGTTAGACCGTTGAAGCTAAGAAGACGATGTTGACTTTATAAGTCAATTGCTTAATTCGTCTGGGCCTTGGTAATTTCAGGACGCGAGGAATGAGCCCATTACCAAGTTGAAGCCCAGAACACTGAATAGGCCTCGAGACCAATAATCCACAAATCTCCACCTTGGTCGACTGAGCTTATTCAGACAATCCCGAGTGTCTCCGACAAACCCTAGATTCTTCGCCTTCTTCTTCGGACCTCTCTTCCGGTAGCTCTATCAACTTTCAGGCGAGCACCGACCACCGCCATCTAAACCGATGGCTTCACTGAGTCAAGAAGGCAACACGCAACCAAGTTGTCCTGCCTCTTGATCCATCAAACCTTACCCTTCTCTCATCTTTGGAGAACTGACCTTTTTCCTGTTATCCAGATGAACGATAAGCAAAAGAAGCTTCTCCGAGGCTTCTACCTGAAGGTAAATGATAAGCAAAAGAAGCTTCTCCGAGGCTTCTACCTGAAGGTAAATGATAAGCAAAAATCTAGTTCCTCTTCACTTACTTCAGTTGCAAGTATACAACCAAGTCATTGTAGTTTTGAGGTGTCAATCCACTTGGGGTAATCAAACGCACTAAGAATGCAAGTGTTCTCTTAATCTAAGTGCAGCCAAAGTAATTTGTGGTTTTTGTTTCTAAAAACTATTAATGAAAACTAATTCCAGACATGATCGAATAATGATGTGAACAATGATGAGCTTAAAATAGAACAAGAACAGAGCATAAACAGAGCAAATGAGTTGATTGAAAATAATTGATTAAAAGCTAAGTTCCTTGGGTTGAGTTTCGGTTTGGGTGATCATTATCTAGTTCAGAAGCATTCAGCAAACAATGGGTGATTTCTTAGGCTAAGAACAACGATTTCTAGTTAATCCACTCTCGTGATAATAACCCTATACCTATCAAGCATTAACATCAACTCTCGTTGGCAATTTCAAGACAGCTATGCAATAAGATCAAGTTCTTACTACCACTAAACACCTTAAACATCAACTCTCGTTGGCTAAGAATGTAAAGCACTTGATAGAGATTCAAACATAAACTACACCTCTCGATGCTAGCAATATTTAGGATCAAGGAGTTGAGTGGCCAATTCAATCCTAGCATTAAAAACTTCTAACAAGCAAGAAACCAATATTCCCAAGTTATTAGACAGCCTAAACCATTTCTAGATCACCCTTCCCTCAGCTCAAACCCAGAAACTTAAAGGAAACTACTCACTAGCCATAGAAACAATAAGACAAGACATGATTTAGATGAACAGAAATGAAACAAGTATAAAGAACTCAAAGAAGAACTCAAGAACACAAACTCAAATGCATAAAAGATTAAGAAAACTAGAATTGTTTGGATGATTGTTTTACAAGAAGTGATATGCTCTTCATACACACTAAGAGCACTTTAAATAGATCTGAAAACGTGCAAAGGTCGACCACAAACACATGGGGTGGTCTACAAGCCAAAAGCAAAAAGAAAAAGTGGCATGTGTGAAAAAGTAGGTTCACAGCGGCCTGGGGAGGCCGCTGCGGAACCCCGCTATGAGTGCCCAGCGGCCTGGGTGAGTTGCTGCGCGGGCCGCTGGAGAAATTGGTCTTCCGCTGTCCCTTCGTAGCGGCCTGGGGTGGCCGCTGTGAGAAGCCGCTATGAGTGCCCAGCGGCCTGGAGATGCCGCTGTGCTAACCGCTGGAGAAAGTGCTCTTCCGCGTGTCCTTCATAGCGGCCTGGGGAGGCCACTGCGAGAGCCCGCTGTGAGGTTCCAGCTCGATCCTTAGCTGTTTTTCCACTTTGTCTAGGTGCTCCTTTGGTCCCTACCTTCTCCATCATTCCTTGGTGCTCCTTTTGGTCATCAACCACCTACAAAAAGAACAAACAAAGCACACCTAACCTAATGATGCCTAAATGCACTAACCTAAAGTTAAGACACAATAATGTTGTCTAAATGCTTTTCCTAAAGCTAAATCACACTCTTAATTAAGCCTAGAAACACTCAAAAACACAACACATCAACTCCCCCAAACTTGTTTCCTTGCTTGTCCTCAAGCAAACAACAATAAGAACAAAGGGGAGAGGTTTGAAGTTGGAGACTCATAACCAAAGAAATCTACCTTAGCCTTCAATATGATGTCCTTAGAAAATAATAACATGTTGCACAAACAAATTCCCTAACTCACTCTAATTTCTCTAGGCTTATCAACACACCAAATTTTATTCTCTTAAGCACATTGTCAAGATTCAACCACTCAACATTCCACCAACTCTTACATTCATTCTTCTTATCAAAGTGAAGTCTCACAAATGGGGATTAAATCTCAATCAATTGGCTTGGAATTAAAAGGCTTCAAATGGTGTTTAGAGGAGGGCTTTTATCTTTCATTTTGGTGGCTAACTCTCAAGGAAAAGGAATGCTAGACATTATGCAAAATGTGGCAAGACAAGAACAATTTATGCATACAATTCTTAGCTCTCAAAGTCTTACCCAAAGTGTTTCCCAATCCTAGTCAATCTCCCTTCACTCCCAAACTTAACCATTAGACTTTTTTCATTTTTGGGTCTTGAGAAGTAAATCTTTTAATTTCCAAACTCTTTTCTTTTCGACTTCATTTTTATTTTTACACTCAGAGTTTTCCCATTCCATGTTTTCTTCCCAAGTGTTTTTCCTTTTCTATTCACAAGCCATTGGTCTTTTTATTCTTTTACTACCCAATTCACTCTTTTTCTTTTCCCATTCTCAATCCCTTTTCAAGTGTTTATACCCCAAATGCTAAACCGATATGTGAACTCCTAGACTAGCCTATGAGAGCTAATCACTGTCGTTCTCATACTTTTAACCTTTTGCACATGTTAGCATTATCAAAAGAGGCCTCACTCAATCAATTCGATGAAGGTTTGAAAGAAAAGGGTAGGGTGTTAAGGTGTGAAAACCATTCTAAGAGTGAGAATGGCCACTTAGATTAACAAAGAGTGGTAAAATGAGGTAGAGATAATCCAAGTGTGTATGTGGTGACCATGATCAAGCATTTAAAACCCATAAGTGAGAAGATTAGATTCATTTAAGTCCAATAAGTGAGTTGGTTTCAAAGTTGAGGGTATCCTACTTGACTAACAGTTTTGAGTGGTGTGATCAAAGCTCGAAATTTACAAGTGTTTTAAGGGTTGTTTAGGCAACATGGTATGATTAGCAAGGGCATCGTATTGAGTTCTAAAATCTAGATTTCTTGCAAGGCATTCATATCATTGTCTCCTATGCAAATGCTACTAGACTCGATCCTAAGAAAGCAACAAATATGAAACTAAATGCTCTTTTTTTATATGTTTTTCAGATTTTTCTAATTTTTTTGGTTTTTTTTTTCAAAAACATAATTATTCACAATGCATCAAAATAAAAGACTCAAGATAAATAAAATGTGGTTAAGTGATCACCCCCCCAAACTTACTTCACACCGGCTCGGTGTGAAAGCAAGCCTAGGAGAGCTAAAGATGGTAAAAGAAAAACAAAATGAAAACTATGTACAAAGTGGTGGTGGTTACCTCAGTAGTAAGGAGGTGCGGTGTCGTCCTCGTCCTCTCCTAAGGATAGGGACTCGTTGCTAGACCCGGGTGATGGCGGTGGGATGTGGCGTCTGGCTCTGCGGCGTCGCTCATCAAGTGGAGGGCGACCAGGTGCTCTACTGGATGAGCTGGTACCATCTCCTTGGTACTGCTGCCTCGGGAAATCCTCCGAGCTTGCCTCTTCTTCGCTGGTCGAATAGCCCTCAGGCTTTTGTACTTTCCCCTTCTTTCTCGTCAGAATATAAGCCATGTACTTAACCTGACGCTTCAGTGCCTTCGTCTTCTCCTTGTATACCTTCTTTGTCTTGCGTCCCAACTCCACCAGCTTCCCAATGGTCCTATCTTGAAGCTTGTTCCATCGTTCCAGCTTCCGGATATAGCTATGAGCTTTCCTCAACTGTGCCCCCCCCCTGAATTACTTCGTCGGTGGCATGGAGACGATAAAGGGCAGTCCCGTAGACCGGACTCGGTGGCCTAATCTGCTCAGCATCCTCTGTCGGCTCAGTAGCTTGACCTGCTCCGCTGCTTGTACCTTCTTCCATACCCTGCGAAGAGGTTTCAGCTGCCTTCCTTTTCTTCTTTTTGTTCAGCGACTCAAGCGGTTCTACAACCGTGCTGTGGAAGTAGCGTGGGTCAGGTGAGAACATGATGTTGTTCTTGTCCTGCAGAGAAGTAATGGCCAGGTTTGGGAGAAGCACATTTGTTGTTTGCTGCGGACCGGCCCTGAAGGTGTAGGCGATTCTGTCTTGTATCTTTCCAGCAAGGAGGTAAGTTATGTTCAGATGGCTCTCGTCCAACCTTGATGATGGTTTCCCATTGATCAGCGGGATTCCCAATGCCCTGAAGATCGGTGTCAATAGTCCTCCAAATCTGAACACCGGTGTCCTGTCATGTGACATCAATGCCTTCTTCCTCATAGCCATTACTTGCTTCATGAAGTACCCTACCATTCCCAGCTCATGGTAGTCCCCGTAGTTGATCTCAGGGACATCAAATTCTGTCATTACCGGATGTAGACCCACTGCCAAAAACCTCAGCCCTTCTTCTAACACCTTGTTGTTCTCCCTCCTTGCAAACAAGGTGTAAGCCAGCAGCTTCTCTACATATCGGATGGCTGGATGTGCAATATCCGAATTTTTCATGTTTCCTGTCTCGTAGGGAGTCCGGGAGATCGTGCTCCACATCACTGTGGGGAGAAGTCCAATCTCTGGCAGCTGGTTGTTCCACTTGTCTCGGAATCCAAGAAGTTGGGATATCTGCTTGAAACTTATCTGGTACCTTTTTCCACCGCAGGTGAAGGTTACGTGTCCAAATCCATTCTCCTCGGAAGGTCCATCCGTGTATTCCATTACCTTAAAGGTACACATAAACTGATAGCACGCTTCTCCATACACCGGATAGACTTCTCCCAGCATCAAGCTCTCCAAGCTCATGGCTCTCAGCATAGTCATCACGTCATCATAGATTCCCAGCTTCTTACAGACTTCCGGATCCCCGAACTTTGTCTCAGTCCACTTGTACGATTCCAGCTTGGTCCGTATCTGCCCAAAAGTGTAACTCTTCGGAACCTTCTTCTTTTTCTTTGCTGGTTTCTTGGCCGGTTTCTGTGCGGGTTTCTTTGCCACTTTCCTCTTGTTCTGTTTCCCTGTTTCTTCATCACTACTGGTTGAGACTTCAAGCATTTCGTCATCATCCTCTTGTTGAACAGCGGGTTCCTTACCCGAGCGATGAGTTTGTGTGCTTTCCTCCGCCTGGCCAGCTCGCTTTTTGGTCCTTGCCATCTGCATAGATGCAAATTCAAAGTGATCAACCCACATAAACATCAACACAAAAGTAATGCCTAAAGTCTGAGCATTTTAGTTTTCAGCCAGTAGTTCCTCAAACATTCCACATATAGGCAATTACTAATTCCAAGTATCAACCAAAAATCGTTCCCACTCAAATTCTAGCATTACTTCAAGTTTTTCATCATGTTCTTCACTAGGTTCTTTCTTTTTCCTCATAAATCTCAATGCGTTATCAATTTGGCATGGTTCCTTTTGCAAAGTATGATCAAGACACCCTAACAAAGCTTTAGGAACATTCAAATTACATTTTCCCCAAATTTTAACTTTTTCACCAAGAACCCTAGAATCTGAAAAATCCGAATTTCAAGCAATTTAACCGATAGTTTTTCGAATTGACAGTTTGGGTGTGTCTAGAATCATTCAGTGAGCAAGTTCAGAACATCAAACACCATAAAGATCGAAACCAAAATTTCGTCATGAAGAACAGTGGATCCGAAATCTCATACCTTGGTTCGATTTGACGATGGATTATGATACTAGACAGGAAGATGATGAAAAATCGTGAGTGAAAGCACAAGAAATCACTGAATTTGGTGAAAAACCGAGAGAGAAATCGCAATTTTCTAAGCTTTTCACGAAAATGGAGTTTTGAGAAGATGAGTGAGAGAGAGAGGCTGGGCCGCGATACATACTCGCGTGAATTAACCTCGCAGCGGCCCGGGTACCCCGCTGCGGGATGCCGCTGTGAGTTCTTTTAACTGTAGCGGCCTGGCTGACTTGCTGTATGGGCCGCTGCATAAAATCACCTTTCGCAGAATTTCGCCATAGCGGCCCAGGTACCCCGCTGCTCCTGGCCGCTATGCATTTTTCTTACTCGTAGCGGTTGGATGACTCCGCTATCCATGCCGCTGCAAAAATCAGCGTTTCGCATAAATTGTCCATAGCGGCCCAGGTACCCCGCTGCGCCTGGCCGCTATGGTGTTTTTAGACCGTAGCGGCTAGCCGTCCTCGCTATGCATGCCGCTACGGAAATTGATGTTCCGCACGTACCTCACAGCGGCCCAGGTACCTCGCTGTGGGTAGCCGCTGTGAGTTCTTTTCCTAGATCCGGCTTTTCTTTAAGGTCATCCTTGCCTCCGTTCATTTCCACATGCCTGAAAACTTACACACAAAACTAAAACACACATAAAAATCACACAAGAACACACCAATTAAATCAAATCAAAGAAAATTCACACACTATTTACAAAGGATAACATGGGAATGCCTCCCAAGCGCGCTTGTTTTAAGTCTCGAGCTTGACTCTCTTACTTTCTCAGGTTGGGGTTGGTTTTGTGAGAAGAATCGTTACCTCCTCTTCCACGGGGTTTGATGCTGAGTAGATCTTGAGCCTTTGTCCGTTCACGGTGAACTCGCTTCCATTCTTGTTGAGAAGAACAATGGCTCTGTAGGGTCTTACCTCCTTGATAGAGAATGGGCCTGACCATCTTGATCTGAGCTTCCCAGGGAATAGTCTCAGCCGGGAGTTGTACAACAGAACTTGATCTCCTGCTTTGAACTCTTTCTTGACTATCTTCTTGTCATAAAATGCCTTAGTCCTCTCTTTATAAATCTTTGAGCTCTCGTAAGCATCAAGTCTGATTTCGTCAAGCTCATGGAGTTGAATGAGGCGTTTCTCTGCTGCAGTCTTAATGTCAAAATTCAGAAGCTTGATAGCCCACATTGCCTTGTACTCCAACTCGACTGGTAGGTGACATGACTTCCCATACAACAGATTGAAAGGTGTTGTGCCAATAGGTGTCTTAAAGGCAGTTCTATATGCCCAAAGAGCATCGTCAAGTTTCTTTGCCCAGTCCTTCCTTGAATTCCCGATAGTCTTCTCCAGTATAGTTTTGATTTGCCGGTTTGAGACTTCTACTTGCCCGCTGGTCTGAGGATGGTAAGGTGTTGCTACCTTGTGTTTCACGCCATACTTCCTAAGAAGACTTTCAAACACCTTATTGATGAAGTGAGTTCCTCCATCACTGATCACAACTCTTGGGATGCCAAACCTGGGAAATATGATTGATTTAAATAGTTTGATAACTACCTTTGCATCATTTGTAGGACTTGCAATAGCTTCTACCCATTTTGACACATAGTCCACTGCTACCAGAATGTACTGATTCCCATAAGAGGATGGAAAAGGTCCAATGAAATCAATCCCCCACACATCGAATACTTCAACTTCTAGTATCGGATTCTGTGGCATCTCGTTCCTTCTTCCAATGTTCCCCTTCCTTTGGCAGACATCACATCTCGTCACATACTCATGAGCATCCTTGAACAGGTTGGGCCACCAAAAGCCTGAATGTAGCACCTTCGTGGCGGTTTTAAATGAAGCGTTGTGTCCCCCATAGTCTGAGCCGTGGCAGTGATACAGGATCCCTTTCATCTCTTCCTCTGGAACACATTTCCTGTAGAGTCCATCTGAACATCTTTTGAACAAGTAAGGCTCATCCCAATAGTACCGAGTAACATCCCTGTAGAACTTCTTTCTGTGGTAGCTGTTGAGGTTTGGTGGCTCTCTTCCACATGCTAGGTATTTGACAAAATCTGCATACCATGGTAGTTGCTCGTCTTTCAGGCTTTTCACTTCCTCTATCTTCAGGACTGTGTTGTACCCTTCTCTCAAGCTTCCAATCATTAGAAGTTGTTCTTCCGGTAGAGAATCATCTATCGGTACTTGCTCATCAATCCTCAGCCTTGACAAGTGATCAGCTACTCCATTCTCAATGCCCTTCTTGTCCTGTATCTCAAGGTCAAATTCCTGAAGTAGAAGAATCCATCTCAACAACCTTGGTTTAGCATCCTTTTTAGCCAACAAGTGACTCAATGCCGCATGATCTGTATATACCACCACTTTTGATCCCACCAAATATGATCTGAATTTGTCAAATGCAAACACTACTGCCAGTAGCTCCTTCTCTGTGGTTGCATATCTGGTTTGAGCATCATCTAAAGTTCTGATTGCATAATAGATCACATGGAGTTTCTTGTCCTTCCTCTGGCCCAAGACTGCTCCAACTGCATAGTCACTTGCGTCGCACATGATCTCAAAGGGGAGGTCCCAATCTGGAGCTTGGACTATTGGTGCACTCACTAGTGCATTTTTGATCTTGTTGAAGGCTTCAAGGCACTCTTTATCGAAAATGAATTCAGTCTCCTTGCACAGCAGCCTTGTTAAAGGCCTTGCGATCTTTGAGAAGTCCTTGATGAACCGTCGGTAGAAACCTGCATGACCCAAGAAGCTCCTTATTCCTTTGACTGAGTTTGGTGGCTGCAACCCCATCATCACATCTATCTTGGCTTTGTCCACTTCAATCCCCTGTTCTGAAATCTTGTGCCCAAGCACTATTCCTTCTTTGACCATGAAGTGGCACTTCTCCCAGTTTAATACTAAGTTTGTCTCCTCGCAACGCTGAAGTACCCTGCACAAGTTAGACAAACAAGCAGCAAACGAAGGACCATACACAGAAAAATCGTCCATAAATACTTCAACCATTTCTTCAATCAGATCAGAAAAAATTGACATCATGCATCTTTGAAATGTTGCTGGAGCATTACACAACCCAAATGGCATCCTTCGATATGCAAAAGTGCCATAAAGACATGTAAATGTCGTTTTTTCTTGGTCATTTGGGTGGATGGGTATTTGAAAGAATCCACTATACCCATCAAGGAAGCAATAATATGGATGATTTGCTAAGCGTTCAAGCATTTGGTCAATGAATGGGAGAGGGAAGTGGTCTTTTCTAGTGGCTGAGTTCAATTTCCTGTAATCAATACACATTCTATGACCGGTTATAGTTCTTGTAGGGATTAGCTCATTATTTTCATTTTTAACCACAGTTATACCTCCCTTCTTTGGAATTACATGAACAGGTGAGACCCAAGTGCTATCTGAAATAGGAAAGATAATCCCTGCATTCAAGAGTTTCAGAATTTCCTTTTTAACAACCTCTTTCAAATTAGGATTCAGTCTCCTTTGGTGCTCAATAGAAGTCATTGTTTCATCTTCCAAGTGAATTCTATGGGTGCAAAGTGTAGGTGATAATCCTTTAATGTCATTAAGTGAATATCCTATGGCTCTCCTATATTTTCTCAGTTCAATTAGGAGTAAGTTCAATTCATTTTCATCAAGGTTCTCACTTACAATGACAGGGTATGATGAGTTGGGTCCTAAGAAAGCGTACCATAGCCCTTCGGGAAGTTGTTTTAGTTCTACCTTAGGTGCCTTCAGCTCACACCAGTCACTGTCCAAGCTAGACTCACCATTGCTAGCTGGTTTGGCTGCTTCTTTCCCCTCCATGGATTTGATGCTGTGTACTTCTTTAGGTAGCTCCAGAAACTGGTTGTCTTCTTCCATCACCCTGCGAGAGTCAAGAAGTTTAGTGTATTCTTGTACTTCCCTGTCTACCTGCTTAGTCATGCTGTCATTGGTGGTTAATACTGTCTCTAGGGCGTCCTCCATAGCAAGCTCTTCCAAATACTCATCAGCTAGAGCATCCAACGTCTCAATCCAAAAAGCCTGTCCTTGAATTGTTGGTTTCTTCATGACTTCATTGATGTCAAATTTCAGGATGTGGTTCTTTCCCAAGTGCAAGTCAATCTTCCCTCTCTTCACATCAATGATGGCTCCAGCAGTAGCCAAGAAAGGTCTCCCAAAGATCAGTGGGTCTTTTGGTTCCTCATCCATCTCCAGAACCACAAAATCTGTTGGTATTTCGAAATTACCAACCATTACCGGAATATCTTCAAGCATACCAACCGGAAGTCTCACTAACCTATCAGCCAACACAAGTGAGATTCTACACTCTTTGTAGCGTGTGAAGCCAAGGTTCTTTGCTACTGAGAGTGGCATCAAGATCACACTTGCTCCAAGATCACACAAACATCTCTCAAAGGAGAGTGGTCCCAAAGCGCATGGTATGGTGAAGCTTCCTGGATCTTCTAGCTTCCTTGGACTGGTCTTTCTCTGGATGATGGCGCTACACTCGTGGGTTAGGACAACCATTCCTTCCATCTCTTTTGTTCTTTCCTTGACTGCATCTTTAAGGAATTTGTTGTATTGAGGCACAAGCATGAATGCATCCATCAATGGCATGGTGAGCTGAATCTTCTCCATTTGCTTGTCAAAGAGTGCTCTATACTTCTCCAAGAGCTGCTTCTTAAACCTTCCAGGAAAGGGAAGTTTGGGTTCATAGGCTGGTGGCACAAAGACTTTCTCCTTGGATGTAGAGGCTGAACCGGTTTTTGTTTTCTCCTTTGTTTCCTCATACATTTTGCCTTTCCCTTTTATATCTTTGACTTCTTCTGCATCATGCATCTTCTTCTGAGTGGTTTCCTTCTCTCCTTCAAGTTCAAAATCCATCCCCCCAGCTTGATTCTCATTGTCCTCAATGACTTCTTTGGATGGTAACTCTCTTCCACTTCTTAGCGTGATGGCATTGATATACTCTTTTGGGTTTTGCTCAGGTTTTCCAAGGAGAAAACCTGGCGGTCGGTTTGATGATGGTCCGACTTTGTTGGATTGCTCCATGGTTCCAACTCTTGATGCTAGGCTTTCAACTTGTGTTTTGATTTCCACCATGGCTTTGTTAGTGCTCTCTATAAGCTGCCTCAGCATTTGTGTTTGATCATCTGCCTTTTGGTAGTTGTTTGAACTTCCTTGTCCCTGAAAATGTTGGTTACCTTGATAGTTACCTTGGTTGTTGTTGTACTGTTGGCGTTGTTGGAAGTTGCCTTGGTTTTTGTAGGGTTGCCTCTGTTGGAAGTTTCCATTGTTGTTGAAGGCTGGTTTTGTTTGGAAGTTTCCTTGAAGTGTGGTTTGGTTCTGTTGCTTGAATGGGAGGTAAGACTGATCTTGTGGGTTCTCCACATTGTTACTTCGGTATGAGAAGTTGGGGTGATTCCTGTAATTCTGGTTGAATCCTTTGTTGTAGCCTTGTCCTCCAATATAGTTCATCTCAGCCTGTCCATCAAAACACATCTCAGCATCTTCTTCCATGTATCCTTGTTGTTGATCAAACTCTCCCACAAAGTTTACATTCCTTTGGTTTGCTTTAAGCAACTTGTCCAGTTTCTCATTGAGGGCTTTAATCTCTCTCCTTGAATCATCTTTGTCTCCTCCTTCTCTGTAGGTCCTGTCATAGTCCTCCCCATAGTTGGTGTCACTAGTTGCCAAGTTCTCTACCAGCTGCATGGCTTCTCTTTCATCTTTTTGAAGGAAGTTGCAGTTGCTAGCAGTGTCTAGCATCATCCTGTACTTTGGTAGTATGCCTCAGTATAATGTGCTGAGAAGACTTTCCTTGGTGAAACCGTGGTGAGGGCATTGGTTGGTGTAGCTCTTGAATCTTTCCCAAGTTTCTCCAAAGTTTTCTGTTGTTTTTTGTTTGAAGCTTGAAATCTCATTCCTCAACTTTGCCGTTCTTGATTTGGAAAAGAACTTGGACAGGAAGAGTCTTTTGCATTCATCCCAAGAAGTGATTGAGTCTTGTGGAAGGTTCTTCTCCCATTCGTGAGCTTTGTCTCCAAGTGAGAATGGAAACAGTATGAGCTTCATTGCATCTTCAGAAATTCCATTGATGCGGACTGTTCTACAAGCTCTGTCGAAGTTGTGAAGGTGGTCTAGTGGATCCTCCATAGGTAGGCCATGGAATTTGTTTCTTTCCACCATGTTGATGATGCTGGCTTTAATTTCGTAGTTGTTGTTGTCCACCGCTGGTGGGATGATTCCAGAATTGTAGTCGTTGATGTTAGGTTCGTCATAATATCCAATGGCTCTAGTTACTCTTGGTGGATGTTGTGGTCTTCTTCCTTCGTTGTTCATTCCACCTCCCTGTTGTTGTTGTTCCTGGTCAGCCATATTAATTCTTTCTCCTGTCAACCTTTTTTCTGCTTTCTTTTTTCTTGAAATCTCTCTTTCCAATGCTTTGATGTTTTCAACTCTTGGCACAAGGTTTGTTGGTCCCCTGCTCCTCAAGTTCATTCACCTGCAAGACAAATGGAAAGAAAGAAGATTAGTATCTTTGTAACCAAAAGACTTAGTCTCAAGCAAACACCAAATCCTAATGGCTTAATTAACACCCAAGATTGCAACGGCGCCAAACTTGATAAGCAAAAATCTAGTTCCTCTTCACTCACTTCAGTTGCAAGTATACAACCTAGTCATTGTAGTTTTGAGGTGTCAATCCACTTGGGGTAATCAAACGCACTAAGAATGCAAGTGTTCTCTTAATCTAAGTGCAGCCAAAGTAATTTGTGGTTTTTGTTTCTAAAAACTATTAATGAAAACTAATTCCAGACATGATCGAATAATGATGTGAACAATGATGAGCTTAAAATAGAACAAGAACAGAGCATAAACAGAGCAAATGAGTTGATTGAAAATAATTGATTAAAAGCTAAGTTCCTTGGGTTGAGTTTCGGTTCGGGTGATCATTATCTAGTTCAGAAGCATTCAGCAAACAATGGGTGATTTCTTAGGCTATAAACAACGATTTCTAGTTAATCCACTCTCGTGATAATAAACCTATACCTATCAAGCATTAACATCAACTCTCGTTGGCAATTTCAAGACAGCTATGCAATAAGATCAAGTTCTTACTACCACTAAACACCTTAAACATCAACTCTCGTTGGCTAAGAATGTAAAGCACTTGATAGAGATTCAAACATAAACTACACCTCTCGATGCTAGCAATATTTAGGATCAAGGAGTTGAGTGGCCAATTCAATCCTAGCATTAAAAACTTCTAACAAGCAAGAAACCAATATTCCCAAGTTATTAGACAGCCTAAACCATTTCTAGATCACCCTTACCTCAGCTCAAACCCAGAAACTTAAAGGAAACTACTCACTAGCCATAGAAACAATAAGACAAGACATGATTTAGATGAACAGAAATGAAACAAGTATAAAGAACTCAAAGAAGAACTCAAGAACACAAACTCAAATGCATAAAAGATTAAGAAAACTAGAATTGTTTGGATGATTGTTTTACAAGAAGTGATATGCTCTTCATACACACTAAGAGCACTTTAAATAGATCTGAAAACGTGCAAAGGTCGACCACAAACACATGGGGTGGTCTACAAGCCAAAAGCAAAAAGAAAAAGTGGCATGTGTGAAAAAGTAGGTTCACAGCGGCCTGGGGAGGCCGCTGCGGAACCCCGCTATGAGTGCCCAGCGGCCTGGGTGAGTCGCTGCGCGGGCCGCGGGAGAAATTGGTCTTCCGTTGTCCCTTCGTAGCGGCCTGGGGTGGCCGCTGTGAGAAGCCGCTATGAGTGCCCAGCGGCCTGGAGATGCCGCTGTGCTAACCGCTGGAGAAAGTGCTCTTCCGCGTGTCCTTCATAGCGGCCTGGGGAGGCCGCTGCGAGAGCCCGCTGTGAGGTTCCAGCTCGATCCTTAGCTAGTTTTCCACTTTGTCTAGGTGCTCCTTTGGTCCCTACCTTCTCCATCATTCCTTGGTGCTCCTTTTGGTCATCCACCACCTACTAAAAGAACAAACAAAGCACACCTAACCTAATGATGCCTAAATGCACTAACCTAAAGTTAAGACACAATAATGTTGTCTAAATGCTTTTCCTAAAGCTAAATCACACTATTAATTAAGCCTAGAAACACTCAAAAACACAACACATCAGTAAATAGACTCACTCCTTTTATCTTTCAAGTCAAGGTTTACAAAGTCACTGAGAACCGCAGATCTTGACCGACCCACACACAACGACCTTACTGTGTCTATTTCCCTTCTGAAGAACTGACCTTAGTTCTTCCTTTTGTTTGCGATGCGAGGTACCAATCGACTAAGCACCTCCATCGCTGCTGGCTTTACTCAGGTAATTACTTTTGAGTGTATCTATACACCGCTCGAAGCTCTTGCCAGGTACACTCTTTGTTAAGAAATCAGCTGGATTTTGACTTGTATGAATCTTATGAAGCTTGATTGAACCTTCATTTGCCATATCCCTGATAAAATGATATTTCGTGTCAATATGCTTAGTCCTGTCGTGGTAGACTGTATTCTTTGCTAAGCATAGTGCACTTTGTGAATCGCAATGTAGATCAAAACTCTTTGTTATGAATCCTAGGTCATTGCACATTCCTGCTAGCCATATCCCTTCTTTAGCTGCTTCTGCTAAGGCTATATATTCTGCTTCTGTAGTTGACAGAGCAACAACAGGTTGAAGTTGTGCTCTCCAACTCACAGTGTTCCCTCCCACTGTAAAAGCATATGCTGAAACTGACCTACGCCTGTCTAGGTCAGTTGCATAGTCTGAGTCACTGTATCCCACAATATCAAATCCTTCCTGTTTGGTAAACGTTAGTGAGATCTCTAGAGCCCCTGCTAGGTATTTCATTACCCATCTGACTGCAGCCCAGTGTTCTCTTCCTGGAGAAGCCATAAATCTGCTCACCAAGCAGATTGCGTACCCTAGATCCGGTCGTGAACCTATCATGGCGTACATCAAGCTGCCTACAGCACTTGCATAAGGCACTTTCTTCATATGTTCAGCTTCTTCCAACTCTTCCTTCTCTGTTAGTTTCTTGAGCTTGAATTGAGAACTCACTGGTGTTACTATTGGTCTGGGTCCATCCATGTTAAAAGTTTTCAAAACCTGCCTCAAGTAACTTCCCTGTGACAGCTTTAGAGTTTCTGCCTTCCTATTTCTGATTATGTCCATGCCTAGAATCCTTGTTGCAGGTCCTAAGTCCTTCATCTCAAACTCCTTCTTCAGATTATCCTTTAGCTTCTGAATCTTATCTGAATCTTTGGATGCGACTAGCATGTCATCCACATAGAGAAGTAGGAAGACCTTATCCTATATTGTTGAACCCTTGAAGTACACGCATGGGTCTCTCTGACACTGTGTGAACTTCTGAGCCTTCATAAACTCATTAAACCTTTGGTTCCATTAGCGTGGTGACTGTTTCAGTCCATACAGAGACTTCTTAAGTAAGCAGACTTCTGACTCTTTTCCTTTCTTTACAAACCTTTCTGGTTGACACATGAAGATCTCTTCATCCAATGTTCCATGGAGAAAAGCTGTCTTCACATCCAATTGCTCCAATTCCATATCGTAGTTCACCACTATTGATAAAAGCAATCGTATAGACACATGCTTGACCACAGGAGAGAAAACCTCATTGTAGTCGATGCTCTTAATCTGTGTAAAGCCCTTAGCTACAAGACGGGCTTTAAACCTTGGTGCTTCTTTTCCAGGAATTCCTTCCTTGTATTTGAAGATCCATTTGCATCGTACTATTTTCTTCCTGTCTGGCTTAGGAACCACCTCCCAAGTGTCATTCTTATCTAAATAATCCATTTCCTCTCTCATAGCCTGAAGCCATTCCTTCCTGTGCTTTCCTCTCATAGCTTCAGCTACTGTCCTAGGCTCATATATCTCAATGTCTTGAGCACAGGATAGAGCATAGGCTACATAGTCTCCACTGGCAAACTTTGCTGGTTTCTTTTTAACCCTTATGCTGCGGTCTCTAGTCAAGATGTAGTCACTATAGGCTTCCTGTTGCGTATCACTTTGTCCTTCTGGCTGTTCTGTGTCTGATTCTGATTCCTCTTCCGACTCCTGTTCTGATTCAGAGCTTTCTTCTTCTGAGATAGCTCCACCTGACCCTGAACCTGTTTCAACTGAGCTTAAATCAGCTCCACCTGACCCTGAATCTGCAGCATCCTGATCAAGATTGAAAGTAACCCTCTTGTTTCCTTTCTTCTTTTGTGAAACCTTTTCAGTGATCTCATCTTTGAATACCAAGTCTTCTTGGAATGTGACATTTCTGTTTGTCACACACTTCCCTTGTTCCGGAATCCAGACCCTGTAGCCCTTAACACCTTGTGGATATCCCATGAAGTAGCCTTTTATGGCTCTGGTACTTATCTTGTCTTGTGTTACATGGATATAAGCAACACTTCCAAACCTCCTTAAGTGAGCTAAACTTACCTTCCTTCCAGACCATACTTCTTCTGGGATTTTGAAATCCATAGCAGTTGTTGGTGACCTGTTAATCAAGTACACGGCTGTAGATGCAGCTTCTGCCCAGAACTGCTTTCCCAATCCTGTCTCTGCCAGCATGCATCGTACTTTGTTCATTATAGTATGATTCATTCTTTCTGAAACCCCATTCTGTTGGGGTGTCTATGCACACGTCTTATGTCTCTTTACCCTTGATGTCTTGCAAAGAGAGTCAAACTGAGAGTTGCAGTATTCCAAACCATTGTCTGTCCTAAGACATTTCACCTTCTTCCCCATCTGAGTTTCTACTAACTGTTTCCACTCTTTGAAACTCTGAAATGCCTCATCCTTGGTCCTTAAGAACCTGATCCATACCTTTCTAGAGTAATCATCGATGAAGGTGATGAAATACTTACATCCTGCTAGACTTTCTTCCATAGATGGTGAACCCCAAAGATCCGAATGAATGTACTCCAACACTTCTGTAGATGTGTGCTTTCCTGTTGGGAAACTTTGTTTCTGTGATTTCCCTAAGACACACTCCTCACAGAAGCTTAATGTGTGTACTTCCTTCTCATCCATGTATTTGCCTTTGACAAGGATGTTCATGCACTTAAGGCTCATATGTCCGAGCCTGGTGTGACACCTCCTTGTTGTGTCCACTTCTGGTCTTGAAACAGAGGCTGAACCTCTTTCCACAGTGCCATCTAGATAGTAAAGACCATCCTTGTACTGTCCTGACATGACTTTCTTTCCTTTCTTATAGAAAGTGACCCTGAATCCTTCTCCTTTGTACTCACACCCATTCTTTTCTAACTGACCAAAGGATATTAAGTTTCTGCCCATGCTTGGCATGTACCTAACATCTGTGAGCACTATGACTGAGCCATCTGAATTCACAATTCTGAGTTTTCCAATACCTTTTATCTCACTGTGAGTATTGTTACCCATTAACACTTTACCACCTTCTAGTTCCTGAAAATCAAATAAGACTTCACGGTCTGGAGTAATGTGGAAGGTGCATCCTGAATCCATTACCCACTCATTCCTTGTGTCACATACGCTTGCAGTTAGAATCATAGGCTCCCTGTCATGAGCCATATTAGTTGTGTGTTGTCTGGACCCATCTCTTCTCTCTGGACAATCCTTCTTGAAGTGGCCTTCTTTCCCGCAAATCCAGCACTCTCTTGGTTTCTTCTTTCCGTTTGACTTGGACTTTGGTTTTGTATCTTTGCTCTTGTCTCTTTTCTTAGAATGAGAGTTACCCTTTTTCTCTGACCTGCCTCTTTCCACATACAATCCTTCTGCTTCACTTTTAGACTTTCCTAGGATTCCAGCTTGCTTTAGCTCAACCTCCTTAGCATGAGCTGAGTTCACTACTTCTGACAAGGTAAGGGACTCTTTCTTATTTCCATATTTAAGAGTGTGAACCAGAGGAGCATAGGCTCTGGGTAATCCTGATAAGACCTGAACTGCTTGGTCTTCATCACTGACCATGATGCCTAGACTCTCCAATTCATCAACTAACCGGAGAAAGGAGTCCATGTTTTGTTTTATGCTTTTCTGCTCATCCATCATAAAGCTTGCAAACTGTTGTTTGAGGTAGATCCTGTTGGGTAATGTCTTTGTCTGGTAATCTGTTTCAAGTGCTCTCCATACTCCTAAGGCTGTGGTTTCTTTCATAACTTTCCTGATCACAATAGTAGTGAGACTAGCGCAGATGAGATTCTTTGCTCTGAGATCTCTATCTCGCTTAGTCTTTTCTGTGACTGGCTCTGAAGACTTCTTGTCATCAGTGTCTTTAACCTCTTCTTTCTCACTTTTACTATTTGTGTCAGTGAGTTCTTGGACTATGTCCCCCAAAGCCTTGAAGTTCAAGTTGCATCAGCATTTTGAACTTCCACATACCAAAGTCTCCACTCCCATCAAACTTTTCCATTTCGAACTTCTTGACTACCTCCATCGTATCTTTAACCGTAATCTTTTCAATTTTGAACCTGAGAAGATCTTATTGAAGAACAACGCGGAACCTGTCCCTCTGAACGTTACCTCACTGCGAGCCATTGGTTGAAGACCTTAGCACTGGACCGTGCTTCTCTTTCTTCTGTGGTAACCTAGCTCTGATACCACTTGTAAGGTTTCAAGGTTTGAATTCGATCTTGCTTTAACTTGTTCAATTTCCGATTGAGATGAATGGTTTGAATGAGTACGATAAAAAGAAAGACCAAGACCCAAGATTGTTGACCCAGTTCCCTTTGCAGGTACTCTGGGGAGAGATCCAAACTCTCAAGCTTCCACTATATCAACGATTAACACCGGCTGTTAAGCCTAAATCTAAGATACAGGGGATTCGGGAATCGTGATCAATGTGATCACCGATTCCGACTTCAACAACGACTGCGATTTCCTTATCGCGAGCTCCGACGAACTTCAGAAGACCCTTGACGATGACCGAGCTGCTCCGAGAACGTGAAGACGACGAACGACGGTAAGTTCTCAGCTCTCTCTCGCTCTGTTTTCTGTTTCAATCTGTTAAAGTCGTTAGACCGTTAAAGCTAAGAAGACGATGTTGACTTTATAAGTCAATTGCTTAATTCGTCTGGACCTTGGTAATTTCAGGACGCGAGGAATGAGCCCATTACCAAGTTGAAGCCCAGAACACTGAATAGGCCTCGAGACCAATAATCCACAGATCTTTAAAATTCAATATCCACAAAGATTGAGGAAACACTAACCTTGCATTTGAAAAATAGATAAATAAACAAAGAAGTCTCGCATGCTCCATTATGCATCAAGAATAACAAAAAATATTTAATACAATATGCTTTAATATCCCAAACGATATTCAGGATCCTTAAAACATTATGCTTCTATTGAATTTCTCCAACCAATCTAGATGGGTCAATAACAGTAATAGAACAATTTCTATTTCAATCATATTTTAATTAGATTAATATAACAGTCATGTACTCATGTTCAATTCAAAAAAAATATATATATATATCAATCATGTATAGATCCACATGTATACAGGTGAGATTAAGTATATAACAAATCTATACTACTGAAACAAAATAACAAATAATTAATTGAACAGTATGATTAGTCTTTAAGTCTATTTTTTTCCATTCAAAATTGATCAATATATGGGTCATGCAATATATTATACTAAAAGATTCTCTATTTTAGGATTTTTTCAAAATATTCATAATATATTTTTAATATCATATTTAATATATATATATATTGTCTATAATAAAATCTTATAAAAATCTTATTATCTTAAATAAATTCATAAATATTATTAAGATTGTTAAAAATTATTTTAGTCACATTTAATCTATAAAACAAAACAGAAAATTGTTTGAAAATTGTTTAATATATATATATATATTATATATTCCATAAACATAATTAAATTATTAAACCAAATGATAAATATAATTAAATTATTTTATACATCAACTATATAATATATTATAGAGTGAATATTATAAAAATAAACAAACTAATATTAGTTAAGTTTTAATTTAGAAAAAATAAAGTTAGAATATTTACGATTAGATTAATATATTATTAATTTGATAAAAGTAAAATCAATTAATATTTATATTATTCTAATGAGTTGTTTTCAAATTTAGACGCTAAATTGACGTCAAATGCAAAACTAGATAAGATATTCTCAAACTTTCAAAATGACTTAGATTGTCCATTCCAATATGTTATCACGAAAAGACCGACGGAGACTTCACGATGAAGTCTCATGGATGGGTTTCAAAAAAAAATAACCCAAAAATATCACGTAATCACGAAAATACAATCGGCTTCAATATTTTCCAACCACCATTACCAACCAAAATCGAGCTCTAAATGCTTCAAACAACCGAATTTAGAGATGTTAATGCTCCATATTTCAGAAAAAAACCTTCATTTTCATCGATCTCCATTCCAATTCAATCCATTAAACTCTAAAAATCTCGTTTTCAAAATTCACCTTTCTTAGATCTTGCTATTTACCAAGATTCGTTAATAATAACAACTTGGTTTTCTGGGTATTCGTCAATTAGAAAGTAGGTAATACTTGTTTTTCACCGGGTTTCGCCGATTTTCAAGAAGCCAAACTTCATAATGAAGTCTGGTGTTAACTGAGGTCAAGTTTTGCGTTTGAATTTTTTCTTATGAGACTTCACAATGATGTCTCAAGCTCTCCTTTGAAAAAAAAAATACTGAGTTTAAAAGAAGGAAGAGATCAGAACATAAGAGGAAAGGAGCCGTTGGGGCTGAATTGATGGGATCTCTTCCAAAGATGGAAATCTGTGAATTCTTTGAGTCTTGACAACTTTGACATGTACTGATAATTCTTTGGAGTGTCTATATTCAGTGTCTAAAGCTTATTGTCGTGATTCCAAAGA
The DNA here is from genome assembly GCA_030180135.1 of Orychophragmus violaceus. Classification (NCBI taxonomy): domain Eukaryota; kingdom Viridiplantae; phylum Streptophyta; class Magnoliopsida; order Brassicales; family Brassicaceae; genus Orychophragmus; species Orychophragmus violaceus. The sequence goes on along the minus strand of CM058229.1, from coordinate 46,374,107 downwards.
TAATGTAGCCGTTGGATGATCTTCTCCTTGATTGTGCTTTTATCTGAATAAGGAAAGTTGAACAATGTGAACCTCCAAATGATCATGTGCATTTAGGCTGAGTTGGGGATGTCTTCTATCTTCTTTAGTTAGTGGTAAATGTCTCCTGGTTACTAAGTCTTGGTTTGAGAGGTGATAAACAAATTGGTCTTTATAGTTTCCTTAAATGGCTCCGGGTTGGCAGTATGAATAACTTGAGACACAACATGGACCGGGGCTGTTCTGGCTCGACTAATGTCTTCATGGAAGGCTATTTGATGCAAGCCATTGATGCTGATGTGGTTGGCATGAGTGGAATCTCTATGGCTAAGTAGTTGAGCTCATGGTTGCTTTTCTCCAATGGCGTGGACCGGCTGGTTGGTCTCTCCTCTATGAATCTTGGTTGATGATGGCTTGATGCCCTCATCACGGTTCAAATATGAGGTAACCAACTTCAATTATAAAAACATTAGAAATGAATAAACCAGTAAAAAAACTATTACATAAATAAGTTTTCATATTTTGACTTTCATTAATTTGTATTTATATATGATATAAAATTAGTTATTAAAATTTCAAAAATACAATAAATTCATATATGAACATATGTTGTTCCATAAAAAATATTTTAAATCAATGTAATACATATTAAACTTGTACCATATAACTTTTACAATATCTATTTTGTAAGAAATAAATTATAAAATTACTTACAATATCATGATCTTGCATTACAGTGCGGATTAGAATTTCGAATCATGACTGAAATATTTATATTTTTAGGATATAAATTCTTCCAAATAACACACGATTCATTTTTAAGAAACCTAAACTATTAACTCTCCCTTTATATAGGATATTACAAAATATAACCAAAATTAAGTTAAAACGTTAAAAACCTGTCAAACAACAAAAAATGTTAAAAACGTATGTTATTAAACTTTTTTGAAAAAAAATTGTAAAAAAATATCTAAGCGCTTTAAAAGTGCAGATCAAAAATCGAATTAATTGCATCAATTGTATCTTTTTATCTTTTTAATAGCATAGTTGTATCTTTAAAAATGTGTTTACAAGTTTTGTATCTTTAAAATAATTTAGTGGGTTAAAAAAACCATCTTACTTTTACCGAGAAAATGTTGCTTTTGGGTGGATGCTGGAGTCCAGACTATGCAAAGTAGCTGTAGAGACCAAAATGCCTTAATTTGAGTAAGTGGAAAATTGTTTTAAATTGTTTTGTATTTTATTTTTATTCAATTCTCTATCCATCACCAGTCCTACTTTATCCTTTTCACCCTTCATATTTACGACGGTGGATAGGATGATCACGGTGAATTTTGTGCGCACGGAAATGATCACGGTGAATTTTGTGCGCACGGAAACTGTCGCAATAGAGATATAATCAGTCGATATAATATGAAAAAAAATCGGACTTAATACGAAATATTCATATGGACAATCTAGACTAGGTGTCCACCTTCTCGGCTATTCGTGGACACTACCACGATCATATCACATGTTACACGCTTCCGAAAGATAATAGGTGGCCAAGCGTCTATAATATCTCGAATACGTGGACAGAGAACACAAGAATAAGAGACTAAGTATTCACATGGAGCACTATTGGCGGATAACATACCTAGTAAACACAGTTTTAAGAGCTCAGGTGGACAGTTTAGATTGGTGTCCACCTTTTCAGCTATTCGTGTATACTTCCACGATCATATCACATGCTAGACACTTTCGATGGAGAGAAGATGGCCAAGAGTAACCAGGCGATGGTAGCCTAGTGGTTCTAGGACTGGGACCTCAGGGCATAAACTCGCAGAGGTTCGAGGTTCGAAACCCCCAGGAACTTTAAGTACTGCTTCCAGGCCAAGTGGGAAATGGGCTTAGGCCCAATGATTTACCTGTCCATCAGTCCCCCAATGCTGATAAGGACCTTGGATTAGTCGGGTAGTACCTGGATCACCAGAGTTATCAAAAAAAAGATGGACAAGAGTCCACATGATCAGTAATTTGTAGACACACAGTATGTCTGAGCCCCACTAACCACCTGAAGTAACATTCTCTTGGTCATCTGCTATCTATCGAAAGCGTCTAGCATGTGATACATCGTGGTAGTGTCTAGAAATAGCTGACAAGGTGGATACCTAGTCTAAACTATCCACCTTATTCTTCCGTAGTACGTCCGATATATATATTTTTTTAATTCCGGTTTATCGACTGATTATATCTCCATTGCAACGGTCTCCTTGCCGGAAACCTCACCGCCACCATCCCATCCACCGTCGAAAACATGAGGGGTGAAAAAAAGATAAAGTATGAGAGAGTATGGATAGATAATAAAGAAAATGAAAAGAAAATACAAAGAGGATAGGTTATAATTTTCTACTTACTCAAATAGAGACATTTTGGTCTCCACAACCACTTTGCACAGTAAAAAAAATAAAAACTGCATACAGATATCAAAAGATACTTAATAGAAATTAAAAAGAGTAAAATATACACTCAATGCAATTTCCCAGCAAAAATCTAATATGATATTAAAACAATTTAGATATAATTCTTGCATTTTTTTCATATGTTTGAGTAATGCACCAACACAATTATTATTATTATTATTATTATTATTATTATTATTATTATTATTATTATTATTATTATTATTATTATTATTATTATTACTATTATTATTATTATTATTATTATTATTATTATTATTATTATATATATTAGGGGTTCTGCGCTTCACGCGGACTATTTTTATTGTTTTTTTTTAAATCCCCTTCCCTTCACTACAAGAAAATAGAGTTTTTGCGTTTGCATTTTTAATCGAAAAATAGTCACTAGTCGTGGTTTTACGACTAATTTACGACTAATTATGGTAGTTGTAAATCCATAATCGCTAAATCGCATAGTCGTATTAATAGTCGGTGAGTTATGACTATTATACGACTAACATAGGTAATCGTAAAATTAGCGTAGTGTTGTCGGAAGATATAGGTACTAATTTGCGACTATGGTAGCGACAATTGTGAGACTAAAGAGGGAGTCCGGATGCGTCCGGAGAAGTTGTCATCAAAAATTCATTAAACTAGGTGACCAGCGGGCGATTAATATGTGACCGTATAATAGAGTTAGGAAGTAGTCATGAATATTAGCCATTATGTAGCGACTGGGTAACGACCATTTTAACTACTATCCTTCGATTGATATCAACATCCATATAAGACTATGGTAATGATCTCGCCACTATGTGGCGACTGTTATGTGACTGGCTAGTAAAGTCACGAATTAGTTGTAGACTATGGTGACGTTTTGGCGACTCTTCTGTGATAATTGTACGACTGTTTAATGACTGATCTAACGATTATGTAGCGATTACGCGGGACATCCATATACAATTAATTGACGACTGTTACATATGCGTGAAAATAAGAATTTTGTATTATTCCAGTTGTCAAATTTAGGATTTGGTAATTGGTGATACTGCAATTTGAATGATACAAGAAATGTAAAAGACAATTGCTTAAACATAACATAATAACTTTAATATTTTTGTGTAGCATATATACACAATGATTATCTACATATGCAAACCTTAATATCAAGGAGTGTAGAAATCATACACAAAAATATTAGTTCGGTAGGGACAGTGATAAGTAACCTACGCAGCAGATGGATTAAGTTGTACCTGTTGGGGGACGACTATCTGTGTTGGCTGCTGTCCTATGAGTCTGTAGAAAGTCAATAAACTGTTAATTACTTTGCCACATATATTGTTCTACCAAGGAAAGGTACTTGATCTTTTCCTTTTGCTAATTCGCAACTCGGGGGTGATTTGGTTCACGGGCAGCCTCACTTCGATTTTATGTTGAGCTTCCTTTAGTTGTTCTTGCATGGCCAGAACCCCTGAAGAGTCTCCCGGCTGCTTGCAATTGCCCCTCAAAAGAGACTCTTTGAGGCTTCCAACTTCATAAGGATTTCCGCGTCTATTCGTCTCAATGGCCTGTTATAATTAAAGACAGTCCGCGAAACATAATTAAATAAAGAACATGACATGATTTTATAAATGTTAATTGTGAAAATATTATTTACCTCAAGAAAGATGTTTTCATATTCATCTAGTGAGAGTTTCCGATGTCTCGAAGCATCACCATTTGAATCTTCAAGTCTCTATATCGATATCTGACAACTTCTTGTCTACGATCTTTTTAAAAGTTGCAGCGACTTTCTCTGCCTTCCGATCAACATACGTACCATATGCCTTTGTATGTGTCTACCTCACCAATATTAAACAGTCTTCCCGATTCCTCTTCCTGCAATATTGTACCTCAAACAAGGATTATTACAGAAATTTCTAGTTGTAACAAACATAAATAACAGATATATAGTTAAGTTAATTGCCATTTCTTGCCTGGTTTCTAGGTACGACCTGGGCCATAAGAAATGGACGTGACGACCGAGACCTTCACGGTCAAAATTACGACAAATAGAATAGGTCTTACTTTTATCCAATTGCTTCTTTACTATTCCAATATTCGGTCATCGTTTTTCAGAATCTCGCCGATCCACTTAGGTCGCATTGGACTAGTCCTCGCATTGCTAACCATGTCTTTTAACCATCGTTGACAGATCTCCCCGAAATACTGTTTAACTGTCCATGTTATTGATATATCATGGTTTTTACCCACTTTATACCATGATATAGTTGTGTTTTTAGAGTCTTTTGTATTAGTTTAGAGTCTTTTACAGGTTAAATCAGGTTTGGAGCTAATTGGAGATATATGGAGCATTTTGGGCATTTTGGGACGTTTTGGCCGAGAGCTTTATTCACTGTTCGATTATTTGATGTTGCATCGATCGACACGCATTGTGCATCGGTCGATGCAGTCGCGAGATGGGCCGTACGCGTCGGCGTAACAAGTATTGAAGATTTGCAAAGAAGCCCAAGATACTTTCAGTATTTACACAGAAGCCCCAGCCGAGATTATGCCTATATATACTAGTTTTTGGTGTTTAATTTAGATACGCTTTGATACTTAGAGCTAAGAGATTTTTAGAGCTTTTGGGGCTGATCTATTTTCCTTGTATTGATTTATTTTGGAGAAGATTTCGAACCCCTTTGATATTTTAATTTCTTATATGCAATCTATTTATTCTATGATTATGTTTTCATCAATCATGTCTGAGTAGATCCATAGTTGAGTTTAGGGTTTCTCATTAGGGTTTGATGACTTGCTAGACTTGTTTAATTCAGTTAGGATTCATATGATTAGAATGTTCTTCAAACTAAATTGTGCTTAAAGCTAGTTCTAACCTGATCAATTAGAATCTAGATCCTAGGTTACTAAATACGTCACGAGAGTGGGGTTTAGGAATCTGAACTATTTAGGTTGAGCAATTGAATTATTCGCAAAGAGATTTGGTTTAGTTTAATTGTGAACATATCGAACTTGAACTTAATGCTAGTTTAATTTGTTAGTAATTGCAAAGAGATTTGGATTACTGCACTTAGACTTAGAGAGTTTTCGCAAAGAGATTTGGTTAATTCTATTTTCGTGATTTGAGTTCTAGAACTGAGTTTAATTTGATCCTGACTGATTAACTTGTCTGCTTGTCTGATTTCCTGAGAATACCCTAGGCTTGACGCTTTTAGTTTATTGCTTACAAACCGATTTCCTGCTACTGTTTACTTTCTTGCACCACAATTCATTACAATCACTACTTGCTTATTTCTAGTATTAATTCCTACGGTTTGATTCTCTTGAGACCAAGTGTCCCTGTGGATTCGATAACCCTATATACTACATTGACTATACTGTGCACTTGCAGTTTAGAATAGGGATTAAAACTCGACCTATCAAGTTTTTGGCGCCGTTGCCGGGGACTCTTTGAGTCTTCGATAGGACCGAACTTAGGGTTTTACTAGAAATTTTTCGTTTTTGTTTTTGCTTTTCGTTTTTGTTTTATTTTGATTTTACTGATTCTTTTCTCTGATTCTTTCTGTCGCAGGTACCGAAATCGCCTTGCGTCGACCGTTGCACATCTTGCGTCGATCGACACTAGGCGATTCTGAGATTGAACCGATCGTTGCACTGATAGCATCGATCGTTGCTGGACGATTACAGACAGTTTATGCCAACGCAGAACACTAGAAGTAATCCGAACTCGAGCTTGGTTAATCTCAATCTAGAGGAACTTGGACGTCTAGAAAGAACAATCAGAAAGGAAAAGAGAGAGAGAATGGTACGAGAACGCTTGATCTTGATACCAGATGCTGATGGAACCCTGAGGGATCCAGAGAACAATCCTTACAATGCTGCTGGGCATAAGATTGATGCTGAGGGACGAGTGATCCCTGATGAAGCTGAGCTACTGGGACAGATGGTTGTCCGTGAAAGGACATTAGCTGATTACAACAGACCTGACGAGTTTCATGCGAACCGAGCAGCTTTAGTGCTTCCTGCCTTTGAGAGGAACGGCTTTGAGGTAAAGACTATCTACTACCAACTGATGAGGCAGATTGCTTTTCATGGTCTTCAATCAGAGCAGCCTATGGATCACATAGATAAGTTTGAGGACATAGTTACTGGTATGAAATACGATGGAGTTTGCCAGGACTATCTGTTCCTTAAGCTATTTCCGCACAGTCTTGCTGGAGACGCTAGTGCATGGCTGAGACAACTGGCACCTGGTCAGTATACTACTTGGGCAGCCTTAAAGAGTGAGTTCCTGCGTCATTTCTATGACAAGGCGCGTTCAGACCAATCTAGACAGGACATACTTACTTTCTCCCAAGGAGTTGTGGAGCCTTTAAAGACTGCCTGGATGAGATTTAAGCAGTATCAGCGTGACTGTCCGCACCATGGATTCACTGAAGTTCAGCTGATTGGTATCTTCTTCAGAGGAATAGATCTTCCGTATCAGCAGGCGCTGGATAATTCTAGTGATGCCAACTTCAACACCAGGACTCCTACACAAGCTAAGCAGTTGATCGAGAACTTGATTAGCAGCAACAGCTGCAAGACTATGGATGATAGGAGGAAGAAATCTGGTGGAAGTATTGATAACTCAGAGATGGCTGAATTGAGGTCCAGAATGGATAAAATCTGCACTCTTCTAGGAGAGAAGAAAGCTGTCCACTTTGCTCAAGAAGTAGAAGTAATTCAGACTGAGGAGAACACTCAGGAAGAGGATGTGAATTACATCGGAGGATCTGGTTTCCAAGGAAACAGATTTGGATATCAATCTGGGAACAGATTTTCCGGTGGAGGACAGAAAACTACCTACACGGGCAATCAGAACTCTTCAGGCTATGGACAGAACAGCAACTTTCAGAAGCCTTATGGACAGAATGCTCAAAGGACCTACGGGTCTTCATCTTATCAAACACCTCCTACACCTACTGCTTTCGAGACTAAGATGGAGACAATGATGGAACAGTTGCTGGAGAGCCAAATCAAGACTTCTGTGGACTGCAACAAGAAGATTGATGCTATGTATGGAGATCTCAATGGGAAGATTGAGTCTATGAACACTCACATGAAGCAACTGGACACTCAGGTTAATCAGATTTCAGGTACTATGAAAGGAAAAGGACCTGCAGATACTCATATTAAAGCCTGGTCTGTACTCGTTAATGATGGATCTCATCTGGGTGAGAAGTTTGAGCTAAGCACAGCTGAGTTGGTTGATGAAGCAGAATTTTCGGAATTGAGTGAAAAACTCACGGGTGGAATCCGCGACGATCGCATTGCAACGATCGACACACACCTTGTGTCGGTCGATGCAGGACGTGAACAGACAGTGTTGCCGGATGATTATGAGACTGATGCAGAACTGGCCCGCCTATTCCCTGATGTGTCTGAAATCACTCAGGAGGAGATTTATGCACAAGCCATTAGGCAATATCCCAAGGTATCTGAGGTAATTAAACAGGAGATTGAGGAGCTGAAGAAACTGGAGGAGAGTGGTGAATACTTGGAAGAAATTCCACCGCCTGATGATCCACCTTATCATCCCTGTGTGCAGAGGTATTTGAACAAGATGATACCATTGGATGATGACCTGAAAGAATGGGTGATTGTAGTTCCCCAACACATTAGTGAAGTGCTACTGAACAAGATCCCAAAGAAGTTACCTGACCCTGGAGTCTTTATACTTGATTGCTCCATCTTCGAGAATAGCTTTAGACGCTCTCTTTGTGATTTAGGAGCTGCTGGAAGTATGATGCCTTATTCTGTGGCAGAGAAGCTGGGGGTGCTGAATTTTTCGCCTACTAGAACCCGTCTTATCCTAGCTGATCAGTCTATACGAGTTCCAGAAGGAGTTTTAGAAGACATACCAGTGAGAGTTGGAAACTACTTGGTTCCAACAGACTTCCTTGTGCTGAAATATGATTGCGATCCGGATGAAGCACTGCTACTTGGAAGACCATTCTTGGCTACAGCAGGAGCTGTGATTGATGTCAGACAAAGTCTAATAGACCTCCACCTGGGAGATGAGACGCTGCGATATGACATGGAGAAGCTGCGGAAACCACTGATAGATGGGCAGACCTTCACGATCCTGGAAGCAGAAGATGAGCAGCCAGATGGGCCTGTGATGCTAGATCCTGGAGCACAATCTACACCTGCTTTTCTTGGACTGAAGCATTCAGCAACAGCCTACACTCCACCGTGGATGAGGAGACTTGAACAGAGACAGAAAAAGTCTCTGTCAGGATCTCTAAGTGCCTGAAAGATCTTGTGCGTCCGGTCAAGCTAATGACCTTAAACAAGCGCTGAGTGGGAGGCAACCCACTGATAGGTTTAGTTGTTTTCTTTCTTATTTTTGGTGTTTTTCTTAGGCTTTCACGTTTTTGTTTTTGTTTTGCTAAGTTACAGGATGCAGAATTCGAACCTGGAGATGTGTGACGATCGATGCATATCTGCACCGGTCGTTGCAAGGAGATTTGACGAAGAAGGGAAATCGCATTGTGACGATCGTTTCTCCTGCGCAACGGTCGTTGCTCGATGGTTCAATTGCAAAAATTAAGGTTTGTGCTAAACCGGAAATCGAATTCGATTTACCAAGCATCGATCGTTGCCCCTAAAGCAACGATCGTTGCAACCCACGACCGAGGTAAGTGCCTTAAACCCTTTTCTCTTCTCTTCTCCTCCTCATTTGCTCGCCGTCCGTACAACCGAGAGCTAAACACCTAAATCTCTAAATTCTTCATCAATTTCTGTGATTTCAAGCTTGAATCTTGTTGTTTTAACCCCCTCTAGTTGATTCTATTACCCATATACAGAGAATCGAAGGTATGACTTCTCATTTTCGCCATTTTTAGAATGGATTTTAGGGTTTATGGAATTTGGGATTTTAGGCTCGAAATTTATGATGCTATGCTAAGATGAACGTGATTTAGGTTGTTTAGCAAGGTACTCTTGATGATTTGAGGCAATGTGGCTTGATTTGAACCGATTTTGAAGATTTGTTTGCGGCAAAATCGCCTTGCAACGGTCGTTGCTTTTGAGCAACGGTCGTTGCTTTGCGATTTTGGGAAATGTTCGACGAGGTGAAATCGCCTTGCAACGATCGATGCCTTAGATGCAACGGTCGATGCTTCGCGATTTCACAGAGAGTTGCCGAGACTTATTTGTGTTTCAATTTTGTTTGTTTTGCAGATGGCAACTAATCGACAACCCCGCAAGAAACGAGCCATAGCTTCTACAGCTTCAAGGCAATACATCCCACCACCTGCTTGGTTTAGCAGAGAGTCAGAGCCACCTGCACCATACCAGAGATATGGACCACCAGTTACTTTACCCTGGCCCAGAGCAGACAAAACGCAAATGCCGACAACCATAGAATGGCCAGAGGATTCTAAGAAGTTCTTCAAATCTGCTGAGTTCACAGAGCGTCCATTGCTCAACAGTTGGGACGAGTATGACTCGCTTCTCTACAATGGTTGGTGTGGGATGATCTTCAAGCCGACCAAGTTCGCTGACTACTCCACCTGCAAGACTCTAGGGATTGATGAGCAGGTACTCGCTGTATGCAGAGGCATTGGTCTAGGGACAATGCCGATGCGACCTTATGATCTCTACCCGGAGCTGGCCAGACAGTTATTGGCCTCCTGCAGAGTGGTCTACTCGGATCCTGACAACCGGAGTGCTACAGTGGGATCATTTACATTCATGAGCTGGGGAGTCAGGTATCGGATCCCTCTACTTGATCTTTGCAGGATCTACGGATTCCGTACTGAGCCGAGACGCATAGCCATGTCACTTGAGTGGGATCGGGATGAGGCCATACGGTTCTGGAGGACTATTGGCAGTGGTCAATACAACTCTAGGACCACACCAGTTGTGCAGATGAGACATCCGGTGCTGCGATATGTCTCGCGTATCTTGTGCTGGAGCTTGCTTTGCAAGTTTGAGTCCAACAAGATGCGCAAATATGAGATGGAGCTGTTGTTCATGGGCCTGAGAGATCAGTTCAGGAGTTCTGGAGTGAGAGATCCTACTTCGGGTCTCAACTTGGGAGCTATTTTTGCTCAGCATTTGGTTGATCTACAGACGAAGCCTTTCGATGGAGCTGGTACTGAGACGGTTGGGAGTTTGCTTACTCCCATTTTTGAGTATTGCGGGATTCCTCTTCATGGCACGGAATGTGTTACAGCCCGGGAGCTCCTAGATCTCAGCCATTTGCAGAGCGCCACTTGGCTCAAGGAAGGGAAGATTTGGATTTACACTGACCCGACTACTGGGAGGACTGGTATAGAGCTTCCTGCTGCCGGATGGACACAGATTGACACATTAGAGGCTCTGAGATTTCAGCCTCCTGAGTCTGCGCAGCGTGGGATTCCTTCTATGGCTCATCCGCTGGGAGAGCCTTCCTCTCGAGCTTCGACTTCCACTGCCCCTGCTCCTGCGCCGGTGCCTGCGCCTGCCCCTGCCCCGATCGACGATGTGGGTCCATTTCCAGAGCCTGCGATGGCCTACGGTGACTATTCTGATGCAGAGTGGAGAGAGAGATCAGATGGTCTGTTCCAAGTTTTCTGGAACTTCATGCGTACTTGCAGCTGCAAGAGGCCACCACAGATCCATCAGCCCGTACCTGATACACGTCGTCGACAGCGATCTCCAGAGGACACCGGTGCTGATCCTTATGCCGGTATAGATGATGAGAGCGAGTGAGCGTAGTCTCCATTATCAGTTTATCGGTTCTGTATTTCTGACTTTTTATCTTTTCTTGCACTTTTGTTTTTATTTTTCTTAGGATTTATTATGTTTGATGGTTGTGCATGACTTGATACATTTGTTGTTTCAGTTTTACTCTGTTTCTAGTGTTTTCAGCTTGCAGGGATCGAAATTGACAAAAACCGCCGAATTAACCTGCTAACTCGCTGACTGTTCGTGAAAATCGCATTGCGTCGATCGACACACGTTTGTGTCGATCGTTACAACAGAAATCGCACAGCAACGGTCGGTGCACCTAGTGCAACGATCGATGCCTGACTGCGACAGAGGTAAAACCCGAGAGAACTAACCATTCAACTATTTTAATTTTTCTTTTCTTTAACCAATCCCTTGCTTGACACTACTGGGGACAGTGTGTCTTAAGTGTGGGGGAGGTTCTACTAATTAGTTTCTTTTGTTTTCTTAGAGTCAGTTAAATTTTTCAAAATTTGTTTTTCGAGTCAAAATTGGTTTAAGTAGGAAACAATGATTTTTGGAGGAGATTAGCAGCATTTGCAGGAACTTAAGTGACCATTGGGATGAAGCTGCAGATCTATCTATGACTATTAGAAAACCCCATCACAGATCAGCCTACTGAGGACACCCATATCACTTCAGGTATCAGAGGATCCTTTACTGACTTCACCTTAATACTGACTTTAATTTTTCTCACCTAAGGGCTTGGTATGCTTTATGTCGGATTCCCTGTTAGTTCTGACACAGCCTGTAAACCTGTCCTATTTAGTCCCCTTCTCCCCTTCTGTAAAGTAAAAAAAAAAAATATATAAATAACTGAGGATGAGTTAGTAACTCCGAAGTGGTCATGGGAATAGTATCAAACACTATTATCTCTCATGTGATCCATGGAATGTGTCCAAAGTACACCCCATAACGGGAAGAACACTGATAAAAAAAATAAAATGATACCCAGTGGGGAAAAATCAGTTGTTAAAGAAGGGAAAGAGAAGAAAGGGACTAGAGAAAGATAGTATGGTGGTCTAGAGCTGGCTAGGTAAGAATCCATGTGCCTTTAGATCGATACTCCTTAGGTGAGACCGCACTTAAATACTTGCAGAAGTCAGTAGGGTGAATTTGAATGCTTGAATGTGATTGTGGCGTTTACTTAGGACAGTTGCTAAGTGTGGGGGAAGTACATGTTGGTCTTGATGTCTGTAGATTGATTCTTTCATGTGGATTACTAAGGGGAATCTGAATGCTGCTGCTTCTATGACAAAATGAGTTTCTGAAGAGTTTTCAAACCTCTTCACTGCATTTTAGTTCTCTGTTTTGCTTGAGGGCAAGCAAAGGCTAAGTGTGGGGGAGTTGATATATCATGGTTTTTACCCACTTTATACCATGATATAGTTGTGTTTTTAGAGTCTTTTGTATTAGTTTAGAGTCTTTTACAGGTTAAATCAGGTTTGGAGCTAATTGGAGATATATGGAGCATTTTGGGCATTTTGGGACGTTTTGGCCGAGAGCTTTATTAACTGTTCGATTATTTGATGTTGCATCGATCGACACGCATTGTGCATCGGTCGATGCAGTCGCGAGATGGGCCGTACGCGTCGGCGTAACAAGTATTGAAGATTTGCAAAGAAGCCCAAGATACTTTCAGTATTTACACAGAAGCCCCAGCCGAGATTATGCCTATATATACTAGTTTTTGGTGTTTAATTTAGATACGCTTTGATACTTAGAGCTAAGAGATTTTTAGAGCTTTTGGGGCTGATCTATTTTCCTTGTATTGATTTATTTTGGAGAAGATTTCGAACCCCTTTGATATTTTAATTTCTTATATGCAATCTATTTATTCTATGATTATGTTTTCATCAATCATGTCTGAGTAGATCCATAGTTGAGTTTAGGGTTTCTCATTAGGGTTTGATGACTTGCTAGACTTGTTTAATTCAGTTAGGATTCATATGATTAGAATGTTCTTCAAACTAAATTGTGCTTAAAGCTAGTTCTAACCTGATCAATTAGAATCTAGATCCTAGGTTACTAAATACGTCACGAGAGTGGGGTTTAGGAATCTGAACTATTTAGGTTGAGCAATTGAATTATTCGCAAAGAGATTTGGTTTAGTTTAATTGTGAACATATCGAACTTGAACTTAATGCTAGTTTAATTTGTTAGTAATTGCAAAGAGATTTGGATTACTGCACTTAGACTTAGAGAGTTTTCGCAAAGAGATTTGGTTAATTCTATTTTCGTGATTTGAGTTCTAGAACTGAGTTTAATTTGATCCTGACTGATTAACTTGTCTGCTTGTCTGATTTCCTGAGAATACCCTAGGCTTGACGCTTTTAGTTTATTGCTTACAAACCGATTTCCTGCTACTGTTTACTTTCTTGCACCACAATTCATTACAATCACTACTTGCTTATTTCTAGTATTAATTCCTACGGTTTGATTCTCTTGAGACCAAGTGTCCCTGTGGATTCGATAACCCTATATACTACATTGACTATACTGTGCACTTGCAGTTTAGAATAGGGATTAAAACTCGACCTATCAGTTATCAAGGGATCCCAATGGTGGGTTTTCTAGAATACAAATAGAATAGGCATAACATTAGTGAAAACAACACATGCAAGGTATATATGAAAGGTGTAGGCGAGAAAACTATACAGCGAACTCGAGGAATATCTTTCTTCTTTATCACGAGGCACACTTGACAATCTATAGTATGGCTTATCGAATTTGTTTGTAATTTTTTTTTTGTAATCTTCCGAACCAATTATCCTCTGTCACGAGTGAACCTGAAATATGAAGCTTGATAAGTACACAATTAACATCCTAACCATCTGTGACTGGAACTCATTAGACCATCATAACTCATAAGGAAACAAACAACCAGATTCGTAAGAAAACTAGACGCTTTAAAAACACTCCGCTGCGAAACGCATAAGACAATAACAAAAAACCCATATAGAGAATATCAACAACTAAAGAAACAGTATATGACAATTGCCATGCCAAGTCGCATTTAGCATCAGTGAGGGAGAGAGTACGGTGGTAAACATTTCCCTGTCTGGCACCCGAAGCAGTGCATTCAGATCCCGCAATGTGTCCTCCTCAAGGTCCTGAAAATTTTGAACAAATTCTTCGAGGAAGTTGTGACCTTCAGATGATGGACGGCTCTGAACCTGAGATTGGTTAACTGCCGAAGGTTGGGCGTCCTCAACAGGATTCTAGTTTGCTCTGGACCTCTTCTGACACCGGCGATGCATCGAATTAAGGTTGATTAGTAGTGGAGTTCTGGAAAGGTTATGCTGGAGGTGGATAGTTCCGTACATTGGGTACTGTTGTTGAAGTTTGGGGGATAATTGGATGTTTTTCTTGACGTTGAGTGGACTGAGTCGGAAGAACAACGGCATTTGGAGTCAAGGTGTATTTTTTCGCTAGAGGGCTCGATGTTTTTTTTCAGAGTCCTGGGGTTGGTCCCAACGGCTCTCTGAGTGACATTTGGAATGGTTAGTCTCTTACGTGACCCTTTCTTAGCTACATGCATCGTAACACGGAGAGTTTCAGAGAAGAAATTGAGAGGGTCAATAGGGTTCAAGCAAAAATAGCAATAAAATTGAGAACCTCGAATAAGAGATTAAAATTAGAGATGTCAGTTAGAGATTGGTCGGCAAGGAGGAGGATCTGCAGAAAAATATGTGAGAAGATTCGAAGTAGATTTTGGAGAAGGGGAAGAACAAAATAAAAACATGGTTTATTGTGGTAAATGAGGATTTCTGGACACTTAGTCTAAATTTATTGGGTTAAGCCGGGTGATTAAAAAGTTTTGGGCTAAAAAATTGGGTTTGGTGGAATAATTACGAAAACTTTTTTGAATTTTTTCTTACGAGTAGTCGTAAGTTAGTCATCAAATCGGAAATAACTATGATTTAAAATATTAATAGTAAAATGATGCTGGTAATTAACTTTTATACATTAGATCCGTATAGCAATTAACCAAGTGTATTATAAATAGAAATTTCCAACATCAAAAAAGTAATCATCCATAAATTGGGGAGAAACATTAAGAAATCTATAACTTTATTTTCATATTTGTCTTTTGTAAATCAAGCATACATGTTCATCACCGGTAATCCATTGCCGAATAATCTTAACCCCATTTTCCCCCTGATTTGAAAATAGATATGTGACTCGGTATAACTATTGTATATAATTAGATGACTAAGTTGAACTACTAAAAAACATATATATATTAAGCCATTAGCAAAATAGATAAATCTCAAATTCAAAAAAAAAATTAAAACGATAAAAAGAAAAGGAAAAATACTTACTTTTACTCATTAACACCATGATCATGATGAATGTTGTTAGTGATAAGACATATACATAATTAATACAGGCTAGAAAACCCAAAGAATGCATTGTCTCCATAAAAACTCTGGTGGTTTCTTCGAACTATTAAATGTTGAAATGGTTTTTATTATTTGCTAAAATTCTTTTTGCCTTTTATCTCTTCATTACCAAATTCGTAATGGATTACCTTCCAAGTGATATTCTTCCAAAAATTATTCTTGACGACATTGACGGTGAACAAGGTTTACGATATTTTATAAGTGTGAAGTTAATATGCAAGACGCTTCAAAGAATTGGACAAAGTCAAGATTTCTACAAGTCGATCAATTTATACTATGGGGTTATTAACTTAAATCTCTTTGTTTGTCCACCTCATTATACACACGATTTCGTCAAGAGGTGTCTATAATTAGGAAACCCTGCAGATCTTCTCCTCCGAGGTATGTATTGTTTTATATACATCGACCAAATGGTTGAAGGAGAGGCAATGATCAAAAGAACAACAGATAGCCGATGGGAAACAAGGATATACACGTACTCCATGCCCTTGCGTGTTTTTTTGTGGCAATGGAGTAGTGTTGAAAAGTGGATATGTCATCGACCGTGAACTTGCCACTCGAATACATATAAATATAACTAAGAGGGATATGTGTGTATGGCCAGAAACGCCTCCTGCTCTGTTCTTTGAGAAGGAAGCGAGTGTAAATATCAACGGACTTTATAGCTGCATGTGTACTCCGATAACAACTTGGAAGGGTTGGTGGGATTTTGTTTTCAAGGGCTCAACCATGTGCGATAGATGCTTTTAGACCAAAGAGTCACTATTTTACTTCATACTCCTTCTGAACAATTCGAAATTTGGCCATGTTTAAGTTCTTGAATATCCTTCTTATTCTAAATATTGTTTAGCGTTGACTAGATTGTCTTAAACTACAAAAAAAAAATATTATATGCTTTCTTCATTTATGGAAAAATTTTAAACATAAGGAGTACGTATATGCATCATCTTTGGGTGCAAATGGTAATACTTCTAGAGGACCAAATTCTAGCGTAATAGGCAATTACTCTTAGTTCCTCTAAAAATCCTCCTTTTGTCAATTATTTAATTATTCCTCTTATATAGCTAAGGGAAGAAGGAAAAGTTCAGTGTAACTAACATAATTCCACTAAATTAAATTTCACCAATCCATGGAGTACCCTGCGACTATGTAGTTCGCGAATATTTTATGAGTAATAAACATCTTTTTGCAAACAGGCGAGATGAATAAATTTAAAGGACATTTATCTAAATTATTTTTCAACAATCCATGCAAGTAACAATGCGTTTTTGTAATACATCTTGAACTGCAATAAATAATCAAGCGACATTATATATCATTACCTAGTGAGATGGATTCAACATGTACATACTTACTTCAACAGAAGATGCACACCAACAAATGCATATTAATTAATAAATAACAGTAACATATATACTATTTAGATTTATGGAAAACCCAAAGGTTGGATTCGATCTATAAATAAACTTATGTGGTTGCCTTCGAAACAATACCCATCTCAAATACTCTACAACATTATTTTTTAAAAATTCTCATTTGCTTGTTTCCATCTTTTCTAACCAAAATCGTCAATGAATTTCCTTCCTATTGATATACTATAAAAAAAATCCTTCTTGATGTCATTGACGATAACGAAGGGATACGCTATTTGGCTCGTATGAAAGCAATATGCAGGGCGTTGCAAATCATCGGAGAAAGCTCATATTTCTATAAGTCGGTTGATCTATACTTCTCCAACATTAGTGAAAATATATGGTGCCTACCTAGGGTTATAACTAAATTGGTCAACAAATGACTTGAATCCAAAAACTCTTCTGCTCTTCTTTTGTGAGGTATGTGTGTTTTTGTATATTTTGACTGTTCGGTCGATGGATTGTCGACCTCCATTGACCGGATGGTTAAAGGAGAGACTATTATCAAAAGATCGGCATATAATCGATGGGAGATGGGGATAGACATGTACTCCATGCTTCTGCAGGTGTTTTATGGAGATGGAGAAGTTTTGAACCGTGGGTACATCAACGAGCGCGGATTTGCAACTCGAGTACGTATTAAGATAACCTTGAGACAAAGGCATGGAAGCTCAGACAGACGGTGTGCACTGTTCTATGAGAAGCGAAGACTATTAAATATCAAAGAGCTTTATAGTTGTATGTGTGATCCGATAAAGACTTAGTTGGCTTGGTGGGACTATGGTTTCATAGGTACAATCATGAGAAATTATTTCAAAATTTGGCCCTGTTATCTTTCTGAAGATCCTTACTAATGTATAGTTTGTTAAATGTAGTAGATTATGTAACATTCAAATTTTCAAGTAATAAAAATGAAACAAGTTATAAAACTACTGAAACTAGTTATATTTTCAAAGCGACAGTGAATATTAATCTAATCAAAACGGTTGAAGTGGTGGCATGACTCAAGTAGATAATTGATGGCCACCATTAATGAAAAACATTGGAATTTACCCAAACATCATAACTCTCATTTGCATGATATATAACCATCATCGGTGTTGATTTGATGGGGTATCGAAGAGAAACACTCCATAAGTGCCAGCAGTTTGTGTACTATTATTGCTCTGTTTATATTACAAAGACACGTGCGGCATGTAACAGCTCGTCTCTCTCTCTGTTTTGCTTCGGCGCTTGAGAATAGTTATTAGAGTATGCATGTATGATGACATAAACTTTTTATTTTCTAGACACCAGATTTTATTTCTTCGACTCTGCCAAGATTTAAGCACATATTCAAACCAAATACATCGTTCTCAAATGCTTCTTCGTCAAATAACAGTCAGGTAAGACGTATATAGTCTTCTTATATATATAGATGATAAATATTGCATTGGGTAGTAATTAAGTTTGTTATATATTAGGCTATACTTGGATAAAAGGACAAGAAAGGCTTTCAACGATCATGTACTTTCGGATTTTAAGAAACTATTATGTTTTTTCCAATCTCAATACAAACTATATTTGGTTAGCGTACTTTAGAAAGAAAATGTTGGTAAAGAAGAATTAATTATATTAAAGATTTATTTCATCAAAAAAATTAAATTAAAAATTTAGGAAATTTACATCTAGTTTAAGAAAATATTAGAATATTAAGTCGATATATTATTAGCAAACATAACCGAAGTATCTTATATTATTGGTTTGGTTTCGGATATCAGAAATAAAAAATTACAAAATCAGTTAAATTTTAATAAAATTTGATTAAATTTTGACAAATATAGCTAAATATTTTAGGATACTTCAGTTATTTTGGGTATTTAAATAACTGTTAACTTCGGTTTGTAATTGTAATTTAAGATATTTAAGTTATTACAAGTTTAAATATAATCAATATTTTGATATTTATTTCGGATATCTATTCGATTCTCGGATTCGTTCGGTTCGGGTTTGGATTCGGTTCTTCAGATATAGGAATCCAGGAGCCTTTCAGACATTTTATCGGTTCCAGGTTCGGTTCGATACCACTTTTTCGGATCGGATTCGATTCGAATCTTAGAGTATGAATATTTTACCAGACCTAGAAAGAGGATAAGAGGGAACAAAAGGGAAAAGAAAAAAAAACTATTAAACAAATATGGCTCACAAATACAAACATAAATACAAATACAAAATCATTAGCATTAATAAACTAATTTTCGGCCTTATAATATATCATATGAAGTTGTGTTGAGTCAAAGAAATTTTCAAAAGCAAAACCTAAAAATGAATGTTTTACTAAAATAATATTTACAAGAAAAAATTATCCCGTGCTGATGCGCAGATCAAAATCTAGTTTAATAATTACTAGCATATCACTTTTATGTTACAAACCTTTTCTATATGTTGCAGATTTGTTTTCAATATTGCTTATATTTGTTTTGTTAGATATTTATTTTAGTGTTACAAATTTAGTGGAAATATAACTAATTCGAAAAACTGTAACGTGATCTTCTTCTCATTTTTTGGAACAAGTTATGGTAACGTAATATTTACTTCATAAAAAAGATAACCAGTAAAATACTTTTTGAATTAATTTCTTATTTAAATAATTTATTTATTATTTTTTTGTCTTAAAGTTTTTTTTAAGAACTAAAATAATAATTAAAAATAACCAACAATTTTTTTTCTATTAATATCTTATTAAATCATTTATTTTTATATTAAATTCTTGTTTTCAAAATCAAATTATTAAAAGTAACAAAAAAATAATTTAGTATTAGTTTTTATTTAAATTATTTATTTGTGAACATTATTTTGTATTTATTTCTTAGTCTTATTAAATCATTATTTTGTATTTATTTCTTAGTTTTGAAAACAAAGAAAAAATATTTCCGTATTTATTTTTTTCTTTTTGGAAAAAATAATTTAGCACTGAAAAATAATATTTCTGTTTTGTATTTAAATATTTTATTTATAAAATAATTTGTATTAGTTTCTACATTTGAAAACGAAATTTGAAAATTATCCAACAAAATTAATATATTTGTATTTTATAATAATGAATTATTTATATAAATATGTTTTATATTAATTATTTGTTTTTATAAATGAATTATATTATTTATTATTTATACTTTAATAATTTATTTATATAAATATTAAATTACTTTGTATGATAATTTAGTATGATAACAAGAAAAATGAATGATATTCTAGTAAAAAATGGAATCAATATTAATGTAGTAATTATACCTAAAACTAGTGCTATTGAAAATAATTTTCACTAAAGCAAATAAAAATTTTCACTAGAGAAATCCAACTCTATTTTAAAATTATTCTATTCTAGAGTGAAATATGGAGTTTTATATTGAAGATAATCTAAACAAAAAAGAATATGTGTGTTCTCTATTCACTCCTCTTAATGATTTTTTTTATATTCTAAAATACAATTAGATGATCAGATCACCCTATCTTATCTTAGTATTCCTACCTGTTTTTGTCAAAATCAAAATATTTTGGAATAAAAAGGAAGTTATGGAAAAGACTATTACATAATTGTGTAAACATTTTTTCATCCATCTCTCTGACCAAAAGAAAACAAAACGAAATGACTAATTACGACTGTATTCCCTTTCTTCCCCTTCTTTATAACCTTTACCCTTTTCGTAGAAGCTTCTTCGGTTGATTCTACCTCTCTCTTTGTTCCCTTTCTTTCTTGACCCACTTTCTTCTGCTTCTTTTTGGATCCTTTCTTCTTCTTCTTCTTCTCATTTCCTCTCTTTCTTCCCTTTCTTTTCTCTTTCTTGTTAGCACCAATAGCCTCACTTATTACTATCTTATCCACAACATCACCATCCATGTCTAGACCATCCCCACCCTCACCACCATCCTTGTCTTCCTCATCACCATCACGCTCACCCTTTTGATTATCACCATCTTTACGTAGAGAATCACGCTCACCCTCTTGCTCTTCACCATCTTCACCATTCTCTTTCGTCTTCTTCACACCACCACCTTCAACATCTATTCCAGCACGACCTAAACAACCTAGTCCATCACCAACTGGTCTACCTCATAAAATACTCACTTTTGATTCCATAGTTGATTATCTACTACCAAATCCATCAATCTTCTCATTCATTTCCTTAAACATATCCTCAAACAAAATCTCTAGCCGAAACTCTATGTTAGTCAATTCATCCTTTATTAATTTCTGCAAATCAGGAGCATTACCAACAGGAGTTTGTGTCGGATGATCCTCAGCCTCATGTGTCCTTGACTCTTCCTCAACAGTAGGACAATCATCTGCATTTGCCTGAGATGCAAGAGCAGCCACATCTTGGTTGAAAAGCTCTTCAAACAAAATTGATTTATTTTTCTTAACTAGAATCATGTTCCAACCATCACTGATTTGATGATCCACATCATTCCGAACTTAATCGCTCTAGCTCAACTGGAGAAGTCTCTAAGATACTTTGAATCTCCTGCAAAATGTAAGAAAACAAAATTTAAAAACAATCCCATTATACATGAATAGCAAGTATGATATGAATAATAATATGTTGCTAACCTTCATAGCGCCTAGTTTATCATGTTTTCTGAAATACTAAAATCCCTTGTGCCACTGATTTTGTACCTCATCTTGCACATACACGGACACTTATCCTCTGCACCTTGAACATTTTCTCGGAAATGGCTTCACAAAACTGGAATGGCCTCAAATGCTAGGAGCTACAACACAAGATAAATTACACAGTTAACTTCATACCAAGTCAGACAACTACAAACAACTAAAAACAATTGAAAACGATTACACTACTGTTGTTACCTCCAAAGGAACAATAAAGCCAAGAAATACCCATGATGATTGCGCCATTTCTCCGGAATGGTCCATGAACTGCAAGATATCTTTGATATTATCTTAAAATGAAAAACGCCCCCATGGAAAAAATTTGCACATGTCAAGATCATCTATGGCTCTGAGGAAGAAACTCTCTACAGAAGGTGCTCCTTTACCATGTATTCTTCTTCCCAATGATCACGCTGGATAAGAAGTACAAAACTGTCATCTTCAAACGATCGATCCTTAGAAATCTTTCGTTTCCCTTTGAGAGCTGGGAACATCTTCTCAAGTTCTTAATAAGTAACTCTATTCATTCCAAAATATTTCATAACAAAATCTACACCACCAAATATATCATAATGGTTTGGATAAAAGTGGCAATATAACACGGATACAAGTGCATTCTCCCTAAGGGAATAGAATTTTGGAACCCCATTGACTATAAACCAAAACTCGATCTTCTTATCCACACATTTGGTCCTAACGAGAAGCATACACATTCCCATCCATTTGGAGTTTGTATTCTTACCCATATGGAAGAAGTGTTTGAATTGTGGGTGCTCATATAAACATTTCAGCTCTTCTTTCTCGAGAATACCTTCTATAGTCTTCACGGCCTTAACGATATAACACTTTGATGAGAGTTTTATAGTATTGACATACTAGGTGGGAGGGGAAAAAACATCTTAGTAGGCTGCATTGGTTTCGTTTCATCCTCTGAATCCTGCAAAAAAACAAAAGTTCCACCAAGTATCACCAAGTTGTGTGAAACGTTCCACCAAGTATCACCAAGTTGTGCGATTTCCAAACCAAGTCAAGTTATACTAAGTTGCATCCGAATTACAAAATTATAAATATGCAGTGGGTTTGTCTGTCAAAAATCTAATATTTCGGTATCAAACAAGCTATATTAAGTTATCATTTGCTTTTCAAATTGGTATCCTTTCAAATTTCCAATATCACAGTTATACTATGTTTTACCTCCAAAGAAATACATACCGTTTTTGTTTCTTCATAATCAATAGCTTGTTCCTCACCGATCCTTTCCACTTCTTCTTCATGACGACTCGAACCCGGACGACTAACCCTCTAAACTTCCTCCTCCTCATCCACTTTCTCATCGCCTGCCTCATCCCTGGAACCTTCCTCGGATTCATTTTCCAAATCAACTTCCTCCTCGAAATCGACTTCATCGGATTTCTTTTCCAAATCGATTTCCTCCTCTTCCCCGACTTCATCAGATTCCATTTCTACTTCCTCTTCTTCACGATTCTCCTCTTCTTTGCATATTGATTCTTCCTCTTTTCTTTGTGAATGTCTTCGTAGATTCATTGTTCTACGCGGCATCATAATTTCTTCGCAGATTTCTCTCAAATTTGGGTTGATAATCGTTAAAATTTATCAATGATGAAAGGGCTTGAAAAGGTAAGAAAATGGGAGAATTTCCTAAGTGTTCAGGTTTAGGGACTTATGATTTATGGGGGATTTTGGATGATTTTTTATTTAACCCGACCAAATCAAAATGGATCGGACCAGGATATCCGATTATTCATGGTTGAGTTGTAAATAACTGAAAAAGTCATGGTTTACTGACTTTTACAACTTCTCACGATTTTAAAAATATATAGAATTATTCTTTTTTGTAAGAGAAGCATCTCAGACTTTGACTTTGAGTCAAAGAGCTCATGATAATTTGATCCTAAATAACGATAAAGATATGGGAGAGAGAGAGAGAGAGAGAGAGAGAGAGAGAGAGAGAGAGAGAGAGAGAGAGAGAGAGAGAGAGAGAGAGAGAGAGAGAGAGAGCAGTGGTTAGTAAATAAAAGCAAAAAAGAAAAAAATCAGAGAAATTGGCAAAAATGCCAACATTGGGAACCGTAATTCATTTTATGTAGTGGATTTTGCCCCTTGTGAGAAGTTCCAATCTTACCCTCCTCTTCTGTCGTCGATAACTTTTGGCATGTCATGTTTATGGAAGCTTTTCAAGTTAATTGAAGAGTGAAATGACCATAACTACCGGTGCAATATTTTTGGGCTATCATCTCTCTCATGCCCTTCTTTATCTCTCTTTTTATCGGATTTAATTTCAATTCGGGAAATTGAATCGAAAGAGCTCGCTCCTATCTAACTTTTAAATTCCATTCAACGATTCTCCCAGGAAAGCTCGTCTGTTCGATTTTCATAGTCATTGTAGAAATTTTGAAGTCATTATTACCATTTGCATGCGATTCAGTTTATTTTAATTTCATCCATCGCAAATCTGTTTGGGAAAGAGTTATTTGTTTGTTTCCATAAAGTTTTTTTTTAAATCCAGAAACTGATAATCTTGTTCTTAATTATGTAAAATCTAGTTATTGCATCTCAAATCCTAATTCACAAATATGTTTCTCTGCGTAAATAGTTGATTACAAGTTCCACAAAATTGTATAGTAGTCGTATATATAATATAAAAGTAGTTGAATGCATTTTTAAAGTACCCCATTACATTCCATTTTTGTAGGTACCCATGGGCCTTTACAGTTACAGCCAGCCGTCATTATCAGACTCCCTCGAAAGCCTGAAATTGCGATTAGCTGAAGATTTCAATATGGCAGACGAAATTCCCAAATTTTCTTCTTTGGTCATACATTGATAATTGACACTTCGCATTCTTACATTGACCCGGGACGAAGGTTCTACACATGCCCAAATCATGGTGATGGAGGTTTCCATGTTTGGAAATGGTGTGACGGGGTGCTAACAGAGGATTTGAGTAGCTTGAATTAGCAATGAAAATGGAATTTCTCGCAATTGGTGAGTCTAATTTTGTTGTGGATGACATTCAAAAGGCGTATGAAGGAATTGGGGGACTCAAGGAATTTCAGAAAGTAATTGAAGATAAAATTGAAAAGTTGGAGAAGCTAGTTCATGAGACGGGAGGTGTTACACTACGAAATGATATGAAGATTGTTGTTTCTGCATTCCTAAAAGAGTCCACACCAGTCATAACATTTTCTTCAATTTTTACTCCACTATCTCGTTTCTTTCCTTCACTCTCATTTCAACTGAAATATCGCAACCTCTCTCATTTTTAGTCTCATTACTCACAGCTCCCATGTCACTTTCTCTCTTTTTCGATTTACAGTTTCGTTTTTACTTGGATGCAGCTTTGGTATATATAACTCTATGTATCAAATCTCTGTTTCATGGTAAAATATTCCTATGCATTATTTAAGATTACTCTGATTTTTAGTTACTCGGAATTATACTGATTCAGAAATGTTTTTTTTCTTATATCAAGATGTCCATGACTCGAGCATCTCTTAAAGATATAAAATACTTACTCCCTAAGATACTCGTCTTGATGGAGCATCATCTAAAAAGGATGCTTATCGTCTAGAGTGTGCTTTCAAGCTCCTAAACCTTGAAAGAACCATCCGTAATGCATGCACTCAACCTTGAATAATTTGTTCATTTCCCTGAAATGATCACTACATGAAAACAGCGTTTTTGCGACTATAACTTGCGACTATACTTGTAGTCGTAACATCTGGCGACAATTAGCAGACAATATTGCTACTATTTTGCGACAACAGATATATATACATTTATTAGTCGCTGATATACGACCAAAATTGATTGTCTCCAATTTAGTCGTCGATTTACGACTGATTAACGACCATTGTCGAGACCGGAATCACTAGTCGCAGGCTAGTCGGTGATATGGCGACTATTTTAGCGTCTGATATGAAGAGTCGTAGAAAAATCGCAAATTGGTCAGTACATGTGTGACTAACTCGCTAATTCGTGTATACTAGTAACCAAGTCGTTTATTTGTCTCTATTATTACGACTAATATTCATCTCATTATTCGTGTCGCAAAGTAGTCGGGTATGGGTCGTATCATATAGTATTTTTGGATTTAGTCATAATAATATAAGATAGTTTGGTTATATTTTACCTCTTTGTGGTAGGTGTATGGGTTTAAATGCTAATCTATACTTGCAATATATAAAGTGTATAATCGCTTTTTCCAACTTCTAATAAACATGTATAAGTTGAAATATTATATATTAACTAAATTTTAAATCGAAGTTAATTAACCCTTAAAATATAAACCAAACGCTTAGCAATCCTTACACTGGTTTTAAGAAATCAAAAATTAAAAATTCATAAGTTCTTAATAGTTATAGAATAAGGGTGAAAGAGATTTAGAAGCGATCGAGAGTCTGATGCTCGTTTGAATACCATGTCGGAAGAGGATTAGGGTAACTACATGAAATCAAAGAGGGAAATATGTTAGATGTTGTTAATAATTTATATGATCATATGATGTTCAATATGACAATTTCAAAAAATTCATACCGTTCCATCAAACTGTCCAACTCATCCAAAGTTACACGATGATAGTCAATTGAAAAAGGCCCTTCTTTAATCTAAACCAAGTAACCCTTACCCCTAGGTAAAAAAAATATAATTTTGTTCTATATTAATGTCTTATTCATATTTTCAAGAAAACATGACAACATACCACAAAATCTTTCGATCCATAAAAATATGAGCAAAACAAACAAATGCTTGTCTGGAACTTGTTCAAAACGCCTAGACAATTCCTTAGCGGGTGGTTCATATGGAACGCATTCTATAGCCCTCTTCCTTCAATTCCAACATCATTATTTAGTAAGGTTTAATTATAAGGTGATTATAAAACTCTGAACTTAAACTTACTCGGCATCTCTTAGCGTGAATTGGACTTTAGATCGTGTTCGTGAATACGAATTGAACTTTGAAGAGTGATTTACCCATTCAAGCTATCCAACCCATGTTATAGAACCAACAACATCTATAGGAAAAAATCTTTTAAATATAAGTTAATCCCCTAAAAATAACAACCACAATTCTACAATATCCGATGATAGATTTTTCCACTTAATCTAATAATAATATACTGTAAACAACACTTAACAATTGCATATTTATCTGAAACCGTCCCATCATTAATTCCTTGGATTGATTTGATGCTCAAGAGGTCATCCAAATTTGGAGGATCGAAGTTCTCAGTGATATTTGTCTCGTCAGCTATATAAATATCCTTATACGTTGGACATACTCTATCATACTTTGGCCCTAACGAAACCCCAAAATAAGAACAATTAAACCAGCAACCTTCTTTCTGTAAAAGAAAAAGGAACTTCCGGGTGTTTTTTCCAAAAACTAAGGCTTGATTCCGACTTCCATGTTGATTATAACCAAATGTTACAAAAGGAAGTACACAAATAAAAACGTATGGATTTATGGGTGTCATGTATACCCAATAAAATGAAAGGGGTAAAGTTAATTCCAAGGGATAAAAAGAAGTAGAAGAAGAATACCGTTTCATCGGGAAAAAAAAATTAATTCCAAGGGAGCATCATAGTGAGTGAAACACCACGCTCTCAAACCTTCGCTCTAACATTCAAGCGACTATCCCTCAAAGTAATATCAGCAATTTTGTGAAAATTGTGAGTTTTCAGAATCACATGTTATACGCGAATTCATTTTGTGGATATCTCTTTGAATATCATAGAATGATAGCGAAGAGGTATAAGAAGAAAGTCAAGAGTTTTTAGGTTTATTGAAATAAATACCCGGTAACTATTTTACCGCAAAATCCAACAGTAGCAACTTTCCATTAAAATCCACTTACTGGTTTTTGGGCTTTTCTCGAATGATTACATGAGACTGGCCCATGTATGCTTTACTTTCATAATCTGTAATTGTTATACGTTAAATTTACCATAAGAAACTGATTGTTCATATTCATCTCTGCTTAACGAAATACATTGATTTGTTTCTTCAAAAGGGAACATGTTCTGACGAGAAACGGAAAAAAAAACAGAAGCAAAAAGCGTAGAGGGATGTTGGGTAGGGTATCTCGATCGGTTAATAAGTTTAGGTACTAAATTTGTCAATGTTTAATACTCATTGAATATTTTTTCAGTTTTTGGATATCATGGAATACGCGCAAAATACTAAGTTACTAAATAAAACCAAGTTGACAAAAAAGAAATACAAGAGAAAGCCATAAACAAAGTGCGGGTTATAAATACAAATTTAATTTAAATTCATAAACCATAAGTATCTTATGCACTTCTCAAATCCAACAAACCACACCCAACATTCTTAACATAGAGGAGGCTTAGGGTACCTGGACAAAAAAATCATATTAAAACAATAACACATAAGATCACAAAAAAACATAAACATCTATACTATATGATTATGAGTTGTGAGATAAATACCTCTGGAAAAAATAGCAAGACTCTTCAACTTCATACGCATCAAAGCGTATCTTAGAAACTTGTTGAATTGCCTCCAACCTCACCAAACCTAATCAACAAATAAATTTTAATTATTTGTCACTTTACACTAACTGGAACAAATTTACAAAAAAAGCTTTGATGTTTCATCATACTACCACTGTTATTGGCGATATTAAAGCACTGAATAAGTAGAACAATATTCCATTTAGACTTTTTCCCAATGCTCTAACCAGCCTAACAGCAAGATCGTCATTGGCCACATAATCTAATGACTCGTTTCTGCCAATATTTACTACAGATCAGCTTTCAGACATTCTAATAATATTGTACATGAAATAAATTGATGTTATACTTACTCCAAATCTCTAATTCTGAAGTTTTACTTGAAGCGGCCTCCAAAAATAAGCTTTCGGATCATTTGCAATAACCATTGGATCTCTTATGAAGTCATCAATTCCAAGCACAACACCAGTCAAATGCATATCTCAAACCAATAAACATAACAAACAAATCCATAACAAAATCATATTAAAACAATAAAGTACCATAAGAATTGTAACCTTAAATCCAAAAAACTATACCGATTGGATATGTGTTAGTTATAGTGCATTTAAAACGCTATGTATAGGCTTCAAGTCTAAGTAATGTTGGACATTAGGTATTCATTTTTCCAGATTACACTCGAACTGATTCAACACAGATATAATAAACTATCTGTCAAGCGGTCAAATATTGGCCTATCAAAGATATGAACATTATCCCATTGTACCCACTGGCCCTCAGATTCCACCAGCCACTCGAAGATTTCAACGAAATCACCCCAAATGTCTCCTTCTATCCTTTGGACCTATCGTTAGAAAGTGCAAGACTTAAAACTTTAAACATCGTAAGAACAGAAGTTTATACAGCGTAAGAACTGTGAAAGAGAGATAACATGTTCATCCACCAAAAGTAGTTTGATGGTTTTGCCGGATAAGACCCGTTGATACATCCAACACCAAAGGACTGTCAATCTCAAACTCCATTTCGTCATCGAATTGTTGATCTCTGAGAGGAATTGGTATTGCCTTTGTGCCATTAGTCTTTTTGCAATAGACTTTCTGCTGAGAAAATAAATGTAAGACGAAAGGAATTTGAGAGATGAAGTGAATTTGAGAGATGTTATAATGATTAGGGCATTGGCAGTTTGTGGTAATTTAGGCGCCATAAATATATTGCGTTTGGCAGGCCTTAATTAGATATATATGTACATTAACTTTTGTTTCGATCAATGTAAATATCTTATTCTATTTTCGGTGCACATAATGGTTTATTTGTGTCACTTAATGGCTAGTCATAACCTAATGTGTTACACATGGCATATTAATGAACAACTGTTTGACACTTGCCCTCAAACTTGTAACTATTGAATTAGATATCTAAAGTTGTTAGGGTTCGTGTAGCTAGTTATGTTGAGTTCCTCTATCAATCATCCATTTGATATTTTATTTATGTTTTAGTAGCATATTATAGGATTCACTTTTTTAGTTAATGTTAATTTACAAATTGTGAAAAAATTACATCGTACTAATTATAAGAATTAGTATATTTGAACCACAATATTTTAATGTTTAGTGATGTATTAATGTATAGTGTTGTACTGTGTATAGTGTTACACCAAAATTGCATTGCCAATGTTGATAGCTAACAAAATCTTGCATGACATAATGACTATGTTAGCAAGATTTGACATAAAATAGTCTACTAATTACTAATACTTAACATAGAGGATCTACAGGCGGCTTCCTTCACACACGCAACTGACATTAGTGGATAGGTGATTATCTAGGGAATTGCGCGCCAAATACACAATGATCTAGGTTATTAAAGTTAAGTAGATTTTCGCTTCATTATTTTATTAATTATTCTTGTGTGGGAAAGTGAATAATCGTGTCTATATGTACGGTTATAATGTAGAAGAAACTCAGTTAATCAAATTAGGGATTAATAAACACCCATTCTTAAGATCTTGAAAAGGTCGATTCAAAACCAGTAAAAGTCAACCGCTTCGTTAACCCACACTACAACAACATGCCTATGGCTTATGCGTACTGGCCATGGCATCGATACGATCAGCCTTACTATGAAACCCGCTCAGTAACAAGAAACCATAGAGCAATAATCCCATTCGACCTTCTAGCGTTGCCTGATGATGTGATAACGAAGATACTCGCTCGTGTTTGCGAACGGGACATGCAATATTTTTTTCATTCGAAGATAGCTTGCAAAGCCTTGAAGGACAAGACAAAAACATAGGAGTTCTTCAACTCGGTTAATCTAATCTCTATGGAATACTTTGTTTGGGATCGGGGATTTGACTGGACAAAATTCAATGAAAGCTGCTACGACGCAGGCAACACATCAGCAATCCTTCTCAAAGGAATCTTTGATTTCTTCTTCGATAACAAGAGAGATGAAGGTTTCGCACGCATACAGGACGCGGAAAAAGATGGATGCATCTTAAGGAAGTATGTGTATGGATGCATACGAAAATTCTTCGGGGAAGATAGAGATGATGAACTCTTCGGTAGATATTAATTTACTCGGGAAGATGCAACGCAACTGCGATTAAAACTACATCATCTGGATCGTAGTTCATGGGAAAGATCGCTTCCTGATTGGTTCAAAGCGAAATGTGACGAAAACAATATTGATCGTGTGCGCCTCTGCTGATGTTCTATCTTCGACCCTTGGTGCTCTGGGTGGCCACTGTTTAAGGACTATTGCGACCAATGTTTCTGGATTATGAAGACCGCTTTCTTCTGAAAAATGATAGAGAACAACTTCTCCCAATTTCCCTGTAATCGATGATGTCGTATTTATGTATATTTTTCCAATTTCACATTAGATGTTTACCCCTACCAATATCTAGTATTTTGTATCTACCACAACTTCTACAAATTTCTAGTATTCTGTTTGATGGTTCGATGTTATTGCATCCCAAAGAAATCGCTTGAGACAGTGAATTACTCAAATAAACTAAACACTTTATTAATAACAAGATCAATGAGAACTTGGTTATAAATTATACCCTAAACTCTAATTGCTAGACCCTAAACTCTAAACCCAAACGTTAAAGCCTAAACCTTATATATACCCTAAACTCTAAACACATACATTAAATCATAACCCATAAACCCCTAAATACTAAACCCCAAATCCTAAGCCCAAATATCAAGATCAGAGATATATGGGAGCATCATGGAAATAATGCTTAAGTCAATTGGTATTTTATATGTAACGTCGTAAGATTTGTGTTTATGGATATTTTACTATTATATATGTAATTTATATAGTCTTTTATGTAATGTTATAATTATTAATAATTTTGTCAATATCTACAAATATAAATGCAAATGATCATATACCCGAAACTCTAAACCCAGACATTATACCCTATACATTATCTAGGGAACTGCCAAATACACGATAATCTAGGTTATTAATGTTAAGTGGATTTTTCGTTTTATTATTTTATTAGTTATTTGTGTGGGGAAAAATGAAAGGCCATGTCTTTATGTAAGGTTATAAAGATGAAGTAAACTCATTCAATCAAATAGGATTAATTAACACCCATTCTTAAGATCTTAAAGCCACCAATTCAGAACAAATAAAAGTCCACATATTCGGTAACCCAATCTACAACAAAATGCCGATGGCTTATGCGTACTGCCCATGGCGACGCAACGACCAGCCTTATTACGAAACCTGTTCAGTAACAAGAAAACGGAGAGAAATCATCTCATTCAACCTTCTAGTTTTGCCTGATGATGTGATAACGAAGATACTCACCCGTGTTTGCGAACGAAACATGCAAGATCTTCGTCATTCGAAGTTAGTTTGCGAAGCCTTGAAGGAGAAGTCGGAAATACAGAGTTCTTCAACTCTGTTAATCTTTTACATATGTCATACTATGTTTGGGCTCCCGGTTTTGACAGGAGAATATTTTTTGAAAGCTGCTACGATGCTGGCAACACATCATCCATCCTCCTCAAAGGAATCTCATACTTCTTCTATGATAACAAGAGAGATAAAGGACTCACACGCATAAAGGCTGCTGCTAAAGATGGATGCATCTTAAACAAGTATATGTATGGTATAATACGCAAAGCCTTCGGGGAAGACAAAGATTATGAAGTCTTCGGTAGATATGAGTTTACTCGAGAAGAAGCAACGCAACTGCATAGAACACTACCTCGTCTCGACAATAGTTCCTGGGGAATTGTGCTTCCTAATTGGTTCACAGCGAAACGTGCCAAAAACGATATTGATCGTGTGCGCATCTGCCGATGTTTTAAATACGACCCTTGGCACTCTGGGTGGCCAATTTAAAACGACATTTGCGACCAATTTTTCTGGATTGTGCAGACCGTTCCATTCTGCAAAATGATAGCAAACAACTTCGCCCAATTTTTAGTAATCGGTGATGTCGTATATATGTATGTTTTGCCAATTTCACATTAGATGTCTTCACGTGAACATGATTATCTAATTTTTTATTAACGGTTCAGCGTTATTGCATCCCAGAGGTAACACTTAAGATCAGTGAAATACACAAATAAACTAAACACTTGATTATTAACAAGACACAACATAAACTTGGGTATTAATTTTACTATTTAATAGAAATCAGACAAATTGACCAACATAAAAGGAGTAGCCCAAAACCCTAAATACTAAACCCTAAGCACTAAATACTAAACCTCGAATTATTATGTAATATTGTAATAATACTAAATGCAAATGACCCTATACCCTAAACTGTAAACCCAAACACTAAACCCTAAATACAAAACCTTAAATTCTAAACACTAAATACTAAAAAATGAAACTTCTTTTTAGTTCTTATTTGGTTCTTAATGAGTGTTCTGGACAGATTTTAAATTTGTTAGTGTAGGCCGCAAAAATACGGAAACAAAAACTGTTTGGAAAAACCGATGGAAAACACGATTAAGAAAAAAAAAGAATTATGCGGAGGCGAGATGATCTCTTTCCTTAATTCAAAATATCTCCCGCAGTGTAACGGTTTTACGAGATAATGAATCCCAGGATACAACCGCTTTCAGACTAAGATCATAGCACTCGATCAAAGAATCAGCAAACTTAGATTCTATGAATACTCTCGGACTTACGTTTGGTAGAAGAAAGAAGACAGAGAGAGAGATTGCTAGTTTTTGAGTTGAGAAAGGTATATATGAGAAGATATATTCTTGAGAGAGAGATGAGTTTCTATATATAGGAGATAGAAAGACTCCAAAACTTCTCTTATTTCCAATGTAGGACAAATTAAGTTCCCACTTAAATTTGGAGAGAAAAAAAGGCATCCCCAATTTTATTGGCCCATACCCATTTCTTTTCAACTCATATAATATTTTATAAACCAAAATGTTCATTAAAATATTAGGCCCAACACTTAGTAATAACTTTATCACTTCGGAATGCGTTGATTGAACATGTATATATATATGGGAGCATCATAGAAATAATGCTTCCGTAAATTGGTATTTTATATGTACAGTTTTCATACTTTTGTGTTTATGTGTGTTTTATTATTATAGATGTAATCTATATAGAACATTTCACACCAACCACTTCAAATTTTAGGTTTTAGCATCTCCAAGAGAAACCTCAAACCTTATTTTTGAGGTTTTAGCATCTCAATATAACGTTAAAATGAAATATTTCAAGAATTAATAATGCTTTATAACATTATAAATATATTACGACTACGTTACATCTACAAGTGGGCAAAAATTCAAAATATTTTCCAAATTAATCCTTGAATATCTCAATCACGAAAACCTCCGTAGTTCGATGACTACGGGTACAGCACTACAAGAAATGTGGGTTTTTATAGCAGACTGGTATAGCGTTTTTTCGATCGCTATGGTTGACATATTTCAGTTTTTTACATAGAGTTTGTATATTTTCAAACGCTATGATAGAGTTTTAGATTTACAAACAAAATTAAGTGTCTCGTTTTAATATAAATTAACTATGTTTTATAGCAAATCGATTAATAAAAACGTTATGGAAATGTAGTTGGTAAAAACGAAATCAAGCCCGCCATACTTAGAAAAATTGGCCTCCAAAACAAAATTAGGCTAAAAAAAAGCCCCAAATTTTCACGATCTAAGTTTCGTTCTTCCCTCTCTTTCTCGTTTGCCTCCAATTTTTCACTCGATATGAAAAATCTATGCCTTTTCTCACTATCTCCCACTGAAATTCGAGTTTCAATTCCTAACCTCCTTCCAGTTTTTGTTCCAATTTCTCACAGTTTTGAGTTTAAACTCTCATTGCCTCCGACAAATCTAGCTTGTTCATACCCAAGCCAACCCTATTAAGCTCCAATCCATCTTACCCTTTTGCTTTTCTGAATCTCAGTAACACAAAACCAATAGATTTGTCAGCTATCATACTCGTTCTCCTCGTTCCAGAAAAAATCAATTCTGAATCACTAAGCGAAGGTGAACTTGAGTTTTTTCTTTTGTTTTTTTTTTGTTTTGAATCTGATAAACAAATTGTTTTCTCTCTTGACTTGTAGTGATTTAGTGTTAATGAATGTTGAATTGATTCGTCTTAGTCGTGTTTACGCTTAGTGTTGCATGTTGCATGTTGAATCGATTTATACCGTTGCTTTTCATGTTGCATGTTGAATTGATTCATGTAAATCTTGTTTAACTTACATGTTTTGTGAGTTTAATCGAGTGATATCTTTGCTTTTTTTTGTAGCTTGATTTAACAATAAGAGAAGATACTTTATCAGGTAAAATCACTTAAATTGTGTTCTTATATAAGATAGAGTTATGTGTTGTTGTTGTGGCTTAAAGTGACAGTCTCTGGTAATTACTTGTATGTGCATTTTGGTTGGAGCTTTTGTAACATGGATAAAGCTTGGATCTGGTTACCAAGGTACTATCTTGATTGTCTTCAAACATCTGTACTAATTTCATTTCATGATTTATGGTTCTGAATTTTTATTTCTTGCTTTCTATCAACAGGAATAGCCTTGAGTATGAGCAAGGAGCATCTGACTTTGTGTCTGATTCAGCAAGACGTTTGGGTCATCCAACTGAAATGTTTTGTCCTTGTATCGATTGTCGTAATGTCACCCATCAATCAACTGAGACAATTCTCGAGCATCTAGTGATCAAAGGGATGGATCAGAAGTACATGAGATGTAAGTATTGGAGTAAACATGGGGACACGAGGGATGATAAGACAAGTGATGCTCACACGTATGAATATGAGTTGCTACGGACAGCTTTTATGGTGAGTGAAAGCAATCAACAATCACAATAGCATAATGCAGAAGAGTTTGAGGGTAGTAACAGTCCGGAAGAAGCTGAGTTTAGGAGGAAGTTAGATGATGCAGAAACGCCATTGTACTCGACATGTCAAAGATACACAAAAGTTGCTGCAATCCTGGGTCTTTACCGGATAAAGGTCAAGAGTGGGATGTCAGAGAGCTATTTTGATCAGCTTCTGACATTGGTTCATGACATGCTACATGGAGACAATGTTCTTCCTAAGTCTACAGATTATATGAAGAAGTTTTGGAAACTGTTTGGTTTCGGCGATGATGTCATCCACGCCTGCAAAAATGAATGTATTCTCTTTCGGAATCAGTATGAAGAATTGGTGAGCTGCCCAAGATGTAGTGAATCAAGATGGGAAAGGGATAAGCACACAGGTGAGGAAAAGAAAGGGATTCTATATAAGGTGCTTAGGTATTTTCCAATAAAAGATAGGTTTAGAAGGATGTTTATATCAAAGCGTTTAGCAGAGGATTTGCGTTGGCACTTCACCATGGCCACTGTGGATTGTACTATGCGGCATCCAGTGGATTCTTTGACTTGGGTTTAAGTGAATAATAAATGGCCGGAGTTTGCTGCTGAAGCAAGAAACCTTAGACTCGGACTCTCTACAGATGGCATGATCTCGTTCTCTATCCAGAATACCAAGTACAACACATGGCCTGTTCTTTTAGTCAACTACAACATGGCTCCAACTAAGTGTATGAAATCAGTGAACATCATGTTGACTATGTTGATACTTGGGCTAACCACACCTAGCAACAACAATGACGTTTATCTATAACCGTTTATAGAGGACCTACAGGATTTGTGGACATAAGGTTTTGACGTTTATGATTCTTTCAGTAGGGAGAGTTTTACACTAAGAGACATCTTTTTAAGACTATCGTTTTAGAAGGGTTAGGAATAAAACTATCGAAGCCAACACGTAAAGATATTCAAATTTGTTAAATCTTGCAAGTTTTAAGAAAAAACTGTGTTGTTTGTTAACGAGAGATGGATATGAGGGGAACTCAAATTTTGGTGATAATAGAACGTAGAAAACGTTTGATTTTCCTTAATTAAGTTCAATTTAAAACTTAAGAAGTCAAAACCATGGTTAATTATTTTAAAATTTATCTAAGATCATGGCGGGAGAAATAACTAACTAGTAATAAATGGTATAGGTGTGTTTTGCAACAATCTTCTCATTGGCGAGAATGGTGGGAGGACCCTACCTCGTTTACGTCACGATAACAGCTGATAATCCCATCATCATCAAGGTAAAAAAATTTTTTTGTCAACATGTTTATGTTTGATCCATTTCAGTTTGGTCTTTGACTTAACAATTGTTTCACCAATATCTCTTTTTTTGGGCTAGCATAATTTCTTTATAAATAAGTAAAAACTTTTCGGACGTTATTCTATTATTGCTGAAATTAATAATTTGTCAAGAAAACGATCTGCATTTTCAATTGAAATATAATATTTGATGATTTTTACTTCTTCTTATTCTTATCTTAGGCAATGGCATTGGGACTACAACTCGTGAGTGCATTCTGGTTCTATAAAATCCTCAAGATGATGAGATACAAAATTATTAAAAGATCAATGCCAAGTAAAAAATCTACTTACTTAATTGAAGTTAATTTACCATTAATTGGTTATGATCATATTGTTGAATTCCATTTTTTTCAATTTATAATAGAAGATTTTTTAAAAAAAATATATATATATATATTTTTTACATGAAAATGTGTGGAATTGGAGATACACTAATAAATAAAAAATAAGAGACTCAACTCATTTGCCAATTTATTTTTGATTGAAAATGAATGTGGTATTATAACGATGTGACATTTGCAATTTATTAGAGTCTGATCCGCACTGAGCATGCAGATGTTTTTTATTCACATTGTAAAATTGTTTGACTTATAAAATTTATGTTAATATCCGACTTTTAGTATTCATATATGGTAGTTAACTAATTATTGGTTTGTTTAAATTTTAGTTGTTAAACAGTTAGTTTTTGCTTTTGTTTTTGAATGAGTTTTAGACAACATTCGATTTATGTTAATATCCGATTTTTAGTATTCATATATGCTAGTTAACTAATTGTTGATCTGTTTAAATTTTAATTGTTAAACAGTTATTTTTTGCTTTTGTTTTTGAATGAGTTTTAGACAACATTCGATTTATGTTAATATCCGATTTTTAGTATTCATATATAGTTAACTAACTGTTGATTTGTTTAAATTTTAATTGTTAAATAGTTATTTTTTTGCATTTATTTTTGAATGAGTTTTAGACAACATTTAATTTATGCTAATATCCGATTTTTAGTATTCATATATACTAGTTAACTAATTATTGATCTGTTTAAACTTTAGTTGTTAAACATATATTTTGTGTTTATTTTTGAATGAGCTTTAGACAACATTTGATTTTATTTTATTTATTTTTTAAATAGCAGGCCTTAAAGATTGTTCGAACATATTGATGTATAATGAGCCTTTGTAAGTGGACTAAATTTATTGTTTGACAAAATTTAAGTTGTCTTTGCTTAAAACTTAAAAATGTCAATCTAATATTTATATTTACATACATATAAAAATTCAATTAAATTCTATACTATTATAACAATTTAGATTTCATATAGTACATATCCACATAATTCAAGAAATATTTTTTACTAATATAAATATTAATATATCCTGCGAAATCTAAATAAAATTAACTATTGATGATGCATAATATTCAAAATATGTAAATAATTATACCAAATCTAAACTATAATAACTATTTTTCAAAATCAAATTTGACATTTCTTATAGATACAATTACTTTTTAAGAAAACAAATATTTAAAATATATCAATAGTAAATATCAGTTTTCAAATTTACTACTTTTGATTATATTTATAATAAAAAAAAAATTATTGATTTTAATTAGATAAAATCATTAATTAAATCTTGTGTTGACATATACTTACATGCATCATTTTTTTGCACGCAAATTAACCAATTGTTGTATTACTGAAATAGTTTGGATTATTTATAATTTTTAACAATAAAATATTATAATTGGTTCACGTAATAAATATCATTATTTAAATATTGAGTTGACATATACCTACTAATATTATTACTTTGCATGGATATTAACAAAATTCAAATAAAATAAGTTTTTTTTGTTTTAAATCTATTTTTGTAATTAACTCCATAGGCTTTTGTTTATAAATTCATCATAATATTAGGTATATGTAAACATATCACAAGAATTACGATATTTATATATCTACTGTTATTTATTATTTTTTGTTCAATTTAGATTTGGAAATAAATTTTCTATAATCCTTTTATTTACTTTTCTTTATCTAAAATTTGACTATTCATTAAAGATAAAATGTTACACATTTTGATTCAATTTCCAATATTTGTAATCATTTTGTTTACTTATTTTCTCAACAATTATCATGTTATATTAACCTAATAAATGTTTCTCATTCAATTTTACAACAAACAATTAATCATAATTGAGTGTAACCATTTAGACCATCTCTTATTCATCTTCAAGAGTTGTGTTGCTTCATCAAGAAAACAAAATCATTTCTTAAGGAACAAACCTCTTCAGAAAAAAAAACAATGAATGATTTCGTAGATTTGTATCAACTTGATGGTACTGAATAAGAAATGAAAATTCGAGGAAAGATCATCCACAAATGGTTTACAAATGATTTTACAGATGGTCTTCAGATTCACATCATCATAACTGATGAATATGTAAGTCTTCTTCCAAAAAGTTGTAGATAATACTTTTCATTTTGTAATATTTGTACCTTTTTCTGCACAGATTGGAAAATTTTAACTGTAAATGAAAAATGTGTTAATAGGTACTCAAGATATATTTTCTATGATTCTCAATAATATTAAGTGTTTCTTTATTTTACAAATTCGTATATTCATTACTTGTGATAGTCTTATTAGTTTAAATTCTAACTTTTTATAATTATAATTTTCCTATATAAGGAAAAAAGTAATTATTAATAAGTACTGAAGATATATTTTCTATGATTCTCAATAATATTCATTGTTTCTTTATTTTTCAAATTCGTATATTCATTATTTGTGGTAGTCTTATTAGTTTAAATAATAACTTTTATATAATTATAATCTTCCTAAATAAGGAAAGAACAATATTTATTAATAAGTACTCAAGATATATTTATATGATTCTAAATAAAATTCATTGTTTCTTTATTTTGCAAATTCGTATATTCATTCTTTGTGGAAGTCTTTGTAGTTTAAATTCTAAATTTTATATAATTATAATTTTCCAAAATAAGGAAAGAAAGAATATTTACCATTCCTCTTTAATAGACGAATTTTTGTTCGGACTTGTAACGTGTACATCTCTCCTATTATTTATAAGGTATATTGTTTCCATAATTCCTCGATGTTAATTTAATAGTCGTTTTCTGGTCTCAAAAATAAGTCCTTAAAACAAACTTATAAAGTAATTTAAACAAAAAAAAACAAATTAGATTCCTTAAATTCAATAGTATTTTATGGACTTAACATGAAACATAGTTAGAAATCAAAAAACTTATAATGTTATATGAGTTTGTGATCTTCAAAAACATCTTGCATGACAATGTTGAAGATCTCTATACCATTGGTATGTTTTAACTTAAAATAGATAATCTGGTTATTGCATGATTATAAGAATATGGAGTTCATGAATTTTGTATGTTTTTATTTTTTTAGATGTAATAGGTGCA
Organism: Orychophragmus violaceus; assembly: GCA_030180135.1. Lineage (NCBI taxonomy): Eukaryota > Viridiplantae > Streptophyta > Magnoliopsida > Brassicales > Brassicaceae > Orychophragmus > Orychophragmus violaceus. The sequence continues at coordinate 46,333,808 of CM058229.1, read as the reverse complement.
ATTATGTCACAACATATCTGGTTTACAAAATTCATTTTCAGACCAAAGAAAAAGAGTAAGTATTCAGGTGCAAAAACCCTTAACAATTTTTCTAATAGTTTATTGATGCATGAATTAAATCTAATTTCTTTCCATTTTGTGAAGCAAGACATTCATCAATTGCATTGCAAAGGGAAGAGTTGCAATGAAGTTCAATGATCTTTAGAACTCAAGTGGTAATAACAAATATGTAATTCGTTCGAGGTTTTGGCGTGTTAATAATTCTCCAAGTAAGAAACATTGAATTTTTTTTTGTTGTTCATAAATTTTAATATAAAAATTGCTAAAATACTAATCTAAATCATCATATGATTTTTATGACATATTTAGGAGTATCAATACTTGAAAATTCTGGTGATATATCAGATGTGGTCTTTGATCCTGAAATCGAAGAAACAACTTCCATCAAAAACTGGTACATATACTTCTATTTAATTTTAAAATTAATTATAATTTAAACAAAATAATAGTATTAATTCTAGTTTCTTTTTTCCAGGATTTTGTGGTGGTGAATGCAACTATCATGGTTTTCTAATGCAAATTTTATGTTTCCTCTAAACTCATATGCAAGATCTTTTGAGCTTATTTATAATCGGCCTTTAATATTTTGAAATGTTTTTCACAATCACAATTGGTCTATGTATTAATTTACAGTTTAATATTTTGACTTATGCTTATAGGTTTGAACTTATCTTTCCTACATTTGCAAAATTTTCTAATTTTTATCAAACTTTAAAATATGTTAGTTGTGATTGTTCCATACTTACATATAAATTTATTATTTGTACATTTTTCTGCACAGATTTGGAAAATTTGAACTGTAAATGAAAAATGTGTTAATAGGTACTGAAGATATATTTTCTATGATTCTCAATAATATTCATTTTTTCTTTATTTTGCAAATTCGTATATTCATTCCTTGTGTTAGTTTTATTAGTTTAAATTCTAACTTTTTATAAATATAATTTTCCTATATAAGGAAAAAAGAATATTTATTTATAAGTACTGAAGATATATTTTCTATGATTCTCAATAATATTCATTGTTTTTTATTTTGCAAATTCGTATATTTATTATTTGTGGTAGTATTATTAGTTTAAATAATAACTTTTATAAAATTATAATTTTCCTAAATAAGGAAAGAAGAATATTTATTAATAAGTACTCAAGATATATTTTATATGATTCTAAATAATATTCATTGTTTTTTTATTTTGAAAATTCTTATATTCATTCTTTGTGAAAGTCTTTTTAGTTTAAATTCTAACTTTTATCAGTGTTCTAAAAAGCGTTCTAGGTGACTGCTTAAGCTTCGCCTAGACGTTAGGCTCCCATGAACATTCCGATTATCTTTGAATCCGCCTTGAAAATCATAATATTATAATAATACATTAATATAATATTTATTATTTATAAATTATGATAATTCGTATATTATATTATAAATTCTTATGATAATAAATTAAAATGAATTTTACTATTTATAAATCTTGATATTTCATATATTTTGTTGTATATATTTAATATATTGTTTAATATTATAAACACTTAGGTCGCCTAGTTACAAACTAAGCTTTCGATTAGGCGTTCTAGGCGCTAGGCATTGGGTCACCGCCAGACTAGCGCCTAGCGATTTCTTGATCATTGACTTTCATATAATTATAATTATCCAAAATAAGGAAAAAAGAATATTTGCCATTCCTCTTTAATAGACAAATTTTTGTTCGGACATGTAACGTGTAGACCTCTCCTATTCTTTATAGGGTATATTGTTTCCATAATTCCTCAATGTTATTTTAATAGTTGTTTTCTGGTTTCAAAAATAAGTCCTTAAAACAAACTTATAAAGTAATTTAAACCAATTTGATCAAAAAAAAGTAATTTAAACCAAAAAAAAAAAATAGAATCCTTAAATTCAATAGTATTTTAAGGACTTAACATGGAACATAGTTAGAAATCAAAAATAAAGTTACTACCAATTGTACAAACATACAAATCCGAGAAAAACATTAAACATAAGTTTTAGCCAAGTTTAAAACAAAATTTCAACATTGGAAGTGTTAGGCCGCTTAAAGATTTGTGGATAAGAGTTTGAGGACAGGAGCAGTGGCATTTTCCCATAAAAGTTGAAAAACGATTGTTTGGTTGGCCTTGACATTGTTTGCTATCAAAAAATCTCTTAAGACGCCAGCCAAACGAATATGTCGCCTATTAGTAACAGAATGGAATGCAACTTGAACCTGGATGGCATGAAATTTATGTTTGCTGTTTCATCTTTCAGAATAAGATGCAACTTGAACATGGATAGGAAAATAGTGTTAGTCTATTCAAATATATAGAAACCTTTTGCTAGAAAAGCTATAAGAAAGAGAACATATTTGGATCAAACATCTCTGATATTTTCTTTGCATGAGTCACAACGGAACATATCTTTATCTTTGACTGATTTTATTTTTATGACCTTTTTATTGCATTTGGCACAATTAAAATAATACCAAGCATAATCCGTATCATTGACATATATGGTGCCTTTAACCCTGAATTTTCCTTCCTTTAACCATTACATTACCCATAATATAAACATATGTCAAAAATATATGAAAAAACAGAATGCAACTAATTAAGTTCAGAATATGGGTAATGCATATAATGCTCACCTCATTAGCCATAAATACTTATGATATGCAGAATAAGCATTGGTTACATCGTTCATTTCTATATTGATAAAATAGTATGATTCTTCGAATCGTTTTAATCAAAAGCGTTGTAAATGGTTACAAACATTTGTATGTGTTGATTTTTGCAAATCGGATCAAACAAATCAATGTTTTACCATTGGTTTCTTAACATGCACTAAAAACTTGTTTAGCAAACTTCCCCCAAAGACAACATGTCAATCTTTGATCACTATCAAAACAACGCATTAGTATCTTAAATTATATTCTTGAAACGTAAAAATAGGTAATACTCGTAGCTTACTCCGTATTTCTCAAAGTAAATTCAAAATTTTCCTTTCTTTACCAGCTACTTGAACAATATCCATGCCCCCAGTGTCCAAAATTGGGCCAATAACATCTAATATCAACAATAAAATAAGAAAAAAATAAATAATGAATACAATATGGATGTTTTGATATTGATAGATCTGTTAGGGTTTACGTGTTATACTTACCAACCAAATGATGTGTTTTTAAACTCCCATTGGAAATGGATTCAAAACTTCCCAATGAAAAAAACTATCATCCAACTTGAGTTCAGATCGAGTAATAGTTGTATCACTCAAGAAAGACATTTTGTAGACACGGTCGGTTGGTCTATATTGGCCAGATGCATGTGTTATTGAAAAATTAACAATAACCCTCCATTCTCCAATGGGTAGATGTCTTTGTACACGCACCCAAAAGTGTTTTTTGCATGAAACATGGATTTTGACACCCTACAATGTTGAGTTTAAGAAATCGTTAGCAAACCATCAAAGTTAAATGGGTAAAAACAATAACATAAACAATTCCCTTACCGTTTTGTCAGCCAACACGAGTTCTAATGACTCTCCACTAACAGCTGTGTACTGCATCCAGGAGTGAAGGACTTTCACTTGAACTCGCCATGAGGTTTTGAAGGGTTTGACATCTTTCAGATATGTGACTTTTTTATAGAACTCATTTTATGTTTCTTAGAGAGGAAAATAGTAAAAAAATGCGATAAGAAAGACTATGAAGCTTTTGGTGATCGATGTTCGTATTTAAAGATTATTTTCTAGGTCAAGATTTTTCGTTAGAATATTATTGGAATATTCGAATAGAAATTTAAATTATAAATATCTTTTATTGATATCGAATATTATAGTAACTGATTTTAGAAACCTTTTGAATTTATTATCGAGACTTTAGTAATAAGAAAAATATATTGAGATTCTTCATCTGTATGATAGATATCGAAAGATTTAATGGTGAATATTCTTTTTTAATTTGAATATGTGTAAACTAATTGGACGGCTCGATTAAAACATTAAAAATGAACGGCGAAGATTAAAAAATTGGATCCGTGCTATATCCATTTAGGATCTGATGGCTATTGCTCTTAAATGCGAGCAAAGAAATATAAATTAAAATGATTTAATGGACGGTTCGATTAGATTCTATGCAAATAGACGCCCACGATTAAAAACAAAGGATCCGCGATACCATAAAATCCAACCCAGATCCGCGTGTTTCACATGTCCAAATTTTGAATATCCCTATATTACCCTTAATGAAAAAATTAAATCCCTAACAATCTCGAGGGAAATTTTCAGAAAACAACATTTATGTACCAAAGTCATTTTCAAAATGCTACCCTGCTTTTACAGTATAGATATAAGCTCTGTTTTTTTAGCATTATTGTTCTATATGTTTTTCCTTTTGGAACAGTGTGCATTGTAAATGTCTTCTCTTTAAGGGAAGTAGAAAAGGAATAAAGCAAGTTTTATTAAAAAGGAAAAATTCATGTGGTATTATAACGATGCAAGAAATGAAAGACATGAGCCTTGTTCTTTACATAGATGCTGCGTCAGTATCTGCATCACCATAAATGACGTACACATCGGAGACAAACAGACATGATAGAGGAAAGAAAGATAATGCAGCGATTGTTTTTACGGAGTCGACGGTGTTGTTGTTGATGCTGGAATAAAACGGCGGCAGCTATAACTTGTTTTTGAACGCTGTAACTACCGTTCACACTGTTGATGCTGACGTGTGCTTAATTTTTTCACGCTCGCCATCAAAAAAATAAGCAGATCTTGTGCTTGTTTTGCTGCGTCAGCGTAGACGTTGCGTCAGTATCCGCGTCACCGTAAATGACATACACATCGGAGACAAACAGACAAGGTAGAAGAAATAAGATGACTTAGCGATTGTTTTTACGGAGTTGTCGGTGCTGTCGTTGACGCTGAAATAAAACAGAGGCAGCTAAAACTTATTTTTGAATGCTGCAAGTACCGTTCACATTGTTGATGATGACGTGTGCTTTTTTTTACGCTCCCCATCAACAGAAACAAGCAGCTCTTGTGCTTGTTTTGACGCTGACTGTAACACCCCGTTTTCCGGCGAACTGGAAACGGCGGCGTTCGACATCCGCTGAACTAGAACGGTCCAACCGGTCTGCCTTCCAACCGGTCTCATGAACCCGCACTCTTCCTTCGATTTGAAATCCACCAAGAACATCAACGATATATCAATCTTGCATCCGGACCTGCAAGAAAAAGGGGACGGAAAAGGGAAAGATGACTGAGTAATTGTTTCTTAACACAATTATCCAGCGAGGGCGGATTTCTAGAAACCTGTGATCCCGGCTTAAGCCACACAACTACGAACTACAAGTCGTAGCTAATATCACCTTGCACACACTCCCGAAGGCTTCACCACCGAATCTAACGCACAATCGTGCATAACGACCTCCCAGCTCACATTCATGAACACCTACGTGCATCAATGCCCCATTGTGCGTCACACGCACTAATCCGTAGGGCTCGTCACACCCTCCCCGGCGACAAGGAAGTCCCACGCCCTACACGCAAAGCCCTAGCACACAGGTACTCACGCATATCCATCACGCATAATCAACGTTTTCGGTTTAAGCGATAACCAAGCGATTCTACATTCCGACAATCAATCACATCAAGCGCTTTACTACATTAAACTACCTAGGAAAGACGGAATTAACCAAGGACTATTGTCCGAAATTGAGTGAGATAAGCAAGGGGTAAAGACTGATCCTCACCTTGGCCAAAGAAGTTCAAAAGCGTAATTTGGAAGTTCCCAATGCCCTGATGGACTTCATAAATGGAAATAGGACGGAAATACAAGTGGATTAGGATTTTGTTTCGCTCGAATCAGGTTAAGAGTGAGCAAGCTATGGCTACTTGATATTGGTTGACTAGAAGTCAACGGTTCGGTCAAAGTCAACCAATTGTCCCTAACCAATCCTAAACCAACTAAACCAGAAAATTGAATTGAAAACCATATTAAACCACAATTGAAATTGAAAACCGGATTAAACCGGGCTGAATCAAAATTTAAAATCGAACCGAACCAACTGGTCAACCCAGGTTAACCAAACCGGTCAACCGAGTTGACTCGGTCGCCGGCGGTCCGGCGGCGGCTCCGGCGGTGCTCCGGAGAACGGTGTCGGCTCCAGTCAGCGGCGATCGCGGCACGTGACAGGCGGCGGTGGGTGGGCGGTGGTGCATGGGGACCTCTGGCAGCGCGTGGAAAATCCATCGACTCTTCTCTTGGAGATTGAAGGCACGTACGGTGTCCTACGGAGGAGAAGTTGACGGCTACGGCTTCGTCTCGTCAATCTTAACGCGGTGGTGGTCTCGGATTTTCCAGATTCATTACGGATAGAAATATACAAAGATTTTAGTGTTTGGGTTGAGAGAAAACAAACCTGAAAATGGGTTTACCGGGTTACCTTCGACTCAAAACGATGGAGGATGGGATCTAGGCTCTGAGAGTGGTGGCTATGACAGGGAAGTGTTGGGAATGTCCTGAAATCTATTTGTACTTACTCTGAGAGAAAGTCGTATTGTCGAGATGAGACAATCATATGACACTAGGTAGTCATAACGCTTTGCTAGAAGCCACTTATGATCAATGAGTTGAGAACTCATTGCTAGTGTTATATCATCCTACAGGGTCACACACCTAAGCAAACTGGACGTTGCATAAGAGGATGATCATTAATGTAATGATCGGATGAATGCATATTTGATATGCATTCAATATCGACTTTTCTGGGCGATGTCGATCGACACACTAAGAGTATCGGTCGACATAGATTGGCCGTGTCGATCGACACATAGAGTGTGTCGGTCGACACAACTCGCGGATTAGCAGATTAATTCGGTTTAATCATTAGTTAATCCCGTGGCGGTTTAAGTCGACATATATAAGATATATGGTCGACCTAAACTCGTGGCTAACCTAATACACAGCCACCAGAAAAGAAACAGAAACCTCTTGAGAGATCTGATCTCTAAAGGCACTAGCATCCCTTCCTGTTCAGTTTGTGTGCGTGTGGATACCAGTAGAGGCGCAGCATTTGAGGCGCTCCAGATCTCGATTATCTGCAAATAACTTCCGCTGCTAATCACCAGGTAATCTCCAGATTTGATAGATTCGATTACATGAACCTTAGATCCTAGGCTCGGAATTCAGACTAGGGTTGCTAATCCTGATTAGAACTGCTAGAAATTCCTTCAGTGGTATCAGAGCTTTAGGGTTCCATTGAATTTGTAGCATGTTGATTAGATTAGTTGAATCTGGATCTCTGTATAGTTGATACAAGCATGCTGAAATTCGTTTTTGATTAAAACTAGTTTTAGGGTTTTAATTTGAAAAAACGATTAGGGTTTATCGCCCCGTGTCGATCGACACCAAACGGGTATCGGTCGACACAGAAGGATAACCCGAATAAAACTTTTCGCCTAGTGTCGATCGACACAAGAGTTGTGTCGGTCGACACAAACCTCGCGAGATTGATGAATCGGTTCAATTGGATTGGACCGGTTATCGAGCTTGGTTAAATGGTTTGAATTGCGATTGGTTTTATTAGGTTGGTGTCGACCGATGCTAGTGTAGCATCGATCGACACTGACCGGTATTCAAAACCGGATCAATTGGATTGATCGGTTATCGCGGATTGCTTTTGGTTATTCTGTATCGATCGACACTATAGTAGTATCGGTCGACATCAAATTCGATGATTGGGTTTTGGAACCTGCAATCACAGAACCAAAGCATGATAAATCAATTAATTATAAGAATTAAAACATAATAAAATTGAACGTTTTAATGATTCCGTTCCTCAATCAAATATCAAGTGATACTTGATGTCTTTCCAATCTTGTCAACTGTCAAGACTCGTTTCATTGAGTGATAGGCTTGCAGTGCAAGGTGTCCACAATTACATGAGTAAGGCAGGAAGTAATCGTGTTGATGGGCTTGCAGTGCAAGGCGTCAACAATTACATGACTAAAAAGATTGGTTTACTTGACTGGGCCATCAAAATCGTTTTGGGCTCAGAGACATCAGGTGGATTTGACATAAGATGTCAATCCACAACCAAGAGTTGTATTGGATACAACTAGCAAGGTTGTTGCTTACCTAGATAGCTAAATTTGGGTGACAGCCAGTGGCTCACTCAAGTTTAGTGAAGTATGAGTCTTGGATCATTATATTCATGTGAGGAAACATTGTTTGAATATAATGCGAGTTTTCTTAAAAGTTAAGACTTCTCATTTCTTGAACATCATAACTAAACCTTTTCTTTTCTATGTTCTCAGCTATGACTACTACTCATAATAATTCTTTCTCCCTGCGATCCGTCCTTGAGAAGGACAAGTTAAATGGATCGAATTTTCTCGAATGGTATCGGAACTTGAGAATTGTTCTCAAGCAGGAGAAGCGGGACTATGTCCTTGAAAATGTTCTCCCTGAAAAACCGAGAGCCAATGCTCCACATGCATAAAGGAATGCTTGGGATAAGCATTCTAATGATGTGGTCGATGTGAATTGTCTCATGTTGGCTACCATGAACTCGGTGCAGAAGCAATACGAGAACGTGGAGTCGCCCGTGGAGATGATCACTAGCCTGAAAAGTATGTTTCAGGAGCAAGCACGAACTGAGAGATACCAGACGGTTAAATCTCTCATTGAATGCAAGCTACCAAAGGACAGTCCAGTCAGTCCTCATGTCATTAAGATGATGGGTTATATTGATAACCTGGGGAAGCTGGATTGTCCCATTAACCAAGAGTTGGCTACTGACATCATTCTGCAGTCACTGCCGCCAAGTTATGATCAGTTTGTAATGAACTATAACATGAACAACTTGACGAAGACGTTGACTGAACTGCATGGGATGCTCAAGACAGCTGAGCCTAATATCAAGAAGGGCACTCCGAATGTACTTATGGTACAAGGAGGTAAGAAGTTTAAGAAACTTGGCAAAGGGAAGGGAAAAGACAAAGCTGTCCCGGTTGAGAACCAGGACACGCCTGCGCCAGCCCCCAAGCCCAATCCTGGCCCATCTGTGACTGTGACTGATAAGTGCCATTACTGTAAAGAGCTTGGACATTGGAGGAGAAATTGTGACAAATTCTTGGAAGAGAAGAAGAAGAAGAAGAAGACTTTCGAGACTTCATCTTCAGGTATTTACGTTATAGAAGTAAATATTACTACTTCTGGTTCTACTTCTTGGGTATTGGATACCGGCTGTGTGATATGATCCTAACTAGCTCATCTCATTATTCAAGCAAATGGACAGAACCGGTTATGAAGCCAAAGGAAGAGCCACCTGATTGCAACTTCAAAACAACAAATGAAGGTCTTTCCATTCGGCCAAACACCACCTGTATTACATTCTCACCTCATATTGAGAACTCCTCGAAGTTGAATCAGTCCAATCAGAGTTCTGGTGAAGAAGTTATGCAACTTTCAATCCAGGTGAACTCAAGCTTACGCGATTCCGACATGCGAGTGTTCAAAGGAGGTTCCAGAACGAACCAGAAAGAATCAAGCTATGAACCAAATTTTCCTGGAATCCTGATTCATCAGAGAAGCTCCTACAATTGGATTCATCTCAAAAAAGGTCCAGACGTAAAAGATATGAATTTTACAAACCGATGGTTCTGCTTTAGCACCTGTTGCCCGACTGATCCAAAGATTGAGTCACACAGCCCAGCTCAGGTACAATCTCGACATGAAACTAATTGGAGAATCTTCCTGGATCTCTTATCTTTCCAACAAGCCCAAGAACAGAGGAAAAGTCCAACAGATCAGAAAGATACAGCTCAGTTTCCAAAATGGGTCAACCTGGTGCATTACTTGAAGATTGCTAGGCCCAATTGGATTGGATGCTTGCAGACTTATGTTTGGCATCCAGGATACATTTCCACAAGCCCATGAAGACAAATTTCGTCCATGAAGTGTGCATGAGAGCCAAGTTTCTAATTTAAACTTGTATTAAGTGTTTTGTTGAGTTCCTAGGTCATTTAATGCTTGCTCTTCATGCAAGCCATCTTCTGAACTCTACTTAATTCTCTTGTACTCTTCCATTTCGAATTTATCTAGACTTTTTATCAAAAACCTTTCTGAATTTCTAGATCATCTTGTTGGTGTGTAATATCCAGCAAAATCCTTGATTTCTTTTGGTGTGTAATATCCTGAAGAGATCAAGAGGTGAATCAAAGGCTTTTCCGCAACCTTTGTGTGACCAATCGCTCCACATCCCTTGAAGCAATCTGATTGTTTGCAAGGCCTATCCTTTTACCAACTCTCAAGTGTCGATTTTGGGTTGATCCTGTCTAGGATCGTATCACTGTGGTGCTCATATTTGTACAAATATGCAGGGCCTAAGCAACAGTAGGACGTTGGAAAAGGGACAAGTGGACCTGCGTGTAGGGAATGGAGCAAGAGTTGCTGCATTAGCCGTAGGAACATTTAACTTGTCTTTACCTTCTGGTTTGGTTTTAGAACTTCATAATTGCTACTATGTACCTGCTATAAGCAGAAATATTATTTATATTCCTGTTTTGGATTTGGAAGGATATCAGTTTTCAATTAAGAATAAATGTTGTTCTTTTGATTACAATGATATGTTTTATGGTAGCAGCCCATTAGAGAATGGGCTTTATGTTCTAAACCAAAGCACATAAATCTATAACATTAACACCAAGAGATTCAAATCAAATGACACGAATCATACTTTTCTATGGCATTGTCGTTTGGGCCACATAAACGAGAAACGGATTCAAAAGCTCCATAGTGATGGGCTTTTGGGCTCATTTGATTATGAATCATGTGAGAAATGTGAATCTTGTTTACTGGGCAAAATGACTAAGGCCCCTTTCAACAAATCAAACGAAAGGGCCAGTGACCTATTGGGCCTTATACATACAGATGTATGCGGCCCAATGAGCACAAGTGCCAGAGGAAATTTTCGATACTTCATTACCTTCACTGATGATTTCAGCAGGTATGGCTATGTCTATTTAATGAGACACAAGTCGGAATCTTTTGAAAAGTTCAAAGAGTTCCAAAATGAAGTACAGAATCAACTTGGTAAAAGTATTAAGGCTCTTCGATCAGATCGTGGAGGAGAATACTTAAGCCAAGAATTTAGTGATCATTTGAGAGATTGTGGAATTGTTTCACAACTCACTCCTCCTGGAACACCACAATGGAATGGGGTGTCTGAGAGGAGGAATCGAACTTTATTAGATATGGTTCGATCAATGATGAGTCTCTCAACTCTTCCATTATCCTTTTGGGGATACGCTCTAGAAACGTCTGCGTTTACACTGAATAGGGTTCCGTCAAAATCAGTTGCAAAGACACCACATGAGATGTGGACTGGAAATGTTCCGAATGTGTCTTTCCTGAAGATTTGGGGTTGTGAAGCTTATGTTAAGCGATTAATTACAGATAAGCTCGAACCCAAATCTGATAAGTGCTACTTCGTTGGTTATCCTAAGGAAACCAAGGCATACTACTTTTACAACCAATCCGAGAATAAAGTGTTTGTTACTCGGAACTGTATTTTTCTTGAGAGAGAGTTTCTTTCCAAGAGAAACAGTGGGAGTAAAGTACAACTCGAAGAAGTTCGAGAACCGCAGGCAAATGCTCAACCCGTAGAGGAAGAGCAACAGTTGGATCTACAAAGAGTTGTAGACCCAACGCCTGTGGAGCCAGAAATTCGTAGATCCGAAAGGATCCGTCACGAACCCGAGAGATATGGATTTCTTGTAACCAATTGTCATGATTTATTGATCATTGACAGTGACGAGCCCGCGAATTACGAAGAAGCGATGATGAGCCCTGACTCCGAAAAGTGGCTGAAAGCCGCTGAATCCGAAATGGGATCCATGTCACAGAACCAAGTATGGACTTTGGTTGATTTACCCAATGGTGCAAGACCCATTGAGTGTAAATGGATTTTCAAGAAGAAAATTGATGTGGATGGAAATATTCAAATATATAAAGCAAGGCTGGTGGCAAAAGGTTTCAAACAAATTCATGGTATTGACTATGAAGAAACTTATTCACATGTAGCCATGCTTAAATCCATTCGGATTCTCCATGATTATGAGATCTGGCAAATGGACGTGAAAACAGCTTTCCTTAATGGAATTCTGGAAGAGGATGTGTACATGACACAGCCCGAAGGTTTCATTGATCCTAATGCTGCTAGGAAAGTATGCAAGCTTCATCGATCCATTTATGGATTGAAGCAAGCATCTCGGAGTTGGAATCTTCGTTTTGATGAAGCAGTCAAAGATTTTGACTTCATCAGGAACGAAGAAGAACCATGTGTTTACAAGAAGACTAGTGGGAGCGCAGTTGCATTTGTCGTGTTGTATGTAGATGACATACTTCTTCTCGGAAATGACGTTCCGTTGTTACAGTCTGCTAAGGCTTGGCTCGGAAGTTGTTTTTCAATGAAAGACATGGGAGAAGCCGCATATATTCTTGGAATAAGAATCTATAGAGATAGATTAAACAAGTTAATTGGACTGTGTCAAGACACTTATATCGATAAAGTCTTACACAGATTCAGAAAGCAAGATTCCAAGAAGGGCTTCATACCAATGTCTTATGGCATAAGTCTCAGCAAGAAGCAGTGTCCTGAGACACCTGCTGAGCGAGAACGCATGAGTCGGATTCCCTATGCCTCGGCGTTGGGATCCATCATGTATGCCATGCTCTGTACTCGTCCAGATGTTGCTTGTGCTTTAAGCATGACGAGTAGATACCAATCGGATCCAGGTGAAAGTCACTGGACAGCAGTCAAGAATATTCTGAAGTATTTAAGAAATACTAAGGATAAATTCTTGGTGTATGGAGGAAGTGATGAGTTGGTAGTAAGTGGTTACACAGACGCAAGTTTCCAGACAAACAAAGATGATTTCCGATCACAATCTGGTTACATCTTCTGCCTGAATGGCAGTGCAGTCAGCTGGAAGAGTTCCAAGCAAGACACTGTAGCAGATTCCACAACTGAAGCTGAGTACCTCGCTGCTTCTGAAGCGGCAAAGGAGGCTGTTTGGATCAAGAAGTTCATCACTGAACTTGGTGTAATTCCTAGTATTTCTGAGCCAGTGGCTTTGTATTGTGACAACAATGGAGCCATTGCGCAAGCAAAGGAACCTAGATCACACCAGAAATCCAAACACATAGAAAGGCGATATCACCTTATCCGTGATATTGTGAATAGAGGAGATGTGAAGATCAGCAGAGTCCCGACGGATGAGAATGTTGCTGATCCACTAACCAAGCCCCTCCCAAGGCCCAAGCATGAGTTTCACACTGCTGCTGTAGGCATTAGATTTCTTAAGATATGATCTTGTTTTCAGTGGGAGTTATATTTGGTTTTTAGTTATGACTTGATGTTCGTAAAACATAATTTGGTTATGTTATTTTAATGAAATTGTTTCAGTATTATTTAATTGTGTTATTAAATAATAGTCCCAAAAGTAATTTATGACATTTTATAGGTCATCAAGTATGTGACTTGATCATGAAACCCTATAATCAATAAATGACATAAATTATAGATGGTCCCTGGTCGAGGTTGTTAAAATGGGATGTTAACAACTACGTGAGACTAGTATGTGAGGTGACTGATGACTATGTTTCATGGAGTCATTAATAAGTGTATTAAAGTCAATCACATAGATATGTGTTAGAGAACACATGATCGGACTTGACCCGTTAATGAGAACTCTACAAGATGTTATATGAGTGTCATAAGAGTTTCTCATTACGACTATAGAGTATAGTCCTTAGACCTGAGTTCATCATGTCCTCTTGTATATGGATTGATTCGTCTTGACTTTGTCAAACGTCAGCCGTAACTGGTGATCATAAAGATACTGATTAGGCGTATCATGAGATATAAAAGAGACATGGATGGAACAAGATGGGATTTGCACCTCCTATATAACAGGATTTAAATATCTCTGGGCCTATCGAAGATTTGATACTGGAAATGCGTGGCCGCGCTCAAACGAGCTGATTGTCAGTCGTTTGTTTTTCATCAGTATAAATCGGGATTCGATAAACGTGATCTAGCTTAATAAGGATGACACAGTTCTTGCCTTATGCTAGATTGAGATATGGATACAAAGGGATTAAAAGGGAATAGACGATTCCAGTACAAGTGGGAGATTGTTGGGAATGTCCTGAAATCTATTTGTACTTACTCTGAGAGAAAGTCGTATTGTCAAGATGAGACAATCATATGACACTAGGTAGTCATAACGCTTTGCTAGAAGCCACTTATGATCAATGAGTTGAGAACTCATTGCTAGTGTTATATGATCCTACAGGGTCACACACCTAAGCAAACTGGACATTGCATAAGAGGATGATCATTAATGTAATGATCGGATGAATGCATATTTGATATGCATTCAATATCGACTTTTCTGGGCGATGTCGATCGACACACTAAGATTATCGGTCGACATAGATTGGCCGTGTCGATCGACACATAGAGTGTGTCGGTCGACACAACTCGCGGATTAGCAGATTAATTCGGTTTAATCATTAGTTAATCCCGTGGCGGTTTAAGTCGACATATATAAGATATATGGTCGACCTAAACTCGTGGCTAACCTAATACACAGCCACCAGAAAAGAAACAGAAACCTCTTGAGAGATCTGATCTCTAAAGGCACTAGCATCCCTTCCTGTTCAGTTTGTGTGTGTGTGGATACCAGTAGAGGCGCAGCATTTGAGGCGCTCCAGATCTCGATTATCTGCAAATAACTTCCGCTGCTAATCACCAGGTAATCTCCAGATTTGATAGATTCGATTACATGAACCTTAGATCCTAGGCTCGGAATTCAGACTAGGGTTGCTAATCCTGATTAGAACTGCTAGAAATTCCTTCAGGAAGAGACAGGGCTTTGCTGGGTATCTCTTTTCTGATTCTCAATGGTGGAGGTTTCAATTTATAAGAGGGGAACCTAGGGTTCTTGGGAAAAGGGAATGGGCTTTGGGCTTGGACTGGGCTTTCTCCTTCTTTTTATAAAATTTTTAAAACGGGCTGGATTCGGGCCATTACAATTCTCTCCCCCTGAAAAGAATTCGTCCCGACTTCTGAGACGAGAGTTCTCCACCGCAACTCTTTACCAAAAACACTCCACAAACTTTGTTGAACCGAAACTGGATTTGATCGCTTACTCGCTTGAAGTGAACTTAACTTTGAATCCAAAAGACTGCTTCTCCCCCCCCCCCCCCTGATTCCAACCCGTGCTCTGAAGTGTCTTTCTCCTCAATACCAATCCAGCAATAGCTTCCAGAATGCAACACAAACGCCACATGCTACCGCCCATGTCCATTAGGGTCGGTCTCCAACATTTAAAAATAACACTCATCCTTCGATTGGTTCTAATACCTGAATGAGATGTTCCGGTTCCAAAATGATTCTCCTCAACAGTTTGCATTATCGTGCCACAATATATCGTCCACTTACAAATGAATTCTCTTCAACGGTTTTCCATTACAATGTACTATGGCGTTCCCTGACGCACCAAATGCTGCACTGGTTTCCTTGCTTATCCCTCGTGAACGATGCAACTAACCATTTTCATTATGGCTACTTGAATTGTGGGGGAACGACCCACCACGCTTCCGCTATGCACTCTGATTTCCAAACCGACTTCTTGTCTGACTTCCACTCAAGGTTTCCTACCTTGTGATCCAGCTGTGGTGCTTTCCAAACACCATCCTTTGGGTTTCCTTCCCCGTTTAAACTTTCCTCCTTTGCTCTTCTTTGCAGCTTCTTGCCAATCCGCCATAATGTTTTTCTAACACTCTTCCATTGGATTTCCATTTCAACAAACATAAGTCCATTTGACTAGGCAATTCCAAATCCCAAAACGCCACTTTCCAAAACGCTTTTACGATCTCCTTTTCCTCTTGAAGAACTCCATTAGCTACTCCAGTAACGCCCGAAGAACTCCTCAGCAGACCGTTACCTTTCCGGTATTATCCTTGATTCTCTAGTCCGCATCACCACGATGATCTCCTCCAAATTCCAGCTTGATCATACTTCAAAGGAGCCGTCCATAACTCATTTAAGGTTATGTCACAAATCCGATCCCAAGATTCCATACTTAAAATAAATTTGGACAGTCTCCTACTGCTCCTTGTGCACCCAAAAACGCGAACAACTCATGGCGCTTACTCCAGTTAGAACACCGCCCCTTCCTATGGCTTTCTTGCAATCCGGTATTTCCATCGACCTCTTGCAGCTCCTACAGCACTCCTTGCAACTTCTACAACGCCTTTTGCAACTCCTTCGACACTTCCTGTAACTCTTGCAGCTTTCTGCCACACTCCCGCATTAGCCTCTCCAGTGAACGTCTCCGCATCCTTATTGCTTTAGCATGCTTGGTAGGAAAATACTCCGAACAGACTATAACCCCAACACACACCTCAATAGTACCGACTACCCTGTAGGCGCACACCACAATATACATCTCAACATACATCTTAACGGCACAAATCACGACATACATCCCATTACACATCTTACGGGCAGTAGCACCACAAAGGACTAATAACACCGACCACAACCTTCAAATAAAATCTAACTAGACTAGGACAATCGCGGAGAATAAACGATGATATAATTGGCGCTTGAAAAATCATTTCGCAAAGTAACCTCTTTTAAACTTTTGCAAACACTTTGAAAAATCTGAAAACACGGTTTTGGAAAAACAACGGAAGCTTATCCCTCAGGACGACAATGAGGGACCATAACCCAGAATTTGATACCAAATTGTAACACCCCGTTTTCCGGCGAACCGGAAACGGCGGCCTTCGGCATCCGCTGAACCGGAATGATCACCGGTCCCAGGAACCCGCACGCTTCTTTCGATTTTAAATCCACCAAAAACATCAATGATCGATCAATCATGCGTCCATACCTACAAGAAAAAGGGGACGGGAAAGGGAAAGAGGACATAGTAATTGTTTCAAAATACAATTATCCAGCGAGGGTGGATTTATCGGAACCCGCGATCCCGGCTTACTCCACACAACTACGAACTACAAGTCCTAGGCTAATATCACCTTGCAAACACGCCTGAAGGCTTCACCACATAATCTAACGCCCAATCGTGCATAATGAGCTCCCAGCTCACACTCATGAACACCTACGGGCCTCAATGCCCCCACATTGCGTCCCACCCACTAATCCGGAGGGCTCGTCACACCCTCCCCGACGACAAGGATGTCCCATGCCCTACACGCAAAGCACTAGCACACAGCTACTCATGCATATCCATCATGCACAGTCAACGTTTTTGGTTTAAGCGATAACCTAGCAATTTTACATTTCGGCAATCAATCACATCAAGCGCTTTACTACCCTACTCTACATAGTAATGACGGTATTAACGACGGACTATCGTCCGGAATTGAGTGAGATAAGCAAGGTGTCAAGACCGATCCTTACCTTGGCCAATAAAGGTCAAAAGCATAATTTAGAGGTTCTCGAGGCCCTTACGGACTTCATAACTGGAAAGATAACAGAAATACAAGTGGATTAGGCTTTCATTTCGCTCGAATCGGGTTAAGGGTGAGCAAGTTATGGCTACTTGAAATTGGTTGACTAGAAGTCAACGGTTCGGTCAAAGTCAACCAATTGTCCCTAACCAGTCCTAAACCAACTAAACCAGGGAACTGAATTGAAAACCGGATTAAACTAGAATTGAAATTGAAAACCGGATTAAACCGGACCGAATCAGAAATTAAAATCGAACCGAACCAACTGGTCAACCCAGGTCAACAGAACCGGTCAATCGAGTTGACTCGGTCACCGGCGGTCCGGCGGCAACTTCGGTGGTGCTCCGACGAACGGCGGCGGCTCCGGTCGGCGGCGATGACGGCGCATGGTAGGCGGCGGCGCGTGGGCGGTGGCGCATGGGGACCTCTGGCAGCGTGGGCGGTGGCGTATGGGGACCTTCGGTGGCGCGTGGAAAATCCGGCGACTTTTCTCCTGGCGATTGTGGGCGTGTCCGGTGGCATACGGAGGAGCAGTTGATGGCTACGGCTTCGTCTCGTCGAGATGAAGGCGGTGGTAGTATCGGATTCTCAGATTTATTATGGATAGAAAGATACGAAGCTTTTAGTGTTCGGGTTGAGAGAAAACAGATCTGAAAATGGGTTTGTCGGGTTACCTTCGACTCAAAACGATGGAGGATGGGTAGATCTAGGCTCGAAGAGTGGTGGCTACGACAGGGAAGAGACAGGGCTTCGTCGAGAATCTTTTTTCTGATTTCTCAATAGTGAAGACTTCTATTTATAAAAGAGGAACCTAGAGTTTTTAAGAAAAGGGAATATGCTTTGGTATTGGGATTGGACTGGGCTTTTTCCTTTTTATAAATTTTTTGAAATGGGCTTGATTCGGGCTAACGCTGCATAGAAGTCTACGTAAAGAACAAGCTATGGTAACAAAAAAGACGCGCAGATACACAAGAGTTTGCACTAATCGACACTCTAATGGAGGAATGTGGTTTACAATGACTAACCCGGAAAATGAAATAAACCAATTTGACAGTGAACCAATGTTCTCAGAAGGAACCCGTAATGGTTTTCTGTTCTTTAAGTTTCAAGATGAGACAACACTTTCTGCTGATCATGTCACCGGTTACAAGAAAAACGAAACGGACCCTTTCAATCGAGGACGCTTTTTATGTTCTAATACTCTTTGAGTTTATTGTTTGGTCTTTCCCGCAAAGCGCTATGAAGCCTACATATCTATATTTCTAGATATCTTTAAATGCTCGTGAGAATTGGCAAATCATTAATAAGAGAGAAATCTGAGTTCAGTACAAGGCACAAAGCCGAAATGCAATCAATAAGACGAAAAAGAAACCCAGTAGCATCCACGATAAGGAAAAGCAAAAGGACAAGAATAGACGGCCTTGGAAGCTTCAGGGATAGCAATATGAAGAGATTAGAAAACAAATACCAAACATAATAATTGGATGATAACTTTAGAATAACAAAGTAGGTCACAGACTTAGGTCTCCTTCTCTTCTTCAGTAGTCTTTGGTGCTGCTGCTTCTTTGATCTCCTCTGTACCTTCGTCCTGGTTAAAATCAACACAACATAATCAGACCAGGACAAGGAAGAAGATAAGGGTGGGTTGTCACTGATTTCAGAACCTATGACAATGTGGGTGGACAATTCGAGCATCTTTGATTATCTTCTCACAAAGCACCAAACCATAAACCAGTAATGTTTTATCATCATAAACATTTTCACCAGCTTCAACTTTTCAACTAAACACACATAGAAAATGTTCAAGGAGCTGTTACCTGCATGTCAGAAGTCCAGAGTGTAAGGTTGTCACGAAGAAGCTGCATGATCAAGGTGCTGTCCTTGTATGATTCCTCGCCAAGAGTATCCAACTCAGCAATTGCTTCATCAAATGCCTGTTCAATCCCAATTTCACCTCGTTAATCACACATAGGTACCAAACATAGTCATGTACATGACCCGATCCCAAACGAGATCAGAAAACTTTCAGCACCTGCTTAGCTAAATTGCAAGCACGGTCTGGAGAGTTGAGAATTTCGTAGTAAAAGACAGAGAAGTTCAAAGCCAGACCCAGACGGATCGGGTGGGTTGGAGCCAATTCGGAGTTAGCAATGTCCTACAAATACAAAAGATATCATGATTTTACCGAGAAACTAAATCCCACAAAAATCAAGTCAAAATCCGGATACCAATTTTCAGATTGGAGACGAAAAAAGAGAATACCTGAGCCGCTTTGTAAGCAGTGAGGGTATGCTCGGCGGCATCTTTCCTCTCCTGACCGGTCTTAAACTCAGCCAAGTACCTATGGTAATCTCCCTTCATCTTAAGGTAAAAAACCTTGGAATCTCCGTTAGCAGAAGCCGGGATGAGTCTGGTATCGAGAAGCTTAAGGATACCGTCGCAAATTTTGGAGAGCTCAGATTCGATCTTGCTTCTGTAGTCACGGATCGTGGTGACGTGGTCATCGTTGCCGCGGCTCTCTTCCTTTTGTTCGATGGAGGAGATGATACGCCAAGAGGCACGACGAGCGCCGATTACGTTTTTGTAAGCGACGGAGAGGAGGTTTCGTTCCTCGACGGTGAGTTCGTCTTTGTCGACGGCTTCGGCGACTTTCTCCATGAATTCAACCATCTCTTCGTATCGTTCCGCTTGCTCCGCAAGCTTCGCTAGGTATACAAACTCTTCCCTGGCCGAGGATGATGCTGGTGCTGCCGCCATTTTCTCTCTTTGTTGTTAGACGAAAGGCTTGAAGAATTTGAAGAAGAAGGATTTAGATCTGAGGAAAAGAGAGACAGATAGAGAGAGAGAGTTTTGTTTTTTAGAATTTTAATTCTAAAAACTATATTTGTTTTTTTTCTAATTTTTATTTATTTACTGTTTGTCGGGAGCGACGATTGCGAAGGGAAATGAAGGAGAACCGTTGGATTGAACGTGTGAGAGGGAGACAGCTGTGAGGAGGAGGCACACGGGGAATTTTTTATTTTTTTTGTCAAAAGAAAGTTCATTCAATCATGGACTTGGGAATTTTACGAATGGACCATAACCCGATTACATGAAAGTGATCCGAGAAACTCAGTTTCGCCGACAGAGCTTAAGCGGTGGACACCACGTGTCAACAACAGCGGAGAAGTCGGCATGCATCACGCGTCTCTCATCCGACAAACCGATGGGAAGGAACAACCACCGTGGAAGAAACAGAGTCACTCCTCACCGAGCCTATTCACTGTAACGGCCAAAGTCCACATACGGATCAAAGCTTTCCGGAGCCACCATCAGACAGAACCTACAACAAAAGAAGAACAGTCACTGCAAATCACCAGAAACCACCGAGGCTAGGAGACGCCGTCGCCGTTGGGTCGAAGACCAAACATGATCCACCGGATGCGTATCCTCTAACGCAATGGCACGAGAGCGATATTAATCCAAGCGGGACGGAGGAGCCGGAGCTGAGCAGAGCAAAACCAGGGAGCTGACGGCAAAGAGAAAGGAGGAAAGCCGAATCCAAAGCGAAACAGAGCCGGGAAAACCCAGCTAAATCCGATTAATCGGAAGAGGAAGCCAGCCATCGAAAGAACTCATGCGATTATTGGAACCAAAAACAGGAAAAGAAACAAGATCTGGGAAAAAAAGATCTCGGTCGAGAGAAAAGAAGAGCCGTTACTCCTTCATCCTTGTGAAAGATGAAGATGGTGAACAAGGAGAAGAGAGATTTCTCTCGCTAGAGAGAGAAGCGGCTTTTTTTTCTCCTGGCACACGGGAATTTTTATCCCAACAAAACCATAGTTTCTTTTCCGCGGCCTTTTCTGATATTTTTGGGGCAGTTTAATATTTACCATGTTAAAAAAAAATTGTTACCTTTTTAAAAATAATTTTTTATCATCTTAAATTCTTAATGGATATTTGAAGGGATGTTAATTTAGATATAATAATCCAACACAAACTAAACTTATAAAAATCCAACCATAAAAAAAAAAATCTTTATAATATAAATGAAAAATCATAAGAGAGAAAAAAGAGGGACACCTCAATATTTGCTGATGTACTATCACCATATTTTTAGCCATATTTTTTTACGACAATATATATATAAAAAATGGCAATTTCAAACAAAAATTTCATCGTCATTTTAGACATTTTCGATCTGCAATTGATTTCTCCATCAAGGTAAAATTCAAGCTTGAATTTGTTCAATTCATTGTCTGGCGTTAACGCAGAGTTGACGGATCTCGGAAAAGTGAATTTGTTTCCCTCCTTTACCCCCCAGCATTCTCTTTATAATATCATTCAATATACCCATCTCTATCATCCCTTTCCGCTGTGACCATGATTATTTTCTCACTAGAATCCAAAATCAACACAAAAGGATTTGCCTCAAATAAGACCAAAAACAACCGGTCATTTCTAGGTTAAAGAATTAATAAAGAGGTAATTAGAAATTCACATGTTTTTTCTGTTCTCTCTTGAATTTTCCAGAAAAAAAATACAGGAAACACAGGAAGGAGACAAATTAAAGGATTAGCGAGATGGCGAAACCAAAAAAAAGTCTGAATTAGTCTTAAAAACTCAGCGGATAAAAGTGGATCAAATGGGCAAAGATTAGAATAACACAAATCCAAATTTCATTATTTAATAAGAGGAAATAAAATAAAATAAAAACTCACAGTTTTAGATATTATACTATCAACAATGGTTTTTTCTTTCAACACCCTCCACATCATCTCTTCTCTCTTCCACATTATTTTCTCTCTTTTCCACCTAATAATTCATTCTCTCACTCAAATTTTTTCACTTTACAATGGTTTGTTCATTAAAATTCAACACATTACCCCACCATTTTTAATTCATTACTTATTTTCTTTTATGTTTTTAAATTTGTGATTACAAATTAGGACTAATTACCGATTGAAAGTAAACTAAATTAATTGAGAGCTAAATAATTTTTTAAAATAATTTTTTGTTTTCTTATTTTATATTCTTAATAATAAAATTGTAAATAATAAAGACGAAATAGAGAGAGTCATTATCAAAACAAATAAAATTATGAAAACCTTAAAATACAATACATTAATAAGCACACGACATAACTAATAAAACACACATAACTTAATTAGTACAATAGATTCAACGTACAAACTTAAATTTCTCTTTGGTCACATAACATTCTGAATCTTGTCCATATATGTTTGACTAGATCTGCTTGCAATGCGTGATGTACATGTGAATCACGCAACTCGGATCTAACCCGCACATGATTGCAAACGCAGGTAGCACTTCGGTCGAGAATGGTGGCAGTGTACTAGACTCACTTACCTCAAACTGATCATAATCGGTCTATTGTTGAGTATATGTATCTCGTTCATCCTCAACAATCATATTATGCAATATGATACTTGACCTTATGATGATAGAAAGATCGGCTATGTCCCACATGTGAGCTAGTTCGCGAATTGTTTTAAATCGAGCTTACATCACTCCAAATGCACGTTTGATGTCCTTCCGACTTCCCTCATGAATTATTGCAAATTACTTGTCTGGTTCACTTTGAGGAATCATAATCGATTTGACGAAAGTAGTATAAGAATGATAGATACCGTCAAATAGATAGTACGCCATATTATACAGACGTTGGTTCACGACAAAGTTTACTTTGGAGTATTTCCTTGTTCAACATCATCCAACGCTGGTGAACGATCTAGAACGTTTATATCGTTCAATTTGCCTAGACATAAAAAGCGTGCCAAATCCATAGATCATGGGATGTGACTGATTCAAGAATGACAGTGGTGGTTCCCTTATCTCCCCGAGTAAATTGTCCTTCCCACACTGTATGACAATTTTTCCATTCCCAGTGCATGCAATCAATACTCCCAATCATCCCCGGGAACCCTCGCATTTCACTAACATTCAAAATTCTTTGCAAGTCATCTTGAGTTGGGGCTCTGAGATACACTTGCTCGTACAATTGTATGATTCCCTTGCAGAATCTACGCAAGCACTCCATAGCAATAGTACCTCCAATTTTTGTATTCATGCACCACGTCGGCCGTCACACCATATGCTAACATCCACATGGACGTGGTATATTTCGCTAATGGGGATATACCTTCTTTATTGACTGCGTCGAATCGTTGGGTGAATTAGTCGTCACTGCTTGATAGGTCCCCAACGATCCGAAGGAAAACATGTTTTCGCATCCGGAATCGCAGACAAAACGTTGCATCGTCATATGTAGGTTGATTGGCAAAGTAGTCGCCAACCTATCTTTGATTTGCCGCTGCATGATCTCTCTTGAAGTATCTTCTCTTCCTACGAGGTGGATAGTCTTCCTCTATTTTCTTTCGACGCTCGCTAAAATGGTTGAGGATATACCTATCTTCAATTTCAGACTGCCTTTTGTAAGCTTCGATATCAAACGGAAATTTTGATGGATCCATTTAGATTTTTTTTTTTGGAAAGATGAGATTTATGATATTGGTACATAATTGGAAGAATGAGTCTCCATTTATAAGATAACGGAACATTATTAAAGCACAAAATGACAAACATATATTATTAAAGCATAACATGACAAATGAACATTATTAAAGTATAACATGACAAATGAACATTATTATAGAAGAAAGTGACAAAGATACATTATTAAAGTAGAATATGACAAAGAAACGGGGGACCCTGTCGGGCTCCTGCCCCCAAAAAAAAAAAAACCGTACGTGAGAGTTTCCCTTCATACGGCGGATTAGATACCCTGGTAGTCCATGCCGTAACGGACACCTATTTACAACAGATACGGATGAAATCCTGCTGCGCTTAAGCCTTTTGAGAAGCGGGGTTTCGGACGACTGAGACCTATAATAATTCCTTTCTTCTTAACTTAATACCACGATAAAAGAGCTCTGTTTCCAAACCTGCTAAATGGTGATTCAACATAGATTCTACATCTTGGAACGACATCTCTTCTTGCATAGCTTGTCTCCATCCTGGAAGGGTACCCGGTAATGACCGGGGGGAAGCAAACGAGAGAACTTCCCAAACATCGAACGAAGAGAGGAGAGATGGATTTTGATAATCGTCTTAGGTCTTTGATTATTCTTCCTATTCCATCTTTTCTTGAATCTCCTATAACGGAAAAAATTGAAGCTCGAGAAGGAATACCAAAACCTAGTTCACTCGCTTGCATCCATGGCTGAATGGTTAAAGCGCCCAACCTAATAAAGAGGAAAGTAGGTTCGATTCCTGCTGGATAACATTATTGGATTCTCCCAATAAAAGCCTAAATTCACGGATTACACAGATGAAAAAGTTACGGATTACTAACAAATAGACATTATTAAAGAAACATTGGATTCTCCCAATAAAAGCCGAAATTCACGGATTTCAGATAAAGAGACACTAAAGTAGGAAGTGACAAATTACAAACTAACACTTGACAAACACTAACGCAAAAAATGACAGACACACATTATTATACAAAAATTATTAAAGCATAAATGGACAAAATGCAAACATACACTTGACAACAATTAATCAAAAAGATTGTGGCCCAACTTCTCAAACAACACTTTGTTTCGGTCATCGAGATCCTCCTTCTCACTTAGCTTCAGATACATCTTCATCTCCTTTTCTTGAGTCGTTTCTTTGCTCGAATTCAACACCATCATTATGCGTAGTCTTAGGGGAGAAAGAAACATATGTCATACTCTTCTCTCTCTTTTCTATCTTTCTTATGTCAGAAAAATTGGGATTATATTTTCAACGCAGGTTTCGTTTTTAATGGTTATTGATTACATCTGATCACTTTGAAAAAACACAAAATTTTGTTCATCTTAACTTAAAAGACGAGTTTTATTGAGTAAATCTATCAATTGTGAGTACAAATACAACAATAAAAACAAAAGAAAAATAAAGAAAACAAAGAAAAAAAATAGGTGGCTGCAATTTTTAGGGTTTTAAAATAGTATAATATGTATCCTTTGGTTTTGAACTTGGGTCAATTTGATGTAACCGAACGCTTAGACCATTGGGTCAACAAAATATTTATAATCCATTGTAACATATTTAATATACATATATACACAAAGTTTAAAAAATTCCGCCTTCGTATTTCCCAAGTTTATCCTGATTTTTTATTAATTCACTAGGTTCAATTTAGCCTCGCGTATACCACCTTACGCAATTTTAAACATGGATTTAAAAACATGATAACTACTAAATTCGGCTATACTTTTTCTATTTAAATGTAACTTCAAACACTTTCTAGCTATATAAACTTAATGTTGCAAATGATTTTACTTTGTGTAAACACTATGAAAAATATTATATAACATGATAGTTTTTTGAGTAATTGCACCGTATATACAAGACTTTCTTTGTATTTAGATGGATGGACAAATATTGTAACTTTTTATTTTTATATCAAGTATATCCCTATTTGCCTATAGATTTGCATTGGATTCTCATGTTTCCTCTGATTATTGTTTTCTCTGGACTCGTAAATAAAAAAGGTATTTTATTTTTCTATTTTTCTCATCGACAAGAATCAACCGTCGAGACATCCGATTCATCGCATTCCGCAATCGATGTGGGGTGGAGACGTTGTGTTGGGCTTGAAGAAGCTGAGACTGGAAAATTATTGATTTGTCACTTGGGTGGTCTCGGATTTGAGCTTTTAGGAGAGGAAATTGGAGACGTGTCTGGGCACTGTTGGAATTTTGAAGAGGACCGGATTTCGGGACGAAGCGAGGTTCTGAAGGTAAGGGATGAGATATGTGGAGGATTGATTCAGGTCAAACCAGATCAGGTTATGATCGAACCAGGTTGGGCTTTGAAAAGCCGATGATTGTGGACTGAGTTGGATTGACAAACACACACTCATGCGGGGCGGTGTTGCTTCTGTTGTTGGTCGGGAACCCTGTCGGAGAAAAAAAAGAATTCAGTTCATTGTCAGATAATTAATAAAATTACAATGAGTTTAAGAGAACTAATAATCGAACCTTTCGGTAAGTGGTGCCGTCTTTGTGGACGATCTAACCAGCTTTGAAGCAAAGAGCTTTAAGTACTTCATTGTTGGCACAATGCTTAGGGAGGTTGTAATTTCCTTGAGATGTGAGTCCGGTGAAAATTTTAGCACTATGGCTCTTCTCCGTTTCTCTCTCCTCTTGTTGTTCTCTCTATCCTTCCACGTCGGCATCCTCCCCGTCCCTCCTCCTCCCGCCGCCGTCGAACCTAATTAACATTTTATCGCTGCTAATTAACATTTTAACGGTGTAAGTCCTCCTCATCGCTGCTAATTATCATTTTAACCATGTATCATATGCATTATATTTCCTAGTTATGTATTTTGTATGGGCCGTTCATTGGAAATTTACACTATTTCATCTATAGTTTTAAAAATATTGATTCCAAAGTAAATATTAGCCGACCACCATATGACTTAGACTTAAATGTCAAATATGTGCATGCCAAGAACCATAGATCACATTTCACAATAATGATACCAACTCAAATATTAGAATGCTAAACAAAATGTTATCTCATATGTATCCCATGTATTTGCTCACATTCTTCGAAAACATGTCTTCTGCTTGTTGCTACATTTTTAGTTTGTAAATTTTACACTTGCATGACAATAACATTTTAACCCTATATCATATGGTTACGGTGAGAAACAAGAACAAGGAGGATTTTTAAGTAGACACTTGTTAAGCATTTGGATGTTTTTGGTGATAAGATCGGTCAGAATGTCGTCTTGGAGCTTATTAGCACCGAACTTGATCCAAGTAAGTGACTTCTTTTCTTTGTTTTCAACATAGCACTTAGATACAGTATGTTCTAATGAACAGTAGCTTTAATTCAAGCATAAACAAATTTGCCAAAGAAGATCAATGCGTCAGTTTTAAAGGACTGGTCGAAAAAAATACAAAACCAAGGCGCAGAGAGTTCATTACACTGCGGAGTTCATTGTGGAGCAATAACCATCACAAATAAGATTTAAATCAGTCCTTCTTATCGCTACTAATTAACATTTGAAACCTATATTATATGCATTATATTTCCTAGTTATGTATTTTCTATGGCCTGCTCAGTGGAAATTTTCACTATTTCATATATAGTTTCAAGAATACCGATTCCAAAGTAAATATTAGCCGACCACTATATGATTTAGACTTAAATGTTAAGTCTGTGCATTCCAAGAACCATATGTCACATTTCATAATAATGATACCAACCCAAATATTAACATGGCCAAACAAAATGTTATCAACTGTTAAATAGTTACATGTAATATATAAATTAGCATGGCCAAACAAAATGTTATCATCGTATATGAGGCTTGCCGGTTTTTAGTTTTTTGGGTTAAATAAACTAAATCATCGTCTACTTCTTTTATAATAATATAGTTCTCTAGATTATGAATCAGTCTGTCTTTTTTTTACGCTGTGGGAATGAAATTTTGAGAGAGAAGACAAATTCCCATGACCAAAAAAACAAGAAGACAAAGCAAGAAAAAAGAAGAAGCTAAATGCAACTTGTATCTATCAACAGTAGGAGAAAGGCATTATTATCATTCTAACGTCTTTGAAAAAGCCTTATGTCACATCGAATATGCTTATCTAGTTTCCCTTCGGTTTTTGGTTTTCTGGCTAAATGACTGTAGTTTTTTTGATCTTTTTTTCTTAAAGTATCATCTAACCAACAAAATATTGAAATTACTATTAATTCATATAGTTTATCGTATAACTATATTCATAAAGAAAACTATAATCAGTGTCTTTTTGAATTAACAAAATTTATTATATAATTATTTCATTACAAACCAATAATTCATTTTTAAAAGCAAAAAATTAATATTTCACTAAAATATTATATAGTAAATTTTTTTTAAAACAAATACTTATATTTGTAGAAAAATAAATATAAGTTTGAAAAAATCATTCTAAGAAAACAATCAATAGTTTTTAACGAACGAGTGAATTTAAGATTATGTATGTTTTTTTAGATGAAAAAAGAATTTCCCTATTAAAAAATACATATTCAAAATTTAAAGCTACTTTCCATCGTTATATATAAAACGACTAGCAAACTCTTTATAACTTTCACCTTCTTCTTTTGACACGTAAGCTTTTGCAACATGTCAGCTCCAGGAAAATGCTCAACATTTAATTTTTAAAATTCAAAACTCATTAAAATTTATATGCCTCAAGAAAAATCAATAAAATAAATAAAGCCGATAAAACTATCCACATTACTATTATTAACTAATCCACTTTCTATTTAACCAAAAAGTTAAATATATCTTTATCAATACTTAATCAGATTCATCATCTTTAGATGAACATTTTTTCTGTAAAAACAACAAAGTGCACAATGATATTCTAAAATCACCTCCATCAAGACTAAAAATATAGTTTTTATTTTAATCACATCTAAAATAAACTTCTTTCTTAAGCGTTTCAAAAAATAAAATAAAATTCGCATCAGCTCTTTTTTGCCAAGATGAACTAATTTTTTTTCTAATCCTTTTAATATAAATCAGAAGTTAAAGAGAAAAACTATGAAAACCATCTCCATCTAAATTATGCAACGTTGATCGTTTAAATCATAATCTTTAATTTCTTTTTTGTTCTCATGGTTTTTAGTATTTATTCTTTCATTAGATCTATAAGCCCGGTAAAAAATAAATAATTAAACTAGCCCGTTGGGCCTTTGTCTTTTGGACTATATGTTTGAAGGAATTTGTTTTCTATTATTCATCGAAACACATCACCAAAGGTTATTTAACCTTAAAACTCCATGATACGATTAGGTTTTAATCCCTAGATCTACACTGCAAGTGCACAGACGTGAACCAGTAGTATATAGGGTATCGAATCCACATAGACTCAAGATTCTTGCGATAGATTATAGAATATCGAATTAAGCTAAGTAAGCAGTAGTGAAAGCAGTAAATCAAAGCAGAAAGTAAATCAAATGGTTTGTAAGCAATCAAGCGAAGCGTCATGTCAAGGGAGTTCTCAGAAAATCAGGAACACATGCTAATCAATCAATCGGGATCTAATTAAGTACTGTTCTAGAACTAGAATCACAGAAGTATAAGAAACCAACTTTCGTTGCGAATATCATCTATGTCTAGCAACCTAGAAAACCAAATTTCGTTGCAAGTTCTAGAGATCCTAAACATGCATTAATCTCAGGTTCTTTTGTTCACAATTCTCCTAAGCCAAATTTCTTTGTGAATAGTCAAATTGTTCATTTAGGTTCTTTCTAGTTAATTAATCAACTGTCGTTGCAGAAATCAACCTAACACCATAAATATGGGTAGCTAATTCAGATTAAGCATTAAGAACAACCCTAGATGAAGAACTAGAAAGATGTGAATCCTACATATTGATTAACCTATAATTCCATGAAATCCCCTATGAGAATCTCTAAACCTAACAGGTAAACTACTCAGACATGGCAGATGAAACAAAAGACATGATGAATTGAAAACAAAATATCATAAAACAGAAACAAGGAATATAAGTTCCAATCTCTCTCTCTGTGAATTATAGAATGCGTAAGTAAAGCTTAGCCTAAATAATGGCTTAAAAACCCTAATATAATGATCTAAACTCGTCTGGGGCCTCTTTGTAATTATGAAAAACTTCTGGCCAAAGTAAAATTTCCAAGATCTTCATTAAACTCGGCGAGAAAAGTCTGTCCACGATATGCATCGATCGACACCAGAGGTGTGTCGATCAACACAAGACTCAAGAATCGACACTCACTTCTTCTTCTCGCAGGAACTCTCCAATCAGCTCCAGAGTGCGCCATAATGTCCAAATCCGCTCCAGACGTACCTAGACCTGTAAACACACATAAAAGGACTCCAAAAGATTCTAAAAGACTCGATAACAAAGACATATACCATGGTCGAAAGTCCTAAAAACCATGATATATCACTCCAAGCAAAGAAACTAAAGGCCGTTTGATTCAAGTTTTGACATATATCATAAAGACAAAAATGTGGTCGAAGAACATATAGCAAGAAATGCAAAATGATCAGAGTTGGTCCTCCTAAGTCCCATGGATTTGCTCATGCTTCCCACCTTTTCTCCCATCAATACGATAAAATCCATTCACTACAAGTAGCAAACTTTAAATTTTCAATCAAAATCAGAATCGCAGTTACTCAAATAATCGTAAATAGAGTTGTGACTTGTGATCTATTAAGAGTTATGTCTTTCCTCAAACACACTAACCTGAAACACAATTTTTGATCAATTATTCTACACCTGATAAGTGATATCAAATCTAGCCATTAGTCACTATCATCCTCAATTCCCTCACACAAAATCAACTACGTAGGCTCCTAACTAGACCAATATTTTCAGACACGAAACCAGAATCTTTACAACGTTATTATCTCAACAAGAAAAGAAGGAAAATACTTTGCTTTGCATCAATCTTGGAAGCTTCCAACAGCTAGAAAATGTGACCATAAACTCATCTATAATAGCCTCAAACACACTAACCTGTTCATCATATCTCATGTCCTTGAGCTACTAGCATCACTGTCTCCATCATCAAAAAAATCTTCAATGTCACCTACAAAATGAGAAAATAGCATAAAAAACCAGGTGAGTAGATCACATGACAACTTCAACACAAATTTCAATCTCGAAAATTTGGACAATCACATGATATACGAGCCATTAGCTATCAAAATTCAGGATGCTCATTACTCTTTAATTAAGTTATGAACGATTTTGACACATCGAATCAAATTCCTTAATAAAGAAGAAGAAAATCAAATGTAAAGACGACGCATTGATGGAAGAAAGTGAAGAAGGAAGGACTTACTGGCAAGACGAAATTAGATGAAATTAGGCTTCGATTAGAGTTGAATCCTCTGAATCCGAGAACGAAATTAATGTTATTCTTCATAATTTCAAAATAGATGAAGATAATCACAAGAGATTGATGAAATAATTTTAGGGTTTTTTGTTCGTCGATGAGTTGAAGAAGAATTATGATTTTTCTCAGATGTCAAAAAAAATAATAGGTAAACCCATGGATACCCGATACAGCAGTGGGCAAAACACGAGTGAAACAAAAAATAATTAAAAGCAAATCATTCTTGACCCATATTTTTTTTTCCTGGATAAAAGTCCAACCATAAGTGATAAATATGAATACCCACATGGGTTTGAACCCAAATTAACTTCCCTAGATATTTTGGATGTATTGAACTAATAATTTGAAGTAATTTGAGTTTTAGTAAGATTTTTGATGATTATGATGATTTTGGATGAAGTAAGAAAATTATTATAGTTTATTATACTATTGAAACATAAACACAAAATTGAAATTAAATACATATTTAATTCATCAAATATGCTAACTATAATAACAACTTTCCTACTTAGATAACAACTTTTCAAACAACATGATTTCATAAACTAAATGTCATTTAAATAAATGTGTAAATCTGAAAATATTAACAATAATAAATATATTTAATATTCACTTTCGAAAATCTCTTCCACAATATTTTTGTAAAACATTTTCAATCATTTTAAACTACGCCTTTTCAAAATTTCTGATTTTCAAGTAATGTATTTAGCTATCTACACATGAATTTACTATTAGTCGAATATGTCAACAAATCATAAGATATATCATTCTAACTAAAATAACACCGAAAATATATCATGCTCCGAAAATATATCATGACCCGTCCAACCATATCATGACAATCCTAGAACATAAGTTTCACAATAAATATACTCGCAAACCGTGAACCCTCTCATCACTATCAACTCTTTCGAGAATTTTATTTATCATCGCTACCTAACCAAAATATGAGTCCATATCAACTAATTCTCGAATTAATACTCCTATTTTCTGGTGTACTACGTGTGCTGAAAATTTGACAAATGTTTCTCCAATGTATTCTCTTCTATATCATATTTTTTTCATAATCACCAAAGTTTTAATGCTTAAATTAGGTTTCAACTTCATCTTATGGTGATGGATCACATCGATAAAACCAAGTCCATGCTACTCGACACCCTTGCTAGCTAGATTGTGCCACATGCAGTTTGCTCCTGACATATTGGTGGTTCTTTTGAAGAGGTAAAAATGTTATACTTTAATTTATATTATAATTTCATAAAATTTATTGTGAACTATATTATCTTTCTCTTCTCAACAGATTGAAGATCCAACTGCACTACCATATATCCATACCAATTAATTGGAAAGACTTTTGAGTTTCCGGCTTTTATTATAAAAGAGAATGTGGTATATGAAAATGAATATTACAAGGTTTGTCGGGTATGGACCGGGCATGGTGTCCTTAAGGTTGATGAACCCACTTATCCAACACTCCAACACTCCAACACCTACTTTAGAACCATAGTTTCTGTTGATGAGGTAAATATAGTAGAATTTTTTTTGCGTCAAATAATAGAAGAAATTTCATGTTTTTATATTTAATAACTTATATTTTACTAGGTTATATTTTTGGATAAGATTATGTGGTTAGTTCAGCCGATTACTGTCACAAGGCGGAAAAGAGGTAATGATTAAGTCGGTTGCAACGGCTATGCATGTCTTTGCTATGACTTGTTTCAAACTTCCGAATACCACTTGTGATATGATTAATAGTGCAATGGCAGCTTTCTGGTGGAGCTCGGTGGAGAATAAGAGGAAAATTCATTGGTTAATTTGGGATAAAATGTGCTCACCCAAAGATTTAGGAGGCATGTGATTCAAGGATATACATATCTTTAATCAAGCTCTGCTAGCAAAACAAGCTTGGAGATTTGTTAATGACCCGAATTATCGGTTTTTTCAGTTCTTCAAGAGTAGATGTTTTGCTGAGGGTTCCTTTTTAGAGGCTGATCTGGGTGCGAGACCTTCCTATGGTTGGCAAAGTGTTTTGTTTGGTAGAGACTTGTTGAAGAAAGGACTCACCAGGATGTTCGGTGATGGTTCTTCCATCTATCTTTGGTCTATGTCATTGATAGAGGATGGGAGAAGCAGAGCTCCATTCATGAAAAACATCTTAGTCGATATTGATTTGAGAGTCTCTGACTTAATTGATGCATATTAATGTCAGTGGAGATTAGAATTGCTAGAGAATTTGTTCTTTCCTAAGGACATTGGGATCATCCTTAAGATTAAGTCAATACCGCATGTGCCTGATTTTTGGAGATGTAAGTAAAATAGGAGTGGCGAATATTCAGTAAAGGCAGGATATTGGCTGGCTAGCCAGGAGTCCAATGCTGATCTTATTCAAGAAGCTGATGTTCTCCCCACGATCAACCAACTAAAAGCTCAGGTCTGGACTCTTCGAACGCCACCCAAAATCAAAGTATTTTATGGAAAGTGCTTTGAGGGGAAATGCCGTTGGCATCAAAAATAGGCTTAAGAGGGATGAAGATTGATGAAATGTGTAAAGCATGTGGTTTCGAGGGAGAATGTTAGAACCATGTCTTGTTCTCTTGTCCGATTGCGAGGCAAGTTTGGGCCATTTCTAACTTTCCCTTGCCGGAAGCAGGGTTTGATCAGTCGTCGGTTTATCAGAATTTCCATTTCATGTTCATAACATGAAGGAATGAAAGAGTCCAGATTGAGGTCAGAAAAGTATTTTCGTGGATTATTTAGAGTTTGTGGAAAAATAGGAATGCTTTATTATTCGAAGGGATGAATTTAGAGTGCAGGAGATTGTGACAAAATCTTATGAAGATGTGCAGTTCTGGTCGCAATCTCAGAATTTGATTTCGTGCGAATCATCAGTGGATAGAAGGGCATCTCTGATTAACTCAGGAGCTCTTTCATGGTCTCCTCGTCCTGAGAATTGGTTCTAATGTGATATAGGATGTTCATGGGATAAAAAAAGAAAGTGTAGTGGAGCATCATGGAGTTTGCGAGATGAATTTTGTGTGGTAAATTGGCATAGCAGAAGATCCTTCTGCAATGTTCAATCGAAGTTAGAGGCTCAAGTCAATAGCTGGACTTGGGCGATTGAAAGTATGAGTAGTTTGCGGGTGTCCAATGTCATCTCTGCTTCCGAATCGAAGGACCTAATGGCGGCAGTCACTCGACCACCGGCTTGGCATGCATTCAAGTGGGCTGTCGAGATCATTAATGAGGAACTAGCAAAGATCGATGGATGGAAGTTGGAGCATGTCAAGAGGAAAGATATTCAAGGCGCTTTTTTTGTTTCAGCTAGTGTGACAAGGGAGGATTGATTACAATCGTATGTGGCTCAAGGATACCCTTATAGGCTTCGTGAAGTCTTTGAGTTTGATAGACGCGGGGTTTAGTTAGTTGGAACCTCTGATTTTTGGCGTTTGATTGTTTTAGCTCGTCTCTTTTGGCTTAGAATATGAATCCAACAGATGTATAGACTCTGACCCAATCGATATAACGAAATCTTTACTGAAAAAAGAAACTTAGAAAAAAAAATGTAACACAAAAAAATTCTAAAACATATTACTCGAAAAAGTTATATTTTTTGGATCAAAAGCAGGTCATATTTATGAATTCTTTTTATGATTTCTAGATTTCTAATGTCCGTAGTAAATGATGAGTCTTGTGATGTGTTTATTACTCCTTCCTCAAAACGTGAAGGTGAAGAGATTTATGAGACTAATGTTCCTTCTTCAACCGACAAAAAAAAAAGACTACAACTAAGAAAATTATGTTGGAGAAATTAGAAGATGTGCTTAAGAAGGAAAAAAAATTCAAAAACTTAGACGTTCTATTATTTCACCAAGATATTATTGTAGTTTGATAAACTCTTTAAGTAGTTGCTTATTTTTAATGATTTTGATATTTATATTTCCGGGTATCTATATTATTAAATAAACTATTTTGAATGTTAGATATCACCTCTTTTATGAACTATTATTAAAATTGGAACAATTATACGGCGCATACATTATTTTTCCTTAGATTTTTGCCTTTGTTATGACCATTTAAGTAAAGACAATAATGACGGTTCACTTTTACAGATGTCATGTTACTTTTTTTTAGAACAACAAACGAAAAGAACCTAACTATCTATTATCCGTAATGGTGGTTCCGGACCAATACGAAATTTTCTCGACTGTCTAGGATGTGCACTCCGTGCTAGCCTATCCGCTGTCAAATTTCTTGTGCGAGATATGTGCTTGATCTTGAAATTCATAAAGTACTCCTTCCTTCGTTCAAACTAATCTATGTTGACTGAGAAAGCTGGTCATCCTTCTGGTTGAGAAACGATCTTAACCAAATATGAGCAGTCTATTGCAAATGTGATATGTGGTAGTTGAAAATTATTCATACATTCCATAGCCCAAATTATTGCTTCGAATTCAGCATGAAGAGGAGACAGGCTCTGCCTAATATTCATTGAACCCATCATAACATTTACACCTCCTTCATAACAACTGTACCACCCTTGCCCTGTAAACATTTCTCCTTCCTTCCAGGAACCATCCACAAAACACCATTGGCCATGTTTGACAAAATTATTTTTGTTTGAACGTATTTCACGAGACTCTACAATAACACCTGTTGTTGCGGTTAATTAAGCAACTTCCCATACCGCAAATTCTGATTCTGCCAATCTAATCGTATCCTGATCAATTAGGCTGTAGACCATATCATTCCTACTTTTCCAAATATATCATAAAATCCATGGGTAATTTTGTTTCGTGTTATCCGATGGTAGTCTTCAAAACAGATAATCCATATTTGTAAAAATAGACTCTGAAGGGAACAATTCCGGGTTTGTTGGGATTTGTGATAGTGCCCAGTTTTGCCTGGCTTGGGGGCATTCAAAAAGAACATGGTTAATTGATTCCTCCATTCCACGACGGACACATCGTGTATCGCATTTAGTTACTCTTGCATTTAGATTCTTCGTGACCGATAAACATCCTGAAATTGCTTGCCATATGAAATGCCTTATTTTAGGAGGCCATTTTATCTTCCAAGAAAAAGCTTGTAAGGATTTGATATTTGGTCCCATGAATGTAAGATTGTCCCTACTATCCGGAATATCTCTTTCTGTATGATAGCCCGATTTAACCGTATATCTTCTTGATTTTGTGTATTGCCATCCATACGAACCAGACCAATTAAGGCGATTGAACGAAATACTCTCTATTAAAACCGTCGTCTTCTAGGTCAATAAACATCCCAATAGAAACTGAATTTAATTGATTAGAAAATAAACCAAATCTCAATTTTTCTATTAAACTTATGAAATAGCATAAAAAATTATCAAATTTATTTTCCCCATTTTATAATCGTAATTGAAAAGACATTGTTAATTACTATTAAATTTAACTTTAAAAACAAAATGAAATCTAAAGTAAAAAAAACTAAAACATTAATCCAAAGTTTAAAACATAGTATTTCAACTTATAAAATCCAAAACCTACCCAAAACATTAACTTTGATATGTAATTCATGTAATAATATTGTTTAAAATCTAAAATTTTAAAAACTTATGTATATCCCTGTTTAAAATTTGGTTTTAATTATAAATTGATAATATTTCATAGATATTTGGCATTTTTATATTTGGGCCGTTGATGAGTTGAATAATAGCAGCGGTTTATTTTGTCTTTGAGATATAAAAAAATTAATAGGTCGCTGAGGTCCAAATACATTTATTTTCTGATAAAAAAGAAAAAAGCTAAGAAAGTTAATATATGGTCGCAACCTTTAGTCTTGTCTTAAACAGTTAATTTTATCTCTATAAGTCTTAACTAAGAAGCTATTTCTTCTCTAGATTGAAAGAAGAAGAAAACCATATTCTCTGCAACCATGAATGTGCAGATTTTCAGGCGAGTATCTCTGATTTACCAACGTATTCCATCTCTTTGGGATTTAAGGTTGTTTCTAATTTGTTTGTGGATGTGTATCTTAAAATGATGTTCCCAAAGTCTCCATGATCTTCTGTGATGAAGAGGTAATGTCGGGTATCCTCATTCAAATGTAATTTTGGGGTTTTGATTGTTGATTGTTGCATGTGTGGAAAACCCTAACCGCTTTTATTTAGGGTGTCCGGATCGAGGCAAGTGCGTTCATGCCTCTTCTTTGGATCTATTCTGGTTTTCACGTTGGTGCGAGGGTTGTTGGTTTCGCCTAGGAGATGCTCATGTCGTGCTTGCACCAGATTATGATTCCTTGACTCCTTATAATTCAAGCTCGTATTCGATTCAAAGACATCTTTATTTCTAACTTACGATAATATCATGTGAGGTCATTTCATGGATTTTCAATTGATTCCTAATTTATTGGATGCGTTAGTTTATGATCCTTACCCTAAATATATGTTTCAATAAATATTTATTTTTGTGATGAGGATTTTAATAATCATGTTATTTGCATGTGTTGGCTAAATGTTACTTTTCATATATAAATGTTCTTCGTGTTGTAACACATGTTGGAAATCTCACTCACTGTTGGGTAGGATCTAAGTTATAGTTTACCATCCGTGACAAAACATGAGTTATTCTTTGACTTTTATTTTGAAGATTTGTTTTTTTTTCAGAATATAGTTTTGCTTTCATAAATTTATTTCATAGCCTCTGGAGTATTCAATGTGTGTTAATTGTGAAAGATGGGGAAGAATTATTCAAAAGGTTTATGATTGATGTGGATAAGCATGTCCTCGTAATTCTCAGATATTTCTTTGTCAGACGACGTTGATGTAAGATATGCAAAGTCTTATGATATAAGATGAGAATAATTGCATTGAGTGTTAGTAAGTTTGTTCTTGATTGTGTATATAATAGGATATACTTGGATAAAGTACAAGGAGATGTTTCAACAATCATGTATGATCAGTTTGAGAATTTTGACTGGGTTAAATTCGTCAACGGGTTGTGTTCATATACTTCATTCATTTGATTTATTTTTATGTTTATGTATATTGCATTTATACATTGTTTTCCTTTTTGTAACTTTTCCAATCCAGTACCAGAGAAATACCCCGAAGACAATATGTTCTCTTCCATCATTTACTAACTCTTCTATCTCTACTTCCTTGTTAACTTAAACTTTATCTATTTTTTTTGTTTGGATAATGTGATCGTTAAACTTTGAACTTGTAATTGGTCCTTTGATATTTTATCGGTTTGTTTTGATGCTACTTAACTTCCGTTTTTATAAACAGCTAATAACGAAAGTAACTTATGTTGTTTTTTTATGTCAATGAAAACTAGTTAGATTTTGCATGATAGTTTAGCTTATGTCCATATCATTTATTATTTATGTTAGGTGATAATTTTAGCCGTTTATTTATTCAGAATCTGAATATATATTCGCTCAAGTAAAAATGTTTACAATTAGTAGTTACTATCATATATAATGGCTTACAACTCAATTTGGTAAATGAATATTTATGATTTTGAACATTAGTATGTTTATTTTGTGGACTATATTATTAGTTAGTACACTTGTGTAGGATTGGTTTCGGTTGGGAGTGGGGCACTTTACACCCTATTTGATACAAGAGTTATGAAAAGCTTTGTAAGCTCTAGTATTGTCAAGTGTTGGTCATTTCAGGGTGTATTGAGCCAAAGACCAAGTAGATTCAGACAACCAACACAACAAATCTGGCAACTATAGGCATTCATCAAGAGGTACCATTCAAGCTCGGGGGAGTTGAAATCTTTGGAGTCTTGGCAGAGATGGTATTGAACCACTACAATGTCATTTTGGCGATTGATTGGCTGTCACAACATCTAGTGGTATTGGATTACCCAAGAAAAAGAGTACATATCCCATGATCGAACAGGAAGTTCACATTCTAGGGAATTCAGACAAATAAGGGAGTTTTCATCATTCCCTTGTTGCATGAATAAGAGTTCTTGGAAAGAGGAGTTGGGGGATTTTTGGCTATGATATAAATGGTTCAAGATGATGGAGAGCGGGAGTTGTGTGATATACCCGTTTTCGCAGAGTATGAAGATGTGTTTGAGCCCTTTAAGGGGTCAGCGCCGGTAAGAAGGCACACTCTTACTATTGATTTAGATCCATGGACAACCCTTGTTTCGTGGGCACCATACTAATTAGCCCCAACAGAGATGGTTGAGCTCAAAAAGCAACTGAATGAATTTTTAGATAAGGGGTTTATCAGACCAAGTTCACTTTGGGGAGCACCAATATTGTTCGTAAATAGAAATGATGGGAGTTTCAGGCTTTGTATAGACTACAGGGGATTGAACAAGGTCACCATAAAGAACATATACTGAGGATTGACAAGTTATTGGATATGTTTCAATGGGCTTATTGGTTTTCTAAGATTTATTTGGAATTAAGTATCACCAGAGAGCGATGGCTGAGGGGGACGTGCGAAAGACCGCCTTTCAGACACGTTATGCACACTACGAGTTCGTGGTGATTCCGTTCGGGATAACTAACGAACCATCAACATTTATGAAGCTTATAAACTATGTATTTTGATATCACTT
Source organism: Orychophragmus violaceus (assembly GCA_030180135.1). NCBI lineage: Eukaryota > Viridiplantae > Streptophyta > Magnoliopsida > Brassicales > Brassicaceae > Orychophragmus > Orychophragmus violaceus. Next base: position 46,293,706 of record CM058229.1, on the reverse strand, counting down.
GGATAAGTGTGTGATTTTCTTCATCGAGGACATCATGATTCACTCACAGAGCAAAGCGGATCATGCATATAATTTGAGAGTTGTTTGCCAAGCTGAGTAAGTGTAGCTTTTGGCAGAGGGGAATTGGATTTTTTAGGCACATGGTTTCACAAGCTTGAGTTGTTGTAGATCCAGTGAATATTGCAGCCATTACTGAATGGCTAACGCTGAAGAATCTACCGAGGTTCACAGCTTTATGGGTTTAGCTGGGTACTACATGAATTTTTTCAAGGGACTGGCTAGCATAACTAAGCTGAAGATAGGAAAGGACGTAAATTTCGATTGGACCGATGCATTTTCTAAGAGTTATTCCAGGCATAAGACGCATCTAACAAATACACCAATGTTGGTACTTCCACGGCCGGGAATACCATATGCAGTATACACTGATGCATCTGGATCTGGTTTGGGTGTGTTTTGATGCAGGAGGATAATGTAATTGCATATGCATCATGGAAGGTGAGGCCTCACGAGGTCAATTACCCCACTCATGATTTGGATCTTGCAGCCATTTTTCGTCTTTAAAATTTGGAGAGTTTACTTAAGAGAAGATCCATATTCTCACAAACCACCAGAGTTTGAAGTATATCTTTACTCAGGGGAGCTTATATTTGAGGTAGCACAAATGGATTAGCATATTATAGTCTATAGATTGCTTATCATCCAGGTAAGACCAATCAGGTGGTAGATGCATTGAGTAGGCGCATTAGCGTGATCAAGGAGGTCCAAGAGCTTACTGGGTAATTAGTTAGTCTCAAATTATGTTCAGCCATTGCAGAGGGAGATTCAGTTGGTATTGAGGCATTGGATCATGCAGATCTATTGTGGAGGATTTTTCAAGCCCAAGCGAATGATGAGGCTTTGTGTAAGTACATCGAAAAGGATTTTGGGTATCGCACTGCGTGAACAATATGTTTATGTACGGAACCGAGTATGTATGCTAGATGACGAGCAGCTGAGAAAGGTAATCTTACAACAAGCACATCATTCACGGTTCTCCATTCACCCATGGAACACCAAAAAGTATTGGGATCTTAAGCGATATTAGCATTTGACTGGTATGAAGAGAGATGTGGCTACATTTGTATAACATTGTTAGACATGCCAAATGTTGAAGCATAACATTAAGTACCTAGTGGATTGTTACATATTTTTCCAATACCAGAGTGGAAATGGGACATGGTGACGATGAATTTTGTTATTGGACTGCAAATAATAAATGGTGGAAAGAATCCAATTTGGGTTATTGTAAATCAACTCACCAAGTCAGCTCACATCTTACCGATTAAGAAGATGAATGGATCAGCTCATTTAGCGCAAATGTATATTGATGAGATTGTGAGGTTTCATGTGATGTTTGTCATCATAGTGTCAGATCATGACATGAAGTTCATATCTAATTTTTGGCAAGCCTTTCAAAAGTCGTTGGGAACCAAGGTCTACATGAGTACAACTTATCACCTGCAAAAAGATGGTCAGTCAAAGAGGAATATTCATACTCTAGAGGATATGCTGAGGGTTTGCATTTTGTAGTGGGAGGGGCACTGGTTAGAGTACCTACAACTTTCCTAGTTTGCCTACAACAACATTTATCATTCAAGCATTGAGATAGCACCGTATGAGACATTTTATGGAATACAATATCATACACCACTATGTTGTCAGAAGTGAGGGGGGGGGGACGAGTTATAGAACCTGCAATGGTTCCTCAGACGATAGACTAAGTGGCGACTAAAAGAAGCCCATGAGGGCCATAAGAGTTATGCAGAAAAGCGCTCGAGAGATTTGGAATTTGAGGTGGATTACTTAGTATACCTGAAATGAGGATATTTCTGGGAGGTTCTAAGACTCAAATGCTGAAAACACTTAAGCCAAAGTACATGGGACTGTGCATTCGCATTGAGCAGATTAGGGCAGTAGCTTATGTTTGGGTTTATCAATAGAGTTGGCAGGATTCCACATTGTGTTACATATATCTGTATTGAGGAAGGTTGTCAGAGAGCCCAAGTTTATTTTGTACCAGGCGCCAATCGATCTATGTAAGGATCTGCCAGTGCCTAGTCAATCTATTGCGGTTCTAGAGCGTTAGGAAAAAGAAGTTCATGGTAAAGTGACTGCGAGGGTTAGACTGTTGGGAGAGAGACGAATTTCATGAGGAAATCTGGGAGTCTGAGTATCATATGAGGTTAGATAATCCAAAGTTTTTTGGTGTTGTAAGCGAGCAGCCGAGTCCAGATATGAATTTGAGGGCAAATTCTTTTTAGTGGGGAAGAATTATAATGACCCAATTCAACAAGATCAAATTTAGCAAACGCTAACCAGTGAGGCCCAACAAGGCACATTACTTTTAGGGTTTTCCCTAGGTGTGTTTAGCTATAAATAGATTGCTCCCTCTTATTTTTCAAGAACAAAAACCTAACCTTAGAAAAGCTCTACAAAAATCGAGCATCAGAGAGAGAGAGAGATCCGAATCTTTGCATCCACCACTTCCCAGACTTATATCCTCCAGACTTATATCCTCTTACATACCATCAATTTGTGATAAAGGTAATCCCAAAAACTAAGTTTTGATATGCTTTTCCGTCAAGCTGAGCTCTAAAAATCTTTTAACTTTCTAACAATATTGAGTTTCAGTAATCTAAGGCCACCATCGGATTCAGGACGACCAGACGAAGCCAGAACTTGAAGCGCCAACACACGCCACTAGAATACCCGTGCATGGGCTTAAAGCACTCCACACACTTCAATCAAACCGTCAAGTGTTGTCGGCTCGGCCAGTAAGCTGTCACTGCCATTCTCCCGCCGACTCGTGACTCACTAGGTGAACTCTTTGACCGTTTTGTTTACCGGTTTAGCTGGTTTATTTATGTTTAATTCAATTATTCAGTTTAATCCGGTTAACAAGGTTTGATGTTATATGGGTTGGTTTGGTTCGACCCGGTCTGAGTCGGGTCTGGTCGGGTCATTCCGCTTTTGGTCGGTTTGGGTCAATCGGTGTGGGTCATGTGTCGCGCGTGGCGTGGGTCTAGGTTTAGGTTGATTAGGTTGACTTTTACAGTGTTGACTTTGATTTTAATCGTTAATTTTGACTATTGACTAGCTAATCCTTTATATATTTTTAGTTGTTCGAAGATCATTCTAACTCGATTTTTTTCCATGATTTCAGATTTAGAGTCCGTTTGAGCATCTTAAGGCACAAAAGCGCAGTAATCCCTTGCCTTTCAGTCTATAAACCTTCTCTTTATGTTATGTTTCTCTGATCGAGTCTAGTATAGTTTTATTTGTTGAATTGGAGATATGAATATAGATAATTCAATCCATTATGTGCGATGTCGGTTAAATTGTTTAGTATTTGATATACATATATATATATAATTAGATATATATATATATATATATATATATATATATAGAATTAGATATAGTGGCATGCGTATGTGAGACCGTGGGCATACAAAGTCAGACTTCTGTAGTTGGTCTTGTGTGTGACTGAGGGTGTACAAAGACAATTTTATTGATTTGGGCTGCAATTGCATGAAGGGGTGCATGCAATTCTTAATCGATCTATTGCATGTGTCCTAAGAGAAAGATAAAGCCTTTTTCGGGGGTGGGGGGGGGGGGGTGGGTGGCGGGGGTGTGTGTGGAAGATCACTGAATTTGCATAGGAACCTTGTTTTTTGGGTACTTTAGGTGCCATGATTGTGCATGTTTAGGCTAGACTTCTATATTTGAAGTGCTTGAACCGAAACCGTGGAATTGTGTGTTTAGCATCTTATACCTCACTAAGTAACTTACTTGTTACTCACTCCTTCTTTTCCTCCTTTCCGGTGAGCATGTCGAGTAGATGGACGTCTAGCTAGATAAATTGCTTTTTGGATTTTATTGGAAAATACCTCATCACCCATTGGATAAAATCCAAACACTACAAATAAAAACTCACAAACCTCCTTGTTATTCCCTCCATCAAAATCTTTCATCCAATACTCAAAAATCTCTCTCACATTGAAGCCCCAATTTACTACACTAAACAAATCATCACTCAAATTTATACCAGCAGCAAAAGTAAAATCCGAGAAGATCCATCAAAAGTGATATATTCTTCGATCGACTGTTCCATAATCCACGAGATCCAAAGGGATATATCCTTCGAGTAATATCCCAGGACGAAAGGGTTCTTTCCGTGGCGGCTTTGCTTCTTAAGTCCATATTTCGGTGTTGCGAGGATTATGTCGGGAGTGTCTTCGGGCACTGGCAATTTTTTTGGAACAAAATTTATTTTAGAGACCATTTTCAGAGCGAGGAGAATGATAATTGATTTGGAGAGACTTGTGAAGACAAAGAGGATTGGTTTTATATAGTGTGTGCGTCGGTAACCACTTGAACTGCGATGAGAGAATCCAGTTAAAGATCTTGAGGAGTATCAATCAGCAGTGACGATTCTAGATGGTGAAAGACTTGACGGAGAAGTGCCGGAAAAGGTGAAGGAACCGTGTCTACCACATGTAATTTCTCTTCTCCGGTTGGAGAGCCTTGAAATTCTCCCATCACTTGAGAGAGAAAACAGTTTGAGCTTTTGTTTCAAATCAAATTGCAGTTTTTATATTTTTGTAACAGAAATCGCGAAACATGATTTATATAGTTATATTTTACAAATTACTCTAATGGTGTATATACACAAGTTTTATATATATTAGATGGATGACTAAATATTTTATGTCAACATTTATATTCTAGTTTTACCCATATATACCTATTGATTCTTACAGCTTTATTTGTCTTTGGGAGACTGATTTTATATGACTTCATGTCTTATGACTTTTTTCTTTATTTATTTAATTTGTTTTGCATTTTCTTAAAAATCGTCAGTGATTATGAATAGTTGATTCATTTTCTTGTCTCTCCTTCATTAATGAGCAATCGAATTTTCCGAATTATTTTCTCTCCTTTGATATTCTCATCTTTCGAAGAGCCAACATCGTTTAATCGTTGCAATTTTCACGTAATTATCTCGATTACATCAACATAGTTTTTTCTTGTCTATGGACTTTATAACATGAAAGTTAACATATAAAAACTTTGTTACTACATTAAGAAAAAAATTTATCGATGAATTTATATATTTTATATGATACATAAAAACTTGAACACATCTCTTAAAAGTTAACTAGTTCATAACTGAGTAAACGTGCACTATAATTTTTTTAACGCGTACCTGGCTCATTGAATCGACTCAATGAATATGAAAAAAATTAGTCGAAAATCTTAACAAATAACAACTTTGTTATCGTGTCAAGCAAAAATGTATTGGTGAACTTATATATTTTATATGATACATAATTACTTGAAAACAGACCCTGTATATTATCTAGTTGATAATTGAGTTAACGCGCTTGATAATTGTATTAACACTTACCTATCTCACTGAGTCAACCCAATGAGTATGAATAAATTCGTCGAAATTTTTTGCCAGATTTCTCATCAGATCATCAAGTATTTTGGCCAAAAATTGAGAATTGAAATTTTAATATTTATGTGAATTTTTTGTTCCCCAAATTACAAGATTTGTTTTATGAACTAACTCATTGAGCCAACTCGTTATAGTAGAGCATTTTGGATTTTCACTAGAAGTTCGCTTTTTGTTAGATTTTTGTCGGAGTTTTCTGGGATCTTCATCGAGAGGATGCATATATATCTTCAAAAAAAATGGTTTTCTTTTTTTTCTTTGGTTGACAAAAAAATGGTTTTCTTTGTAGAGAGAGAGAGAGAGAGAGAGAGAGAGAGAGAGAGAGAGAGAGAGAGAGAGAGAGAGAGAGAGAAAATAAACGAAGAAAACAAAAAGACTTACGCAACATGTGAGGTATTGATGGTTTTTTTTTTTCAGGTTAAAACTTGTGTTATCTAGCTTACGTGGCTCTCTTTTAAGGATAGTTTCGTCATTTTGCACACTTCCAAATGGTTTTGAAAATCTTTCGTCCATTCAGCTAATTTCATCTCATGGGTTTATTGACTTATTGTCAAATGATATCTTCCCTAAGACTGAAGCTTGAGATGTTAATCAAAGATAGATTTGGTTGTGGCCGTGATGATCAATGAAGTTGGAATGATCGAATTGATTTTCTCTGAGATTGTAGAAGGATCTCTAAACACCACTTAGCCTCATTTAGATATTCCACACCAAGTTTAACTAAGGTTCTTGCTGGATATGGCACACCAAAAAAGATTTGATCCAAGGTTTAGAAAAGAGATTTTGATTAAAAAGTTGATGGTTTTCAAAAATGGGATAGAAGGAGTTAAAAAAAAGAAAAAGGGGCTGCATGAACAACACTTAGTACATCTCGAAAATGAAATGCAATAAACACACATTTGAACTTGAAATTTGGCTCCAGAATCTTCATGCACGAAACTCAGTCTTCAAATGAACTTGAATGGGCTGGATCAACAAATGAACAAGATCAGAAGTGATACCTAAGCCTCATTAAAAACTTTGCCTATATAACCCAATGTGACAAAACTTGGTCAAAGGAAAAAGAGTGCTCAAGCATCACTTACTCCATTGTTGATCCTTGTATCAAAACCAAAGTTGTTTGGATAACTTCTTCTTTCTCTATGCTTAAGTGATTAAGCATTCCTCCAATGGTTCAGTTGAATAGTTTAGATCTTGCACGAGTAACTGGTCCTTTTGGCATGGCCAGAACGTCCTCCACTCCATGTGTTTCTTCAGCTACAAGCTCAGCATCCTCTAGTTCAAGCTCTGCTCCATGCTTCTTTTTTCCTTGGTAGCCCTGATCATACCATCCTCTCCCAGTTGAGAAGGATTTGACCTCCAATTTTTTTCATTTGCAACAAAAGGAACAAGATCGAAACATTGAAACTAGAACTCACATTGTATGTTCCTTGGAGATCAAGCTGGTAGGCATTGTCTCTAATCCTCATGATTATTTTAAATGGACCATCAATCCTTGGTATGAGCTTGGATTTCCTTTCAACTGGAAATCTTTCTTTCCTCAAGTGAATCCACAACTTGGTCTTATCTTCTATGTTCTTTCTAGCTTTCTCATGGAACTGCTTAACCAACTCAGCCTTTTGTGGCAAAGGGGTTGGATCCAAAGCTGACATAGGATTAAAGCCATAAACGATTTGAAATGGATAATACTTAGAATCAGAATGCACAACATGATTATATCCAAATTCTATATGAGGCAATTAATACTCCCATGCTCGAAGATTCTTCTTGATAAATGCACGCAAGAGAGTTCCTAAGGTTCTATTAACCACTTATGTTGTGCCATCAGTTTGAGGGTGACATGTAGTAGAAAACAATAACTTAGTCCCTAACTTAGACCACAAAGATTTCAAAAAGTATCTAAGAAACTTATTATCTCTATCAAAAACTATAGCCTTAGGAATTCCATGCAACCTAAAAATTTCTCTAAAGAACAAATCTGCTATATGAGATGCATCATTAGTCTTACTGCATGCTATGAAATGCACCATATTAGAAAATCTATCAACCACAACAAATATAGAACCTTACCATTCCTAGTTCTAGGAATCCAAGCACAAAGTCCATAGATGTACCAATCCAAGGATGCAAAGGAATATGAGGGGGAGTATACAAACCGCGTGGCTGAAATTTTGTTTTGGCATGTTTACAAATTTCACATCTACCACATACTCTCTCAACGTCTCTTCATATAGGGCCAATGGATATACCAAAATGTCTAAGACCTCCACCATAAGCTTCCCTAACAAAAATATACCGGAGCGAACATTTAGGCACATACAAGCGGTTCTCATAAAATAGGAACCCATCTTGTCTATGGTAATGTCCATAAGCAAATTTAGCAGAAGCTTTAAAAATATCTTCAAAATTAGAATCACTTTCATAAAGCTCTTTAATGTGCTCAAATCCCCAAAAAAAATTGCATCAAGAGTAGAGATAAGAGTGTACCTCCTGGAGAATGCATCAGCAACTACATTATCTTTATCTTTCTTATACTTGATGATGTATGGGAATTTTTTCAATGAATTCAACCCAAAGAGTATGTCTTTTATTGAGTTTTTGCTGACCTTTCATGTGATTTAGAGACTCATGGTCGGTATGGATGATGAACTCCTTAGGCCCTACATAGTGTTGCCATGTTTGCAAGGCCCGAACCAAGGGATAGAGATCCTTATCATAGGTTAGATAGTTCAAGGTAGCTCCTCCAACCTTTTCACTAAAATAGGCAATTGGTTTCTTCTCTTGCACTAAAACATATCCAGTTCCTATAAAACTGATGCATCACACTCAGTTTCAAATATTTTCAGAAAGTCAGGTAAGATCAATACATGAGTATTAGTAAGCTTTTCTTTTAGTGTCTGGAATGCTTCTCCATGTGCTTGTTCCTGTTTGAATCCGACTTGTTTTAACAAAATGTCTATAGAACCCAGCAAGGCCGTGAAATCTTCTCACTTTTACTACGGTCTTAGGACTTTGGCCACTCTTTGATAGTCTTGAATTTTTTCGTCATCTACCTTAACTCCATATGCACTTACAACAAAACCTAGAAAGATAAGGGTATATGTGCAAAACGTACATTTTCTGAAGTTAGCAAAGAGTTTTTCATGTCTAAAGACACTTAAGACATAATCAAGATGCTGAACATGTTCATCTTAGCTTTTTCTGAAAACTTGAATGTCATAAAAATATACTACAACAAAATGTCCTATGAGAGCTATGAGAATATGATTCATTAGCCTCATGAATGTACTAGATGCATTTTTCAAACCAAATGGCACAACTAACCATTCATATAATCCAAGTTTAGTTTTAAATGAAGTCTTCCATTCATCACCCTCCTTCATCCTAATCTGATGATAACCACTTTTAAGATCAATCTTAGAAAATATGCTAGAAATATGCAATTCATCAAGTGTATCATCTAATCTAGGAATATGGTGTTGATACTTTACATTTATATTGTTGATTGTTTTACAATCAACACACATGCACCAACTCCCATCTTTTTTTGGACAGAAGTAAGACTGGTACAACACATGGACTCATGCTCTCTCTGATATGTCCTTTGGCCATTAGCTCATCAACCTGTCTTTGTAACTTCTTTGTTTCCACATGATTAGTGCGTAGGCTGCTCTCTTTGGTTATGTGTCTCCTAATATGAAGTCAATCTGATGTTCAATTCCATGAATTGGTGGTAGACAACTTGGATTCTCCTCAGGAAACACATCTTTATAATCATGTAATATCTCACTTAGTTCACTCGGCAAAGCCGGTGCAAGGTTAGTCAAGCTCACAAGAGCTTCCTTAAACACAAACAACATAATATGTTGATTCGAACACATAGACTTCTTGACTTCATTAGCCTTTATAAATAGATTAAGTTGTTTGATTAATATGGTGTCCTTGCGTTTGAGGTAGAGTTGTTCCTAATAAACCTCATTAGGTGTCATAGGAATGAGAGTAGTCTTTTTGCCTTTGTACACAAGAGTATGCCGGTTGGTGAAGCCATCATGGATCACTCTCCTAAGTGATTTCCATGGACGTCCAATAAGAATGTGTCCAGATCCCATATGTAGCACATCACATAGAACCTCATCCTCATACTTCCCAATAGAAAATGTTACAGTCAATTAGTTCTTAACTCTCATTTCTCCTTCTTCACTCAACCACTGAAGTTTATAGGGCTTAGGATGCTTATTCTCCTCCAAAAAGAGCTTATTTACCATGGTTTAACTTGCCACATTGGTGCAACTTCCTCCATCAATGATGAGGCTGCAAACTTTCCCTTTTACATGGCATCTAGTGTGAAACAAATTCTCCCTTTGCGCTTGCTCTTCAGTTTGGCTTTGAATGCTTAAAGATCTTTTAGTAACAAGAGACAGTCCTTTGTCTACCCTTTCGCAATCTTCAGAAGATGAATGTTCTTTTGGCTCAGGCTCATCCTCGGATTTAAACTCCCCAAATTTCCTTAAGGATCATTATTCTTCTGTTAGTGCACTCACTTGCATAATGTCCTCTGACTTGGAACTTAAAACACTTTAGATCACGATTCTTAGATGTAGTACCTTTTTCATTTCCTTTTTCTTTCTCTTGAATGGATGTGAATGGCTTATCTTATGGTTTTGGAGTCATGAATTGCTTACCTTCTGTTTGATAGCTCAGCTTGCTCGAATCATAACTAGGCCATGAAGTTCCTTTCCTATTAACTTGCTGCTCAACCAGAATTGTCTTGTACAAAATTTCTTCAAGATTATCATTGTGTTGCATCTCCACACGGTCCTTCACTTCCTAGAAATTAAGATATACTAGCTTCTATGTCCTCACAAATGTGAGCTCTCAGCATCAAGGTTTCTACCTCTTGATAATAATCTTCTACGGGAGGTGACGGCGGAGGCGGAGGTACGGGATGAGATGAATGTGGCACAGACAGATGTGGCGCAGACGGAGCATGTGGTGTCCGGGATACAAAATCCATCGCTGAAGGCGACTAACCGCGACTTGATCCCGGTGGCGGCTCATGAGTCTCCATAAATTAAATTTAGTGACGCTTATTATTATGCACCATCTACAAAAACAATCACTACAAGAAAACAACGTTTTTACGACTGGAACTTGCGACTATACTTGTAGTCGTGACATTTGGCGACTATTAGGGGACAAATTTGCTACTATATTCCGACAACAGAAATATGGACGTGTATTTGTCGCTAATATACGACCAAAAATGTATGTCGCCAATTTAGTCTTCGATTTACGACTACTTAACGACCATTGTCGAGACCGAAATCAATAGTCGCAGGCTAGTCGGTGATATGGCGACTATTTTTTGCGTCTGATGTAAAAAGTCGTAGAAAAATCGCGAATTGGTCAGTACATGGGCGACTAATTCGCTACTTCTTGTTTAGTGGTAACCAAGTCGTTTATTTGTCGCTATTGTTACGTCACATATTGAACTCATTATTCGTGTAAGTGTATTGTTTATGAAAATATTACGAAATTAAAACACAAATTTATTTGTGTAAGCGTATTGTTTATGAAAATATTAGAGCTACATATTGCTTTGCATTAACAGATGTGTACGATTCTTTAAATGTGCAAAATACTTTTTATTGTCGTATCACAAATGAAATATATACTTTGATATTTGAATTTAACAATAACCAAATTGACCTGGGTTAGATTCTATATGCTATTTAAATGATGTAATAAAAAAAAGATTATGATAGTGGACAGAAAGTTGTAAACATTAACGATAAATATGTTTTTAGAAGAAACATAAAGACGATCAACACATCATTTACCCAAAAATAATAAAATTTAATAGGTCTTCTAAAACATGTACATAATTTAGAAGATGAACCAACATATAAAATTTTCTTCAGGATATTGGTAAGGTACCGGATTTGGAAAGCTACAAAATAGAAAACAATGTATGAATTCCGGAAAACATATAAAGCATATTACATAATGAGTTGCAATCGGTTTATGACCAAAACCTGTTAAGAAATCCATTAAAGTCCGAAATGTTGGTTTGATCGTACATAATCGTTGACATCCCTTCTTCTCCTTTGAGCCAAGTTACACCTAATTAAATAAATTTTATACACAAACACCATTGACATTTTAAACAATATAGAAATCAAAAGTCTCATCAATCCTAAACCCAAACATGGAATAGACAATGAGATCATTCTAAAAAAAAATTGAATTTCTAATCATACCCATTTCATGCTTTTTGTAGAAGCACCAGAGAATCACAAAGAGATGTCTATCAGCATCCTTCAAAAACCTTTTTATTAGTTCCTTAGCATCTTCCTCGATTAAAAAACACTGAAGACTTCAGAGGCTAGAAAAAATGTATTTTATATTTCTATTATCATAGACAAACAACACACATATATGAGGAAGATTATAGGCATTTGTTTAACGAACCTTAGGTCGCGAATTGTAAACTGCAGCTTTGGTCCTGCCCAATAAGGTTGAAGGTTTCCAACACGTGTAACAACACGAAGGACATCTATCATAGAAAAATAAAATCACTTAGAAAAATATACCTTAATTTATTTAGTTAAAAATATAATGTCTACCACACATGCAAATAATATGATTAATTTAATCCAACAAAGAAAAAACAAATGTATAGACTAAAAGTTACATATAAGGTATTCATCACAGACATTCCCATCAAATATATTCAGAATCGATTTAAATTGCATACCTTCCGGAATATTATCATAAGTGAGGCAAAAAGATGTGTTTAGCCCGAATATGAGCTTGAAATCGTGAGGGGTCAACGACACATATTCTGGTGCTTGTACAACTCGAGCATTCGCAAGTTTAAACCAACGACCCTCACACCATGTAAAGAAACGGAATTTCTCAATAAAAGAGACATGAACAGTTGCCTCTATTTTCATACACTAAATCAATAAACAAATACCTTAATAAAACATGCAATAACCCAATAAATAAAACATATAATAGAGTAAAAGAAAGATTACCTCCTCATTGACCAAAATCATTTGGATTTTTGGTTCAATGGACTTAACACAAATCCAAACACGAAAAAGAAGAACTTTTAGGTCCTAAAGGCAAGGAATGAAGTTGTTGATTTGAGAAATTGTTCTGAAGTCTATGAAGCCATAGTTGAGGAGAAAGTTTCGCAGAAATTGGCTTGAAAACAAGTTTTTTTTTTCTCTCAATAAGCGGTAAGAAAATGAAGCGTCTAGGGTTTTAAAATTAAATAGTTTCCCAAATTGGTGAGTAAAAAGTGTGAAGCACTAAAAGAAAACCCTTGAATTAGTAATAGTAAAAGGTGTAAAAATTAGAAGTCACAACCCTTGGTTTAGAAAAACTATTTGGGCCAAAACCGCTAATGATTATTTTTTCTCTTAGCCCAGATAAAAATAAAACCGTGCATTGGTTTTTGTCTTTTGTTCTCTTGCAGGCTTTTGCAAAGTGTTTCTGCGGGACATTTACGCTGCAGGCATCCTTCAGTCTTGTTTTTAACGTTTCATTTGGTAGGCTTGTGCTTATTTCTTACACATTAAATGAGACACAAGAAGAATATTGAATGTTCCTCTCAACCGATATTATTAAATTTCTTTAACATGATAAGTTCGTATATACGCAAAAAACCCTAGAACATGAAAGATTCACAAAATCATAATTTAATTTCTCAAACCAACATAAAACCAGTAAGAACATTTCACACCAACCACTTCATCTCGCTATATATGTTTGGTTAAGATCATTCGGTGTAAAAGAAAAGATGAAATCTTAATTACTACCCAATGAATACTCTAATAAATAGTGTCGAGCGCCGAAGCAAAACAAAGAGGGAGAGAGGAGCTGTTACACGCCACGCGTGTCTTTGTAATATAAAAAGAGCCTAATAGTAACCAAACTGAAACTTACGGGTGTTTCTCTACGAGACACCCATCAAATCAACACTAATCATGGTTAAATATCATGCAAAGGAGAGTTACGATGTTTGGTTAAATTGTTCTGTTTTTCATTAAACTTTGGCCATCAATTATCGATTTGATCATGCCACCACTTAGTCCGTTTAGATTAGAGTAATATTTCCACGGTCGCTTTGTAAATATAACTGAATTTGGTAGTTTTATAACTTGCTTTTTTCATTATTTGAAAAGTCGAACGTTACATAATCTAATACATTTAAGAAACTATATATTAATAAAGATCTTCATAAAGATAATGGGACAAAATTCCGAAAATATCTCTCATGATTGTGAAGAAGAATAGTGACTCAAGGGTCCAAAAGCATGTATCTCACATATTTGTACCTTTGAAACCATTGTCCCACCAAGAAAACCCAGTCTTTATCGGAGCACACGGACATCTGTAAAGCCATTTGATATCTAATTCTCTTTGCTTCTTATAGAACAGTGCACACCATCTGTCTAACCGTCCATACCTTTATCTCATAGTTATCTTAACACGTACTCGAATTGAAAATTCGCGTTCCATGATGTACCCACGGTTCAAAACTTCTCCTTCTCCATAAAACACCCGCAGGAACATGGAGTACGCATATATCCCCGCATCCCATTGACTATCTGCCGGTCTTTTGATCATAACCTCTCCTTTAACCATCCGGTCGATGGAGGTCAACGATCGGTCGACCCAACAGTCGCAATATACAAAAGACACATACCTCTGAGGAGAAGAGCAGAAGGATTTTCGAATTCCAGACATTTGTTGAATAATTTAGTTTTAACCCTAGGTGGGCACCATATATCTTCAGTAATGTTGGAGAAGTATATATCGACCGACTAATAGAAATTTGAACTCTCTCTGACGTTTTGTAGCACAGTGCATGTTGCTTTCTTCCTAGCCAAATAGCGTATCCCTTGGTTATAGTCAATGACGGCAAGAAGGATTTTTTTTAGGATATCACTAGGAAGGAAATCCATTGCTGATTTTGGTTAGAAAATATGGAAACATGCAAAGGTGAATTTTAAAAGTAATATTGTAGAGTATTTGAGATATGTATTGTTTCTAAGGCATCCGCAGATGTTTATTTATAGATCGGATCCAACTTTTGGGTTTTCCATAAATTTAAATACTATTTATATTATTGTTATTTATCAATTAATATGCATCTGTTGGCGTGCATCTTCGGCTGGAGTAAGTATGTACATGATGAATCTAATTCGCTAAGTAATGATATATAATGTCGTTTCATTATTTATTGCACTTCAAAATTTATTTCAAAAATGCATTGTTACTTGCACAGATATATTGTTGAAAAACTATTTAGGTAAATGTCCTTTCAATTTAATCATCGCGCCGTTTGCAAAAAAATCATTTATTCAGTCATAATATACTCTGGAAGTATTACCATTTTCACCCAAAGATAATGCATGTACTCCTTATGTTTAAAATTTGTACATAAATGAAGACAACATATAATATTTTTCGCAGTTTAACACATTCTAGTCAACACTAAACAATATTTAGCAAATGAAGAATATTCAAGAATTTAAACAGGGCCAAATTGTGAAATTGTTCAGCAGGTGTTTGAAGTAAAATAGTGACTCTATGGTCCAAAAGCATATGTCGCACATGGTTGAACCCTTGAAACCAAAGTCTCACCAACCCGTCCAGGTTACTATCGGAGCACACGTGCAACTATAAAGGCCGTTGATATTTACACTCGCTTCCTTCTCAAAGAATAGAGCCGAAGGTGTTTCTGGCCATACACGCCTATCCCTTCTAGTTATCTCTATACGTATCCGAGAGGCAAATTCACGGTCGATGACATATCCATTGTTCAACACAACTCCATCTCCATAAAAACACGCAAGAGCATGGAGTACGCGTATATCCCTGTTTCTCATCGGCTATCTGCTGATCTTTTGATCATTGCCTCTCGTTCAACCATTCGGTCGTTGTAGATAAAGCAACACATACCTCGTAAGAGAAGATCTGCAGGGTTTCCTGATTGTAGACACCTTTCGCCGAAATCTTGTTTATAATGAGGTGGGCAAGCAAAGAGATTTAAGTTAATAAAATTGTAGTATAAATTGATCAACTTGTAGAAATTTTGACTTTGTCCGACGCTTTGAAGCACCTTGCATATTGTCTTCACCCTTATGAAATAGTGTATACCTTGTTCACCGTCAAAGACGTCAAGAAGAATTTTTGAAAGAACATCACTTGGAAGGTAATCCATTACGAATTTGGTAATGAAGAAATGGAAGGCAAAAGAAATTTTGACAAATAATATAAGCTTTCGATGTTTGATTGTTCGAAGCAACCACCAGAGTTTATTTATGGAGCCAATGCAACCACTTGATTGTCTAGGCTGTATTAATTATGTATATGTCTTATCACTAAGTCCCAATTAACAGCATTCATGATCATGATCATGGTGTTAATTGGTAAAACTAAGTATTTTTTTCTTTTCCAATTTGGTTTTAATTTTTTAAAGGTATTTGAGATTTATCTATTTTGATAATGGCTTAAACTATATATGTTATGTAGTACTTCAACTTAGTCAACTATTTATATACAATAATAATACCGAGTCACATATCTATTTTTGAAACAATGGAGTATTTTTCGTCTATGGTTTTGGGTTTAGGGTTTAATGGGTGTGTCAAAGGTTTTGGGTTTAGGGTTCATTATTTAGTTTTTAGGGTTTAATGTTTGGGTTTATAGTTTAGGGTATAGGGTCATATGCAGTTTAGTCCTGGATATTGTCAAACATTATTAATTAATGCTATTACAATATTACTTGATAAAAGATTTTGTTATTATATATAATAATAATAAAACACAAATAAAAGAAAATTTTAAATTGTTACGTATAAAATACCAATTTACTTAAGCATTATTTACTTAAGCATCACAATTGATTATTTACGCGAAAAATTTCAAAATATTTCGCGTAATTACTCCGGGAAACCAAACTTATTTTTTTAGCCCAAAATTTTTCAATTACCCGTCTTAACCCAACAAATTTTGATTAAGTGTCGAGAAACCATCATTTACCGCAAACATAAACCCTGATTTTTTTTTGTTCTTCCCCTTCTCCAAAATCCCCTTCGAATCATCTCGCATATTTTTAATCCATATCCCCCTCCCAACCGACTAATCTCTAACTGGCATCTCTGATTTGAATCTCTTATTCGAGGTTCTCAGTTTCATTGCTAATTTCTTCAACTACACTATCGACCCTCTCAATTCCTTCTCTGAAACTCTCAGTGAAACGATTCCTCAAAAGGGGAAGAGAGGAGGAGCTCGTAAGATAGTAACCACTCCAAACGTCACTCAGAGAGCCGTTGGGTCCAAACCCAATGGTCTGAAAAAAAACCAAGCCCTCTGCCAAAACAATACACCTTCACCCTGCATCCCGTTGTTACTCCGACTAAGACCACTCAACGTCCATAAAAAAATCTAGATATCCCCCAAACGTCAGCGTCAATACCCAACGTACAGGACTATCCACCGCCAATAAAACTATTCCAGAACTCGACTACTAATCAACCTGAAGTCGAAGCTTCGTTGGTGTCAGAAGAAGTCTAGACAACCAGAATCCTGTTGAGAATGCCCCACCTTCGCCAGTTTACCAATCTCAGGCTCAAAGTCATCAATCTTATGATAGTCACAACTTCTTCGACAAATCTCTTCATGGTTTTCCGGACCTCGAGGAGGACACACTGCGGGCTTTGAATGCTCTACTTCGGGTGCCAGACCGGGAAACGTGTACCACTGTACTCTCTCCTGCACCTATGCCAAACACAACTTAGTACGACTATTGTTATGTGCTATTTCTTAAGATATTGATATTCTCTGTATGTTTTTTTTGTTATTGTCTTATGCCTTTCGCAATGGTGTGTTTTTGAACCGTCTAGTTTGTTTACGAATCGGATTGGCCATTTGCTTATGAGTTATGATGATCTGATGAGTTCGAGTCTCTGATGGTTAGGATGTTAATCTTGTACATATTTCAGGTTTACTCGTGACAGAGGATTGAAATTTGTTCGTAAGATTACAAAAAAATTTACAAATAAATTCGATAAACCATACTATAGCTGGTCACGTATGCCTCGTGATAAAGCATAAAGATATTTCCTCGAGTTCTCTGTATAGTTTTCTCTCATATACTTTTCATATATACCTTGCTTGTGTTGTTTTCACTAATGCTATGCTTATTCTATATATATCCTAGAAAACCCACCATTGGGATCCCTTAATAACATGGAAAGTTCAACACTATTTCGAGGAGATCTGTCAACAACGGTTAAAAGACATGGTTAGCACTACGAGGACTAAACGACAGCGACCTAAGTGGATCGGCGAGACTCTCTGGAAAACGATGACCGACATTGGGAAACTGAAGAAGCAAAAGATAATAGTAAGACCTATGCCAGTTGTCGTTTGTCTATCCGTGGAGGTCTCGGTCGTTATGTCCATTTTTCAGGGCCCAAGTCGTACCTAGAAATCAGGTTTGAAATCACAAGTAACATTTATTATATATCTGTTGTTTATGTTTGTTAGAGCATTGCAACTAGTAATTTCTGTAATAATCTTTGTTTGAGGTATAGCACTGCAGGAAGAGGAATATGGAAGACCGGTTAATATTGGTGATGTATTCATCAGGACACATGCAAAGTGATATATCATGGTTTTTATAGGTTTTCATCTATGATATAGTTGTATATATTGAGTCTTTAACCTGGTTTTTCGAGTCTATTGAGTCTTCTACATGTAGGCTTGCGTTTGGAGCAAAAGATGGAATTATATGACGTTTCAGGTGATTTGTGCAACGAGCTGAAGTTAGTGTCTCGGCCACGACTGGATGTCGACCGACACTAACCTTGATGTCGGTCGACACTGAGAGCGACTGAGAGTTGAAGACATGTTTTGAAGAATTGCAGAATTGCCCAGAAGTTTCTCTAATTCTAATTTAGCCCCAAAACGTGTTTAGTGGTTTTTAATTAGGTTTTTGAGAGCGGACTCATTATGCAATCTTTTCATCTTGTTCTTACTTGTTCTTGCTTTGGAGATTGAGAGATGTTGGCTAGGGGCTGATTCTTGCTACTTGTAACCTTGAGAGAAGGATTTCGAACCCCTTTACTTTTATCTATTCAATCTTTGGTTTTCTATTCAATGATGTGTTGTTTAACTGATAATATGTCTGAGTAGTAACCTAGTTAGATTTAGGAATTCTCATAAGGGTTTTATGCTTGTTTGATAACTGATTTATTAGGATTCACCATCTATTTGTTCATCGCCTAAGTTGTGCTTAATACTGAATTCTGAACTGATCACCTAGGGTTTAGATCTGAGCTAATTGACAATAGCACGAGAGTGTGAGTTATAATCTGAATAAACTTAGTGTGAGCAATTTGACTAGATACAAAGAGATTTGGTTTAGGAGAATTGTGAACCGATAGAACATGTTCTTAATGCTTGTTTAGAACTCTAGGATCACAAAGAGATTTGGATCGCTAGGTTGCTAGATATAGAAATAATCTCAGCGAGAGTTGGATTGTTTAGCATTGTGTTTCTAGTTCTTGAACCTGTATTTAATCTGAATCTGGTTAGTTAAGTGTCTAGCATTGCATAATTCCCGAGAACTTCCTAAGTCTGACGCCTTTCTCTTATTGAAAACACCTTCCTGTTTACTTGCTTTTGTTTACTGCTTTCTTGAATTGATTTAGCTTAACTTGACAACATATAATCTATCGTGTGACCGTGAGTCCTTGTGGATTCGATACCCTAAGTACTACCTTCGCATATCTGTGCACTTGCAGTAGAATAGGGATATTTCTTGACCTATCACAAAGGCAGACTACCGTATGTTGATCGGAAGGCAGAAAAAAATTGTTGCAATTTTCCGAAAGATCGTAGACGAGAAGTTGTTAGATCTTGATAGAGAGACTTCAGAAGTTTCGGACGGTGCTGCTTCGAGGCATCGGGAACTCTCACTAGATGAATATGAGTACATCTTCCTTGAGGTAAAGTAGTATTTTCACAATTCACATTTATAATGTCATGTCATGTTCTTTATTTAATTGTGTTTCGCGAACGGTCTTTAATTATAACATGCCACTGAGACGGATGGACGAGCAAATCCTTATGGAGTTGGAAGCCTCAAATAGTCTCGTTTGAGGGGCATGCGCAAGCAGCCGTGAGACTCTTCAGGGTTTGTGGCCATGCAAGAGCAATTGAAAGAAGCTCAATGTAAAATCGAAGAGCATACTGCCTGTGAAGCAGATCACGCCCGAGTTGCGAATGAGCAGAAGGAAAAGATCGAGTGACTTTCCTTTGTAGAAAAGTATCTGTAGGAAACTGATCCGTATTTTCTTGACTTCCTTCAGACTCATAGACCAGCAGCCAACACAGACGGTCGTCCCCCAACATGTACAACTTAACTCCATCTGCTGCATATGTTACTTGTCCCTCTGCCTACCGTAATTCGTTTTTGGTGTATGAATTCAAAACTCCTTAATATTGGAGTTTGCATGTGTAGATAATTTTTTGTGTATATATGCAACACAAAATTATTAAAGTTATCAATGTTTTCTTGAAGCAAATCTCGTATCATTCAAATTGAAGTATCACCAATTACCAAATCGTTAATTTGAGAAATGGCATAATACCAAATTCTTATTTTCACGCAAATGTAACAGTCGTCAATTAATGGTATCTGGATGTCCCTCGTATTCGATGCATAGTCGTTAGATTAGTCGTTAAACAGTTGTAAAGTGTCACTGAAGAGTCGCCAAAACGTCACCATAGTCTACCACTAAATCGTGACTATACTAGTCAGTCACATAATAGTCGCCACATAGTGGCGAGATCATAACCATAATCGTATATGGATGTTCTTATTAGTCACGGGATAGTAGTTAAAATGGTCGTTACCCAGTCACTACATAGTAGCTAATATTTACGACTACTATCTAACTATACTATACAGTCACATATTAATCGCTCAGTCATCACCTCGTTTAACAACTATTTGATGACAACATTTCTCCGTCGGCATCTGGACTCCCTCAATAGTCGCACAAATATCGTTGTAATAGTCGCAAATGAGTCTTTATATCTTCCGACAATGCTACGTCTGTTTTACAATGACCTATGTTAATCGTATAAATAGTCGTAACTCGCTAACTAATAATAAGACTATACGATTTATCGACTATGGATTTACGACTACCATATTTAGTCGTCATATAGTCGTAAAACGGCGATTAACGACTATTCTCCGATTAAAAGTGCATTCGTGAAAACTATGTTTTCTTGTAGTGAATATAGATCAATTAATAACTATAAATTCTGAACATAATTTCGAGCCTAATCTAATTTCGAACCTAAACTAATTCCAAGGCTAATCAAACTAGAAATTTAATAAATATACACTATAAACAACATATAAATATTAATATATACATAATTTTATTTATATATAACAAACGTATATATATATATATATACTTTGCCGAAGGAGGAAGCCGAAACACCCCATCCCAGCTAGTAAGCCTAAGAAGGTTATTTACGTTCAGCCAATAACTGAAACGGATCCATTCAATCTATTTTAAGGGTCTTATTCGTTTCCTTAAGTCATTTTCGATGCTTATATTCTGAGATTCATTTATTAGGGTCAATATGCAATAATGCTTAGGCTTAGAACTGGATTTCATTAATAACTCAGGGTATCGATACAATCATTAAGTTTGCTCTATAGGCTAGTACAATTGTTTGATCCTATTACAACCAGTCTATTCCACCACCCTGTCCGCCTAAGTCTTTGTCTCGCGCCTAAGCCCGATCAGTCTCACGATCAACTTTAGGTCCTGCAACAAAGAGGCATAAGTAATCTATAGATTAACTTAGTTTGTTCATGCGGCCTCTAAGTTCTATATGATCCGGACAACTTATATATAAATTCCCCCATCCTAAAATGTTCATATAAGGCATAGGAAAGGCATGAGTATGGACAATCCGTCCAACCCTTAATCTCTTCCAACCTAACCATATATAATGACGCCTAAGGAAAACGCTCGGATCATGGCTGAGACTTGGGCAAGGTCATTCTGATCCTTAGCCAAAACCTGCTTGATCCCTAATTCCTTATAACTCTAGCCAGATCGGTTATCGGCCATCAATCAATAACTGTTCAAGTAGAATATTGAATATAAAGCAAGAGTATAGTTACAACCGATCGCATAGCCAGTCCGACGATCTGTTCGCCTTAACCAAGAGTCACAGACTTAATACAGGATGGTATATGTAGTCACATTTGGCTTTTCTGCCCTTTTGTTGTGATCCTTAGTCGTAGACAGAACCATGCTAGATCCCTTGCTGCAATCCGAGATCGCTTAGGGCTAAGCGCTCCCATAAAATGATAATCCAATCTTCTTCCTTTCCTTACTTTTCTCACGATCGCTTTTAAGTCTTTATGAGAATTTCCTGCATTTTCTGTGTGTCCGAAAAATTTCCCAAAGCTAGATATTTATAGGCAATTTCCCAACTGCCTTGGCCAGAGAATGGGTGTGAGTTGCATGTCCGAACATTCGCATTTGTTCATGGAAACCTTTCGTTCATAACCGCTCAGCTTGGTCACTAGCTAAATTCAGCCAACTAGCTTCCTTAATAGTCGAACACTCATCCTAGCTGATTTGATCTTCCGGACTACTTATCGAGCTGATCCAGCTGGTCTTGCTCGATATTTCAGCTTGTTTCAGTTTGTTCCATCTTGTTCCAACTGATTATATGGACAACTTAACCTTTCGTTGTTGATTTTGGCTAAGTCTGCACTTGATGTTAACCGGATGGATCAATCCCTCGATTCCACCCCAAAATTATACATCCGGTTCCCTTCCAGCTGAATCTTCCCCTTGATTCGATCTTAATCCTTCATAGACTCATTCTATCTGAGTTTATATTAGTATAACCATCCCACGGTCCATCTATGGTCAAGTTTCTAGGCTGCCCGGTCACTAAAGGATACACACCCCCTTATATAGTCAAAACACTTTTTTTTATTTGGCACCAACAAACATTGATATTGTCTAAATCACTATTATTTTCCAAATTAAATGAATTAATTCAGAAAATAATGTTTTTCACCATTGACGAGTTTCTATCATCTCCTTCATGGTTTTCCTCTTTCAACTCGGTCATGGTGCATCTCGGCGATTCTATTGAGGATCGGGGATGTTACAGAAGCGGCGGTAAAAGGAGTCACCGGGAAGAGGAGTCGCTAGAGGAGGAAGCGCCGGGAGGAGGAATTACTGGGAGGAGAAAATGCTGGAGAAGGCAGGGCCAGATAAGGTCGAGCAAAGCAGGAGCACCGTAGAAGGCCTAGTAAGGGAGAGGCGTGGAGAATCTCCGAGAGAAGGAGTCGCCGGAGAGAGGGAGCGTCACCGGAGGATTTCGACAAAGAGAGGGAGAGAGAGGGTTCGGTGGAACGAGAGAAGAAGAAAGAGTAAGAAGAGTAGTTTTAAGTTTAATAGAGTATTATGATCCATCGCTAATCCGTTATTAAGTAGCGACGGATTAGTGACGAGTCATGGTAAATCGTGGTTAAATCATGGCCGTAAAATTAGAAATATTTCAGATTTCCCCGCAGGGGAAATTAATTTTTATTAAGAGATGGATTAACGACGAATCAATCATTAATCAGTCGCTTAGTAACAACGAGTTAACAAGGAAAACCAAATCTTCATCCTACACGTGTATGTATATTTTCGTATTAAATTCGATACTATTAAGCATTGAATTAACTACGAACACGTTAATTCGATATTTAATGAAATATGTATCACTGTCCATTTGAGGTATAGGGTTTAGGGTTCGAAAAATTATTATATTTATTTGGTATTAAGCGACGGATTAACGACGAATGGTCGTTAATCCGTTGTTACGTAGGAATATTTTTTCAGCCCTAAATTGGTAATTGTATAGATATTTGATATACATGATTGTTGAAATGTACTTTGGAAGTATAATCTTATCAAAGAAACACAAAAAACAAATAACGTCGTTTTGCAAACTTGATTAGTAAGAATGAATGTGTTAGAACCTTATACTTAAACTTTGAACTTTAAAGATTAAGTCTTAAAGTGTTTGAACTTCTTATGTTTAAACGGATAATAATTTAGTAAGAGTATATAATCTTTGCAAGTAAACTTTGAACTTCTTATGTTTAAACAGATAATCATTTGTTTAGTCACAGCCGCTAATTAACGACGGATATATACATATATATATGAGTATACAACTGACACCAATACTAGAAGAAAATATGGATATCTGATTACATTATATATAACATTTAAATTTTTCGTCTTTGGACTCTTCACCGTGTTCTGCTTTTTCTCCATGATTGTACCAAACAAAATAATTTAGTGTAAATCCTCGGGTCATTAATGATGTCAAACCTTGTCAACAGGAATTAATTTCATATTCTTGCATTGACAAAGACATAACATCTTACCGCTGTCTATAGTTATCAATGTGTGAATGGCATCATCCATGAATATTTGAAGCCCATCACGAAACTCTTTCGTCACAGCTCCTTCCGCATCCATATATCAATACATCAAACACCTTAATTCGTATATTGATATGTTTGAAAGATATTGAGTTTTTAGGTGTTTTCAGATGTGTTTTTTATTTTTGAAGTAAGGGGGTATTTATAGTATTTTATTAAGGTTTTAAGACGAATTAACGAGGACACCTAACATTTGTCATTATTCGCATGGATTTAGTGACGAACTGTTATAATATTTTTTTTTTAAATATAAATTTAACAGATAAAATAGAAAAGCTACAAATTTGAGTCACTTGAGGCATTATCGGCCTCCTCGGACTCTTCATCGTCATCAAATTCATAGACTTTTTCAGACTCAGCTTCTTCATTTGTGTCTTCGGGAGAGACTCAAATTGTCGAGTGTGGGAACTGATAAGTAAAACCTCTTATGTCGTCTCAGTAGGTGTTGAAATGAAACCGCGACTATCTTCTTGCTTTGGCGTATCTTATACTCCAACTATACTACCCCATGGAGAAACTCTGGTAACTGACAGCCAACAAATCCTAGATGTCCTGACACGCAGATACGGTATGAAAGGTAACTTGCTCTGCTTGTGAAACTAGTATGAAACACTCGAATTTCTTGTACCGTCTTGTGTCATTCATGTCCACGACCCCAAAATGTTTTACTCGGACACCTCGACCAACCACTGGATCAAACCAATCACACTTAAATACCATTGTTTTCACATTCAACAATCTTGTGTACTCAATCTCGATAATTTTTTGCAAAACCCATAAAAATCTGTTTCACCCCTCACACATACACCATAGTTTGTGGTCGCTCTGTTTTGTCCATGCTTATATGTGTGAAATACGTATCCCCGAGTGAAATAAATGGGTGCGGTTGTTATTCTAGCGACGGGGCCTTGAAGCACCTCAAGCAACCATAAAGGATAACGAGTATCACCAGGATCCACCTGCATACAAGTGTATTTTGTTAAGCCACAAATTATATAAATTTCGAAACTGTATTGAATCTAGTAATTAACCTAAGCATACTTGGTTCCTTATCCATATTGTGAAATATTGGTCTTTCCGTCTGTTGATCTCATTGTCGGATACCCCCTCGACCGCTTCCCGAACTTGAGTCTCAAACATGCTGCAACACCGAACAATTAGATATAACCACATAGTTATTTAAAAGTGGTGGATGATAATGTACCATTATGTATATATACCTCTCAAAAGGACGAGAATCCTCACAGTTTAGAAGGATGTATGTATGTGCAATACGACTGTCTTCCGCACTACCCCACCATTCTGATCTCAATTTACCGCTTAGACGACCAATAAGTGAAAATATGTCTTGAACATCATCAACTAGATATGCTCGTCTGTCTCCACCATCATCGTACTGATGAGGCCTTATCTTACGTGTGCAGAATTTTGTAGTGAAATAGTATGATGTCAAATGAGACGTTGCTTTTGTTAGACTTCCAGCAACAATACTTCCTTGTACCCTAGCTGTATTTTTGCCTTCCCCTTCAGATGTTTCATGAAACACTCGAACGGATACATCCACAAAAATTGAACAAGTCAACCTAGTTTTGCTTCATGTGGGAGATGGATAGGGAGATGTTACATGACATCAAAAAATGACGCAGGAAAGATCTTCTCCAAATTGCATAGTAGTATGTGAATATTAGCATGCAATTGTACAATAATATCTTTTGATAGTGTGTGTGCTGAGATCTCGGAAAAATGATACTATACCTAGCAAGAAAATCAATACACATTAGCCTTCATGACTTGAACAGTTACCCCAAATTAATCAACATTATTTACTTCACCTACCTGCAAGTGCTTCGCTTACTTTCGGGGGAAGGAGTTTGGCAAGAGCAAAGGGAAATAGTCTTTGCATGAACACATGGCAATCATGAATCTTCATTCCTGTGAATTGTTTTACCTTAATCAACACAACTAGAGAGACTAGAAACATACCCATATGGGAAGCAAACATCTGTTTCACCCACTCAAACAAGGCCGATGTTGCTTCTAAATTCAACCAAAATATAGGAACTGGTGCAACTCCGACTGATGTGATATGCAACTCGTTTTGTGCGCAAATATCATGTAAGTCCAACCTTTATTTCAAGTTATCTTTAGTTCTTCCCGGCACATTAGACAGTGTATGCATGATGTTATCACAGAAGTTTTTTCGATATGCATCACATCAGGATTGTGTCTTAGCAGATGATCTTTCCAGTAAGATAGTTCCCAAAAAAATGATTTTCTTATGCCAATTATGGTTTTCACCATATCCATCGGGCATATTAGATGGAGGTAGGTTGTAAGGAGTCAATATTACCGGCCACAAAGAATATTTGTCTACCAGACATACCAAATGGACTAAATCCATATGTGAAAAGACCAAAGTATACATTTCCAACCTGTCTGGAAAATTAAGGATGTACCGTCTTAAAGTATTTCCACGCCTATGCATCTGAAGGATGAGTCACTCCCCCCCCCATCCGTCTGTGAATGCTCAACATGCCATCTCATAGAAGAAGTTGTTCTTTCAGACTGAAACATCCGTTGCAACCTATCCGTTATGGTAAGATACCAGATCCTTTGGTGCGGTATTGGGTTCCGTTTGCTTCAATGCGGCTCATATCGTATTTCCAAAAAAGCATGTAGTTATCAACACATATATCAATCATCTCAGAAGGTAAACTAAGGCTATAAAGCATTTTCTAAATCTCATAATAGCTTCCCGAAGCCAAATTATCATCCGGTAAATATTCTTTAAAAAGATATGCCCAATCATTCATTCAAACCTTAGCTAAGTTATGATCAGTTTTAATGTTCATCATCCTAGCTGCGAACGATAATTTGGACAACCCTTCTCTACATCCATCGTAGAGAGGCTGATTTGTTGCGTTTAGCATATCATAAAATTGTTGGGAATCTAATTTGGGTTCCTCAACATCATTACGATCATTACTTATTGTTTGGAGAAATGCATTTGTAACAATTTCATGCACCCTATCATGCTCGTGATAATTATACTCTCTGTGATAACCGAATTGATCATGGTTAACATGCATTTTATTTTCATGTTGAACATTGCTACTACTACTTCTGCATCATATCCACTACTATAACATTCTCCGTGTTGATACCATATATAATAATGTGGTGTAAATCTTCTATTCAATAAGTGATGCCAAACTGTCTCAACAAGAATAAACTTCAGATTCATGCATTTGGGACAAGGACATAACATCTTACCGCTTTCTATAGTTATTGATGTCTGACCTGGTTGATACATGAATATCTCAAGCATATCTCGAAACTCCTTTGTCCCCGCTCTTTCCGCATCTTTACGTTGATACTTTCAAGTCCATAGTTCGTATATAGACATATTTTTGGAAAGGAATATTTTTTAGAGAGAGTTGTAGTTTTTGGTACTTTGAGTTGTGATTTTCGTTTTGAAGTATGAAGTATTTATAGATTTTTTTACAATTTTGCAACGAATTAGCAATGATTTCGCAACAGATAGTAATATCAATGATTTAACAACGATTTTCGGTTGAAATAACGATAGAAACACAAGTCGCAAAAAACAGGTATAAGTTATTAAAACATGTCTATCTACTAAATAACTACGTTACATTTTGATGTTAATTCATCGTATTATACTACCAATACATTTCATCGCTAGATCGTAGCATTATCTAACGAATTAACGACGAACTATGGCGACTTCACATAAACGTCACTAATTCTTTGTTACTTGCTACGATTAAACGTCGAATATATTTCATCAATTAACAACGTATTTACAACAAACATTCATTTCTTCGTAAAATTGTCGCAATGTGCTGGCTAATTAGCGGCGGATGTATTTCGTCGCTAGATTTCGTTATGGTTTTCTTGTAGTGTTTAGTTTAGGTGGGCATTTAATCTTCCAAGTAAAAGATTGTAATGATTTAAGATATGGTCCCAAGAATAGAATATCTCTAATTTTATCCGGGTAATCTTATTATGTGTGATATCCTGATTTAAACGTATATTTTTAGATTTTGTGAAATGATATATGTTAGTATTAGATTGTTAGTCATGTTTGTTTTAGAAATTGCTGGTCTCAAGCGTGAGTTTGGGATCCAACAGTCATTCCATATTCAAATTGATTCCCCTGTTCTCATCCTTTTGATAAGCCTTTTTAACCAGAGATTTAACGGATATGATACTCTTCTACTCGTAAGATGGTGAGAGTGATCTGATTGGATCCAGAGTGTTCGTTTTCCGAAAATATCTGCCTTTGAAAACCTTAGAGAATATCATGTCCGGTTTATCAGTTAATCCCCATAATTGTTTGGCAAACAAAAACTGTGTTAAATTCCTTTAATGCCTGAAATCCAATACCTATGTTTCCTTTTTCCTAACAAAGTTTATCCCAAGATATCTAATGCATATCTTTTCTCGATCCACCTGAACTCCACCAGAAATGAGAAACTACACTTGTCAACTTCGTAGTCACTATTTTAGGGAACCGGTAACAAGGCATTACATGATTAGGCAACGCAGTTGCCACCTATATTATCAAAACCTCTTTGCTTCCTTTTGTTTGAAACTTTGCTGTCCATCCCTTTATGATGTTTTGGAGTATGTCTTGAAGAAATCCGAATATTTGTGTCTTCGCTCCGCCGAAGTTCTTTTTAGTATTCCCAAATATGAACCCATACTACTCAAAGCGGTAATTTCCAATATCAATTTTATTTGTTCAAAAATTCCCTCATCCACTTTGTGTCCAAACTGAAGTGATGACTTTGTAAAATTTATTTGTTGCACTGAAACTTGATAATAATTAAGAATATGTAGTATTCCTTTCATTGCTTCTTTTTAACTTTATATAAAAAATAGGTTATCATCTACAAAAAAAACTTTTAGCATTGGGATTATCCACCTGAAAATGCCACTTCCAATCTCTCATCACCCGTTCTTCATAGACAACAAGTACTTGAACCATTATCTGAAAAAAAAAAACAGGAATAAACCACACGTTAGCATTCGAGTTTACAATTGAGACTTCACCGTGAATTCTTGTAATGAATAAGGATAAATTCATAAATTCATAAAACTGATTTAAGATAGAATATAACACATTGGGTCATGAAACTCATACTTTAACAAATAACAATAACTAATACACATGAAAAAATATTAAATCTGAAAATACAAAGGTGTAGCTACAAATTCAATCACCAAAAAAAGTAAATTTATTCATAAACTGATTAGAACATGAATTATCTTAGGTAACCTTGAGGATTCCAAGAGCTTTGCACCTGAGGTTGAGAGTTTGACGACGGACCTTGAGCTTCAGAGATCTTTGGTGAACGTGAGTTGGTTTCAATAAGATGGTTTGGCGGTGGAAACTGGCATACATGCAGCTGGGTTTGTTTGAGAGGGAAAAACCATGGCGGAGACCGACCCGTTGTCGGAGTGAAATTGTACTGCTCAAGTAGATCCGCCGGCGTAACTGGTGTCGAGATCGAAGGGTTCTAAGAGAGAGATATGAATGAATGAGGGCTTGTCGTTTATGATTAAGATTACGAAATCGACAAAGAAAGATAGAATTTCTTAGAGAATTTTGACAGAGATTCAACAAGTTCTCGGAGATTTGGCGACAGAGATCAATTTTAGGGTTAACGATTTTGTCCGAGACTTAGTCGATTTGGGGGAAATTTTAGGGAAAAGGTTTAGGCTGGCTTAAAATATTTGGGCAAAAAAATCTGGGAAATTTTCCGCGTGTTCAATTCGCTAAATTTTTTGGTTTATTTGGTCCCAAAACAGTCGCGAGTTTTGGACTTTTATATATATATATATACACTATGCTTCAGGGTAATGATCGATTAATTTTTAGTGGCCTAGTAGGTCAGAGCTAAGTATTTGGCCATCGGGTCTTGAGTTCAAATGGAGATTATGTTGTTTTGGATTTGTTTCTCATGATTTTGTAATAAGGAAATGTAAATGACGTTTTAAAATCTACATCATTTCTTCACGTCAGCTATATGCATATAACACATTCAATTGTATGGTACATTGTTCCTACGACGTTGCTCATTAGGCTTCCATCTTAGTGAATTACAAATCTCACACTTATCTAATCTTTCGTCATCTTTCCAAAATATCATATAATTATTAATGCACACATAAATTGTATGACATGGAAGGTCTAAACTGCGCATCAAAATTTTCTCGAAATTTGACCTAGTTGTCTGGTTTCCTTCGGGTAAATAATCTGACATTTCACATATTGAATCCACTAACTTCTCACTCATATTATAATCTGGCATAAATCCATTCCTATAAAAATGCTTCCAAATTCTACTCCCGGCATAAATTTGTCGTTCTTGCAAACACTACAAAGACAGAGAAAATTACAGACATTGCTATATGAAAGAGGTTGACTATTTGTATATGTCATGAATCTGTTGGATGTTCATCGGTAATGGCCCTTATTGATGGATTATCAACTGAATGAATCCATCGGTTTTATTTCCTCAGAATTCGATATCCGTCGGTTTTCTGTCGGTAATTACTGATGGATTATCGACGGATAAATACTTATGCTGAACCGACGAAATATCGAAGAGTCAAAAACCAACAGTTATACGTTGGTTATCAACAAGAATAAACCGAAGGATTACCGACGGGTATTACCAACAGTTGTTTTGTCGGTAATCCGTTCGTTTATACCCATCGGTAAACCGTCAGATTATACCAACAAATAACCGACGGATATTTACCGACGGTTACCGATGAAAAACCAACGGTTCTAAACTGACGATTTACCGACAGATTACAGACGGATAGAAACCGACGAATTACCGATGGTTTTTAATATATATATATATATATATATTTTTTAATACAATAAATAATTTTGTAAATTACAAAATATATTTATTAATATTAAAATTAAAAATTTATGAAATAAAAATATATTATAAATTATTAAAATATTCAAAAAAATTTAAAAGTATTCCAATTAAATAAAATCTAGATCTGAAAGTCCGAATCCCGATTTCCCCATGTCCATGTCCCGTTCCCGGAGCTCCTTATCTCATTTTCGGAGCTACTTGTGCTACTTCCGCTCCCGCTCCGGAAGCTACTGGTCGGTCCCACTCCTGCCAGAAGACAACCAAAAATCATGAAGTCCAGCATCTGAGCTGGCATCTCATGCATCTTCCGATTCGTTTCTTGCTGTTCACTTTTACTGCTGCCTGAGTCTCCTTCAACGCTGAGATTTCTTCATTTTTCTCCCTCAACGCTTAGGTAAAGGAGCCATCCGAATGGAAGCGGTAAAGCGGTGTCGAGAGCTTCTATGCGACGTTTCCTAAGACGAATAAATGACCCTTACTTTTCTGCGAAAAACTTATATATACAAGTTAGAAATTAAATAATCTAAAATTAATAATAATAGAAATAATTAACATAAATTTTACCTCGAGAAAGATCTAATTGATATTTTCTTGCGATAGCGAAATCCCTGAAGTCAAGCCTTCCTTGGATTGATGGGATAGCTCTTCTGCTACTCGCTTCTTCGACGCCTCGATAACTCTCCGAGCGATCGAATCCAAAATCTCGCTGGTAGTCTTGTTTTTGTGGCGGTCCTCGACCAGCTAAATATACATCGGCTCTCGTCCTTCTTGCCGGGTCTACAATACGATCTCACCTTCTTTTGGAACTCCTTCTCCACAAGTTCAGTATACTTCTTATCCCAAGTATACTCTTGCTACTAAAAAATGTTTGGTATTAATAATTAATATTAATACAAAATTTGAAAGATAATAAATGAAGATATGTTCCGCAAACTGGCGGAACCAGTTATGCCTATCCAACAATGGCATCTCGGAGTACGTCGGATAGGCATACCCAAGCATGATGTACATCATACTCAAGATGCTATTCGTGATCTTAACATCCGTCATCCCGAACCTAAAACTCAAAAACATTAAATGATAAACGTATATAATACAAATGAGAAAAAAATGAATTTACCAAAGCCAAAAAAACTTACCAATATGTAGGATGTGCACCCTTGAAATGGGGATCGAGTCGTATCAGCATCTCTCGTCCCAGTTGCTCGACTAATGCCTCAATCTTTGGTGCACTGGAGGCAGGAACATTACGTGTCTCCGGCACCCGAGACACAGAATGGCTCCCACTAGAAGCATGTTGACGAGCCTGAGTCGTTCGGGGCTGAGCTGGTCGGGATCGTCGAGGCTCACCCGGTCGAGGCTGAGCCGTTTGAGAAGCCCGTAAAGCCTCAAACTCTTGAAATTTTTCTCTATTCCCAATAAAACAGAAATAAGTTTTAAAAAGTTTTAAAAATTACAAAAAACTTATAAAATTTACAAAATTATGTAAAACATTATGAAACACTTATTAATTATAAAAATTATATAAAACTTTGTGAAATAATATAAAAAGTTATAAAATGATAAAATTTATTAAAAAAAACTTAAGATACTATCAAAATTATTAAATAAATATATGAAAGCTATAAAAATTATAAAACATATATATTTAATAAAAAATATATACATAAAAAATTAAAAAAATTTAAAAACGTTTTCTATAAACATTTTTTACAAAAAGTTTTAATTTTTTACTAAAAAAGTTTAATTAAATATAGAAAAACCAAAAAAAACATTACATAACGTTTTCTAAATGTCTTACAAATTTTAAAACATTTGAAAACGTTTTTAAAAATTTAATAAAATGTTTTTAAACAATCACTAATTAAATAAACCTAAATGAATTCCTAAATCACTCTAAATCACCTAAACTACCAAGACATTTCATTAGAACACCATATGCATCATTGCAACTAAAATCTATCAATCTAAAAAATCTATTTTTATTGAAACTAACAGCATAAAACGAAAATACAATAGAGGGGTTAAGAACTCAGCGCTTAACTCAATGCTAGCTGTAACTGAGAAAATACACCAGAAGATGTCGATGAACATCAAGTGTGATCAACCCACAGAGCAGCAAGGGACCATATGTGCAGTTTCAAGTGATTACAACATGACAAAAAGATAAATTCACAACATTATCAACTGCTGACATGCAATTTACCTTCCTTCCTTTACTAAGCTTATGCCTAACTATCTGCCCCACTGTTGGCTGCAAAAAAGGAAGCTCATTTATAACACGAGAAATTCAATACTGTAGAACAAAATCTGAACATTTGGGTAGAGAAATAGAATGTTTACCTTTACAGGCTGAAAACAATGATCAACCACATATTGCACTCTGTTATCCTCATGAGGCGAAGAAACATAAGGAGGGATCGAAGCTAGATTTGACTGAGCAGCAGCAGCAGTACTTGAGGTTTAAGCGGATTGCATCCTGGATTTTGGCTGCCTTTTTCGAGCCTCCCCTGGTGTTTTTATCGGCCCCTCCATCTGAAAATCACAGCAATTGCAAGCCCAGCGATAGCACCAATAGATCTTGAATCCTAATTACAAAAACAGCTAGTTTTGAGCTAAACCAATTCAAATTTCAGACGGAATCGATATTACTTAAGAATTAGTTCCCTAGAGTTCGCATTTATCAAATTACTATCCTTAAGAAGCTCAAATTTTGAATATCCCATAATAATCAAAATTTTCCGACGTCCTTATAGCACAAAATCACATATATTATGCCATTAATTCTACAAAAATCTGAGAAGTGATTCTCCTTTCCATCTGCAAACGCAAAAGTCATGCTAATTAAAAATCACTAGACTAGTCTCAGTGTGTGTGGATGCAAGAAAAAAAAAGATTTATTGTAGAACTTCAAACAGAGTTAAGGAAGTGGAGAAGGTCTAGTTAGAATTACCTGTGTGAAAAATGGAAGGACTCTCCTCCATCCATACTCATGAAAGCTAGTAGCATGGTCATAATATTTATTAACTATCAATATGTATATCTCCGGTTCAATGTATACAGATTACCGGTTTTATATTGTTGTACAGATTAGATGGTTTAGCTGGTTTAGTCACTGTATATATATGTTGTAACACAAACATTTACATTTACGTTGAATAACAGAAACATTTCTCAATGTCTCTCGAATGGATTATGTTATCTAATACAGTATTAGAGCAATTCCAGCTCAAATCTCTGATTTTCGTTTGATTTTTTCTTCTTTTCACCAATCAATTGCTTACTTGAGCTCAATTTTTTCATCGGATTGCTATCGGAAACATCGTCGTCATCGTTGCGAACTTCTTTTCTGCTATCTCTATTTTGAGCTTCAATTTGTTCAAAAATGGTGAAACAAGGCAGAAAACAACGAAATCAACACTCGTCTCCGATTCCTAATTCATCTGGAGTACATGATCAAGCTTCACTTGATGGATTTGAAGTTGAACAAGAACCGTTCGTCAATTCTTCTGGCAAACGACGTCTGAATTCGTCACCGATGGAATCATACGACAATGTTCATAGTCCATTGTTCCTTCACGCTGCAAATCATCCAGGTTTATCGATTGTTACTCATATTCTTGCTGGAACGAATTATGGCAATTGGTATATAGAGATGAAGATTAGTCTCGATGCGAAGAATAAACTGGCATTTGTAGATGGATCTCTTCCTAAGCCTGATGTTAATGATCGTCTGTTCAAAATCTGGAGTAGATGTAACAGCATGGTTAAAGCTTGGGTGATGAATGTTGTTAACCAGGAGATTTATGATAGTATTTAATACTATGAGGATGCCTCACAAATGTGCATGATTTGTTCAAAAGGTTTCGCGTGAGAAATTTACCAAGGAAGTACCAACCTGAACAATCGATCTACAATCTCAAACAAGGGAATCTGGATCTCTCTGCTTATTATAATAGGAAGAAGGCTCTTTGGGAGAAACTTGCAAATACAAAGACTAACTCTGCAAAGAAATGTGATTGTGAAGGAGATGTTAGAGGATGCTGAGACAAGTCGTATAATCAAATTTCTTATGGGATTAAACGATACTTTTGCGAACATAAGAGGTCAGATAATGAATATGAGACCACATCCTGGCTTATCTGACATCTACAACATGTTGGATCAAGATGAGAGTCAAAGGATTGTTGGCATCACAGAGAAACTGATTTCTCCAGCCTCTGCATTTCAAGTTCAAGATTATGGATTATCTGATCAGTCGAAAGTCTTTTTAGCTCATGGTTTAAGAAGACTAAATGTTCTCATTGCTTAAAGATGGGACACACTGTGGACAAATGCTACAAATTACACGGTTTTCCTCCATGTCATCCTAAAGCAAAACATGTTCCACAGAGTGTTGTTTCTGCAAACATTGCTACTATTAATAGCATTCCACAGCTCTCTCTAGTGGAACATATGCAAAACAACTTTGAGAACATGTCTAAAGACTAGATACAGAACATGATTTCGTATTTTACTGCTAAGCTTTATAACAATACCGTCATCTCCTCATCAGAATCTCCTTGTTCTTCGACTTCAATCTCTGCACCTGTTATCTCCTCGGTTACAGGTACATTTATGGATCTATACAGTCAATCATATTATGACATGTTAATATCTTATGTATCTACATAACCAAATTTATCTCTTAGAGCTTGGGTTCAGGAGCCACTCACCATGTTACCCATAGTAAAGACTTATTTATTGACTATAAAACCTTAGATAGTACTTTTGTTACTCTCCTTAAGGGTTACACAGTCACAATAGAGGGTATACGTTTCATTCAATTTACTGATGCTATCTCTCTACATAATGTTCTTTACATTCCAGCATTCAAATTCAATCTTTTGAGTGTTTGTGTGTTAACTAAATCTTTGAATTCTAAAGTGAGTTTTTGATATATCATGGTTTTTACTAGTTTTATGCCTTGATATAGTTGTGTTTTTAGTGTCTTTTGTGTTCTTTTAGAGTTTTTTACAGGTATAATCAGGTTTGGAGCATATTTGGAGATAATGGAGCATTTTGGAGATTTTTGGAGTGTTTGGCCGAGAGATAGAGTTCACTGTCCGAAACAGAGAAAGGTGTCGATCGTTGCACACTTGCAACGGTCGATGCACCAGCGAGATGGGCCAAAAACTCGGCGGTTTAGAAGAATCAAGATATTGCACTTTGATCCAGAAGTTCCTGATATTTACAAAGAAGCCCATGGCCGAGATTATACCTATATAATCAAGTTTTAGTTGTTTTTATTAGATACGCTTTCATAATTAAGAGCAGAGGATTTTTAGAGCCTTTGGGGCTGATCTGAACCTATTACTTCATCTGTATTTGGAGAAGATTTCGAACCCCTTTTACTCTTATTCTTTTATGCAATTTATTCATCATATGATCATGTTTTCATTATCTATGTCTGAGTAGATTCCTTGTTAGGTTTAGGGTTTCTCACATAGGATTTCATGACTTGCTAGACTTGTTCAAATTCAGTTAAGGATTCATAACTATATCTGTTCTTCAATTTAATTGTGCTTAAAGCTAGTTCTAACCTGATCAATTAGAATCTAGATCTTAGGTTGCTAAATACGTCACGGAAGTGGGGTTTAGGAATCTGAACTAATTAAATTGGGCAATTAAACTTTGCGCAAACGGAAGTTTGGTTTAGGATAATTGTGAACATATCAAACTTGGGATTAATGCTAGTTTAATCTGTTAGTTCTCGCAAACGAAAGTTTGGTTTGCTGCACTTAGACTTAGAGAATTATCGCAAAGGAATTTGGTTAATTCTATATCTGTGTTTTGAGTTCTAGAACTGTGCTTAATTAGATCCTTGCTGAATGAACTGTCTGCTTGTCTGATTTCCTGAGAATACCCTAGACTTAGCGCTCTTAATAACTTGCTTTCACAACCAACAATCTCTGCTTTTTGTTTACTTTCTCGCACCGCTTTTAATTCAATTACATTGCTTTCTTTCTAGTATTAGTCTCTACTGTTCTGATCTATTGAGACCAAGTGTCCCTGTGGATTCGATAACCCTATATACTACTTTGACATTGCTGTTCACTTGCAGTTTAGAATAGGGATTAATTCTTGACCTATCAAGTTTTTGGCGCCGTTGCCGGGGACTCTTAGAGTCTTCGATAGGACCGAACTTAGGGTTTTTACTAGAAATTTTTCTTTTTGTTTTTGCTTTTTCGTTACATTTTTATATTTTTCTAACTTTTTCTCTGTTTCTTTCTGTCGCAGGTACAACTTTCGCCTTGCGTCGATCGTTGCATCCCTTGCGTCGATCGTCACTAGGCGATTCTGAGATTGAATCGATCGTTGCACTGATAGCATCGATCGTTGCTGGACGATTACAGACAGTTTATGCCAACGCAGAAAACTCGAAGTAATCCGAACTCGAGCTTGCTTAATCTCGGACTAGAGGAACTTGGACGTCTAGAAAGGACTATCAGAAGAGAAAAGAGAGAGAGAATGGTACGAGAACGTCTGATCTTGATACCAGATGCTGAAGGTACCCTGAGGGACCGAGATAACAACCCGTACAATGCTGCTGGGCATCGGGTTGATGCTGAAGGGAATGTCATCCCTGATCCTCCTGAGCAACAACAACAGGAGCTGAACCAAAACCAGGGTCAAGGACAGGCCCAAGGTAGAGAGATGGTGGTTCATGAGAGGACACTAGCTGACTACAACAGACCTGATGAGTTTCATGCAAACCGAGCAGCTCTAGTGCTTCCTGCTTTTGAGAGGAATGATTTTGAGGTAAAGACCATCTACTACCAGCTGATGAGACAGATTGCTTTTCATGGTCTTCAAGCAGAGCAGCCTATGGATCACATTGACAAATTTGAGGACATAGTCACTGGCATGAAGTATGAAGGAGTATGCCCGGACTATCTGTTCCTTAAGCTATTTCCGCACAGTCTTGCTGGAGACGCTAGTGCATGGCTGAGACAACTGGCACCTGGTCAGTATACTACCTGGGCAGCCTTAAAGAGTGAGTTCCTGCGTCACTTTTATGATGATGCACGCTCGGATCAGTCCAGACAGGACATACTCACTTTTTCCCAAGGAGCTGTGGAGCCCTTGAAGACTGCCTGGATGAGATTTAAGCAGTATCAGCGTGACTGTCCACACCATGGATTCACAGAAGTACAGCTGATTGGTATCTTCTTCAGAGGCATAGATCTCCCTTATCAGACTGCGCTGGATAATTCCAGTAATGCTAATTTCAACACCAGAACTCCTACACAAGCTAAGCAGTTGATTGAGAACCTGATTGGCAGCAACAGTTGCAAGACAATGGATGAAAGGAGGAAGAAATCCGGTGGAACTGTAGAGAATTCTGATATAGCTAATATAAGATCCAGATTGGACACAGTCTACAATCTCCTGACAAGTAAGAAAGCTGTCCACTTTGCCCAAGATGTAGAGGTGATTCAGACTGAGGAGGAAACTCAGGAAGAAGATGTGAATTTCATAGGAGGTTCTGGTTTCCAAGGTAATAGATTTGGTAATCAACAGGGGAACAGATTCTCCAATGGAGGACAGACTGGTGGTTTTCAGAAGACCTATGGACAAGGTACTCAGAGAACCTATGGATCTACATCCTATCAGACTCCTCCTGCACCTACATCCCATGAGAGCAAGATGGAGGCTATGATGGAACAACTGATTGAGAGTCAGACCAAGATTTCTGTGGACTGCAACAAGAAGTTGGACGCTTTATATGAAGACCTCAATGGGAAATTTGAGTCTCTGAGCACTCACATGAAGCAGTTGGACACTCAGGTGAACCAGATGTCCAGCTCACTGAAGGGAAAAGGAGTGGCAGACACTCATGTTAAGGCCTGGTCTGTGTACATTAATGATGGATCTCACCTAGGTGAAAGATTTGAGCTAAGTACAGCTGAGTTGGTGACAGAACAAGAATTTTCGGATATTTGTGAAAAATTCTCGGGTGAAACCTGCTG
Organism: Orychophragmus violaceus; assembly: GCA_030180135.1. NCBI lineage: Eukaryota > Viridiplantae > Streptophyta > Magnoliopsida > Brassicales > Brassicaceae > Orychophragmus > Orychophragmus violaceus. The sequence continues at coordinate 46,254,682 of CM058229.1, read as the reverse complement.
CAGTGCGTCGATCGATGCAACATCTGTGCCGATCGATACACCAGTCGGGATGGCAATGATCGACACACCCTTAGTGTCGGTCGTTGCAGGGCGTGAACAGACAGAACTGTCGGATGATAGTGGCATAGATGCTGACTTGGAGCTTGATCGACTATTCAATGGAGCCTATGAGATTACTCAACAGGAGATCTACGAACAGATTTTTAGACAACACTCCTCAGTGTCTGAAGTGATTAGGCAAGAGATTGAAGAGCTGAAGAAATTAGAAGGGATTGGTGAAGAATTGGAAGAAATTCCAACTTATGATGATCCACCTTATCATCCATGTGTGCAGAGGTACCTGAACAAGATGTTGCCCCTGGATGATGATCTGAAAGACTGGGTGATAATAGTTCCTCAGCATATTAGTGATGTTCTGCTAACTAAGGTCCCAAAAAAGCTGCCTGATCCTGGAGTCTTTGTGCGGGATTGCTCTATCTTTGAGGATAGTTTTAGACGCTCTCTGTGTGATTTAGGAGCTGCTGGAAGTTTGATGCCTTACTCTGTGGTAGAGAAGCTGGGTATGTTGGATTTTACTCCTACTAGGACTTCTCTTGTCCTAGCTGATCAGTCCATACGAGTTCCTGAAGGGCTCCTTATGGACATTCCGGTGAGAATTGGAAACTACTTAGTTCCAACGGACTTCCTTGTGCTGAGATATGACTGTGATCCGGATGAAGCATTATTGCTCGGGAGACCCTTTTTGGCTACAGCAGGAGCATTGATTGATGTTAGGAACAGCTTGATAGACCTCCATCTGGGAGATGAACCACTGCACTACGAGATGGATAAGCTGCGAAAGCCGCTGATAGATGGGCAGACATTCACCATAAGGGATGCAGATTTTGAGCAGCCGGATAATACTATGGTTATAGATCCTGGAGCACATTTCACTCCATCTTTTCTTGGACATGAGCATTCCGCAACAGCCTACTCACCACCTTGGATGAGGAGACTTGAACAGAGACAGAAAAAGTCTCTGTCAGGACCTCCTGGTACCTGAAAATTCCCATCCGTCCGGTCAAGCTATTGACCTTAAACAAGCGCTGGGTGGGAGGCAACCCACCATTAGGTACTGGTGTTTTTCTACTTAATTTTTGGTGTTTTTGTTAGGATTTTACGTTTGTTTTTGTTTTTGGTGAGTTTATGTTTGCAGGTCTCGGACAAAATCGCAGTGCAACGATCGACGCACTTCTGTGTCGATCGTCACAACACGAAAGGAATCGCACTGCAGCGATCGTTGCGGTCCTGAGCAACGATCGACCATACACGAAAATCGCCAAGTAACGGTCGATGCACTTAGTGCAACGATCGATGCCTGAGCGACAGAGGTAAACCCGACAGAACTCAACAGAACTTTAACAATTTTTTTTCTTTTTACCGATCCTTCGCTGGACACTACTGGGGACAGTGTGTCTTAAGTGTGGGGGAGGTGCTACTGACTTTTGTTTTCTGTTTTCTTAAGAGTCAGTCCGTTTTTCAAAAAAAAAAAAAAAAAAATTTGTTTTATTGAGTCAAAATTGTTTAAGTAAGAAACTATGATTTTCTGAGAAGATTTACAAGACTTGCAGGAACTTAAGTAACCATTGGGATGAAATTGCAGGATCTATCTATGACTATTAGAAAACCCCATCACAGATCAACCTACTGGGAACACCCACATCACTTCAGGTATCAGAGGATCCTTTTACTGACTTCAATTTAATACTGACTTAGATTTCTCACCTAAGGGCTTGGTATACTTTGTGTCGGATTCCCTTGTTAGTTCTGACACAGCCTGTCAACCTATCCTATTTAGTTCCCTTCTCCTCTTCTGTAAAGTAAAAAAAAAAAAAGATAATAAACTGAGGATGAGTAAGTAACTCCGAAGTGGTCATGGGAAGGGTAGCAAATACTATTTTCTCTCATGTGATCCATGGAATGTGTCCAAAGTACACCCCATAACGGGAAGAACACTGATAAAAAAAAAAAAAAATGATACCCAGTGGGGAAAAATCAGTTGTTAAAGAAGGGAAAGAGAAGAAAGGGACTAGAGAAAGATAGTATGGTGGTCTAGAGCTGATAAGGTAAGAATCCATGTGCCCTTTGATCGATACCCCTTAGGTGAGACCGCACTTAAATACTTGCAGAAGTCAGTAGGGAGAATTTGAATGCTTGAATGTGATTGTGGAGTTTACCTAGGACAGTTGCTAAGTGTGGGGGAAGTACATGTTGGTCTTGATATCCTGTGATTGATTCTTTCAGTGGTTTACTAAGGGGAATCTGAGTATTGTAGCTTCTAGGATGAAATGAGTTTCTGAAGAGTTTTCAAACCTCTTCACCATGCTTTAGTTCTCTGTTTTGCTTGAGGGCAAGCAAAGGCTAAGTGTGGGGGAGTTGATATATCATGGTTTTTACTAGTTTTATGCCATGATATAGTTGTGTTTTTAGTGTCTTTTGTGTTCTTTTAGAGTCTTTTACAGGTATAATCAGGTTTGGAGCATATTTGGAGATAATGGAGCATTTTGGAGATTTTTGGAGTGTTTGGCCGAGAGATAGAGTTCACTGTCCGAAACAGAGAAAGGTGTCGATCGTTGCACACTTGCAACGGTCGATGCACCAGCGAGATGGGCCAAAAACTCTGCGGTTTAGAAGAATCAAGATATTGCACTTTGATCCAGAAGTTCCTGATATTTACAAAGAAGCCCATGGCCGAGATTATACCTATATAATCAAGTTTTAGTTGTTTTTATTAGATACGCTTTCATAATTAAGAGCAGAGGATTTTTAGAGCTTTTGGGGCTGATCTGAACCTATTACTTCATCTGTATTTGGAGAAGATTTCGAACCCCTTTTACTCTTATTCTTTTATGCAATTTATTCATCATATGATCATGTTTTCATTATCTATGTCTGAGTAGATTCCTTGTTAGGTTTAGGGTTTCTCACATAGGATTTCATGACTTGCTAGACTTGTTCAAATTCAGTTAAGGATTCATAACTATATCTGTTCTTCAATTTAATTGTGCTTAAAGCTAGTTCTAACCTGATCAATTAGAATCTAGATCTTAGGTTGCTAAATACGTCACGGAAGTGGGGTTTAGGAATTTGAACTAATTAAATTGGGCAATTAAACTTTGCGCAAACGGAAGTTTGGTTTAGGATAATTGTGAACATATCAAACTTGGGATTAATGCTAGTTTAATCTGTTAGTTCTCGCAAACGAAAGTTTGGTTTGCTGCACTTAGACTTAGAGAATTATTGCAAAGGAATTTGGTTAATTCTATATCTGTGTTTTGAGTTCTAGAACTGTGCTTAATTAGATCCTTGCTGAATGAACTGTCTGCTTGTCTGATTTCCTGAGAATACCCTAGACTTAGCGCTCTTAATAACTTGCTTTCACAACCAACAATCTCTGCTTTCTGTTTACTTTCTCGCACCGCTTTTAATTCAATTACATTGCTTTCTTTCTAGTATTAGTCTCTACTGTTCTGATCTATTGAGACCAAGTGTCCCTGTGGATTCGATAACCCTATATACTACTTTGACATTGCTGTTCACTTGCAGTTTAGAATAGGGATTAATTCTTGACCTATCAGTTTTACATCTGAAGCATGTTTTATTCAGGCTTTACAAAGGAATTTATGATTGGCCAAGGTAGTGATTAGGGCATCAAGCCATCATCAACCAAGATGCATAGAGGAGACATCAACCAGCCGGTCCATGCCATTGCAGATAAGCAACCAGGAGCTCAACCACTCAGCCATGGAGATTTCACTCATACCAAAAAACTCAGCATCAATGACTTGTATCAAACAACATTTATTGAAGTCATTGGTCAAGCCAGAACAGCCCCGGTTCATGTTGGATCACAAGTTATTCAAATTGCCAATCCGGAGCCATTTAAGAAAACTATGAAGACCACTTGGTTTATCACCTCTCAAACCAAGACTTGGCGACCATGAGAAATTTAATACAAACCAAAGAAGCTAGAAGACGTCCTAAGTCCATATAGAATGCACATAACTGTTGGGATTATGTCCTGAAATCACATTGTACGAACTCTAATGATAGTTGTATTGTCGAGATCGGACAATTCATATGATACTAGGTAGTCATAATGTTTTGCTAGAAACCACTTATGACAAATGAGTTGTAGCTCATTTCTGGTATCGTGTGAACCTACAGGGTCACACACCTAAGCAAGTTGGATATGCTCTGCATGGGATTGATTATTGGCATATGGTCTGATCGATGTGTATTAGATACACATCGAGTTGAGTTTCTAAGAGGTGTATCGATCGACACCATTGGGTGCATCGGTCGATACAGGGCGTGTGTCGATCGACACCACTAAGTGTGTCGGTCGACACAAGGGCAAAACCGAGACTGATGTTTCGGTTCACCGCGAGGTCAATATATAAACTCGTTTTATGTATTTCGACCGAGAGAGAGTTGCAGTGCGCCGCCCAGAGTGTTTTCTCAGAGAGAAAACACAGAAACCTCAGAGAAAATCAGTTCCCAAGGAGATCCGATTCCCGGCGCTAGAAACCCGGCGGATTCCAACTTGTGTGCGTGTGGACTACGATAGAGGCGCAACGATTGGGGCGCTGCAGATCTCGTGTTACCACAAACTTCCGCTGCCAAAACTCCAGGTAATCACGAGGTGAGATCATGATTCAATTAACTAGACCCTAGATCCTAGGCTATCTGGAACTCGCGAGAATTCTGAATATGTAGAATTGGCTCGGATCTCCAACAGTGGTATCAGAGCCTTAGGGTTTTATCATTGAATCGCACCTGTTAATCGAATTTGATGATTTAGATTCGCTAGAACAAGTTGTTTAGATTGAACAGGTCAGATCGATTTCGATCAAGCTCGAGTCTGTGTTTTCGCACAGTGTCGATCGACACACTAGGTGTGTCGGTCGACACAGAACGGCGAAAACGACAAGATTCGGCGGCTAGGGTTTTTCGCGAAGAAAAACCGAAAGCCTTCTGTGTCGATCGACACAGGTTGAGTGTCGGTCGACACAGAGCAGGTTCGGTCACGTATCGATCGACACAGGTTAGTGTCGGTCGACACAGACCAAGCGAATGGTTAATCGGTTCAATTGGATTGGACCGGTTATCATGCTTGGTTAAGTCCGAATAGATCGGTTTAAATTGGATGAATTAGTTCAATTGGATTGAACTGATTGTCTCAATTAGCATGAACCGATGGGATAAACCAGTTTGATTGGATAAGTCGGTTCAATTGAATTGGACTGGTTATCGCAATCAGTTGAAACTGGTTTAAACGGTTTAAATTGGATGAATTGGTTCAATTGGATTGAACTGATCATCCCAATTAGTATAAACCGAATGGTTAAGATCAGTTTGATCAGATAAGTCGGTTCAATTGAATTGGACCGGTTATCAAGAACTATCTGCGGTTTAGGTCTATGTCGATCGTCACACATGGGCTGCGTCGATCGACATAACTGGTTCGATGAACCGGGTTAATTGAATTAACCGGTCATTGAAATCCGGTTTTGTTTGGTTATGTCGATCGACAGACAGAGTCTGCGTCGATCGACACAGTGCTCGGAATTCTGGTTATTGAACCTTGAATTTGCAGAAACCAAACTCGACCAAAACCTTGATTAAAGCTTAGCTTCAATATGGTCAACTGTCAAGACTCATTTCGTTGTGTGATGTCTAGCCAAGAGCTTGGTGTCCACAATTACGTGAGTAAGGCAGGTAATAACATTGATGGACTTGCAGTGCATTAACATCAACAATTACATGACCTAAGAAATTGATTTGCTAAACTTTTGGGTTTAGTTTCCTCAACTAAATATCAAGTAACATTGATGTCTTGCCCAATCTTGTCTACTGTCAAAACTCGTGTCGTTTGTTGGATAGTCTTGGAGTCCTTGGTATCCACTGCTACATGGGTAAGGCAGGTGGTCATTGACAGACTTGCAGTGCAACTGTCAATGATCACAAGACTAAAGAGATTGGTTTACTTGACTGAGCTATCAGAAGTTCTGAGCCCAGAGACATCAGAGTGGATTAGACATAGTTTGTCTCATCCACAACCAAGAGTTGTACTGAGTACAATTAGCAATGATTTGCTTACCTAGATAACTAAAGTTTGGGTAATGGCGAGTCGCCCACTCATATTTTGGTGAAGTATGGATCTTGGATTATTATATTCATAGAGGAAACATTGTTTGAATATAATGCGAGTTTTCTTATTCGATAAGATTTCTCATCATACACATAACTAAATCTTTGTTTTTTCTTGGATTTCAGCTTATGTCTATGACTACTTTCTCGTTGCGATCCGTCCTGGAAAAGGACAAGCTAAATGGATCCAACTTCCTGGATTGGTATCGGAATCTGAGATTCATTCTCAAGCAGGAGAGCAAGGACTATGTCCTTGAAAAGGCTCTTCCAGAAAGGCTTGAGACCAATCGCTCGCATGCAGCATATAATGCTTGGAATAAGCATTATAATGATGTGGTAGATGTGTGTGGTCTGATGTTGGCTACCATGAACTCGGACTTGAAAAGTCAATACGAGAACATGGAGTCGCCAATAGAGATGATCACCAGCCTGAAACTGAAGTTTCAGGATCTGGCACGAGTTGAGAGATTCCAGATGGTGAAGTCTCTCACTGGGTGCAAACTACCAGAAGATGCTCCAGTCAGTCCTCATGTCATTAAACTGATGAGTTACATTGATAACCTGGGGAGACTGGAATGTCCTGTCAGCTTAAAGTTGGCTACTGACATCATTCTGCAGTCACTGCCGTCAAGCTATGATAGGTTCATTAAGAACTATATCAAGAAAGACTTGACGAAGACGTTGACTGAGCTGCATGGCATGCTCAAGACAGCAGAGCAAAACATCAAAAAGGGTAAAAGATTTGAGAAATCTTGTAGAGACAAGGGTGAAGGCAAGGCCGTCCAGATTTGGAATCAGGATAAGCCTGTGTCATCTTATAAGCCCAAGTCAAGCCCATCTGGTGTTAGTAAGTGCTTCTACTGTAATGAGTCGGGGCATTGGAAGAGAGATTGCAATAAATTCTTGGAAGATTCACAAGAGATGGAGAAGATGTATGGTACTTCTTCTTCAGGTGTTGTGTTATTAATTCAAGTTCTACATAAGTATTGGATACTTGTTGTGGTACTGATATCTTTGAAATATGCAGGACCAAAGCGACAGTAGAACGTTGAAGAAAGGACAAGTGGAACTACGTGTCTGGTTGAAGCAATGGTTGCTACATAAGCCGTAGAGATTCTTCACTTGTAGGAACCTTTCATACTTGGTTTTAGAAATTAAGTAATTGCTACTATGTATCTGCCTTGTGCAGAAATGTCTTTCATTTTCTTTTGAGAATTTGGATGTTTTTCATTGTGATAAAAGACAAGTTTTGTCCTTTTGATCTTAATGAAATATTTAATGGTAGCACCCCGTTTGGAATGGGTTTTGTATCTCAAACCAACAAGAGTTAGAATATAACATAAATACCAAACGGTTTAAGTCTGATGACTTGAACTCGACTTTTCTTTGGCATAGTCGTTTAACCCTATAGAGTGAAGCGAATTCAAAAGTTCCATAGTTTTGGACTCATTCGATTGTTAATCATTTGAGATATGAATTCTGTTCACTATACCAAATGACTAAGGCCCTTTTAGCAGAGCTGAAGGAAATGGGCCAGAAGCTTATTGGGCCTTACACATACTGATGTATGCGGCCCAAACGAGCATTAGTGTCAAAGGAAATATTATGTACTTCATTACCTTATTGATGGCATCAAAAAGCATGGCTGTGTTCATTTGATGAGACACAAGCTGGAACCCCTTAAGGGAGTTCCAAGATGAAGTGTAGAACCAATCTGACAGAAGTATTGAGATCCTCGATTGAATCGCGGAGGAAAATACTATAGTCATGAATTGGGTGATCATCTGAAAGAATGAATCAGATCTTATGAGATATGATTCGATTAATGATGAATCACATGAATCCTCCATAACTATTTAAGAATACGTTCTGAAATGTCTATGTTCACGCTAAAAAGGTTTCTATCAGAATCAGTGAAAAACACCACATTGGATGTGGACTGGGTGATTTCCAAATTTGTTTTTCTGATTAATTGGGATTGCAAGGTTTGTGTAAGAAAGTAGTCAACAAACGAACTTGAATCTATATCTGATAAGTTCTACCTCGCTGGTTGTCCTGAGGAAACCAAGGCTTAGTACTTTTGTTGCCCAGAACTGTATCTTTTAAGAAAGGTGATACTTTCAAAAGGAACAGTGGGAGTAAAAGTACACATCGAAGAAATTCGATAAACACAGTAAGCTGTTCAACTTGTTAAAGGGGAGCAGCGGTGAGATCTACAAAGTACTGTAGGATCTGCAACTGTGGAGCCTGAAATTCGCAGATCCGAAAGGATCCGTCACTAACTCGAGAGTGATTTCTCGTAACCAATTGTCGTGATTTGTTGATCATTGAAAAGTGATGAACATGCGAAATTCGAAGAAGCGATGGTGAGCCCCAACTCCGAAAATTGGCTGGGTATGCATGTTAGTTTCACCGATCCATTTCTGGGTTGAAACAAACATCTTGGAGTTGGAATCAACATTCTGATAATGTAGTCAAAGGTTTTGACTTGATCAGAAAGAAAAGAAACCATGCGTTTACAAGAAGACTAGTGGGAGCGTAATGGCAATTCTCACACAGTATGTAGATAACATACTTGAATCTCATGAACGACGTTCCGACGCTAAAGTCTTGTTAAGATTTGGGTCGAAAGTCAAATTTAAACAAAAGACATGGGAGTAGCCGAGTGAATTCTTGGAATAAGAATCTATTGATATAGATTGAGTAAGCTAATTGGATCGTGTCAAAATCCTTATGTTGATAAGGTACTGGACAGTTCTGATGTGCTTGATTCCAAGAATGGCTTCATACCAAAGGTCTTATGGCAATAAATCTAAGCAAGATGAAGTGTCTTGGACACTGGCTGAGCTAGTAACAATATTAGCAAGATGAAGTGTTTTGAACACTGTCTGAACTAGTATTAATGAATGTGATTGCTTATGCTGATGCAACAGAATCCATCATGAATGCCATATTTTGCGCTCGTCTAGATGCAGCTTAAGCATACAGCATGACGAGTAAATACCAATGCACTCCGGTAATAGTCACTGAATAGTTACCAGAAATATCCCAAGTGTTGAGAAACACTAAGGATAGGTTCGTGGTGAACTGATAAAGTGACGAACCAGTTGAAAGTGGTTAGTCGGACAAAAACGATTCCCGGTTCCCACCTGGTCATGTCTCTTTGTCTGAATAGCGGTGCTAACTGTTGGAAAGGCTCCAAGCAATAGTCCGTAGAATAATGCTTCTATCTGAATGGCGGTGTAACTTGTTGAAATTGTTTCAAGCAATAGCACCGCACTCTCTCCCACAACCTAAGCACGGAATTTATTCTGTTGCTGTAGGTGTAAGATATCTGAAAAGATGATCTTGATTCTAGTGGGAGTTATTTTAGTTATGTTGTAAACTTAACATATACATGCTTTGGCAGTGTTTGTGTAAGTTAAAACTGACATCAGTATTATTTAATTATTGGATAATTAAATAATGGTCCCAAAGTACTTTATGGTCATCTTATAGATCATCAAGTTGAAGACTTGATCATGAAACCCTATAATTAAAAGATGACATAAATTATGATTGTCCCTAGTCAAGGTTGTTAAAATGGGACACTAACAACCGCGCAGACTAGTATGTGAGGTGACTGTTGGACTAAGTTTCATGGAGTCAATGATATGATTATCACAGTCAGTCACATAGATATATGTTGATGAACATATGATCAGACATGATCCGCTTAATGAGAACTCCACAAGATAGTTATATATAAGTGTCATGGGAGGTTCTCATTACGACTATAGAGTATAGTCCTTAGACCTGAGTTCATCATGCTTCCTAGCATATGAATTGGTGCGCTTTGACCTTGTCAAACGTCGTTCCGTAACTGGCGGCTATAACGGCATTGTTTCGACGTATCATGAAGTATGTGTAGAAACAGGGATGGAACAAAATGGGATTTGTCCCTCCTGGATAACGGGAGATAAATATCTCAGGGCCCATCGAAGATTTGATACTGAGAAAATGCATGGCCGTGCTCAAACGAGGTGATTGTCAGTCGTTTGTTTTAATCAGTATAGATCAGAAGTTCGATGAACATGATGTTGGCTATAATAAGGATGACACAGTCTCTTGCCTTATGCCATATCGAGATATAGAGACGAAGGGATTATAGGAATAAGTGATTCCAGTACAAGTGGGAGATTGTTGGGATTATGTCCTGAAATCACATTGTACGAACTCTAATGATAGTTGTATTGTCGAGATCGGACAATTCATATGATACTAGGTAGTCATAATGTTTTGCTAGAAACCACTTATGACAAATGAGTTGTAGCTCATTTCTGGTATCGTGTGAACCTACAGGGTCACACACCTAAGCAAGTTGGATATGCTCTGCATGGGATTGATTATTGGCATATGGTCTGATCGATGTGTATTAGATACACATCGAGTTGAGTTTCTAAGAGGTGTATCGATCGACACCATTGGGTGCATCGGTCGATACAGGGCGTGTGTCGATCGACACCACTAAGTGTGTCGGTCGACACAAGGGCGAAACCGAGACTGATGTTTCGGTTCACCGCGAGGTCAATATATAAACTCGTTTTATGTATTTCGACCGAGAGAGAGTTGCAGTGCGCCGCCCAGAGTGTTTTCTCAGAGAGAAAACACAGAAACCTCAGAGAAACTCAGTTCCCAAGGAGATCCGATTCCCGGCGCTAGCAACCCGGCGGATTCCAACTTGTGTGCGTGTGGACTACGATAGAGGCGCAACGATTGGGGCGCTGCAGATCTCGTGTTACCACAAACTTCCGCTGCCAAAACTCTAGGTAATCACGAGGTGAGATCATGATTCAATTAACTAGACCCTAGATCCTAGGCTATCTGGAACTCGCGAGAATTCTGAATATGTAGAATTGGCTCGGATCTCCAACAATAACCACTTGCAAAATCAAATGGACCGACTTGCCATATTTGGACCCAAATGGCATTAAACCCCAACAGCTACTTTCTCATACCTTTATGCACTAATCATAGGCTTTCTCTTGCCTTCAGAATGTCTCAAGGACGTGCAATTACCTCCCCAAGCTCTCAAGATACAAGCAACCAGACTTTCCATTATTGGACAGATTTCCTCATCAATTCTCTAACAGCTCTTTTCTTTTAATTCTGCTGATTTTCTTCTTATTTCTTGTCATTAGACCGTTGGTAGTCCATACTATAAAGGCTCATTGTCATTTTCATTTTTAAAACACCTTTCACTCAATTAAGAATAATCAGAGTATTTTGTTTCAAAGAGTGTTCTTTGAGTTTTGTGTTCATTAAATTCAGTTGAGTGATTCATTGTTTCTTTTGAGTTTTCAGAATTAGTCTTCTTTGTGTGATTCAAAGAGATTTCTTCTGTCAAGGATTGAGAGAATCAATCAACCCACTGAGCAAGAGAGTTGTTCACCATCACTTCCATTTCGCAATTCCATTCCATTCCATTCTGAACAAGTGAGAGAGCTTCAAAGCCAGCACCTGTTCTTCCATCTCCCACCATCCTAGTCTCTGATTTGGGGTTGTATCATCTTGTATCAGAGCCGAAAGGCCTATCAGGTGTATTATATCCATTACTTTTCATTTAATTACATTAGATTGCATATGTTTCATTTGTGCATCATTCATATTATTGCATCCTACGTTTAGTCTCATTTAGATCTGTCATTTCGTTTTGTTTCTCATTTAGTTCCATTGCATAAACTAAAAGAAAAGCCTTAAAACAAACTAGTCACATTGCATCTGGTTTTTGTTATTGTTCATTTATGCATCTGAATCAAAAAAAATTACAAAAAAGTGTTCTGTTTTGTTTTAATTCATTATTTGTTAGTGTTTATCATTCATCTTTGCATTCCTATTACAAAAAAAAACAAAAGAAAGTCCTTTATTGTTCTTGTTTCTGTTCAGCTTTTGTTTTTCAGAAGTTTATTTGCTTTTATAAAACCTTAAAACCAAAAAAAGAAGAAGTTTATTGATTTTAATCCGATTTTCTCATAAAAACCAAAGATAAAAGTGTTTGTTTCCTTTCCTTCTTCTGAGATTTTGAAATTTTGAACCGAAGGCATAGGCTCCTCATTTAGTTTGGACAGAATCTTGATTTCCAATTATAGAACCAAACTATGTGATGTTCTTTGAAAATAAGGAAAGTTTGATATATTTCTGATCTTTTATTCCTGTGAAATCAAAACCGTAATTACAAAACGTGTTGCATATTATTTCTTTAGCACATGAGATTTATTTTCGAAATCCATTGATACTCTTTTGATAACTTGAAACAGGTGCTAAATCATGGAAGATGAAGATTAATCAAATGGCTACAACACCTCAGAGATTGATTGGGGTGATGAAGAGAACTCATGGAGTGGAGAAGAAGAGTTTTTCGATGAATCTGAGGCAGAAAGAGAAGCATCAGTAGCAAGATTTAAGACAGAGGCAGAGCTTGACCAAGAAGAATCCGAGCTTGAAGATGAAACACAAAGTGAGTCAAGACATGAGGAAGCATGGGAGGATCAATCTGACCTTGAAGATCCTTTTGGAGCAGAACCGGACTAGCAAGAAGAAGAAGAGCAACAAGAGTTGACTCCTGGGATGGAGAAGCTCAGACTGAAGCCAACTCTGAAGAAGAATCAGAGAGAGGCAGTGAAGGGGAGTCATGGGCAGAAGATAATGACTCAACAACTGATAGCAAAGAAGATCCAGGTTGTGAAGAAGCTGATTCCCAATGCTGTTTAAGTGAAGCTGAGACAGAGACAAGAGAAGAGGCCATTGAAGAAACATGGGAGAACAACACCAATTCTGAAATCAGTGAAGGAGAATATTTCCAAGGTGAGCTTTGTCAAGAAGAACCATATAGCATATGTTTTTCAGGTCGTGTGCAAGGACCAAAAGCTTATCTAAGGTGGGAAATAGATATGGATGACTGGTTTCAAGAAAATCAAGTTCCAGAAGCGGAGAAGACCACCATTTCTGAAGAAACTCTAATTGACGAAGCCTATCTTGAATGGGATAAGGATGCTTACCTCGGACTTGAGCTTGAGCTACCAGAACACACTTGGGAAGAGATGAAGCAGCTACTGAATAGAGATTTTATAGAAGAGATATCCCTAGAACCATACTACTCAAGGTGCCAAATTCCTCAAGAGCCAAGAAGATGGATCATAGCAACACCTCCCAAGAAGAGTACTTGTTCTAAACCCAGAATGATGACTTCCAACAAACAATTAAAGGCTGCCAAAAATGAACCAGAGGCGCCAAGACAACAGAGGACACGAGCTGCCAAGGTTAGGAAGCCACATTTAACCACTCCTAAGAAGCAGGAGCAGAGAAAAGAAGGACCACGGCTTGAAGAAGCCATTGGAGGAAGTTCCAACCTCTTGCACCTTCAACCAGACACGCCAAGATCAGGTAAGTCTACTAACTATAAGAGACCTAAAGATCAGACATGTTATAGATGTCATAAGAGAGGACATTTTGCTGCAACATGTCCAGCTAAACAATTGTTGAAAAAACATCACTAGGACATAAAACTGCATTAGCTAAAATCAGTGATAGTTTAGCTCATTCTGATTTGTTATTTCCCAATTCTAGTGTCATGCATTTGTCTTTGTCAAGAGGATTTGATACAGGGAAAGAAGAACTGAGCAGTAAAGAGCATGAGCAAACCAAAGTCAGTAGGGAAGATAAAAGACCAGAGAAACATGTTTTGGTGATCAGGAAAGAAGATGAACGTTTAATGATCACTAGCTCACAAGGGCAGAAGGTCCAAACCCTCATACAACCTATTGAAGCTGAACATGTAAGTACAAGTATCATACAATCTGTAAGTACTCCAAGAACAGATATATTGCACTTGTTCTTCCCAATGAGCATCTCTACAGATATAAATCACAAGGGAGAAGAGAATGTGAAGAGAAGCTCAGAAACAACCCTTACACTATATGATCAGACTGATCAAGGCAGTAGAGAAAAGGAGAACATCAAGGAGAAACCGCCAGACCCAAGCAAGGTTACTACATCTATTAACAAGGTAAGTCTCTCTTTGATACATTTCATTTCCAATGATTCAACAGCTGTATTAAGGAACTTGTTAAGCTTGCAAGGAGATGATATATCATTAGCACAGGAAATTGACTCTAAGGAGAATGATTCAAGTTGATTATTCTGTGATAAAGAGCCCATAATGCACTTGTCTCTTTGCCAAAGTGTTGAACATATTTCAGGTCATAAGGAGAGCAGGAGCAAGAGAGACAAAGGAGATGCCATAGCAGCCCAAAGAAGAGGAGTATTACTATCCTATCTGCTCAAAGGAGAACCACCAGATACTCCACTCACCTCCAGACCATATACACATCAAGGTAAGACCCTAAACTCTGATATACCATGGATTTTATGGCTTTTAAGCATGGTATATGTGTTATTTATCGAGTCTTTTACTATGTTTTAGAGTCTTTTCAGGTGTTTATTAGGTACAAGCACATTTGGAGCATATTTGGTGATTTAGACACTTTCTGGAGCTAATTGGAGTATTTGGCCGAGAGATAGAGTTCACTGTCCGAAACAGAGAAAGGTGTCGATCGTTGCATTCCTAGCATCGATCGATGCACCAGCGAGATGGGCCAAACGACGGTTTGATGAAGAATGATGACATTGCAATTCTGCCCAGAAGTTCCTGATATTTACAAAGAAGCCCCAAAACGTGTTTTAGGATTATAATTAGGTTTTGCAGCCACTTGTTAGGCGAAGCTTTTCTTACGTTAAGTTTTACTCAGAGAGAGTTGAGGGGCTGATCCTGATCTCGAAAGAGACTTGATTTTGAACCCCAGTTCTTATTTGATTATATGATATTTGGTTTTCTACTTATGATATCTTCTGTCTCGATGAATATGTCTGAGTAGATCACCTGTTAGGTTGAAGGATTCTCATTAAGGATTTCAGAGAATTATAGTTTAATTGATCTGTAGAGATCCATATCTGCTAGTTCTTTATCTAAGTTGTTCTTAATGCCTAATCTGAAGTAGCTAATCAGAATTATGATGTTAGGTTGATTAATGCAGCGGAAGTTGGTTAATTTAACTAGAAAGAATTTAGATAAGCAATTAAACTGTTCGCAAACGAAAGTTTGGTTCAGGTTAATTGTGAGCATATCAAACTTGGAATTAATGCTAGTTTAATCTGTTAGTTCTCGCAAACGGAAGTTTGGTTTGCTGCACTTAGACTTAGAGAATTATCGCAAAGGAATTTGGTTAATTCTATATCAGTGTTTGAGTTCTAGAATAGTTATTGATTGGATCTAGATAGATTGATTGCTTGCGTTCCTGATTTCCTGAGAACTCCTGAAACCTAACGCCTCGCCTTCTTGCTTACAAACTCACTCGATTTACTTTGCTATTTAGTTTACTGTTTTCAAATCTGCTTCGCTTAATTTAATCTGAACTGCTATTAATCTATTGTGTGACTGAGAGTCCTCGTGGGATTCGATACCTTATATACTACGATTGCATTAACTGTGCACTTGCAGTAGAATAGGGAAAACTATACAACCTATCAAGTTTTTGGCGCCGTTGCCGGGGACTCTTCGAGTTCACCTATAGATTTAGTACTAGGATTTAGACTAAGCATTCTTTTTAATTTTCTTGTTTACTCACGTTTTTGATTTTTGGATTCGCAGGGATTCGCACTGCATCGATCGTTGCTCACCTTGCATCGATCGACATAAGGCGAGAACAGCGATGCTGAGATCTGAGACGTTCAATAGGTTCCGCGCCATGGAACCTGTGATTCTAATTCGCGGTGAAAACGGCGTTCTACGAGACCAAGAGGGTCACATATGCAACGCAAAAGGTCAGAAAATAGATGGGGAAGGAAATCCCATCTTACCAGATTACCATGTATTGGTTGGGCAAGTAGCTGAGATGCAGAGTAAGATAGATGACATCCATGACATCTTACTTAGGGAGAGACAGTTCCAAGCAGAGGCAAAAACTGATAAATTTGCAGAGGTACATTATATGGCTGGAACCGACTCTTATGGACGTACATTGGAACATCAACACAGACAAGGTTCTAGGCATGCTCAAGGATCAAAAGACCATAACTACACTTCCTATCTAGCACCTCCTACACAAAGGAGTAGACTAGAGATGATGATAGAGCAATCAATTGAAAAGCAACAGCAGAACACAGCTTCTTTCAGCTCGAAGCTGGAGAACCTGTACACTAATCTGAATGAGAAATTTGAATCCTTGAGCACTCGCATGAAGCAGCTGGTGTTGGAATTGTGTCCAGTAATCTCGGTACTGTCTCTAGAAAGTAAGAGTATGTCAATGATCAGACATAAGTCATATAATACTGGGGGTCATGATGGCTTGCTAGAGTCCGCTCATGATCTATAAGTCTCGGACTTATTGCCTTTATTATATGATCCCATATGGGTCACACGCTTAAGCTAACAGGAAAATGTGTAGGAACGGTTTAGCAGAAGTACGGTAAAAGTGCTAGGCATTTGTCGTACTTGGAGAGAGATTAATGGGTCTGATTAAATCCAAGGGATTTAATCAGATTGGCATTTTGGGCCCAAAAGCCCAAAAGGGAAAGAGAAGGGTTTTAATGAATTAAAAGCCAACTCTCTTTCTCCTAGAACCCTAACCCAGCCGCGAGCCTCTCTCTCTCCCTGCGCCTCCCATCAGCTCGGTCTAGCAGCCGTTTTCCTGTGATCGCGTGTGTGAGCCTTTGGAGGATTCATCTCTCGGTGTTTCTCTGATCTCTGACCTGTTCTATCTCCTTCCGCTGCATTAACAGGTAAAAGGTGAGATCTGATATGTTTCTATTCAAGAGAACCTAGATCCGCATGTTTAGGTTGATATGAATCTAAGAATTGAATCAGGATCAACTAAACAATCCTTCAGTGGTATCAGAGCTATTGGTTCTGTGTTTTTCTTGTTTAGATTCATGTTTAGGTTGTTTAATCTGTTTAGAAGTGTTTTTGAATCAACTACTGATAAGATAAATCACTTAAGAAACAAGAATTGAACCCTAAACACACTAATGAAATCGCAAAACAAGCTATATGACTTGTTTTTGTGATCGGCCGATGGCTTGGATGCATGGATCGATCATGGATCGATCGCATGATCAGCCGATCGACCGTGTGCGTGATGATGGCCGATCGCTTGCGTGAGAGGATAAGCAAGCGATCATGTGGATCGATCGAGCGGATCGGTTGGACCGAGCTACGATCGTCCCGCGATGGTCTCGGCATCGTCCCGTCCCGCCTGACCCGAGCAACCCGTCCCGATCACACGACCCATACCGTTCCCGACCATTCATCCGCCGCGGCATGATGGCTTGCGGCTGGACGTTTTGCGTCGGTTTGTTAGGGTTTTGGCGTGTGATTTCGGTTCGGTTTAAGGTTCGGTTTAAAACTTGATTAAAAATCAAACGTCTCGGTTTAATAAACAGATTTAATAATTTTATTAAATTCTGGTTAAACCGGGATAAGAAATCCAAAGTCGAAATATTGGATTTTGTGCCTAAACCAGGATTTTCTAATTTGATTTGGTTGGACCAAATAAATTGAGAAAATCCGGTTTAGTAAATAACCGGTTGACAATTGTGGTCATCGTAGTAATTAAAATTTGGTTAGACCAATTTTAATGAACCAGACCGGTTATGTCATTTAATTGGACAATTGGGTCATGTCTTGGACATGGACCAATTCTTGGGCCTCGGGCCAAGAAGTTAAAACAATTGGGCCAATTATTTGAGTCTTTCTTCAGATTAATTTAAAATTTATTTTATAAAGTTATATAAATCGATTTTAAATTAAATTTTCGAAATTTTGAAATTAGAAAGTTTCTTAAAATAGAAGTTTCTAGATTTGCGGGTTTTGGATTTTAAAGAAATTTCTAAAGTTAGAAAGTTTCCGGTTTTAGAAAGTTTCCAATTTTAGAAAGTTTCCTAAAATAGTAGGTTTCCAAAAATAGAAAGTTTCCCGAAATAGTAATCTTCTACTTTGGGAATGAAATTTTAATAAACCTACGAACCTCAAATAATATCAAGCGTTGGATGTCTTGTCCAGACTATGTCAGCTGTCGAAGCCCATTCAATTGTATTCATGGCCTTACAGTGTGAGGGTGTCTACTTTTGCGTGGATAAGACGGTTTGTGATTCATAAATGTCATTGGGAGTCCCAGACATTAATGATTACATGACTGTATAGTCTGGTTTTCTTGACTAGGCCATCGGGAGTCTCGGGCCTTGAGACATCAGAGTGAATTGGGCCTCGGGCCCAGATTCACAACCAAGAGTTATATCACGGATATAATTAGCCGAAATAGGGCTTACCGATATAAGCTAAGGTTGGGTGACGGCCAGTGGCCCACTTTGATCTTAGTTATATGTGGATCTTGGAATCATTATATTCTATTGAGGGTAACTTAGGTTATTGAATATAATGCATGATTGATCATATTAAGTATAATATAAGATTAATCATATTGAACATATTAACTAATAACCTTTTATCTTATATATTTCAGCTATGACTACTACAAGCACACAAAACACATTCTCAATCCGGTCTGTTCTCGAGAAGGAGAAGCTGACTGGAACGAACTTCCTGACATGGTCAAGGAACTTGAGGCTGGTCCTCAAGCAGGAGAAGAAGGATTATGTCCTTCGTGATCCTCTCCCCGAGAGGCCTGCTAACAATGCCGCCAGGACTCTGCATAATGCTTGGGAAAAGCATTCGTCAGATGAAAATGATGTGTATTGCCTTATGTTGGCGACAATGACTGGTGAGCTGCAAATGCAGTTCGAGAGTGTATTGTCACCAATTGAGATAATGGCAAGCCTGAAATCGCTTTTTCAGGAGCAAGCAAGGACTGAGAGGTTTCAGACTGTTAAGAACCTCTTAGACTGTAAGTTGGCTGCGAATGCGGCAGTGAGTCCTCATGTCTTGAAGATGATGGGTTATCTCGATCATCTTCAGAAACTCGACTGTCCTATCAGCCAAGAACTTGCCTGCGACATCATTCTGCAGTCATTACCTGCAAGCTATGATCAGTTCATTCTGAACTTTAACATGCATGGCTTGAGTAAGACATTGCCTGAGCTTCACGGAATGCTCAAGACTGCAGAGCCCAACTTGAGGAAAACCGCCAAGGACCCCAATGTGCTTATGGTGCAGAAGGGCAAGGGGTTTAAGAAATCCTCTGCTAAGGATAAGGGAAAGGCCAAGGCTGTCCAAGTCGCGGACAAGGACACGCTAAAGCCCAAGCCCAAGTCCAAGGCTGGGCCAACTGACATATGCAGGTTCTGTAAAGAACCAGGGCATTGGAGGAGAGAATGTAAGAAATTCCAAGAAGGTCTAAAGGAATTGAAGAAGAAGACTCTCGAGACTTCTTCGACAGGTATTTTTGTTATAGAAGTTAATACAACTACTTCTGATAATACCTCGTGGGTTATGGATACTGGTTGTGGGGCTCATATTTGTACTAATATGCAGGCACTCAGCAGCAGTAGAAGGCTGAAGCAAGGACAAGTGGAGCTACGAGTTGGGAATGGAGCGAAAGTTCCAGCACTAGCTGTAGGCACATACTTGTTGTCTTTACCTTCGGGATTGATTTTAGAACTCAATAATTGTTATTTTGTACCTGCTATAAGCAGAAATATTATTTCAATTTCTTTGTTGGATTTGGAAGGTTATGATTTTTCAGTTAAGAATAAATTATGTTCCTTCAATCGCAACAATTTGTTCTATGGTTCTGCCCCTCTTACGAATGGGCTTTACATACTCGATCAATCCGCGCCAATTTATAACATTAATACCAAACGGTTCAAACCTAATGAGGAGAACCGAACGTTTCTATGGCATTGTCGTTTAGGGCACATCAGCGAGAAACGCATCAAGAGGCTCCATTCGAATGGACTTCTTGGCTCATTTGACTTTGAGTCATGTGAGAAATGCGAATCCTGCATGATGGGCAAAATGACACGGGCCCCCTTTAATAAACCTAACGAGAGGGCCAGTGACTTATTGGGCCTGATACACACTGACGTGTGTGGCCCAATGTCCACAAATGCAAGAGGAAACTATCAGTACTTCATTACCTTCACTGATGATTTCAGTAGGTATGGATATGTTTATTTAATGAAACATAAGTCTGAATCTTTTGAGAAGTTCAGAAAATTCCAAAATGAAGTACAGAACCAACTTGGCAAAAGCATTAAGGCTCTTCGGTCCGACCGAGAAGGAGAATACTTAAGCCAAGAATTCAGTGATCATCTAAGAGAGTGTGGGATCGTATCTCAACTCACTCCTACCGGAACACCTCAATGGAATGGTGTGTCTGAGAGGAGAAATCGGACCTTATTGGATATGGTTCGATCTATGATGAGTCACACAGACCTTCCAATATCCCTTTGGGGATATGCTCTGCTAACAGCAGTGTTCACTCTAAATAGAGCGCCATCGAAAGCAGTAGCAAAGACACCATATGAATTATGGACTGGAGTGGCTCCAGTGCTGTCTTATCTAAGAATTTGGGGTTGTGAAGCCTATGTCAAGAGATTAATCTCAGATAAGCTTACACCAAAGTCTGATAAATGCTACTTCATTGGTTATCCGAAGGAAACCAAGGCTTATTACTTCTATCTACGTTCCGAGAACAAGATCTTTGTTGCCCGGGATTGTAACTTTCTTGAGAGGGAGTTTCTCTCTAAGAAAGACAGTGGGAGTAAGGTACTGCTTGAAGAAATTCAAGATGAACAGGATACTGCTCAACCTAATGAGGAAGAGCAGCAGGAGGACCTACAAGAAATTGTAGAGCCTGAACCTGTAGTACCTGAAGTTCGAAGATCCGGGAGGATCCGTCACGAACCTGAGAGATATCAAGGATTCCTCGTGACTGACTGTCATGATCTTTTGATCATTGATGGTGATGAACCATCGAACTTCAATCAAGCCATGATGGGCCCAGATTCCTCTAAGTGGCGCAAGGCCACTGATTCCGAAATGGACTCCATGTCGGTCAACCAAGTGTTTTCGTTGGTTGACTTACCCGCTGGTGTAAAAGCCATCGAGTGCAAATGGATCTTCAAGAAGAAGATTGACGTGGATGGAAATGTCCAGATTTATAAAGCCAGGTTGGTGGCAAAAGGTTTCAGACAAATTCACGGTGTGGATTACGATGAAACCTATTCACCAGTGGCTATGATGAAATCTATTCGGATTCTACTAGCAACTGCAGCTTTTCATGATTATGAAATTTGGCAGATGGACGTGAAAACCGCCTTCCTGAATGGTATTCTGGAAGAGGATGTGTATATGACGCAACCTGACGGTTACATAGATCCAAAGAATGCTGGGAAAGTATGCAAGCTTCATAAATCCATTTATGGATTGAAGCAAGCATCGAGGAGCTGGAATCTTCGTTTTGATGAAGCGATCAAGCAATTTGACTTCATCAGAAACGAAGAAGAACAATGCGTGTATAAAAAAACTAGTGGGAGCAAGATAGTATTTCTTATTCTGTATGTCGATGACATACTGCTTCTCGGAAACGACGTTCCAATGCTGAAGTCTGTAAAGGACTGGCTTGGAAGTTGTTTTTCCATGAAAGACATGGGTGAAGCCGCATACGTTCTTGGAATCAGGATCTACCGGGATAGATTTAGAAGGCTGATAGGCTTGTGTCAAGATTCATACATTGACAAAGTCCTACAAAGATTCAGCATGAAAGATTCCAAGAAGGGCTTCACGCCAATGGTACATGGCACAACGCTAAGCAAGAAGCAGAGCCCTACGACGGCTGCTGAGCTTGAGCGCATGAAGAATATTCCTTATGCATCTGCAATAGGATCTGTCATGTATGCCATGATCTGTACTCGTCCTGATGTTGCTTATGCATTGAGCATGACGAGTAGATACCAGTCAAATCCAGGTGAAAACCATTGGATTGCCGTAAAGAATATCTTGAAGTATCTAAGACATACTAAGGATAAGTTCTTGGTGTACGGTGGAAGTGATGTGCTTAAAGTCAGTGGATTCACGGACGCAAGTTTCCAGACAGACCAAGATGATTTCCGGTCACAGTCCGGTTATATCTTTTGTCTGAATGGCGGTGCAATTAGTTGGAGAAGCTCCAAGCAAGACACCGTTGCTGATTCCACTACAGAAGCTGAATATATCGCCGCCTCAGAAGCTGCGAAGGAAGCTGTTTGGATACGAAAGTTCATTGTTGAACTAGGTGTGATACCAGATGCGGCTGAGCCTCTAGCACTGTTTTGTGATAACAATGGTGCTATAGCTCAGGCAAAGGAACCGAGATCACACCAGAAATCCAAGCATGTTCTAAGAAGATTTCACTTGATACGTGACATCATTAATAGAAAGGAAGTCAAGATCAGCCGAGTTCAGACAGATGATAATGTCGCTGATCCGTTGACAAAGCCACTCCCAAGGCCTAAGCTCGAGTTTCTGACTGAAGCTGTAGGCATTAGAGACATTGAAATGTAATCTAAATTTGAGTGGGAGTTTGAGGGCTTTTATTTAGTTATTTGATATGTTCTTGTAAAACATTTTTCTTATGTTTAATGAAATTATTATTTCAAGATTATTTTAACTGTGATGAAATAATCGTTCCAAAATGATATGAACCATTTTATAGGTCATCGAAGTAAGTGACTTGATCTTGAGTCATCAAAGTCTTTTAGCTTGATCGTGAGACCCTATATTTGATAGATGGATTATATCATCCTGTCCCTAGTCGAAGGTTGTTGAAATTGGAACACCAACAACCGTGAGAGACTGGATTGGTATGTGACTTATGACAAAGTCTCAGTGTGTCATAGATGCGCGGCATCAAAGTCAGTACATAGGTGTATGTTGGGAACATACGACCGGACAAGACCCGATTATGAGAACTCTTCAGGATATTTATATCTGTGTCATAAGAGATTCTCACTACGACTATAGAGTATAGTCCTTAGACCTGAGTTCGCATGCATGTGACTACACATGGACTGATGCACTTTGATCATTGTCTAACACTATCGTTCTGCGATAGCTATAAGGACCTTGTTTGGGTACACTATGAAATGAGTAGTTTACAGTGATGGAACAAGACGGGATTTGTCCCTCCAATATAAATGGAGTGAATATCTCTAGGCCAATCGGAGATTTGAATACTGGAAAATGCATGGCCATGCTCAAACGGACTGTCCCGAGTCGTTTGGATTGTCAGTATCGAATCAGAGTCCGATGAACAAGATTAGGCTTTATAAGGATGACACCAATCTTGCCTTATGACTAATCGAGATATTGAGACAAAAGGATTATGAATTCAGAGATTCCAGTACAAGTGGGAGATTGTTGGAATTGTGTCCAGTAATCTCGGTACTGTCTCTAGAAAGTAAGAGTATGTCAATGATCAGACATAAGTCATATAATACTGGGGGTCATGATGGCTTGCTAGAGTCCGCTCATGATCTATAAGTCTCGGACTTATTGCCTTTATTATATGATCCCATATGGGTCACACGCTTAAGCTAACAGGAAAATGTGTAGGAACGGTTTAGCAGAAGTACGGTAAAAGTGCTAGGCATTTGTCGTACTTGGAGAGAGATTAATGGGTCTGATTAAATCCAAGGGATTTAATCAGATTGGCATTTTGGGCCCAAAAGCCCAAAAGGGAAAGAGAAGGGTTTTAATGAATTAAAAGCCAACTCTCTTTCTCCTAGAACCCTAACCCAGCCGCGAGCCTCTCTCTCTCCCTGCGCCTCCCATCAGCTCGGTCTAGCAGCCGTTTTCCTGTGATCGCGTGTGTGAGCCTTTGGAGGATTCATCTCTCGGTGTTTCTCTGATCTCTGACCTGTTCTATCTCCTTCCGCTGCATTAACAGGTAAAAGGTGAGATATGATATGTTTCTATTCAAGAGAACCTAGATCCGCATGTTTAGGTTGATATGAATCTAAGAATTGAATCAGGATCAACTAAACAATCCTTCAGCTGGACACACAGATGGATCAAGTTCCAAGTTCTGCTCCAAGGAAGGATTCTCAAGAAGCTCATGCCAGCAACATTCCCATTCAGGATGACATACAGATGGATCATGGATCATATCTAGCAGTTAAGGCTGTGGAATTTATGGAAGACAGTGGGGAATCTGATGTTGAATTGCCTGAGTTTGAAAGCTTCAATGCACCCGACTCAACAGAGATTGACATGGATCTCTTGACTTGGATAGTTCAGATCGAAGTGGGACCAAGCCAAGAAGAGAAATTTGAGTCTGAGATGGCTGGAATGGATCAAGAGTCGGATAAACCCGAGACCATAGTTGAAACACGAGAGGAGACGATAGCATCGATCGATGCATCACACGCACCGATCGTTGCACCCCGAAGGGAACCAGTTTCACTCATGTCTCAAGGACCTGCTAAAGAAAGAACCTATAAACCTCCACTGCCATTCCCGAAAGCTCATGTTAAGTCTAAAAATGAGGTTCAGCGCACAGTAGTGGTTGACAAGAAGATGGTGGTTCCACAAGAGCCTATTCTAACATCTTCAAGGCCTAAAGCTACTCATAAACAAAAGGCCCCGAACATCAAAACTTTGCCAAAGGTGAAGCATAAATCCTCTAAGTTTAAACCTTCTGACTCCACTATTTTGAATGCAGGAAAGAGCGTTGAAACACCCAAGTGTCAATTTCACCCTACATTCATCCCGACGTTTCTTGGACGACATCATGCTGCTACTGCTTACACACCACCATGGATGATAAGGCATTCACAGAGACACTCAAAGTCTCTGTTGAAACCTCCATGAGTCTGACCCCTTTCCAAAAGTCAAGCTAATGACTTAAAACAAGCGCTGAGTGGGAGGCAACCCACTGTTAGGTTCGTTTTTGTTTTTGTTTCCATTCGTTTTGATTTGGTATTTTTAATTTTTCTGTTTAAGTGTGTTCAGAGCTGAGGGAAACAGGAATAATCGCATTGCATCGATCGACACACATTATGCATCGGTCGATGCAGTCGCGATTTACGGTTTAACGAATTGATTGCGGTTCAGACATCGGTTATCTAAATAACCGCGAGCGATAATCACCTTGCATCGATCGACACCCTTGTGGCATCGATCGACACAGGGCGACGACAGGTAAGTATTCTGCAACTTTTCGGTTTGTTCTTCAATTTGATTATTCTTTCACCGAGCTCATGCTTTGATTACACTGGGGACAGTGTAGTTTAAGTGTGGGGGAGGAAGCTACTGACGCACGCTTTTGTTTTCTTAGTTTTTCAAAAAAAAATTTGTTTTATTGAGTCAAAATTGTTTAAGTAAGAAACTATGATTTTCTTAGAAGATTTACAAGACTTGCAGGAACTTAAGTAACCATTGGGATGAAGTTGCAGGATCTATCTATGACTATTAGAAATCCCCATCACAGATCAACCTACTAGGAACACCCACATCACTTCAGGTATCAGAGGATCCTTTACTGACTTCACCCCTAATACTGACTTAGATTTCTCACCTAAGGGCTTGGTATACTTTGTGTCGGATTCCCTTGTTAGTTCTGACACAGCCTGTAAACCTGTCCCATTTAGTTCCCTTCTCCCCTTCTGTAAAGTAAAAAAAAAAAAATAATAATAAACTGAGGATGAGTTAGTAACTCCGAAGTGGTCATGGGAATGGTAGCTGAAACTCTCATATCCTGTGTACCATGGAATGTGTCCAAAGTACACCCCATAACGGGAAGAACACTGATAAAAAAAATAAAATGATACCCAGTGGGGAAAAATCAGTTGTTAAAGAAGGGAAAGAGAAGAAAGGGACTAGAGAAAGATAGTATGGTGGTCTAGAGCTGATAAGGTAAGAATCCATGTGCCCTTTGATCGATACTCCTTAGGTGAGACCGCACTTAAATACTTGCAGAAGTCAGTAGGGAGAATTTGAATGCTTGAATGTGATTGTGGAGTTTACCTAGGACAGTTGCTAAGTGTGGGGGAAGTACATTGTGGTCTTGATATCCTATGATTGATTCTTGCAGTGGTTTACTAAGGGGAATCTGAGTATTGTAGCTTCTAGGATGAAATGAGTTTCTGAAGAGTTTTCAAACATCTTATCTGCATTTAGTTCTTTGTCTTGCTTGAGGACAAGCAAGAGCTAAGTGTGGGGGAGTTGATATACCATGGATTTTATGGCTTTTAAGCATGGTATATGTGTTATTTATCGAGTCTTTTACTATGTTTTAGAGTCTTTTCAGGTGTTTATTAGGTACAAGCACATTTGGAGCATATTTGGTGATTTAGACACTTTCTGGAGCTAATTGGAGTATTTGGCCGAGAGATAGAGTTCACTGTCCGAAACAGAGAAAGGTGTCGATCGTTGCATTCCTAGCATCGATCGATGCACCAGCGAGATGGGCCAAACGACGGTTTAATGAAGAATGATGACATTGCAATTCTGCCCAGAAGTTCCTGATATTTACAAAGAAGCCCCAAAACGTGTTTTAGGATTATAATTAGGTTTTACAGCCACTTGTTAGGCGAAGCTTTTCTTACGTTAAGTTTTACTCAGAGAGAGTTGAGGGGCTGATCCTGATCTCGAAAGAGACTTGATTTTGAACCCCAGTTCTTATTTGATTATATGATATTTGGTTTTCTACTTATGATATCTTCTGTCTCGATGAATATGTCTGAGTAGATCACCTGTTAGGTTGAAGGATTCTCATTAAGGATTTCAGAGAATTATAGTTTAATTGATCTGTAGAGATCCATATCTGCTAGTTCTTTATCTAAGTTGTTCTTAATGCCTAATTTGAAGTAGCTAATCAGAATTATGATGTTAGGTTGATTAATGCAGCGGAAGTTGGTTAATTTAACTAGAAAGAATTTAGATAAGCAATTAAACTGTTCGCAAACGGAAGTTTGGTTCAGGTTAATTGTGAGCATATCAAACTTGGAATTAATGCTAGTTTAATCTGTTAGTTCTCGCAAACGGAAGTTTGGTTTGCTGCACTTAGACTTAGAGAATTATCGCAAAGGAATTTGGTTAATTCTATATCAGTGTTTGAGTTCTAGAATAGTTATTGATTGGATCTAGATAGATTGATTGCTTGCGTTCCTGATTTCCTGAGAACTCCTGAAACCTAACGCCTCGCCTTCTTGCTTACAAACTCACTCGATTTACTTTGCTATTTAGTTTACTGTTTTCAAATCTGCTTCGCTTAATTTAATCTGAACTGCTATTAATCTATTGTGTGACTGAGAGTCCTCGTGGGATTCGATACCTTATATACTACGATTGCATTAACTGTGCACTTGCAGTAGAATATGGAAAACTATACAACCTATCAAACTCCCAAAGGAGAATGAAAGCTAACTTGCTTTATCTTGGTGCAGACTATCTAGTTTCGAGGTCGGAACCTTTTCAAGAGGGAGAGTTTAATGAGGGCATCAAGCCATCATCAACCAAGAAGCATAGAGGAGACATCAACCAGCCGGTCCATGCCATTGGAGATAAGAAACCAGGAGCTCAACCACTCACCATGGAGATTTCACTCATGCCAACCAACTCAGTATCAATGACTTGTATCAAACAGCCTCTATTGAAGTAATTGGTCAAGCCAGGACAGCCCCGGTTCATGTTGGATCACAAGTTATTCAAATTGCCAATCCGGAGCCATTTAAGGAAACTATGAATACCACTTGGTTTATCACCTCTCAAACCAAGACTTGGCGACCATGAGACATTTACTACAAACCAAAGAAGCTAGAAAACGTCCTAAGTCCATATAAAATGCACATAACCACTTGCTGAATCATATGGACCGACTTGCCATATTTGGACCCAAATGGCATTAAACCCCAACAACTACTTTCATATACCTTTATGCACGAATCAAAGGCTTTCTCTTGCCTTCGGAATGTCCAAGGACGTGCAATTACCTCCCCAAGCTCTCAAGATACAAGAAACCAGACTTCCCATTCTTGGACTGATTTGCTCATCAATTCTCTAACAACTCTTTTCTTTTAATTCTGCTGATTTTCTTCTTATTTCTGGTCATTGGACCGTTGGTAGTTGGTAACAAGGATTTTTGCAATCCTCTGAGGTACCAATTCCACAAGCTTATCGAAGTAGGTTTGAGGTATCGAACCTTTTCGGGATGGATAAAACCAATAAGAACTTACTACCCTCTAGAGTCAAATCAAACAATTTGGTTTTAGTTTCTAACAATCCTAACGAAAGCAAATCAAACCGAAGTAAACAAAAGCAAATAAACAAACGATTCAATCAATGACAAGAATAAGGCCCAAGGGTTAAGGTCAACGGATAGGTGACTCGGGATGATCAAGGAATCCTAATTTAAACTTCTAAAAGCTAAACTCCTAGCAAGGAACACACCAAGTAAATCAGTTTAATCTCTTAATACCAATTCTTCACTTAATCTTAACTCAAGAACAAATCATCATTTGTGAATTAAAATCAAACGAGCATTCAAACAGGTTCCAATTAGCAAACAATCACTCTAGACATACATTTTCATGTGCTAGAATGTGAAAGTCCTAACAAAGCTAGATACTGGAATTTCATCGAACATGTTGTGAACAAGAAATTCTAAACATCCTAATCAATGTGATCAAGATTAATTAGGCATTAAGCACACTTTGCTAGATGAGATTTTAAACAATTAACCACTAGAAATCTATTGATCACCCCTAATCAACCTAATCCTACCTAACCCATAAGCCTATGGAGAACTACTCACTAATCATAACTAGATCAACAAAACTCATAGAAATAGAGTTGATCATGGAGATTGGTGAGGGATTGAGAGATTTGTTGAAGGAATAACAAGAGAAATACTAGATTAATCCAAAGAATCCAATTTGTTCTTACAAAAGAGTTTAGAACATCAAAAACAGCTTAAGGAACAAAAAGAAATAGGTTTTTGGCTTAAATAGTCTATAGGGTGCGAGCCGGGTCAACCCGGAACAAACCGGGTGTTGACCCGGATCCGGAACATCTTCTTGGACGCGTATCGGCCCGGCCAGTCGATACACGGGCCGATATCAAGTCTCGGATTTTCTTGGCACAAAACGTATCGGTTGGCTAAACCGATATGCCAACCGATATTCTTCATATGAATTTAATCCGAGAGTTTCATATCGGTCGAGCCAACCGATATCGAACCCGATATGAGCTCTCGGATTTTTGCCCGAACAAACGTATCGGCTCATCCAGCCGATATCCCGGCCGATATGGCTCCTTCCGATTTAAACCGAGAGCGTGTATCGGCCTGCAAGCCGATATCCTGGCCGATATGAACGCCTGCTGCCTCATTCTTGGTCCTTCAAGCTCCAAACTCCCCATCCAACTCCAAATCATCTGCAAAAACACAAGGAAACACTCCAAATGCAAGCCTAAAGTGCCTACTCCTAATCCTAGACAACTCTAAACTCTAGATGCGACAATGACTCGACAAAATGGTAAGAATGGTGGAGAAAATAAGTCAAAACAAGAACTATGTACAAGCCTAAATGCATGAAAATGTATGAATATCAGTAGTCCAGATTATAAAGGCTCATTGCCATTCTCATTTGTAAAACAACTTTCAATCAATTAAGAATAATCAGAGTATTTTGTTTCAAAGAGTGTTCTTTGAGTTTTGTGTTCATTAGATTCAATTGAGTGATTCATTGTTTCTTTTGAGTTTTCAGAATTAGTCTTCTTTGTGTGATTCAAAGAGATTGCTTCTGCCAAGGATTGAGAGAGTCAATCAACCCACTAAGCAAGAGAGTTGTTCACCATCACTTCCATTTTGCAATTCCATTCCATTCTACTATAAGAAAATGTCGGATAGATAGCATATGAGGATAGTGTTGTGTACGTTTATGCTATAGTTGATATGACCCTCAGTTTAAGATACCGTTTGCCAAAATGCAAATGCTATGTTTTGTTGGTCGGATTCTAGTATTAGAAACACTTTTTAGAAGTGTAATATATATAGCACTGATAATTTATGGAACGCTATGCATAGATTATGCGGATAAGAAATTCATTTTGCGTTAAAGTACGTGGTGAAAAAAAAAGCATCAAACAAATTTATCATTCTCCCTCATAATTTTATCTTTCTCCCACCAAAAAAAAAAATTAATTTGCTCCTCCTAATCAAAAAAGAAAATAATTTCTCCTCTCATTTACTATGCTCGCCGCCTCTCCAATCGCCGTCCTCCGCTTCCTCGATTCTCCCTTTCGTCACCTGGATCCCACGCGCCTTCTGTGCCTCTGAGGAAGACATCCTCCACCTGCGCCTCTCGACTCTGGGTTATCGACTGCCGTTACAAGCCTCCGAAGACTCCGCTCGTTGGGGACCTTGGTAGGTTAATTTGAAATTGTTCGAATTTAGTTGATTTCATGAGCCTTGAGATTAAAGCGTGGTGACAAGCTTGGATCTTTTGTGTGCAGTCGTCGATTATTTAAAATTTCATCTTTTTGATAATTGGACACTGATTTGGTTGTATTGGTGAATATAGGTTGTATTATAGAGGGGTTGAAAAAGGGAAGCAATATCCAGTACGGTGTAGGAGGCTAGCGAGCTTGCACGAGGAGTTAATTTCTCATAAATCTCCTGCTGCAAGGTTTGATTTTACATATGGGAAAAGGTTTGAGCAAAAGCTGCTTGACTACATTCATGAAGCTGAAAGATTTGGAGGTAAAGAAAGAAATTCTAGACTCTTATACTTGTAAGGATTAAGGAATCAACAATTTTTTGTGTCCTCCTTCTGTGTGTGGTTTGTAGGCTATGCTTATGAAGATTTAGCTCTTTCACTTTGGCTTCTTACCATAAATCAAATAATCGTGGATTTGAATCGTTATATTGTTTTTGCCTTCCAACCATCAGCGTGTCTTCATCAGACCTGGTCTCATAGTGGATGGGTGAAGTGAAAAGCTCAAAGCTTTTTGAGATGGCCCGTGAAAGTGCTCCATCGATCAGATGTGTAACGCCCCGTCCGCCCCTACCGGTGAGTCACCCATCCCTCTCTCGGGTTCGTGGGCCCCACCCCTGTCCGACGGTCGATGCGTTATTTTTGATAGGCCTGACCGAGTAATTTACTGACCCTACAATCACCTCATGACCTTTTCCCATGTGTTTTGTCCTCACACACATGGTACCACGAGTCACTTCCCGGAAGGTCACCCATCCTGGGACTACTCCAGCCCAAGCACGCTTAACTCTGGAGTTCTTTCAGGCAAGTGACCGGAAAAAGTAAATGCACTTGGTGATATAGGTAGTCAAATTAATTCATTTAAGACTTTCTCAAATGGGCCAGGCCAGGACCACTACAAATTCTCCCCCACTTAACGGGAATTCGTCCCCGAATTCCGCAGCAACCATAACCCTCAAACCCCATGATTGTCTCCCGAGACAGAATCGGTTTGACTTCCTTGCGCTCTGATACCACTTGTAACGCCCCGTCCGCCCCTACCGGTGAGTCACCCATCCCTCTCCCGGGCTCGTGGGCCCCACCCCTGTCCGACGGTCGGTGCGTTATTTTTGGTAGGCCTGACCGAGTAATTTACTGACCCTACAATCACCTCATGACCTTTTTCCATGTGTTTTGTCCTCACACACATGCTACCACGAGTCACTTCCCGGTAGGTCACCCATCCTGGGACTACTCCAGCCCAAGCACGTTTAACTCTGGAGTTCTTTCAGGCAAGTGACCGGAAAAGGTAAATGCACTTGGTGATATAGATAGTCAAATTAATTCATTTAAGACTTTCTCAAATGGGCCAGGTCAGGACCATTACAAGATGTAGGTGCAAAACTTATCCCATTTGAACCTTTTTTCTTTAAATTTTGGCAGAAACTTTTTTTTTTGTTTCCTTATCTCTTTTTCTTTCAGGGTGATTAACACAACGACGAGAAAGTACTTGTGCTTGCAGCTTATGCCCTTGATCAGGTGGGAAGTCATAAGAGAGTATTGTTTCTATATTTGCTTGTCTAGTTTAGAACAATATACCTTTGTTACCTTAACACCATATTATCATAAATTCCTCTGATATCTATATTCCTCTATCATACGCCAAGGCTGGGCAGCACATGTTCAAAGGCCAGGCAGCACACGTTCAATTTTTTTTTTATGAATTCCATGCTTGTATCTACTGAACGCGAGTATGAATTCCATTGTCTTCTATTGAAATGTGTAGGATAGTAGGCTTTGGCAACTTTTGTTTGGTAATAACGTCTTTTTCTCAATATTTTCTTTAATGATCAAAATTGAATATAGCAAATATTAGAATGGATGAATGATATACTATAAATTCGATTCAAAAAATTAGAATGGATGAACGATACTACAAATTCGATTAAAAAAAAAATCACCTCAAAAATTTGTGAACAATACTACAAATTTCTTTTTATAATTAATATTCCAAAATTAACAAAATATTGTGAAACTATATTACAAATTGGATTCGAAAAATAAAATACAACAAATTTGTTTAAAATACATAATTAGTTTTATTATAAATACTATATAATATTAAAAATTCTTCAGTTTTAGTTTAGAGTATATATAGGGTTTAGGGTTTGAAATACTATTAATTTATTTATAATTTTCTAGTTAAGTAGAAAAATAAAATAAAATATTATCTCATAATATTGTAAGTCTTAACAATTTTTAATCTACTAGGTGTGGTGTCCGTGGTTAGTAAAATTAAATTCATAAACTTATTTTTCGATCTTTTATTGAATATTTGTGTTTTAAAACGCAGTAATTTCATTAGAGTAACAATATTAGAAACTAAGTTTATCATGAACCATATTTTCTTAATATTTTGTTAGCGATTGGAATACTGGTTTCTATTTGTTTTTTTTTTGTTTTTTTTTGCGCAGGACATTGATAAGCCATCGGAGATCTCTGCAGAGATGCTAACATAAGTTTTTGCTTCTAGTAAGACCGGTCCACTTAGTATTTTCGCTTGATGCATTGAAGAAGCTGTTAAATGTTTTAATGTTATATCGGTATTTTGTTAAACAGAACTAAATGGCTTAAGCAATTTTTGAAAATTTTAAAATGCGAGAAATGAAGTATATAGTATCTCAATTTTTGTTGCATTGGTTTCCTTTTCTATTTCCCATTGGGTCAGTCATCCACCTTCAGACTTTTTCGATAATCAAGTCATAGGTTTGAATTAATTCTCCTCTAGCCCTAAACGACAGCCAATTCCATTGGCCCGTTCAGTCACCTTTACATGCACCCAATAATCAAGTGATAGGCATGTATTGCTTCTCCTCCATCCATTTTCCCACTACCATGCATCTTTCTTATGACCAATCAACCAACTTCATCATCTTCAACAAACTACTCACGTGAGTGATCTCCACTAAATCAAAACGCCTATAAATACAACCCATGTAAACATATCTCTTCATCACTATAATGTTTCATATCTTTCTCTACCTTGTGTTTATATCACTCGATTTTCTTGTACACAGTTTTTTTTTCTTTCGGTCAATCTCTTTAAATCTTCCATCTTCTCGAAATCCGTCTTGCAGTTTCGAATTTCTGCGGATTACCGGGCGTGAATGTTGGGAAACCCGTGGTTACAAAGATACATACCTAATGAGGTTTGCCCTTAACATTCACGCACGGTAACTCCGCAGAATGGTGCCTGCTATATTGACCTTTACAACGTGCATAATATTGATGATTCATGCTTCATAAGTTGATGCCAAACAATATTAAGAAAGTTGTAATGCTTATGGAAGTTTGGGTTCTAACAATATATTTTTTTATAATTTTATATGTTGTATATACAATAAAAAAGTTCTAAGAAAGTTTTCTTCCATATAAGAACAATATGAGGGTTATCACTCAATTTTAATTTTTTGGTGAAATATAAGTTAGATAAATCCTAATTTTTATATATAGAATATTATATTATTGATTGAATTTGTTATCCTACCGGTTGAAGTGTAGTGTTTATCATCATTCGTAGATGACACAATAAGCGGTGTAATAATTGAAGTGTTGTGTTTATCATCATTCGATCTTTTATCATTGAATGAATTTGTGTGTTTTAAAACGCAAATATTTCATGAGAACAACGAAACAGGGGAGATATACTAATGAGAGCGAGAACACATGTGCCTCCTTGTACTTGATCAACTCTCGTTCTTGGTTGCTGTGAAACCGCTGGAGAATGAGATCCTTGGCTATGCATATGCACCGTACTGATGATGTTGATTCATGTTTGAACACTCCATTTTTTTATCTTCTCTCTCTCGACTGTTTATTTTGTATTCTAGTGTATTTGTTGTAGTCTCAAGAATATTTTCTTATTGTTCTTATTGTTTAGTTAGCGATTTGAATATTGATCTCGGGTATTTTGTACATGATCTCTGGTATTTTCTTATTTGTACATTGCGAATATATGGTCCACTTAGCATCTTCGTTTTAAGTATTGAAGAAACAACTACATGTTTTGATCCTACTTTGATATTTGTCTATGAATCTATTGTTGGAATTGTGTCCAGTAATCTCGGTACTGTCTCTAGAAAGTAAGAGTATGTCGAGATCAGACATAAGTCATATAATACTGGGGATCATGATGGCTTGCTAGAGTCCGCTCATGATCTATAAGTCTTGGACTTATTGCCTTTATTATATGATCCCATATGGGTCACACGCCTAAGCTAACAGGAAAATGTGTTGGAACGGCTTAGCAGAAGTACGACAAAAGTGCTAGGCATTTGTCGTACTAAGAGAGAGATTAATGGGTCTGATTAAATGGGATTTAATCAGATTGGGCCCAAAAGCCCAAAAGGGAAAGAGAAGGCTTTTAATGACTAAAAGCCAAGTCTCTTCTCCCTAACCCTAACACCCAGCCGCGATTCTCCTCTCTCTCTGCGCCTCTGTTCCTTGTGGTCTAGCAGCCATTTCCTTGTGAAGCGTGTGTGAACCTTTGGAGGATTCATCCCTCGGTGCATCTAACTGATCTCTGACCTGTTCTAATCCTTCCGCTGCAACAAACAGGTAAAAGGTGAGATCATCTAATGTTTCTAAATAAGAACACCTAGATCTGATGCATGTTTAGGTTGATATCAATATGAGAATTGAATCAGGATCAACTGAACTATCCTACAGTGGTATCAGAGCCATTGGTTCTTAGGTTTCTTGTTTTAGATTCATGTTTAGGTTGTTTAATCTGTTTAGAATTGTTTTTGAATCAATTACTGATAAGATAAAACAGTTAAGAATCAGAATTGAAATCTAAACACATTAATTGGATCACAAAACCGAGCTATATGACTCGGGTTTTGGTGATCGGCCGAATGGAAGCTCGGGTGGACGGCGGACGGTCGACCGTGAGGCGTCCCGATCGCATGGATCGTGCGATAGCCGATCGCATGGATCGCGTCTCGTCCCGCGTTCGTCGTCCCGATCGTCTCGTCCGGATGCTGTCCCGATCGCGTGAGGTTTCGACCGTCCGGATCGCGTCACGCTCTCGGACGTCCCGATCTCTCGACCCGACTGTCCCGTAGCGTCTCGGCGATCGTCCCGGCTGAACCAGACCGTCCCGATCACACGCAAGCGTCCCGTCCGGCAATCCGAGCGTCTCGATCTCGGATCGAGCATGCGGCTTGCGGCTGGACGGCTCTTGCTAGACCGGTTAGGGTTTTGGGTGTAATTGGGCCGGTTCGATTTCGGTTAGGTGATTCGGTTTAAAAACTTGATTAAAATCTTCGTTCTGGTTTAATAAACAGATTTTAATAATTTTATTAAATCTGGTTAAACCGGGATAAGAAATCCAATGTCGAAAGAAATATTGGATTTAGTGCCTAAACCAGGAATTTCTAATTTGATTTGGTTGGACCAAATAAATTGAGAAGTTCCGGTTTAGTAAATAACCGGTTGACAATTGTGGTCATCGTAGTAATTAAAACTTGGTTAGACCAGTTTTAATGAACCAGACCGGTTATGTCAATTAATTGGACAATTGGGTCATGTCTTGGACATGGACCAATTCTTGGGCCTCGGGCCAAGAAGTTAAAACAATTGGGCCAGTTAATTGAGTCTTTCTTCAGATTAATTTAAAATCTATTTTATAAAATTATAAAGTCGTTTTTAAATTAAAGTTTCCGAAATTTTGAAATTAGAAAGTTTCTTATATTAGAAGTTTCTGAATTTGCGGGTTTTGGATTTTAAAGAAATTTCTAAAGTTAGAAAGTTTCCGTTTTTAGAAAGTTTCCAATTTTAGAAAGTTTCCAAAATAGTAGGTTTCCATAAATAGAAAGTTTCCCGAAATAGTAATCTTCTATTTTGGGAATGATTTTAATAAACCTACGAACCTCAAATAATATCAAGCGTTGGATGTCTTGTCCAGGCTATGTCAGCTGTCAAAGCCCATTCAATTGCATTCATGGCCTTACAGTGTGAGGATGTCTGCTTTTGCGTGGGTAAGACGGTTTGTGATTCATAAATGTCATTGGGAGTCCCAGACATTAATGATTACATGACTGTATAGTCCGGTTTTCTTGACTAGGCCATCGGGAGTCCCGGGCCTTGAGACATCAGAGTGGATTGGGCCTCGGGCCCAGATTCACAACCAAGAGTTATATCACGGATATAATTAGCCGATATAGGGCTTACCGATATAAGCTAAGGTTGGGTGACGGCCAGTGGCCCACTTTGATCTTAGTTATATGTGGATCTTGGAATCATTATATTCTATTGAGGGTAACTTATGTTATTGAATATAATGCATGATTAATCATATTATACTTTAATACGAGATTAATCATTTTGAACATATAACTAATAACCTTTTTATTTATATATTTCAGATATGACTACTACAAGCACACAAAACACATTCTCGATCCGGTCTGTTCTCGAGAAGGAGAAGCTGACTGGAACGAACTTCCTGACATGGTCAAGGAACTTGAGGCTGGTCCTCAAGCAGGAGAAGAAGGATTATGTCCTTCGAGATCCCCTCCCCGAGAGGCCTCTTGCCAATGCTGCCAGGACTCTGCACAATGCTTGGGAAAAGCATTCGTCAGATGAAAATGATGTTTATTGCCTGATGTTGGTGACAATGACTCCTGAGCTGCAAAAACAGTTCGAGAGTGTATTGTCTCCCATTGAGATCATGGCAAGCCTGAAATCGCTTTTTCAGGAGCAGGCTAGGACTGAGAGGTTCCAGACAGTTAAGAACCTCTTGGACTGTAAGTTGGCTGCGAATGCGGCAGTGAGTCCTCATGTCTTGAAGATGATGGGTTATCTCGATCATCTTCAGAAACTCGACTGCCCAATCAGCCAGGAACTTGCCTGCGACATCATTCTGCAGTCTTTACCTGCAAGCTATGATCAGTTCATTCTGAACTTTAACATGCATGGCTTGAGTAAGACACTGCCTGAGCTTCACGGAATGCTCAAGACTGCAGAGCCCAACTTGAGGAAAACCGCCAAGGACCCCAATGTGCTTATGGTGCAAAAGGGCAAGGGGTTTAAGAAATCCTCTGCTAAGGATAAGGGAGCGGCCAAGGCTGTCCAAGTCGCGGACAAGGACACGCCAAAGCCCAAGCCCAAGTCCAAGGCTGGGCCTACTGACATGTGCAGATTCTGCAAAGAACTGGGGCATTGGAGAAGAGATTGTAAGAAATTCCAGGAAGGTCTAAAGGAATTAAAGAAGAAGACTTTCGAGACTTCTTCATCAGGTATTTTTGTTATAGAAGTTAATACAACTACTTCTGATAATACCTCATGGGTCATGGATACTGGTTGTGGGGCTCATATTTGTACTAATATGCAGGCACTCAGCAACAGTAGAAGGCTGAAGCAAGGACAAGTGGAGCTACGAGTTGGGAATGGAGCGAAAGTTTCAGCACTAGCTGTAGGCACATACTTGTTGTCTTTACCTTCGGGATTGATTTTAGAACTTAATAATTGTTATTTTGTACCTGCTATAAGCAGAAATATTATTTCAATTTCTTTGTTGGATTTGGAAGGTTATGATTTTTCAGTTATGAATAAATTATGTTCCTTCAATCGCAACAATTTGTTCTATGGTTCTGCCCCTCTTACGAATGGGCTTTACATACTCGATCAATCCGCGCCAATTTATAACATTAATACAAAACGGTTTAAACCTAATGAGGAAAACCGAACGTTTCTATGGCATTGTCGTTTAGGGCACATCAGCGAGAAACGCATCAAGAGGCTCCATTCGAATGGACTTCTTGGCTCATTTGACTTTGAGTCATGTGAGAAATGCGAATCCTGCATGATGGGCAAAATGACGCGGGCCCCCTTTAATAAACCTAACGAGAGGGCCAACGACTTATTGGGCCTGATACACACTGATGTGTGTGGCCCAATGTCCACAAATGCAAGAGGAAACTATCAGTACTTCATTACCTTCACTGATGATTTCAGTAGGTATGGATATGTTTATTTGATGAAACATAAGTCTGAATCTTTTGAAAAGTTCAGAGAATTCCAAAATGAAGTACAGAACCAACTTGGTAAAAGCATTAAGGCTCTTCGGTCCGAACGAGGAGGAGAATACTTAAGCCAAGAATTCAGTGATCATCTGAGAGAGTGTGGGATCGTATCCCAACTCACTCCTCCTGGAACACCTCAATGGAATGGTGTGTCTGAGAGGAGAAATCGGACCTTATTGGACATGGTTCGATCTATGATGAGTCACACAGACCTTCCAATATCCCTTTGGGGATATGCTCTGCTAACAGCAGTGTTCACTCTAAATAGAGCGCCATCAAAAGCAGTAGCAAAGACACCATATGAATTATGGACTGGAGAAGCTCCAGTGCTGTCTTATCTAAGAATTTGGGGTTGTGAAGCCTATGTTAAGAGATTAATCTCAGATAAGCTTACACCAAAATCTGATAAATGCTACTTCATTGGTTATCCACGGGAAACCAAGGCTTATTACTTCTATCTACGTTCCGAGAACAAGATTTTTGTTGCCCGGGATTGTAACTTTCTTGAGAGAGAGTTTCTGTCTAAGAAAGACAGTGGGAGTAAGGTACTGCTTGAAGAAATTCAAGATGAACAGGATACTGCTCAACCTAATGAGGAAGAGCAGCAGGAGGATCTACAAGAAATTGTTGAGCCTGAACCTGTAGTACCTGAAGTTCGAAGATCCGGGAGGATCCGTCACGAACCCGAGAGATATCAGGGATTCCTCGTGACTGACTGTCATGATCTTTTGATCATTGATGGTGATGAACCATCGAACTTCAATCAAGCCATGATGGGCCCAGATTCCTCTAAGTGGCGCAAGGCCACTGATTCCGAAATGGACTCCATGTCAGTCAACCAAGTGTTTTCGTTGGTTGACTTACCCGCTGGTGTAAAAGCCATCGAGTGCAAATGGATCTTCAAGAAGAAGATTGACGTGGATGGAAATGTCCAGATTTATAAAGCCAGGTTGGTGGCAAAAGGTTTCAGACAAGTTCACGGTGTGGACTACAATGAAACCTATTCACCGGTGGCTATGATGAAATCTATTCGGATTCTACTAGCAACTGCAGCTTTTCATGATTATGAAATTTGGCAGATGGACGTGAAAACCGCATTCCTGAATGGTATTCTGGAAGAGGATGTGTATATGACACAACCTGACGGTTACATAGATCCGAAGAATGCTGGGAAAGTATGCAAGCTTCATAAATCCATTTATGGATTGAAGCAAGCATCGAGGAGCTGGAATCTTCGTTTTGATGAAGCGATCAAGCAATTTGACTTCATCAGAAACGAAGAAGAACAATGCGTGTATAAGAAATCTAGTGGGAGCAAAATTGTATTTCTTATTCTGTATGTCGATGACATACTGCTTCTCGGAAACGACGTTCCAATGCTGAAGTCTGTAAAGGACTGGCTTGGAAGTTGTTTTTCCATGAAAGACATGGGTGAAGCCGCATACGTTCTTGGAATTAGGATCTATCGGGATAGACCTAAGAGGCTGATAGGCTTGTGTCAAGACTCATACATTGACAAAGTCCTACAAAGATTCAGCATGAAAGATTCCAAGAAGGGCTTCACGCCAATGGTACATGGCACAACGCTAAGCAAGAAGCAGAGCCCTACGTCGGCTGCTGAGCTTGAGCGCATGAAGAATATTCCTTATGCATCTGCAATAGGATCTGTCATGTATGCCATGATCTGTACTCGTCCTGATGTTGCTTATGCATTGAGCATGACGAGTAGATACCAGTCAAATCCAGGTGAAAACCATTGGATTGCCGTAAAGAATATCTTGAAGTATCTAAGACATACTAAGGATAAGTTCTTGGTGTACGGTGGAAGTGATGTGCTTAAAGTCAGTGGATTCACGGACGCAAGTTTCCAGACAGACACAGATGATTTCCGGTCACAGTCCGGTTATGTCTTTTGTCTGAATGGCGGTGCAGTAAGTTGGAGAAGCTCCAAGCAGGACACCGTTGCTGATTCCACTACAGAAGCTGAATATATCGCCGCCTCAGAAGCAGCGAAGGAAGCTGTTTGGATACGAAAGTTCATTATGGAACTAGGTGTGATACCAGATGCGGCTGAGCCTCTGGCACTGTTTTGTGACAACAATGGTGCTATAGCTCAGGCAAAGGAACCAAGATCACACCAGAAATCCAAGCATGTTCAAAGAAGATATCACTTGATACGTGACATCATTAATAGAAAGGAAGTCAAGATCAGCCGAGTTCCGACAGATGATAATGTCGCTGATCCGTTGACAAAGCCACTCCCAAGGCCTAAGCTCGAGTTCCTGACTGAAGCTGTAGGCATTAGAAACATTGAAATGTAATCTAAATTTGAGTGGGAGTTTTGTGAGCTTTATTTTAGTTATTTGATATGTTCTTGTAAAACATTATTTATGTTTTAATGAAATTATTATTTCAAGATTATTTTAACTGTGATGAAATAATCGTTCCAAAATGATATGAACCATTTTATAGGTCATCGAAGTAAATGATTTGATCTTGAGTCATCGAAGTCATTTAGCTTGATCATGAGATCCTATATTTGATAAATGTTTTATATCATCATGTCCCTAGTCGAAGGTTGTTGAAACTGGAACACCAACAACCGTGTGAGACTGGATTGGTACGTGACTTATGACAAAGTCTCAGTGTGTCATAGATGCACGGCATCAAAGTCAGTACATAGGTGTATGTTGGGAACATACGACCGGACAAGACCCGCTTATAAGAACTCTTCAGGATATTTATATCTGTGTCATAAGAGATTCTTACTACGACTATAGAGTATAGTCCTTAGACCTGAGTTCACATGCATGTGACTGCACATGGACTGATGTACTTTGATCATTGTCTAACGCTATCGTTCTGTGATAGCTATAAGGACCTTGTTTGGGTACATCATGAAATGAGTAGTTTACAGTGATGGAACAAGATGGGATTTGTCCCTCCAATATAAATGGAGTGAATATCTCTAGGCCAATCGGAGATTTGAATACTGGAAAACGCATGGCCATGCTCAAACGGACTTTCCCGAGTCGTTTGGATTGTCAGTATCAAATCAGAGTCCGATGAACAAGATTAGGCTTTATAAGGATGACACCAATCTTGCCTTATGACTAATCGAGATATTGAGACAAAAGGATTATGAATACAGAGATTCCAGTACAAGTGGGAGATTGTTGGAATTGTGTCCAGTAATCTCGGTACTGTCTCTAGAAAGTAAGAGTATGTCGAGATCAGACATAAGTCATATAATACTGGGGATCATGATGGCTTGCTAGAGTCCGCTCATGATCTATAAGTCTTGGACTTATTGCCTTTATTATATGATCCCATATGGGTCACACGCCTAAGCTAACAGGAAAATGTGTTGGAACGGCTTAGCAGAAGTACGACAAAAGTGCTAGGCATTTGTCGTACTAAGAGAGAGATTAATGGGTCTGATTAAATGGGATTTAATCAGATTGGGCCCAAAAGCCCAAAAGGGAAAGAGAAGGCTTTTAATGACTAAAAGCCAAGTCTCTTCTCCCTAACCCTAACACCCAGCCGCGATTCTCCTCTCTCTCTGCGCCTCTGTTCCTTGTGGTCTAGCAGCCATTTCCTTGTGAAGCGTGTGTGAACCTTTGGAGGATTCATCCCTCGGTGCATCTAACTGATCTCTGACCTGTTCTAATCCTTCCGCTGCAACAAACAGGTAAAAGGTGAGATCATCTAATGTTTCTAAATAAGAACACCTAGATCTGATGCATGTTTAGGTTGATATCAATATGAGAATTGAATCAGGATCAACTGAACTATCCTACATCTATGTTATCCGTTTGCGCTTGCTAGGCATTTGAGGTCAACCATTGCTATGACATGCTTTCGTTTTGTTTAAACGTAGATTGTAAAGAAGTTAAAACCAATTAGAGTGATTTATATGGTATGGACTGTACTACTAAGACTCGTCCACTTAGTATCCTAATTTTATCACTTATTTTGATCTATGTTCATAAACCTATGTTAGCTTTGTGCGTTTACTCTGCATTTGACGTCGTCCTCTGCCTTGACTTGTTTTCGTTATGTGTAAATCTATATGGTAAAAGAGAGAGAAACTAATTATTCAAAACAAATAAATAGATCATAAGAAACTATACATGCCCATGATATTAAAACAAAACTATTTATATTAGATAATAGGAATCATATAATTAATTTTTATTTAGGTAATAGATAGTTTTTAAAAAAAAAACAATGATGTTAAAACTAATTCAATGAGCCTAAATAAATTAAAATAAGGAAATTGTAGCCAATTCTAGAATTCCATAGCTACTTATTTTTTTGGTTGATATCAATATGAGAATTGAATCAGGATCAACTGAACTATCCTACATCTATGTTATCCGTTTGCGCTTGCTAGGCATTTGAGGTCAACCATTGCTATGACATGCTTTCGTTTTGTTTAAACGTAGATTGTAAAGAAGTTAAAACCAATTAGAGTGATTTATATGGTATGGACTGTACTACTAAGACTCGTCCACTTAGTATCCTAATTTTATCACTTATTTTGATCTATGTTCATAAACCTATGTTAGCTTTGTGCGTTTACTCTGCATTTGACGTCGTCCTCTGCCTTGACTTGTTTTCGTTATGTGTAAATCTATATGGTAAAAGAGAGAGAAACTAATTATTCAAAACAAATAAATAGATCATAAGAAACTATACATGCCCATGATATTAAAACAAAACTATTTATATTAGATAATAGGAATCATATAATTAATTTTTATTTAGGTAATAGATAGTTTAAAAAAAAAAAACAATGATGTTAAAACTAATTCAATGAGCCTAAATAAATTAAAATAAGGAAATTGTAGCCAATTCTAGAATTCCATAGCTACTTATTTTTTTGGTTTTTTCTTTAGGGAGTTATTGTCTTCGTCTTCTTCTTCTTCTTCTTCTTCTTCTTCTTCTTCTTCTTCTTCTTCTTCTTCTTCTTCTTCTTCTTCTTCTTCTTCTTCTTCTTCTTCTTCTTCTTCTTCTTCTTCTTCTTCTTCTTCTTCTTCTTCTTCTTCTTCTTCTTCTTCTTCTTCTTCTTCTTCTTCTTCTTCTTCTTCTTCTTCTTCTTCTTCTTCTTCTTCTTCTTCTTCTTCTTCTTCTTCTT
The DNA here is from genome assembly GCA_030180135.1 of Orychophragmus violaceus. Classification (NCBI taxonomy): domain Eukaryota; kingdom Viridiplantae; phylum Streptophyta; class Magnoliopsida; order Brassicales; family Brassicaceae; genus Orychophragmus; species Orychophragmus violaceus. The sequence goes on along the minus strand of CM058229.1, from coordinate 46,210,819 downwards.
CTTCTTCTTCTTCTTCTTCGTCCTGGTCGCTAATCTTGTAGTCTGGGTCGTCAGGATCCTCTGTATCAGAATCATCAGTCGTATTATCGCAATTGTAATTCTCATCATCCTCTTGATCATTATCTTCGATATCATTCGTTTCATCGTCAGAATACTTGTAAAATCAGTTAACTTTGCATTAATACTTGAGTTATATATATGGTCACACAATTATGGATAGAATTTAAGAGCGACATACCAATATGTATATCCACTTGGTCCTTTTGTTCGATGCAATTTCTTTCCCCCAGGTGTAACCTCAATCTCAATATCACTATCCGATGTGTCATCGCTGCCGCTATTTTTACTACTATCATCGTCTGTACCAACATTCATGTAGGTTTCATATTCTAATTCATCAAAGATGACACAGCCTGTAAAAGAGTTTAAGAAGAAGAACCATTCTTATATGTCTTCCACAAAGGAACTATATGGATTTGTATCTTGACACGTCCATGCATGGGAGTGAGCTCTTTAAGAGGAACAAATGCAACCAATTTTTTCACCATAATGAAACGCTAAAGAAAGTTTGTTTCTTATGGTTTGATCGTTTATCTAAGATATGAGATCTGTGAGACTTAGTTATGAGGTTATTATCGAAAGTGATTATATAGGAAATTCATCCGAAATTTAACTTTTTCCGTGGAAGATAAGTTAGATAAATCCGACATATTTACTTTTAAGATAAATCCAACTTTTTTTTCCGGAAGATACATATATAATATTTGTTAAGTTTGATTATTATGTTAAGTATATTGAAAGATAACTACTATTTGTCAAGCATTTGTGGAAAATAATTAGCATAAATCTTACATATTTACTTCTTTCGAAGATATATCTATACTATTAAAACAGAAGTACAAAACAATTATTACCCACTGTTTTTGATTTATTTACAGCCAAATGCCACTGCTTTTCTTCTTTAGTTTTGGCGTTTCATTAAGGTGATTTTAGTAAATTGCCATGTATGTATACAAACCAAATTAAATATACAAAAACGAAATAAAATCCGCATGCTAACCATTTATAACCGTCGTATACCGCAACAATATAAATTTACCAGTTTCTATTATGCTTAATAACCGGTTCTATTATTGACAAAACTACGACAACATCACCTATTCAATAACCAGTACTAACATAGATAATTGACAAGGCTGACCACAAAATCACCTATTCAATTCATCATTCAATCTCAAGTAATGACCTATATTAGAACCTAACATGTTGGTCATCAACCCCAATATAACAAATCTTGGTATACGTTGTATGTTTTAGCTTGGTATATGTTCTCGCCTTCATTCTGATTATTATTGCACACCTACACAAAATTTTAAAAATGTTTAGCTTTACATAAACCGCAAATACACCAAATTAGTTTATTATTCTTCTAAACCGATTTTAACAAACCGTATACAAAGATAAATTATTTCCTATTAATTCTGACTAACAAATCTACCATATTTAATAGGAGTCACGATCATGTCTATAGAGCAGTCTAAACAAGAATGAAATGGAAGTGATTGCACTTAGCTTGCTTTAGGTACGTTCAAGGATTCCAAACAGAGTTGTCAAAGAATAAGAAAGCCTGTCAAAGAAAAAATTAAGGTCGCTACTTATCTAACACCTACATATATACTAACCACAATATCATATACTCACCAAGACTATTTCATGAAAAGAAAAGATGCAATTCAGAGATTTCAGAGATCTACAGCGAGAGATCATTACTCAACAATCAACTTCGATTTATAGACATGTCAAGGATTTAAGTTCTCAAAAAAAAACTTAGAAGCGAATCGGAAAGAACATACCTGTGTTGTCGGAGCCCAATTCAGGGTGGAGGTATAAGTCGCATGAATCATCTTCTCCGATTATTTAGAAGTCAACCTACAAGAAATCCTAAACATCGGTTAACCAAGTCTAAAATAGATTAAACAGAAGGCAAGATAAATAGGTTTCAAGACTATCTAAGAAGTTATGACCCACAGAATCAGTAATTAAGGGTCTCGTGAGGACATGCATGAAAGGATTTGTAAGAAAAAGTCAAGAGATTTTAAAAATCTGAAATTCTTTGAAGACGAATCGACCAGATATGTTCGAAGTAGATAGACTAAGTTCAAGGGCTAGATTTGCTTACATGGAGGAAAAGAAAATCGGAAGTTGTAAACTGCAAGACATAGGAAACTGCTCGATTTGATCCATTTTGTGATCAGAACGATGTTAATTCTGAGATTCGGCGCCGATGGAAAGTAAGATTTACAGAGAACAAAGACCCTAATTTCCCCTTTATAGCTGAAGTTTCGTCGTGAATTTTTTTTGGTCTCACAACACTACTATTTTTTTTTGTAGGTAAAGAATTATTAAAATGGGCCAAATTTTGGTTTGGGCTTTTGTAAATTAGTAATATGGAAAAAAATTTACATATTAAAAAATCCTATGGGCTTTTGTTTTATGTCCAACATTATATATATATATATATATATATATATATATATATATATATATATATATATATATATTTTGACCAATATATATATATATATATATATATATATATATATATTACAATAATTATTTTAACTATAAAATGAGATTGAAAACTCTTTAATAATCATATTCTACTCATAAAATACATATATTAGAATATAACATCATTTTATAAAAACATTAAAGAAAAAATAGTCGAAAATATATGTGTTAAGATACAAATTAAATATCTACTATATTAAAAAGCTTTTCATAATAAAAAACTAAAATACTATATTTCAAGCTATATAATACACAAAATTTAAAATTTAAAAATACTCTGAAATTAAACTAAGAAGTTTACACTCATAAAACATAGATATTTAAAATAAATAGTGCTATGAAATCGAAAATAATCTCAATTTAGAAAAAACTAAAAAAACTAAAACAATTATTAAATAATATTCCGCGCTCAGCGCGGATTAAAAACAAAACCGGACAAGACCCTACCCTCCAATCCAAATTTTAATTGTAATAAATTTCAATAATCATACGCAGACTACCCATAATTACTAAAAATTACACAGAATTAACGCTTTGGACTATTGTGGGTATACAATACATATGGATTTCAGTTTGGATTAAGTATTACCCGATATCTGGGATACTTAAATTTAAGCCGCAATATTCAAGTATTTTTTGAATCGGATCAAGTTCAGGTTTTTTGACCGGTTTTATGTCGATTTAAAGATTTAGTTATAGAACATCCCGTATAGAACCAAAAAATTATTATTATTATTATAAATTATGTTTTTTGGGTACAAAATAAATAACCGTTTTAACACATGTATTTTCTAAAATTAATTAATTGTCTAAATAATGATTAAAAATGAATGTAGTTTAACATGATTGGAAAAAACTATAATAATATATAATATAAACTAAGATATTACTAAAATAATTAAAATAAACATTATTATGATAAATGACGATTAAAAAATCTAGAAACAAATAAAAACTCCAAACTTATTTCCACCTTAAGAAAATAAAATAAATTCTTCAATTTAAAAACTGATAAAAACCATTTAAAACTGATAAAAAAATACGATTAAAAATATATAGATACTAAACGCTTTTAAACAAAAATGTAAAAATTTATTATGATTTTTTATCAAAATGGAAAAATAAAATTTAAATCATAAAAAATTATTTTTTCTTCTGTATTCTACACTTTCATATTTTGATATTACATTTAAATTATATGTATTTTGTAACAAATTGAATAAACTGAATTTACAAACAAGTTTAAAACGTGCATGTGTTGTTTCTAACGGATTAAACGGACGGGTTTAAACAAATATTTAATATAAACGAGTGTAAATAGGATGGTTGTACATGAGCTTGGCATGACCCTTTTAACATGTTTATAGTAAACCCAAATAAAATTTTGAAAAGAAAAACCCCAAAAAAATATTTTGTGTTTATGATTAAATATTACTTAGTTAATTGAAGTAACGATAAATTCAACATTTGTTATAGTAAATGGAATAAGATATAAAAGTATGTAATGTTAATAAACACAAAATATCTTTAATGCTATGTAATCGGAAAAATAGTTAATTTTGTAGATCCGGAAGATAAATAAAATCTCTGCTAACTGAAAGAACAAATAATTAAAAATAAGTAGTAATATAAACCAACAAAACAATCTGGGAAAAAATAACCAGAAAAAAACAAATAGAACAAAAAGTTCATCAAAGTAATATCCCGCGAATCAAAATCTAGTATCAAATATTTGTTAAGAATATTGGAAGATAATTACTAATTCTGAAGTTTGATTATGTTAAGATTCATACGTAGTTTACTTTTCCTAGATAGGATTTAACTACGTAGTTTAATTTTCCTACATATAAACTATGTAGTTTACTTTTCCTACATATAAACTCCTAGGAATATTGTTAAGTTTGTTTTATTTCCTGGACAATAAGTTTCATGAATCCTAAGTATTTACTTTTAAGATAAATCCTATTTTTTCATACATATAGAATATTTACTTTCAAATATTAGTAAGTATATTAAATGTAGCTATTATCGTAATTAGAAAATTTTCTATATCGAAAATAGATAACTACTATATATTTGATAAGTATTTAAAATTTCAATAATGATAATATTGGGAAGTTTACCTTTAAATATAATGGAGATAATTACTTAATATTTCATAAAGAATATGGAAATAAATTTCATATATCGAAATTAGATAACTACTATATATTTGATAAGTATTTTAAATTTGAATAATGCTCATACTGGGAAGTTTACCTTTAAATATAATAGATATAATTACATTATATTTCATAAACAATTTGGGAATTAACCATTATCATATAATGGAGATATTACTTTAAATTTGACAAGCAATTTGAAAATCAATATAGACTTGACCATATCGATCTTGTTCACACCAGAATAGTCAAGAGATTATGTCCCTAATACGATAATATTTTAAAAGAGAAAGTTAACATAACCTTGAGGACTCGATTTTAGGAAAATTAACATAACCTAAAAGGCTCGATTATGTCTCTCTCTCTCTCTCTCTCTCTCTCTCTCTCTCTCTCTCTCTCTCTCTCTCTCTCTCTCTCTCTCTCTCTCTCTCTCTCTCTCTCTCTCTCTCTCTCTCTCTATCGGACTCTCTCTCTCTCTCTCTCTCTCGGTCTCTCTCTCTCTCGGTCTCTCTCTCTATGTTCTTCTTCTATATTCATTCTCTTCTTATCTGACCCTATATATATTAGTTAATTATTTCTCTAACTACCGATGTGAGACTTTTCATTAAAATTTTCATTAAGGGTATTTTTGTCATTAACCTCGTGAGAATGAATCTGGTGCGTTTTTACTTATCAATTATATAAGTAGATAAAAAAAATCAGAAAGGGTACACATCTATAATTTAGGGTAAAAATAGGGTTTAGATTTTATGGTTGGAGTATTAACTACCAACTAATACAAATATAGGATATAAGTAGGTTTTACGGTTAGGTATTAACTACAAACTAATATAAAAGTTTAAATTCCACAACATTTTGTTTATGATTTAGGGTATTTGAGGGTTAGGGTTATGTATTGGAGGATAAGGGTTTTTGATTCACATTTGCAATATATTTTTTCTATTTGTTTGTAATTATAATTTATTGTTTTCGGTAAATGAATATTAATGATATATTAAGTATAAAATATTTATTAGAAATAAATTAGAAATTATACATTCAATAATATTACTAAGTATTTTTATATTTATAATTTAGTATCACACAACTTTTGATACTTTTTTATAAAAAACTTCAAACTTTATATTTTTAAAAATAAACTAATAATTTATCATAAATTTATTAGTATACAAAAATTTCTTTCAATAATGTAAATAAAAAGTTTATTAAAATAATTTTTAAACAAACAAACCTCTGTATATTAGACAAGAACCAATAACAAAATATCCCTTAGATTGTATATGTGGCACAATCCCAACCGTAAGATCTGTAGAAATCTATGATTTGGCTCTTTTTTTTAGCAAAAAAAAAGAACTGGCATCTCCCCGCATCCTTCACTGGCTGCCGCAAGGAACCTCACTTCGCTTCCTCTCTCCCGCCGCTCAATCTCTCAAATCTAGAATCATCCATTACATCTCATCCCTTGATTCTCCTTCTCCTACCGATATTACAGCAGTCCGTAAGCCATGGTCTCTGGTTTCGCCAAGACCGAACATACCATGCGTGTTCTTATGTTGGACGTGTCTCAGGTTTCGCCGCTGTTACTCCCCTGTTGCGTACTAGAAATTCCTCTGCGTATTATAGCTGATCTGATTATTTATCAGACAAATCTGATATTTCGATTTAATTATGCTTTGCTTGTTCGTTTTAGGTAAGATTGTGTAATTATCGATGCATCAAGAAAGCTTATCAGAACTTGAAGGAAAACTTGCAAATTGATGGTTATATTGTTGATCTTCAGTTGCAGTTTAATCTTTTAATACTTTTCAACGAGGATGTAAACTTATGGAAGCTGATGGGTGAGTTCAATATCCATGGAGTCAGTGCATCAGGTAGATTTCTGGTGAGTGGTGTGGTGCTTGGCTGCTCGCTCGGTAAAGTTCTTGGCTCAGGCGAGGGTCTTGGCTTATTGTGGAGGTTTTGTACTCGCTCGGGCTCCTCTTATTGGGTTCGTTGACAGCTCACCCACGTGGTAAGTTCACATTTCATGTTGAAGCTTTATAATACTCAGGAAGGTGTACGGTCACCATTTTCATCCAAGGTATAGGCATCTATGTATGTGGGAATACAACAGATTTTGAATTGGGTTTGGTGTATTGTGCCTGCAAGTGAAGCAGGGTTTCCGCTTCGCTTCTGTTCCAAATGCAACGTTACAAGTTACAGGCGATGTTGGTTGGAGAAGAGAGGGTATTGCTTATAAAAAGAATGAGGTAAGACTAGAGTTGAGTTTCTTTGTGTATGTATATAATTTGCTAGGTTTTGCGAAAGTGCTGATATTATGCAACAGTTTGAAGTTCTATAGAAAGCATTGAAGATCGCTAACCAAACAACCAAACAACTAGATTCATCTGCTTTGCACTTTGTTGGGGTTAGCATAATCATAACCCTTATATCTCTATAGTTTGCTTTCCTCCTGAAATTTTCCTAACCTATTTGTGGTTTCCCTGTCATCTACAGGACATGATCTAAGAAGTGCAACGAGTGATGTACATGACGCTCTCAGAATTTTATGGGACATAGAGGATGATAATGATTTGAAATGTTTGATAGAGCAACAGTTTGAAGTTCTACAAAAAGCATTCAAGATCGCTCACAAAGCATCTGAAGCAAGGTTAATTGTCTCCAATTTCTTACTTTGTTTAGGACAGGTAGACGTGGACCCTTTATCCTCGACGATGTCCCTGAAACTAAATCCAACCCGTTTATATTTAGTCCTCCTTGTGCTCTGGCTTTACGGTTTGGTCAAATTTCTTTATGAAGTTGGAATATTGTATTGTCATTGTGGTGTAGTTTCTTTATGAACTAGATTTTGTAAAATACAATTTAAATTTAGTGTATTCTGAAAATATGTAATAGTGACTTATATACAAAAAGCACTAATAGAACTGTTATAGTAATATTAAAAATATTAATCAGAAATTAATCAGAAAACCCAGATAAAATCATTGTAACAATTACAACATTCAATTGCTATAATAAAACTAATAGTGACAAAAAAATGCTGTGAATAACCAGAAAATAACAATTACTAGACGCTGCTCTAAACCAACAATTGCATAATTAGTCAACGCTATTAAAACAATAACTAACGTAGCATAACGAACAAACGCTATGTAAACCACCAGACCTATTATGGCGGACGAAGATGGAGCGTTTGCGATAACGCTATGGTATCCAGCAATAGCGTTTATGTGGTGCTATTTTCTTGTAGTGTTCCATTCTGAACAAGTGAGAGAGCTTCAAAGCAAGCACCTGTTCTTCCATCTCCCACCATCCTTATCTCTGATTTGGGGCAAGCCATCATCAGGTAGTCAAGTTGGAAAACTTTATATCTTCGATTTCAATAATGCTTCTAAAACTTTGTCTTCATCAGGTATTACTCCTTCTTGTTTTAGTTTGCACGTTGATAAAAATACTTGGCATAGGAGATTGGGTCATCCATCTCACTCTAAGATAGATTTCTCTATGATGTGTTAAGTTTGGGAAAATTAAAAATGAATAAGAACACTTCTAAAGTTTGTCACATTTGCCATTTATCAAAACAGAAACGTTTGCCTTTTCAATCTTGTAATCATATGTGTTATGCAGTGTTTGATTTAGTCCACATATACTTGGGGTCCTTTTTCTGTTTCAACGGTTGATGGGTACAAGTATTTCTTGACTATTATTGATGATTTCAGTCGTGCCACTTGGATATATTTATTAAAATCCAAATCTGATGTTCTGCATGTTTTCCCTGACTTTATTAACATGGTAGAGAATCATTACAATACCAAAGTGAAGCATGTTCGTTCTGATAATGCTCATGAACTTAAGTTTACTGAATTGTTTCTTTCAAAAGGAATTGTTGCTTATCATTCTTGCCCTGAAACTCCAGAACAGAATTATGTAGTAGAGAGAAAGCATTAGCCCATTTTGAATGTTGCTACATCTCTTTTATTTCAGTCTCAAGTTCCTTTAGAGTTTTTTTTGGGGGCGGGGGGGGGGGGGGGGGGGGGGGGTTTGTGTTCTAAACGCAGTGTTTCTTATCAATAGGCATCCTTCGTTGGTTCTAGATAATAAGTAACCGTATGAGAAACTAACCAACAAGCAGCCTGACTATTCAACTTTAAAGTCTTTTGGTTGTTTGTGTTATAGATCCACTTCTTCTAAGGGTATACATAAGTTTGAACCTAGACCTAAGGCTTGCGTTTTCCTAGGATATCCCTTAAGTTACAAAGGCTACAAGCTATTAGATATAGAGACACATTTGGTTTATGTTTCCAGACATGTCATTTTCTATGAGGATATTTTTCCTTTTGCTTCATCCACTATCAAGGATGATTCAAGAGAATTCTTTCCTCTATTACAGCTCCTGCTTCTCTTGATGTTCAATTGCCTCCTGTGCAAACATCTTCTGATGCACATCCTCAGCTTGATGTGTCATCTTCTGAAGCTTTGGTTCCTTCTGAATCAAAGTTTCATACTCAAACAAAACTCCCTTCATACTTGCAGGACTTCCATTGTTATAATAATATTCTTACTCCTACTAAGCTTACCACCCCATATCATATATCAAAATATACTTCTTATTCTTCACTATCTGAGACTTTCTATGCTTTTCTTAATATCTTTACTCAAATTCCGATCCCATAAAGATATTCAGAAGCCAAGGATTTTAATGTTTGGCGTGATGATATTGATGTGGAGATGGGTTCTATGGAAAGAACGAATACATGGAATGTTTGTGAGTTACCATAAGGAAAGAAGACTATAGGTTGTAAATGGGTTTTTACAATCAAGTATTTGATGACAGTATAGAAAGATAGAAAGCCCATTTGGTGGCTAAAGGATATACACAACAGGAGGGTATTGACTTTCAAGATACATTCTCTCTTGTTGCCAAGTTAGCCACAGTGAAGCTTCTTCTATGCCTTGCCTCAAAGATGAAATGGTCTCTTACACAACTGGATGTGTCTAATGCTTTTCTAAACGGCGACTTGGATGAATAAATCTTCATGAAACTCCCACCTTGCTATGCTGAGATTAAGGGGGAAACAGTTTCGAAATCTACAGTATGTCGTCTGCTCAAATCCATATATGGTCTTAAGCAAGCATCCAGACAGTGGTTAATCAAATTCTAAACAACATTGACTAAGTTGGGCTTCTCCAAGTGTCATGGGGATCATACTCTGTTTGTTAAAGCTTCAGGAGGAAATTTTATGGTCGTCCTGGTGTATGTAGATGATATCATGATCGCCAGTACTAATGATGAAGTTGTTTTGGAACTTAAGACACAGTTGAGTTCTCAGTTCAACCTTTGTGATCTTGGTACTCCTAAATTCTTCCTCGGACTTGAGATTGCTAGATCACATGAAGGCATATATGTAAACAAGAGGAAGTATGTACTTGATTTATTGGAGTCTAGTGGTTTTTCAGGTTGTAAACCATCCACTATTCCGATGGAGCCTAATCAGAAGATGTCACTCACAGATGGTATCCTGCTTGAAGATGCAAAATCATATCGCATAATAGTTGGCAAGTTGCAATACTTGGCAATCACAAGCCCATATATTGGTTTTGCCATTTCCAAACTTTCTCAGTATTCCTCTGCTCCTCGTGATATTCATATGAAGGATATTCATAAAGTTCTGCGGTATCTCAAAGGATCTATTGGCCAAGGTCTATTCTATCCAGTTGATGCAACATTTAATCTTTGTGGATATTCTGATTTAGACTGGGGAGCTTTTCCTGACTCTCGAAGATCTGTGACAGTATATACAATGTTCTTAGGCAACTCATTAGTATCTTGGAAATCTAAAAAGCAACCTACAGTCTCTTGTAGTTCGGCTGAGGCTGAATACAGAGTAATGTGTATGGCCACCAAGGAGATTCTTTGGCTCTCATATCTTCTTCTTGATCTGCACATTCCTTTCACTCCGCCTGCATACCTGTATTATGACAACAAGGCTGCCCTTCATATAGCAAGTAATTCAGTGTTTCATGAACGTACTAAGAACGTGGAACTTGATTGTCACAAGGTACGCGAGGTCATTGAATCGGGTCAGATCAAAACGATGTATGTTCATACTGGTCACTAGCTTGCAGATGTTTTGACAAAGGCTTTATATCCAGCACCATTTTGGGATCTTATTAGCAAGATGGGACTACACAACATTTTCCAAATGCCATCTTGAGGGAGAATATCAATATGTATATCTCTGGTTCAATAAATATAGATTACCGTTTTTATATTATTGTACATATTAGATGGTTTAGCTGGTTTAGTCACTGTATATATGTTGTAACCCAAAAATTTACATTTACGTTGAATAACAGAAACATTTCTCAATCTCTCTCGAATGGATTATGTAATCTAATATTAACTTGTAATGTTGTTAAGGGTTTGAGCTAGTAGCAAGGTCTTAATACTTACTGACCCACATAATTCGTTTCTAGGAATTCTTATCAAGAACAATATAAATCTAACATGTCTAACAAAAAAAACTATCTAAAAGTATTCGATGTAAAAATCATAAATCATCACAAATCGAGAACACATAAAACCGTTTAAATTCGATTTTAAACACCTCGTTTTCCAAAAAAAAAATGTTGTCTATCTAAATCCAATGAATCGAATTTCAAAAATATATAAAGCAATCACCAAATATGATGTCTCACAAACAAACCCAAATGAAAAACATTCAAAAAATATGGATCTGATCAAAAATTGAGCCTTACCACAAAATGATTACCTTCGGAGATTCTCCATATTGGTTACGAATCCGTTACTATTAGTTGAAAAGAAGAACAACTGCGAATATATAGATTAGTAAAAGAAGAAATCAAACAAGTTCTGCCTAGAAAGCTTTGAAAGAAAAAACCCAGAAAACGAGTGAGTCTCCCCAAAAAATTTGTTCACTAGGTTGATTTAAATCAACGGTAGGTATTAAAAGATACGGTGATCCTTCTGATGTTATATCAACCAATAAGAAAAAATATTTTTTTTTAATAAATTTTATATATTTGGTTGATTAATTTATATTAATCAACGGTAGGTATTATGATAAATTGAATATACAAAAATTATATATCTTAATACTATTTGTAAAGTCAATATTGATATATTTTATTTATAATTTACATCAATTACAAAATATTATATTTGGTTTATAGCATGATTTACTTTAAACCACATCTAAACCTTAAACCCTAAATCTTGTCCTTATTCTCCAATACCTTAAACCCTAAATTAAATGTTTTTGAAACTTTAAATTTAACATTAGTTCAAATGATTACATTTGGATAGTATTTTATGATTAAGAATTTAAGATTTAAAGTATGATTTATAGTTTAGAGTATATGGTTATGGTTTGAAGTTTGGGGGCATAGGGTTAGGGTTCAAACCCTAAACCCAATTTATACTCTAAAACAAATTATCATTACATTGACTATACAATAAGTATGATAATATAAGTGAGAAGAAAAAGAAGTTTTGGGGTTAAGGGTATAGATGTGGTATTGATGTCCTAAACCCCGCTATGTATTAATTCACACAAACACATAACCGAAAAATTAGTTTAATTACACCAAGTAAACTAAATATTCTATTTCAATAATTTTATTTGTTATACCTTTATCTGATCATTGAATTTTAATTAACAAACAATACATTAAAGATAAATGATTGACGATTGACATTTTGGTTAGTTACTCATTCTCTAATCCATTGGTTCGGATTGTAGTTCGAGCTCACAATTGATTTTAAATCTCAGTGTCCGTTTTTTTCCAACAAGATGATACATATATTATTGAAAGGGAATCCAAGTAATACATCAGTTAAATGAAGGGGTAAAAATTAGGGGATCCAGCTTTTGAAATGCAGTCTGTTGCCTGGTTTTCTTGACGTTTGGTAAAGTGAAATTGGATGGTTTGGAAGCGAGAAGCCCATAAGCGTATGTCTTGAATCAGATTTGTAATACTCAAGTTGTCCGATATTTGATTGAGCATATTGAAAAGGACTTGGGAATCATCTTTAAAATGAAGATTGTAGAAGCCTTTTTCCAAATACTTTACATAACAATCAAAAGAGTTGTAGCTTCATCAATCAAAGGAGAGGCCATAATTCCTAAATGAGAAGAGCCCCAGAGAATAATGAACCTAAAGAATCATGAAGTAACCAACCAGCTTTAGAGAAACCGGTTGCTGGTTCAAAAGTTGCATCATAGAAATGCCGCAAGAACTCTTTCTTTACTGCATCCCAAGTGGTTAACTTCCAAGGTGGAAGTTTCTTAAGCCAAGCTGCAGCCTCTCCAGTAAGAGAATATGGGAAAAGCTTGAGGAAAAGGAAGTCATAACCCACTCCATTGTGCTTCATCCCAGTGACGAAGGCTTCAAAATCCTCAATGTGGTCCATGTGTTGCTTATGCGGAAGACCATGGAAAGGATGCTGCCTCAGAAGTGCATAGTAGGCAGTCTTGAGCTCAAACTCATTCCTCTCGAAAGGAGAAGGTACAATTGCTGATCTATTAGCATAAAACTCATCGGGTCGGTTGTAGTCAGCAAGAGTTCTCTCAGCAGCAGGAGGATTAGGTGGCTGTCCATTATCTCCAGGATTGACCATATGCCTCTCACCTTGAGGCTGCTCAGGTTCAGGGATCACATTCCCTTGGACATCAATCCTTTGCCCCTGAGCATTGTAGGGGTTGTTCTGTTGGTCTCTCAGAACTCCTTCAGCATCTGGTATCAAGATCAAACGATTGTTCATCATCCTTGAAGTTCTCTGAGCCTTTCTGTTCGTTCTCTCAAGTCTAGCAAGCTCCTCAAGTCTGAGGTTAACAAGTTCTTCGTTTGGGTTGCTTCGGGTGTGTCGACTTGGCATACACTGATTTCAAAGGTGAAATCCGCGCTTGGTGTCGGGCGACACTCGAGTGATGTCGGTCGACACTGAGTGCTTGAGTCGATTCCTGCAGCAACAAAAACAAGCCAAACAAGAGAACGTGAGTAACAAAAGAAATAAAAACGACTTAGACTAAACCTTAAAACAAAATATATCGGCGAACTCAGTTGAGTCCCCGGCAACGGCGCCAAAAACTTGATAGGTCAAGAAATATCCCTATTCTACTGCAAGTGCACAGTTATGCGAATGTAGTATTTCAGGGTATCGTATCCACAAGGACACAAGTTTCACACGATAGACTATATGTCTTCAAGTTAAGCTAAGCCAACCAAGAGAAAGCACTAAACGAATGCAAGTAAATTCAAGTGTGTTTTCAATGGGAGAAAGGCGTCAGACTTAGGAAGTTCTCGGGAATTATACAATGTCAGATACTTAGCTAACCGGATTCAGATTAAGCACAAGTTCAAGAACTAGAAACACAATTATAAACAATCCAACTCTTGCTGAGATTATTTCTATATCTAACAACCTAGCGATCCAAATCTCTTTGTAATCCTAGAGTTCTAGACAAGCATTAGAAACAGATTCTTCGGTTCACAATTCTCCTAAACCAAATCTCTTTGTATCTAGTCAAATTGCTCACACTAAGTTAATTCAGATTATAACTCACACTCTCGTGCTAAGTTAATTATTTCAGATCTAAATCCTAGATGATCAGTCCAGAATCCAGTATTAAGCGCAACTTAGGTGATGAACGAATATGTTTAGAATCCTAATCAATCAGTTATCTAAACATGCATAAAACCCTATGAGAATTCCTAAATCTAACAAGGTTACTACTCAGACATATTATTAGATAAACAACACATCATTGAATAGAAAACCAAAGACTGAATAGATAGATAAAAATGGGTTCGAAATCCTTCTCTCAAAGGTTACAAGTAAAGAACAAGATAATGATACTGAGTCTGAAAAACCTAATTAAAATGCTAAACACATTTTGGGGCTAGATTAGAATTAGAGAAAACTTATGGGTAACTTTGCAATTCTTCAAAAGATGTCTTCAACTCAGCGTATACTTCCTGTCACCCTCAGTTTCGACCGACACTAAGGTGAGTGTCGGTCGACATCCAGTCGTGGTCGAGACTCCAACTTCAGCTCATTGCACAGATCGCCAGAAACGTCCTATAATCCCACTCTTTGCTCCAAACGCAAGCCTATCTTTAGAAGACTCAATAGACTCGAAAAACCAGGTTAAAGACTAAATACATACAACTATATCATGGTTGGAAACCTAGAAAAACCATGATATATCAACTCCCCCACACTTAGCTCTTGCTTGCCCTCAAGCAAGTAAAGAACCAAAGCATAAGAAATAGGTTTGAAAACACATAAACTCATTTCGTCCTAGGAACTTTCGCATTCACATTCACTTAGTAAGCCACTGAAAACTTTCCTACAAAGATTAAGACCACAATATACTTCCCCCACACTTAGCATATGTCCCAAGTAAAATCTACAATCATATTAGGATATTCAAGTTCACCACACTAACCTCTGAACATAATTAGGTGCGGTCTCACAGAGGGAATATCGATCAGAGGACACATGGACTCAACTCAGTCAGTACTTGACCACCAAATTGTCGGTTTCTGGTTCCTTTCTTTTCCCTTTCTCCCTTAGCAACTGATTTTTCCCCACTGGGTATAATTTTATCTTGGTGCAGATTATCTAGTTTCGAGGTCGAAACCTTTTCAAGAGGGAGAGTTTAATGAGGGCATCAAGCCATCATCAACCAAGATGCATAGAGGAGACATCAACCAGCCGGTCCATGCCATTGGAGATAAGCAACCAGGAGCTCAACCACTCACCATGGAGATTTCACTCATGCCAACCAACTCAGTATCAATGACTTGTATCAAACAGCCTCTATTGAAGTAATTGGTCAAGCCAGGACAGCCCCGGTTCATGTTGGATCACAAGTTATTCAAATTGCCAATCCGGAGCCATTTAAGGAAACCATGAATACCACTTAGTTTATCACCTCTCAAACCAAGACTTGGCGACCATGAGACATTTACTACAAACCAAAGAAGCTAGAAGACGTCCTAAGTCCATATAAAATGCACATAACCACTTGCTGAATCATATGGACCGACTTGCCATATATGGACCCAAATGGCATTAAACCCCAACAGCTACTTTCATATACCTTTATGCACGAATCAAAGGCTTTCTCTTGCCTTCGGAATGTCCCAAGTACGTGCAATTACCTCCCCAAGCTCTCAAGATACAAGAAACCAGACTTCCCATTCTTGGACTGATTTGCTCATCAATTCTCTAACAACTCTTTTCTTTTAATTCTGCTGATTTTCTTCTTATTTCTAGTCATTAGACCGTTGGTAGTCCAGATTATAAAGGCTCATTGCCATTCTCATTTGTAAAACAACTTTCAATCAATTAAGAATAATCAGAGTATTTTGTTTCAAAGAGTGTTCTTTGAGTTTTGTGTTCATTAGATTCAATTGAGTGATTCATTGTTTCTTTTGAGTTTTCAGAATTAGTCTTCTTTGTGTGATTCAAAGAGATTGCTTCTGCCAAGGATTGAGAGAGTCAATCAACCCACTAAGCAAGAGAGTTGTTCACCATCACTTCCATTTTGCAATTCCATTCCATTCTACTATAAGAAAATGTCGGATAGATAGCATATGAGGATAGTGTTGTGTACGTTTATGCTATAGTTGATATGACCCTCAGTTTAAGATACCGTTTGCCAAAATGCAAATGCTATGTTTTGTTGGTCGGATTCTAGTATTAGAAACACTTTTTAGAAGTGTAATATATATAGCACTGATAATTTATGGAACGCTATGCATAGATTATGCGGATAAGAAATTCATTTTGCGTTAAAGTACGTGGTGAAAAAAAAAGCATCAAACAAATTTATCATTCTCCCTCTTAATTTTATCTTTCTCCCACCAAAAAAAAAAAAAAATTAATTTGCTCCTCCTAATCAAAAAAGAAAATAATTTCTCCTCTCATTTACTACGCTCGCCGCCTCTCCAATCGCCGTCCTCCGCTTCCTCGATTCTCCCTTTCGTCACCTGGATCCCACGCGCCTTCCGTGCCTCTGAGGAAGACATCCTCCACCTGCGCCTCTCGACTCCGGGTTATCGATTGCCGTTACAAGCCTCCGAAGACTCCGCTCGTTGGGGACCTTGGTAGGTTAATTTGAAATTGTTCGAATTTAGTTGATTTCATGAGCCTTGAGATTAAAGCGTGGTGACAAGCTTGGATCTTTTGTGTGCAGTCGTCGATTATTTAAAATTTCATCTTTTTGATAATTGGACACTGATTTGGTTTTATTGGTGAATATAGGTTGTATTATAGAGGGGTTGAAAAAGGGAAGCAATATCCAGTACGGTGTAGGAGGCTAGCGAGCTTGCACGAGGAGTTAATTTCTCATAAATCTCCTGCTGCAAGGTTTGATTTTACATATGGGAAAAGGTTTGAGCAAAAGCTGCTTGACTACATTCATGAAGCTGAAAGATTTGGAGGTAAAGAAAGAAATTCTAGACTCTTATACGTGTAAGGATTAAGGAATCAACAATTTTTTGTGTCCTCCTTCTGTGTGTGGTTTGTAGGCTATGCTTATGAAGATTTAGCTCTTTCACTTTGGCTTCTTACTATAAATCAAATAATCGTGGATTTGAATCGTTATATTGTTTTTGCCTTCCAACCATCAGCGTGTCTTCATCAGACCTGGTCTCATAGTGGATGGGTGAAGTGAAAAGCTCAAAGCTTTTTGAGATGGCCCGTGAAAGTGCTCCATCGATCAGATGTGTAACGCCCCGTCCGCCCCTACCGGTGAGTCACCCATCCCTCTCTCGGGTTCGTGGGCCCCACTCCTGTCCGACGGTCGGTGCGTTATTTTTGGTAGGCCTGACCGAGTAATTTACTGGCCCTACAATCACCTCATGACCTTTTCCCATGTGTTTTGTCCTCACACACATGGTACCACGAGTCACTTCCCGGAAGGTCACCCATCCTGGGACTACTCCAGCCCAAGCACGCTTAACTCTGGAGTTCTTTCAGGCAAGTGACCGGAAAAGGTAAATGCACTTGGTGATATAGGTAGTCAAATTAATTCATTTAAGACTTTCTCAAATGGGCCAGACCAGGACCACTACAAATTCTCCCCCACTTAACGGGAATTCGTCCCCGAATTCCGTAGCAACCATAACCCTCAAACCCCATGATTGTCTCCCGAGACAGAATCGGTTTGACTTCCTTGAGCTCTGATACCACTTGTAACGCCCCGTCCGCCCCTACCGGTGAGTCACCCATCCCTCTCCCGGGCTCGTGGGCCCCACCCCTGTCCGACGGTCGGTGCGTTATTTTTGGTAGGCCTGACCGAGTAATTTACTGACCCTACAATCACCTCATGACCTTTTCCCATGTGTTTTGTCCTCACACACATGCTACCACGAGTCACTTCCCGGAAGGTCACCCATCCTGGGACTACTCCAGCCCAAGCACGCTTAACTCTGGAGTTCTTTCAGGCAAGTGACCGGAAAAGGTAAATGCACTTGGTGATATAGGTAGTCAAATTAATTCATTTAAGACTTTTTCAAGTGGCCAGGCCAGGACCATTACAAGATGTAGGTGCAAAACTTATCCCATTTGAACCTTTTTTCTTTAAATTTTGGCAGAAACTTTTTTTTTTGTTTCCTTATCTCTTTTTCTTTCACGGTGATTAACACAACGACGAGAAAGTACTTGTGCTTGCAGCTTATGCCCTTGATCAGGTGGGAAGTCAAAAGAGAGTATTGTTTCTATATTTGCTTGTCTAGTTTAGAACAATATACCTTTGTTACCTTAACACGATATTATCATAAATTCCTCTGATATCTATATTCCTCTATCATACGCCAAGGCTGGGCAGCACATGTTCAAAGGCCAGGCAGCACACGTTCAATTTTTTTTTTATGAATTCCATGCTTGTATCTACTGAACGCGAGTATGAATTCCATTGTCTTCTATTGAAATGTGTAGGATAGTAGGCTTTGGCAACTTTTGTTTGGTAATAACGTCTTTTTCTCAATATTTTCTTTAATGATCAAAATTGAATATAGCAAATATTAGAATGGATGAATGATATACTATAAATTCGATTCAAAAAATTAGAATGGATGAACGATACTACAAATTCGATTAAAAAAAAATCACCTCAAAAATTAGAATGGATGAACAATACTACAAATTTCTTTTTATAATTAATATTCCAAAATTAACAAAATATTATGAAACTATATTACAAATTGGATTCGAAAAATAAAATACAACAAATTTGTTTAAAATACATAATTAGTTTTATTATAAATACTATATAATATTAAAAATTCTTCAGTTTTAGTTTAGAGTATATATAGGGTTTAGGGTTTGAAATACTATTAATTTATTTATAATTTTCTAGTTAAGTAGAAAAATAAAAATAAAATATTATCTCATAATATTGTAAGTCTTAACAATTTTTAATCTACTAGGTGTGGTGTCCGCACTTTTTGGTTAGTAAAATTAAATTCATAAACTTATTTTTAGATCTTTTATTGAATATTTGTGTTTTAAAACGCAGTAATTTCATTAGAGTAACAATATTAGAAAATAAGTTTATCATGAACCATATTTTCTTAATATTTTGTTAGCGATTGGAATACTGGTTTCTATTTGTTTGTTTTTTTTGGTTTTTGCGCAGGACATGGATAAGCCATCGGAGATCTCTGCAGAGATGCTAACATAGGTTTTTGCTTCTAGTAAGACCGGTCCACTTAGTATTTTCGCTTGATGCATTGAAGAAGCTGTTAAATGTTTTAATGTTATATCGGTATTTTGTTAAACAGAACTAAATGGCTTAAGAAATTTTTGAAAATTTTAAAATGCGAGAAATGAAGTATATAGTATCTCAATTTTTGTTGCATTGGTTTCCTTTTCTATTTCCCATTGGGTCAGTCATCCACCTTCAGACTTTCTCGATAATCAAGTCATATGTTTGAATTAATTCTCCTCTAGCCCTAAACGACAGCCAATTCCATTGGCCCGTTCAGTCACCTTTACATGCAACCAATAATCAAGTGATAGGCATGTATTACTTCTCCTCCATCCATTTTCCCACTACCATGCATCTTTCTTATGACCAATCAACCAACTTCATCATCTTCAACAAACTACTCACGTGAGTGATCTCCACTAAATCAAAACGCCTATAAATACAAACCATGTAAACATATCTCTTCATCACTATAAAGTTTTAAATCTTTCTCTACCTTGTGTTTATATCACTCGATTTTCTTGTACACAGTTTTTTTTTTCTTTCGGTCAATCTCTTTAAATCTTCCATCTTCTCGAAATCCGTCTTGCAGTTTCGAATTTCTGCGGATTACCGGGCGTGAATGTTGGGAAACCCGTGGTTACAAAGATACATACCTAATGAGGTTTGCCCTTAACATTCACGCACGGTAACTCGCAGAATGGTGCCTGCTATATTGACCTTTACAACGTGCATAATATTGATGATTCATGCTTCATAAGTTGATGCCAAACAATATTAAGAAAGTTGTAATGCTTATGGAAGTTTGGGTTCTAACAATATATTTCTTTTATATTTTTATATGTTGTATATACAATAAGAAAGTTCTAAGAAAGTTTTCTTCCATATAAGAACAATATGAGGGTTATCACTCAATTTTAATTTTTTGGTGAAATATAAGTTAGATAAATCCTAATTTTTATATATAGAATATTATATTATTGATTGAATTTGTTATCCTACCGATTGAAGTGTAGTGTTTATCATCATTCGTAGATGACACAATAAGCGGTGTAATAATTGAAGTGTTGTGTTTATCATCATTCGATCTTTTATCATTGAATGAATTTGTGTGTTTTAAAACGCAAATATTTCATGAGAACAACAAAACAGGGGAGATATACTAATGAGAGCGAGAACACATGTGCCTCCTTGTACTTGATCAACTCTCGTTCTTGGTTGCTGTGAAACCGTTGGAGAATGAGATCCTTGGCTCTGCATATGCACTGTACAGATGATGTTGATTCATGTTTGAACACTCCATTTTTTTATCTTCTCTCTCTTGTTTATTTTGTATTCTAGTGTATTTGTTGTAGTCTCAAGAATATTTTCTTATTGTTCTTATTGTTTAGTTAGCGATTTGAATATTGATCTCGGGTATTTTGTACATGATCTCTGGTATTTTCTTATTTGTACATTGTGAATATATGGTCCACTTAGCATCTTCGTTTTAAGTATTGAAGAAACAACTACATGTTTTGATCCTACTTTGATATTTGTCTATGAATCTATGTTATCCGTTTGCGCTTGCTAGGCATTTGAGGTTAACCATTACTATGACATGCTTTCGTTTTGTTTAAACGTTGATTGTAAAGAAGTTAAAACCAATTAGAGTGATTTATATGGTATGGACTGTACTACTAAGACTCGTCCACTTAGTATCCTAGTTTTATCACTTATTTTGATCTATGTTCATAAACCTATGTTAGCTTTGTGCGTTTACTCTGCATTTGACGTCGTCCTCTGCCTTGACTTGTTTTCGTTATGTATAAATCTATATGGTAAAAGAGAGAGAAACTAATTATTCAAAACAAATACATAGATCATAAGAAACTATACATGCCCATGATATTAAAACAAAAATATTTATATTAGATAATAGGAATCATATAATTAATTTTTATTTAGGTAATAGATAGTTTAAAAAAAAAAACCAATGATGTTAAAACTAATTCAATGAGCCTAAATAAATTAAAATAAGGAAATTGTAGCCAATTCTAGAATTCCATAGCTACTTATTTTTTTGGTTTTTTCTTTAGGGAGTTCTTCTTCTTCTTCTTCTTCTTCCTGGTCGCTAATCTTGTAGTCTGGGTCGTCAGGATCCTCTGTATCTGAATCATCAGTCGTATTATCGCAATTGTAATTCTCATCATCCTCTTGATCATTATCTTCGATATCATTCGTTTATCGTCAGAATACTTGTAAAATCAGTTAACTTTGCATTAATACTTGAGTTATATATATGGTCACACAATTATGGATAGAAATTAAGAGCGACATACCAATATGTATATCCATTTGGTCCTTTTGTTTGACGCAATTTCTTTCCCCCAGGTGTAACCTCAATCTCAATATCACTATCCGATGTGTCATCGATGTCGCTATTTTTACTACTATCATCGTTTGTACCAACATTCATGTAGGTTTCATATTCTAATTCATCAAAGATGACACAGCATGTAAAAGAGTTTAAGAAGAAGATCCATTCTTATATGTCTTCCACAAACGAACTATATGGAATTGTATCTTGACACGTCCATGCATGGGAGTGAGCTCTTTAAGAGGAACAAATGCAACCGATTTTTTCACCATAATGAAACGCTAAAGAAAGTTTGTTTCTTATGGTTTGATCGTTTATCTAAGATATGAGATCTGTGAGACTTAGTTATGAGGTTATTATCGAAGGTGATTATATAGGAAATTCATCCGAAATTTAACTTTTTCCGTGGAAGATAAGTTAGATAAATCCGACATATTTACTTTTAAGATAAATCCAACTTTTTCGGAAGATACATATAGAATATTTGTTAAGTTTGATTATTATGTTAAGTATATTGAAAGATAACTACTATTTGTCAAGCATTTGTGGAAAATAATTAGCATAAATCTTACATATTTACTTCTTTCGAAGATATATATCAAATATTTGTTAAGAATATTGGAAGATAATTACTAATTCTGAAGTTTGATTATGTTAAAATTCATACGTAGTTTACTTTTCCTAGATAGGATTTAACTACGTAGTTTAATTTTCCTACATATAAACTATGTAGTTTACTTTTCCTACATATAAACTCCTAGGAATATTGTTAAGTTTGTTTTATTTCCTGGACAATAAGTTTCATGAATCCTAAGTATTTACTTTTAAGATAAATCCTATTTTTTCATACATATAGAATATTTACTTTCAAATATTAGTAAGTATATTAAATGTAGCTATTATCGTAATTAGAAAATTTTCTATATCGAAAATAGATAACTACTATATATTTGATAAGTATTTAAAATTTCAATAATGATAATATTGGGAAGTTTACCTTTAAATATAATGGAGATAATTACTTTATATTTCATAAAGAATATGGAAATAAATTTCATATATCGAAATTAGATAACTACTATATATTTGATAAGTATTTTAAATTTGAATAATGCTCATACTGGGAAGTTTACCTTTAAATATAATAGATATAATTACATTATATTTCATAAACAATTTGGGAATTAACCATTATCATATAATGGAGATATTACTTTAAATTTGACAAGCAATTTGAAAATCAATATAGACTTGACCATATCGATCTTGTTCACACCAGAATAGTCAAGAGATTATGTCCCTAATACGACAATATTTTAAAAGAGAAAGTTAACATAACCTTGAGGACTCGATTTTAGGAAAATTAACATAACCTAAAAGGCTCGATTATGTCTCTCTCTCTCTCTCTCTCTCTCTCTCTCTCTCTCTCTCTCTCTCTCTCTCTCTCTCTCTCTCTCTCTCTCTCTCTCTCTCTCTCTCTCTCTCTCTCTGTCTCTCTCTCTATCGGACTCTCTCTCTCTCTCTCTCTCTCTCTCTCGGTCTCTCTCTCTATGTTCTTCTTCTATATTCATTCTCTTCTTATCTGACCCTATATATATTAGTTAATTATTTCTCTAACTACTGATGTGAGACTTTTCATTAAAATTTTCATTAAGGGTATTTTTGTCATTAACCTCGTGAGAATGAATCTGGTGCGTTTTTACTTATCAATTATATAAGTAGATAAAAAAAATCAGAAAGGGTACACATCTATAATTTAGGGTAAAAATAGGGTTTAGATTTTATGGTTGGAGTATTAACTACCAACTAATACAAATATAGGATATAAGTAGGTTTTACGGTTAGGTATTAACTACAAACTAATATAAAAGTTTAAATTCCACAACATTTTGTTTATGATTTAGGGTATTTGAGGGTTAGGGTTATGTATTGGAGGATAAGGGTTTTGGATTCACATTTGCAATATATTTTTTCTATTTGTTTGTAATTATAATTTATTGTTTTCGGTAAATGAATATTAATGATATATTAAGTATAAAATATTTATTAGAAATAAATTAGAAATTATACATTCAATAATATTACTAAGTATTTTTATATTTATAATTTAGTATCACACAACTTTTGATACTTTTTTATAAAAAACTTCAAACTTTATATTTTTAAAAATAAACTAATAATTTATCATAAATTTATTAGTATACAAAAATTTCTTTCAATAATGTAAATAAAAAGTTTATTAAAATAATTTTTAAACAAACAAACCTCTGTATATTAGACAAGAACCAATAACAAAATATCCCTTAGATTGTATATGTGGCACAATCCCAACCGTAAGATCTGTAGAAATCTATGATTTGGCTCTTTTTTTTAGCAAAAAAAAAGAACTGGCATCTCCCCGCATCCTTCACTGGCTGCCGCAAGGAACCTCACTTCGCTTCCTCTCTCCCGCCGCTCAATCTCTCAAATCTAGAATCATCCATTACATCTCATCCCTTGATTCTCCTTCTCCTACCGATATTACAGCAGTCCGTAAGCCATGGTCTCTGGTTTCGCCAAGACCGAACATACCATGCGTGTTCTTATGTTGGACGTGTCTCAGGTTTCGCCGCTGTTACTCCCCTGTTGCGTACTAGAAATTCCTCTGCGTATTATAGCTGATCTGATTATTTATCAGACAAATCTGATATTTCGATTTAATTATGCTTTGCTTGTTCGTTTTAGGTAAGATTGTGTAATTATCGATGCATCAAGAAAGCTTATCAGAACTTGAAGGAAAACTTGCAAATTGATGGTTATATTGTTGATCTTCAGTTGCAGTTTAATCTTTTAATACTTTTCAACGAGGATGTAAACTTATGGAAGCTGATGGGTGAGTTCAATATCCATGGAGTCAGTGCATCAGGTAGATTTCTGGTGAGTGGTGTGGTGCTTGGCTGCTCGCTCGGTAAAGTTCTTGGCTCAGTCGAGGGTCTTGGCTTATTGTGGAGGTTTTGTACTCGCTCGGGCTCCTCTTATTGGGTTCGTTGACAGCTCACCCACGTGGTAAGTTCACATTTCATGTTGAAGCTTTATAATACTCAGGAAGGTGTACGGTCACCATTTTCATCCAAGGTATAGGCATCTATGTATGTGGGAATACAACAGATTTTGAATTGGGTTTGGTGTATTGTGCCTGCAAGTGAAGCAGGGTTTCCGCTTCGCTTCTGTTCCAAATTCAACGTTACAAGTTACAGGCGATGTTGGTTGGAGAAGAGAGGGTCTTGCTTATAAAAAGAATGAGGTAAGACTAGAGTTGAGTTTCTTTGTGTATGTATATAATTTGCTAGGTTTTGCGAAAGTGCTGATATTATGCAACAGTTTGAAGTTCTATAGAAAGCATTGAAGATCGCTAACCAAACAACCAAACAACTAGATTCATCTGCTTTGCACTTTGTTGGGGTTAGCATAATCATAACCCTTATATCTCTATAGTTTGCTTTCCTCCTGAAATTTTCCTAACCTATTTGTGGTTTCCCTGTCATCTACAGGACATGATCTAAGAAGTGCAACGAGTGATGTACATGACGCTCTCAGAATTTTATGGGACATAGAGGATGATAATGATTTGAAATGTTTGATAGAGCAACAGTTTGAAGTTCTACAAAAAGCATTCAAGATCGCTCACAAAGCATCTGAAGCAAGGTTAATTGTCTCCAATTTCTTACTTTGTTTAGGACAGGTAGACGTGGACCCTTTATCCTCGACGATGTCCCTGAAACTAAATCCAACCCGTTTATATTTAGTCCTCCTTGTGATCTGGCTTTACGGTTTGGTCAAATTTCTTTATGAAGTTGGAATATTGTATTGTCATTGTGGTGTAGTTTCTTTATGAACTATATTTTGTAAAATACAATTTAAATTTAGTGTATTCTGAAAATATGTAATAGTGACTTATATACAAAAAGCACTAATAGAACTGTTATAGTAATATTGAAAATATTAATCAGAAATTAATCAGAAAACCCAGATAAAATCATTGTAACAATTACAACATTCAATTGCTATAATAAAACTAATAGTGACAAAAAAAATGCTGTGAATAACCAGAAAATAACAATTACTAGACGCTGCTCTAAACCAACAATTGCATAATTAGTCAACGCTATTAAAACAATAACTAACGTAGCATAACGAACAAACGCTATGTAAACCACCAGACCTATTATGGCGGACGAAGATGGAGCGTTTGCGATAACGCTATGGTATCCAGCAATAGCGTTTATGTGGTGCTATTTTCTTGTAGTGTTCCATTCTGAACAAGTGAGAGAGCTTCAAAGCAAGCACCTGTTCTTCCATCTCCCACCATCCTTATCTCTGATTTGGGGCAAGCCATCATCAGGTAGTCAAGTTGGAAAACTTTATATCTTCGATTTCAATAATGCTTCTAAAACTTTGTCTTCATCAGGTATTACTCCTTGTTTTAGTTTGCACGTTGATAAAAATACTTGGCATAGGAGATTGGGTCATCCATCTCACTCTAAGATAGATTTCTCTATGATGTGTTAAGTTTGGGAAAATTAAAAATGAATAAGAACACTTCTAAAGTTTGTCACATTTGCCATTTATCAAAACAGAAACGTTTGCCTTTTCAATCTTGTAATCATATGTGTTATGCAGTGTTTGATTTAGTCCACATATACTTGGGGTCCTTTTTCTGTTTCAACGGTTGATGGGTACAAGTATTTCTTGACTATTATTGATGATTTCAGTCGTGCCACTTGGATATATTTATTAAAATCCAAATCTGATGTTCTGCATGTTTTCCCTGACTTTATTAACATGGTAGAGAATCATTACAATACCAAAGTGAAGCATGTTCGTTCTGATAATGCTCATGAACTTAAGTTTACTGAATTGTTTCTTTCAAAAGGAATTGTTGCTTATCATTCTTGCCCTGAAACTCCAGAACAGAATTATGTAGTAGAGAGAAAGCATTAGCCCATTTTGAATGTTGCTACATCTCTTTTATTTCAGTCTCAAGTTCCTTTAGAGTTTTTTTTTTGGGGGGGGGGGGATTGTGTTCTAAACGCACTGTTTCTTATCAATAGGCATCCTTCGTTGGTTCTAGATAATAAGTCACCGTATGAGAAACTAACCAACAAGCAGCCTGACTATTCCACTTTAAAGTCTTTTGATTGTTTGTGTTATATATCCACTTTTTCTAAGGGTATACATAAGTTTGAACCTAGACCTAAGGCTTGCGTTTTCCTAGGATATCCCTTAAGTTACAAATGCTACAAGCTATTAGATATAGAGACACATTTGGTTTATGTTTCCAGACATGTCATTTTCTATGAGGATATTTTTCCTTTTGCTTCATCCACTATCAAGGATGATTCAAGAGAATTCTTTCCTCTATTACAGCTCCTGCTTCTCTTGATGTTCAATTGCCGCTTGTGCAAACATCTTCTGATGCACATCCTCAGCTTGATGTGTCATCTTCTGAAGCTTTGGTTCCTTCTGAATCAAAGTTTCATCTTCAAACAAAACTCCCTTCATACTTGCAGGACTTCCATTGTTATAATAATATTCTTACTCCTACTAAGCTTACCACCCCATATCATATATCAAAATATACTTCTTATTCTTCACTATCTGAGACTTTCTATGCTTTTCTTAATATCATTACTCAAATTCCGATCCCATAAAGATATTCAGAAGCTAAGGATTTTAAGGTTTGGCGTGATGATATTGATGTGGAGATGGGTTCTATGGAAAGAACGAATACATGGAATGTTTGTGAGTTACCATAAGGAAAGAATTCTATAGGTTGTAAATGGGTTTTTACAATCAAGTATTTGATGACAGTATAGAAAGATAGAAAGCCCGTTTGGTGGCTAAAGGATATACACAACAGGAGGGTATTGACTTTCAAAATACATTCTCTCTTGTTGCCAAGTTAGCCACAGTGAAGCTTCTTCTATGCCTTGCCTCAAAGATGAAATGGTCTCTTACACAACTGGATGTGTCTAATGCTTTTCTAAACGGCGACTTGGATGAATAAATCTTCATGAAACTCCCACCTTGCTATGCTGAGATTAAGGGGGAAACAGTTTCGAAATCTACAGTATGTCGTCTGCTCAAATCCATATATGGTCTTAAGCAAGCATCCAAACAGTGGTTAATCAAATTCTAAACAACATTGACTAAGTTGGGCTTCTCCAAGTGTCATGGGGATCATACTCAGTTTGTTAAAGCTTCAGGAGGAAGTTTTATGGTCGTCCTGGTGTATGTAGATGATATCATGATCGCCAGTACTAATGATGAAGTTGTTTTGGAACTTAAGACACAGTTGAGTTCTCAGTTCAACCTTTGTGATCTTGGTACTCCTAAATTCTTCCTCGGACTTGAGATTGCTAGATCACATGAAGGCATATATGTAAACCAGAGGAAGTATGTACTTGATTTATTGGAGTCTAGTGGTTTTTCAGGTTGTAAACCATCCACTAATCCGATGGAGCCTAATCAGAAGATGTCACTCACAGATGGTATCCTGCTTGAAGATGCAAAATCATATCGCAGAATAGTTGGCAAGTTGCAATACTTGGCAATCACAAGCCCATATATTGGTTTTGCCATTTCCAAACTTTCTCAGTATTCCTCTGCTCCTCGTGATATTCATATGAAGGATATTCATAAAGTTCCGCGGTATCTCAAAGGATCTATTGGCCAAGGTCTATTCTATCCAGTTGATGCAACATTTAATCTTTGTGGATATTCTGATTTAGACTGGGGAGCTTTTCCTGACTCTCGAAGATCTGTGACAGTATATACAATGTTCTTAGGCAACTCATTAGTATCTTGGAAATCTAAAAAGCAATCTACAGTCTCTTGTAGTTCGGCTGAGGCTGAATACAGAGTAATGTGTATGGCCACCAAGGAGATTCTTTGGCTCTCATATCTTCTTCTTGATCTGCACATTCCCTTCACTCCGCCTGCATACATGTATTATGACAACAAGGCTGCCCTTCATATAGCAAGTAATTCAGTGTTTCATGAACGTACTAAGAACGTGGAACTTGATTGTCACAAGGTACGCGAGGTCATTGAATCGGGTCAGATCAAAACGATGTATGTTCATACTGGTCACTAGCTTGCAGATGTTTTGACAAAGGCTTTATATCCAGCACCATTTTTGGATCTTATTAGAAAGATGGGACTACACAACATTTTCCAAATGCCATCTTGAGGGGGAATATCAATATGTATATCTCTGGTTCAATGTATATAGATTACCGTTTTTATATTATTGTACATATTAGATGGTTTAGCTGGTTTAGTCACTGTATATATGTTGTAACCAAAAAATTAACATTTACGTTGAATAACAGAAACATTTCTCAATCTCTCTCGAATGGATTATGTAATCTAATATTAACCTGTAATGTTATTAAGGGTTTGAGCTAGTAGCAAGGTCTTAATACTTACTGACCCACATAATTCGTTTCCAAGAATTCTTATCAAGAACAATATAAATCTAACAGGTCTAACAAAAAAAACTATCTAAAAGTATTCGATGTAAAAATCATAAATCATCACAAATCGAGAACACAGAAAACCGTTTAAATTCGATTTTAAACACCTCGTTTTCCAAAAAAAATGTTGTCTATCTAAATCCAATGAATCGAATTTCAAAAATATATAAAGCAATCACCAAATATGATGTCTCACAAACAAACCCAAATGAAAAACATTCAAAAAATATGGATCTGATCAAAAATTGAGCCTTACCAAAAAATGATTACCTTCGGAGATTCTCCATATAGGTTAAGAATCCGTTACTATTAGTTGAAAAGAAGAACAACTGCGAATATATAGATTAGTAAAAGAAGGAATCAAACAAGTTCTGCCTAGAAAGCTTTGAAAGAAAAAACCCAGAAAACGAGTGAGTCTCCCCACAAAATTTGTTCACTAGGTTGATTTAAATCAACGGTAGGTATTAAAAGATACGGTGATCCTTCTGATGTTATATCAACCAATAAGAAAAAAATATTTTTTTAAATAAATTTTATATATTTGGTTGATTAATTTATATAAATCAACGGTAGGTATTATGATAAATTGAATATACAAAAATTATATATCTTAATACTATTTGTAAAGTCAATATTGATATATTTTATTTATAATTTACATCAATTACAAAAATATTATATTTGGTTTATAGCATGATTTACTTTAAACCACATCTAAACCTTAAACCCTAAATCTTGTCCTTATTCTCCAATACCTTAAACCCTAAATTAAATGTTTTTGAAACTTTAAATTTAACATTAGTTCAAATGATTACATTTGGATAGTATTTTATGATTAAGAATTTAAGATTTAAAGTATGATTTATAGTTTAGAGTATATGGTTAGGGTTTGAAGTTTGGGGGCATAGGGTTAGGGTTCAAACCCTAAACCCAATTTATACTCTAAAACAAATTATCATTACATTGACTATACAATAAGTATGATAATATAAGTGAGAAGAAAAAGAAGTTTTGGGGTTAAGGGTATAGATGTGGTATTGATATCCTAAACCCCGCTATGTATTAATTCACCAAATACATAACCGAAAAATTAGTTTAATTACACCAAGTAAACTAAATATTCTATTTCAATAATTTTATTTGTTATACCTTTATCTGATCATTGAATTTTAATTAACAAACAATACATTAAAGATAAATGATTGACGATTGACATTTTGGTTAGTTACTCATTCTCTAATCCATTGGTTCGGATTCTAGTTCGAGCTCACAATTGATTTTAAATCTCAGTGTCCGTTTTTTCCCAACAAGATGATACATATATTATTGAAAGGGAATCCAAGTAATACATCAGTTAAATGAAGGGGTAAAAATTAGGGGATCCAGCTTTTGAAATGCAGTCTGTTGCCTGGTTTTCTTGACGTTTGGTAAAGTGAAATTGGATGGTTTGGAAGAGAGAAGCCCATAAGCGTATGTCTTGAATCAGATTTGTAATACTCAAGTTGTCCGATATTTGATTGAGCATATTGAAAAGGACTTGGGAATCATCTTTAAAATGAAGATTGTAGAAGCCTTTTTCCAAATACTTTACATAACGATCAAAAGAGTTGTAGCTTCATCAATCAAAGGAGAGGACATAATTCCTAAATGAGAAGAGCCCCAGAGAATAATGAACCTAAAGAATCATGAAGTAACCAACCAGCTTTAGAGAAACCGGTTGCTGGTTCAAAAGTTGCATCATAGAAATGCCGCAAGAACTCTTTCTTTACTGCATCCCAAGTGGTTAACTTCCAAGGTGGAAGTTGCTTAAGCCAAGCTGCAGCCTCTCCAGTAAGAGAATATGGGAAAAGCTTGAGGAAAAGGAAGTCATAAACCACTCCATTGTGCTTCATCCCAGTGACGAAGGCTTCAAAATCCTCAATGTGGTCCATGGGTTGCTTATGCGGAAGACCATGGAAAAGATGCTGCCTCAGAAGTGCATAGTAGGCAGTCTTGAGCTCAAACTCATTCCTCTCGAAAGGAGAAGGTACAATTGCTGATCTATTAGCATAAAACTCATCGGGTCGGTTGTAGTCAGCAAGAGTTCTCTCAGCAGCAGGAGGATTAGGTGGCTGTCCATTAGCTCCAGGATTGACCATCTGCCTCTCACCTTGAGGCTGCTCAGGTTCAGGGATCACATTCCCTTGGGCATCAATCCTTTGCCCCTGAGCATTGTAGGGGTTGTTTTGTTGGTCTCTCAGAACTCCTTCAGCATCTGGTATCAAGATCAAACGATTGTTTATCATCCTTGAAGTTCTCTGAGCCTTTCTGTTCGTTCTCTCAAGTCTAGCAAGCTCCTCAAGTCTGAGGTTAACAAGTTCTTCGTTTGGGTTGCTTCGGGTGTGTCGACTTGGCATACACTGATTTCAGAGGTGAAATCCGCGCTTGGTGTCGGGCGACACTCGAGTGATGTCGGTCAACACTGAGTGCTTGAGTCGATTCCTGCAGCAACAAAAACAAGCCAAACAAGAGAACGTGAGTAACAAAAGAAATAAAAATGACTTAGACTAAACCTTAAAACAAAATCTATCGGCGAACTCAGTTGAGTCCCCGGCAACGGCGCCAAAAACTTGATAGGTCAAGAAATATCCCTATTCTATTGCAAGTGCACAGTTATGCGAATGTAGTATTTCAGGGTATCGTATCCACAAGGACTCAAGTTTCACACGATAGACTATATGTCTTCAAGTTAAGCTAAGCCAACCAAGAGAAAGCACTAAACGAATGCAAGTAAATTCAAGTGTGTTTTCAATGGGAGAAAGGCGTCAGACTTAGGAAGTTCTCGGGAATTATACAATGTCAGATACTTAGCTAACCGGATTCAGATTAAGCACAAGTTCAAGAACTAGAAACACAATGATAAACAATCCAAATCTTGCTGAGATTATTTCTATATCTAACAACCTAGCGATCCAAATCTCTTTGTAATCCTAGAGTTCTAGACAAGCATTAGAAACAGGTTCTTCGGTTCACAATTCTCCTAAACCAAATCTCTTTGTATCTAGTCAAATTGCTCACACTAAGTTAATTCAGATTATAACTCACACTCTCGTGCTAAGTTAATTATCTCAGATCTAAATCCTAGATGATCAGTCCAGAATCCAGTACTAAGCGCAACTTAGGTGATGAACGAATATGTTTATAATCCTAATCAATCAGTTTTCTAAACATGCATAAAAACCCTATGAGAATTCCTAAATCTAACTAGGTTACTACTCAAACATATTATTAGATAAACAACACATCATTGAATAGAAAACCAAAGACTGAATAGATAGATAAAAAAGGGTTCGAAATCCTTCTCTCAAAGGTTACAAGTAGCAAAAACATCCCCTTAGCAAAATCTCTCAATCTCCAAAGCAAGAACAAAGTAAAGAACAAGATAATGATACTGAGTCTGAAAAACCTAATTAAACTGCTAAACACATTTTGGGGCTAGATTAGAATTAGAGAAAACTTCTGGGTAACTTTGAAATTCTTCAAAAGATGTCTTCAACTCAGCGTATAAGTCCTGTCACCCTCAGTTTCGACCGACACTAAGGTGAGTGTCGGTCGACATCCATTCGTGGTCGAGACTCCAACTTCAGCTCATTGCACAGATCGCCAGAAACGTCCTATAATCCCACTCTTTGCTCCAAACGCAAGCCTACCTGTAGAAGACTCAATAGACTCGAAAAACCAGGTTAAAGACTAAATACATACAACTATATCATGGTTGGAAACCTAGAAAAAACATGATATATCAACTCCCCCACACTTAGCTCTTGCTTGCCCTCAAGCAAGTAAGGAACCAAAGCATAAGAAAGAGGTTTGAAAACACAGAAACTCATTTCGTCCTAGGAACTTTCGCATTCACATTCACTTAGTAAGCCACTGAAAACTTTCCTACAGAGATTAAGACCACAATATACTTCCCCCACACTTAGCATATGTCCCAAGTAAAATCTACAATCATATTAGGATATTCAAGTTCACCACACTAACCTCTGTACATAATTAGGTGCGGTCTCACAGAGGGAATATCGATCAGAGGACACATGGACTCAACTCAGTCAGTACTTGACCACCAAACTGTCGGTTTCTGGTTCCTTTCTTTTCCCTTTCTCCCTTAGCAACTGATTTTTCCCCACTGGGTATAATTTTATTTTTTCTATCAGTGCTCTTCCCTTTTTATTCGGGGTGTAACTTTGGACATGTTTCCATGGATGCACAGGAGGTAATAGGGGTCTCTACCACTCCCCTGACCAGTTCGAAGCTACTAGCTTATCCACAGTTTTAATCTTTTTTTTTTTTTTACTTTCAAAGGAGGGGAAAATCAGAAACCATACTCAGACATGATCATAGGTTGTGTCAAATACATCAGAGGAATCCGATCCAGAGATACCAAGCCCCTAAGTGAGAAATTAAGTCATGATTAGAGGTGAAGTTAGTGATGGATCCTCTGAATACCTGGTTAGATATGGGTGTCCTTGGTAAGTTGATCTGTGTGGGGTTTTCTAATAGTCATATAGCTACTGCAAGTCCGTCCAATGGTCACTTAGTTTCTGTTCCAGCGAAAAATTTCCTCGGAAAATCATAGTTTCATACACATTTTGACTCAATAAAACCATTTTGAAAACAAGGGACTGACTCTAAGAAAACAAAACACAATGTCAGTAACCACCTCCCCCACACTTAGACTGCTTTGTCCCCAGTGCAATCACAGCTTGGGTTTGGAAGAACAAGGTATAAGTAACTGAGAACTTGGAAAACAGAATCCTTACATGTGGTCGCAGTCGATGTCGACCCACACACAACCAGTGTCGGGCGACGTTAGGTTCTGGTCAACATCTACTTGCTCCTAATCAAGCGTGATCGATTCCCATCCGTGTTTTCGAGTTTAGTGTCGACCGACACTGCTGTCTGCAAACCTGTTCTGTACGACTCTGGCACACAAAAACCATAAAAATCAAAAGACACAAGGACGAAAACCAAAAAGAAACGAAAACTAACCTACAGTGGGTTGCCTCCCACTCAGGGCTCGTTTAACGTCAGTAGCTTGACTGTATCGCGATTAGGCATTGGGTGGGTTATCCAGATGGACAATGTTGCCTTTTGGAATCTCAGTTTTCGCCCAGTAATGTTTCACCCTTTGCCCATTGACTGTGAACTCCTCGCCTTTGGAATTCATCAAGATAACAGCTCCGTGTGGTCTAGCTTCCTTGACGGTGAATGGTCCTGACCAACGAGAACACAACTTGCCAGGAAACAGTGTTAAGCGAGAGTTGTAGAGGAGTACCTGATCATTGGGTTCGAAGTTGCGTGAGATGATCTTCTTATCATGATACGCCTTGGTACGCTCTTTGTACAGCTTTGAGTTCTCATAGGCATGGTGGCGAATTTCATCTAACTCATTAAGCTGTATCAAACGCCTCTCAGCTGCAGACTTGAGATCAAAGTTCATATGTTTGACAGCCCATCTAGCCTTGTGCTCGAGCTCAACTGGAAGGTGACAAGCTTTCCCGTAGAGTAAATAAAACGGTGTAGTCCCAAGTGGCGTCTTAAACGCAGTCCTGTAGGCCCACAACGCGTCATCCGACATAGCAGACCAGTCCTTCCTAGTCTTTCCCACTGTCTTTTCCAGAATCTCCTTGATTTGTCTAATGGAGATCTCTACCTGTCCACTGGTCTGAGGATGATATGGAGTAGCCACACGATGATTAACACCATGCTTCTTAAGAAACTTCTCGAAGACCTTGTTGATGAAGTTAGAACCGCCATCACTTATCACAATCCTAGGTACTCCAAACCTGGGGAAGATGATAGTCTTAAACAGCTTAATAACTACCGAAGAGTCATTGGTCGAACTTGCAATCGCTTCAACCCACTTGGATACATAGTCCACATCAACCAATATATACTTGTTCCCATAGGAGGATGGAAACGGACCCATGAAGTCGATGCCCCAGCAGTCAAAGACTTCAACCTC
Source organism: Orychophragmus violaceus (assembly GCA_030180135.1). NCBI lineage: Eukaryota > Viridiplantae > Streptophyta > Magnoliopsida > Brassicales > Brassicaceae > Orychophragmus > Orychophragmus violaceus. The sequence continues at coordinate 46,175,459 of CM058229.1, read as the reverse complement.
GAGGATGAATTTTTGTGGCATATCATGTCTCTTACTTATCTTCCCCCTCCTCTGACACACTTCACACTGAGAGAAAAATAGCTGAGCATCCTTGAACATTGTAGGCCACATAAGCCTGCTTGAAGAACCTTAGACACTGTCTTGAATGTAGCAAAGTGTCCAGCATACTCAGAACCATGGCAGTGGTACAACACGTTATCGATCTCAGACTCCGCAATACAACGTCTATAGATACCATTAGAGCAGTGTTTGTACAGGTAGGGCTCATCCCAATAATAGTACCTGACTTCCCTAAGGAACTTCTTTTTAGCATAGCCTTTAAATCCTTCAGGCTCATCCTCTGCAGCAAGGTAATTGGCTATATCGGCGTACCAAGTTCTAGTGAAGAGAGAACCTTGGGTGACTGCAGCTATAAATATGTCAGCTTCATCATCCAGAACAGCTTCCTGCTTCCGCAACTGGTGTCGACCCACACTGAAGTTGGTGTCGACCGATATTGATCCCAGTCGACCAACTGATGTCGAGTTTGATTGATTATTGTTCGCTTTCTCGAATATAGTGTCGACCGACACTCGTCCTAAAGTTCGTCTATAATACAATGAAGTCGCAGAATTTGCCTGAAAACTCGTTTCAACCTTATAGATATTATCTTCTGGTAGAAAATCATCTATAGGAACGTCCTCATCGATCCTAATCCGTGATAAGTGATCAGCAACACCATTCTCTACTCCTTTCTTGTCTCTCACCTCTATGTCAAACTTTTGGAGCAACAAAATCCATCTCAGCAGCCTTGGCTTAGCATCTTTCTTCTGCATCAGATCCTTAAGCGCAGAATGGTCAGTATGCACAACTACCTTGGATCCAATCAGATAGGGACGGAACTTCTCGAATGCAAACGCAGCTGCCAGCAATTCCTTCTCAGTGGTTGCATAATTCCTTTGAGCATCATCAAGAGTTCTACTGGCATAATAGATAGCATGGAGCTTCTTGTCCTTCTTCTGCCCAAGCACATCTCCTACCGCATAATCACTAGCATCACACATTACCTCAAAAGGCAGATTCCAATCTCGTGGTTGCACAATTGGAGCCGAGATCAAGGCATGTTTCAGCTCCTTGAATGCAGCATGACACTCATCTGTGAACTCAAACTTCACATCCTTGCAGAGAAGTGCAGTGAGTGGTCTAGCTATCTTTCTGAAGTCTTTAATAAATCTTCTATAAAAACCAGCATGCCCAAGAAAACTCCTAACTCCTTTGACCGAATCCGGCGCCTGCAGCCCTGTCATCACCTCAATCTTAGCTCTATCCACTTCAATTCCTGCCTCAGAAACTCTATGCCCAAGTACAATGCCATTTTTTTACCATGAAATGACATTTCTCCCAGTTCAAAACCAGGTTCTTCTCCTCACAGCGAGCTAGCACCTTACATAGATTATCCAGGCAAGCATGGTAAGATGGCCCGTAGAAAGAAAAATCATCCATGAAGACCTCCATAAAATCCTCTATCATGTCTGTAAAGATAGACATCATGTACCTCTGAAACGTTGCAGGAGCATTACACAGTCTGAATGGCATTCTGCGGTACGCAAAGGTGCCATAGGGACAGGTAAATGTGGTCTTCTCCTGGTCCTCTGGGTGGATAGGTATCAGAAAAAACCAGAATAACCATCCAAAAAGCAGTAGTAAGGATGATTCGCCAACCTTTCCAACATCTGATCAATGAAAGGGAGTGGAAAGTGGTCCTTTCTGGTGGCTGCATTAAACTTCCGGTAGTCTATGCACATCCGGTGACCAGTGATTATCCTCGTAGGAATCAGCTCATTCTTGTCATTCTTCACCACTGTGAGTCCTCCCTTCTTAGGAACTACATGAACTGGACTGACCCAATCACTGTCTGAGATAGGGTAGATGATCCCATCTTGCAGCAGCTTCATGATCTCCTTCTTCACAACCTCTTTCAGGTTAGGATTCAAGCGCCTCTGGTTCTCAATTGACGACATGCTCTCATCCTCAAGGGGTATCCTATGTATGCACAAGTCTGGAGAGATACCTGAAATATCATCAAGAGAATAGCCAAGAGCTTTGCGATGCTTGCGCAGCTTGCTTAGTAGTAAAGTGAGTTCTGTGTTATTCAAATCAGCATTGACAATAACAGGATAAGTGGAATTGTTACCTAAGAATGCATATTTGAGGCCTGCAGGTAGCTGCTTCAGCTCAATCTTTGGAGCTTTCTCCTCGCTCCAGTCACTCGCGACTGGTGTCGACCGATTAGCATGTAGTGTCGGTCGACACAGTGTGTCATCGGTCACTTCCAAGTTCATGACTTGCTCAGTAGAATCCAATATTATCGAGTACCCATCTGCAGTATCATCCTCCAGCTTCAAATCATGCTCAGAACTCATCAGAGCTCTCTCCAAAGGATCAGCAGGATGCATTTGATTGAAGAATTCTGCAGCTAGATTCTCAATCGTATCAACATAGAAGGTAAGCCCATCAATGGTGGGGTGTCTCATCAGCTTATCCATGTCAAAATTCATCACCAGATCACCTACATTAAGTCAAATCTTCCCTCGTTTCACATCAATGATGGCACCAGCTGTAGCCAAGAATGGTCTGCCCATGATAAGCGGGTCCTTAGGCTCATCATTGTACTGCAAGACTACGAAGTCAGTTGGGATAACACATTCACTAATCTTCACCGGTACATCCTCCAAGAGACCCTCAGGAATCCTTATGGAGCGATCAGCTAGAATCAAGGAGATCCTAGTAGGTGTGAAATCTGTTATTCCCATCTGCTTAGCAACTGAATATGGCATCAGATTGACACTTGAACCTAAATCACATAGTGACCTCTCAAATCTGTCGCTGAAGATGGTACAGTCCAAGACAAAGATCCTTGGATCCTTTTGCTTCTCGGGAACTCTATTTAAAATGACAGCACTACAGACCTCAGTGATCATCATCACACACTCTTCATCTCCCATGTTAGAAGTCAACATCTGCTTCAAACACCTCTTTAACACTGGGTTGTTGTTGATAGCATCCATCAATGGCATTGGGAGAGTGAGCTTTCTCAGCATAGCCATGTACTTAGCCTTGAACCGTTCAAACTTGGACTGCTTCTGGTTTGTCGGGAAAGGTACCTTGGGTTTATACACCTTCCCAGAAGCTACAGGAGCTTTCTTCGCAGCATCAGAATATGTATGTTGCTGGTGTCGAGCGACACCTGGTTGGTGTCGGTTGACATCGCTCGATTTTGTTCTGTCATCGACCTCACAATCAACCTCGGTCGATTTCCGTTTGTCACGAGAATTCGAAGAAGTGGGTGTCGCCCGACATTCAGTAGTAGTGTCGGCCGACACTCGTCTTTTGGCTTCGAACTCTTCATCAAATTCCACTATCTCCTCGATTTCCTTATCACTGATCTGCCTAATGGGGATAGTTTGCAGCTCTTTCCCACTCCTCAGTGATATTGCATTGCAGTGATGCTTGGGATTTGTATATGTGCTTCAAGGAAGGAATCCGGCTTGCCTCTTAATAGCTCCAGCAGTTTGAGCAACTTGAGAGTCCAATTGCTTCATATGTGTACTCAAGGATTCAAACTTCCCATTTAGATCAGTGTAGACAGCATCTATATTCTTGTTGAATTCCACAACAGCCTTCGTATGACCCTCTAGAAACTGCTCCATCATAGCTTCCAACTTACTCTCATGAGCACTAGTAGCAGGAGGTGTCTGATAGGAAGATGATCCTTAGGTTCTCTGATAAGAGTTGTATTGCTGAAAAGGCTTTTGGTAACCAGCATTCTGACATATCCAGAAGAGTTTTGATTGCTTGTGAAAGCACTCTTCTGTCTACCAGTGAAGAACTTGTTGCTTTGCTGATTCCCAAACCTGTTTCCTTGAAATCCAAAACCACCAATGTAGTTCACATCTTCTTCTGTGCAGCCTTCTTCAGGTCCAAACTCTTCAACCTCTTGAGCAAAATGGACATGCTTCTTCCAGTCAACAAGCTGTGAACAGTATCCATCTTGTTCTTCATCTCAACAATCTGGAGATTATCAACCTTTCCACCAGACTCTTTCCTCCTCTGATCTGCAGTCTTAGTTCTGTTACTGCTCACCAAGTTCTCAATAAATATCTTGGCTTGCTCAGGAGTCTTTGTGTTGAAGTTACCATTGCTGGCAGCATCTAACGCAGACTGGTACCAGATATCCACACCTATGAAGAAAATGCCCAGAAGCTGAACTTCAGAGAATCCGTGACGAGGACAGTCTCGTTGGTACATCTTAAACCTTACCCAAGAAGACGTAAGAGGCTCTGTAGGTCCCTGAGTGAATGTCAGCAGATCCGGTCTGAGCTGATCAGAGCGAGCATCATCATAGAAATACCGCAAAAACTCTCTCTTTACTGCATCCCAAGTGGTTAACTTCCCAAGTGGAAGTTGCTTAAGCCAAGCTGCAGCCTCTCCAGCAAGAGAATATGGGAAAATCTTGAGGATCAGGAAATCATAACCTACTCCATTGTGCTTCATCCTAGTGACGAAGGCTTCAAAATCCTCAATGTGGTACATGGGTTGCTCATGTGGAAGACCATGGAAAGGATGCTGCCTCAGAAGTGCATAGTAGGCAGTCTTGAGCTCAAACTCATTCCTCTCGAAAGGAGGACGCACAATTGCTGATCTATTAGCATAAAACTCATCGGGTCGGTTGTAGTCAGCAAGAGTTCTCTCAGCAGCAGGAGGATTAGGTGGTTGTCCATTAGCTCCAAGATTGACCATCTGCCTCTCACCTTGAGGCTGCTCAGGTTCAGGGATCACATTCCCTTGGGCATCAATCCTTTGCCCCTGAGCATTGTAGGGGTTGTTCTGTTGGTCTCTCAGAACTCCTTCAGCATCTGGTATCAAGATCAAACAATTGTTCACCATCCTTGAAGTTCTCTGAGCCTTTCTGTTCGTTCTCTCAAGTCTAGCAAGCTCCTCAAGTCCGAGGTTTACAAGTTCTTCGTTTGGGTTGCTTCGGGTGTGTCGACTTGGCATACACTGATTTCAGAGGTGAAATCCGCGCTTGGTGTCGGGCGACACTCGAGTGATGTCGGTCGACACTGAGTGCTTGAGTCGATTCCTGCAGCAACAAAAACAAGCCAAACAAGAGAACGTGAGTAACAAAAGAAATAAAACCGAATTAGACTAAACCTTAAAACAAAATCTATCGGCGAACTCAGTTGAGTCCCCGGCAACGGCGCCAAAAACTTGATAGGTCAAGAAATATCCATATTCTACTGCAAGTGCACACTTATGCGAATGTAGTATTTCAGGGTATCGTATCCACAAGGACTCAAGATTCACACGATAGACTATATGTCTTCAAGTTAAGCTAAGCCAACCAATAGAAAGCAGTAAACGAATGCAAGTAAATTTAAGTGTGTTTTCAATGGGAGAAAGGCATCAGACTTAGGAAGTTCTCGGGAATTATACAATGTCAGATAATTAGCTAACCGGATTCAGATTAAGCACAAGTTCAAGAACTAGAAACACAATGATAACCAATCCAAATATCGTTGAGATTATTTCTATATCTAACAACCTAGCGATCCAAATCTCTTTGTAATCCTAGAGTTCTAGACAAGCATTAGAAACAAGTTCTTCGATTCACAATTCTCCTAAACCAAATCTCTTTGTATCTAGTCAAATTTCTCACACTAAGTTAATTCAGATTATAACTCACACTCTCGTGCAAAGTTAATTATCTCAGATCTAAATCCTAGATGATCAGTCCAGAATCCATGCATTAAGCGCAACTTAGGTGATGAACAAATAGGTTTAGAATCCTAATCAATCAGTTATCTAAACATGCATAAAAACCCTATGAGAATTCCTAAATCTAACTAGGTTACTACTCAGACATATTATCAGATAAACAACACATCATTGAATAGAAAACCAAAGACTGAATAGATAGATAAAAAGGGGTTCAAAATCCTTCTCTCAAAGGTTACAAGTAGCAAGAACATCCCCTTAGCAAAATCTCTCAATCTCCAAAGCAAGAACAAAGTAAAGAACAAGATAATAATACTGAGTCTGAAAAACCTAATTAAACTGCTAAACACGTTTTGGGGCTAGATTAGAATTAGAGAAAACTTCTGGGCTACTTTGCAATTCTTCAAAAGATGTCTTCAACTCAGCGTATAAGTCATGTCGCCCTCAGTGTCGACCGACACTAAGGTAAGTGTCTATCGACATCCAGTCGTGGTCGAGACTCCAACTTCAGCTCATTGCACAGATCGCCAGAAACGTCCTATTATCCCACTCTTTGCTCCAAACGCAAGCCTACCTGTAGAAGACTCAATAGACTCGAAAAACCAGGTTAAAGACTCAATACATACAACTATATCATGGTTGAAAACCTAGAAAAACCATGATATATCAATGTTACACTTTAGGATTGTAGGCTTGATTGGTTTCTATGAAATGGAAGAGGTAGAGGGATGTGTTACTGGTGTCGAAATGACATAAGGAAGGCGGGATGATGCAGTATGCCATTGACTAACATCAAAAATTGCAAGATCAACATCTCTACGTGGATTAGAAGGGCGTTGTTGGCAAAACAACAGATTGCGGGATGTCCAGATTCGCCAAAGAATCCAGAATGGTAACAATTTCTGTTCGGAAGTAAAGTTCTTAGAAGATTTCAGCTCCACAAGAATGTTGATGTTATCTTTCAAATCCAGAGATGGTGAACATACCCAGGCCGGCAATAGGATACCCGAGAGACTCCAATAGGTTGAAGAAACAGGACACTCAAACAAAATATGGCTTAGATATTCCTCAACTTGATTACATCGTTTACAAGTAGTATCCAAAGGAATCCCACGAGCACGTAACAGTGTAGCGGAGGCTAAAGCTTGGGATAAGAGTCGCCATAGGAAATGTTTTATCTTAGGTTGAAGGGGAAGATATCAAATTGTGTTTTTCAAAACGATGTTACCATGGGGAGGAGTGATGGTTGTTGTGGAGGAGTCATAGGACTTTGCAAGAGTATAGCCTGATCGAACTGAATACTCACCATTGTTGGATGGGGTCCAGATCGGTGTATCTGGGAATTTATATTTGGATAGGTGGATTTGTTTGACGAGTGGAATGTCATCAGGTAAGAGATGGTGGTGAAGATATTCCTCGTTCCAAAGGCGAGAATCATTTACTTAGGAGATGAGATCCGCTGCATGTAAAGTAGTTGAGGAGTCCCCTATAGTTGGTCTTGGCGAAGTATCGTGTAGCCAATTATCAGAGAAGACATTGATAGATTCGCCATCTCCCACATTGAATAGGACACCTTTCTTGATGATTTCCAGACAATACATAATTTATTGGCAACCATATGATTGATGTTTCTGTGATTTGGCATGCAGAATGGAGCCATCGGGGAAATAACTCGCTTTGATAAGTCGACCAAAGAGGGAATTAGGATGTTTGAGTAGACGCCAAGCTTGTTTAGCTAATAAAGCATGATTGAGTTTAGATAGATCTCTATCTCCTAATCCCCCTTTGATTTAGGAAGTTGCATTTTCTGGCAAGCAACCCAAGATCTCCCTCTGCTCCCAGGACTCTTTTCCTACCAGAAACGTCGAAGTAAGGAAGCGATATCAGGGATGATTTGGCCAAGTAATTTGAAAAAGACATCGAGTAGACAGTCTTTGCCATAGCCACTGTTTTAAGCACGATTTCCTTACCAGCATCATTCAGGTATTTTCCGGTCCAGTTGCTTGTTCTTTGTTTCACTTTAGTGTGGATACAATCGAACATTCACACTTTCTTCTACTGAATTGCTCCAGGAGCCCTGGGTATTTACCACCACCCCCTTGTGTAACAATGCCAAGGATATTCTTGAGTCGATCTTGAATATCTCCTGGGATTCTCGATCCAAATGTTATAGTAGACTTTGATGGATTAATTTGTTGTCCATAACAACTCTCGTAAAGGACGAAGATATGTTTCAAGGCTCGGAAGTTGTGGTTATTTGCATGTATAAAGAAGAGAGAATCATCCGCAAAAATAATATTAGTAATCGCCGGGACACCGTTGCTGATTTTAATCCCACGGATAGACCCCTCAGTTGAGTGTTTGTGCATAAGGTGGCTTAGAACATCTGCGCAGAGGATAAACAGGTAAGGAGATAATGGGTCCCCTTGACGGATTCCTCGTTCAGGATTGATATATCCATGTGGTATCCCATTAACCGACACAGAGAAAGTGACTGACCATACTGTGGCCATGATCCAATTGATCCAGGTCTGAGAAAAACCAAAGGCTTGGAGTGTGGCTTCCAAAAAGTTACATTCCACTCTATCGTAAGCCTTCGTAATGTTTGTTTGATAGCCATATAGGTCTGAGAAACTCTTTTTCGAACCTTAAGAGAATGTAATAGTTCCTGAGCAACCAGTACATTATCCAATGCCATACTACCAGGAATGAAGGCTGCTTATGCTTCCGATACAATTGAATCAAGAGCAGGTTTTAACCGGGCAACCAGAAGTTTGGATATAATCTTATAGATTACATTGCATAGACCAATGTGACGATAATCTTCTAATGTAACCGGGTTGGTGATCTTGGGGATCATGCATATATTAGTGTGGTTCATACCTGACTCCATAACACTCGAAGTGAAAAAATGTCGAACAACCAAGATAACATCAAGTCCTACCAAGTCCCAACATTGCTGATAAAATCTGGTAGTAAATCCATCAGGGCCTCGGCCTTTATCAGAACCAATGGAGCAGACATTGGTGTATATTACATGATCAGTGAAGTCTCTTATCAATTCTTGGTTGACAGCATCGGAAACAGAAGGGACGAAACCATCAAAAATGGTCCGATCAACTTGATTTCTGGAAGTAGTGTATGTCATGTTGAAGTAAGAGATAGCATGAGCTCCAGTTTTAGAATCACCTCTATAGATATTCCCGAATTTATCTTGGATGGATAATATAGTGTTTCGGGAATGACATTGCTTGGTGTGAGCATGGAAAAAGCAGTATTCTAGTCTCCTTCAGACAGAATTTGGGTTCGACTCTTTAAAAACCAGTAAGTCTCTTCATCTTTATATGCAGTTTGTAACTGTAAACGAATGGACTGAATCAGTGTAGATGCCAAGATGGATAGTGGTTTGTCATAGCATAGTCTTGATCATACTTTAATTCTTCAATCCTTCTTCGTGAATTCAAGCTGCTATGTCGTCTACACAGTGCAAGAGATCTACGACAGTTGCTGATTTGTTGAAGTACCGACATATCACCATTTGTCGATCGTGAAAACCAACCATCTGAGACATAGTCACGGAATTCCGGATTTGACATCATTCTTTTATCAAATCTGAAGGGTTTATGTCTTCGTTGTGAGTTGGAGTGAACTGCAATATTGACCAAAATTGGGCAATGGTCTGATCCACCCATCTGCAGGAAAGTAGTTTCATAAACTGGGAAGTTGGCTAGGAATTCTGAGTTGGTGACAGCACGTTCAAGACACTCTGAGATTGAATAAGTATGACGTTCACCTGACCAAGTGAATATGTTGCCTTGTGATCGTAAGTCCGAAAGATTGCACACATTAAACATATCCCTGAAATCATGAAAAGTCCAGTTTTCTCTTGCAGGACCTCTTGATTTCTCGGCATTGGAGAGAATTTGATTGAAATCTCTGACTAAAATCAAGGGAAAAGACGAGTAAAGTTTATGTGTTGGATTCTATTCCGCAAGTGTCGTCTCTCTTGCTGAACTGGGTGTCCGTAAATACAAGATAAGTAGTAGTTGAAACCATTGCATTGTACTGATAGATCGATCATTCTTACATCTTCAAACAAACGGGAAAGGGAAACAGAATCCTTCCAGAATAGTGCTAAGCCACCACTATGACCAGAAGGATGAATACAAAAAACATTTGAAAATCCTAAATACATAGTTGTATTACTAACGACAGTGGATGTCTTCATTTTTTCGATGAGGAAGACAATCTGAGGATGGTGTTTGTTGCATAGCTCCCTCAACCGTGGTTTATTCAGCAACCCGCATAGGCCCTGGCATTTCCAGGATATGATCCTCATGGGAACAATGGGGGTACCGGGCAACCGCGCCTCTGTCGGTACACTGGTTAATAGAACATGAACTCTGAGGTTCTTCTGTTGTTGGTCATTTAGTAGACGGGCCCAGGACCACCCGATCTTCCACCACAGGTTGAGTAACCAGAAGCTCAACCCCATCTTGTCTCTTACGTTTGGGCGTACCAGTAGTAAAGTCGTTAGGAATGATTCCCTTTCCCTTGTCTTAAGTATTCTGAATATTATCCGTGGAATGGACAGTAGCAGAAGTTGTACCAAATTCATTCAGTAAGAGTCCATGAACCGGTTCTCCGGATCGTTATCAGCAGCTGGTAGCCCTTGTTGATCCTCAGGCTGATGAAATATAGAATCAACAAAACCTTAATCGCAAATTCTTCATTAGCACCAACACCAGGATTTTCCTTTTCATCTGGAGCATTATCATTGTCTACATCCCATTCTTCGCCATCATCAAAACTATCATCATTATCATCGAAGTTTAGTGGACAATCTTTCTTGTCATGGGTCAGCATACCGCAGTGTTCGCCGAAATTGCGGAGTCTCTCATATTTTAAAGACATCAAGGTATTGACATGAGGGATGAACTGAAAATTACGTTGGTATTCCAGAGGATTGTCGATATTCCAAAGGAGTTGGACACGAACAAAATCAACACGTGTAAAATTTTCATCATAGTCAACATCAAACACATCGGCGAGAATGATGCCGATGTAATCCACTGTGTCACGACTGAGAAAATAGAGTGGGATTCCCGAATTTAAACCCAAAAAGGTATGATTTTGGTTGATTTCGTTGAGAGATTGGGGAACCACCATGGCACTGTCAGCATGCAGTCTGCAAAACACCAAGGGCACCGACGTAATATCATGGTCATCGCCTCTTCATATTAGAAGACGAATTGGAGTTTGTTTGGCCCAATCAAACGGCCGGTGGCAGTGGATTCAACTCCCCAAAGACGCAGAAGTTGGGAAATTATTACAAGTTGATTATGTTTGTGGGGATTCAGATGGATGACCAGGTGCGAGAAATGATTGGATGCAATTGCCTGTTGTCGGACCGCCGTATGTAGAGAGACAAGGGCATCGATGATACCGAGATTGATATCTTGCATTTGTTGGCGTAAATTATCACCCATTGTGATAATATAATTCTGATGGATTGCACACCAGGGAAAGAGAAAAGCCTGAATATAAAGGGGCCAGGGAGGTTTCATTTGACTATCGGCAGTCTTGGTAGTGGGTGATATGGTACCACGATCAATAAACACAATCGGCTTGAATTCTAACCGGCGAATAACCGCTCCACGATCTTTGAAAGAACGCGTAGTGGAAAACAGTAATTGAACCACCATTTTATGTGGAAAAAGCCGAGAGTGGAAGATCCGTAATGGGTGATGTGTGTCGGAAAGAAACTCTTAGAAAGAAACATGAAAATAATAGCGGTTTTAGGTCGAAAATCGCCATTAAATCGCCATATATGCTCCTTTATTTTACGGTAAATATAACATGAAATCTTATCTTAGTGTCCGTTTAAAATCACTTTTTATTATTGCAATTTCGATTAGTCTACTTGATTTATCCTTAGTACTTCTTTAATAAATTGGATTTTTTAGGATGAGTATACATCCTTAGTAGAATGCCTCATCTCATTTCTCCACTAAATTAAAGGTATAAATCTATTTCACTACAAAAAAGTCCACATTTATAGCACAATGTAATAGCACGGTTTGCTGAACTGCTATTAAAGATGAGTTTGTAATTTTGGTTATTATACAATAGCATTTAATAAACGCTAAAAACAATTTCACTAAGCGGGAACGAAAATTGAGTTTTAGAGCCATATTTTTCACTTCGAGGGAACAAAATTCACTTTGGAGCCAACACTTAGAAAAAATTAGATAAACTATTATGAGAACAAACCAAATATTTTTTCCCTTGTTCAATAATGTGATTTTCGAACACACACAGAGAATCATATCTTTCTATCATCATCCACCGTCACCTTCCATCATAATCCAACTCTTCGTCTCTCTTCTCCACCGTCACCACCGTCACCTCCGACTTCGTCTGTTACTCTTCTCCACTCTCGCCTCCATTATCTTGCACTTCTCCAAAAACCCTCTCTGAACATATCTCTTTCGTAGCTCATATGCCTTCCTCTGACGCTCTTCTCCACCGCCATCTCTAGCTCTCACTCTCTCTTTCATATCTCATGAAGAATTTTGATAGGTTTCTCTTTCCAAGTTTTAAGATCGATTTGTTTGTTGGGTATATAAAACTGGTTCGTTGAGGAAGTAAATATCCCCAGTTCGAATGAAAAAATAGATGGGTCTAATTTATTTGTTGTTTTTGTTCTTCCAGATCTGTTTCTACCATCTCTCACAGGTTCGATTTCTCATATTCTCATGTTTACAGGCGTTAGTCATATCCAAGGCTATGTAAGCAGGTTTTGAAATCACTTGTTGATATTATTATGGATGCCAAAGCCAAGGTAGCTAAAGCGGACTAAGTGGTTTCTAGGATCTCTCTCTCTCGCTTCCTCTCTAGTAAGGTTTCGTTTGTTTTGGGTCCTTGAGTAGTTTTTGCTTTATTGTCCACAAAGTATTCGACTAAATGTCTGTATGAAAAATCTTGATACTTGGTATAATGAAATTTTCAGCACAATGGAGAAAAAGACGAAGACTTAAAGAAAGCTCAGATGCTGGACATTCGAGCCAGAAACATCATCCACAATGTTAGACAGGTGACTGTTTTTTTACTCCAAAGAATGAGTTGGAAGTTAGTTTCATTCTCTTCTCCGCTGTTAAACATGACTGTTTTTTCGATTTGATTCTTGTAGACTCGGTTAGTGTTGGCTGCCATATACGGGAGGATCTCTTGCGTGAAGAAACTTGCTGAAGTTGGAGCTAATGTACGTCCAAACATGTTTCTTTTGTTTCATGTTCTACCTTTCTTACAATCAAATTCAGGATTTGGATTGATATTTTTTTAGATATCTGCAGCTGTTGATGTGTGATTCTGTGAATCGAAGAACATGCCTTACGCAGCTTATTATGGACATGCTGATTGTGTTCAAGCCATTCTCTATGCTGCTCAGTCAAGTCCAGTTTATGTTCATTGGTGAGTCTCTTCACCTGATCAGTTTAACCTTGTGCATGTTAGATCAGACTCCTTAATGAAAAGTTTTTACTATTGGAACTGCTTTACTTTCAGGGGATATGCGAGATTTGTGAATATTAGAGATGACAAGGTAGCATCTGAGGTCATTGGGATGTCATTTATCATCTTGTAGAGGATGATTAACTTCAACCTTGAAATCTCTTCTCGGGAGGATAACATGTCTGAGGTAATTACACATAAGGCTTCGCTTGCCTGTTTCAAGAACAATGTGATTGATTCACATTTTGCTCTGATATGGATTCCTTCAAATCCTTGAGGCGCTGAGAGCTTGCCAACTGGTATTATTGCATCTGAATCAGACTTGTATATGCGCAGATTATGGGGGAACCCTGAAGAGGTTTGTTTCTCAATACACAATCTCATTCTTATCTTCTACATATTTCATGTGTGGTCAGCTTTTATTTTCTTATTTTTGTTTCTTCAGGATCTGCATCCTGGCATTGTAGCGCGATACGATTATATATTAATATGGGATGAAGATCTTGCAGTCGATCACTTTGATGCAGAAGAGTGAGTTTCTTTACATTCACTTCTATTTTCTGTTTTTCTTAAATCAAATTATTCTAAGTAAGTTTATTTGTTGCAGATACATACACATGGTAAAGAAGCATGGGCTTGAGATTTCATAGCAAGATTTCACAGCCTTGAAATCTTTTCTCAGGAGGATAACTGGTGATTTTTGTGTTTGTTATTTTGTAGCTAATGCTTGTCTTGGTTAGATGTTGATTATGAGAGTTCAAGTCGTTATGTTCCTTCTGGGTTTGTCCTCTTTCAGATTTGTTTTATTCTTTGTGTTTTTGCAGAGAAAGAGCTTGGTTCTTCCATTGCTTGCTTTGTTGATGTTTAGAAAGGAAGAAATCGTAGTGGTGATGCTGCAGGCTCCAAATTCGTGGCTCCAAATCGTAGTGGTGATGCTGCTAGTCTTATCGAGCTATTTTTGTTTCGCTTACTTTGTGCAGTTTAAAAGTATTCATCTTTTCTTAACTTTGTAGGAATATTAAGAGCCTAATATGTCCATGTTGGAGCTAGTATTTGCACCTGCAGAGGAATGGATATCACAGACAGTTTATCTCCTCTCTAGAATCTCTGTTTACTTTTGACATCAAAATCAACAAGTCGAGTTGATGATTCGGTGTTGTGTTTTTGTGTTAATCTCTCAATTTTTTTTGCAGGACTGAGTGTGCTTTCAAATCCAAAGATGTGAGGAATTTTGGATGGAGCTGAGCCTTCAAGTTTCATTTTCTTAATTTGCTATTAGTGTATTCACATGAACTGTTTAAAGAACATATTGAACAGTCTATATGGTAATTAAGTCAGTATAGAATGAAAACTCATAGTGTCATTTGATTAAGATTGTGTTGCTTCGTACGGCCAACAAAATTGTTCACAATGCGAGTGTGATTCTGTAACCAATAGGATTGGTTTCAGAGACTCAAAGTTCTGTTGTTTCACCACATAATAGGATCCTCTTCGAACGCTGATTTTTTGTGTTTGTGATATTGTGTACATCTTAAAGACTGTTTTTAATCCAACAACTCACTGTGTTTGTCTGATTTAAAAACTGTAATTTCGAGAAATAGGTCGAATGGTTGTCTATTATATTGGATAAATCATGTGCCTTTTTTAAACATTCTCTCCGACATCATTAGACACAAATATTAATGTTTGTTTTCCTCTCTTTAATTATGGTCTCGAGTTGGCTATACTGTCAAATTTCTTCCTCTGCAAATAATCTTCCTCTCTTGCTTTGTAAGTTGGTTTCTGTTACTTATCGCTTAACTTTTGTCGTTCTGTAGTCATGGCAGGATCCACACTAGAAGGCACACAATTTTATGCACGTCAGTTCTCGATCGGAAGTTGAATGAAGTGTGAGTGTTCTTATTATACTCATCACTTTTCACTCGTGTTTTACTCATTCCACATAAGTGTTTTACTTGGTTGCTAAGTTTTGTTGTATGGTTATAGTCTTGAGGGACATGATGAGTTCTTCACCTCTTATGATGAGTTCTTCACCTGTTATGTATAGATTCTATGAAGCTTGCTGCTATTCATCAAAGAGGAATCGTCCGATGTGATCCAACAGAAGTTTGATATTCTTACATTGGTTCTGATTTTGTAATGTTGTATGCTAGTTGTTAGTTCGGCTCATAAGTTTCCAGGTCATATCTAAATATGGAATCTCAGTTAGTTTAGATTATACTTACAGTGTTTTGTTTCCATTTCAGTGTCGCAGCTGCATTTGGACACCTTTGTTGTTTGTAGAAGCAAGAACTTTCTCTCCCTCAATCTACACAAAGAATGAAGAGTGAGAAGAACTTCTTAACATCATTTCTCCATACACAACCTTCTTGTAAATCTAAGTGGGTTTACTCTTATTTTGGACCTGTGAGACTTTTTTTAGAGTTAATTGTGTTTTTAGTAATGTAATATTACAATTATGTAAATTTTGATAATATATGAACTTTGTTTTGAATCAAATATAAAATATAAAATTATAATTAATTATAATGTGTAAACAAATATGATTTTATATAACAAAAAATAGCATGGATATGGAGCTATAATAAATTATATTACAGCATTGATAATGTGTTAAAATACATCCAGTGATAGCAAGTAGGAAGTATCGCTATTATAGGTGAACGATATTATAGCACGGACGAAAACGCTATCATATATGGCCGACCTATTATAGCTGGGGCAGACATAGCCATTTCAAAAACGCTATTATAGTGAACAATATTATAACACATACAAAAAACGCTATCATATATGGCCGACCTATTATAGCTGGGGCAGAAATAGCATTTTCAAAAACGCTATCATGTACATACGATGGCGTTTTTCGTGTGCTAAGAATAGAGATTTTTCTTGTAGTGTTTACACACAAAAAATCAAACCGGATTAGCCATCAACAACGCTTTCCCCGTCAATCCTGAACCGCAAGCGAAGGTCTGCGTCATCAGAACCAAGAAAACCCACTAAGTATCGACTTATCATCACCGCCAGGATAACTCCCCCGAAGATCAATGAGAGCTCATAGGAAATTTTTTTCTGAAACTCATGGTCCGTCAGAATCGAAAATGACAATGGACGCGGTATCTCTTCTTAGTTCTCCTTTGTCTTCTTCTTCTTTGCAATAACCATCATCCCAGCCGACACCGAGGCGTAGGAGAAGAGAACGCTCTCTCTTTTTATAATTTTTTTAAATTTGGGCTTTTAATTTGGTTTGTTGTCGGTTTATATGGTTTGATTTGATATTGGGTTTAAGTTGTAACCCGACAAAACCAATTTATGTGAATATACAGATTTCAAACTTTATTTTGTGTGTAAATATGTTTATAACTTTTTGATGTAAATAAGCCATAGGATTTGAAGGAACATCGAACAGCAAAACAAAGTGAAGGAGAAAATGAGACGTAGGAGGAGCAAGCGGGGGGGGGGGGGGGGGGGGGGGGGAACCGAGAAAAATAAGAGGGAAATTGAAAATAAAAAAATGAGTGAGAAAGTGAAAAAAATAAGAGGGAAAGTGAAAAAGATTTGACATTCATTTTTTCCCAGTAAATTCTTAGCCGGAAAACAATTTTTTTTCTTTTCTTTTGAACTAATACAACGTTTCAAATATTATACGTACTATCTAAAATACGCTTAAAACGAACAATACATAGCGTTTGCATTTTAGGAAACACAAGATTATATCAATTATTGCATAAACGTACACAACACTATTTTCATGTGCTATCTATATGACATTTTTTTGTAGTGGAATGGGCATCCATAACATCAAATAAAGACGGTAGAAATATCTTCTATATATTGCATAAGATCTTATGAATGTTTTCCTCCAAACTTTTGATGCCGTCAATTGTAATTGTAAGTGACCTCGTGCATATATCCCTGAAAAAGCACTAACCGATGGGATTTCTTATATGAATCTTTTGGGAGAAGATTAGCAAATGAAAATGGTATAAGCCTCTGCATCACAACATGTCAATCATGGCTCTTTATTCCAATAAGTTTCCCTTCCCCTGTGTCAACAAAATTACGCAAGTTTGAAGCGTAACCGTCAAAGAATTTAACTTGTTGCATAATCCAATCAAAGAACTCTTCCTTCGAAACCTAGTCTAACCAATACGCTGGAGTTGGAAAATTCCCGTTCTTCTGAACATAAAGCTCATTCCAAGAACAATTTTCGGCAAATCAAGCATAGACTTCAAATTGTATTTTGTCTTCCCTGCAATATTCGGAACATTGTTCATGGTGTTATAAAAAAAGTTCTTGTCAACGTGTATGACATCAACATTATACCTTAGTTTTTGGTCCTTCCAATATGGAAAATCTCATAAAATGCTTTGTTTGTGCCAGTTGTAGGCTAAACCGACTCCATCAACAGTACATGTCCATTGCCACCGCAATCAAGAGTCCTTTTCACACCAAAGGTTTCCAAGAGACCCAAAGTAACCGAATTGCTATCTACTTGAGCTGGATCGTTAAACCCCTTTTTCTTCTTTATAAAAAGTTTTGTTTTTCTTCGATATGGGTGATCCGGAGGTAGAAATCTCATGTGACAATCAAACAAACATGATTTGCATCCGTTCCTCAACTGGAGTGCATTAGTCTGTTCTTGGAAACAAGGACATGCAAGCCTCCCATGCGTTGTCCATCCAGATAACATACCATAAGCCAGGAAATCTCTAATGGTCCAAGTACAACTTGCATCTTAAAATTTGCTTGCACGAGACATCATATCATTCGACACCGGTCTCCATAACATTTGCAACTCATATATCAATGGCTGTAAGAATACATTATATGACCTTTTTGGATGCTCTTGTCCAGGAATGAGTACGGAGAGGAAAATAAACTATCGACGCATGCACAAATATGGCGGTAAGTTATAAAGATTCAAAATCACTGGCCACAACGAATATTGTCTCACATACCTTCCAAATTGGTTCAAATCATATGTACATAATCTTAGGTACATGTTACGTGAGACATAAGAAAAATTCAAATATACTCTTTGAAAATGTCGCCAAGCCTCATCATCTGAAGGATATGCAATATCTTCTCCTCTTCTATACTCGGCATGTCATCTCATTTCCCCCGGGGTTCGTTTAGATCGATATAACCACTTCAACCGGTCAGTTAACAACAAATACCACATATGTTTGAATGGAACTTTAAATCTTCCTCTTGTATCCTGATAGCGCAACTTCTCACAAAATTTACATTGTTCGCCAATATATCATACTAGTGTCGATGCACACATCTATCATATCGTACGACAATCCAAGCCCTTGTACGAGTCTCTGGACCTTGTAGTATGAACATGGCGCAAGATTATATTCAAGAAGACTATCTTTCACAAAATCAAAAATCGCATCCACACATTCCTCTACCAAATTGTAGTCCGTCTTTATTCTCATTAATCTAGTAGCGGCTGATAATGGTGAATGACCCTCTCTGCAACCTTCGTAAAGTGGCCGCGTTTCTGCATCTAACATATCAGAAAAAACTCCTAGCTTCTAAATTAGGTTCATCTACCTTAGAAATTTGATATTCACATACTTCCTCAATATTTTCTCAAACTGCATCATTAACCATCTGAACGGTACATACACTGGAATCTACTTCCGCACTATAAGGTTCGCTAAAACTACAATAAGGTTTCCTACTACTAGTACTAGAATGTGGTTCTCCACTATTACTTCCATAATCCGATTTATCCCCATGAATATACCAAATCTTATAACCTGCCATAAATCCTGATGAATACAAATGATACCATACGTCGTCAATCCTAGCATTCTAAAATTTTGGCACTGAGTACGTGGACATTTTAACCTACCGGTTTTCTGCGTCTGTAGTTGACGACATGCAACCGTTATGAATTCCATAATACCGAATGAATATTTGGCGTCGCCAGATTAACCCTCAAACCGTCCATATACGATCTGTAATAATTAGAAGAAGACATTTTTATAATAAAAAATATTAGATTGTGTGTGTGTGTGAGAGAGAGAGAGTGTGTGTAATACCTTGTTTCAAAAAATGGGTCAACAGGCAGTCAGAAAAGTCAACAAGGGCATTTTTCGTAATTTCCAAAACTTGAGGAGCATTTTGGTAATTTACCAAAATGTGATACGAAAGCTTAGACGGGTCAAATGATTATCTTTTTAAATAAATAAATAATATAGAAGACTATAAGTGGTGGAATTGGACTTTTAAAATAGTTTTACAGACTATTGGGATGGAAACCGATAAAACATATAAAACTTGTAAAGTCTCATACTGTTGGATCGCCTAGGATCTAGGGTTCGTTATATTGAAATTACCAACCTCGTTCTTACCTTGAAATGGCAGCGGAATGATTGGTGAACGAGATCTAGCGACTCAGATGCTTCGCCTCTACCAGATACACACGCACACAAACCTGGAAACCGGGATGCTAGTGCCGGATCTTTGGGATTTCTGAGTTTTTGGTGTTTCTGCTTTCTCTGTCAATAAAAAGATGACGGCTACTATTCTAGGTCGAAACGCATTGTTATTATTAAGACCTAGAATCACTCTTAACGGGCCAACTTGTTCAAGTCATAAAATCGAAACGTCTGTTTCGAAAACCCGATCTGTGTCGACCGACACACATACTGTGTCGATTGACACACCACCATATACTCGATATTAATGTGTATCCAATACACATTAACATGATCATTACCATAATGATCATTCCCACATTTAAGCTTCCAGTTTGCTTAGGTGTGTGACCCTATATGATCATATAATACTGGCAGTAAGTCTACGACTTACATATTGCAAGAGGCTTCTAGCAAAACATTGCAACCGCCCAGTATTATACGAAAGTCTGATCTCGACACACAACTATCATCAGGAGTGAGTACAAGTGTGATTTCAGGACACTATCCCAACAATCTCCCACTTGTACTGGAATCATCAATTCCTATAATCCTTTTGTCTCTATACCTCGATTTGGCATAAGGCAAGATTAGTGTCATCCTTATTAAGCCAACATCGTGTTTATCGAACTCCTGATCTTATACTGAACATTACAAACAACTGAACTACAGTTCGTTTGAGTGCGGCCACACATTTTCTCAATATGAAATCTTCGATAGGCCTTGAGATATTTATCTCCCGTTATTCAGGAGGGACAAATCCCATCTTGTTCCATCCCTGTTCCTATACACACTTCATGATACACATGAACAATGCCGTTATAGCTGCCAGTTACGGGTCGACGTTTGACAAGGTCAAAGTGTACCAATTCATATGCAAGAAAGCATGATGAACTCAGGTCTAAGGACTATACTCTATAGTCGTAATGAGAATCTCTTATGACACAAATATAACTATCTTGTAGACTTCTCATTAGCGGGTCATGTCCGATCATATGTTCACCAACATATATCTATGTGACTGACTGTGATACTCATATCATTGACTCCATGAAACTTAGTCAACAATCACCTCATAAGCTAATCTCTCGCAGTTGTCAGTGTCCCATTTTGACAACCTTGACTAGGGACAAAACATAATTTATATCATTTATAACTTATAGGGTTTCATGATCAAGTCCTCAACTTGATGACCTATAATATGACATAAACTTATTTTGGGACCATTATTTAGATCACAATAAATAATGCTGAAATCAAATTTCATTAAACATTTCCAAAAGTATGTTTACAAGAGAATCTTATTATAACTAAAATAAAACTAAAACTCCCACTAGAATCAAGATTACATCTTAAGATCTCTAATGCCCACATCAGTAGTATGGAACTCATGCTTGGGCCTTGGGAGTGGCTTAGTCAGAGGATCAATGACATTCTCGTCCGTCGGAACTCGGCTGATCTTCACATCACCTCTATTGACGATATCACGAATCAGGTGATATCTCCTCTCTACGTGTTTGGACTTCTGGTGTGACCTGGGTTCTTTCGCCTGAGCAATGGCTCCATTGTTGTCACAAAATAAAGCCACTGGCTCCAAGATACTAGGAACCACACCAAGCTCAGTCATGAACTTCTTGATCCAAACAGCTTCCTTTGCCGCTTCTGAAGCAGCAACATATTCAGCTTCCGTCGTGGAATCAGCTACGGTATTCTGCTTAGAGCTCTTCCAGCTCACTGCACCGCCATTTAGACAGAAGACATATCCAGACTGTGATCGGAAATCATCTCTGTCTGTCTGAAAACTCGCATCGGTGAACCAATTCACCACAAGTTCTTCACTTCCTCCATATACCAAGAACTTGTCCTTAGTATGTCTCAAATATTTGAGAATATTCTTGACAGCTGTCCAGTGATCTTCCCCTGGATCAGATTGGTATCTACTCGTCATGCTTAGCGCGTAAGCTACATCTGGACGAGTGCAGAGCATGGCATACATGATAGATCCTATTGCAGAAGCATAAGGAATCCTATCCATGCGTTCTCGCTCAGCATGTGTCGCCGGACACTGCTTCTTGCTGAGATTAATGTCATGAGACATTGGTATGAAGCCCTTCTTGGAATCTTGCATCTTGAATCTGTGCAACACCTTATCAATATAAGTGTCCTGGCACAATCCAATCAGCCTATTCACTCTATCTCTGTAGATTCTGATTCCAAGGATGTAGGCGGCTTCTCCCATATCTTTCATGGAAAAACAACTTCCGAGCCAAGTCTTAACAGACTGAAGCAACGGAACGTCATTACCGAGAAGAAGTATGTCATCGACATACAGTACAAGAAACGCAATTCCGCTCCCACTAGTCTTCTTGTATACACATGGTTCTTCCTCGTTCTTGATGAAACCAAATTGTTTTACTGCTTCATCAAAACGAAGATTCCAACTCAGTGATGCTTGCTTCAATCCATAAATGGATTTATGAAGCTTGCATACCTTCCCATCATTCTTAGGATCTACAAAACCCTCAGGCTGTGTCATATACACATCCTCTTCCAGAATTCCATTCAGGAAGGCGGTTTTGACATCCATCTGCCAAATCTCATAATCATAATAAGCGGCAGTTGCTAGAAGAATCCGAATGGATTTAAGCATAGCGACTGGGGAATAGGTTTCATCATAGTCAATACCATGAATTTGCTTGAAACCTTTGGCCACCAACCTAGCTTTGTAAATTTGTACATTACCATCCACATCAATCTTCTTCTTGAAGATCCATTTACACTCAATGGCTTTTGCACCGTTAGGTAAATCTACCAAGGACCATACTTGGTTTTCTAACATGGATCCCATTTCGGATTTAGAGGCTCCAAGCCACTTTTCGTAGTCCGGGCTCATCATTGCTTCCGCGAAGGTCGCTGGTTCTTCACTTTCAATGATCATCAGATCATTGCAATTGGTCACGAGAAATCCATAGTATATCTCGGGTTCGTGACGGATCCTTCCGGATCTGAGAACTTCAGGCTCCACAGGCGTGGGCTCCACAGAACTTTGTGGATCCAACTGCTGCTCTTCCTCAGCAGGTTGAGCAGTCTCCTGTGCATCTTGAATTTCTTCGAGATGTACTTTACTCCCACTGTTTTTCTTAGAAAGAAATTCCCTCTCAAGAAAAGAACAGTCCCGAGCTACCAACACTTTGTTCTCAGATTGGTTGTAAAAGTAGTATGCCTTGGTTTCCCTAGGATAACCAACGAAGTAGCATTTATCTGATTTGGGTGCGAGCTTGTCAGAGATTAAACGTTTGACATAAGCCTCACACCCCCAAATCTTCAGGAAAGACAGACTAGGAATGTTCCCAGTCAACAATTCATGTGGTGTCTTTTCCACTGATTTAGATGGCACCCTATTTAGTGTAAACGCAGACAATTCTAGAGTGTATCCCCAAAAGGATAATGGAAGATTTGAATGACTCATCATAGACCGAACCATATCCAATAAGGTTCGATTCCTCCTCTCTGACACTCCATTCCATTGAGGTGTTCCAGGAGGAGTGAGTTGTGAAACAATTCCACACTCGCTCAGATAGTCACTGAACTCTTGGCTCAAGTATTCTCCTCCGCGATCCGACCGCAGAACTTTGATACTTTTGCCAAGTTGGTTCTGTACTTCATTCTTGAATTCCTTGAATCTATCAAAGGATTCTGACTTGTGTCTCATCAAATAGACGTAGCCATACCTACTGAAGTCATCAGTAAAAGTAATGAAGTACTTGTAATTTCCTCTGGCAACAGTGCTCATCGGCCCACATACATCAGTATGAACAAGGCCCAATAAGTCATTGGCCCTTTCATTTGGTTTGTTGAAAGGGGCCCTAGCCATTTTGCCCATCAAGCAAGATTCACATTTTTCACATGATTCAAAATCAAATGAGCCCAGTAGCCCATTTTGATGGATCATTTGGATGCGTTTCTCATTGATGTGGCCCAAACGACAATACCATAAGAAAGTCAGGTTTTCGTCATTTGACTTAAACCGCTTTGTATTTATGTTAAAGACAGGCATTTATTGGTTTAATATATATAACCCATTATCTAATGGGGCGCTACCATAATACGTACCATCACGATTAAAAGAAAAACTTTATTCTTAACAGCAAAATCAAAACCTTCCAAATCCAAAACGGAAACTGAAATTATGTTTCTACTAATCGCAGGTACAAAGTAGCAATTATTCAATACTAAAACCATGCCAGAAGGTAAAGACAAATCATAAGTGCCTACGGCCAGTGCAGCAACCTTAGCTCCATTCCCGACCCGTAGCTCCACTTGTTATTTCCTCAGCGTTCTACTACTTCTTAGTGCCTGCACATCAGTACAAATATGAGCACCGCAGCCGGTATCCAATACCCACGAAGTAGAACGAGGAGTCATAACATTAAGTTCGATAACATAAATACCTGAATCTGACGCATCATACATCTGCTTCAGTTTCTTGTAATCTTCCATGAAATTCTTGCAGCCTCTTTTCCAATGCCCTAGCTGCTTGCAGTAGTTGCATTTATCCTCAAGAGAAGGCCCGAATTTGGGCTCCTTAGCCTTTCCCTTATCCTTACCGGGTTTCTCAAACCTTTTACCCCCTTGTACCATCAGTACATTGGGAGTAGCCTTCTTGAGATTCGGCTCTGCTGTCTTCAGCATACCGTGCAACTCAGTCAATGTCTTAGTCATGTTTTGCATGTTGTTGTTCATGATGAACTGATCAAAACACGACGGCAAATACTGCAGAATCATGTCAGTGGCTAGCTCCTGGCTAATGGCACAGTCCAGTTTCCCCAGGTTATCAATGTAACCCATCATTTTAAGGACATGAGGACTCACTGGACTGTCCTTAGCCAGCTTGCAATCCATGAGAGATTTAACCCTCTGGTATCTCTCTGTGCGAGCTTGCTCCTGAAACAAAGTTTTCAGGCTGTTAATCATCTCAATCGGTGACATCACGTTCTCATATTGCTTCTGCAGCTCAGAGTTCATAGTCACCAGCATTAGACAATTAACGTCTTTGACATCAGCTGAATGCTTATCCCAAGCATTCTTATCTGCCTGCGTGGCATTGGAACGTGGCCTCTCGGGGAGAACTCTTGTAAGGACATATTCCTTGTTCTCCTGCCTGAGAACTATTCTCAGGTTCCGATACCATTCCAAGAAATTAGATCCATTTAGCTTGTCCTTCTCAAGGACGGATCTCAGCGAGAAAGTGTTGATGTGAGTTGAGACAGACATAGCTCTAATTAAAAGAGGCAGAGATTTTAGTTATAATGCTCAAGGAATTGAGAATTCTTATCTAATAAGAAAACTCGCATTGTATTCAAAACTATGTTTCCTCAGATGAATACAATGAGCCAAGATCCTCAGATCACCAAAATTTGAGTGGGCGACTCACCATCACTCAAACTTTAGTTATCTAGGTAAGCAAATCATTGCTAATTGTACCCAGTACAACTCTTGGTCGCAGATAAGACAATCCATGTCTTATCCACTCTGATGTCTCTGGGCCCAGAACTTCTGATAGCCCAGTCAAGTAAACCAATCTCTTCAGTCTTGTGATCATTGACAGTCGCACTGCAAGTCTATCAATAATCACCTGCCTTACTCATGTCGTCGTGGATACCAAGGACTCCAAGGCTATCCAACAACGAAACGAGTCTTAATAGTAGACAAGATCGGGCAAGACATCAAGATCACTTGATATTTAGTTGATGAAAGGAACTGTTTAATCTTGATGCATATCCAATATGCATCCAAGAAGTTTTAAGTTGTTTAAAACATCTAGTTTTAATAAGTTCAGGTTAATCTAGAATAGGGTATTAAATTTGATTTGGTCTTTCGCAATTTGAGGTCCAACCATCAAATCTGCGAGTGGTGTGTCGATCGACACATCCTTGTATCGGTCGACACAACCTTATTTAAACCGGACTTCGATAACCGGTCAAACCGGATCGAATTTCCTTAACCGGTTCAATCCAATTGAACCGATCCGGTTTAATGATCCATGTCGATCTTTACACAACACTGCGTCGATCGACATGATCTAACCATAACCAAATTGGCTTTTCCGGTTCAATCCAATTGAACCGGGTTGATAACCGGTAAATCTAATTTAACCGAAATCAACCAATTACAACTGTGTCGACCGACGCACCTAGTGTGTCGATCGACACATTAGGGTATCAGGAAATCCGATCTCTAAGATCGGAACCCTAAAAATTTATTAGGCGTATTCGCGGTGCATCGACCGACACAAGCTTAGTGTCGATCGACACTGTGCGAAAACCCTAAAAAATTTATTATCGTTTTCGCGCTGTATCGACCGACACAAGTTTGTGTCGGCCGACACTGTGCGAAAACACAGGTTCATCGTTTTTCAACAGAGTCTTAATCCGAGATTAATTCTTCAAAAACAAGATTTTAACAAGCATTAATCTAATCAAATTCATCAGTATTCGATTTAAATGCTTCAGATTCAATAGACTAAACCCTAACAAGCTCTGATACCATTGTTGGATCGCCTAGGATCTAGGGTTCGTTATATTGAAATTATCAACCTCGTTCTTACCTTGAACTGGCAGCGGAATGATTGGTGAACGAGATCTAGCGACTCAGATGCTTCGCCTCTACCAGATACACACGCACACAAACCTGGAAACCGGGATGCTAGTGCCGGATCTTTGGGATTTCTGAGTTTTTGGTGTTTCTGCTTTCTCTGTCAAGAAAAAGATGACGGCTACTATTCTAGGTCGAAACTCATTGTTTTTATTAAGACCTAGAATCACTCTTAATGGGCCAACTTGTTCAAGTCATAAAATCGAAACGTCTGTTTCGAAAACCCGATCTGTGTCGACCGACACACATACTGTGTCGATCGACACACCACCATATACTCGATATTAATGTGTATCCAATACACATTAACATGATCATTACCATAATGATCATTCCCACATTTAAGCTTCCAGTTTGCTTAGGTGTGTGACCCTATAGGATCATATAATACTGGCAGTAAGTCTACGACTTACAGATTGCAAGAGGCTTCTAGCAAAACATTGCAACCGCCCAGTATTATACGAAAGTCTGATCTCGACACACAACTATCATCAGGAGTGAGTACAAGTGTGATTTCAGGACACTATCCCAACACATACGTGGTCTGAATGAGACGAGACGATTTGCTAAATGACTCTTATGGAGTCTAGTGTTTTAAAAATATAGATTTGTGAATTTATTTCAGAAGCTACAGGGTTTTTGGAGAATTAAAACGAATTTGGCTATATTGGGCCGAGCGGATGGAACGGAGAATCGAGGAATCTACCGATCTGGAGATACATAGTATGGGATCTCATAAGCTCCCTGGTGTGACAAGTGACATAAAACTCTTTCAAATGGCGCCACCTCTCACCCTTTTGGATTCAATGAACAATTGAGGTTCAATGCATTAAACCATCCTTTCACTCACCTCACTCTCCAATCTCACTCCCTCTCACTAAGAAAATCACTCACAAAATTCTCTCCATCCTCTCTTCTCTCACCACCCATGAGCTCTCTCTCTTTCTCTCACCACCTTCAAACATTCATCCCACATTCATCACTTTTCTTCAAAGAAAAACTTGAAGATATTCATATGTTCTTCATAGCTTGGGTAACTAAAATTACTCAAAATCCAGCTTGAATCTCATGAATCCATCTGTGTAATCGGAATCCTCATATCTTCCTCTCCATTCACCGTCGGTTTCCCCTTGTCGCCGTCGCCAGAATATTGCCGGAGCCGCCGCCGGAGGCCTGCCGTCGGTGACCTCCGCCATCTCACCTCCACTGCTCAACTTCTCCTCTCCTCCTCAGCCAGTTGAACCACTCCCCTGGTCTCTCCTCTCTCACCGGAGTTCAGAAACACCATAATCTTGCCGGACCTCCGTTGTGGTCAACGCCGGAGATAGACCACCGTGAACTCTCTCTCTTTTTGTCGTGTCTCTCGCACCACCAGATTCATCATCGGAGGTCATCTTCTCGCCGGTCAGATCGCCGGAGATGCCATTCACCGCCGGTCAACCCTCCTCCGTTGTGGTCAATGCTGGAGAATCTATCAACCGCCAGTCAGCGCGGTCTCTTCTTTCTGGTTTAGCTAGGGTTGGTCAACAACCGCTTTAATCCGGTTTAGGGCTTGTCAACTCAGTTCAGTGGTAGTCAATGCTTGGTCAACCTCAATTTAGCCAGTCAACGCAAGTTTAACGCTCGGTCAACTCAAGGTCAACGCTCGGTCAACACTTGGGCAGCCCAGTTCAGCTCGGTTAACGCATTTGTTCAGATCGGTTTAGCTTGTAGTTTGCAGTTGGATCAGTCTGTTGGTTCGGGGAAGGTTCAGATTTAGCCATTGTTCGGTCTCGGGAGGTTTGGAATTCCGTCACACCGTCATCCGTCACTTACATCACACTGTGAGTCGGTTAATTAAGCATTAGTATAGATCATGTGGACCCGAGAACCTAAAACATAGAGTTAGGTTGCATGCATGTTTGATTATGTGACTTAGAACGGTTAGATGAATGGATTAATTGATTGGCTAATTAAATGGTTAGGATAAATATGCATGCTAGATAGTTTGTATTGATCATTTCTTCGTTATACCGTTAATTGTTATTGAGTGATGCATTTATTGTAGATTGGCATGATTAGGACCTATATGCATATATTCGATAGAATGAACATAAGTGAATGAATCTATATACGGAAACTATGACTTAGTTAATATATTGTTAAAAGACATAAACACTTTAGAATATAATAACAGGGTGGGTTCATAGTTAATAGTTGGGGTTATTGGGTTAATTGGATTTAATTACATAACAATGAGATGTCGGGAGATTAGTATCTTTAACCGACATATCGAAGAGTTTATAAAGATATTTAAGGAAGATAAATTAAAAGGTGTTGATTGGTAATGATCCGTCAACGGGGTTAGTAAGCCACTAATCCCAAGATGCGGATTAATGAATTAAAAATGAGATAGAAACTAAAAGCCTATTATCTTATGTAATTGATTGTGTGCTGTTGGAATTAATGTTGTGTGATTGTGTGCAGGCCTGTTTGTTGGACTACTCCGGTGTTGGGTCAGATAGTCCGTTGTTTGTGTTGTTTTGTCTATTCCGGTGTTGGGCCGGATAGACGTGTTGTATGTTACTTACATCGGTCACGGGACCGGGTAAGTTTGATAGATATCAAATTTGGTATATAACCGGATAAGGTTGGTGGTGAGGTGGATGAATACGACTTGCGGGATAAATCGGGTTTCGTAGATTGTATTCTTTATTTATGTTAAACCTTGTCGGTCTTCCGTGTTGTATAGGTTCCCAGAGAGTCTGCGTGATTTATTTATTGTTATCAGGACTCTAGGGTGTGTTAAATCCCGCAAGTCAAATGAAAGCATTCTGGTACTTCCAACCTGATTGGATCCTCGGGTAGTTGCATGATCCTTTGGGTGGTGATTCTGGTTAT
Organism: Orychophragmus violaceus; assembly: GCA_030180135.1. Lineage (NCBI taxonomy): Eukaryota > Viridiplantae > Streptophyta > Magnoliopsida > Brassicales > Brassicaceae > Orychophragmus > Orychophragmus violaceus. Next base: position 46,146,216 of record CM058229.1, on the reverse strand, counting down.
GGTGTTAACCTACTGAGTGACGCCGGTAGGTGTGTGGTACGGAGAATAAGGGGTCATGTCCTAAGGCCGGACTGCATGGAAGCTTAGGTTATCTATGGGTTTCTCGAGTCGTTGTGTATTGATGGATAGAAAACCGTGTCTTAGGTCATATGGCTTCTTGTTTACGTCTAGGACTCGTCGGGATTTGTAGTTACCATGGCGGTAGCTAAGTGTTCCCGTGGAAGTTACCGAAATCGCATAGTGGGCCCAGTGCTTTTAGAGTTGTTCTGCGTTAGTTAGATCGAGTTCGTCGAGATCATGTGCCGCAGTGGTCTCGATCTTCGTGCTTCTTTCTTTGTTAGAGAATGCTTGTGTGTTGTGGAGCTCATCACGTCATGGTGGCACGTGATCAACTATTTATTTCTTCTTATTGTTATTTTGTGTTTTGGGGCAGAATTTTCTTTAGTAGATTCTTAGAAGCCTTTTAGTGGGGATAGACTAGCTGGGTGATCTTAGATCACTCAGACTATTTTTGCTATTTTCAGGTTTGTCTTAGCTCGGCGGACGTGGGAGGTACTCAATGTTGTCTTGTGATAACTTTTTTGGCCACGGTTTGATTTGATTACATTGTTTGGGTAAATCTCGGTTCGGTTTTTATAGCGCCTATTGTTTTTCTGATTGTTTTGAAATTAGATTTGAATAGGCTAAAGGATTTAAAAGACTTAAAACACTTAGAAATGAAATTGCTTCCCTGGCATTTTGTTTAGTCTGAACCGACACAACTCGTGGAAACAAAAATGGTTGGAAAACCTTGTATTGTGGAAGCGAGGTAAATGTGGTCAAGGACAGTTTGGTGAGAGCCATTGTCTCAAACCAGACTGTCTATGGCTTCGTATTGTGACGAAATTTTCTCGTTTGGCCTGCTCGGGTTCGTTCGGTCATGTTCTTGTTTGATTGTTGACCGGTCATCTCGTCGGTCAGTGGATAACGCAAAAGGGGCGTTACAGAGAGAGATTGGTGTGGAGGAGATGTGAGGAACCGTTTGGTATTTGTAGGCGACTAACCAATAGAAACGATGGATATAGCCGTTATCCGTCGGTTTATGGTCAGTCCAGTGAATACCTCAATGACTAGATTAACGTATCTATTAACGACTACATTGAATCGACAACTAACCGATGGATTACCTACAGATAACGGATTCCGACGATAATACGTCGGTAATTTCCGACGGAGAGGCAATCCTTCAAAAATTTCCGACGAAACTCCGAAGAATATATTACCGATGAGAATCGGTCGGTTTTTTGTCGGAAATTTCTGATGGAAAATTTTGGTAAATCCATCGGTAACGGGTGTGTTTTCTTGTAGTGTTAGGCCTCCGTAATTTGAACCAATTGCCTGGTTTTCCTTCTGGTAAATCATCTGTAAATAATTCACATATCGAATCCACTAACTTCTTACTCATATTATGACATGGCATAAATCCATTCTTATACAAATATTTCCAAATTCTACTCTCCGGCATAAATTTGTCGTTCTTGCAAACACTACAAGGAAAGAGAACTTACTGTCATTGTTCTATGCAAAAGGCTATTTGCATATGTCATGAATTGATGATCCACCCCCACTATAAACTCTGCCGAGAAATTTTCCATCGCTTCATTACACATCCATTCTCGTCCATTTGTATAATTATAATTTTTTGACTATTTTTTACTTGCTAAAACTTATTCTCTCAATTGTTTTTTTTCTTTTTACGACTGAGGGGAAGGAATGTGCAAAGTTTTCATATATATATATATATAGTAACAGTCGCAAGAAAAAAAACAGGTACACACCAATCCCACCATAAATAATATGCGTCTTTGTACCATTTTTTGCTATTAAAAGTAACTATTTAGCAACCCATCGAATTTGGTCACAAATTGGTCACTAATTTTGCAATTGTTTTCTTTCGCGACTCCAGTTTTGCGACTTTTTTTGTCGCAATATATCAACTGATTTGAGATAAAAAAAATTTTGTCGCAATTGAGTCGCAAAAAGTTAGTCATTAGTCGCTAAATTTAATGACTTTAAGTTTATACGCAATTTGTAGTCCGAAAATCTTGGTTTCTTGTATTGATTTTGAAACAGCCTTAATTTTAATGTAAATCTAAAGACATATTAATTATTCACAAACTAAATTAAAGCTGGGTTAGCTCGAGTTTTCTTATGGTTGATATATCAAGTGCTCAAATAAATTATTCTACAAATGTTTTTAAAACCTCTTAATATATATTGTAACTTATTTGTCTTTACAATATAAATTTGAAATGTTTAAAAGACTTAGTAATAGTAGTTTTACGTTAGATATACAGTTCAAGTTCAAGTAAGAAGTATTACACGTTAATGAAGACAAATTCATTGAAGATCGTTTCGTGATAATCCAAAATAGAGCAGACATTAGAGCAAGTCCATTGGGGTTTTTTAACTGGATTTGGGCTCAAGTTCTTATGCAGACTCTATTTAAAATAAATCAGAAAGTGTGTAATTGCTAAGGAACGATCCTTATCTAAGGATTTTAAGACACGGTCTCTTAGACACGTGTCCACTTAACCTTGGACGATGCACACAACAAAGATCAATTCATTCTTCTTCACCGAGCAATTGATCCTTCTCCATGGCGGTTTCTCACCGTCTCTTCAGGCTGTACTCGCCGGCGAAGAATACTCCTTCTTCTTTCCTGATTAGATCTCTGTCATCTTCTTCTTCTTCACATGGGCCAACGCTGGACCCTGAGATCGTTTGGGAAATTGATGATTCTTTCTCGTAATTCTACAATCGTTTGGTTCGATAGAGATACATGAACTTTGTGAAACCTTCTTCTTCTTCCCGAATCTGATTGTCTATGTTTTCGCTGCCTTCGCTATTAGGTTGATGAATTTGATTCACATATTCATAGTTTGATGTGGAAATTGTTGATAGATGGTGATTCCAAAACTGTGACTTGTTCTATATACAAATTGATTGGCATTACTGATTGGCTTATTCAGATTATCTATGGCTTTTTGGGTAGCTGAATCATGTGAGTTGTGTTTCAGATAGAGGATTGTTGAAGATCACGGAGGAAGAGTTCTCCGGACCGCCGTTGAATGTAAGTATATATGATAGAGGTTTCTCTTTTCTTGTTTCACTTGTCTTGGAATTTCATCAGCTTTGATTGATTTGGATGTGTAAAGGTTGTTCTGGATTTGATCATGGGGATAGCTCTGTGTATGTGGGCTGCTTTGACTTTCCCTAGGAAATTTCTCTCCATCCATCTAGATTCTGATGAAAACAGGTTTGTCAAAATCATGATTCTATTGTTTGGATTCTGGAGATTATCTTGCTAGTGCAAAATTTACTGGTTTGATTTATTGGAATTGGGGTTTGTTTGACAGATTTGAGTGGATTTGTTTACTTGTGTATTGGAGAGATCTGATGATGGCAATGTTGGCAAGACTGTTGATGGAGATCGCTTTGTGGCTTGTGATGTTTGTGCATTCCCTGTTTGTAGACCTTGCTATGAATATGAGAGGAAAGATGGGAATCAATCTTGTCCTCAGTGTAAAACCACATACAAGAGGCACAAGGGTTAGATACTTTTGATCTAAAGAATATTCCTGACTTTGATCCATCTGAATCATAGTTCATCAATATGTTTTGAAGTTATGGATCAGATTGGTACTTACAGTAAGTTGGTAATTTCTTTGTCTAGGTAGTCCTGCTATTCCCGGTGATAAAGACGAAGATGGCTTAGCTGATGAAGCTACCGTTGAGTTCAACAACCCGAGTATGACAAAGAGGTCTCTCACAATCATCTTCAAATAAATTTTTTGATAATATATGTTTTAATTTTTTAGAACCCCAAATTGGGATCCACCAATGGAAGAGTAAAAGAATGATAGGTTCTTAAATATTCATAACAAACAAAAATATTAATAAAATATTTTTAAGAACTCCATGATGAGTAACACCATTGTATATGCTCTTAGGGTTGTTATATTTTCCATATTTGAAATAAACAGATTCTACATTATTCTAGAGTAAATAATTGGCCCACGCAAATCTTAAAAGAACAATGTCTCAGAGACCGAAGAATGAGGCATGCTCATCAAACAAAATGGTCGGATAAGGCCCATGACCTGGACCAAACGCCTTAACATGGTCTTTAAGGGAGCGTTTGTGTTTAAAATCGGAACCACAAACGCAAACCCAACGTTTCCCACAGTTCTTCTCATGAGTTCGCCAATCTCCCTTGACGGCCAAGAGCTTACCGCAAATACGACAAGCATAGGGCTTTTGGCCATGTTTGCGTTTATAGTGCGTTTGGAGCGTTCGGAAGTCTTTGAGCGACTTGGACCGAGGATGGTCGATGTGGTTCCTGCACCCTTCGACGCAGCAGTAACAAGGGATGTCTAGCATAGCTCGTGGCTGAGTTCCTTTCAGTGACTCTGGTCCTTTCCTGTATTGTGAACCGTGGCCCCACATGTGCATCTGCACTTATATTTGGAGTCAACCAGATTTTCATACGTAAAAACAAGACAAGATTAAACCAAAAATGAAATAGATGAAATGGTTATGAAATTTCAAGATAGATATAATATGCTTACCTTATCATTGAATCAAATTTATATCAACAACTGATAACGTCGTTCGTTAAAATCATATATTACTGATCGATCAAAGTAATTCACCAAAGAAATACGGGTACTTATAATTTATGTAAATTTTTTTACTACTAAGCGAAAAATAATGTAACTGTGTTAAGAAAACATATTAAATGATAACCATTCCAGATTGAGTAAATAATCTAATTTTTAATCTTTTGTGTTATTCAAAGTTTTGTTTAAAACATGAAACAAACGTAACAACTAATTTGGATGAAATACTTGCATTAAATTAAATTATCACCATAAAGCAGTAAGTATTTCTTTTATTAAAAACATTAATTCTTTCAATATTAATCAACTTAATAGAAAAATAATTAATCAGCTTAATAGAACTTGTAAATGCTAATTATATATTAATTCATTTAGTTAAATATTGGCTGTTAATTTAAATATATGAAAAAGTCATATAACATTACATACGGAGATATAAGTTGTACAGTATATGAAATTATATATGTGATTAATTGGTTATATGCACATGGAGACAAAATGCGAATAAGAGATATTACCTGAAGATTGTTGTAGCGATTGAATGTCTTGAAGCATACATGGCAAGAAAAATGGGTGAATCCTGTTATAATTTGCTCCACCGCCGGAATCCAGTATGCCTTGCCGGGAACTCCATTCTCGATGTCTTTTCCGGCATCATAAGTGACTATCTCTTTCCCATTTATCTTCGCCTGTGTAGCATCATTGCTTGAATTACCGGAACCAGGAAGGCCGATGTGTAAACTCACATCCACTGAAACGTCCTCTTCATCTTTTTCTCTGTCGTCATCTCCTTCTTCAACATTTGATGGCTTAGGTTTTAGGTTTAGGTTCGATTTTATCCGATCGATAAGCGGTAAAGGCTCGATTAGGGTATTGTTGTTACTAGGGTTTTGGGTGAGCTTAGGGAAGAGATCAAGGAATCGGAAGTGATCTCTAGGTTTTTCAGAAGAAGAGTTTGAGGAGATCTCGTATTGTGGTGATTCCATTGATTATTGAATGTGTTGAACAGTGGTTGGAGAATAATGAAAACAGTAGGGAATGTTTGTTTATAGATTTCATTTTCTTCTTTTTAATTTTTTTTTGGCAACATTTTTTTCTTTTTAATTTTAGACTAGATATAATTATAATTAAACTAGCTTTATATAATGATTGCTCTCTAGCTATCGAAGTAATTTAATGTTTGCAATAACTTTTATAACTAAAACTCATGACGATATAGAAAATACCGAATATACTGTGTTATATAAGATTATATTAGTATATGTTTACGTAGCCAAGTTTGAACAAAAGGAATAATGAGAAAGATAAATTAGAATTACGTACCAAATAGAGGAGAAAAGTAAATGAGAATCTCGGGGAATGTGAGGAGCAGACACTTGAGAATGCATGTGGTTGAGTGAAAACAACCTTTGTTAAGAAGTAATTTAATCTCCTCTGTTTCATCTCGTTGCCTATAAATAGAGTGTGAAGCAAAGAACCTTAAATTTTGTGGACCAACCTCTTCAAGTTTTGGCAACTTTTTCATTGCAGGGTTTTGACAACCTTTGGAACTTACGTAACCATTTTGCTTCTCTACCATAAGAATTTCTCATTTGGGTAATGGAATAAATGCTAAATTGAATTTACTTTTTGTGTTTATTATTATGGAAGATGCACCATTACTATCAATATTCGGCTTGTTTTTGTTTGTATGTAAGTTGTATAATTCTCTCTAACGGTCAACACCTCATCTAGTTTGGTAAACACTAGATTTGACATACCAAAATGAGAAAAAGTTATAATTAATTAGTAGGTTACCAAAATGATATTGCGAGGTTATAAACGTATTACTATTATCTTTAACATGATCTGCTTAGTCAAACACTATATCGCATCTCCACAATGGATATTCATACCAACGAATATTTCTCTTTTAGTTATTTTGATTGATGTTAATTATGATTATAATGTTTCTACAGTTATTATATAAATTATCAAATAAACTATTAATTTTTTTTTGAGTTGATCGACTTTGACTATTATGAACATGCTGGTTAGATTTTCTTTGCTGATTGACTATGACTACTTTTTTTAATCAATTTAGTATTAGTCTATAGGATTGAAACTTTTTTAGCTTCCATGCATATAGGACTTTGGGTTGAATAAAGGTAGGATCTTTTTTTTTTTTTGGTCGAACAAGGTAGGATCTAAAAATGGTCTAAGACCAACACAGAATTGGGCACTTCACCCATAAATTTATGTGATATAAAGGATTGGCTTTACCAAATGATTTTTCTTGTTGATATTTTTTTTTTTTTTTGGGCAAACTAACGATTTCATTCAAACCATGGAGGTAGAAGCAATAGCAAGAGCTGATTTAACAATCACATCAGCTGCTACATACAAAGTCTAGGAACATAGACAAAATCTAAGAAGTCAAAAAAGTGACCAAAGTATGAAATATCGGATAACAAGCTAACTAACTCCCCTTGGTCTTCAACAAAGAAACCAATATCGAAGAATCCGAAAGGATGATGAATGAGCGTGTATTAGCAGCCGAGGCTGTCATCACAGCCGTACGAATAGCAAGCGCTTCTGCAACGAGCGCTGAAGTAACGAAGCTCCGAGAGATGGAGAAATCTGGGATGGCGACTCTATCCGTGAAGGAGATGGTACCGCCAATGCCACAAAGGCCTGAGCCGGAACTCCAAGCCGCATCCACATGAACGTAGACTGTGTCAGCACGAAGAGGTAACCTGATCGTAGATGAGGAAGAAGATGCCCGCGTTAAGGAGACTTGGCCGGAAGATAATATTCTCGGAAACAAATTCGCCTCCTGCCAATCTCTGGACGCGGTAATTGCTCAGAGAATGACAACATTGGCATCAGTACACCGATTCTCAAAACAGAGTAAATTATGAGCTTTCCAAAGGGCCCACAAGATCCAAGGCCAGAGAGGGACAACCAGCCCGATAGGTGGTAGATTGCGTGTAGCTGAAACATAGAGGAGCAAGGATCGAATGGACTCAATTGGAGCTTCTGGGCAAGGCGAACCAGGCGCTAATCTCCAAACGGAGGCTGCAAAAGGACATAACAACATAGCATGTATATCATCTTCTACTCCATCACATTTCTTACACACAAAAGGAGTTAAACCCCTTGAAGCAAGATTACTACTAACTGGAACAGCCTTCTTAGCTAATTTCCAAAGAAAATCCTTGATCTTGGGGCATGTTCTTAAGTTCCAGATATTCTTTACCCAAGGAAAGTCATCTTGAGAAATCTGAACACTACTTGTGATACCCAAGCCATAGCCTGAGCGTGTCTTATAATGCCCGGACTTCTCCGGTAACCAAATGAGGGAATCGTTTAGGGGAAAGGAACTCGTGACGATACTCCGAATAGGGCCCTCATAATGAGGTAGCAATGCTCTGATCTTTTCCAAGTCCCATTCATTCGTGAAGGGACACAATAACTCATTCACAGTCATGTCGTGATGAGAGGGAGAAGCCGGACCGATCGGAATGAGATGTGGGATTGAAGGGATCCATGGGTCTTTCCATATCCTCACCGCTTGGCCATCACCTATGGACCAAAAAAGCCCTTGACGAAGCATATCTTTGCCCTCCAGAATACTGCGCCAACCGTGCGAGGCAGAGAGAGAGGGGACGGGCAATCCAAGAAGGAATTAGCATGACAGTACTTCCCAAGGAGTACCACAGCTAGCAAGGAGGAGGGATCTTTTAAGAGTCTCCAGCCTATCTTCGCGAGTAATGAATCATTAAACATCTCAATATCTCTGAAGCCCAATCCACCAGCATGTTTTGGGAGAGATAGAGTTGACCACGCAACCCAACACATCTTCCGTTTCTCCGGATTTGCATCCCACCAAAAATGGTTAAGAAGGGACTGAATTTGCTTACATAGAGAGCGCGGAAGCTTGAAGCACGACATAGCATAGGAAGGCATTGCATTAAGAACAGCCTTGAGAAGGACTTGCTTACCCGCTCCCAAGAGGAACCGAGTAGACCAACTGTGAGATTTTTGTTTCATCTTATCCACAATAGAGGCAAAGATATCCTTCTTCCGTCTACCAAAGAATTCCGGTAAACCCAAATACTTACCCACTCCTCCTTCATTAACAATCCCGAGAGAATCCTTAACTCTTCTCTTCACTTCCAGAGGGGTCTTGGATGAAAAAGTAATAGAAGACTTGTCAAGATTAATCTTCTGCCCAGAAATTACCTCATAGCTGTCCAATATGGACTTAAGCGCCGAGACGGAACACAGGTTAGACTTCCTGAAGAACATCGTATCATCGGCAAAGAGGAGGTGATTAACTGCGGGGCAGCCTCGGGCAACTTTAATACCCACGAGGGAACCTTGAACTTTAGCTTTAGAGCAAAATGCCGAGAGAACCTCGGTACACAAGATAAAGATGTAAGGAGAGATAGGATCTCCTTGTCGGATACCACGAGACGGTATCACTTTACCCATGGGAGCACCATTGATGAGAAAGGAGTACGAAACCGACGAGATACACTCCATAATCCAGCTATCCATAAGGGAGAGAAACCCATCTTAGAGAGAACCGCTTTGATGAACCCCCATTCAATCCGATCATAAGCCTTACTCATATCAGTTTTCACAGCCATGGAGCAAAACTTTTTTCCCTCAGAAGTACGAAGAAAATGCAATGTCTCATGGGTGATGAGAACATTGTCCGTGATGGCTCGTCAGCTACAAAAGCAGTCTGATTTTTAGAGATCAGCTGTGGAAGAAGCGGTTTAAGACGTCGTGTCAGAACTTTGGCAATGATCTTGTAATGAGTGGAGCAGAGCGCAATGGGCCGATAATCCGCTACTTTCCTAGGAGCAGGAATCTTCGCGATAAGCCTAACATGGGTCTCATTATGTTGAGGGTGGAGCACACCAGTAGTAAAGAAAGCCCGGATATCCCGGCATACATCAGGGCCAATATGATGCCAATAAGACTGATAGAAATGAGATGAGAAACCATCGGGACCTGGTTCCTTATCACCATTGATCGAAAAGACCACATCCTTAATCTCCATATCTTGCGGAATGGAGCATAACATGGAGTTCATCTCCGAAGTTACCTTACACTCTAAGACCTCATCAACTAGATCGAAACCGGCATTATTATTGCTGGTGAAAATCGCTGAGAAATAATCCACAATGATCGAAGAAATTTGCTTCTCTTCAAAAAATTCAATACCTTCTGAATTCTCTAACACCGAGAGACTGTTTTGAAGTCGCCTGGTTCTTGTGATGGCGTGGAAAAAACCAGTATTCCTGTCTCCCTTCTTTAACCATTGGATTCTACTCCTTTATCTCCAAAACTGCTCTTAGACAATTTAGCAGATAGCTCATCGATCACAGCTTGAACCGGATTAGAAGCTGAGAGCGCAGAATCCAGATCCTCTTGGGTACTCTTGATGATCAAATTATTTTTGATATTATGCTCCTTGGTCCACCTAATTATTTCTCTGCGACATCTGTTTAATTTCTGAATAACCGAATCCAGTGGACAGCAACTCCAAGCTCTATCAATCAAATCAAAGACTTCCTCATTTTCTGTGAGAGTTCGGTTGAATCTGAAAATCCCTTTCTTCTTAGTCGAGGAATTATTGAAATACGTCACAATTGGTCTGTGATCAGAGCCCTCAAATCTGAGGTAACGGCAGTGATATACCATGGATTTTACCGGTTTTTACCATGGTATATGCCTTATTTATCGAGTCTTATGTTATGTTTTGGAGTCTTTTTAGTATGTTTACAGGTTTAGACACGTTTGGAGCATAATTGGAGTTATTGGAGCATTCTGGAGCATTTTGGAGATTTTACCCGAGAGACAGAGTTCACTGTCCATATTTGACGCTTGCAACGATCGATGCTAATGGTGTGCCGATCGTTGCATAGCGTGACCAAGCATTCTCGCGAGTGTTAATGAAGAATGATGATTAATGCACTAAAGCCCAGAAAGCCCATATATTTACACAGAAGCCCAAAACGTGTTTTAGCTATTATATAAGGGTTTTTAAGCCATTGTTTAGGCTACGCTTTTCTTAAGTCTTATTTTATTTCAGAGAGAGTTAGGGGCTGATCCTGCTCTCGAGAGAGAGAGGATTTTGAACCCCAGTTCTTTGTTTTATTTTATGATATTTGGTTTTCTATTCAAGATGTTTTCTGTCTCGATGAACATGTCTGAGTAGTTTACCTGTTAGGTTGAAGGATTCTCATTAGGGATTTCATGGAACTATAGTTTAAATCAATCTGTAAGGATTCATATCTGCTAGTTCTTTGTTTAGGTTGTTCTTAATGCTTAATCTGAAGTAGCTAATCAGAATTATGATGTTAGGTTGATTGATACAACGAGAGTTGGTTAATTAGCTAGAAAGAACCTAGATGAGCAATTTGATCTACTCGCAAAGAGATTTGGTTTAGGGGAATTGTGAACATATCAAACCTGATCATTAATGCTAGTTTAATCTGTTAGTAATTGCAAAGATATTTGGATTGCTGCACTTAGATTTAGAGAATTCTCGCAACGAGAGTTGGTGAATTCTATATTCGTGTTTGAGTTCTAGAACAGTTATTGATTAGATCCTGATTGACTGATTGCTTGTGTTCCTGATTTCCTGAGAACTCCTGAAACCTAACGCTTCGCTTCCTTGCTCACAACTTGCTGCTATTTACTTTCTGCTTGCTGATTTACTGCTTTCCCATATTGCTTTCTCCTAGTTTAATCTCTTCTGTTTTATAATCTATCGTTGACCGAAGTCCCTGTGGATTCGATACCCTAAGTACTACAACTACATCACTGTGCACTTGCAGTTAGAATAGGGATTAATTCTTGACCTATCAAGTTTTTGGCGCCGTTGCCGGGGACTCTTTTGAGTCTTCGATAGATTTGAACTTAGGGTTTAGACTAGGTTTTTCGTTTTTTGTTTTTTTTTTCACTAATTTTTTCTTCTGTTTCTTGCGTTTCAGGTACGCCTGTAATCGCCCTGCAACGATCGACACGGTCCTGTGTGTCGATCGCGCTTGCATCGATCGACGCTTCTTCTGCATCGATCGACGCTTCTTCTGCATCGATCGACACATATCGAAAGGAAGATGTATGATTTCTTCAATCCAGGGATTGACAGTTCACAGATAGCTGGGTTGAAGAGTAAAGTCGACTATTTGCATAGTCTTCTACTTGAAAAGTATGCGCAAGAAGCTATCAACTGCGTTGGAGGGATTGAATTCTACAGTCAGGAATCTGCTTTTCAGGGACCTTTCCAGCAACAGGGTAATGCCTTCTCAAGGAACTATGGTGTTTCTTCTTACCAAGCACCACCTGCACCTGCATATAAGAGCAGATTGGAAACCATGCTGTAGCAGTTACTGGAAAGACAGGAAGAGGTGAGGAACTACATAAATGGTTCTGGGTTTCAGGGAAACAGGTATGGATCACCCTCCTATCAGGCACCTCTTGCAGCTAATGCTTATGAGAGCAAGATAGAATCCATGATGGAGCAGCTGCTATAGGATCAGACTAAGACTGCTATGGACTTCGACAGGAAGCTGGATGCCATACATGAAAATCTGAGTGGGAAGTTTGAATACTTGAGCACACATGTGAAAAAGCTAGATGTCAAAGTTCAGCAAACAGCTGGAGCAATACAAAGGCAAAATGAAGCTAGAAGAGCTGAACAGCACAAATCCATCAAAGTTGTGACCTTAAGGGAAGAGATTGAGTTGCTAGGTGAAGAAGAGAGCATAATCTCGGATTTTATGGATGAATATTGTCTGCCTGATACATGCATCGATCGACACCCCCTTAGTGACGATCGACATGCCATTCTGACGGCAATTTCGAGTTCTTTCGACAAACGGAATCGCCTTGCATCGATCGACACACATCATGCAACGATCGACACAGAACGCAGACATGACCAGAAACCTGAAACAGTACCAGAACGAGTCTATAAGCCCCCAGTGCCATATCCTAAGGTTCCTAAACGCTCTAAACAAGAGCTAGAAGTGGCTAACTACGTGAAAGTGATGGATAAGAAGGTGAATAAAACACCACCAGTTGAAACTTCGCGAGTTCATGCAAAGAAGATGATCTGCACTGATGGTCATCTGAAAGAAGAAGTTCAAATTGGTGGAACTACAATATCTGATAGTGGAAAGAAGAAGATGGCAGTTCCTCTTGAACCTGCTCTAACATCTTCAGTACCTGCAACTACTCATAAGCAGAAAGCTCCAGACATCAGATATACATCAAAGGTAAGGTACAAATCACCTAAGCTTAAACCTTCTGATCACATTGTTTTGAATGCAGGAAAACGCAGTAGACCGCCCAAGCTTCGCTCCCGCCCTGATTCTGATTACTCTTTCCTAGGGAAGCCTCATGATCTGAAAGCATATACACCTCCTTGGATGAAGAGATATTCACAGAGACATTCAAAGTCTCTGTTGAAACCGCCATGAATCCAATCTCTTTCCAATAGTCAAGCTACTGACTTTAAACAAGCGCTGAGTGGGAGGTAACCCACTGTTAGGTTCGTTTTTGTTTTTTTTTTTTCATTTTGATTTAGTATTTTTAATTTTTCTGTTTAAGTGTGTTCAGAGCTGAGGGAAACAGGAATAATCGCATTGCATCGATCGACACACATTGTGCATCGGTCGATGCAGTTGCGATTTACGGTTTAACGAATTGATTGCGGTTCAAACATCGGTTATCTACATAACCGCGAGCGATAATCGCCTTGCATCGATCGACACCCTTGTGGCATCGATCGACACAGGACGACGACAGGTAAGTAATCTGCCACTTTTCGGTTTGTTCTTCAATTTGATTTTTCTCACCGAGCTCATGCTTTGATTACACTGGGGACAGTGTAGTTTAAGTGTGGGGGAGGAGCTACTGACGCACGCTTTTGTTTTCTTAGTTTTTCAAAAAAATTGTTTTATTGAGTCAAAATTTGTATGAAACTATGATTTTTCGAGGAAAATTTTCGCTTGAACAGGAACTAAGTGACCATTGGACAGACTTGCAGAGTCTCTATGACTGTTAGAAAACCCAGACACAGATCAACCTACTGGGAACACCCACATCACTTCAGGTATCAGAGGATCCTTTTACTGATTTCAATTTAATACTGACTTAGATTTCTCACCTAAGGGCTTGGTATACTTTGTGTCGGATTCCCTGTTAGTTCTGACACAGCCTGTAAACCTGTCCTATTTAGTTCCCTTCTCCCCTTCTATAAAGTAAAAAAAAAAGGATAATAAACTGAGGATGAGTTGGTAACTCCGAAGTGGTCACGGGAGTGGTAGAGACCCCTATTATCTCCTGTGCAATCCATGGAATGTGTCCAAAGTACACCCCATAACGGGAGGAACACTGATAACAAAAAATAAAATGATACCCAATGTGGGAAAAATCAGTTGTTAAGGAAGGGAAAAGAGAAGAAAGGGACTAGAGAAAGATAGTATGGTGGTCTAGAGCTGATAAGGTAAGAATCCATGTGCCCTTTGATCGATACTCCTTAGGCGAGACCGCACTTAAATACTTGCAGAAGTCAGTAGGGTGAATTTGAATGCTTGAATGTGATTGTGGAGTTTACTTGGGACAGTTGCTAAGTGTGGGGGAAGTATATTGTGGTCTTGAGTTCTGTAGGGAAGTTTTCAGTGGATTACTAAGTGAATGTGATTGTGAAAGTTCCTAGGACGAAATGAGTTTCTGTGTTTTCAAACTACTTTTCTTATACTTTGGTTCTTTACTTGCTTGAGGACAAGCAAGAGCTAAGTGTGGGGGAGTTGATATACCATGGATTTTACCGGTTTTTACCATGGTATATGCCTTATTTATCGAGTCTTATGTTATGTTTTGGAGTCTTTTTAGTATGTTTACAGGTTTAGACACGTTTGGAGCATAATTGGAGTTATTGGAGCATTCTGGAGCATTTTGGAGATTTTACCCGAGAGACAGAGTTCACTGCCCATATTTGACGCTTGCAACGATCGGCACACCATTAGCATCGATCGTTGTATAGCGTGACCAAGCATTCTCGCGAGCGTTAATGAAGAATGATGATTAATGCACTAAAGCCCAGAAAGCCCATATATTTACACAGAAGCCCAAAACGTGTTTTAGCTATTATATAAGGGTTTTTAAGCCATTGTTTAGGCTACGCTTTTCTTAAGTCTTATTTTATTTCAGAGAGAGTTAGGGGTTGATCCTGCTCTCTCGAGAGAGAGGATTTTGAACCCCAGTTCTTTGTTTTATTTTATGATATTTGGTTTTCTATTCAAGATGTTTTCTGTCTCGATGAACATGTCTGAGTAGTTTACCTGTTAGGTTGAAGGATTCTCATTAGGGATTTCATGGAACTATAGTTTAAATCAATCTGTAAGGATTCATATCTGCTAGTTCTTTGTTTAGGTTATTCTTAATGCTTAATCTAAAGTAGCTAATCAGAATTATGATGTTAGGTTGATTGATACAACGAGAGTTGGTTAATTAGCTAGAAAGAACCTAGATGAGCAATTTGATCTACTCGCAAAGAGATTTGGTTTAGGGGAATTGTGAACATATCAAACCTGATCATTAATGCTAGTTTAATCTGTTAGTAATTGCAAAGAGATTTGGATTGCTGCACTTAGACTTAGAGAATTCTCGCAACGAGAGTTGGTGAATTCTATATTCGTGTTTGAGTTCTAGAACAGTTATTGATTAGATTCTGATTGACTGATTGCTTGTGTTCCTGATTTCCTGAGAACTCCTGAAACCTAACGCTTCGCTTCCTTGCTCACAACTCGCTGCTATTTACTTTCTGCTTGCTGATTTACTGCTTTCCCATATTGCTTTCTCCTAGTTTAATCTCTTCTGTTTTATAATCTATCGTTGACCGGAGTCCCTGTGGATTCGATACCCTAAGTACTACAACTACATCACTGTGCACTTGCAGTTAGAATAAGGATTAATTCTTGACCTATCAGGCAGCGACCCATTGGAAAACTTTCCGACCAAGCACAATTAACCATAGATCTGTCCAATCGGGCCCGAATAAAGTGGTCATATATTGGATTCTATGTGAGTTTACTCGGTCGTAAACATATTCAATTGTAGTTGTTGTATAATGATGACTGTATAATACTTATTTGAGTTGGAGCTTGTTTCATCATACAGGCTTAAAGACGGTTTTTACCATTCTTTTATATATATGGTCGTTAGTGTTCTCGTGTGATTTCGTCCCTCAGACGAATATGTAGAGATCAAGATCAACATTTTACCATTCTCTAGTATAATTAGGTAATGTCCTATGAAATAAGTTTATAAAAACATGATTTCCATGAGCACAATCTTAGCTATTCCAAATATTCATGGGAGTATGGCGATTGTATCGGCCGGTTTGCGACAGTCTTTAGACCAGTAGTCTGATTTTGTTCTTCTAGTTGTTTTAGATAGATACTGAATAAAAGGATATCACTTAAAATCATGAACCTTGTTTCCTATCACAACTTTCAAAATTTGAGTAATACTTGACAGAGTCTAAGTGATAAAAAAAAGAGTAATACTTGACAGAGTCTAATTTTCTTTTGAATTTAACTCAAATGAGTCAAATGTGCCACATTTTTATCATCCTAAAATTGATGAAGAAAAAGATACAAAGCGTTTAACAAACTTAATTACATATCTTTGACAAAAAAACCTCATTACATATATAATTGAAAAGTCTATCTTGTGGATTTCATGCAATTCAAACTTTATGATCTAAGATGAAGAAATGGCAAGCCAAGGTGAAGAAGACCAACAAACAGTTGATAGAAAAAGAAAAAGAAAGGAATCAGATGCACCAAGTGGAGCTAGTAAAAAGCTAAACAAAGTGATGAAAGCACTTTCTACAAGGTTTGATGCGTGGGCGCACTACACTAGAACAAAGGAGAGTCGTGATAGGTGCATATGCCACTACTGGCAGAAGACATTTTCATGTGCTTCAAAATCAGGAACTTTGAACCTCCAAAGCATCTGCTAATCTGCAAGGAGTACAAAATATTGTTAGCTGGGAAAGACAAGAGTCAACATGATGTGAGTTCACAGGAAATTTGAAGAATTCCAAAGTGTCAGAGCCTACTTTTAGAGAAGCCTCTAATGAGTTGTAGGTATTAGCTGAGTTGCCTCTTTCTTTCATTGAAAGTATGGCCTGGAAACACTTTTGCAATAAGGTAAGCTAGTCTATTTTGTCAGGATTTGTTTATGAGTTTCTTATGTTTCTGATTTTCTAAGTTTTCTGATTTACTCTTGCTCTTGTCATTTAAGGTTAATCTTTATAATCCTCATTCAAGAAGGACTGCGACTAGAGACATAGTGGAGATGTATGTTAAAAAGAAAGAAATGCTAAAGAAGTGACTTTACACTAACAAGCACATAGTTTCCCTTACAACATATATTTGGGTTTCCCAAATTACAAGTAAATTATTAATGTTAGATAATCAGTTTCATGTCTAGATAATTGGTATGTTTTGGATTTTATCTTCTTTAAATTAGTAGCTTTCACGAAACTGATACTGCATAGAGAAACTGATCATAAAAGAAAGAAAGATGCTATCAAGAGTTAAACTGAGTTTTAAAGTTTCTTGATAGAAAACGCAAACATATGTTGTACAGTTCTAACTTTCATTCTTGACAGGTTCAAGCTATATGGTAATCACTACACATTTTGTGGACGCAACTTGGGAGCTGAAGAAGCTAATCATTGGCTTCAAGTATGTTACAAATCATAAAGGTCAGACCATATAAACTGTCCTTTTAGACTGTTTACCTGAGTGGGGAATTGAGGAAGTGTTCTACATCACAGTAGACAATGCAACTACTAACACTTCTGCTATTAGGAGATTCATGATGAATTTAGGTTGCTTTCTCATGATGTGTTGGTGTTAGATGTTAATTTCATGCATTTGAGATGTGTTGCGCATATAATCAACTTGATAGCAAGGGATGGTTTGACTGAATTAGGTGATAATGTGTTGGCCATACACAATGCAGTTCAGTAGGTTAGGTCATCTACAAATCGGTTGAAAGCATTCGATCTTAGAATTACTACTGGGAAGATGACTCGTGGTACCTTTCCTCTGGACGTAAAGACTAGGTGGAATTCGACCTTTCTCATGTTGTTTAGAGCGTTACAATTTAGGGTGGCTTTTGATATGATGGAAGCAGAGGATAAGTTGTACAATGACTACTTTTTGGAAGTATAAAATGGGACAAAGAGGTGTGGACCTTCTGCTACCAGTGACTCGAATGCAGTGGAGAAGTTGGTGAGATTCTTTGTCATGTTTTACAACAGTACATTGGCTGTTTCTGCTTCATCTAAATTTAACTCATACAAATGCTATAGTGAGATAGTGACAATTCAGAGGACTCTCACCACATTGGCGAGTAGCTTAGATGCAAATTGGAAGTTGAAAGCAGAGGATATGCTGCATAAGTTTCTGAAGGATTGGGATGGCATCAAAAGCGTGAATAAGATGTTGATCACTGCCACTTTGTTTGATCCTAGGAAGAAGATGTGTTTTACAAAGCTGTGTTTTGAGAAGTTGTATGGGAATGATAGTTTATAAGCCAAGGAGGTGCTTGCATCTGTGAGTGATCTTGTGACATGCATGTTTAGGGAGTATAGCAGCCGTTTCACTAGGCCGCAAGTGTACAATCATTGCAGTCAAATCAGGCTTCATCTTCGAGTGGTCCAGCAACTGAAGAGAGACAAGAGAAAGTGGTCGATAAAATGGAGCTGGTTTTCGAGAATTGTTGGTATGAGAGCATGGATTTTATGTATAAGGAGCTTGTTGCTGAAACAGGAGAGGATACAAGGGATGAGTTGGAGATATATTTGAAGGAACCAGTTGAAAAACCAAATCTTTGATGGGGATTGAGTGTGATGTACTCTCTTGGTGGAAGGTTTACAAAACAAAGTATCTTGTCTTAGCAGAAATGGCAAGAGATCTCTTTGCAATGAAAGTCTCATATGTGGCACAAGAAAGTGATTTTATCACTAGTGGCAGGATCTTAGAACCGTATAGGAGTTGTCGAACTCACTATATGATAGAGGTTATGATGTGTACTGAACAGTGGCTGCAGGTTGACATCAAGTTAAGTGAAAAGGTCATCACAAATGAACACATTCTAGCTGAAGTTGAAATGATGGATAAACTTGAGAAAGATATATGTGTTCTAAATTTTATTTGGTTTAACTTTTGATTGTTTATTTGTATGTGATCTGAAATATAATTGGTATAATGTTTGTATTTTTCAGAATTTGAGAATATGAGCACTCAGCATTAGTAAAGGTATGTTGGTTTGTCATTTGATTGTTAAACAAATGGTCTTTGTTTGCTCTGCTATTTGTTTAGCTAATTAGTAAAGAGATGTTGGTTTGTTTGCTTTGCTCTTTGTTTATCTAATACGGCATCATAAATTTTCTATAGTGGGCTGGCCAATGTTTAGGTTACTAGACCAATAGCTTTCCTGATTCTTAAGTTAAGAATATTAACTCTAGTTTAATGAGCTTTATTTAGAACTGAGTTTATTTTAACGTAAAGGTATGTTGGCTTATGAATATTTCCGAACAAAGGGAGTTTATTTTAGCGTATGCTTGTCTATTTTAACGTATGCTTCTTAACTCTCGTGTAATGAGCTTTATTTAGGTTGCTCTTGAATCTGTATTTATGTTATCTTTACATCATTTTGAGTCATATTCGAATGCTTTTTCGTTTTTTATGTAAGAAGGAGTTTTGTTTGGTGTTTTGAAGATGTCGCTGGACGATGGCTTTGTTGATCTTTAAGGAAGGAGCTTCGGACTATGGCTTACACAACTGTTTTTTCTAGTTTTTTGGTGTTACTTTTGTGTTATTTTGGTTTGTCTTTCTATAAAACTTTAGCTATGGTTTTTATGTGTTGGTTATTCATGTTTGGTTTGAAACAATATTCTGGTTTTATGGTTATGATATGCAAGTTTCTTAGGTTCGTTTTTTCTAGTTTCTTTATGCTCGTTTATGTAAGTTACTAACTTGTCAACTTCATAACTTGGTTTGTTTAATCTTTGCCATTTACAGGTCTGAAAAATCGTTAGTTAGGGTTTAATTTACATTGGGACCCGAAACCCGAAATAATACTGAACCCAAAAAAAATTCGGGTTTGACTGGGTTTCATATAGGTTACTAAACCTGAACCGAACCCGATTAGATCCGAACTGAACCCTATCTGGTTTTTAATAATATCCGAATGAGGCTATAGTTTATGAATTCGAAAACCCGAACCCGAAATGAACCCGACCCGAACCCGATTGGGACCCTGAACACCCATGCCTAGTAACTTCTCTCTCTAGCTTCTCCTTAGTTTTTGTGAGTTCTGTCAAAATTTTCTTCTTCGTTCTTGTGAAATTTGAAGCTTCGGATCTTTCCCAAGTTTGGATTTCTACTCTTCTGCGTGTTTTGGTGGAAGGGTCTAGCGGTATGACGAATCATGCGTCGAATTACGGCCGTGCCAATTTTTCTTCCGAAGGGGAATCTCCTAGGGTTGGGCATTTGAAAAGGTCTCATGCTAGCCGACCATGCTCCTCGACCGGACCGGATTCCGCGTTTCCAGATAATGGTCAATGCTTTGGCGCAACAATCAAAGAGGAGTTCGAAGATACTTGTGTCAGTCCGGAGGAAGCTTTGCGCTATTAGGGTCTTTCTCTTGAGCCAAAAGCGGCTCAACCAATAAAGAAGATAGAGACTCCGGATCCTCCTGGTTCAACTTTATCCACGACAAAGTCGATCGAAAAGCTTCGATGCGATTTCGGGATCCCTAAAAATGTGACGATCAAGGTGCTGTCTTCCTGCGACCGAGTTAATTCTCCGCTGGAAAGATATTTCTCGGTGAACGAGTATTTCTTCAGATCATGCTACATTTGGTTTCCAGTCAACATGCTTATAGTCCGCTATCTCTGACATCATAGACTGGCTCTTACGTAGTTCACTCCTTGAATCCTTCGACATTTGATCGGTTCTCTGGTCCGTAGTTTTGAGTGCGGCGTCGATCTCCGAGTGCTACATCTTTGAAATATGTTGGTTATAATTCCGATAAAGGGCTGCCCCGAATATTTTCTTAAGCCTTCTCGGCATCAGACGATTATTTCAGATTTTGAGAATCATGATCGTCAATGGAGGCACCATTTTTCTATGTCTTGATCAACGAGGCGTCTTTCGAGGGAGATTGTATTCCGCTGATGAGATCAAAATGGGGAAAACTCGGTTGCCAATTTGGTCGTTTGGCTTTATGTTGTCTATGTCCGTCGTTTGGCTGATTTTTTTTTATAACTTTTTTCTTTATTTTTGCAGAAAATGATATATGCCTAAGGTGTCCACTAAATTTGATCAACCTCATCGGGAAGTTGCAATACGTGAGTACGGACTGTAACAGATATTTCTCCCTTGACCGTGTTTTCCAAGCGAGACGAATGGACGCGATCCGCCAAGCGATGAGGACCGACGAGCGGGCAGATGATGGGGAATGTCATGACGATGTGTTACTTCAAGATGATGATTCAATTTCCGCATGGCTTAACAGCGGGCAGGGCTTCCTGACTTCGACTATTATGGACCTGAAGAATGGGTTGGTCAAGATCCCACATTGGGCGAGGACATTCCTGTTTCCTGCACCGACGTAGGTGACAACGAAGAAATAACATTCCCCCAAGGACCACCCTCTGAGTCATTTGGTCCAGCTGTCATTTCTGAATCAAGTCAAAGGCGGAAAGATACATGGAGAGGATATTGAAATCCCACAGCCCAGCTCTGATCCGATCCGGTTTTATCACGGCCACAATAGTTTTATGGACTCCAATGCTGCTGAGGTTGCCAGTTTCTGCGCGGTCGTTTGTCATCCTGGAGATTATCCTATGAAGTATAAGGATATGATCTGCGGTGGTTCTCTTTTCGATGCATGACAAGATATGCTAAGGGTTAGTGTTTTTCTTTAGCGGAGAACAATCTTTTATTTCTTCGTAGCTTGATTGACTTGATAGTAAGATTTTCGTCGCAGGCTTGGGCTTCAATTAATCATCATGGCGCCGAATCCGACGGAAAGTTCCGGATAATTCAATTCAGCGTCGCAAGGCATTCCGTTGGTAACGAAAAATTGGTGAATTCTGTCACTGCTTTGAAGGCTTCTATCGAAGAGAAGTAAAAAGAATTTGAGACAGCAAGATTTTCCCTCGACGTCGAAAGAAACAAGGATGTTTGAGAACACAACCTGTGTAAAGGAGGATTTCTCGTGTTGCGGCTCTTCGTGAAGGGGCCGAGAAAGGAAAGAAAAGAATGCTTAAGAAGATAGCATCTCGCTTGTCTAAATTTCACATAATCTTCTCGAAACTATCGTCGGCCAAAGAAAAGCAGAGTCGATTTGTTGCGGTGAGGAGCAACCTTGACTTAATAGCTGATTTGAGGGCTGAGGGTCCTTCCGCGTTTGAATCTGAAGAGGCGGACCTTAGATCGAGAGCCCGTTTGGAAGAGGATGATGTTTCCGAGTTCGATCGGTTGATAGCGAAGCGGAAAGTTGCTTCGCTCCGTCTCTATTTTCGGACGATGTTGCCAGTGTTGTTCTGATATATGGACTTAGTGGCGTTAGCCGTATGTAGCTCCTTTTCTTGGGACGGTTGGTTGTTCCGATATATGAACAAATTATCTTGTATCTCTTAGACAAGTTTATTGTCTTAAATTTTTGGAGTCTATTGTTTGGACGTTTTTGAACCCGCTGCGGCGTGCCGTTCTTTTGAGATTTCGAGTTTGAGCGAAACGTTCTTAAATGCATCGGATCGTTCACCGAATGTTCAGTTATGCTTACTTAGAGTTTTCAGAGACATTTGGAAACTTTCCTCGAGAGACAAGGTGGGATGTGCTCAGAAAATCCGAGATGGCTTACTCGGAAGATCCGAGCTGTTTAGCTCGGGATCTCCGAGCTTCATCTCGGAATTTACAAGCTGGGTAGCTTGGGATTTTTGAGCTCCGTCTTGGAATTAAGTTTGAAGATTTAGCGAGACGTACTCTTCTTGCAAACTTGTGATGATTTAGGCCAGTGTGCTCAGAAGCATTTTACTGGGTTTCAGAGTTTTACTTTTGACTTTGGTGGGTGTCTAGTTTTACCCTATACTAACTGCAAGTGCACAGTAAATCAATTGTAGTACTTAGGGATCGAATCCACGAGGACTCTAGGCAACGATAAAATCAAGAACTTAAAGAGATTAAAACTAGGAGAAAACAAAAAGAAAATTGTATTCTATTATCTAAAAGCAAGCAGGAAAGTAAATCAGTAGCATGTTTGTTGTTTGAAATCAATAAACTAAAAGCGCTAAGTCTAGGGCGTTCTCAGGAAATCAGACAAGCATATAAATCAATCAGTCATGATCTAATTAAACTCAGTTCTAGAACTCAAAACACATATATAGAATTAACCAAATTCCTTTGCGAGAATTCTCTAAGTCTAAGTGCAGTAATCCAAATTCCTTTGCAATTACTAACAGATTAAACCAGCTTTTATTCCAAGTTTGATATGTTCACAATCTAATTAAACCAAATTCCTTTGCGAGTAATTAAATTGCTCAACCTAAATAGTTCAGATTCTAAACCACACTGTCGTGTCGTATTTAGCAACCTAAGATCTAGATTCTAATTGATCAAGTTAGAACTAGCATTAAACATAATTTAGTTTGAAGAACATCTATTGATGTGAATCCTTAACTGAATTAATTATATCTAGCAAGTCATGAAATCCCTATGAGAAACCCTAAACCTAACTATGGAACTACTCATACATGGATGATGTAAACATAATCAATGAATAAATAGCAATCATAAAAGAGATTAAAATAACAAAGGGGTTCGAAAACTTCTCCAAAACGAATGTAGTGCAGGATCAGATCAGCCCCAAAAGCTCTAAAAACTCTCTGCTCTAAGTTATGATAGCGTATGTAAGTGTATAGTTAAAAACCTAATTAAATAGCTAAAACACGACTTGGGGCTTCTGTGTAAATATCTGGAACTTCTGGGCTTTTCTGCAATATCAGCATACTTCATTAAATCGCCGAGTCTGGCCCATTCGCGTAGTGCATCGACCGGTGCAGGTGTGCGTCGATCGATGCAAATCCCAAAACTGGACAGTGAGTTCTATCTCTCGGACCAAATCTCCAAAATGCTCCAATAAGCTCCATAATCACCACATTAACTCCAAACGTGCGTGTACCTAATAAAACCTGTAAAAGACTCTAAAGAAACACAAATAGACTCTAAAACACACTTATATCATGGTCTAAAACTAGTAAAAACCATGATATATCAACTCCCCCACACTTAGCATTTGCTTGCCCTCAAGCGAAACAGAGAACTAAAACATGGTGAAG
Organism: Orychophragmus violaceus; assembly: GCA_030180135.1. Classification (NCBI taxonomy): domain Eukaryota; kingdom Viridiplantae; phylum Streptophyta; class Magnoliopsida; order Brassicales; family Brassicaceae; genus Orychophragmus; species Orychophragmus violaceus. The sequence goes on along the minus strand of CM058229.1, from coordinate 46,122,120 downwards.
AGGTTTGAAAACTTTCAGAAACTCTTTTTGTCCTAGAAGCAACAACACTCAGATTCCCTTTAGTAATTCACTGAAAGAATCAATCACAAGACATCAAGACCAACATATACTTCCCCCACACTTAGCAACTGTCCTGAGTAAACTCCACAATCACATTCACGCATTCAAATTCACCCTACTGACTTCTGCAAGTATTTAAGTGCGGTCTCACCTAAGGAGTATCGATCAAAGGCACATGGACTCTTACCTTATCAGCTCTAGACCACCATACTATCTTTCTCTAGTCCCTTTCTTCTCTTTTCCCTTCCTTAGCATTCTGATTTTTCCCCATTGGGTATCATTTTATTTTTTTTATCAGTGTTCTTCCCGTTAAGGGGTGTACTTTGGACACATTCCATGGATGCACAGGATATGATAGTTGTAGCTACCACTCCCATGACCACTTCGGAGTTACTAACTCATCCTCAATTTATTATCCTTTTTTTTAATGGAAGGGGAGCATGGAACCAAATAGGACAGGTTTACAGGCTGTGTCAGAACTAACAAGAGAATCCGACACAAAGTATACCAAGCCCTTAGGTGAGAAGATTAAGTCAGTATTAAGTCTGAAGTCAGTAAAAGGATCCTCTGATACCTGAAGTGATGTGGGTGTCCTCAGTAGGTTGATCTGTGATGGGGTTTTCTAATAGTCATAGATAGATCCTGCAACTTCATCCCGATGGTTACTTAAGTTCCTGCAAGTGCTCTTAATCTTCTCAAAAATTCATTGTTTCCTACTTAAACTTGTTTTGACTCAATAAAACAATTTTTTTGAAAAACTGGACTGACTCTAACAAAACAGAAAGATAGATGTCAGTAGTACCTCCCCCACACTTAAGACACACTGTCCCCAGTAGTGTCAAGCAAAAGGTTGGCAAAAAGAAAGAAAAAGTTAAATGTTAATGGACGTGTTGAGTGCTGTCTGATTTTTACCTCTGTCGCTCAGGCATCGATCGTTGCACTAGGTACATCGACCGTTGCTAGGCGATTTTCATGTATGGTCGATCGTTGCTCAGGACCGCAACGATCGCTGCAATACGATTTCGATCGTGTTGTGATGATCGACACAATGTGTGTCGATCGACGCACTGCGAATCGTCCGAGACCTGCAGACAAAAACTCACCAAAACCAGAAACAAAACGTAAAATCCTACAAAAACACCAAAATTAAAATGCAAAAACGAAAACAGTGGGTTGCCTCCCACTCAGCGCTTGTTTAAGGTCATTAGCTTGACCGGACGAACAAGAATCAGGCACCGTGAGATCCTGACAGAGACTTTGATTGTCTCTGTGGAAGTCTCCTCATCACACATGGGTGATAAGGTGGATCATCAGGTGATGGAATTTCTTCCAACTCTTCACCAATCTCTTCCAGCTGCTTAAGCTCTTCAATCTCTTGCTTAATTACTTCAGACACTGAGCGATATAATCTAATGGATTGTGCATAAATCTCCTGCTGAGTAATCTCAGACACTCCAGGGAATAAACGATCAAGCTCTAAATCTGCATCAATGCCATCAAAATCCTGTGAGTCTGTCTGCTCACGACCTGCAACGACCGACGCTAAGGGTGCGTCGATCGATGCAAAACTGTTTTCACTGATTCTAGCCGAGAGATTTTCCTCAAAATCCGAAAATTCAGTCTCTTCTACCAACTCAGCTGTGCTTAGCTCAAATCCTTCACCTAGGTGTGATCCTTCATCAATGTACACTGACCAGGCCTTAATATGGGTGTATGCTATTCCTTTTCCTTTAACAGAACTAGAAATCTGACTCACCTGAGTATCCAACTGCTTCACATGAGTGTTCAGAGACTCAAACTTCCCATTTAGATCCTCATAGACAGCATCCAACTTCTTATTGCAGTCTCAAGCAATCTTGGTCTGACTTTCCAGCAGCTGTTCCATCATTGCCTCCAACTTACTCTCATGAGCAGTGGCTACAGGAGGCGCTTGGTAAGAAGATGATCCATAGGTTCTCTGAGTACCTTGTCCAAAAGGTTTCTAAAAACCACTAGTCTGTCCAAAGCCAGAGGAGTTGCTATTGAAAGCACTCTTCTGTCCACCATTGAAGAACCTGTTTCCTTGCTGATTACCAAATCTATTACCTTGGAATCCAGATCCTCCTATGTAATTCACATCTTCTTCCTGAGTGTCCTCCTCAGTCTGAATTACCTCAACATCTTGGGAAAAGTGGACAGATTTCTTACCAGCTAGGAGATTACAAACTGTGTCCAACTTAGATCTAATATCAGCAATCTCCAAATTCTCTACATTCCCACCAGATTTCTTCGTCCTCTCATCAGTAGTCTTGCAACTGTTGCTGCTCACTAAGTTCTCAATCAACTGCTTAGCTTGTGCAAGAGTCCTGGTGTTAAAGTTTGCATTGCTGGAGTTATCCAGCGCAAACTGATATGGAAGATCTATGCCTCTGAAGAAGATACCTAGCAATGTGACCTCAGTGAATCCATGGTGTGGGCAGTCATGCTGGTACTTCTTGAATCTCATCTAGGCAGCTTTTAAAGGCTCCACAGGACCTTGGGAGAATGTCAGAATGTCCTGTCTGGACTGATCTGAGCGCGCATCATCGTAGAAGTGACGCAGGAACTCACTCTTCAGGGCTGCCCAAGTAACAAACTGCCCAGGTGGCAGTTGCTTTAACCATGCAGCAGCGTCTCCAGCGAGACTGTGTGGAAAGAGCTTAAGAAACAGATAATCTTGGCAAACTCCATCATACTTCATGCCAGTGATTATATCCTCAAACTGAACGATGTGATCCATAGGCTGCTCCGATGGGTGGCCATGGAAGGCATTCTGTCTCATCAGCGAGTAGTAGATGGTTTTGATCTCAAAATCATTCCTCTCAAAACCAGGAGGTACAAGAGCTGACCGGTTTGCATGAAACTCATCCGGTCTGTTGTAGTCAGCTAATGTCCTCTCATGAACAACCATCTGTCTACATTTGTTCTATCCTTGGCCTTGCGCCTGCGGTTGTGGTTCAGGTTCCTCAACATCAGGGATCACACATCCCTCAACATCAATCCTCTGCCCAGCAGCATTGTGCGGATTATTATCTCAGTCCCTCAGGATACCGTTAGCATCTTGTATCAGGATCAAACGTTCACGTACCATCCTTGCTCTTCTTTCTCTTCTGTTAGTCCTCTCTAGTAGTCCAAGTTCTTCAAGTCCGAGATTAACGAGGTTCAAGTTCTGATTACTTCTAGTTTCACGCGTCTGCATAAACTGTCTGTAATCGTCAAGCAACGATCGATGCTATCAGGGCAACGATCGATTCAATCTCAGAATCGCCTAGTGATGATCGACACAAAAGGTGCAACGATCGACGCTATGCGAAATTGGTACCTGCGACAGAGAGAAAACAGAAAAAAAACCAGTAAACGAAAATAAAAATAAAAATCCTAGTAAAAACCCTAAGTTCGAAGCTATCGAAGACTCTAAGAGTCCCCGGCAACGGCGCCAAAAACTTGATAGGTGTCTAGTTTTACCCTATACTAACTGCAAGTGCACAGTAAATCAATTGTAGTACTTAGGGATCGAATCCACGAGGACTCTAGGCAACGATAAAATCAAGAACTTACAGAGATTAAAACTAGGAGAAAACAAAAAGAAAATTGTATTCTATTATCTAAAAGCAAGCAGGAAAGTAAATCAGTAGCAGGTTTGTTGTTTGAAATCAATAAACTAAAAGCGCTAAGTCTAGGGCGTTCTCAGGAAATCAGACAAGCAGATAAATCAATCAGTCATGATCTAATTAAACTCAGTTCTAGAACTCAAAACACAGATATAGAATTAACCAAATTCCTTTGCGAGAATTCTCTAAGTCTAAGTGCAGTAATCCAAATTCCTTTGCAATTACTAACAGATTAAACCAGCTTTTATTCCAAGTTTGATATGTTCACAATCTAATTAAACCAAATTCCTTTGCGAGTAATTAAATTGCTCAACCTAAATAGTTCAGATTCTAAACCACACTGTCGTGTCGTATTTAGCAACCTAAGATCTAGATTCTAATTGATCAAGTTAGAACTAGCATTAAACACAATTTAGTTTGAAGAACATCTATTGATGTGAATCCTTAACTGAATTAATTATATCTAGCAAGTCATGAAATCCCTATGAGAAACCCTAAACCTAACTATGGAACTACTCAGACATGGATGATGTAAACATAATCAATGAATAAATAGCAATCATAAAAGAGATTAAAATAACAAAGGGGTTCGAAAACTTCTCCAAAACGAATGTCGTGCAGGATCAGATCAGCCCCAAAAGCTCTAAAAACTCTCTGCTCTAAGTTATGATAGCGTATGTAAGTGTATAGTTAAAAACCTAATTAAATAGCTAAAACACGACTTGGGGCTTCTGTGTAAATATCTGGAACTTCTGGGCTTTTCTGCAATATCAACATACTTCATTAAATCGTCGAGTCTGGCCTATTCGCGTAGTGCATCGACCGGTGCAGGTGTGCGTCGATCGATGCAAATCCCAAAACTGGACAGTGAGTTCTATCTCTCGGACCAAATTTCCAAAATGCTCCAATAAGCTCCATAATCACCACATTAGCTCCAAACGTGCGTGTACCTAATAAAACCTGTAAAAGACTCTAAAGAAGCACAAATAGACTCTAAAACACACTTATATCATGGTCTAAAACTAGTAAAAACCATGATATATCATGGGGGGGATCCCTTCTTATATTCCTGTCGTTAGTCGTACACTCTGTAATGACGTCGTTTAGAACAGTGTGCTGAGCAGCATTTAGTGGGTTTAGTTTTCTGTACTTCGCTTTCGTTGTTTTTGTGAGACTTCTTGTCTTACATTTTCCGTTATCAATAGTAAGCCGATATCCACAAAACATACCTTTCAAATACCAGACCAAGATATACTTGGTTAGGACGTCATTTTACCAGTGTGCTAAGTAGCGTCATACTGGGTTTTTGGGGTCGACTTTCGACTCCAGTATTGTTGCGGGGGCTTTCTCGACTTATGTTCCCTTCATCGATAGTAAACATACCTAGGCGGTATTAAAATTTATATAGCGCGATTTTATCCCTTTGTTGGATGTATAGAACCTCAATCCAGGACATGTTGGTTAAGATCCATAAAGGATTTATTTGTTTGTCTGTTGTGGCCATCAGCAGACAACGTAAACAATTCCTAAGATGTCATGAGAACGTACTAGAATCGACTAGGTATGATATGACAACAAACAAATTCGAACTTGTTTGCTAAGCTTTGAGGTTCAGGTCCTAATTTCGATTTTAAGACAAGTAAATTAAATAAAAGCGAGAATGAGTTTATTTTTCGTTACCGGATAAATCCAAGCGTATGGTTGGGGAGTTGAACCTTCGCGGATATGTTTTGTTTGTGGTTATGATTCGTCGTATTGAGTTTTGGAAAAGGCGTTGAGCGAAATGGCTTTGCGAACTGACTGTACTGAAGGTTGTCCGAATATGTTTTGAAGTTAGTTGGACAAATTTCATTTTCGGTTTAGAGGGGTGTCTTGGTTGGATGTCTGGGCTGGTTTGCTTGGAAATTCCGAATTGATATGCTCAGGCTTCTTGGATATTTCGAGCTGATCTGCTCGGATTTCTGAACTAACTTGCTCAGAAGTTCCGAGCTGACTTGCCCGAAGTTTCCGGGCTGACCTGGTCGGGTTGCTTGGTCTTTCCGAGCTGATATAAACAGATTTTTGAGCTGGCATGCTCAAAGTTTCCGATCTGATGTGCGGACTGTTCTGTGTGTGTGAATGTTCCGAGTAACTTTGTCCGAAAATTTTCTTTCTAGCCGAAAATTGTTTTGAAAATTTCTGAATTTCAATGTGGAAGTATAGATGTATACGGACCCACTCCCCCCCTCCCCTTTTGAGAGGGGGACAGCTAAACCGATCGAAAGATCGGACGCCTACGTACCCATTTCGGAGATCAAGTCGCCCCGTAGTTCAAAACGTTTCGATTTTTTTTTTTTCATAAGACGTTTCGAAGTATTTAGTAGCGGAATTTCTTGAGATGCATCGCGTTCCATCCCTTCAGTATCCTAGTGTTGTCCATGGTTTCAAGCTCGTATACTTCATGGCGGATTTCTCTTGTGATCATGAACGGTCCTTCCCTATCCGACCATGTGCTTCGAAGCGTTGAGTTTCGCCATACTCTTCTTAGGAGGAAATCTCCCTCAGAGAAACGTTGACCATGTTTGTTCATCCTGTGGGATGGATAGTTTCTTTCTGGTATGTTTGTCTGTCGACCCGACTCGTTTCTTTGGGAGTTACTTGGAGTTGGCTGTCCATGGCTCCCCCAAATTATCCTGATCCCAGAAAGGGTTGGGAACTTCATACGGAGATGATAAATCGACAGGACATCTTTCATGGAATTTATCCATGGAATTCCTACGATCGCTCCGTAGATCGTCGGACGGTCTATGACCGAAAATTCAACGACCATGGTGATTCCTCCAGCGAGTATCGGTAACTTGATCTTTCCGAAAATGATTATGATCTCTCGAGCTAACCCTTTTAACGATGATTGGAAAGGTGTTACCTTGTTCAAGCTTATGTTCATCTTTTCAAAGTTTCACAAATGATAACGTCCACAAAGCTTCCAGTATCGACTAGGATTCCTGGTACCTAGCAATCTCCGATGATTATCTCAATGACGAGAGGTTCGTCGCGCGGCTGATCGATCATCGGGATCCAATTGTCTTTGAACGTTATCATGTGGTTCGGGAATCGATACGGCATGCTCCGTTGGGCGCTTTTCCTTGATCCTTTCTGTCGATCGTTGACTGCCCATGGCTGTCTTGGATAGGGATCGATGGATGGTCTGATGTCTTGGCGGTCTTGCGGTCCTTCCACGATCATATTTATCCTTTATCGGTTATTTGCCTTAGGATCTTCGTCGTTTCTTTTCCTTCGCTTGTTATTTCTGATTCCAGTTTGCCCTTCCCAAGGATTTTGCTCTTGATATTATTGGTTTGACTCGTTGGTCTTGTTCGGCTTATTCGGCCGACTACCGACTTTGCTATCGTTGAAATCCTTCACACTTATCGTATCACCAAGTTCTCAGGCTACGAGTTTCGCCACGAGTTTAATACCCAGTCTACGACAAATGGCAGTGTGGTGTCCATATGACTGATGGTGTTCGCAGAACGCTTTCTCGTCGTACGAGTTGGGATTACTTGTCCATGTGTTCCATGGACCATTCTTTCATTATGTCAATCCGTCTTCATGTCCCTCTGAGGCAATTTTATATGTTGTGTGATCCGCCAATCTTCTCGTTTTGCAAGCCGCTACTTGTTTTGGAGCTTCACTTCTCACCGCTCGGGCTGGTGGGTAGACGGTCATCCTTGTTTGGCTGTTTTGCCGATTTATGATTCTCGGATAGAACTTGATTTCCTCCTCGTCGACGATAAATTCTATCGCCCTATGCAAAGCGTCTGCCATTGTCTGAGGTTGGTTCAGTGAGATTTCCTTCCTGAAGTATGACTCGTACCAAAGTGCCTTCTTTAGCGCGTCGATGCCCACTTTTTTAGCTTAAGTCTTTGATTCTCATCGTGACCTTTTCCAACCGTGCGATTAATTTCCTCAGGCTCTATGTCGAGTCTTGACACATTGACCATAGATCAACGTCGAAAATATATCTATCCAGGAAGATCGAATAATGTTTCATGAATTCCTCTGATAGCTGTTGGAAGTTTCCAATAGAATCCCATTTCAATTTGGAGAACCACTCGAGCGCATATCCTTTCAGATGTCATACGAAAAAGAGGCGGAAGCCGGCGTCCTTCTCCTTTCGCCTGAGATTGGCCCTTCCCATCGCGATATGGAAAGCCATCATGTGAGCTTTCAGATTAGTTGTTCGGTCATAGCTTTGGATTTTGAGCTTTCCTGGATTGGAAATTCGCGTTTCAGTGATTCGAGCTGTGAACGGTGTCTTTCGTGTTTCTTCCAAGACGCGATCCATCTCCGGTGCAGCGCTTGTCGCCCGATGAACTTGTGATCGCATGGTTTTTATCTCCGCAGTTGTTTTCGCTAGTGCGTCTCTAAGGTCATCCAGTTCACTCCATCTTTTGATTCGTCGTCGTTCAGTTGACTTGTTCAGATGAGTCTGCCGGACGTCTTCTTCTTCCGAAGATTCATCGTCGCTTGATAGGTGTAGTTTTATCCCTATTCTAACTGCAAGTGCACAATGATATAGTTGTAGTACTTAGGGTATCGAATCCACAGGGACTCTGGTCAACGATAGATTGAGAACAGTAAAGATTAAACTAGGAGAAAGCAAAGGTGATTAAACTAAAAGCAGAGCAGAAAAGTAAATCAGTAGCAGGAGTGGTTTGTGAGCAAGGAGGCGAAGCGTTAAGTCTAGGGAGTTCTCAGAAAATCAGGAACACAAGCAATCAATCAATCTGGATCTAATCAGAAACTGTTCTAGAATTCAAACACATATATAGAATTAACCAAATTTCTTTGCGAGAATTCTCTAAGTCTAAGTGCAGCAAACCAAACTTTCGTTTGCGAGAACTAACAGATTAAACCAGCATTAATTCCAAGTTTGATATGTTCACAATTAAACTAAACCAAACTTTCGTTTGCGAGAAGTTTAATTGCTCATCTAGGTTCTTTCTAGCTAATTAACCAACTTTCGTTGCATCAATCAACCTAACATCAATAATCTAAGTGGCCAGTTCAGATCAATCATTAAGAACAATCCTAGAAGAAGAACTAGCAGATATGAATCCCTACAGATTAATTAAACTATAATTCCATGAAATCCCTAATGAGAATCCCTAAACTTAACAGGAAATCTACTCAGACATATTCATCGAAACAGAAGATATCATAAGTAGAAAACCAAATATCATAAAACAGAATAATCAACAGGGGTTCGAAATCAAGTCTCTTTCGAGAACAAGATCAGCCCCTAAGGCTCTCTGAAATAAAATAAAATTTAAGAAAAGCGTAGCCTAGTCAATGGCTTAAAAACTCTTATATAATGGTCTAAAGTCGGCTGGGGCTTCTTTGTAATTATGGAAACTTCTGGGAAAAGTTGCAATATCCAATTCTTCTCATTAAACGCTCGCGAGAATGTCTGCGTCGACCTTGCATCGATCGTTGCCACAGGTGTATCGATCGATGCAGGTCTGTGAATTCGGCAGTGAAGTCCATCTCTCGGGTTAAATCCCCAAAATGCTCCAGAATGCTCTATAATGTCCAATTCCGCTCCAAACGTGTCTAGACCTGTAAACATAACTAAAAGACTCCAAAACATAGTAAAAGACTCGATAAACAACACATATACCATGGTTAAAAACCCTAAAAACTATGGTATATCAACTCTCCCACACTTAGCTCTTGCTTGTCCTCAAGCAAGTAAAGAACCAAAGCATAAGAAAAGAAGTTTGAAAACACAGAAACTCATTTCGTCTTAGGAACTTTCGCATTCACATTCACTTAGTAATCCACTGAAAACTTTCCTGCAGAACTCAAGACCAACATGTACTTCCCCCACACTTAGAAACTGTCCTAAGTAAACTCCACAATCACATTCATGCATTCAAATTCACCCTACTGACTTCTGCAAGTATTTAAGTGCGGTCTCACCTAAGGATTATCGATCAAAGGCACATGGATTCTTACCTTATCAGCTCTAGACCACCATACTATCTTTCTCTAGTCCCTTTCTTCTCTTTCCCTTCCTTAACAACTGATTTTTCCCCACTGGGTATCATTTTATTTTATTTTTATCAGTTTTCTTCCCGTTATGGGGTGTACTTTGGACACATTCCATGGATCGCACATGTGATAATAGGGGTCTCTACCACTCCTGTGACCACTTCAGAGTTACTAACTCATCCTCAGTTTATTATCTCTTTTTTTTTATGGAAGGGGAGAAGGGGACTAAATAGGATAGGTTGACAGGCTGTGTCAGAACTAACAAGGGAATCCGACACAAAGTATACCAAGCCCTTAGGTGAGAAATCTAAGTCAGTATTAAGGTTGAAGTCAGTAAAAGGATCCTCTGATACCTGAAGTGATGTGGGTGTCCTCAGTAGGTTGATCTGTGATGTGGTTTTCTAATAGTCAGAGAGGCTCTGCAAGTCTGTCCAATGGTCACTTAGTTCCTGTTCAAGCGAAAAGTTTCCTCGAAAAATCATAGTTTCATACAAATTTTGACTCAATAAAACAAATTTTGAAAAACTAAGAAAACAAAAGCGTGCATCAGTAGCTTCCTCCCCCACACTTAAACTACACTGTCCCCAGTGTAATCAAAGCATGAGCTCGGTGAGAATAATAGTCAAATTGAAACAAACCGAAAAGTTGCATATTACTTACCTGTCGTCGCCCTGCGTCGATCGATGCCCAAGGGTGTCGATCGATGCAAGGCGAATATGCTCGCGGTTATTGAGATAACCGGTGTCTGAACCGCAATCGAATCGGTAAACCATAAATCGTGACTGCATCGACCGATGCACTAGGTGTGTCGATCGATGCAAAGTGATTATTCCTGTTTCTCTCGCCTCTGAACACACTTAAACAGAAAAATTAAAAATACCAAAACCAAAACGAAAATTGAAAAACAAAAACGAACCTACTAGTGGGTTGCCTCCCACTCAGCGCTTGTTTTTAGTTATTAGCTTGACTATTGGAAGAGATTTGATTCAAGGCGGTTTCAACAGAGACTTTGAATGTCTCTGTGAGTATCTCTTCATCCAAGGAGGTGTATAGGCATTATGATCATGAGGCTTCCCAAGGAAAGAGAAATCAGAATCAGGGCGGGAGCAAAGCTTGGGCGGTCTACTGCGGTTTCCTACATTCAAAACAATGTGATCAGAAGGTTTAAGCTTAGGTGATTTGTACCTTACCTTTGATGTATATCTGATGTCTGGAGCTTTCTGCTTATGAGCAGTTGCAGGTACTGAAGATGTTAGAGCAGGTTCAAGAGGAACCGCCAATCTGAACTTCTTCTTTCCACTATCAGATACTGTAGTTCCACCAATCTGAACTTCTTCTTTCAGATACTGTAGTTCCACCAATCTGAACTTCTTCTTTCAGATGACCATCAGTGGAGATCATCTTCTTTGCATGAACTCGCGAAGTTTCATCTGGTGGTGTTTTATTCACCTTCTTATCCATCACTTTCATGCAGTTAGCCACTTCTATCTCTTGTTTAGAGGGTTTGGGAACCTTAGGATATGACACAATGGGCGTGTAGACTCGTTCTGGGACTGTTGCAGGTTTCTGGTCATGTCTACGTTCTGTGTCGATCGTTGCATGATGTGTGTCGATCAATGCAGGGCGATTCTGTTTGTCGTAAGAACTCGAAATTGCCGTCAGAACGGCGTGTCGATCGACACTAAGGGGGTGTCGATCGATGCATGTATCAGACAGACAATATTCATCCAGAAAATCTGAGATTATGCTCTCTTCTTTACCTAGCAACTCAATCTCATCTCTTATGGTTACAACTTTGATGGATCTGTACTGTTCAGCTCTTCTAGCTTCATTTTGCCTTTGTATTGCTTGAGATGTCTGTTGAATCCGGATATCTAGCTCATTTGTATGTGTGCTCAAAGATTCAAACTTTCCATTCAGATCTTCATACAATGCATCTATCCTTGAGTTAAAGGACACATCCATCTGTTGTTGTCCCTCAAGACACTGCTCCATCATGATTTCCAATCTGCTCTTATGTGTAGGTGCAGGCGGTGCTTGGAAAAAGAAACACCATAGTTCCTCGAGAAGGCATTGCCCTGTTGCTGGAAAGGTCCCTCAAAAGCTGATTCCTGACTGTAGAATTCATTCCCTCCAACGCAGTTGATAGCTTCTTGCGTATACTTTCCAAGTAGAAGACTATGCAGATAGTCAACTTTACTCTTCAACCCAGCTATCTATGAATTATCAATCCCTGGACTAAAGAAATCATACATCTTTCTTACGAATATGTGTCGATCGATGCAGGGGAAGCGTCGATCGATGCAAGCGCGATGATGTGACGATCGACACACAGGACTGTGTCGATCGATGCAAGGCGATTACAGGCGTACCTGAAACGCAAGAACAGAAAAGAAGAAAAAAAAAATTAGTAGCAAAAAAAAAAAAAAAAAAAATAAAAAAAAACGAAAAACCTAGACTAAACCCTAAGTTCAAATCTATCGAAGACTCAAAAGAGTCCCCGGCAACGACGCCAAAAACTTGATAGGTGTAGTTTTATCCCTATTCTAACTGCAAGTGCACAGTGATGTAGTTGTAGTACTTAGGGTATCGAATCCACAGGGACTCCGGTCAACGATAGATTGAGAACAGTAAAGATTAAACTAGGAGAAAGCAAAGGTGATTAAACTAAAAGCAGAGAAGAAAAGTAAATCAGTAGCAGGAGTGGTTTGTGAACAAGGAGGCGAAGCGTTAAGTCTAGGGAGTTCTCAGGAAATCAGGAACACAAGCAATCAATCAATCTGGATCTAATCAGAAACTGTTCTAGAACTCAAACACAGATATAGAATTAACCAAATTTCTTTGCGAGAATTGTCTAAGTCTAAGTGCAGCAAATCAAACTTTCGTTTGCGAGAACTAACATATTAAACCAGCATTAATTCCAAGTTTGATATGTTCACAATTAAACTAAACCAAACTTTCGTTTGCGAGAAGTTTAATTGCTCATCTAGGTTCTTTCTAGCTAATTAACCAACTTTCGTTGCATCAATCAACCTAACATCAATAATCTAAGTGACCAGTTCAGATCAAGCATTAAGAACAATCCTAGAAGAAGAACTAGCAGATATGAATCCCTACAGATTAATTAAACTATAATTCCATGAAATCCCTAATGAGAATCCCTAAACTTAACAGGAAATCTACTCAGACATATTCATCGAAACAGAAGATATCATAAGTAGAAAACCAAATATCATAAAACAGAATAATCAACAGGGGTTCGAAATCAAGTCTCTTTCGAGAACAAGATCAGCCCCTAAGGCTCTCTGAAATAAAATAAAATTTAAGAAAAGCGTAGCCTAAACAATGGCTTAAAAACTCTTATATAATGGTCTAAAGTCGGCTGGGGCTTCTTTGTAATTATGGAAACTTCTGGGCAAAGTTGCAATATCCAATTCTTCTCGTTAAACGCTCGCGAGAATGTCTGCGTCGACCTTGAATCGATCGTTGCCACAGGTGCATCGATCGATGCAGGTCTGTGAATTCGGCAGTGAAGTCCATCTCTCGGGTTAAATCCCCAAAATGCTCCAGAATGCTCTATAATGTCCAATTCCGCTCCAAACGTGTCTAGACCTGTAAACATAACTAAAAGACTCCAAAACATAGTAAAAGACTCGATAAATAACACATATACCATGGTTAAAAACCCTAAAATCCATGGTATATCATCGCTCAATTCAGGGACCTATCGATCCGCTTCTATCCTTTCTTCATCATCGCCAGATCGTGCTTCAGCTCGGTTTTCATGCAGGATTGATCCTCGTTTTCGCAATTATCCGTGCCAGCTGGCGCTGCGAGTCTTTGTGCTCGAATCAAAGGGGGAGGATTTTTCGTGTTGGGTCTAGTTACCGGAGGAGTCCGTTCACCCGTTGCTTGCTTACGGGGTTGCGACGGATTTCTCATTGATTCGTCGGGTATCTAGAAATCTAGCTGCCTGCGTTCAGTTAGAGCGAAGTTCACCGTTCTAATATTCCGTGTTCGGTTTCCGGTTCTTAGTTTGTCGATTTGTTCCGTGAGAGTTTTATTCTCCTTTTCTTGTTCTTCAGTCCTCTGCCTTAGCGAAAATCATGGCCCACATAAACAACATATATTTTTTTTGACAAAAAATCAGAAATGATTCCTACGATATAAAAACTAGGTAAAACTAGTATTATTGTTAAATGTTGTATAACTAATAAAACATATATTACTGAAAATCATGAATAATCGGTTTTTTTGCAGTATAGAATGAGCACCAACATTAAATACATTTTAAATGTCAAAATCGCATGTATAATTTAATGTTGAAGACATCAATGTAGGAAATAATATTGTTGATGGTAGAAACTACGATATACAAGAATATTTGTTTAGATGAAAGTAAGTTTAAACTGCATTTGAGTTATATTTGTCCGCTGGTTGGATGTGAAGAACAATATACTATTTATAATGATGAGAAGCATATAACATCAAAGAGAAGCAAATCATACTTTGGGATCACGTCATTAAGAAGGGTCGAAAGAGACAATATTAAGGTTTTTATTGCTTTTTAAGCTTTTGTTATGTAAAGCAACCAAGTCAAGCTGATTTTTCATTATATAATATTATAAATTGCTTTCGTGATTATTGGGTAATACTAGTATAACTGTGTATTACTAACGTACAACTAGTAAAACTGGTACTACCGGTATTAACTGACTTTGAAAATAAATTAGGTATAAGTTTTACAAAACCAAACATAATCACCAAATCAAATCATATTATGTTGTTACAACTACATAAGTAGGATATAACCAAATTTTAGCAAATTTGGATTGTTATGGAACAATTTAGACAATACATTTCTTATACATTTAAAAACACTTTCTAAGTGACAAACCAACTTAGGAAGGAAAAGTTATAAAAATCTTCATTTTAAATTTATTATTGCCTAGGACAATCATAATTACATGTTGAAACAATAAAATCAAATGTAAAACTAAGAAAATAAAGTTTTAGTTTAGGTAATACTAATTAAATTGGAACACATCGAGAGTAGAACTATTTGGAAATTTGGTACAAATAATATCTTAGGTAAAACTAAGTGAATTTTTTTGGCGGGAAACTAAAAAAATAAAAGTTTTAGGCGCCCAAGATGAAAAATTCAGTGATTTTTCAGCTTTAAAGATCAAATTAGTCTCATTCTCTTAATCTCCGTACAACAATCGTCTCTCTATCTATCTATCTATCTATCTATCTATCTATCTCTCTCTCTCTCTCTCTCTCTCTCTCTCTCTCTCTCTCTCTCTCTCTCTCTCTCTCTCTCTCTCTCTCTCTCTCTCCCCTTCTCTCATTTTCGTCCACAATTCCTCTTATTTTCCCACTCACACCTTGATTAAAGATTCATACTAAAATTAATAGTATAATTAAATCATATTTATATATGAACGCATGAAATCAAATTCAAAGACAATATAATTGTAAACACACAACAAACCAACATTGTCTTACCTAGTATTGAGATACTAGGACCAATCCAAACAAACATTAATACGAGTTCAACATGATTTCAACAGAGTTTCAACAGTCCAAACAACAATATAGATTTACTATTCTCTTTTCTTCACATATGCTTTTAGTGACAACAATCTTTGCTCCAACCCATCTACCTTATCTTTAATCACCTTATGCTGGTCTCTCATAGTATTTAACCAAATTTACCAATTTAACGAAAGATGTGTTTCCGACTTTGAACCTTTTGATTGAAGTCCCTGTGAAAAAAGTGTCTGAACTGCAGATGGTTCTCAAACCATTTCTTTTCCTTCTTATTGAGCTTCAAACCTTCCAAACCTCATCAATGTAACACCTCGTAGATATCGTCAAATACAAAAAAACAATATAGTTTTACCTAGTTCTACCAGTATTACCCAGAAATTCAAAAAACAAACCATAATTCGAATTTATAAATTATACATCGATAATTCTCTATTCTCACGAAGAGAGATGAATGAAAAGAGAATTTAAAGCTTTATCGAAAACAATTTTGATTTCGAGTAATTAAAAATTGTTTAATTCGATAAATAAATTAGATGAATTAATTGATTTTTTAAAGAAAAAAAGTTAAGTGTAAAAAAGAAAACTGGGTCCAGTTTTTGGGTTAGACCCAATAGAATTGGGTGAGTGGATAAAATCCAGGTATAAGATGTAATTATTAGGAACTGACTTGGCCTTATAGTTATTTACCTTATTTTCGGATTTAAAAAATGTTAAAAAAATTCAAGTTAGAAGAGGGTCATTTTAGCTTTTCCTTTTGGAAATAAAGAGTATATGAGATGATGACCCGTAAATCAACGGGAGCCATGGCAGGGGAGGTTTGTCGCCGGCAAGAGCTGCTTATTTATAAGGAAGGTTTGGGATGGATATGAATGACGGAAGATGAGACGTTGGGTAATTGAATGATAGGAAGTGGGATTGGTATGAGCTAAACTGAAATCGAAGGGAGTCCTTTCGGTATGGGCGGATTTATTAGTTGACTGGGGAAGTGATTAGTGTAATGGCTCAAAACCCAAGCCCAAATTTTTTGAAAAAAAAGAAGTGAAGCCCATGTCCAAATCCCTTCATTAATGTATTTCCTTTTCTGATTTAAGCCCAAAGCCCAAGGCCCAACTCGTTAAAGAGGGAAGCCCTAGCTCTTTTCCCTATAAAAGGAGGAGAGGGGCTCCTCATTTGTCACACAATACCAAAGAGCGAGCAGTGCTCGTGACCGTAGACCGACGACCAGTCGCCGGAGCTCCACCGCCGGACCGCCGGAGAGTTGACCCGCCGGTGACTGAGTCAACTCGGGTTGGCCGGGCTGGGTCGGGTTCACCAGGTCGGGTCGGGTTGACCAGGCCGGGTCGGATTGACCGGGCCGGGTCGGGTTGACGGTTCTGGTTCGGTTTAAGCTGGTTTGGGCTGGTTATTTTCAATTGATCATAACTAGCTCATCCTAAACCCGAATTCAGCGAGACAAAATCCTAATCCACTTGTCTTTTCATCCTCTTTCAAAATCTGAAGACCGTTTGGGAATCAGGGATTTCCAAATTATGTTTTTACCCTTTCTTTGGCCAAGGTGAGGATCGGTTCTGACCCCTAGCTTGCTTCATTCCATTCCGTACAATAGTCCTTAGTTAATATTGTCTTTCCTAGGTAGTCTAGGGATAGTACTGTGGACGATGTGATTGCTTGTGAACGTAGAACGGCTAGGATATCGCTAAACCGAAAACGTTGTTTGTGCGTGATGGACTCGTATGAATTAGAACTGTGGTAGGGCCCCCAAAAGGGTGTTGTGTGGCGGCACGCGTACATTGCGTCTGGTACGTGTCCCTTGTATCGTCGGAAGGGGGTTTTGGCGAGCCCCTTAAGTTGTTGTTGTTGTTGTTGTTGAGCATCGGGGCCAATAGCGGGCTCCGAGGCTATTCTTTTGGTTGCGCTTCGGGAGGTAGGAGTTCAGAGTGCGAGGTACGTGGTTCCGTAGTACGATCTGGACATAGATTGCGTGGTGAAAGCCTTCGGGTGATGTTTGCAAGGTGGTATTAGCTTTGGACTTGTGTTTCGTAATTGTTTGGCGTAAGCCGGGATCGCGGGTTCCTTAAATCCGCCATCGCTGGGTAATTGTGTTTGAAACAATTACTCAGTCCTCTTTCCCTTTCCCTGTTCCCATTTTCTTGCAGGTTCGGATGCGGGATTGATCGATCGCGTGACGTCATTGGTGGATTTGAATACGAAGGAAGCGCCGGGTCCTGGGACAAGTTGAGATGGCATCCCGGTTGGACCGAAATGGGATCAACGGGTGCCTTAATGCCGCATCTCCGGTTCGCAGGGAGACAAGTGTTAAAATTTGTAATCAAAGCCAGGTTAATGTCTCCCAGTCCCGTCTTGGGGGATCAGCTTTCGTTGTTTTTTTCAAAACCTATTTTCAAAGTCTTTCAAATGTGTTTGCGAAATTTTATAAAATGGTTACTTTGCGAAATGTTTTTCAAGCGCCAATTATATCCTCGATTATTCTTCGCATTGGTCCTAGTTAGTTAGATTTTCCTTGCAGGTTGGGGTTTGTTGTCTTTAGACCTCAGTCGTGCTACTGCCTATAGAATGTGTGCTGGGATGTATGTCGTGATGTGTGCCATTGTTGTGTATGTTGGGATGTATGTTGCAGTGTGCACCTACAGGGTGGTCGGTACTATCGAGGGTGTGTTGGGGTTATCGTCCGTTCGGAGTTCTGTCCAACCAAGTGTGCTAAGGCGATAAAGATGTGGAGACGTTCGGAGAGAGGATAATGCGGGAGTGGTGCTAGAAGCGTTGTAGGAGCGGCAAGAGGTCAATTGAAAGACTGAATTGTAAGAGGTCGATGGAAAGACCGGACTGCAAGAGGTCGATGGAAAGACCGAATTGCCAGAAAACCATAGGAAGCGGCGGAGTTGGAATTGGAGTAAGCGGCAAGAGTTTCTTGTGGGGTTTGGTGCACGAGGAGCGTTTGGAAACTGTCCAAATCAATTCCAAGTAGGGAATCTTGGAATCGGTTTGTAACATCAACTTCAATGAGTTATGGATGGCTCGTTTGAAGTCTGACCAAGCTGGAAGCTGGAGAAGATCTTCGTGGTACGGCGGGCTCAAGATTTAACGGTGGAACCGGAAAGGAAACGGTCTCCCTTGGAGTTCTTTGTGGATTGCTGGAGCAGACATGGAAATCTTCAAGAGGGAAAGGATATCGCAAAAACGGTTGGGAAGGCGGAGCTGGGGGCATTGGGAAGTGCCTAGCAGGCCGGGATCCTAATTGTTGCAAGCGCATGAGTACGAAGCTGGATATTGGAAATGGAAATCCAACAGAAGAGTGTTAGGAAAACGCCATGGCGGATTGGCAAGAAGCTGCAAGGAGGAGCAAAGGAGGGCAAGTTTAAACGGGGAAGGAAACCCAAAGGATGGTGTTGGGAAAGCACCACAGCTGGGCCAGAAGGTAGGAAACCATGATGGGAAGTCAGATTGGAAACCAGTCTGGGAATCAGAGTGCGCAGCTGAAGCATAGTGGGCCGTTCCCTACACGTCAGGTAGCCATAATGGATATGGTTAGCCTTATCATTCATCAAGAAAAAGCAAAGATGTCTACTTGTGCGACAGTCAACGCCATAGTGCACGGTAATGGAAAACCGTCATAGAGAATCCATTTGGAAGTGGATGATACATTGTGGCACGGTAATGGAAACCTTTTAGGAGAATCGGATTGGAAGCGGAGCATCTCATTCAGGTCATAGAACCACTCGAATGATGAGTGTTGTTTCTAAATGTTGGGAGTGTTAGATATGATATTAGTCGTTTCCTTTGTCATATTGCTAAGCGTCAGAGTTGACCAGCCTCAAAGACAGAAATAGTAACTCGTTCGACTCAAGCGGTAAATGGAATATGGTAGTGGAGTTCTTCCTAGCAATGGAAGCTAGAATTGTAAACCACCTCATCAAGGAAACCGACCCTAATGGACATTGGCGGTAGCATCTGGCGTTTGTGTTGCATTTTGGAAGCTGTCATTGGAATGGTACCAAGGAGAAGGACACTTCAGAGCGTGGTTTGAAATGGGGGGGGGGGGGAGAAGCAGCCTCCTAGGATCAAGGACAAGATCATTTCAAGTGAGTAAGCGATCGAGATCAGTTTCTGTTCAGCGAAGTTGCGGAGTGGCTGTTGGTAAGGAGTTGCAGTGGAGATCTCTCCCCAGAATTCAGGGACGAATTTTTTTTAAGGGGGGGGGGGAGAATTGTAATGGCCCAAAACCCAAGCCCAAAATTTTTGAAGAAAAGAAGTGAAGCCCATGTCCAGATCCCTTCATTAATGTGTTTCATTTTCTGATTTAAGCCCAAAGCCCAAGGCCCAACTCGTTAAGGAGGGAAGCCCTAGCTCTTTACCCTAAAAAAGGAGGAGAGGGGCTCCTCATTTGTCACACAATTTCAAAGAGCGAGCAGTGCTCGTGACCGGAGACCGACGACCAGTAGCCGGAGCTCCACCGCCAGACCGCCGGAGAGTTGACCCGCCGACGACTGAGTCAACTCGGGTTGACCGGGCCGGGTTGACTGGGTTGGGTCAGGTTGACCGGGCTGGGTCAGGTTGACTGGGTTGGGTCGGGTTAACCGGGCCGGTTCGGGTTAACCGGGCCGGGTCGGGTTGACCGGTCTGGTTTGGTTTAAGCTGGTTTGGGCTGGTTATTTTTAATTGATCATAACTAACTCATCCTAAACCCGAATTGAGCGAGACGAAAGCCTAATCCACTTGTCTTTCCGTCCTCTTTCCAGATCTGAAGACCGTTAGGGAATCAAGGATTTCCTAATTACGCTTTTGCCCTTTCTTTGGCCGAGGTGAGGATCGGTTCTGACCCCTGGTTTGCTTCATTCCATTCTGGACGATAGTCCTTAGCTAATATTGTCTTTCCTAGGTAGTCTAGGGATAGTACTGTGCACGATGTGATTGCTTGAGAACGTAGAACTGCTAGGATATCGCTAAACCGAAAACGTTGTTTGTTCGTGATGGACTCGTATGAATTAGAACTGTGGTAGGGCCCCCGAAATGGTGTTGTGTGGCGGCACGCGTACATTGCGTCTGGTACGTGTCCCTTGTATCGTCGGAAGGGGGTTTTCGCGAGCCCCCCAAGTTGTTGTTGTTGTTGTTGTTGAGCACAGGGGCCAATGGCTGGCTCCGGGGCTGTTGTTTTGGTTGCGCTTCGGGCGGTAGGAGTTCAGAGTGCGAGGTACGTGGTGCCGTAGTACGATCTGGACATAGATTGCGTGGTGAAAGCCTTCGGGTGATGTTTGCAAGGTGGTATTAGCTTAGGACTTGTGTTTCGTAATTGTTTGGCATAAGCCAGGATCGCTTGTTTCTTAAATCTGCCATCGCTGGGTAATTGTGTTCGAAACAATTACTCAGTCCTCTTTCCCTTTCTCTGTTCCCGTTTTCTTGCAGGTTCGGATGCGGGATTGATCGATCGCATGACATCATTGGTGGATTTGAATACGAAGGAAGCGCCGGGTCCTGGGACAAGTTGAGATGGCATTCCGGTTGGACCGAAATGGGATCAACGGGTGCTCTAATGTCGCGTCTCCCGTTCGCAGGGAGACAGGTGTTACAATTTGTCAAATGTAACGCCCCGTCCGCCCCTACCGGTGAGTCACCCTTCGCTCTATGGGGCTCATGGGCCCCACCCCTGTCCAACGGTCGGTTTGTTATTTTTCGTAGGCCCGACCGAGTAATTTACTGACCCTGCTATCACCACGTGACCTTTTCCCATGTTTTGTCCTCACTCGCATGATACCGTGAGTCACTTTCCAGTAGGTCACCCATCCTTTGACTACTCCAGCTCAAGCACGCCTAAATCTGGAGTTCTCTCTGGACAAGTGACCGAAAAGGTAAGTATACTTTGGTGACATAGATAACAAAATTAATTCATTTAAGCCTTTCTCAAATAGGCCGGGCCTTGTATGTTACAATTAGCTCTTTAAATGTGATGAAGAAGGCGAGTGAGAAGCATCCAGAAGTATGTCGACTGGGGAAAAGGATGAAATGGCTTGCCGAGGTGGACTGGTAAATTGCTTTTGGGCTTAGGGTGTACGTTTGATATTTTAAAGTCTGTAGTTTGGTATGGAGAAGAATATTGTGGGCTATGTTCTGGTAAGGCCCAACACAAATGAGAATAAGTACACGTGACACCCTTCATTAATGAGAGACAAGTCTTTTGTTATATCAATACTATTAAAACAGGAAGGTTTGCCATGGTACATAAATGTTGTTTCCGAAATTTGCCCTTGATATTATTAGGATTTGTAACCTTCATTATGGGTAAAACTGTAAAACAATTTATATTTGATTTATTATCTCTACGATTCATGTTTCCAAACAAGACAATTATTAAACATGTAGCCAAACAACCAAAATCTAATGGGTCCCACTTTTCTAATTAATTAAAATCAAAACAAATTAATTGATAAATATAATTAATAATTTATACATCAACTATTATATAAATTAAGATTCTCTAATTTATGATTTAATTCAAAATATATTTATATTATATTTTAATATCTCTTTATTTTGTTTCAAATATATATATATATACATATTACGATTGGGGTTTTTATGATTGTACTTTTTAGCAGGTTTTTCCATCAAACTGAAAAATATTTAATTAATTAAACGGGTTGAAAAATTAATTAGCCAATCTCGATTATAAATTTTCTAAAATATTAAAATGATTTCATACTTATATTATTCAAATGTTTGAAGCGTCAAATTATGCTTTATGTTTGAATGAAGTTTTTAACGGATAGTTCCATCAAATTTGCAAATTATATATACGACTACAACATGTATTTTATAAAATAATATTTTAGATAAATAAAATAACAATTAAACATATACCACATAACTTTTACAATAGTTGTTTTCACATATATATATTTTTCCAAACTATGATCTTACGATACAACACAGATTAAAATATATAATGCGAAATCGTTATTTTAATCTCTTAATCCTTACGATATATCTTCTCCAAATAACACATAATTCATTTAAAAAAATTAAATTGATAACTCACTGTTTATAATGTTGGTTAAACAATTATAATCAAAATTAGATTACATAATTAAAAATCTAAACTACTATTAACAAAATGAATAAAAAGTAAAATTTGTAAAGAAAATTATACCCGCACTTAGAAGTGCGGGTCAAAATCTAGTATAAGATTTAAGTGAGAATTTTGAAATATAGCACATCTTTGTTAATTACTTTGTTAATTACTACAAGATGATATAAACTATTCATGGAGTTATCGATTAGTAAAACTAATATATTTTCTAAATAAACTAAGTCAAATCTATGGTGATTCCAAACATTAGTAAGTACAAGTTCAAGGAATTCTCCTAAATATACTAAGATTTTTTATATGTGTTGCACACAAATTTAATAGGAATAATACGATTTTAGAAGTACCATTTAGATCATCTCCAATTATATTCAAATTCTTACTCCAAATTGCATTTTGCAGTAAAATTTGAATTAACCCTGCTTCATTTTTAACTATATAATGGACTGAAAATGAGATTACTCTATATTTGAAATAAAAAGTAAGATTACTTCATTTTTGTTCATTATTCCCTTTTCGAGTAAAAATAGAATAGGATTGAAGGAAAACCCAACTGCATTTTGGAGTCACTTCATTTTAGAATAAAAATGCAGTTTTACATTTGAGATGCTCTTAGATAATTACGATCTTTTAAAAAACGTTTTTTAGAAATCCACTTTTTAGTTGGGAAGACGATGAATAATTAGTCTTATTCTTTATCTGATTCGTTTATCAATTTTAGTAAGATTAACCATGTGTAGAAATTCAAAGATCTTGGTTTAGATTTATTAGAATTAAAATAACGTAGTAAAGAATTATATTCACGTCTCATGTTTTGTTGTTATATAATCTTTATTTTTCGGGTTTATAGTTTTGCGGTTCGCTCTTCCTCTAGGTTTCTTCCGGTTTTGGAGGTTTCGGGTTGGCTTGATCTAGAATGTGTTCATAGTGCCGTTTTTTTTTTTTTTTCCTTTTCCGCTTTCTCGCTATCTAGAGAATTTATCTTCGATGTTCTCATTTAAAAGAGTTTGCTTTCTAAGGAATCTTTTTTTCGGTTTCAGATTTTTTTCAAAACGTTAGGGTATTGATTTCCCAAGTTTTCTTTGGCTTAATTTTATTTTTTTTACTTTTCGATATCATGTTGATAGCCGGCGTAACATTCCATTTATGTAATTAGTTTTCCGTCTTTAAATTTAACCCTTTTTTTGATAAAAAGATAAACGAAAAAGTTGGAAATGATATTTTTAACCTTAAATTAAACTAAGAAATAAAACCATCTGCAAAAATAAACAAACACAATTGTTTTATTGGCACCGATGATAATCATTGATATTGGGTGATTCGAATTTGCCATGAAATCTCGTGTAATTGACCTGAATTTTGTGGATTGGTGTGAGATTTTGATTATCTGGCGGTGACGTATCTGACAGTTTGTGTTACATTTTGATTTCGACAATTTGAAATTTTAATTTGGGTAACTCGCCGAGTTTATCTAATTCTACTTGAGCTATAGATTCTGATTTGCTGATAATATGAGCTATCGTAAATATATCTTTTGTGGTTTAATTTTTGAAAGAATTGGGGCTGGTGACCCAAAACAGACTCGAAATTAAATGAATGACCATATCCTATTTTATATTTTCAATATGATGAATGTACCCCTATTCCTTTGTCCGTACAGAAACGAAAAAATATTCCAAAAGAAAAATCTCTTAACTTTCATCTGTTTTCTCTCTTTTTTCCATGAATTCCTAAAAGTTGCAAACAGGTAAAAAAATTCTCTTCTTTTTCTTTCTTGTTCTAGTATCTTCATCTCTTTCTTTTAATTTCCTTTTCGTTCAGTTGTTATAGCAAATCTGGATGTTTTTTTGGTTTGGATGATGGTGTAATCGCTAGTCTTTACGACGACGGAGCTGAAGGTTAGCTGAAGGCATTCGTTTATGGCAACATCGAGCTCGGAATATGACGACGGAGCATCTGTGTATATTCCGACGCATCTGGACCGTTGAATCTGTCGTATATTCTGATGAAAAGCCATATGTGCTCCTCCGAAACGACGACTTGTACTCGATCCTCACCGGCTCTTCCCTGGGTCCACTGAAGATTATGGCTTTCGAGCGAGAAGTCGATGCTAAGGTTCCTTTGCTGCTAAAGTTCAAACTATTAACAGTGAGATTCTCGTTGTGCTGCTGCTGCAGATTCGGGCTCTTTTCTAACATGATTCCTCAATTAGACTCTTTAACGGATTTGATCAGAGCAACAATCGACAATTGAAAAACTGACAGTGTTCGATGTTAGCTTTAACGAGCTTGTTGGTCCGTTGCAGGAGAGTGTTGGTGGGATGGTGTCGATTGAGCAAATGAATATTTGGTGAGAATATAATTTGTATTTAGTTAATAATTACTAAATATTTGGTTATCGAGTCTAACATTTTAAATTGCAGGCAAAGCTAATATTTTGGTCATACAAAATTAATTGTTAGAATACAAATCTAAAATAACATATGTATCTAAAATGTTAGCAACAACAATTAAATTGTTAACGAACCCAAATCAAATGTTATTAATACTAATATAATGAATATACCATTATTTTGTAAAAAAACTGATTTTTATAACACATTAAATCATTAATGCAGTCCAAATTAATGTGTATCTAAAATAGTAGTATATCACCAAATAAAATGTTAACGACCTAAATAGAATGTTAACGATACAAATTCGAAATACCATATGTATCTAAAATGTTAACATCACCAACTAAAATGTTAGCAACACGACCTCAAATGGATACATATATCGGGATATTTTGGATCAAGATTTTTTCATATCTGCGACATCATCATCTACAGTCTCCTTGCAAGTTGCCTCCAAGTATACAGTCTCCTTGCAAGTTGCCTCCACATGTACGTGTCATCTACTTTAGGGGTATCACATGTACGTGTCATCTACTTTAGGGGTATCACCGTCTTTTTGCAGCTTCCAAAATAGTTTTATAAAACATTTTCCTTGTTACCTAATTAAATTATCATTTGGTATTTTTCTCCTAATTCACTCTTAATTTTTTACTCTTTGTTTTGTAATTTCTTGAAAATTGTAATTTTGAGAAATATGATGGTTTCGTGAAAAAGATGATGTGTTTGTGAAGAAACCACACTTACGACCAAAAGTCAATCAGAGATGATGTAACCACAAACTGTTACATTCAAAAATAGTTGAATGAAATTAAGTTGTTGGTTATATATTGTTACGAATACGATATCTAGAACATCCTTTATGTAATCATATCATATCTTTGAGTATTTTTTTATATTTTCTATGTATATTTTTGGGCCTGTGCAATATAATCTCGTGTAATCATCAATAATATTTGAGGCATTTCATTCTAAACCTACACTCTGACATGGTATCAGAGTCACAAACTAAAACCTCGAAACCCGATTTTTTATTTTTGTTCATTGTTAAGCTAGCTCCATAGCTCGGCTTACGACTATTCTACTGCTTCTTCAATCTTCATCGTGAGATTTTCATTCCTCACGGTCATCTAAACATGACTAATACCGACTCAAATCTCTTCCTCACCATATTATATGTCTAATAGTGATCACCCTCATCATGTGCTTACTCCCTTCCTCCTGACCAATGACAATTACGAGAGGTGGGAAAAGATAGCCCGCAAAAATCTTCGAGCCAAGAAAAAACTAGGTTTGTTGACGACAGTCTTCCGAAGCGTGATTCAGATCACGCCGATCATTCGTGTTGGTTACAATAAAACTCTATGCTCTTAGGATGGGTCTTTGCAAGTTTAGATCCAAATTCCAGTCAAACGTCTCCTTCGTCGAGAACTCAAACTCTCTTTGAGACACTATAAAAGTTTGCTACTCCATTGGGAATGCATCAAGCATTCATCAAATTAAAACCTCCATCGTTGGCTGTGTGGAATGTGGGATGACCTAGATGATTTCTAGCCAATCCTTGACTGTTACTATTCTATCTCAACTTATCCACAACGAATCAAGAAAACGACTAGAAGAGACCATGAGAAAATTCATTTGTTCCTCATGGGACTTGGCACTATTTTGTTCGGTACTACTCGTACTAACATCTTGAGTCACTTAAATCGTGATATTGAAATCACCTTGTATCATGTATACTCGGATATTGTGGCTAAAGAAAGACATCAAACAGTGCCTCATAATAAGGAAGATCGTGCAACAACTGTTGGTTTTGTAGTTAAAGCCGGTGTTAATGCAATCAACAATGTTTCTTCTCGACCAATTACTGAGCCATGTACTCACTGTGGGCCCACTAATCATACCGTGGATACTTTATTGGAAAAACATGGCTTACCTCAATGGTGGATTGAGAAGCACGAAAATTCCAAAGGTGGCATGCGTAGGTGAGACCATGGCACACAAGACGTACTTCTGTATTTGGGCTTGTGTGTGGCTGAGGGCTTACAAAGACGAATTTCTTTATTTGGGCTGAAATTGCATGAGGGGGTGCATGCAAGTATTATTTGATCTATTGCATGTGTCCTAAGAGATCAATAAATCCTTTTCGGTGGAATATCACTGAATTTGTGTAGGAACCTTGTTGTTTGGGTATTTTAGATGCTATGATTGTGCATGTTTAGGATAGATTTATATATTTGAAGTGTTTGAACCAAGGCCGTGGACTTGCATATTTAACATCTTATACCTCACTAAGTAACTCCCATGTTACTCACTTCTTATTTTCCTCCTTTCAGGTGAGCCTGCCGAATAGGTGGACGCCTAACTGGATAGTGATTTTTTGGATTTTCATCGGAAAATACTTCATCACCCATTGGATCAAATCCAAACACGACAGATCAAAACCCAGAAACCTCCTTGTTATTCCCCCATCAAAATATTTCATCCAATACTCCATAGTCTCTCTCACATTGAAGCCCCAATTTAATACCCTAAACAAATCATCACTCAAATTTATACTAGCAGCAAAAGTCAAATCCGAGAAAATCCAACCACGGTGATATATTCTTCGATCGATTATTCCATAATCAAACCACGGTGATATATTCTTCGAGTAATATCCCATGATTGAAAGGCTTCTTACCGTACCGTTCATTCCAGAAAACATTGAGGTGGCTTTGCTTCATAAGTCCATATTCCGGTGTTGCGAGGATGATGGCGGGAGTGTCTTCGGGCACTGACAATATTTTTGGAACAAAATTGAAATAGTAGACCATTTACATAGCGAGGAGAATGATAATTGATTTGGAGAGACTTGTGAAGACGAAGAGGAGTGGTTTCGTATAGTGTGTATGACGGTAACCACTCGAACTACGATGAGAGAATCCAGTAAAGATCATGAGGAGTATCAATCGGAAATGATGACTGTAGATGGTGATAGACCTGACAGAGAAGTGCCGAAAAAGGTGAAGGAACCTTGTCTACCACAAGTAATTGCTCTTCCAGAGAGACTTGAAATTCTCCCCTCACACTTGA
Organism: Orychophragmus violaceus; assembly: GCA_030180135.1. Taxonomy (NCBI): domain Eukaryota; kingdom Viridiplantae; phylum Streptophyta; class Magnoliopsida; order Brassicales; family Brassicaceae; genus Orychophragmus; species Orychophragmus violaceus. The sequence goes on along the minus strand of CM058229.1, from coordinate 46,094,276 downwards.
GAAAGAAAACGATTTGAGTTTCTGTTTCAAATCAAATTGCAGTTTTATATATTTTTATGTTAAACAAAAATCGCGAAACATTTTTATATAGTTATATTTTATAAAATATTCTTATGGTGTATATACACAAGTTTTTTATATATTAGGTGGATCACTAAATATTCTATGCCAATATTTATATTCTTATTTTACCTCTACATACATCATGATACATACAACTTTATTTGTCTTTGGCAGACTGATTTTTTGGTGCTCATGGCTTATCACTTTTTAATTTATTTATTTTACTTGTTTTGTATTTTCTTGAAAATCGATAAATGATGATGAACAGTTGACTTGATTCATTTGATTCTCTGTCCTTCATTAATTAGCAATCAAATCTTCCGAATTATTTTCTCTCCTTCGATCTTCTCATCTTTCAAAGAGCCAACATAGTTTAATCGTTGCAATTTGCACGTAACTATCCCGATTACGTCAACAGAGAATTGTATTGTCTATGGGTGACCTTAAAACACGAAAGTTAACATATAACAACTTTGTTATTACATTAAAAAAAAATATTTCGGTGAATTTATATGTTTTATATGACACATAATAATTTGAACATATCCCCTAAAAGTTAACTAGTTCATAGTTGAGTAAACGCGCACAATAATTTTGTTAACGCGTACTTTACTCACTGAATCGACTCAGTGAATATGAAAAAAATTCGTCAAAAATCTTAATAAATAACAATTTTGTTATCGTTTCAAACAAAATCTATCGGTGAACATATATATTATATGATAAATAATTACTTGAAGACATACCCTAAACATTATCTAGTTAATAATTGAGTTAACGTGCTTCATATTTTTGTTAACACTTACCTATATCTCACTGAATCCACTCAATGAGTATGAATAAATTCGTCAGAATTTTTTTCCCGTATTTCTCCTCAGATCATCAAGGATTTTGGCCAAAAAATAATTATTGAAATTTTAATATCTATTTGAGCTTGTTGTTCCCCAAATTACAAGTTTTTAATGAACAAACTCACTGGTCCAAGTCGTTATAGTCGAGGTTTTTGGATTTTCACTAGAAGTTCACTTTTGTTAGATTTTTGTCAAAGTTTTCTTGGATCTTCATCGAGAGGATGCATATCATATCTTCAAAAAAATTATGGTTTTATTTACTGAGAGAGAGAGAGAGAGAAAATAAAAGAAGAAAACAAAAAAACTTAGGCAACATGTGAGATAATTATGATTTTGTGTTATCTAGCTTACGTGGCTCTCTTTTAGGGTAGTTTCGTCATTTTGCACACTTCCAAATGGTTTTTAAAATCTTTTGTCCATCCAGCTAATTTTATCCCCTGGGTTTATTGACTTATTGTCTAATGAGATCTTCCCTAAGGCCGAAGCTTGAAAGGTTAAGCAAGGATAGATTTGGCGGTGACAGTGATGATGGATGAAGTTAGAATGATCGAGTTGGTTTGTTCAGAGACTTGCAGAAGGATCTCTAAAAACCACTTTGCCTCCTTTGGATATTACACACCAATTCAACTAAGGTTCTTGCTGGATATGACACACCAACAAAGATTTGATCCAAGCTTTAGAGAAGCGATTTTGATTAAAACTTGGATGGTTTTCGAAAATGGGATACAAGGAGTTTAAAGAAAAACACCAAAGGGCTGCATGAAAAACACTTAGTACATCTCGAAAATGAAAAGCAATAAACACACATTTGAACTTGAATTTGGCTCTAGAATCTTCATGCACGAAAATCAGTCTTCAAATGGGCTTGAATAGGCTGGATCAACAAATGGACAAGATGAGAAGTGATACTTAAGCCTAATTAAAATTCTTGCTAAGAAAACCCAATGGGACAAAACTTGGTCAAGGGAAAAAGAGTGCTCAAGCATCACTTAGTCCATTGTTGATCTTTGTATCAAAACCAAAGTGGTTTGGATAACTTCTTCTTTCTCCATGCTTAAGCGATTAAGCATTCCTCCAATGGCTCAGTTGAATAGTTTAGCTCTTACACGAGTAACTGGTCCTTTTGGCATGGCTAGAACGTCCTCCACTCCATGTGTTTCTTCAGCTACAACCTCAATATCATCTGGTTCAAGCTCTGATTTATGCTCATTTCCTTCCTTTCTAGCCATGATCATATCATCCCTTCCCACTTGAGAAGTATTTTACCTCCAATTTGTTTCATCTGTAAAAAGGAACAAGATCAGAAACATTGAAACTAGAACTCACATTGTACTTATCTTGGAGATCAAGCTGGAAGGCATTGTCACTTATCCACCTGATTATTTTGAATGGACCATCAATCCCTGGCATGAGCTTAGATTTCCTTTCAATTTGAAATCTTTCTTTCCTAAAGTGAACCTACACGAGGTCCCCTTCCTCAAATATGAATTGGCGCATGCCCTTGTTAGCTTGCTTGATATAAAAATTAGTCTTCTCTTCTATGTTCTTTCTAGCTTTCTCATGGATCTATTTAACTAACTCATCCTTTTTGTGGCAAAGAGGTTAGATCAAAAGATGACATAGGATTAAAGCCATAAACGATTTGAAACGGAGAATACTTAGAAGCAGAATGCAAATCATGATTATATGCAGATTCTATATGAGGCAAACAATCCTCCCATGTTCTAAGATTGTTCTTGATTAAAGCACGCAAGAGAGTTCCTAATATTATATTAACCACTTCTGTTTGACCATCAATTTGAGAGTGACATGAATTAGAAAACAATAGCTTAGTCCCTAACTAGACCACAAAGTCTTCCAAAAGTATCTAAGAAACTTATTATCTATATCAAAAACTATAGCCTTAGGCATTCCATGCAACCTAAAAATTTATCTAAAGAACAAATCTGGTATATAAGATGCATCATTACTCTTATTGCATGCTATGAAATGCGCCATCTTAAAAAATTTATCAACCACAAAATATAGAATCCTTACCATTCCTAGTCCTAAGAAATCCAAGCACAAATCCATTGATATATTAATACAAGGATGCAACGGAATATGAAGAGGAGTATACAAACCATAGGGCTGAACTTTTTTTTTTTGGCATGTTTACGAATTTCACATATACCACAGAGTCTCTCAACGTCTCTCTTAATATAGGGCCAATGGAAATGATCATTTCATCACTTCTAGTGTTTTGGCAATGCCAAATTGCCTAAGATCTCCACCATGAGCTTCTCTAACAAAAATATCTCAGAGAGAACAATTAGGCACACACAAGCAGTTCTCATAAAATAGGAACCCATCTTGCCTATTGTAATGTCCATAAGCAGATTAGCACAAACTTTATAGATATCTTGAATACATCAAGAGTAGAGATAAGAGTGTACCTCCTGGGGAATACATCAACAACTACATTATCTTTATATTTCTTATACTTAATGATGTATGTGAATGTTTTCAATGAACTCAACCCAACGAGCATGTCTCTTATTGAGTTTCTGCTGACCTTTCATATGCTTTAGAGACTCATGGTCCATATGGATGATGAATTCCTTAGGCTCAAACCAAGGCATAGAGATCCTTATCATAGGTTGGATATTTCTGGAAATACAAGAGCTACTTGATACACGATGTAACACATTCCTTTTCAAGACTTTTTATTGCAAAACAAACTTATAGATTCACCTTAACAACCTTGTCTCTCAATTTCTTTTCGATCTAAAAATAATCTCAAAGCCCCTTAGATTCACCTTTAGCACTCAAGCTTGATTTCATTACAAGAACTCTCAAACCTTTGCTAATAGAAATCTCTCTCACTAGATGACGCACCAAGAAAATATGCCCTAAAGGACCTATTTATACTTCATAGGTCGTTTAAAACTTTCCTATCTACCCAAAGGAATATTCTCATATATCTTCTTTTAGGAAAAAACATATTTTCCTAAAATCTCTCAAGTGTATATCTTGCATGTATCTTCTCTGATTTACTTGTCCGGTTCAGCTACTCTCCATAAGCATTGTCCTAGTCAGCTACAAGCATCCTCAGCTTCCGTATTCTTCAACTCCAACTCATCTTGCATATGATCTTTGTCTTTGATCCAAGTGTTGTTCCATGTATTGATTAATTTTCCTGCATCTTCAGTCTCCCCCTTTTTAGCTTTGTGTGCCTCTCAAGTATATGTTATTAACAACCTCACAAACATACATAGCCGAAGCACAACATTCTTATTGTCACAAGAGGCCTTAGTAAAATTCAACATAAGAAACCAATTTATTAAGAATTCTGCCATAATTTAAACACCAAAAGAGAACGATTAAACATGACATTCAGTAATCAGAAAAAACTTCCTATTCCCCAGAATCCTATTGTTCGTGACCAAGTTCCAAAAACAAAACCAATGAGAAATACACTTAGTCACTCCCCCACAACCCAAGCACAAAACCTAATAATCACTTTAGGTCATTTCATCAGAGTCATCATCTCCATTAGGTGACTCTTCTTCTTGATCTGACTCTTCAGAGTCTTCGACAACCCTCTCACTCTTTTCTCCTCCTGCTTGAGAGCACACAAGTTAAAAAAACACTCACACCAATATAAGAATCAGAAAAGGAGTAGATTACTTACCTTGAGTTCTGTCACGGAGATGGAACACTATGTCAGTCAGATTCAGAAGTCTTTCAGCAATGTCCTGAAACGCAGTCTGAACTGACACCTGAGTTACATCAGCTCTGGTTGGCATACGCATTGTACCAAGCTGCATCAATTCTACAGAATCAGCAGGAGTAGAACCAGAAGACCCATAGCGAGCAGTTGAGGTAGTGGCTGAAGAGACTTTGTGTTTTCCTGAGGCAATCTCCTTTTTCTTTCTTTCAGATTCCTTCTTTAGAAAGGCCTGACCGCTTTGTGGATTCTTCTTGTACATAAAAAGTCCAATAAGTTCTTCACCATCAAATGTGTGAGGAGGGCGCTGCATTTCCAAAACGGCTGAGATAAATCAAGGGAAGATCAGCCAACGACTATCATTCTGCTGAAAAGTGGTCAAACTCATACCTTGTTGATAGACCAGTTTGCCAAAATCAATTTGAATCCCATGTGCCAGCTTGTAAATCAGCCTTGCTCTGTCAATGGAGATATGATTCTTGTGGGTAGAAGGATACCTGTTGGACACTGCTAAGACCGTTAGTGCAGCAAATGTTTGTGGAAGATCCACTGACCTCAGTCATGCCCAAGTCTTCTTTTGTCCCTCAGTTAGGTAACTGGCCAGAGTATCAGAAGAAACTGCATCAATGCTAGCACCAGCCCTGATTTCAGCCTTACTCAAAGGAGTCAAGTCCAAACATGAGTTATTCAGTTCATAGGAAAACTCATACATCCTCTTACACATAAATACTCTGACTCCCTTGTCAGAAGTGGATGAGCTTGTCTCGGGAAGATTAGTGTAAAACTCTTTTACAATCTCAAGAACATAACCAATCATGTCATTTACAATACTCCTTAACATTCATATATTGATCAGTCCTAGATAACCACCCCACTTATCTACTTCATCAATATCTACAATCTTTTCAGCTAAGATTCCTCTTTCCTTAAACAGAGCATACATGAAATTGACTTATTTGGATGGAAAGCGCTTGGAGATGAAAGCTTTTTTAGCCGTAGCTGATATACCAGCTGAGCTAGACGGAGCAGCTGATTTAGATGATTTCTTCTTCTTCTTATTTTTAACCGTCTTGGCTTCGATTTTCCTTTTAGTGCATGGCTTCTTCTGATCAGGAAGTGGTCCCACTTGTTTTTGGTCTTTCCTCTTCTTAGGTACTGGAACAGGCTCATATGGTTCATTACCAATGTTTTGCTTAGGAAGATCACTGTCGATTGATTCCTCATTTACTGGTTCAGCAGTAACAATGGCTAAAGGATTTTTATATGTGAGCAAATAAGATAAGGTATTGACTGCTTGTTTCTCTTGTTCGTTTATCTCCTCAAGCTCAATATTTTCAGCCTCAGCATCTGGTTGAGCTGAATCAGCTTCCTTTTCACCATCTTTAGGTAACTCATGGAGTTTAATCTCCTCTGTTTCAGGATCAGATGGCGGCTTGGATTGTTGTTCATCTGGCTCAGAGACATGACCGGACTGAACTTCGTCATCTCCCTTTTACTTTACCTTACCATACCACCAGATATGTTACCTCGTCATCATATGCCGTTGCGAAGGAGCTCCTGCTTACTGCTTGGCTCTCACCCTGAATCTGATCGGAGACGAGATTAGGGTTTCTGGGTGGCGGAACCTCTTCCTCAGAGCTTGAATCATCGATTAGCTGAGGCGGTGCCTGTTCAGGCATGACTTGAGTATGTCACTGTGCAGAGCTAGTTCCAACTTTTCCTCTTCTAGTTGCATGCACCATGGTGATTTTCGAAGCTTGGTGAAGAAAAACACTGTTTTGTCGGAGCTTCTGTTTCTCAAGGAAAAATTCTGATGATTTTTTTGTGTTACCTTCTCTCCTCGTTATTGAGCTTATGCATAATCTGTGTTAGAAATTTCAAAATTCAAATCTACTTTTCTTTTTCGGTGCCCAAAAATTCCGGATTTCTGTTTCTTGCCAGTCCACACTATAAGAAATATGTACATTGTTAGCACATAATAAGCGACATAATAGGTAATAGATAGTGTTTCCATAAACGCTAGAACATGAAGAGCAATCTTAGGGTGGTCCGATATTATAGCGTTTATTATGGTTGCTATGGTATGTGTTATATACGATAGCGATAAGTTTTGATTGCTATGGTAGAATTTTTATTATAATAGCATTTTTATTCGGTGCTATTATAATTTGTGTTATAGCTTATTTAAAACTCTAAGATGTATTTTAGCATGACTCTTTCCATACGTTGTTATTGACAGTGTTGTAGCTCAGTATATAACCTGTCATGGTTTTGGTAGCAGTCTTACAAATGCTATATAAATTGTTGTAATGGCACTACTTTATTTTAACATGAATCTTATTCAGCTATTAAAACCTGTTTTCCAGAAGCCTGACCAATAAAAATATTTAATAAATTTCAACAAAAGTCTCATACAAACCATGGTAGCCATAATACATATTCAGTGTACAAAGCAAATAAAACTTAGCAAAAAAACACATATAGTCTTATTCCATGTTGTAGGAGAACTACTAAAGAAACCCTATAAGTCTAACATAAGATCACTTTGTCTTTCGGCTACGCAATGAAAATACCAATTGCATCTTGCATACACTCTATTTCAGAAGATGGTCTCCACACCGCTGCGCTATTCACCTTCATTATATCCACCCAAACTCCAACTGCATTAGATCCTAAGGGAACAAAGTGCACAGTCTGATTTGAGTTGTTTGAAGACCAGCGTCCTTCAGCTACAACCTGCCTCTTTCCGCTAATAGACATCAACTTGCACTTCCTATTTTCCTTTATAACTTCATCTTGATTGTTACTATGCAAAGTTTACAAAACAAACCATCAAGTTATAATTAGAAAAAAACAATTAGCTAACAACTTTATACAATTTCCTTGAAAAATTACTTGAGATCTCCTAAGAGGAGATAATGCAAGTTATTGAGCTTTCTTTGCATTCGATTTAGGACAATTTGCTGGAGAACTCTGCAAGGAGACTTATTGCTTGTTGTTGGAGATTTCTTCTGAGAGACTTAGTGTTTGAATCTGGAGAATTTTGCTGAGGACTCATGGAACCTGTTGTTGATGAGTTTGTATGTACTGCTGGAGATTTTGAATTGTATGGTTGATCAGATGCTGTAGGATCCTGCAGAGGAGACCTGGAACTTGTTGCATCTCCAAGTTTATGAATGACTACTCTATCAGCAGGCCATGCCACAAAAGACTTTAGACAGTTCACAAGGTATGCCATTTCTGTCGTCGGCCTCCACAAGAATGTTTGAGGCGCAAAGACCTCATCCACAAACAATTTCACTGCATTTGGTCCTAGAGGTAGACCATTCACTAAAGCTTTCGGTTCCTGTGGCTGCCACCGGCCTTCAATAACAACTTCAGAGTTCACATGCCAATCAAGTAGTTTGCATATTTTTGTAGAATCTGTCCTTGGGCTCTGTCATATACACACATACAAGAAATGTGATTATGTTAAATATGCAAAACCAAAAAGCAAACCATTAAACTTTTGGAAATGGTATGTGAAGGGAACTTTACCCTAAGTGAAATGTCTTCAGTCTGTGGCCTCTCTTCTAAAACAACACACTTATTGACAGGCCAATCAATTAGTTTTCCAACAGCTTGCTCCATAGTAATTATATCTGGTGTAAGTCTCCAAAGAAAGACATCTAATATAATGGGAGTTTCTACCAATAATTTAACAGAAAGAAGGCCCAAAGGTATGTCATTAACAAAGTCTTCTGGATCCGCATAAAGAATGCCATCCCTCAGCAATATTATCATCAGTACCATACCAGTCAACCAAAATACACTTAGGTTGTGATTTATTGTTAACACTCTACAAATGTAAGTTAAGAAAATATGTAAGAAAATGGCTTGAAGATATGAATATCAGACAAGTGTTTTTATATAAGGTACTTACTATTGCAGCAACTGAGTTTTCACCGATATCATGGGCTTGAGTCTGAAATATAAAAAAGTCAAAACAAATATAAAAATATGATGACAAATGAAATAAGTGTCAAGTTTTTTTTTTCTTTCAGTTTAACCTATTACCTAAGTTTGGCAAGTTCATCGTGCAACTGATTTATGTTTTGTTGCATTTGTCTTTTATAAGCTAGTATTCTATACAAAATTACTAAACTGAACAAACTAGATGCATTATACCATATCTTCAGCTAATCTGAACATTCCTTTACGGCTACACGTATGAAGAATCTATTTGCTCGTCCTTTCCTTGTATTGATCACGTACAGCCTAACGGAAGTATCATTAAAATACCAATATCAAAAAAAAAAAATCACTCAAAATCCAATTAATACCTTAAAAGCTGAGCTTGTTTTGCTTTTGACAAATTTATGCCATTCTGTTGGTTCAACATTCTTCGGTCGCATATTCATTCTATGTTAGTTTCTACTAGCTTTGTTCCTAAGCTGGGTTACTTGTCTTGACTTTGATGCCCTCCATAGACATCCCATTTGCTTATGGACAGCATTCTTCTGGTACTCTTCAACAAGCTCAAACTGTGCATGCATTCACGTACCAAGAAACAATTTTAATATATAAATTTAAAAGTGTATAAAGAATGTTCAAATGAGTATAAGTAATGGATAAGTTCACCTAGATAGATTTCCATAGTACAGTCTTAACTTTCTCACTGATTTTGCGCCAATTGTCAGTAGTGACAGGAACGTGTTCACGCACTAGTGGGCCTAGGTAAGACGACATTTTGACTGGTCCCGGGCCGACAGTTTGACTGGTTCCGAGCCAACAGCTTCTCCCAAGTCTATAAATTCAACCCGTTCTCGGGCATTTGGATCTTTGGCTATGTTCTTCATCCTCGTTGGTCCTCACTGTTTCTTACGCTTAGGTTATTTTGCTTCTTATCCTTCAGACAACTCAATTTCACCTTGAGGACCATCCTCATTCTATCTTTTAGGAACATACATTTCTTCTCCATTTTGAGATTCTTTACCATCCAATGCTTCTTCATCTTGGCTTACTTCTTCATCCAGTTCTTCTCATTAAGTTCTCTTTCAGGCTGTCTTCCTTCCTCATGCAGTTCTTCAACATTTTGTTCCTCTCGGTCTTCCTGTGGCTCCTCACAATCATGTGCTAGTTGTGGAATAGTATGACCAACATATTCTATCTCTTAATCATGGTGTTGTTCATTCCTCTTCTTCCTTTTCCATGTTCCCTTCTTCGGTTGCCACATATTAATCACCCTGAAACAAATAACATTAAGTATTAGCATATCATACAAACAATCAACAACAAGAACAACAAGAACCAATCAAAATAGAATCGTATGCATATAAATGATCAATCATATAACACACAAATAAACATTCTTACTTAGTAAAATGATCAATCAGAGAACAGACAAAAAATATTCATACTTAGTAAAACACAAGAAAAAATAAAAATGGTCAGTAATCTACATTTGACACATATTCCTTCACAATCTATATGGGCATTTTGAGCTTCATCCATGTCAACTTCAATGTCAATATTTGTTGGAAATGGACCAATTTTTGAGTTTCCATTGTCAACTTCTTCTGCACCGTATCTTCTAGAAGGACCTTTTAGAACTACATACCAACTTGAAGAATCATTTTCTCTTGAATAAAATACATGCTTGGCTTGAGAAACTAATATGAACGGATCTCTCATACGTTGTTATTGACAGTGTTGTAGCTCAGTATATAACCTGTCATGGTTTTGGTAGCAGTCTTACAAATGCTATATATGTTGTAATGGCACTACTTTATTTTAACATGAATCTTATTCAGCTTCTAAAACCTGTTTTCCAGAAGCCTGATTAATAAAAATATTTAATACATTTCAACAAAAGTCTCATACAAACCATGGTAGCCATAATACATATTCAGTGTACAAAGAAAATAAAACTTATCAAAAAAACACATATAGTCTTATTCCATGTTGTAGGAGAACTACTAAAGAAACCCTATAAGTCTAACATAAGATCACTTTGTCTTTCGGCTACGCAATGAAAATACCAATTGCATCTTGCATACACTCTATTTCAGAATATGATCTCCACACCGTTGTGCTATTCACATTCATTATATCCACCCAAACTCCAACTGCATTAGATCCTAAGGGAACAAAGTGCACAGTCTGATCTGAGTTGTTTGAAGACCAGCGTCCTTCAGCTACAACCTGCCTATTTCCGCTAATAGACATCAACTTGCACTTCCTATTTTCCTTTATAACTTCATCTTGATTGTTACGATGCAAAGTTTACAAAACAAACCATCAAGTTATGATTAGAAAAAAACAATTAGCTAACAACTTTATACAATTTCCTTGAAAAATTACTTGAGATCTCCTAAGAGGAGATAATGCAAGTTGTTGAGCTTTCTTTGCATTCGATTTAGGACAATTTGCTGGAGAACTCTGCAAGGAGACTTATTGCTTGTTGTTGGAGATTTCTTCTGAGAGACTTAGTGTTTGAATCTGGAGAATTTTGCTGAGGACTCATGGAACCTGTTGTTGATGAGTTTGTATGTACTGCTGGAGATTTTGAATTGTATGGTTGATCAGATGCTGTAGGATCCTGCAGAGGAGACCTGGAACTTGTTGCATCTCCAAGTTTATGAATGACTACTCTATCAGCAGGCCATGCCACAAAAGACTTTAGACAGTTCACAAGGTATGCCATTTCTGTCGTCGGCCTCCACAAGAATGTTTGAGGCGCAAAGACCTCATCCACAAACACTTTCACTGCATTTGGTCCTAGAGGTAGACCATTCACTAAAGCTTTCGGTTCCTGTGGCTGCCACCGGCCTTCAATAACAACTTCAGAGTTCACATGCCAATCAAGTAGTTTGCATTTTTTTGTAGAATATGTCTTTGGGCTCTGTCATATCCACACATACAAGAAATGTGATTATGTTAAATATGCAAAACCAAAAAGCAAACCATTAAACTTTTGGAAATGGTATGTGAAGGAAACTTTACCCTAAGTGAAATGTCTTCAGTCTGTGGCCTCTCTTCTAAAACAACACACTTATTGACAGGCTAATCAATTAGTTCTCCAACAGCTTGCTCCACAGTAATTATATCTGGTGTAAGTCTCCAAAGAAAGCCATCTAATCTAATGGTAGTTTCTACCAATACTTTAATAGAAAGAGGGACCAAAGGTATGTCATTAACAAAGTCTTATGGATCCGCATAAAGAATGCCATCCCTCAGCAACAATATCATCAGTACCATACCAGTCAACCAAAATACACTTAGGTTTTGATTTATTGTTAACACTCTACAAATGTAAGTTTAGAAAATATGTAGGAACATGGCTTTAAGATATGAATATCAGACAAGTGTTTTTATATAAGGTACTTACTCTTGCAGCAACTGAGTTTTCACCGATATCATGTGCTTGAGTCTGAAATATAAAAAAAGTCAAAACAAATATAAAATATGAAGACAAATGAAATAAGTGTCAAGTTTTTTTTTTCTTTCAGTTTCACCTAATACCTAAGTTTGGCAAGTTCATCTTGCAACTGATTTATGTTTTGTTGCTTTTGTCTTTTATAAGCTATTATTCTATACAAAACTTACTAAACTGAACAAACTAGATGCATTATACCATATCTTCAGCTAATCTGACCATTCCTTTACGGCTACACGTATGAAGAATCTATTTGCTCGTCCTTTTGTATTGATCACGTACAGCCTAACAGAAGAATCATTAAAATACCAATATCAAAAAAAAAATCAATCACTCAAAATCCAATTAATACCTTAAAGGCTGAGCTTGTTTTGCTTTTGACAAATTTGCGCCATTCTGTTGGTTCAACATTCTTCGGTCGCAGATTCATTCTCTGTTAGTTTGTACTAGCTTTGTTCCTAAGCTGGGTTACTTGTCTTGGCTTTGATGCCCTCCATAGACATCCCATCTGCTTATGGACAGCATTCTTTTGGTACTCTTCAACAAGCTCAAACCGTGCATGCATTCACGTACCAAGAAACAATTTTAATATATAAATTTTAAAAGTGTATAAAGAATTTTCAAATGAGTATAAGTAATGGATAAGTTCACCTAGATAGATTTCCATAGTACAGTCTTAACTTTCTCACTGATTTTGCGCCAATTGTCAATAGTGACAGGTACGTGTTTACGCACTAGTGGGCCTAGGTAAGACGACAGTTTGACTGGTCCCGGGCCAACAACTTCTCCCAAGTCTATAAATTCAACCCGTTCTCGGGCATTTGGATCTTTGGATATGTTCTTTATCCTCGTTGGTCCTCACTGTTTCTTACGCTTAGGTTATTTTGCTTCTTATCCTTCAGACAACTCAATATCACCTTGAGGACCATCCTCATTATATCTTTTAGGAACATACACTTCTTCTCCATTTTGAGATTCTTTACCGTCCAATGCTTCTCTATTCTGGCTTACTTCTTCATCCAGTTCTTCTCATTAAGTTCTCTTTCAGGCTGTCTTCTTTCCTCATGCAGTTCTTCAACATTTTGTTCCTCTCGGTCTTCCTGTGGCTCCTCACAATCATGTGCTAGTTGTGGCATAGTATGACCAACATATTCTCTCTCTTAATCATGGTGTTGTTCATTCCTCTTCTTCCTTTTCCATGTTCCCTTCTTCGGTCGTCCCATATTAATCACCCTGAAACAAATAACATTAAGTATTAGTATATCATACAAACAATCAACAATAAGAACAACAAGAACCAATCAAAATAGAATCGTATGCATATAAATGATCAATCATATACCACACAAATAAACATTCTTACTTAGTAAAATGATCAATCAGAGAACACACATAAAATATTCATACTTAGTAAAACATAAGAAAAAATAAAAATGGTCAGTAATCTACATTTGACACATATTCCTTCACAATCTATTTGGGCATTTTGAACTTCATCCATGTAAACTTCAATGTCAATATTTGTTGGAAGTGGACCAATTTATGAGTTTCCATTGTCAACTTCTTCTGCACCGTATCCTCTAGAAGGACCATTTAGAACTACATACCAACTTGAAGAATCATCTTCTCTTGAATAAAATACATGCTTGGCTTGAGAAACTAATATGAACGGATCTTTAATTACACTGGTTTTAATTAACCCTTAAAATAGAAACCAAACGCTTAACAATCTTTAATTACACTGGTTTTAAGGAATCAAAAATTAAAAATTCATAAGTTCTAAATAATTATAGAATAAGAGTGAAGGAGAGTTAGTAGCGATCGGGAGTCTGGTGCTCGTTTGAGAACCATGTCGGAAGAGGATTATGGTACCTACACGAAATCAAAGAGGGAAATACGTTAGATGTTGTTAATAATTTATATGATCATAAGATGTTCAATATGGAAATTTCAAAATATTCATACCGTTCCATCAAAGTGTTAATGATAGTCAATTGTAGAAGGCCCTTCTATTCCTCTAAGTCAAGTAACCCCTAGGTAAAAAAAATAATATATATTCTCATAATTTTGTTCTATATTAATGTCTTACTCATATTTTTCTAGAAAACATGTCAACATACTGCAAAATCTTTCGATCACGAAAAATCGGAGCAAAACAAACAAATGCTTGACTAGAATTTGTTCAAAATGCCTCGACAATTCCTCAGCGGATGGTCCATAGGCAATGCATTATATGGCCCTCTTCCTTCAATTCAAACGTAACATCATTATTTAGTAAGGTTTAATTTTTTTTTGGGTCAACAATAAGGTTTAATTATATGGTGATTATAAAACTCTGAAACTTAAACTTACTCGGCATTTCTTAGCGTGAATTGGACTTTAGTGCGTGTACGTAAATACGAATAGACCTTTGAAGAGTCATCTACCCATTCAAGCTCTCCAACCCATGTTATAGCACCAACAACATCTATATGAAAAAATTCTTATAAATATAACTTAATCCCCTAAAAACAACAACCACAATTCTTCCAAATCCGATGATAGATTTCTCCACAATCTAATAATTATGTATTGTAAACAACACTTACCAATTGCATATTTATCTGAAACCGTGCCATCATTAATTCCTTGGATTGGTTTGATGATCAAGAGGTCATCCAAAGTTGGAGGATCGAAGTTTTCAGTGATTTTTGTCTCGTCAGTTATAAAAATATCATTATATGTTGGACATACTCTGTCATACTTTGGCCCTAACGAAACCCTAAAATCAGAAAAATTAAACCAACAACCTTCTTTCTGTAAAAGAAAAATGAACTCCCGGGCGTTTTTTCGAAAGCTAAAGCCTGAATCCGACTTCTCTGTTGATTATAATTAAAGGTTACAAAATGAAGTACAAAAATAAAAACATATGGATTTAAGGATGCCATGTATACCCAATAAAATGAAAGGGGTAAATTAATTCCAAGGGATAAAAAAGTAAAAGAAGAATACCGTTTCATCGGATAAAATTAATTCCAAGGGAGCATAATAGTGAGTAAAACACCACGCTCTCAAAACTTTCGCTCTAACATTCCAGCGATTATCCCTCAAAGTAATATCAGCAATTTTGTGAAATTGTGTAATTTCAGAATCGCATGTTATAAGCGGATTCATTTTGTGGATATTTATTTGAATATCGGAGAATGATAGGGAAGAGGTAGGAGAAGAAAGTGTTGAGTTTTAGGTTTATTGAAATAAATACTCTGTAACTATTTTAACTCGACACGCAACAGTTGCGACTTTACATTAAAATCCACTTACTCATTTTGGGCTTTTCCCGAATGATTACATGAGAATGACCCATGTTTGCTTTTGTTTCATAATCTCTAACTATTATGCGTTGAATTTACCATAACAAACTGATTTTTCATAATCCTCTTAGCTGAACGAATACATTCTTCAAAAGGGAACATGTTCTCGATCGGTTAATAAGTTTATGAAATAAATTTTAATTAATGTTTAATACTCATTCTTTATCTTTTTAATTTTTGGATATCATGGAATACGAGTAATATACTTAGTTACTAAAGATAACCAAGTTGACAAGAAAAGTAAATACTAGAGAAAACCATAAATAAAGTGGGGGTTATAAAAACAAATTTAATTTAAATTCATAAACCATAAGTATGTTCTTCACTTCGAAAATCCAACAAACCATACCCAACATTATTAACATATAGGAGGCTTAGGATACCTGAACCAAAAAAATCAATGGTTAAAACAATAAAACATAAGATCATAAAAATACACAAACATCTACACTATATGATTATGAGTTGTGAGATAAATACCTCTGGACAAAAATCACGAAACTCTTCAACTTATATGCATCAAAGTGTATCTTAGAAACTAGTTGAATGACCTCCAACCTCACCAACTCTAATCAACAAAGAAATTTTAATTATTTGTCATTTTACCTAACTGGAACAATTTAAAAAAAAAGCTTTGATGTTTCATCATACCACCAATGTTGTTGGCGATATTAAAGCACTTGAATAAGCAGAACAATATCCCATTCGGACTTTTACCCCATGCTCTAACCAGCTTAACAGCAAGATCACCATTGGCCACACAATCCAATGACTCGTTTCAGCTTCTAGGCATTTTAAGAATATTGTACATGAAATTAAGTGATGTTATACTTACTCCAAATCTCTGTTTCTGAATTTTACTTGAAGTCGCCTCCAAAATAAGTTTCAGGATCATTTGCAGTAACCACTGTATCTCTTACGAAGCCAACAATTCCAAGCACAACACCAATCAAATCTATATCACAAACTAATAAACATAACAAAAAAATCCATAACAAAATCATATGAAAACAGTAATGACCCATAAAACTTGTAACCTTAAGTCTAAAAACTATACCGATTGGATATGTGCTAGTAATAATGCCATTTGAAACACCACGTATAGGCTTCAACTCTAAGTAGTACTGGCCATAAGGAAACAAAACAAAATAACACAAGATCAACTAACAGATTCTAATGAATGAAATATGAATGGTTAGGTTTTAAGTCTGATATGGCCGTGATCTAGCAGGTGCTGTTATGGAAATAAGATGCAATCCTAAACAAATTATGATTCAAAATGAGATTGCTTATGGAGCAGAACAAATTGACACAAACAAATGATTTATCCATGATGCACAAGTAAGATCATAATATGGATGGTCAATTTTGAAACTGATGCAATGAAGAACAGATGCATGTGATCATTGTTGGAAGTTTCGGTTGATACTGATTCAATTCTCATATTGATATCAACCTAAACATGCATTAGATCTAGGTGTTCTTATTTAGAAACATTAGATCTCACCTTTTACCTGTTTGTTTGCAGCGGAATTGAGAACAGGTCAATGATCAGGGAGATACACCGAGAGATGGATCCTCCAAAGGCTCACACACGCAATCACAGGAAACTGGCTGCTAGACCACGAGGAAGAGAGGCGCAGGGAGAGGAGAAAAACGGCGCTGGGTGTTAGGGTTGGAAGGAAAAACAGACTCAAGTTTTATTCATAAAACTTGTCTAATTCCTTTTGGGCTTTATGGGCCCAAATACCAATCTGATTAAATTCCATTTAATCAGACCCATTAATTCTTCTCTCTTAGTACGACAAATGCCTAGCACTTTTGTCGTACTTCTGCTAAGCCGTTCCAACATTATTTCCTGCTAGCTTAAGCGTGTGACCCATATGGGATCATACAATAAAGGCAATAAGTCCAAGACTTATAGATCATGAGCGGACTCTAGCAAGCCATCATGACCCCCAGTATTGTATGACTTATGTCTGATCACTGACATACTCTTACGTTATAGAGACAGTACAGAGATTGCTGGACACAATTCCAACAATCTCCCACTTGAACTGGAATCTCTGTATTCATAATCCCTTTCGTCTCAATATCTCGATTAGTCATAAGGCAAGATTAGTGTCATCCTTATAAAGCCTAATCATGTTCATCGGACTCTGATTTGATACTGACAATACAAACGACTCGGGAAAGTCCGTTTGAGCATGGCCATGCGTTTTCCAGTATTCAAATCTCCGATTGGCCTAGAGATATTCACTCCATTTATATTGGAGGGACAAATCCCATCTTGTTCCATCACTGTAAACTACTCGTTTCATGATGCACCCAAACAAGGTCCTTATAGCTATCGCAGAACGATAGCGTTAGACAATGATCAAAGTGCATCAGTCCATATGCAGTCACATGCATGCGAACTCAGGTCTAAGGACTATACTCTATAGTCGTAGTAAGAATCTCTTATGACACAGATATAAATATCCTGAAGAGTTCTTATTAGCGGGTCTTGTCCGGTCGTATGTTCCCAACATACACCTATGTACTGACTTTGATGCCGAGCATCTATGACACACTGAGACTTTGTCATAAGTCACGTACCAATCCAGTCTTACACGGTTGTTGGTGTTCCAATTTCAACAACCTTCGACTAGGGACAGGATGATATAAAACATTTATCAAATATAGGATCTCATGATCAAGCTAAATGACTTCGATGACTCAAGATCAAATCATTTACTTCGATGACCTATAAAATGGTTCATATCATTTTGGAACGATTATTTCATCACAGTTAAAATAATCTTGAAATAATAATTTCATTAAAACATAAATAATGATGTTTTACAAGAACATATCAAATAACTAAAATAAAGCTCACAAAACTCCCACTTAAATTTAGATTACATTTCAATGTTTCTAATGCCTACAGCTTCAGTCAGGAACTCGAGCTTAGGCCTTGGGAGTGGCTTTGTCAATGGATCAGCGACATTATCATCTGTCGGAACTCGGCTGATCTTGACTTCCTTTCTATTAATGATGTCACGTATCAAGTGATATCTTCTTTGAACATGCTTGGATTTCTGGTGTGATCTTGGTTCCTTTGCCTGAGCTATAGCACCATTGTTGTCACAAAACAGTGCCAGAGGCTCAGCCGCATCTGGTATCACACCTAGTTCCATAATGAACTTTCGTATCCAAACAGCTTCCTTCGCTGCTTCTGAGGCGGCGATATATTCAGCTTCTGTAGTGGAATCAGCAACGGTGTCCTGCTTGGAGCTTCTCCAACTTACTGCACCGCCATTCAGACAAAAGACATAACCGGACTGTGACCGGAAATCATCTGTGTCTGTCTGGAAACTTGCGTCCGTGAATCCACTGACTTTAAGCACATCACTTCCACCGTACACTAAGAACTTATCCTTAGTATGTCTTAGATACTTCAAGATATTCTTTACGGCAATCCAATGGTTTTCACCTGGATTTGACTGGTATCTACTCGTCATGCTCAATGCGTAAGCAACATCAGGACGAGTACAGATCATGGCATACATGACAGATCCTATTGCAGATGCATAAGGAATATTCTTCATGCGCTCTAGCTCAGCAGCCGACGTAGGGCTCTGCTTCTTGCTTAGCGTTGTGCCATGTACCATTGGCGTGAAGCCCTTCTTGGAATCTTTCATGCTGAATCTGTGTAGGACTTTGTCAATGTATGAGTCTTGACACAAGCCTATCAGCCTCTTAGGTCTATCCCGATAGATCCTAATTCCAAGAACGTATGCGGCTTCACCCATGTCTTTCATGGAAAAACAACTTCCAAGCCAGTCTTTTACAGACTTCAGCATTGGAACGTCGTTTCCGAGAAGCAGTATGTCATCAACATACAGAATAAGAAAAACGATTTTGCTCCCACTAGTTTTCTTATACACGCATTGTTCTTCTTCGTTTTTGATAAAGTCAAATTGCTTGATCGCTTCATCAAAACGAAGATTCCAGCTCCTCGATGCTTGCTTCAATCCATAAATGGATTTATGAAGCTTGCATACTTTCCCAGCATTCTTTGGATCTATGTAACCGTCAGGTTGCGTCATATACACATCCTCTTCCAGAATACCATTCAGGAAGGCGGTTTTCACGTCCATCTGCCAAATTTCATAATCATGAAAAGCTGCAGTTGCTAGTAGAATCCGAATAGATTTCATCATAGCCACCGGTGAATAGGTTTCATCGTAGTCCACACCGTGAACTTGTCTGAAACCTTTTGCCACCAACCTGGCTTTATAAATCTGGACATTTCCATCCACGTCAATCTTCTTCTTGAAGATCCATTTGCACTCGATGGCTTTTACACCAACGGGTAAGTCAACCAACGAAAATACTTGGTTGACTGACATGGAGTCCATTTCGGAATCAGTGGCCTTGCGCCACTTAGAGGAATCTGGGCCCATCATGGCTTGATTGAAGTTCGATGGTTCATCACCATCAATGATCAAAAGATCATGACAGTCAGTCACGAGGAATCCCTGATATCTCTCGGGTTCGTGACGGATCCTCCCGGATTTTCGAACTTCAGGTACTACAGGTTCAGGCTCTACAATTTCTTGTAGATCCTCCTGCTGCTCTTCCTCATTAGGTTGAGCAGTATCCTGTTCATCTTGAATTTCTTCAAGCAGTACCTTACTCCCACTGTCTTTCTTAGAGAGAAATTCTCTCTCAAGAAAGTTACAATCCCGGGCAACAAAGATCTTGTTCTCGGAACGTAGATAGAAGTAATAAGCCTTGGTTTCCCGTGGATAACCAATGAAGTAGCATTTATCAGATTTTGGTGTAAGCTTATCTGAGATTAATTTCTTTACATAGGCTTCACAACCCCAAATTCTTAGATAAGACAGCACTGGAGCCACTCCAGTCCATAATTCATATGGTGTCTTTGCTACTGCTTTTGATGGCGCTCTGTTTAGAGTGAACACTGCTGTTAGCAGAGCATATCCCCAAAGGGATATTGGAAGGTCTGTGTGACTCATCATAGATCGAACCATATCCAATAAGGTCCGATTTCTCCTCTCAGACACACCATTCCATTGAGGTGTTCCAGGAGGAGTGAGTTGGGATACGATCCCACACTCTCTCAGATGATCACTGAATTCTTGGCTTAAGTATTCTCCTCCTCGGTCGGACCGAAGAGCCTTAATGCTTTTGCCAAGTTGGTTCTGTACTTCATTTTGGAATTCTCTGAACTTTTCAAAAGATTCAGACTTATGTTTCATCAAATAAACATATCCATACCTACTGAAATCATCAGTAAAGGTAATGAAGTACTGATAGTTTCCTCTTGCATTAGTGGACATTGGGCCACACACATCAGTGTGTATCAGGCCCAATAAGTCACTGGCCCTCTCGTTAGGTTTATTAAAGGGGGCCCGTGTCATTTTGCCCATCATGCATGATTCGCATTTCTCACATGACTCAAAGTCAAATGAGCCAAGAAGTCCATTCGAATGGAGCCTCTTGATGCGTTTCTCGCTGATGTGCCCTAAACGACAATGCCATAGAAACGTTCGGTTTTCCTCATTAGGTTTAAACCGTTTTGTATTAATGTTATAAATTGGCGCGGATTGATCGAGTATGTAAAGCCCATTCGTAAGAGGGGCAGAACCATAGAACAGATTGTTGCGATTGAAGGAACATAATTTATTCTTAACTGAAAAATCATAACCTTCCAAATCCAACAAAGAAATTGAAATAATATTTCTGCTTATAGCAGGTACAAAATAACAATTATTAAGTTCTAAAATCAATCCCGAAGGTAAAGACAACAAGTAAGTTCCTACAGCTAGTGCTGAAACTTTCGCTCCATTCCCAACTCGTAGTTCCACTTGTCCTTGCTTCAGCCTTCTACTGTTGCTGAGTGCCTGCATATTAGTACAAATATGAGCCCCACAACCAGTATCCATGACCCATGAGGTATTATCAGAAGTAGTTGTATTAACTTCTATAACAAAAATACCTGATGAAGAAGTCTCGAAAGTCTTCTTCTTTAATTCCTTTAGACCTTCCTGGAATTTCTTGCAATCTCTTCTCCAATGCCCCAGTTCTTTGCAGAACCTGCACATGTCAGTAGGCCCAGCCTTGGACTTGGGCTTGGGCTTTGGCGTGTCCTTGTCCGCGACTTGGACACCCTTGGCCTTTCCCTTATCCTTAGCAGAAGACTTCTTAAACCCCTTGCCCTTTTGTACCATAAGTACATTGGGGTCCTTGGCGGGTTTCTTCAAGTTGGGCTCTGCAGTCTTGAGCATTCCGTGAAGCTCAGGCAGTGTCTTACTCAAGCCATGCATGTTAAAGTTCAGAATGAACTGATCATAGCTTGCAGGTAAAGACTGCAGAATGATGTCGCAGGCAAGTTCCTGGCTGATTGGGCAGTCGAGTTTGTGAAGATGATCGAGATAACCCATCATCTTCAACACATGAGGACTCACTGCCGCATTCGCAGCCAACTTACAGTCCAAGAGGTTCTTAACTGTCTGGAACCTCTCGGTCCTAGCCTGCTCCTGAAAAAGCGATTTCAGGCTTGCCATGATCTCGATTGGAGACAATACACTTTCGAACTGTTTTTGCAGCTCAGGAGTCATTGTCACCAACATCAGGCAATAAACATCATTTTCATCTGACGAATGCTTTTCCCAAGCATTGTGCAGAGTCCTGGCAGCATTGGCAAGAGGCCTCTCGGGGAGGGGATCTCGAAGGACATAATCCTTCTTCTCCTGCTTGAGGACCAGCCTCAAGTTCCTTGACCATGTCAGGAAGTTCGTTCCAGTCAGCTTCTCCTTCTCGAGAACAGACCGGATCGAGAATGTGTTTTGAGTGCTTGTAGTAGTCATATCTGAAATATATAAATAAAAAGGTTATTAGTTATATGTTCAAAATGATTAATCTCGTATTAAAGTATAATATGATTAATCATGCATTATATTCAATAACATAAGTTACCCTCAATAGAATATAATGATTCCAAGATCCACATATAACTAAGATCAAAGTGGGCCACTGGCCATCATCCAACCTTAGCTTATATCGGTAAGCCCTATATCGGCTAATTATATCCGTGATATAACTCTTGGTTGTGAATCTGGGCCCGAGGCCCAATCCACTCTGATGTCTCAAGGCCCGGGACTCCCGATGGCCTAGTCAAGAAAACCGGACTATACAGTCATGTAATCATTAATGTCTGGGACTCCCAATGACATTTATGAATCACAAACCGTCTTACCCACGCAAAAACAGACATCCTCACACTGTAAGGCCATGAATGCAATTGAATGGGCTTTGACAGCTGACATAGCCTGGACAAGACATCCAACGCTTGATATTATTTGAGGTTCGTAGGTTTATTAAAAAAATATTCCCAAAATAGAAGATTACTATTTCGGGAAACTTTCTATTTATGGAAACCTACTATTTTTGGAAACTTTCTAAAATTGGAAACTTCTTTAAAATCCAAAACCCGCAAATTCAGAAACTTCTATTTTAAGAAACTTTCTAATTATAAAATTTCGGAAACTTTAATTTAAAATCGACTTTATAATATTATAAAATAAATTTTAAATTTATCTGAAGAAAGACTCAATTAACTGGCCCAATTGTTTTAACTTCTTGGCCCGAGGCCCAAGAATTGGTCCATGTCCAAGACATGACCCAATTGTCCAATTAATTGACATAACCGGTCTGGTTCATTAAAACTGGTCTAACCAAGTTTTAATTACTACGATGACCACAATTGTCAACCGGTTATTTACTAAACCGGAATCTCTCAATTTATTTGGTCCAACCAAATCAAATTAGAAATTCCCGGTTTAGGCACTAAATCCAATATTTCTTTCGACATTGGATTTCTTATTCCGGTTTAACCAGATTTAATAAAATTATTAAAATCTGTTTATTAAACCAGAACGATTTATTTTTAATTAAAATTTTGAACCGAACCAGCTAACCGAAATTGAACCGGCCCATCTCACCCAAAACCCTAACCGGCCAGGCAAGAGCCGTCCAGCCGCAAGCCGCATGCTCGATCCAAGATCGAGACGCTCGGATTGCCGGACGGGACGCTTGCGTTTTGATCGGGACGGTCGGACGAGCTCGGGACAGGCGGGACGATCGTGGGACGGTGCTGGCCGAGTCATCCACGAGCGAGCCACGATCCGGACAGCATGAAGCCTCACGCGATCGAGCAAGCATGGCGACGATCGGGACGTGAGAGAAGGCGGAAAGGGACGATCGTGATAGGGACGCGATCCGTCTTACGATCGGGACGACCCGCGATCGCGACGCGATCGATCCATCGATCCGACCCAACCGGCCATTCTCTCGGCCAATCAACAAACCCGAGTCATATAGCTCGGTTTGTGATTTCTGTGTTTGTTTAGAGTTCAATTCTGATTCTTAACTGTTTTATCTTATCAATAATTGATTCAAAAACAATTCTAAACAGATTTAACAACCTAAACAATGAATCTAAAACAAGAAACCTAAGAACCAATGGCTCTGATACCACTGTTGGAAGTTTCGGTTGATACTGATTCAATTCTCATATTGATATCAACCTAAACATGCATTAGATCTAGGTGTTCTTATTTAGAAACATTAGATCTCACCTTTTACCTGTTTGTTTGCAGCGGAATTGAGAACAGGTCAATGATCAGGGAGATACACCGAGAGATGGATCCTCCAAAGGCTCACACACGCAATCACAGGAAACTGGCTGCTAGACCACGAGGAAGAGAGGCGCAGGGAGAGGAGAAAAACGGCGCTGGGTGTTAGGGTTGGAAGGAAAAACAGACTCAAGTTTTATTCATAAAACTTGTCTAATTCCTTTTGGGCTTTATGGGCCCAAATACCAATCTGATTAAATTCCATTTAATCAGACCCATTAATTCTTCTCTCTTAGTACGACAAATGCCTAGCACTTTTGTCGTACTTCTGCTAAGCCGTTCCAACATTATTTCCTGCTAGCTTAAGCGTGTGACCCATATGGGATCATACAATAAAGGCAATAAGTCCAAGACTTATAGATCATGAGCGGACTCTAGCAAGCCATCATGACCCCCAGTATTGTATGACTTATGTCTGATCACTGACATACTCTTACGTTATAGAGACAGTACAGAGATTGCTGGACACAATTCCAACAATCATATGGTTTGAAAATGATGATTAATCAAAGAAAATGACCAAACAAAATGTGAACTATAAAAGATAACAACTTGCAGACTAACAAATTTCAAATCGAAACATAAATCAGAAGCTGAACAATAAAATGCACAGAAAATGACTGAATGTTATGATCAAGTAAATGAATGATAGATTGGTGATCTGGGATGAAATGGGTATATGAAAATGATGATAACAATGATAGAAGAGAACAAACACATTAGATCTTCAAAAATGCAATGAATCTCACAAAACAGAAGATGAAGTGTCAAAGTGTTCATGAACGAAATACTTAACTTCTCAAGAAGCTCTGATACCACTTAATGAGATCTTCCCTAAGAATGAAGCTTGAGAAGTTAAGAAAGGATAGATTTGGATTGTGTCCGTGATGATGGGTCAAGTTAGAATGATAGAAATGGTTTGCTCAAGGATCTCTAAACACCACTTAACCTCCTTTGGATATTACACACCAAATTCCACTGAGGTTATTGCTGGATATGACACACCAACAAAGAATTGATCCAAGCTTTATAAAAAATATTTTGATTAAACAGTTGGATGGTTTTCAAAAATGGGATACAAGGATATTTTTTTTAAAAGGCTGCACGAATATCACTTATTACATCTAAAAAAAGAAAAGCAATAAACACACAGTTGAAGTTGAAATTTGGCTCCATAATCTTCATGCACGAAATCAGTCTTCAAATGAGCTTGAATGGGATGGATCAACAAATGTACAAGATGAGAAATGATACTTAAGCCTAATTAAAAACTTTGCCAAGAAAATCCAATGAAACAAAACTTGGTCAAGAGAAAAAGAGTGCACGCATCACTTAGTTAATTGTTGATGCTTGTATCAAAACCAAAGTTGTTCGAATAACTTTTTCCTTTTCCATGCTTAAGTGTTTACGCATTTCTCCAATGTCTCGGTTGAATAATTTAGCTCTTGCACAACATACTCATCCTTTTGGTATTGTTAGAACGTCCTCTATTCCATGTGTATCCTCAGCTACAAGCTCGACATCATCTGGTTCAAGCTCTGCTCCATACTCATTTTAATCCTCACTAGCCACATCCATGATCATATCATTTTCCTTATTCTAATTATTAAAAATTGTAATGAATGTGTTTGAGTTGTCGTCTATCATGATAATATTGTGGGTGAAGAAAAAAAAATTAATTTATCAATAAAAATATTGTCTTGCAAAAATAATTTTGAATATAAAATTGGTTATACGTAAATTATGTGGTTGTCTTGTAGAGTCTCAATACTTGTCTCATGATTATAGCATATCTCATTACCTCTAACTAATTTATATGAATCTCTATTTTTGGTAAGTATGGTTAGTGTCTTCATATATATCCTAGTTGTACAGAATGTGAAATATACAAAAAAAACATTCGCTTCTTTCATTTTATATTTTCTTTGTGACATGTATCATAGCCTAAATATTATTTCTCTTGAAATGTTTGTTATCTTAAACCAGAACCTGACAATCTGAACCTGAAACTGAACGATGACGAAACTCGTGGATGTTTTTCGATGTATGATATCTCTCAATGACCTTACGCATCTAACAATCCAATAGCACTCATGTCTCATCCTTTGTTCTGTGGGAAAAGTATGACGAGTGGTCATGTAGCCTCAAGACCACTATCTGGTCAAGGAAGATTTTTGGATTTCTTAATTGTACCATAGGACGACGCGGTTGATTCACCTGATTATGAAGACTGGACAACTTTCAATGTTCTCCTTGTCACATGGATTAAGATGACCATATACTCTCATCTCCGTTCGAATCTCACATCAGGATGATGTCAAAGATCTATAAGAACATATGCGGAAGCGGTTCTCTGTTTTTAGTAAACCTCAAAATCAACAAGTTGCATATGTAACTGATACACACGCGATTTCACATTCTCTCTAAATCTCACCGATGGATTTTATGTTGATGTCTCTCTCACTCTTTTGCACTCAAATAAACTTATGAAGGAAGGAGGAAGAATAGTAAAGCGAAAGCGAATGAGCCAATATTTTAATAAACATGTGGGTTTATAAAATGTTGTATGAGTTGAAAAAAAATGGACATGGGCCAATAAAATTGGTGTAGCTTTTTTTGCTCTCCAAACTTAAGTGGGAACTTAATTTGTTCCACATTTGAAGTAAGCAAAGTTTTGGAGTCTTTCTATCTCCTATATATAGAAACTCATCTCTCTCTCAAGAATATATCTTCTCATATATCTTTCTTAACTCAAAAACTAGCAATCTCTCTATGTCTTCTTTCTTCTACCAAACGTAAGTCCGAGAGTATTCGTAGATTCTAAGTTCGCAGATTCTTTGATCGAGTGCTATGATCTTAGTCTCAAAGCGGTTGTATCCTGAGATTCATTATCTCATAAAACCGTTACACTGTGGGAGATATTTTGAATTAAGGAAAGAGATCACCTCGCCTCCGCTTAATTGTTTTCCTTAATCGTGTTTCCATCAGTTTTCTAAACAGTTTTTTGTTTGTATCCGTATTTTTGCGGTCCTACAAGGTATAGATGAACACTTTTCAATGTAGATAACATCTCTCTTTAAGATTGGTGTTTTAAATTCACTAACGAGATTTGCTTGTACATAATATTTTGATAATCAACAAGAATAGAGAAGTGAAGAGAGTGATCGACAACTTTGTAACAAACTCCTCTCTCCTTCTTAATTCTTTAAACCGCGAGTTGGACTAGCTTTTAAATCACATGTAGCACAACTTGTCCTCTATATTTTGTTTTGTCTCCTAGGCTTGAAACACGTCCCAATAGCTCATTATCAAGTTTAGAGTAAGCATAGATCTTAGACATGAATGTGAATTTAAACCATTTTTCACAAATCTCCACTTTGTTATAATTCCCCTTTTCCTCATGTATAAATCCTACAATAACAGTGAATTCCGATCTTGGTATCGATGAGCTATTTCCTTCGAGCCCGTCTTTCTTCAGTCTCTCACTTGACTTCGAAATGCTGATTCCTTAGTTGTATCTTTAAATTCCAGCAGCTGCTCATGTTCTCAAGTAATCCACGACAAGATCCGCTTGAGCTCGTCATCTTTCTCAATCACCATTGACACGACTTAGATGAAGAATTCAAGCTTTTATCACCTTTAGCGTGCGCAAACAATCGTTGAACTTCTCTCTAGGTAAAACCTTCGTTAGCATATCCACAAGATTAACTGATGTGTGAATTTTTCACAATCTTCACCTATATCCATCTGCTATTACATCTCTAATATAATTCCATTTGACATGTATGTGCTTAGTTCTTTTGTGAAACATTTAATTATTGGCTAGGTTGTTAGCACTATGAGATTTGCAGTACAACATAATTTTCTCACACATAAATTTCAGCCATACTGCTTTACTGCTTAATTTTGATATTGCAATGTATTCTGCATCGTATTTGATATTGCCACAAATATTTGTAGACATATCTCCAAATTTTTGGTGTTACCACCCACTATGAAGACACACACAATAATATATCTTCTCATATTTTGATCGGTAGCATAATCCGAATCGAAGTACCCTTTTACTTTGAAGTTTGATTTTTTGTGAATGTTAAGTTTACTCCTAGTGGTCCCTGGCGCCACTTCTTCACTGCGTAGAATGAACGCATGGCAAGATGACTTGGTAGGAGGTGGACTCATGACACTCCAAGTTAGTATAGAGCAAATACATGATGTAATGGCCCGAAACCTGGTCCATTAATTTTTTTTTTATGAAAGGGAAAAAGAAAAGCCCAGTTCATGCCCAAGCTCATTTTCTTACCCTCCAGTCCCTCCTTATAAATATGTGTCTCCTCTTCTAGAAAAGTGTGAAGAAGATACCTCCAGCGAAGCCCTGCCTCTGTCCTGTCGCAACCACCACCTCCTGAACCTAGATCTAGGGCTCCTCTATCGTTTGGTGTTGAAGGTAACCCGGTAAACCCATTTTCAGATATGTTTTCTCTTAGCATGAACACTAAAACTTCATATCTTTTTATCCGTGATGAATATGGGAAATCCGAGACGACAATCGCGTTTCTCTCGACGAGATGAAGCCGTAGGCGTCAACAATTGTCCCGCAGGCCACAGTACGTGCCCACAATCGCCAGAAGAATTTTCAAAAGTGTTTGCGAAAGTTTAAAAGATGTTACATTGCGAAATGATTTTTCAAGCACCAACTATATCATAGATTGTTCTCTGCGTTGGTCCTAGTCTACTTAGATTTTCCTTGCAGGTTGTGGTCGGTGCCCTTAAACCTCAGTGGTGTTACTGCGTATAAGATGTGTGCCGAGATGTATGTCGTGATGTGTGCCGTTGAGGTGTATGTTGAGATGTATGTTACGTTGCGCACCTACAGGGTAGCGGACACTATTGAGGTGTGTGTTGGGGTTATCACGTGTTTGGAGTGTTGTCCAACCAAGCGTGCTAAGGCGATAAGGATGTGGGGATGTTCACCAGAGAGACTAATGTGGGAGTGTAGTAGAGAGCTGCAAGAGTTACAGGAAGTGTTGAAGGAGTATCAGAAGGCGTTGTAGGAGCTGAAAGGAGTGCTGCAGGAGGTGCAAGAGGTTGATGGAAGACCAGATTGCAAGCAGGCCATTTGGAAGTGGTAGTGTTCCAATTGGAGTAAGCGTTAAGAGTTGTTTGTGTTGTTGGTTCACAAGGAGCATTTGGAAACTGCCAAATCTATTCTATGTATGAAATCTTGGAATCAGATTTGTGACATCAACTTCAATGGGTTATGGATGGCTCGTTTGAAGTATGATCAAGCCGGAAGCTAGAGAAGATCTTCGTGGTACGGCAGGCTCGAGATTCAATGGTGGAACTGGAAAGGAAACGGTCTGTCTTGGAGTTCTTTGTGGATTACAGGAGCAGCTAATGGAGCTCTTCAAGAGGGAAAGGAGATCACAAAAGCGTTTGGGAAGACGGAGCTGTGCATCGGGAATTGCCTAGCAAGACGGGCTCATGTTTGTTGCAAGCGCAAGAGGACAAAGCTAGTTACTGGAAATGGAAATCCAATGAAAGAGTGTTAGGAAAACACTATGGCAGATGGGAGAGAAGCTGCAAGGGAGAGAAAACCCAAAGGATGGTGCTTGGAAAACACCATAACAGGATCACAAGGTAGGAAACCTTGGGTGGAAGTCAGATTGGATGCCGGTTTGGGAATCAGAGTGCGATGCGGAAGCGTGGTGGGTCGTTTCCCACAAGTCAAGTAGCCATTATGGACATGGTTAGCCTCATTGTTCACCAAGGATAAGCAAGGATGTCTACTTGTGTGACAGTCAACGCCATAGTGCACGGTAATGGAGAACCGTCACAGAGAATCCATTTGGAAGTGGATGATACATTGTGGCACGGTAATGGAAACCGTTGAGGAGAATTGGTACAAAAGCGGAGCATTTTTTTCTAAATGTTGGAAATATTAGCTATGACACTGGTCGCTCCCTTTGTCATATTTCTAAGCGTCAGTGTTGACCCGTCTCAAGGACCGAGACGGTAACTTGTTCGGCTCAAGCGGCATAAGTAATGTTATAATGGACTTCTTCCTAAAAATGGAAACTGGAAATGTAAACCACCTCATCAAGGAAACCGACCCTAATGGACGTGGGGGGTTGTAAGAGGTATTCATAAGACAATTCAGAGGGTGTTGTTCACATGGTAACGATGAGAAGTACACTTCAGAGCATGGTTTGAAATAAGGGGGGGGGGGGAGAAGCAGTCTTCAGGATTCAAGGACAAGTCCTTTTCAAGCGGGTAAGCGACCAAGTTTAGTTTCGGTTCAGCGAAGTTTGCGGAGTGGCTGTTGGTAAAGACTTGTACTGGACAACTCTCGCTGCAGAATTCAGGACAAATTCTTTTTTAAGGGAGGGAGAATTGTAGTGGCCCGAAACCCGGTCCATTAAGTTTTTTTTTATGAAAGGGAAGAAGAAAAGCCCAGTTCAAGCCCTAGCCCATTTCCTTCTCCCAAAACCCTAGGCTCCCTCCTTATAAATATGTTCCTCCTCTCTTATAAAAGTGTGAAGAAGATGCCTACGACGAAGCCCTGCTCCTGTCTTGTCACAACCACCACATCTTAAACCAAGATATAGGACTCCTCCATCGTTTGGTGTTGAAGGTAACCCGGTAAACCCATTTTCAGATATGTTTTCTCTCAACCCGACCACTAAAAGCTTCATATCTTTTTATCCGTGGTAAATCTGGTTAATCCGAGATGCGCCCGCAATCGCCAGAAGAAGATTGGCCGAAACCTCACGCACCGCCGCACGCACCGTAGGAAGTCGCCACGCGCTGTAGGAAGTCGCCACGCGCCGCCAGAGGTCCGCTGTCACGCGCCGCAACGCACCACCTTCGCCTCCGACTGGAGCCGCCGACTGTCGCCGGAGATTCGTCGGAGCACCGCCGTATGCCGCCGCCGGAGCTGCCCTCGACGTCGCCGGAGCCACCATTGCCGGAGCCGCCGCCGACCGCTGCCGAGTCCACTCGCTGTCGACCGGGTCGACTCGGTCCGGCTGGCTAAACTGGGTTGACTAGTCTGGTTTGGTCCGGTTTAACTAGGTTTGGTCCTATCCCTTTTCCAATTTCTATTTGATTTCCGGTTTAGCTGGTTCAGTCCGGTTTCCAATTCCAATTCTGGTTTAATCCGGTTTTCAATTTAATTTCCTGGTTTAGTTTGTTTAGGATTTGTTTAAGGTCAATTGGGAAAGTTATAGATTGGGCCCGGTTTGGTCTGGGTTTGAGTCTTGGTTGACCGGGTTGACTGATTGACTTTGACCTGACCGTTGATTTTCAGTCAACTAATCTTTAAGTAGTCATAACTTGTTCGTCCTTAAACCGATTCAAGCGAAACGAAAGCCTAGTCACCTTTTTCCGTCCTCCTTCTATTTATGAAGTCCGTTCAGACGATTGGAATTCCTAAATTATGCTTTTGTCCTTCTTTGGCAAAGGTGAGGACTTAACGTGATCCCTTCTTACTTCATTTCAATTTCGGGCACGAGTCCCCTGTTAATAGAGTCTTTCCTAGGTAGCTTAGGTTTAGTGTTGATCTCGATGTGATTGATGGAACGTAGAACCGCTAGGGTATCGCTTAAACCGAAAACATTGTATATGCTTGAAGGCTTGTCTGTTTAGTTGATTGTGCTAGGCGCTTGTGCCAGTCATCTATACAGTGGCACGTGGCTGAGACCGAAGAGGAAAAGTCATGTGCTCTGAAGGTCGTCGGGAGAGGTGTGACGCGCCTTCCCAAAGGAGTGGTGTGATATGTGGCCTGCGCGCGGTTGTGGTGGTGTTTCTGTGTGAGCGATAGTTGTGTAGGTTATTTGTTTGAGGCCTCGGGCGTGTGTGCAAGGTGTTATTAGCTAGGTACTTGTTTCTCTAGTTTTGTGGCGTAAACCGAGATCGCGGGTTCCTTGGATCCGCCCTCACTGGGTAATTGTGTTTTGAAACAATTACTCAGTCCTCTTTCCTTTCACGTCCTTTTTCCTCGTAGGTCCGGATGCAAGATTGACCGATTGCTTGATGTTATTGGTGGATTTGAATCGAAGGAAGCGCGCGGGTTCCTGGGACCAATGATAAGCCAGCCCGGTTGGACCGTTTCCGGCTCGACGGGTGCCCTAACGCTGCGTTTTCGGTCCGCCGGGAAACGGGTGTTACACATGAACCCAAAATCTGACCCAAACCTGATAAAACAAAATTGATTATATTCGAGTTTGATTCTAGAAAATAATAGATAGAGCTTAAGGCTATGTATTTCGAGTATCGGCTAATACAATATCCTAACTTAAAATTGAACTAGTACTAAAAACATGAAATTAAATCAACTCTTTAATCTCTTTTCATCTTTACTTTGGGTAATTTGTATATATAATTTAATACTTTTGGGGAGATTGGTTAGGTTTTATATCACGGCTTTTGGTTAATTCCAATATTTTTGAGTACTTTCAAATATTTTTAGGTAGTTTTATACTTGGGTTTTCAGATAGTTCAGATATTGTTGAATACTTTAATATTTCTAAGTAGTTTTTTTTAACAAGATACAAATAATTTAATGATATTCCGTTATCCAAATTGATGGTTCCAGGCCAATATGGAAACAATATAACACCCTGATGCGAGAACTCCGTGCAAGCTTGACCACTATCAAATTAATCATGTGTGGTATATGTTTGAGGTCGAATGTCCTATAAGACTTTTCCACTTGGATTGAGAAGGTTGGCTATTCTGATTGTTCAAACATTATATTCACCAGTTCTAAACAGTCCGTTGCAGAGGTGATATGAGGTGGTCTAAAATACTTCATGCATTCCATATCCCAAGTTAATGCTTCGAATTCAGCGTACAT
Organism: Orychophragmus violaceus; assembly: GCA_030180135.1. Taxonomy (NCBI): domain Eukaryota; kingdom Viridiplantae; phylum Streptophyta; class Magnoliopsida; order Brassicales; family Brassicaceae; genus Orychophragmus; species Orychophragmus violaceus. Next base: position 46,061,324 of record CM058229.1, on the reverse strand, counting down.
TGGTGATAGATTATTTTATATTCATTGACCCCATCATAACATTCACACCACCGTCGTAGCTGATATTCCAACCTTGTCATGAGTACATATCACCTTCCTTCTATGAGTCATCTAACAAACTCCATTGTCCTTGTTTAATTATATTATTTTCTGAGTTACGTATTTCCTCAAATTGGTTTAGTGATTCATTAACGCAAATAATGGTGTGTCTTCCAAAATCGAAGATTTTGTTTCTACCATCCTCAATATATCTTGGGGATCTCTGTCTAGCTGGTTGTTCACCATGTAATTTCCACTCTTCCAAATATACCACAATATTCTTTGAAAATTATTAGTTGGATTACGAGACAATAATCTCCGAACAAGTAATCCAATTTTGTGTAAATTGACTGAAATTTTTTTCGGATTTGTTAGAACTTGTGAGAGAGCCCAAATTTGTAAGGTTGGCGAGTATTTAAATAAGACGTGATTGATCATTTACTCTTACGCCACACATCAAGTACAACGTATGTCACACTTGATCTCTCTTGGATTTTTTGTAACCGGTAGGCATCCCGAAACTGCTTGCCAAATAAAGTGCTTTAATTTAGTGGGTATTTAATCTTCCAAGCAAAAACTTATAATGATTTAATATATGGTCCCAAGAATAGAGTATATCTACTTTTATCCGGGTGTTCTTGTTATGTGTGATATCCTGATTTCAGATTTTGTGAAATGTCATCCATTCGTGTTAGGTTGTGAGAACGGACTAATTGGAATACATGAAATCAAAAACTGCATCTTCAAAATCGATAAATATCTCAATCATTTGTGTATTCCACATTTGATTTTGATGATCAATCAATTTATTTACTGTAATTATATTGTTATTCTTGTTTGTTTTACAAATTGCTGATCTCGAGCGTGAGTTTGGGATCCAACAGTCATTCAATATTCAAATTGATTCCCTTGTTCCCATCGTTTTAATAAGCCCGTTTTAACCAGATATTTAGCGGATACGATACTCTTCCACCCGTAAGATGGTGAGTATGATCTGGTTGGATCCAGAGGGTCCAATTTATATGTGCTTTTGTAAACCTTAGAGAATATTATATTCAGTTCTCAATTAACCTCCACAAGTGTTTAGCTAACAAAAACTGTGTTAAATTCCACTAATGTCTTATATCCAATACCTAGGTTTCTTTTATCTTGACAAAGTTTATCCCAAGACATGCAATGCATATCTTTTCTCAATCCACCTGAACTCCACCAGAAATGAGAATCTACACTTGTCAACTTCTTAGTAATTGTTTTAGGAAGCCATTAACAGGATATTACATGATTAGGCAACGCAGTTGCCACATATTTAATCAAAACCTCTTTGCTTCATTTTGTAGGAAATTTGTTGTCCATCCATTTATGATGTTTTGGAGTATGTCTTTAAGAAATTCGAATATTTGTGTCTTCGCTCCTCCTAAGCTCTTCGGTATTCCCAAATTTGAACCCATACCATTTAAAGCAGTAATTCCAATACCAATTTCATCACCCATACTTCATACACAACAAGTACTTGAACCATTATCTGACAACAAAATAGAAATAAAACACACAGTAGCGTTCGAGTTTACAACTAAGACTTCACCGTGAAGTTTCGTAATAAATAAGTATAAATTCATTAATTCATAAAATTAATTTAAAATAGAATATAACACATTGAGTTCTGAAACTCATACATTAAAAATAACAATAACTAATACACATGCAAAAAATATTAAATCTTAAAAATACAAAATAAATAAGTTACAAATGCATTTTTTAAAGGTTATTACACGAGACTTCAAAGAGAAGTTTCCACCCAGACTTCGTTGGGAAGTCTGAAGAAAATAAGCTATAACTTAAGAAAAATTATTTAGAGATATTTATGTAAAAACAGCTAAAAATTATACAACATCAAAAACCATAAGTAAAACACATGGTCAGATTAAAAAAAAAAAATCATTAAGAAGATAAAATTTCATTTTTACTAGAATCATTTGAGACTTCACAGTAGTCTCACACTAGACTTCATTATGATGTTTCATTAGTGTCCTCTTATAGACTTCGTAGTGAGGTCTCAACATGGGTGTAGTTATAAAATTGACCACAAGTTTGACTTTCCATAAGACTTCATCATGAAGTCATTAAAAGTAAGGTATAGTTTTGCAGTTGACAATTTTTACTTTTCCTTAAGACTTCAAGATGAAGTCTTTTTACGTTTGAGACTTCACGATGAAGTCTCATTACTCGTGAAGTCTAAGGGAATTTGAGACTTCGAAAGGAATTCTCCCCAAAAACTAGGGTTTGGTTTTGCAATTGACAACAACTTTGACTTTTTATTGAGACTTTATCGTGAAGTCTCCGACCAAGGGGGTCTAGTTTTTAATTTGACCAAGATAATTTTCTTATAATTTACAGACATCATTTTAAAGTCTCCCAAATTTCTGACGGTTTCAGATTTCACAGTGAAGTCTCGTCCATAATCCATATTTTGAAATTTTGGACAAATACAAAATTAGACATTTTTAGTTTACATATTATTTACGGTATATGCCATTGGGTTTTTGATATTCATTAAGGGTATAATAGTCAATATATTTGTCTCTACAAATTGCCTAGAATTTTGTCTGAAATAATAATTATTACCATAAATAATATTAATTGATTTGTTATTAAATTTATCGACAAGTTATGAAACTTTTTATGAGCGACACTCATAATATACAAAGAACCATGGCCTAAGGGTCTTTCACTGTCAACGATATAGAGGATAACCATTGTTGTACTTACCTGTCGTAGTCTGTAAGATGCTAATCTCTTACCTTCCCCATTTAGACTGAATTTCATCCAACATATTCATGAAGAGAGAACAAACTCATTAGCAAATGGCAAATACATTGTTGACATAAAACCAAATATGAAACAACTAATTATAAACCGAGTTTATACAAACGAATGCATTTCAAACGAAATTGAGAAACAAACATTACATTTTATATAAATTCAAATAACCTAAACCTTAGTGAAAATCATCCACTACATTAGATCAAACTAAACGATCTCAGGATTTTGAAAACAGTACATTAGATCAAAATAGAACTAAACCAACTGTAAATCAACGGCCAATAATTCGATATACTAAAACCAATCCAAACAATCTCAAGACTTTGAATATGCTGTAGCGTATCATTAATATTAAACAAAAACCGAAATATTACATTAGATAAAAATATAAAATAACAAACAAATCGATTTAGGTTATTTGAATTTATATAATTATACTATTTCCTTAAACATCTTCTTCTAATATTCTAACAACCTAAATGATGTTAATAATTGTTAAATCTAACGCAATAACCACCTAAACAAAATTTTCTTAAAATCTGAGGCGAGAATATTTACGAAATAATATCCTAACTTTCTTATTTTTGGCCCGAATGCAATATAACAACCTCAACTATACTATTTGTTTCTAATAACAGCTAACAAAATATCTAACAAGATTTTACCAACCAAATAATCGATTTACTAAACAATTTCTCTGATTCCCTAAGATTTAAGTCATTAATATTCGACGATATTTATACCCTCTATAAATATGTATCTTGATTCTTAACCTACACATGTCCTCTTCTTCCTCAATTTTTGATTATTCATTCTATTGAAAAATAAAGTTTCAGAATTAATGATTTCTACTACAGGAATTACAAACCTGAAGGACGTGAAGCCGTTCAAGACTAGCTGGCGGGTTCAAGTCAAAGTACTTCACTCCTGGAATCAATACACATTAATCAATGGAGAATCCTTGGAATTAATATTAGCATATTCTATGGTTGTTTATCCTATTTTCCTCATATTATATACATTAAACTTGAACAAACATAACATCTTTTTTTTTTTGCTAGGGTGTAAAAATTCATGCATCATGCAAAAAACTGTATATCATGCGCATGCAAAGACATCAACATATTGGCCAATGGAGAGTTATTGAAAATTTCTCACTTCCCCTATATTTGGCCAATATAGACCAACATATCATGTCTATAAAATGATTATTATGAGTAATACTAAGGTCACATGTGCTGATCTCAAGTTAGATGATAACCTTTTGTCTTTGACCAGTTTTGAATCTATCTCAAGTGGGAGTCTCAAGATACACTTCTTGATTGGTAAGGAAAAAAACACATTATTGACTTTTAACAAAAAAGTATGTTCCATTTCATGTTCTAAAATCTTCAAACTAAACTACTTTTTTATATAGATGTTACCGGACAGGTTTTTGATGTTGGGTGCAATCAAGCTATTCAAGTCGCTGGAAAGGAAAGAAAAAAGATAGAATTCTGTTTGAGAAACACCAAGTAAGTGTCATAATTTACGGTTCAACAAACATATACTAGCTTAATCAATGTAGAGAATAGCTGACTCCATCTAAAGCATTCATAATGATTTGTGTGTGTTTTTATATTCAGTGATCAGAGATTAGCATGTTGTTTGTGGGGAGATTTTCTAAACAAATTGTTCATGCTTGTGAACAAGCAAATAACAAAACAATAATATGTTTAATCTGATTTGCAAAAGTCAACTATGATAAAGGTATGGCTTAAACAAACAATCAATGTTCTAAAGTTCATCCTTATATCAATTAACTATTAATATTGTTAGCTTAACTATTTTCTATTAATGCGATTTTGAAGGAGATCTTCAAATAACAAATGCATTTGATACATCCAATGTTATCATTAACCCAACTTGTCCCGAAGCTAAAGAGTTTATACAAATGTAGGTAATTTCCTACAACTGTTAAGTTTACATCTATTTTAAGAAAGATCGTATTTTATTGAGTATTAATCCTTTCGGTTTGTTTAAGAGCTTGGCGTTTTAAATCTATATCGAAGGGTTCAACCAAGTTCCTCCAGCGAGAGATGCACCTCGACATCGACCTCCTCCTCTCTTCCTTTTTGCCGTTTATCGGAGACATAGGCTCTCGTTGAAGAAATTAAGGTTTCAATTGGGAATATTATACAAAGGATCTAATTGAGATATACAAAATGAATGAGGGTTGTCCTTTGTGATCTGATTACGAAATCGACAAAGAAAGATAGAATTTTTTAGAGAATTTTGACAGATATTCAACATGTTCTCGGAGATATGGCGAGAGAGATAAATTTTAGGGTTAGAGATTTTGTCTGAGACTTGGTTGATATGGGGGAAATTTTGGGGAAAAGTTTTAGGCTGGCTTAAAATATTTGGGCCAAAAGCTTATGGGTAAATTTTCCGCGTGGTTAATTCATTGAATTTTTTGGTTTATTTGGTTGCAAAACAGTCGCGAGTTTTTGATTTTTAAATTATATATATATACACACACTATGCTTCGGGTAATGAACGAATAATTTATAGTGGCCTAGTGGTTCAAAGCTAAGTTGGCCATCAAGTCTCGAGTTCGAATGGAGATTATGTTCTTTTGGAAAAATTTCATGATTTTGTAATAAGGAAAGGTAAATGACGTTTTAAAATTTACATCATTTCTTCACGTCAGCAATATGCATATACCACATACAACTATATGGTACATTGGTCCTACGATTTCGCTCGTTAGGCCTCCATCTTGGTGATTACAAATCCTACTTATCTAATCTTTCATTATCTTTCCAGAATATCATATAATTATTAATGGACAAATCAATTGCATGACATGGGAGGTAAAACTTGGGCATCAATTTTTTGTCTCTTAATTTGAACAAGTTGCCTAGTTTCATTCCGGTAAATAATCTGTAAACATTTCACATATCGAAACCTCTAACTTATCATTCATATTATGATATGGCATAAATCCATTCTTATACAAATGCTTCCAAATTCTACTCCCGACATAAATTTGTCGTTCTTGCAAACATTACAAGACAAAGAGGCTGGCTACTTGCATATTACATGAATTGATGATCCACCCCCGCTATGAACTCTACCGAGAAATTTTCCGTCGCTTCATTATACATCCACTCTCGACCATTAGTATAATTGTAATTTTCCGACATTTCTTTTACTTGCGAAAACTTATTCTCTCAATTTTTTTTTGTTTTACGAGTGAGGGGGAAGGAATGTGAAGTGAGGGAAGGAATGTACGAAGTTTGCGTATGTAGACTACGAATAACAGTCGCAAAAAACAGATACACCAATCCCACCATGAATAACATGTGTCTTTGTACCGGTTTTTAAGCAACCCACCAATTTGGTCGCAATTTGGTCGTTAATTTTGCGACTAATTTTGCAGCTGTGTTTTGCGACTAATTTTGCGACTAGCTTTTTTGGTTGCAGTTTAGCGACTGATTTGAAACTGTTTGTTTTTGTCGCAAAAGCGTCGGTTATTAGTCGTTAAATTTAGCGAAAGCTAGTTTAGTCGCTATTTGTAATCGCGCAAACATGTTTTCTTGTTGTGATTTTGAAACCAACCTTAGTTTTAATGTAAATCTAAAAATGTATTAATTATTTACAAACTATATTAAAACTCGCGTTAGCTCGAGTTCTCTTATGGTTGATATATTAAGTGCTCAAATAAATTATTCTACAAATATTGGTAAAACTGTAACACCCGTCCCGTCAGATCCAAGTCAACGACTCTTTGACTCCACGAGTCATAGTCCACAAACCGCGAACCAAGCCATAAACCGGAACCAACACTTTATTAATTGAAAAAGGTTCACTTTATTGAAAAAGAAAACCGAGTCTTACAAGGAAACCGAACCAACTGAAATAGCTTAAACGTGAAACGAAGAAAACGCATAAGTTTTAACGAAACAAAGAACACAAGAAAGAAGGAAATCCCGCTTCCCAAATTATAGCACCAGACCGTCCGTCTACCCCTGCAACGCCCCAAGGTTATCTGCAAAACAAACAACGAGGGTGGCCTGAGTAATTGGTTCGACACCAATACCCGGTGAGGGTGGATTCTAGACATACCGCTATCTCTACTTTATTCTAGCACAAGCATCCAGATAGTACCGCAGGCACCACGTATCCCGTACTCTGGACTCCTACCGCCCGAAGCGCAAACAAAATAGCCCTGGAGCCCGTCATTGGCCCCGGTGCTCAACTCCAACTCCAACTCCAACTCTGGGGGGCTCACCAAAACCCCCTTCCGACGATACAAGGGACACGTACCAAATGCAATGTACGTGTGCCGCCACACAACACCCTTTTGGGGGACCTAAACAGTTCTATCACGCAAGTCCTTCACACACAAGCATCATTTTTGGTTCAAATGATAACCTATTGTCTAGGTGCCGTTTTCAGTTTAAGTGACAACCTATGTTCTAGGTGCTTTTCAATCACATCAACGCAAATCATCCGCTAGATCTACACTACCTAGGAAAGGTACTATTAAACAAGGATTCGATTCCCAACACTGCAATAGAATAGAGAAAAGATCATGTTCGGTCCTCACCTTAGTCTAGATCTGGGAAACAAAAGTAGATCTGGTGAAACCGGCTATAGATCTGGAGATCCTGCACACAGATCTAGGGTTTTAGAAGATAGATCTAGAGAAAGAGAACGGATCTAAGGTTTTGGCCAACATACTGAACAAAAGAGAAAGATATGGTTCAAATCTACAACTTCTATCCATCAGAAGCATAGATCTGAAGGAGATCTGAGCGAGAGAGAGAGAGAGATACGGTTCAGATCTACAACTTCTATCCATCAGAAGCATAGATTTGAAGCCGATCTGAGCAAGAGAGAGATGGGAAGAGTGATACGGTTCAGATCTACAATTTCTATAGATCAGATCTAATCTAGAAGCATAGATTTGAAGCAGATCTGGGGTTTAGAAGAGGAAAATGGAGTAGATCAGAGATCTGGAGATTCTCACCTTAAGAACGCGAAGAACGAAGGGCTCTGAACTCAAAAGAATCGAGAAGGCGACGACTCGGGGTTCGAGATCGGAAGCGCGGGCGAAAGGCGGTCTCCGGCGACTTTTCCGGCGGGATCGGACGGCGGCGGTGGCTCTCCGGGCGGTGGCGGCCGGCGGTCTCCGGTGGTGGTTGGCCGGCGGCTGATCGGCGGCGGGCGGTGGCTGGCTGGCGGTCGTCGGCAGCTCCGGGCTGGTCGTCGGTCATCGGCTGGCTCGGGATGCAGACAATGCTTCGTTGTCTCGAACTTTGTGCCAAATGAGAGGGGCTGCTTCTCCTTTTATAAATAATGGGGATAGGGTTTTCCCTTCCCTCTGGTTGGGCCTTGAGCTTCTAGCCCATTCCTTCCTTTTCTTTGGGCTCAAACAATTCTCCTTGGCCCCTTTCTCCTATTTCTTTGGGCCCAAGTAATGGGCTGGAAATTGGGCCATTACAAAAACCTTTCTTAATATATATTGTAACATATTTGTCTTTACAATAAAAATTTGAATGTTTAAATGATAGTAATTGTAGTTTTCACGTTAGATATACAATTCGAGTTCAAGTAAGAAGTTTTACACGTTAATGAAAACAAATTCATTTGAAGATCGTTTCGTCATAATCCAAAATGGTGCAGATATTACGTTTGTTATATCTTCCATAAAAAGATTCCACATTATTCTAGAGTAAATAATTTGTCCACACAAATCTTAAAAGAACAACGTCTCAAATCTTAAAAGAACGTCTCATGGGAGGTGGTCTGTCTGCCTAAGCAAGAAGGATGATTGGGCCTGCGGCTTTTTACTAGTTGGAATACCTGTCTTTCTCTGCGCTACATTTGGTTGCTTTTCTCGGAAAGCAAATCTCTCTAGGTATCTTGGCACATATTTCACCACTTGCGATCCAACTGCTTTTGGTCTCTGAAAATTTTCGGTGCTGATTGAGATTGTTGAAAAACGATATTAAAGCTTAGAGAGCTGGCGATCAGGTTCCTTCACTGCACAGGGGCTAATGGAGAGGATGCATGCTTCTGGTTGATCAGATGCTGTAGGATCCTGCAGAGGAGACCTGGAACTTGTTGCATCTCCAGGTTTATGAATGACTACTCTATCAGCAGGCCATACCACAAAAGACTTCAGACAGTCCACAAGGTATGCCATTTCTGTCGTCGGCCTCCACAAGAATGTTTGAGGCGCAAAGACCTTATCCACAAACACTTTCACTGCATTTGGTCCTAGAGGCAGACCATTCACTAAAGCTTTCGGTTCCTGTGGCTGCCACCGGCCTTCAATAACAACTTCAGAGTTCACATGCCAATCAAGTAGTTTGCATTTTTTTGTAGAATATGTCTTTGGGCTCTGTCATATCCACACATACAAGAAATGTGATTATGTTAAATATGCAAAACCAAAAAGCAAACCATTAAACTTTTGGAAATGGTATGTGAAGGAAACTTTACCCTAAGTGAAATGTCTTCAGTCTGTGGCCTCTCTTCTAAAACAACACACTTATTGACAGGCTAATCAATTAGTTCTCCAACAGCTTGCTCCACAGTAATTATATCTGGTGTAAGTCTCCAAAGAAAGCCATCTAATCTAATGGTAGTTTCTACCAATACTTTAATAGAAAGAGGGACCAAAGGTATGTCATTAACAAAGTCTTATGGATCCGCATAAAGAATGCCATCCCTCAGCAACAATATCATCAGTACCATACCAGTCAACCAAAATACACTTAGGTTTTGATTTATTGTTAACACTCTACAAATGTAAGTTTAGAAAATATGTAGGAACATGGCTTTAAGATATGAATATCAGACAAGTGTTTTTATATAAGGTACTTACTCTTGCAGCAACTGAGTTTTCACCGATATCATGTGCTTGAGTCTGAAATATAAAAAAAGTCAAAACAAATATAAAATATGAAGACAAATGAAATAAGTGTCAAGTTTTTTTTTTCTTTCAGTTTCACCTAATACCTAAGTTTGGCAAGTTCATCTTGCAACTGATTTATGTTTTGTTGCTTTTGTCTTTTATAAGCTATTATTCTATACAAAACTTACTAAACTGAACAAACTAGATGCATTATACCATATCTTCAGCTAATCTGACCATTCCTTTACGGCTACACGTATGAAGAATCTATTTGCTCGTCCTTTTGTATTGATCACGTACAGCCTAACAGAAGAATCATTAAAATACCAATATCAAAAAAAAAATCAATCACTCAAAATCCAATTAATACCTTAAAGGCTGAGCTTGTTTTGCTTTTGACAAATTTGCGCCATTCTGTTGGTTCAACATTCTTCGGTCGCAGATTCATTCTCTGTTAGTTTGTACTAGCTTTGTTCCTAAGCTGGGTTACTTGTCTTGGCTTTGATGCCCTCCATAGACATCCCATCTGCTTATGGACAGCATTCTTTTGGTACTCTTCAACAAGCTCAAACCGTGCATGCATTCACGTACCAAGAAACAATTTTAATATATAAATTTTAAAAGTGTATAAAGAATTTTCAAATGAGTATAAGTAATGGATAAGTTCACCTAGATAGATTTCCATAGTACAGTCTTAACTTTCTCACTGATTTTGCGCCAATTGTCAATAGTGACAGGTACGTGTTTACGCACTAGTGGGCCTAGGTAAGACGACAGTTTGACTGGTCCCGGGCCAACAACTTCTCCCAAGTCTATAAATTCAACCCGTTCTCGGGCATTTGGATCTTTGGATATGTTCTTTATCCTCGTTGGTCCTCACTGTTTCTTACGCTTAGGTTATTTTGCTTCTTATCCTTCAGACAACTCAATATCACCTTGAGGACCATCCTCATTATATCTTTTAGGAACATACACTTCTTCTCCATTTTGAGATTCTTTACCGTCCAATGCTTCTCTATTCTGGCTTACTTCTTCATCCAGTTCTTCTCATTAAGTTCTCTTTCAGGCTGTCTTCTTTCCTCATGCAGTTCTTCAACATTTTGTTCCTCTCGGTCTTCCTGTGGCTCCTCACAATCATGTGCTAGTTGTGGCATAGTATGACCAACATATTCTCTCTCTTAATCATGGTGTTGTTCATTCCTCTTCTTCCTTTTCCATGTTCCCTTCTTCGGTCGTCCCATATTAATCACCCTGAAACAAATAACATTAAGTATTAGTATATCATACAAACAATCAACAATAAGAACAACAAGAACCAATCAAAATAGAATCGTATGCATATAAATGATCAATCATATACCACACAAATAAACATTCTTACTTAGTAAAATGATCAATCAGAGAACACACATAAAATATTCATACTTAGTAAAACATAAGAAAAAATAAAAATGGTCAGTAATCTACATTTGACACATATTCCTTCACAATCTATTTGGGCATTTTGAACTTCATCCATGTAAACTTCAATGTCAATATTTGTTGGAAGTGGACCAATTTATGAGTTTCCATTGTCAACTTCTTCTGCACCGTATCCTCTAGAAGGACCATTTAGAACTACATACCAACTTGAAGAATCATCTTCTCTTGAATAAAATACATGCTTGGCTTGAGAAACTAATATGAACGGATCTTTAATTACACTGGTTTTAATTAACCCTTAAAATAGAAACCAAACGCTTAACAATCTTTAATTACACTGGTTTTAAGGAATCAAAAATTAAAAATTCATAAGTTCTAAATAATTATAGAATAAGAGTGAAGGAGAGTTAGTAGCGATCGGGAGTCTGGTGCTCGTTTGAGAACCATGTCGGAAGAGGATTATGGTACCTACACGAAATCAAAGAGGGAAATACGTTAGATGTTGTTAATAATTTATATGATCATAAGATGTTCAATATGGAAATTTCAAAATATTCATACCGTTCCATCAAAGTGTTAATGATAGTCAATTGTAGAAGGCCCTTCTATTCCTCTAAGTCAAGTAACCCCTAGGTAAAAAAAATAATATATATTCTCATAATTTTGTTCTATATTAATGTCTTACTCATATTTTTCTAGAAAACATGTCAACATACTGCAAAATCTTTCGATCACGAAAAATCGGAGCAAAACAAACAAATGCTTGACTAGAATTTGTTCAAAATGCCTCGACAATTCCTCAGCGGATGGTCCATAGGCAATGCATTATATGGCCCTCTTCCTTCAATTCAAACGTAACATCATTATTTAGTAAGGTTTAATTTTTTTTTGGGTCAACAATAAGGTTTAATTATATGGTGATTATAAAACTCTGAAACTTAAACTTACTCGGCATTTCTTAGCGTGAATTGGACTTTAGTGCGTGTACGTAAATACGAATAGACCTTTGAAGAGTCATCTACCCATTCAAGCTCTCCAACCCATGTTATAGCACCAACAACATCTATATGAAAAAATTCTTATAAATATAACTTAATCCCCTAAAAACAACAACCACAATTCTTCCAAATCCGATGATAGATTTCTCCACAATCTAATAATTATGTATTGTAAACAACACTTACCAATTGCATATTTATCTGAAACCGTGCCATCATTAATTCCTTGGATTGGTTTGATGATCAAGAGGTCATCCAAAGTTGGAGGATCGAAGTTTTCAGTGATTTTTGTCTCGTCAGTTATAAAAATATCATTATATGTTGGACATACTCTGTCATACTTTGGCCCTAACGAAACCCTAAAATCAGAAAAATTAAACCAACAACCTTCTTTCTGTAAAAGAAAAATGAACTCCCGGGCGTTTTTTCGAAAGCTAAAGCCTGAATCCGACTTCTCTGTTGATTATAATTAAAGGTTACAAAATGAAGTACAAAAATAAAAACATATGGATTTAAGGATGCCATGTATACCCAATAAAATGAAAGGGGTAAATTAATTCCAAGGGATAAAAAAGTAAAAGAAGAATACCGTTTCATCGGATAAAATTAATTCCAAGGGAGCATAATAGTGAGTAAAACACCACGCTCTCAAAACTTTCGCTCTAACATTCCAGCGATTATCCCTCAAAGTAATATCAGCAATTTTGTGAAATTGTGTAATTTCAGAATCGCATGTTATAAGCGGATTCATTTTGTGGATATTTATTTGAATATCGGAGAATGATAGGGAAGAGGTAGGAGAAGAAAGTGTTGAGTTTTAGGTTTATTGAAATAAATACTCTGTAACTATTTTAACTCGACACGCAACAGTTGCGACTTTACATTAAAATCCACTTACTCATTTTGGGCTTTTCCCGAATGATTACATGAGAATGACCCATGTTTGCTTTTGTTTCATAATCTCTAACTATTATGCGTTGAATTTACCATAACAAACTGATTTTTCATAATCCTCTTAGCTGAACGAATACATTCTTCAAAAGGGAACATGTTCTCGATCGGTTAATAAGTTTATGAAATAAATTTTAATTAATGTTTAATACTCATTCTTTATCTTTTTAATTTTTGGATATCATGGAATACGAGTAATATACTTAGTTACTAAAGATAACCAAGTTGACAAGAAAAGTAAATACTAGAGAAAACCATAAATAAAGTGGGGGTTATAAAAACAAATTTAATTTAAATTCATAAACCATAAGTATGTTCTTCACTTCGAAAATCCAACAAACCATACCCAACATTATTAACATATAGGAGGCTTAGGATACCTGAACCAAAAAAATCAATGGTTAAAACAATAAAACATAAGATCATAAAAATACACAAACATCTACACTATATGATTATGAGTTGTGAGATAAATACCTCTGGACAAAAATCACGAAACTCTTCAACTTATATGCATCAAAGTGTATCTTAGAAACTAGTTGAATGACCTCCAACCTCACCAACTCTAATCAACAAAGAAATTTTAATTATTTGTCATTTTACCTAACTGGAACAATTTAAAAAAAAAAGCTTTGATGTTTCATCATACCACCAATGTTGTTGGCGATATTAAAGCACTTGAATAAGCAGAACAATATCCCATTCGGACTTTTACCCCATGCTCTAACCAGCTTAACAGCAAGATCACCATTGGCCACACAATCCAATGACTCGTTTCAGCTTCTAGGCATTTTAAGAATATTGTACATGAAATTAAGTGATGTTATACTTACTCCAAATCTCTGTTTCTGAATTTTACTTGAAGTCGCCTCCAAAATAAGTTTCAGGATCATTTGCAGTAACCACTGTATCTCTTACGAAGCCAACAATTCCAAGCACAACACCAATCAAATCTATATCACAAACTAATAAACGTAACAAAAAAATCCATAACAAAATCATATGAAAACAGTAATGACCCATAAAACTTGTAACCTTAAGTCTAAAAACTATACCGATTGGATATGTGCTAGTAATAATGCCATTTGAAACGCCACGTATAGGCTTCAACTCTAAGTAGTACTGGCCATAAGGAAACAAAACAAAATAACACAAGATCAACTAACAGATTCTAATGAATGAAATATGAATGGTTAGGTTTTAAGTCTGATATGGCCGTGATCTAGCAGGTGCTGTTATGGAAATAAGATGCAATCCTAAACAAATTATGATTCAAAATGAGATTGCTTATGGAGCAGAACAAATTGACACAAACAAATGATTTATCCATGATGCACAAGTAAGATCATAATATGGATGGTCAATTTTGAAACTGATGCAATGAAGAACAGATGCATGTGATCATATGGTTTGAAAATGATGATTAATCAAAGAAAATGACCAAACAAAATGTGAACTATAAAAGATAACAACTTGCAGACTAACAAATTTCAAATCGAAACATAAATCAGAAGCTGAACAATAAAATGCACAGAAAATGACTGAATGTTATGATCAAGTAAATGAATGATAGATTGGTGATCTGGGATGAAATGGGTATATGAAAATGATGATAACAATGATAGAAGAGAACAAACACATTAGATCTTCAAAAATGCAATGAATCTCACAAAACAGAAGATGAAGTGTCAAAGTGTTCATGAACGAAATACTTAACTTCTCAAGAAGCTCTGATACCACTTAATGAGATCTTCCCTAAGAATGAAGCTTGAGAAGTTAAGAAAGGATAGATTTGGATTGTGTCCGTGATGATGGATCAAGTTAGAATGATAGAAATGGTTTGCTCAAGGATCTCTAAACACCACTTAACCTCCTTTGGATATTACACACCAAATTCCACTGAGGTTATTGCTGGATATGACACACCAACAAAGAATTGATCCAAGCTTTATAAAAAATATTTTGATTAAACAGTTGGATGGTTTTCAAAAATGGGATACAAGGATATTTTTTTTAAAAGGCTGCATGAATATCACTTATTACATCTAAAAAAAGAAAAGCAATAAACACACAGTTGAAGTTGAAATTTGGCTCCATAATCTTCATGCACGAAATCAGTCTTCAAATGAGCTTGAATGGGATGGATCAACAAATGTACAAGATGAGAAATGATACTTAAGCCTAATTAAAAACTTTGCCAAGAAAATCCAATGAAACAAAACTTGGTCAAGAGAAAAAGAGTGCACGCATCACTTAGTTAATTGTTGATGCTTGTATCAAAACCAAAGTTGTTCGAATAACTTTTTCCTTTTCCATGCTTAAGTGTTTAGGCATTTCTCCAATGTCTCGGTTGAATAATTTAGCTCTTGCACAACATACTCATCCTTTTGGTATTGTTAGAACGTCCTCTATTCCATGTGTATCCTCAGCTACAAGCTCGACATCATCTGGTTCAAGCTCTGCTCCATACTCATTTTAATCCTCACTAGCCACATCCATGATCATATCATTTTCCTTATTCTAATTATTAAAAATTGTAATGAATGTGTTTGAGTTGTCGTCTATCATGATAATATTGTGGGTGAAGAAAAAAAAATAATTTATCAATAAAATTATTGTCTTGCAAAAATAATTTTGAATATAAAATTGGTTATACGTAAATTATGTGGTTGTTTTGTAGAGTCTCAATACTTGTCTCATGATTATAGCATATCTCATTACCTCTAACTAATTTATATGAATCTCTATTTTTGGTAAGTATGGTTAGTGTCTTCATATATATCCTAGTTGTACAGAATGTGAAATATACAAAAAAAAACATTCGCTTCTTTCATTTTATATTTTCTTTGTGACATGTATCATAGCCTAAATATTATTTCTCTTGAAATGTTTGTTATCTTAAACCAGAACCTGACAATCTGAACCTGAAACTGAACGATGACGAAACTCGTGGATGTTTTTCGATGTATGATATCTCTCAATGACCTTACGCATCTAACAATCCAATAGCACTCATGTCTCATCCTTTGTTCTGTGGGAAAAGTATGACGAGTGGTCATGTAGCCTCAAGACCACTATCTGGTCAAGGAAGATTTTTGGATTTCTTAATTGTACCATAGGACGACGCGGTTGATTCACCTGATTATGAAGACTGGACAACTTTCAATGTTCTCCTTGTAACATGGATTAAGATGACCATATACTCTCATCTCCGTTCGAATCTCACATCAGGATGATGTCAAAGATCTATAAGAACATATGCGGAAGCGGTTCTCTGTTTTTAGTAAACCTCAAAATCAACAAGTTGCATATGTAACTGATACACACGCGATTTCACATTCTCTCTAAATCTCACCGATGGATTTTATGTTGATGTCTCTCTCACTCTTTTGCACTCAAATAAACTTATGAAGGAAGGAGGAAGAATAGTAAAGCGAAAGCGAATGAGCCAATATTTTAATAAACATGTGGGTTTATAAAATGTTGTATGAGTTGGAAAAAAATGGACATGGGCCAATAAAATTGGTGTAGCTTTTTTTGCTCTCCAAACTTAAGTGGGAACTTAATTTGTCCCACATTTGAAGTAAGCGAAGTTTTGGAGTCTTTCTATCTCCTATATATAGAAACTCATCTCTCTCTCAAGAATATATCTTCTCATATATCTTTCTTAACTCAAAAACTAGCAATCTCTCTATGTCTTCTTTCTTCTACCAAACGTAAGTCCGAGAGTATTCGTAGATTCTAAGTTCGCAGATTCTTTGATCGAGTGCTATGATCTTAGTCTCAAAGCGGTTGTATCCTGAGATTCATTATCTCATAAAACCGTTACACTGTGGGAGATATTTTGAATTAAGGAAAGAGATCACCTCGCCTCCGCTTAATTGTTTTCCTTAATCGTGTTTCCATCAGTTTTCTAAACAGTTTTTTGTTTGTATCCGTATTTTTGCGGTCCTACAAGGTATAGATGAACACTTTTCAATGTAGATAACATCTCTCTTTAAGATTGGTGTTTTAAATTCACTAACGAGATTTGCTTGTACATAATATTTTGATAATCAACAAGAATAGAGAAGTGAAGAGAGTGATCGACAACTTTGTAACAAACTCCTCTCTCCTTAATTCTTTAAACCGCGAGTTGGACTAGCTTTCAAATCACATGTAGCACAACTTGTCCTCTATATTTTGTTTTGTCTCCTAGGCTTGAAACACGTCCCAATAGCTCATTATCAAGTTTAGAGTAAGCATAGATCTTAGACATGAATGTGAATTTAAACCATTTTTCACAAATCTCCACTTTGTTATAATTCCCCTTTTCCTCATGTATAAATCCTACAATAACAGTGAATTCCGATCTTGGTATCGATGAGCTATTTCCTTCGAGCCCGTCTTTCTTCAGTCTCTCACTTGACTTCGAAATGCTGATTCCTTAGTTGCATCTTTAAATTCCAGCAGCTGCTCATGTTCTCAAGTAATCCACGACAAGATCCGCTTGAGCTCGTCATCTTTCTCAATCACCATTGACACGACTTAGATGAAGAATTCAAGCTTTTATCACCTTTAGCGTGCGCAAACAATCGTTGAACTTCTCTCTAGGTAAAACCTTCGTTAGCATATCCACAAGATTAACTGATGTGTGAATTTTTCACAATCTTCACCTATATCCATCTGCTATTACATCTCTAATATAATTCCATTTGACATGTATGTGCTTAGTTCTTTTGTGAAACATTTAATTATTGGCTAGGTTGTTAGCACTATGAGATTTGCAGTACAACATAATTTTCTCACACATAAATTTCAGCCATACTGCTTTACTGCTTAATTTTGATATTGCAATGTATTCTGCATCGTATTTGATATTGCCACAAATATTTGTAGACATATCTCCAAATTTTTGGTGTTACCACCCACTATGAAGACACACACAATAATATATCTTCTCATATTTTGATCGGTAGCATAATCCGAATCGAAGTACCCTTTTACTTTGAAGTTTGATTTTTTGTGAATGTTAAGTTTACTCCTAGTGGTCCCTGGCGCCACTTCTTCACTGCGTAGAATGAACGCATGGCAAGATGACTTGGTAGGAGGTGGACTCATGACACTCCAAGTTAGTATAGAGCAAATACATGATGTAATGGCCCGAAACCTGGTCCATTAATTTTTTTTTTATGAAAGGGAAAAAGAAAAGCCCAGTTCATGCCCAAGCTCATTTTCTTACCCTCCAGTCCCTCCTTATAAATATGTGTCTCCTCTTCTAGAAAAGTGTGAAGAAGATACCTCCAGCGAAGCCCTGCCTCTGTCCTGTCGCAACCACCACCTCCTGAACCTAGATCTAGGGCTCCTCCATCGTTTGGTGTTGAAGGTAACCCGGTAAACCCATTTTCAGATATGTTTTCTCTTAGCATGAACACTAAAACTTCATATCTTTTTATCCGTGATGAATATGGGAAATCCGAGACGACAATCGCGTTTCTCTCGACGAGATGAAGCCGTAGGCGTCAACAACTGTCCCGCAGGCCACAGTACGTGCCCACAATCGCCAGAAGAATTTTCAAAAGTGTTTGCGAAAGTTTAAAAGATGTTACATTGCGAAATGATTTTTCAAGCACCAACTATATCATAGATTGTTCTCTGCGTTGGTCCTAGTCTACTTAGATTTTCCTTGCAGGTTGTGGTCGGTGCCCTTAAACCTCAGTGGTGTTACTGCGTATAAGATGTGTGCCGAGATGTATGTCGTGATGTGTGCCGTTGAGGTGTATGTTGAGATGTATGTTACGTTGCGCACCTACAGGGTAGCGGACACTATTGAGGTGTGTGTTGGGGTTATCACGTGTTTGGAGTGTTGTCCAACCAAGCGTGCTAAGGCGATAAGGATGTGGGGATGTTCACCAGAGAGACTAATGTGGGAGTGTAGTAGAGAGCTGCAAGAGTTACAGGAAGTGTTGAAGGAGTATCAGAAGGCGTTGTAGGAGCTGAAAGGAGTGCTGCAGGAGGTGCAAGAGGTTGATGGAAGACCAGATTGCAAGCAGGCCATTTGGAAGTGGTAGTGTTCCAATTGGAGTAAGCGTTAAGAGTTGTTTGTGTTGTTGGTTCACAAGGAGCATTTGGAAACTGCCAAATCTATTCTATGTATGAAATCTTGGAATCAGATTTGTGACATCAACTTCAATGGGTTATGGATGGCTCGTTTGAAGTATGATCAAGCCGGAAGCTAGAGAAGATCTTCGTGGTACGGCAGGCTCGAGATTCAATGGTGGAACTGGAAAGGAAACGGTCTGTCTTGGAGTTCTTTGTGGATTACAGGAGCAGCTAATGGAGCTCTTCAAGAGGGAAAGGAGATCACAAAAGCGTTTGGGAAGACGGAGCTGTGCATCGGGAATTGCCTAGCAAGACGGGCTCATGTTTGTTGCAAGCGCAAGAGGACAAAGCTAGTTACTGGAAATGGAAATCCAATGAAAGAGTGTTAGGAAAACACTATGGCAGATGGGAGAGAAGCTGCAAGGGAGAGAAAACCCAAAGGATGGTGCTTGGAAAACACCATAACAGGATCACAAGGTAGGAAACCTTGGGTGGAAGTCAGATTGGATGCCGGTTTGGGAATCAGAGTGCGATGCGGAAGCGTGGTGGGTCGTTTCCCACAAGTCAAGTAGCCATTATGGACATGGTTAGCCTCATTGTTCACCAAGGATAAGCAAGGATGTCTACTTGTGTGACAGTCAACGCCATAGTGCACGGTAATGGAGAACCGTCACAGAGAATCCATTTGGAAGTGGATGATACATTGTGGCACGGTAATGGAAACCGTTGAGGAGAATTGGTACAAAAGCGGAGCATTTTTTTCTAAATGTTGGAAATATTAGCTATGACACTGGTCGCTCCCTTTGTCATATTTCTAAGCGTCAGTGTTGACCCGTCTCAAGGACCGAGACGGTAACTTGTTCGGCTCAAGCGGCATAAGTAATGTTATAATGGACTTCTTCCTAAAAATGGAAACTGGAAATGTAAACCACCTCATCAAGGAAACCGACCCTAATGGACGTGGGGGGTTGTAAGAGGTATTCATAAGACAATTCAGAGGGTGTTGTTCACATGGTAACGATGAGAAGTACACTTCAGAGCATGGTTTGAAATAAGGGGGGGGGGGGAGAAGCAGTCTTCAGGATTCAAGGACAAGTCCTTTTCAAGCGGGTAAGCGACCAAGTTTAGTTTCGGTTCAGCGAAGTTTGCGGAGTGGCTGTTGGTAAAGACTTGTACTGGACAACTCTCGCTGCAGAATTCAGGACAAATTCTTTTTTAAGGGAGGGAGAATTGTAGTGGCCCGAAACCCGGTCCATTAAGTTTTTTTTTATGAAAGGGAAGAAGAAAAGCCCAGTTCAAGCCCTAGCCCATTTCCTTCTCCCAAAACCCTAGGCTCCCTCCTTATAAATATGTTCCTCCTCTCTTATAAAAGTGTGAAGAAGATGCCTACGACGAAGCCCTGCTCCTGTCTTGTCACAACCACCACATCTTAAACCAAGATATAGGACTCCTCCATCGTTTGGTGTTGAAGGTAACCCGGTAAACCCATTTTCAGATATGTTTTCTCTCAACCCGACCACTAAAAGCTTCATATCTTTTTATCCGTGGTAAATCTGGTTAATCCGAGATGCGCCCGCAATCGCCAGAAGAAGATTGGCCGAAACCTCACGCACCGCCGCACGCACCGTAGGAAGTCGCCACGCGCCGCCAGAGGTCCGCTGTCACGCGCCGCAACGCGCCACCTTCGCCTCCGACTGGAGCCGCCGACTGTCGCCGGAGATTCGTCGGAGCACCGCCGTATGCCGCCGCCGGAGCTGCCCTCGACGTCGCCGGAGCCACCATTGCCGGAGCCGCCGCCGACCGCTGCCGAGTCCACTCGCCGTCGACCGGGTCGACTCGGTCCGGCTGGCTAAACTGGGTTGACTAGTCTGGTTTGGTCCGGTTTAACTAGGTTTGGTCCTATCCCTTTTCCAATTTCTATTTGATTTCCGGTTTAGCTGGTTCAGTCCGGTTTCCAATTCCAATTCTGGTTTAATCCGGTTTTCAATTTAATTTCCTGGTTTAGTTTGTTTAGGATTTGTTTAAGGTCAATTGGGAAAGTTATAGATTGGGCCCGGTTTGGTCTGGGTTTGAGTCTTGGTTGACCGGGTTGACTGATTGACTTTGACCTGACCGTTGATTTTCAGTCAACTAATCTTTAAGTAGTCATAACTTGTTCGTCCTTAAACCGATTCAAGCGAAACGAAAGCCTAGTCACCTTTTTCCGTCCTCCTTCTATTTATGAAGTCCGTTCAGACGATTGGAATTCCTAAATTATGCTTTTGTCCTTCTTTGGCAAAGGTGAGGACTTAACGTGATCCCTTCTTACTTCATTTCAATTTCGGGCACGAGTCCCCTGTTAATAGAGTCTTTCCTAGGTAGCTTAGGTTTAGTGTTGATCTCGATGTGATTGATGGAACGTAGAACCGCTAGGGTATCGCTTAAACTGAAAACATTGTATATGCTTGAAGGCTTGTCTGTTTAGTTGATTGTGCTAGGCGCTTGTGCCAGTCATCTATACAGTGGCACGTGGCTGAGACCGAAGAGGAAAAGTCATGTGCTCTGAAGGTCGTCGGGAGAGGTGTGACGCGCCTTCCCAAAGGAGTGGTGTGATATGTGGCCTGCGCGCGGTTGTGGTGGTGTTTCTGTGTGAGCGATAGTTGTGTAGGTTATTTGTTTGAGGCCTCGGGCGTGTGTGCAAGGTGTTATTAGCTAGGTACTTGTTTCTCTAGT
This sequence comes from Orychophragmus violaceus, assembly GCA_030180135.1. NCBI lineage: Eukaryota > Viridiplantae > Streptophyta > Magnoliopsida > Brassicales > Brassicaceae > Orychophragmus > Orychophragmus violaceus. The sequence continues at coordinate 46,039,391 of CM058229.1, read as the reverse complement.
TTTGTGGCGTAAACCGAGATCGCGGGTTCCTTGGATCCGCCCTCACTGGGTAATTGTGTTTTGAAACAATTACTCAGTCCTCTTTCCTTTCACGTCCTTTTTCCTCGTAGGTCCGGATGCAGGATTGACCGATTGCTTGATGTTATTGGTGGATTTGAATCGAAGGAAGCGCGCGGGTTCCTGGGACCAATGATAAGCCAGCCCGGTTGGACCGTTTCCGGCTCGACGGGTGCCCTAACGCTGCGTTTTCGGTCCGCCGGGAAACGGGTGTTACACATGAACCCAAAATCCGACCCAAACCTGATAAAACAAAATTGATTATATTCGAGTTTGATTCTAGAAAATAATAGATAGAGCTTAAGGCTATGTATTTCGAGTATCGGCTAATACAATATCCTAACTTAAAATTGAACTAGTACTAAAAACATGAAATTAAATCAACTCTTTAATCTCTTTTCATCTTTACTTTGGGTAATTTGTATATATAATTTAATACTTTTGGGGAGATTGGTTAGGTTTTATATCACGGCTTTTGGTTAATTCCAATATTTTTGAGTACTTTCAAATATTTTTAGGTAGTTTTATACTTGGGTTTTCAGATAGTTCAGATATTGTTGAATACTTTAATATTTCTAAGTAGTTTTTTTAACAAGATACAAATAATTTAATGATATTCCGTTATCCAAATTGATGGTTCCAGGCCAATATGGAAACAATATAACACCCTGATGCGAGAACTCCGTGCAAGCTTGACCACTATCAAATTAATCATGTGTGGTATATGTTTGAGGTCGAATGTCCTATAAGACTTTTCCACTTGGATTGAGAAGGTTGGCTATTCTGATTGTTCAAACATTATATTCACCAGTTCTAAACAGTCCGTTGCAGAGGTGATATGAGGTGGTCTAAAATACTTCATGCATTCCATATCCCAAGTTAATGCTTCGAATTCAGCGTACATTGGTGATAGATTATTTTATATTCATTGACCCCATCATAACATTCACACCACCGTCGTAGCTGATATTCCAACCTTGTCATGAGTACATATCACCTTCCTTCTATGAGTCATCTAACAAACTCCATTGTCCTTGTTTAATTATATTATTTTCTGAGTTACGTATTTCCTCAAATTGGTTTAGTGATTCATTAACGCAAATAATGGTGTGTCTTCCAAAATCGAAGATTTTGTTTCTACCATCCTCAATATATCTTGGGGATCTCTGTCTAGCTGGTTGTTCACCATGTAATTTCCACTCTTCCAAATATACCACAATATTCTTTGAAAATTATTAGTTGGATTACGAGACAATAATCTCCGAACAAGTAATCCAATTTTGTGTAAATTGACTGAAATTTTTTTCGGATTTGTTAGAACTTGTGAGAGAGCCCAAATTTGTAAGGTTGGCGAGTATTTAAATAAGACGTGATTGATCATTTACTCTTACGCCACACATCAAGTACAACGTATGTCACACTTGATCTCTCTTGGATTTTTTGTAACCGGTAGGCATCCCGAAACTGCTTGCCAAATAAAGTGCTTTAATTTAGTGGGTATTTAATCTTCCAAGCAAAAACTTATAATGATTTAATATATGGTCCCAAGAATAGAGTATATCTACTTTTATCCGGGTGTTCTTGTTATGTGTGATATCCTGATTTCAGATTTTGTGAAATGTCATCCATTCGTGTTAGGTTGTGAGAACGGACTAATTGGAATACATGAAATCAAAAACTGCATCTTCAAAATCGATAAATATCTCAATCATTTGTGTATTCCACATTTGATTTTGATGATCAATCAATTGATTTACTGTAATTATATTGTTATTCTTGTTTGTTTTACAAATTGCTGATCTCGAGCGTGAGTTTGGGATCCAACAGTCATTCAATATTCAAATTGATTCCCTTGTTCCCATCGTTTTAATAAGCCCGTTTTAACCAGATATTTAGCGGATACGATACTCTTCCACCCGTAAGATGGTGAGTATGATCTGGTTGGATCCAGAGGGTCCAATTTATATGTGCTTTTGTAAACCTTAGAGAATATTATATTCAGTTCTCAATTAACCTCCACAAGTGTTTAGCTAACAAAAACTGTGTTAAATTCCACTAATGTCTTATATCCAATACCTAGGTTTCTTTTATCTTGACAAAGTTTATCCCAAGACATGCAATGCATATCTTTTCTCAATCCACCTGAACTCCACCAGAAATGAGAATCTACACTTGTCAACTTCTTAGTAATTGTTTTAGGAAGCCATTAACAGGATATTACATGATTAGGCAACGCAGTTGCCACATATTTAATCAAAACCTCTTTGCTTCATTTTGTAGGAAATTTGTTGTCCATCCATTTATGATGTTTTGGAGTATGTCTTTAAGAAATTCGAATATTTGTGTCTTCGCTCCTCCTAAGCTCTTCGGTATTCCCAAATTTGAACCCATACCATTTAAAGCAGTAATTCCAATACCAATTTCATCACCCATACTTCATACACAACAAGTACTTGAACCATTATCTGACAACAAAATAGAAATAAAACACACAGTAGCGTTCGAGTTTACAACTAAGACTTCACCGTGAAGTTTCGTAATAAATAAGTATAAATTCATTAATTCATAAAATTAATTTAAAATAGAATATAACACATTGAGTTCTGAAACTCATACATTAAAAATAACAATAACTAATACACATGCAAAAAATATTAAATCTTAAAAATACAAAATAAATAAGTTACAAATGCATTTTTTAAAGGTTATTACACGAGACTTCAAAGAGAAGTTTCCACCCAGACTTCGTTGGGAAGTCTGAAGAAAATAAGCTATAACTTAAGAAAAATTATTTAGAGATATTTATGTAAAAACAGCTAAAAATTATACAACATCAAAAACCATAAGTAAAACACATGGTCAGATTAAAAAAAAAAAATCATTAAGAAGATAAAATTTCATTTTTACTAGAATCATTTGAGACTTCACAGTAGTCTCACACTAGACTTCATTATGATGTTTCATTAGTGTCCTCTTATAGACTTCGTAGTGAGGTCTCAACATGGGTGTAGTTATAAAATTGACCACAAGTTTGACTTTCCATAAGACTTCATCATGAAGTCATTAAAAGTAAGGTATAGTTTTGCAGTTGACAATTTTTACTTTTCCTTAAGACTTCAAGATGAAGTCTTTTTACGTTTGAGACTTCACGATGAAGTCTCATTACTCGTGAAGTCTAAGGGAATTTGAGACTTCGAAAGGAATTCTCCCCAAAAACTAGGGTTTGGTTTTGCAATTGACAACAACTTTGACTTTTTATTGAGACTTTATCGTGAAGTCTCCGACCAAGGGGGTCTAGTTTTTAATTTGACCAAGATAATTTTCTTATAATTTACAGACATCATTTTAAAGTCTCCCAAATTTCTGACGGTTTCAGACTTCACAGTGAAGTCTCGTCCATAATCCATATTTTGAAATTTTGGACAAATACAAAATTAGACATTTTTAGTTTACATATTATTTACGGTATATGCCATTGGGTTTTTGATATTCATTAAGGGTATAATAGTCAATATATTTGTCTCTACAAATTGCCTAGAATTTTGTCTGAAATAATAATTATTACCATAAATAATATTAATTGATTTGTTATTAAATTTATCGACAAGTTATGAAACTTTTTATGAGCGACACTCATAATATACAAAGAACCATGGCCTAAGGGTCTTTCACTGTCAACGATATAGAGGATAACCATTGTTGTACTTACCTGTCGTAGTCTGTAAGATGCTAATCTCTTACCTTCCCCATTTAGACTGAATTTCATCCAACATATTCATGAAGAGAGAACAAACTCATTAGCAAATGGCAAATACATTGTTGACATAAAACCAAATATGAAACAACTAATTATAAACCGAGTTTATACAAACGAATGCATTTCAAACGAAATTGAGAAACAAACATTACATTTTATATAAATTCAAATAACCTAAACCTTAGTGAAAATCATCCACTACATTAGATCAAACTAAACGATCTCAGGATTTTGAAAACAGTACATTAGATCAAAATAGAACTAAACCAACTGTAAATCAACGGCCAATAATTCGATATACTAAAACCAATCCAAACAATCTCAAGACTTTGAATATGCTGTAGCGTATCATTAATATTAAACAAAAACCGAAATATTACATTAGATAAAAATATAAAATAACAAACAAATCGATTTAGGTTATTTGAATTTATATAATTATACTATTTCCTTAAACATCTTCTTCTAATATTCTAACAACCTAAATGATGTTAATAATTGTTAAATCTAACGCAATAACCACCTAAACAAAATTTTCTTAAAATCTGAGGCGAGAATATTTACGAAATAATATCCTAACTTTCTTATTTTTGGCCCGAATGCAATATAACAACCTCAACTATACTATTTGTTTCTAATAACAGCTAACAAAATATCTAACAAGATTTTACCAACCAAATAATCGATTTACTAAACAATTTCTCTGATTCCCTAAGATTTAAGTCATTAATATTCGACGATATTTATACCCTCTATAAATATGTATCTTGATTCTTAACCTACACATGTCCTCTTCTTCCTCAATTTTTGATTATTCATTCTATTGAAAAATAAAGTTTCAGAATTAATGATTTCTACTACAGGAATTACAAACCTGAAGGACGTGAAGCCGTTCAAGACTAGCTGGCGGGTTCAAGTCAAAGTACTTCACTCCTGGAATCAATACACATTAATCAATGGAGAATCCTTGGAATTAATATTAGCATATTCTATGGTTGTTTATCCTATTTTCCTCATATTATATACATTAAACTTGAACAAACATAACATCTTTTTTTTTTTGCTAGGGTGTAAAAATTCATGCATCATGCAAAAAACTGTATATCATGCGCATGCAAAGACATCAACATATTGGCCAATGGAGAGTTATTGAAAATTTCTCACTTCCCCTATATTTGGCCAATATAGACCAACATATCATGTCTATAAAATGATTATTATGAGTAACACTAAGGTCACATGTGCTGATCTCAAGTTAGATGATAACCTTTTGTCTTTGACCAGTTTTGAATCTATCTCAAGTGGGAGTCTCAAGATACACTTCTTGATTGGTAAGGAAAAAAACACATTATTGACTTTTAACAAAAAAGTATGTTCCATTTCATGTTCTAAAATCTTCAAACTAAACTACTTTTTTATATAGATGTTACCGGACAGGTTTTTGATGTTGGGTGCAATCAAGCTATTCAAGTCGCTGGAAAGGAAAGAAAAAAGATAGAATTCTGTTTGAGAAACACCAAGTAAGTGTCATAATTTACGGTTCAACAAACATATACTAGCTTAATCAATGTAGAGAATAGCTGACTCCATCTAAAGCATTCATAATGATTTGTGTGTGTTTTTATATTCAGTGATCAGAGATTAGCATGTTGTTTGTGGGGAGATTTTCTAAACAAATTGTTCATGCTTGTGAACAAGCAAATAACAAAACAATAAAATGTTTAATCTGATTTGCAAAAGTCAACTATGATAAAGGTATGGCTTAAACAAACAATCAATGTTCTAAAGTTCATCCTTATATCAATTAACTATTAATATTGTTAGCTTAACTATTTTCTATTAATGCGATTTTGAAGGAGATCTTCAAATAACAAATGCATTTGATACATCTAATGTTATCATTAACCCAACTTGTCCCGAAGCTAAAGAGTTTATACAAATGTAGGTAATTTCCTACAACTGTTAAGTTTACATCTATTTTAAGAAAGATCGTATTTTATTGAGTATTAATCCTTTCGGTTTGTTTAAGAGCTTGGCGTTTTAAATCTATATCGAAGGGTTCAACCAAGTTCCTCCAGCGAGAGATGCACCTCGACATCGACCTCCTCCTCTCTTCCTTTTTGCCGTTTATCGGAGACATAGGCTCTCGTTGAAGAAATTAAGGTTTCAATTGGGAATATTATACAAAGGATCTAATTGAGATATACAAAATGAATGAGGGTTGTCCTTTGTGATCTGATTACGAAATCGACAAAGAAAGATAGAATTTTTTAGAGAATTTTGACAGATATTCAACATGTTCTCGGAGATATGGCGAGAGAGATAAATTTTAGGGTTAGAGATTTTGTCTGAGACTTGGTTGATATGGGGGAAATTTTGGGGAAAAGTTTTAGGCTGGCTTAAAATATTTGGGCCAAAAGCTTATGGGTAAATTTTCCGCGTGGTTAATTCATTGAATTTTTTGGTTTATTTGGTTGCAAAACAGTCGCGAGTTTTTGATTTTTAAATTATATATATATACACACACTATGCTTCGGGTAATGAACGAATAATTTATAGTGGCCTAGTGGTTCAAAGCTAAGTTGGCCATCAAGTCTCGAGTTCGAATGGAGATTATGTTCTTTTGGAAAAATTTCATGATTTTGTAATAAGGAAAGGTAAATGACGTTTTAAAATTTACATCATTTCTTCACGTCAGCAATATGCATATACCACATACAACTATATGGTACATTGGCCCTACGATTTCGCTCGTTAGGCCTCCATCTTGGTGATTACAAATCCTACTTATCTAATCTTTCATTATCTTTCCAGAATATCATATAATTATTAATGGACAAATCAATTGCATGACATGGGAGGTAAAACTTGGGCATCAATTTTTTGTCTCTTAATTTGAACAAGTTGCCTAGTTTCATTCCGGTAAATAATCTGTAAACATTTCACATATCGAAACCTCTAACTTATCATTCATATTATGATATGGCATAAATCCATTCTTATACAAATGCTTCCAAATTCTACTCCCGACATAAATTTGTCGTTCTTGCAAACATTACAAGACAAAGAGGCTGGCTACTTGCATATTACATGAATTGATGATCCACCCCCGCTATGAACTCTACCGAGAAATTTTCCGTCGCTTCATTATACATCCACTCTCGACCATTAGTATAATTGTAATTTTCCGACATTTCTTTTACTTGCGAAAACTTATTCTCTCAATTTTTTTTTGTTTTACGAGTGAGGGGGAAGGAATGTGAAGTGAGGGAAGGAATGTACGAAGTTTGCGTATGTAGACTACGAATAACAGTCGCAAAAAACAGATACACCAATCCCACCATGAATAACATGTGTCTTTGTACCGGTTTTTAAGCAACCCACCAATTTGGTCGCAATTTGGTCGTTAATTTTGCGACTAATTTTGCAGCTGTGTTTTGCGACTAATTTTGCGACTAGCTTTTTTGGTTGCAGTTTAGCGACTGATTTGAAACTGTTTGTTTTTGTCGCAAAAGCGTCGGTTATTAGTCGTTAAATTTAGCGAAAGCTAGTTTAGTCGCTATTTGTAATCGCGCAAACATGTTTTCTTGTTGTGATTTTGAAACCAACCTTAGTTTTAATGTAAATCTAAAAATGTATTAATTATTTACAAACTATATTAAAACTCGCGTTAGCTCGAGTTCTCTTATGGTTGATATATTAAGTGCTCAAATAAATTATTCTACAAATATTGGTAAAACTGTAACACCCGTCCCGTCAGATCCAAGTCAACGACTCTTTGACTCCACGAGTCATAGTCCACAAACCGCGAACCAAGCCATAAACCGGAACCAACACTTTATTAATTGAAAAAGGTTCACTTTATTGAAAAAGAAAACCGAGTCTTACAAGGAAACCGAACCAACTGAAATAGCTTAAACGTGAAACGAAGAAAACGCATAAGTTTTAACGAAACAAAGAACACAAGAAAGAAGGAAATCCCGCTTCCCAAATTATAGCACCACACCGTCCGTCTACCCCTGCAACGCCCCAAGGTTATCTGCAAAACAAACAACGAGGGTGGCCTGAGTAATTGGTTCGACACCAATACCCGGTGAGGGTGGATTCTAGACATACCGCTATCTCTACTTTATTCTAGCACAAGCATCCAGATAGTACCGCAGGCACCACGTATCCCGTACTCTGGACTCCTACCGCCCGAAGCGCAAACAAAATAGCCCTGGAGCCCGTCATTGGCCCCGGTGCTCAACTCCAACTCCAACTCCAACTCTGGGGGGCTCACCAAAACCCCCTTCCGACGATACAAGGGACACGTACCAAATGCAATGTACGTGTGCCGCCACACAACACCCTTTTGGGGGACCTAAACAGTTCTATCACGCAAGTCCTTCACACACAAGCATCATTTTTGGTTCAAATGATAACCTATTGTCTAGGTGCCGTTTTCAGTTTAAGTGACAACCTATGTTCTAGGTGCTTTTCAATCACATCAACGCAAATCATCCGCTAGATCTACACTACCTAGGAAAGGTACTATTAAACAAGGATTCGATTCCCAACACTGCAATAGAATAGAGAAAAGATCATGTTCGGTCCTCACCTTAGTCTAGATCTGGGAAACAAAAGTAGATCTGGTGAAACCGGCTATAGATCTGGAGATCCTGCACACAGATCTAGGGTTTTAGAAGATAGATCTAGAGAAAGAGAACGGATCTAAGGTTTTGGCCAACATACTGAACAAAAGAGAAAGATATGGTTCAAATCTACAACTTCTATCCATCAGAAGCATAGATCTGAAGGAGATCTGAGCGAGAGAGAGAGAGAGAGAGAGAGATACGGTTCAGATCTACAACTTCTATCCATCAGAAGCATAGATTTGAAGCCGATCTGAGCAAGAGAGAGATGGGAAGAGTGATACGGTTCAGATCTACAATTTCTATAGATCAGATCTAATCTAGAAGCATAGATTTGAAGCAGATCTGGGGTTTAGAAGAGGAAAATGGAGTAGATCAGAGATCTGGAGATTCTCACCTTAAGAACGCGAAGAACGAAGGGCTCTGAACTCAAAAGAATCGAGAAGGCGACGACTCGGGGTTCGAGATCGGAAGCGCGGGCGAAAGGCGGTCTCCGGCGACTTTTCCGGCGGGATCGGACGGCGGCGGTGGCTCTCCGGGCGGTGGCGGCCGGCGGTCTCCGGTGGTGGTTGGCCGGCGGCTGATCGGCGGCGGGCGGTGGCTGGCTGGCGGTCGTCGGCAGCTCCGGGCTGGTCGTCGGTCATCGGCTGGCTCGGGATGCAGACAATGCTTCGTTGTCTCGAACTTTGTGCCAAATGAGAGGGGCTGCTTCTCCTTTTATAAATAATGGGGATAGGGTTTTCCCTTCCCTCTGGTTGGGCCTTGAGCTTCTAGCCCATTCCTTCCTTTTCTTTGGGCTCAAACAATTCTCCTTGGCCCCTTTCTCCTATTTCTTTGGGCCCAAGTAATGGGCTGGAAATTGGGCCATTACAAAAACCTTTCTTAATATATATTGTAACATATTTGTCTTTACAATAAAAATTTGAATGTTTAAATGATAGTAATTGTAGTTTTCACGTTAGATATACAATTCGAGTTCAAGTAAGAAGTTTTACACGTTAATGAAAACAAATTCATTTGAAGATCGTTTCGTCATAATCCAAAATGGTGCAGATATTACGTTTGTTATATCTTCCATAAAAAGATTCCACATTATTCTAGAGTAAATAATTTGTCCACACAAATCTTAAAAGAACAACGTCTCAAATCTTAAAAGAACGTCTCATGGGAGGTGGTCTGTCTGCCTAAGCAAGAAGGATGATTGGGCCTGCGGCTTTTTACTAGTTGGAATACCTGTCTTTCTCTGCGCTACATTTGGTTACTTTTCTCGGAAAGCAAATCTCTCTAGGTATCTTGGCACATATTTCACCACTTGCGATCCAACTGCTTTTGGTCTCTGAAAATTTTCGGTGCTGATTGAGATTGTTGAAAAACGCTATTAAAGCTTAGAGAGCTGGCGATCAGGTTCCTTCACTGCACAGGGGCTAATGGAGAGGATGCATGCTTCTGGTTCGATCATTGGACGCCTTTGGGCCCGTTAATAAACTGCATGGGACCTTTTGCTTCTTCCATGCTGCGCCTGCCACTGACGTCTAGGGTGAGTGATGCATGCAAAGATAGTGGTTGGGTCCTCCCTTCACGTCCCTCCACACCCACCTTAATACGGTCGCCCTACCTTCTCTCTCGACGGTACAGGACATGTACGATTGGGTTACAACTGTCTCTTGTTCCCCTGCTTTCTATTCTTCGGCAATTTGGCAGGTTCTTAGACAAAGAGCTCCCATCCGAGACTGGGCAATGATATACCATGGATTTTAGGGTTTTTAACCATGGTATATGTGTTATTTATCGAGTCTTTCACTATGTTTTAGAGTCTTTTAAGGTATTTATTAGGTACAAGCACATTTGGAGCATATTTGGTAATTTAGACACTTTCTGGAGCTAATTGGAGTATTTGGCCGAGAGGTAGAGTTCACTGCCCGAAACAGAGAAGGGTGTCGATCGTTGCATTCCTAGCATCGATCGATGCACCAGCGAAATGGGCCAAACAACGGTCTAATAAAGAATGATGAAACTGCAGTCATGCCCAGAAGTTCCCAATATTTACAAAGAAGCCCCAAAACGTGTTTTAGGATTATAATTAGGTTTTACAGCCACTTGTTAGGCTAAGCTTTTCTGACGTTAAGTTTTACTCAGAGAGAGTTGAGGGGCTGATCCTGATCTCGAAAGAGACTTGATTTTGAACCCCAGTTCTTATTTGATTTTATGATATTTGGTTTTCTACTTAAGATGTTTTCTGTCTCGATGAACATGTCTGAGTAGATCACCTGTTAGGTTGAAGGATTCTCATTAGGGATTTCAGAGAATTATAGTTTAAATCAATCTGTAGAGATTTATATCTGCTAGTTCTTTATCTAAGTTGTTCTTAATGCTAAATCTGAAGTAGCTAATCAGAGTTATGATGTTAGGTTGATTAATTCAGCGGAAGTTGGTTGATTTAACTGAAAAGAATTTAGATAAGCAATTAAACTGTTCGCAAACGAAAGTTTGGTTCAAGTTAATTGTGAACATATCAAACTTGGAATTAATGCTAGTTTAATCTGTTAGTTCTCCCAAACGGAAGTTTGGTTTGCTGCACTTAGACCTAGAGAATTATCGCAAAGGAATTTGGTTAATTCTATATCAGTGTTTGAGTTCTAGAATAGTTATTGATTGGATCTAGATAGATTGATTGCTTGCGTTCCTGATTTCCTGAGAACTCCTGAAACCTAACGCTTTGCCCTCTTGCTTACAAACTCACTTGATTTACTTTGCTATTTCGTTTACTGTTTTCACATCTGCTTCGCTTAATTAAATCTGAATTACTAATAATCTATTGTGTGACTGAGAGTCCTCGTGGGATTCGATACCTTATATACTACGATTGCATTAACTGTGCACTTGCAGTAGAATAGGGATAAAACTACACACCTATCAAGTTTTTGGCGCCGTTGCCGGGGACTCTTTGAGTTCACCTATAGATTTAGTACTAGGATTTAGACTAAGCATTCTTTTTAATTTTCTTGTTTACTCACGTTTTTGATTTTTGGATTTGCAGGGATTCGCACAGCATCGATCGTTGCTCACCTTGCAACGATCGACACTAGGCGAAGACAGCGATGCTGAGATCTGAGACATTCAATAGGTTCCGCGCCATGGAACCTATGATTTTGATTCGCGGTGAAAACGGCGTTTTACGAGACCAAGAGGGTCACATATGCAACGCAAAAGGTCAGAAAATAGATGGGAAAGGAAACCCCATCTTACCAGATTACCATGTATTGGTTGGGCAAGTAACTGAGATGCAGAGTAAGATAGATGACATCCACGACATCTTACTTAGGGAGAGACAGTTCCGAGCAGAGGCAGAAACTGATAAATTTGCAGAGGTACATTACATGGCTGGAGCCGACTCTTATGGACATACCTTGGAACATCAGCAGAGACAGGGTTCTAGGCACACTCAAGGATCGAGAGACCATAATTATACTTCCCATCTGGCATCTCCTACACAAAGGAGCAAACTAGAGATGATGTTAGAGCAATCAATTGAAAGACAACAGCAGAACACAGCTTCTTTCAGCTCGAAGCTAGAGAACCTGTACACTAATTTGAATGAGAAATTTGAATCCTTGAGCACTCGCATGAAGCAGCTGGACACACAGATGGATCAAGTTCCAAGTTCTACCCCAACAAAGGATTCTCAAGAAGCTCATGACAGAAACATTCTCACTCAGGATAACACACAGATGGATCATGGATCATGTCTAGCAGTTAAGGCTGTGGAATTTGTGGAAGACAGAGGGAGATTTGATGTTGGATTACCTGAGCTCGAAAGCTTCGATGCACCTGACTCAACAGAGATTGACATGGATCTTTTGACTTGGATAGTACAGATTGAAGCGGGACCAAGCCAAGAAGAGAAATTTGAATCTGAGATAGCTGGAATGGACCGAGAAGCAGATAAACCCGAGACTGTAGTTGAAACCCGAGTTGAGACGACAGCATCGATCGTTGCATCACACGCATCGATCGTTGCACCCCGAGAGGAACCAGTTTCACCCATGTCTCGAGAACCTGCTAGGGAAAAACCCTACAAACCTCCGTTACCATTCCCGAAAGCTCCCGTTAAGTCTAAAGATGTGGTTCAGTGCACATTGGTGGTTGACAAGAAGATGGTGGTTCCACAAGAGCCTATTCTAACATCTTCAAGGCCTAAAACTACTCATAAACAGAAGGCTCCGAACATCAAATCTTTGCCAAAGGTAAAACATAAATCCTCTAAGTCTAAACCTCCTGACTCCACTGTTATGAATGCAGGAGAGAGCGTTAAAACACCCAAGTGTCAATTCCACCCTACATTCCTCCCCACGTTCCTAGGAAGACATCATGCTGCTACTGCTTACACCCCACTATGGATGATAAGGCATTCACAGAGACACTCAAAGTCTCTGTTGAAACCACCATAAGTTTGACCTCCTTTCCAAAAGTCAAGCTAATGACTTAAAACAAGCGCTGAGTGGGAGGCAACCCACTGTTCGGTTTAATTATTTTTCTTTCTCATTTTTGGTGTTTTTCTTAGGATTTAACGTTTTTAGTTGTTTTTGTTAGTTATTAGATACAGAACACAAGTCTGGAGATGTGTGACGATCGTTGCATACATGTGCAACGGTCGTTGCATTTAGTTTAAATCAAAAATTAAGGTACGTTGAGCTAAACCGGAATCAATCTGGTTCAACAAGCATCGATCGTTGCCCCTAAAGCAACGATCGTTGCACCCACGACCAGGTAAGTTACCTTAAACCCTATTTTCTCTCTTTCTTCTCCATTTCCTTCGGTCGACACACCGAGAACCCAAACCGAAAATCACCATTTCTTCATCGATTTCTTTGATTCTAAGCACTATTTCACTTGTTTTTACATCCCCAATCTGTTTCTCATACCCAATTCTCACGAAATCAAGGTAATGTACTTCTATTTTTGATTTTTCGGATTTCACTTTTAGGGTTTTAGAAATTGGAGATTTTAGATGGAATTGATGAATGCATGTTGACATGATTATGCTTTAGGTTGTTTAGTGATGGATTGTTGTTGATTCTGTGGTTGATAACACCATTTTAAACTGATTTTTGATGAATTGTTTGCGGCAAAATCGCCCTGCAACGGTCGTTGCTCTCGAGCAGCGGTCGTTGCATTGCGATTTTGGGAAATGTTCGATAACGCGAAATCGCCTTGCAACGATCGATGCCTTAGATCCAACGGTCGATGCTTTGCGATTTCACAGTGGAATTTTGCCGAGACTTATAAAGATTTGAACTTTGTTTTTGCAGATGGCGTCTCAAAGGCAACCCCGCAAGAAGCGAGCCACAGCGTCCACAGCCACAAGACACTACACCCCACCGCCTGAATGGTTTAACAGGGAATCAGAGTCCCCCGCACCGTACAACAGATATGGGCCACCAATTGCTTTACCGTGGCCCAGAGAGGACGCGACACCATTTCCGACGACCCGACAGTGGCCGGAGGACCTCACACGTTTCTTAAGGTCCGCTGAGTTCACAGAGCGGCCATTGCTCTCTTCATGGGACGAGTATGACTCGCTACTCTACAGTGGTTGGTGTGGGATGATCATCAAGCCAACCAAATTCGCGGACTACTCCACCTGCAGGATTCTGGGGATCGATGAGCAGGTGATGGCTGTGTGCAGAGGCATTGGTCTAGGGACAATGCCAATGCGACACTATGACCTCTATCCTGAGCTGGTCAGGCAGCTATTGGCCACTTGCAGAGTGGTTTACTCGGATCCCGACCACAGGAGCGCTACAGGGGGTGCTTTCACCTTCATGAGTTGGGGAGTCAGGTATCGGATTCCTCTACTTGATCTCTGCAGGATCTACGGGTTCAGTACTGCGCCATGGCGCATAGCCATGCCACTCGAGTGGGATCCGGTGGAGGCTCGCACATTCTGGGAGAGTATTGGCAGCGGTCGATACAACTCCAGGACCACGCCAGTAGTGCAGATGAGACATCCGGTGCTGCGATATGTCTCGCGTATCTTGTGCTGGAGCTTGCTTTGCAAGTTTGAGGCCAACAAGATGCGCAAACTTGAGATGGAGTTGCTGTTTCTGGGGCTGAGAGATCAGTTTAGGCAGAGTGGCGTGAGAGATCCGACTGCGGGTCTCAACTTGGGAGCTGTTTTCGCACAGCATTTGGTTGATTTGCAGCTGAAGCCGTTTGATGGAGCTGGCACAGAGACGGTAGGGAGTTTACTTACTCCCATTTTTGAGTATTGTGGGATTCCTCTGCATGACACAGAGCGTGATACGGCTCGCGAGTTCCTGGATCTCAGTCATCTGCAGAGCGCTACCTGGCTCAATGAGGGGCGCATTTGGGTTTACACTGATCCGACCACTGGGAGGACTGGTATCGAGCTTCCCGCTGCCAGATGGACACAGATTGACACATTAGAGGCACTGAGATTTCAGCCTCTTGAGTCTGCGCAGCGTGGGATTCCGACCATGGCTCATCCACTGGGAGAGCCTTCCTCACGAGCTTCGACATCTTCTGCTCCTGCGCCCGCGCCTGCCCCTGTCGACATTGTGGGTCCCTTTCCCGAGCCTGCGATGGCTTGCGGTGCTTATTCTGAGGCATAGTGGAGAGAGAGATCCGACGGTATGTTTCGAGTTCTTTGGTACTTCATGCGTACTTGCAGCTGCAGGAGGCCACCACAGATCCATCAGCCCGTACCTGACCGTCGTCGACAGCGATCTCCGACTGATACCGATCCCGCACCTGAGGCAGCCGATGACGATGCACTGTATGGTGGGATAGATGATGTGAGCGAGTGAGAGTAGTCTCCATATTTTCGGTTCTGTATTCTGACTTTTTATCTTTTCTTGCACTTTCGTTTTTCATTTATTTAGGATTTGCTATGTTTGGATGATTTGTACTTTGTTCGGTACTTCTTTTGCTTCGATTTTACTGTGTTTCTAGTGTTCTCAGCTTGCAGGATTTTAAATTGACATAAACCGACGGACTAACCTGCTAACTAGCTGCCTGATCCGATACACGCATTGCAACGATCGTTGCTGCTTTGAGCAACGATCGACACTCAACGAAAAAATCGCCAAGTAACGGTCGGTGCACTTAGTGCAACGATCGATGCTTGTGCGACAGAGGTAAAACCCGACAGAACTAAAACATCCATTAACAATTTTTATTTTCTTTCTACCAATCCTTCGCTGGACACTACTGGGGACAGTGTGTCTTAAGTGTGGGGGAGGTGCTACTGACTTTTGTTTTCTGTTTTCTTAAGAGTCAGTCCGTTTTTCAAAATTTTTGTTTTATTGAGTCAAAATTGTTTAAGTAAGAAACTATGATTTTCTGAGAAGATTTACAAGACTTGCAGGAACTTAAGTAACCATTGGGATGAAGTTGCAGGATCTATCTATGACTATTAGAAAACTCCATCACAGATCAACCTACTGGGAACACCCACATCACTTCAGGTATCAGAGGATCCTTTACTGACTTCAACCTTAATACTGACTTAGATTTCTCACCTAAGGGCTTGGTATGCTTTATGTCGGATTCCCTGTTAGTTCTGACACAGCCTGTAAACCTGTCCTATTTAGTCCCCTTCTCCCCTTCTGTAAAGTAAAAAAAAAAAAAAATAATAATAATAATAATAAACTGAGGATGAGTTAGTAACTCCGAAGTGGTCATGAGAATAGTAGCAAACACTATTATCTCTCATGTGATCCATGGAATGTGTCCAAAGTATACCCCATAACGGGAAGAACACTGATAAAAAAAATAAAATGATACCCAGTGGGGAAAAATCAGTTGTTAAAGAAGGGAAAGAGAAGAAAGGGACTAGAGAAAGATAGTATGGTGGTCTAGAGCTGATAAGGTAAGAATCCATGTGCCTTTAGATCGATACTCCTTAGGTGAGACCGCACTTAAATACTTGCAGAAGTCAGTAGAGTGAATTTGAATGCTTGAATGTGATTGTGGAGTTTACCTAGGACAGTTGCTAAGTGTGGGGGAAGTACATGTTGGTCTTGATATCCTGTGATTGATTCTTTCAGTGGTTTACTAAGGGGAATCTGAGTATTGTAGATTCTAAGATGAAATGAGTTTCTGAAGAGTTTTCAAACCTCTTGACTACATTTGGTTCTTTGTCTTGCTTGAGGACAAGCAAGAGCTAAGTGTGGGGGAGTTGATATACCATGGATTTTAGGGTTTTTGACCATGGTATATGTGTTATTTATCGAGTCTTTCACTATGTTTTAGAGTCTTTTAAGGTATTTATTAGGTACAAGCACATTTGGAGCATATTTGGTAATTTAGACACTTTCTGGAGCTAATTGGAGTATTTGGCCGAGAGGTAGAGTTCACTGCCCGAAACAGAGAAGGGTGTCGATCGTTGCATTCCTAGCATCGATCGATGCACCAGCGAAATGGGCCAAACAACGGTCTAATAAAGAATGATGAAACTGCAGTCCTGCCCAGAAGTTCCCAATATTTACAAAGAAGCCCCAAAACGTGTTTTAGGATTATAATTAGGTTTTACAGCCACTTGTTAGGCTAAGCTTTTCTGACGTTAAGTTTTATTCAGAGAGAGTTGAGGGGCTGATCCTGATCTCGAAAGAGACTTGATTTTGAACCCCAGTTCTTATTTGATTTTATGATATTTGGTTTTCTACTTAAGATGTTTTCTGTCTCGATGAACATGTCTGAGTAGATCACCTGTTAGGTTGAAGGATTCTCATTAGGGATTTCAGAGAATTATAGTTTAAATCAATCTGTAGAGATTTATATCTGCTAGTTCTTTATCTAAGTTGTTCTTAATGCTAAATCTGAAGTAGCTAATCAGAGTTATGATGTTAGGTTGATTAATTCAGCGGAAGTTGGTTGATTTAACTGAAAAGAATTTAGATAAGCAATTAAACTGTTCGCAAACGAAAGTTTGGTTCAAGTTAATTGTGAACATATCAAACTTGGAATTAATGCTAGTTTAATCTGTTAGTTCTCGCAAACGGAAGTTTGGTTTGCTGCACTTAGACCTAGAGAATTATCGCAAAGGAATTTGGTTAATTCTATATCAGTGTTTGAGTTCTAGAATAGTTATTGATTGGATCTAGATAGATTGATTGCTTGCGTTCCTGATTTCCTGAGAACTCCTGAAACCTAACGCTTTGCCCTCTTGCTTACAAACTCACTTGATTTACTTTGCTATTTCGTTTACTGTTTTCACATCTGCTTCGCTTAATTAAATCTGAATTACTAATAATCTATTGTGTGACTGAGAGTCCTCGTGGGATTCGATACCTTATATACTACGATTGCATTAACTGTGCACTTGCAGTAGAATAGGGATAAAACTACACACCTATCAGGCAACAACTGTGTGGTTCAAGGGTCATATTCCGAGGCATGCTTTCTTCTTTTGGACTGCTCACCCAACCGGCAGCCTACTCGCTCGAGGCTGGTTAGTTGGGGAGTAAACGTTCCGGTGACTTGTGGATTGTGTGGAAATGGAGTTGAGTCTACAGATCACCTCTTCCTAGACTGTGGGTATAGCACTGAAGTTTGGACATCTATCATGAGGAAGCTGGGTACCTCTACCTTCTTCTTCAGATCTTGGACATGCTTGCTAGCTTGGGTGAAGCAACGATCAAATGAGGCTCCTCCAACATTGCATAAGACTGCTATTCAAGAAACGTTATATGCAATTTGGATGGAGCGTAATAACAAGGTATTCAACTCGCAATCTAAGACGCCGGCCTTGGTCTTAAAGAAATCGACCGGAGTGTTAAGTATACAATCTCTGTGAGAAGGGAACGTCGAGCCTTCAAGAACGTAATGCAGTTGTGGCTAGCGTAACTTCAGACTAACCTGCTAGTGAAGCCTTATTCCTACATTGTTTTTATCAACTTTTTGCCTTTGTAGGAATTGATCTGAGATCTTCTTTGTATGAAATCAACATTTCATTTAAATGATAAATAAATACAGTTTTGCAAAAGAAAAAAACCCCGAAGAATATCAGGCGTACTCATCAAACAAACTGGTCAGATAAGTGATACAACCTCAGAATCACATTGATGCTAAACCACTTGATGATCAGATGATTCCTAAGCCAAGCTTGCGGAAGATGGATTGAAGGTAGATGTGGTGATGGAACTTGTGATTGACTCTCTCAACCAGTGGATTTGATTGACTCTCTCAACCTAAGAACAAGCTATCTGAATCGCTTAAATAGATTGATCTGAGACTCCAAAGAACAAGGTGAAACACTCACAATATTTAGAGCAGGAACTCTTCACAAAGAACACAAACTTTGGAAGAAAAACAGAATATTTCTATTACTTTAAAATGGTTGAAAAAGGGTGATTTACAATGAATTCAAAGCTGAGCTTTTATTGGCTCGTAGAAAACGGTCTGAAAGGTCTAATACAATAAAAGAATCGAAAAATATAAAGAATATGGTCGTTGGCATTTATTGGAAAATTTGGCTAGAAATGGGAAGATGAATCTTCTTGAGACTTGAAAGCTTTGGTATGAATGTGGAGTGTCTAGGTACATTCTGGATGATGTTATAGAGCTTCAATCCGTGGCCAAACTTCAGGAAAAAGAGATGTTGGGATTTGATCTCCTTTGTCTCCAAATAAGGCAAGTGTGAGAATAATGAGATCCTTCTGATCCTATGGCTGCTGGTGTATGGGAAATTGATAGAGAACTCTCCTGGATGTTTAAATGTGTCTCCTGAATGCTAAAATATCTATCCTGATCGCCAATGTCTTGTTTGTAAGAGAATGAATCCTTGAGCCTTCAATTGAAGCAAGATGAGAATCATCTATTTTAGAAGTTGAATAACTTCTTCATCTGAACTCTATTTGTGATGATTCGAACTCTCCTTGATTCCTTGGTGGGTTAAGCTTCTGGAAAAAGTTGAATTGTAGCTTTAGTCCTTCCGGTTGGATAGATATGCTCTAAGATATGCACATATGCCTCTGGTTCAATCAAACTGGTTCTCTCCAAGTGTTTTGGTTGATTGATTTATGTCCTCTCCTTGCTCCTTGGTTGATGATGACTTGATGTCCTCATCATACTCTCCCTCTTGAAAAGGTTTCGACCTCGAAACTGTATAACCTACACCAAGAGAAAGCAAATTAGCTTTCATTCTCCTTAGGGAGTTTAGGGTCTTACCTTGATGTATATGTGGTCGGGTGATGAGTGGAGTGTCTGGTGGTTCTTCTTTGAGGAGATAGGATAGTATTACTCCTCTTCTTTGGGCTGGTATGGTGTCTCCTTTGCTTATCTTGCTTCTGCTCTCCTTAAAACCTGCAAGTGTCTCATCACTTTGGCCAAGAAAAAACTGTGTCATAGGTTCCTTATGATGAGATGAAACAATTTTCTTGACAGATGGTGTTTCTACACATGGAATCAAATCTGTGTAATCTACATTTTCTTTTAGTTCTATCAAGTTCAGTAGCACACACTTAGGAGTAAGTGAAACAAATCTGGTTAAGTTATGGCTTACTTGAAGAACATGTTGAATGTTCTTGATAAGCAAATGACCTGGAGGTTTTTCTTTGATGTTCTCTTTTTCTCTCATGCCTTGATCAGTCTGAACACTTAGTGTAAGGACTGATTCTGAGCTTCTCTTCACATTATCTTCTGAACTGTGCTTTATATTTGTAGATATGCTCATTGGGTAGAACAAATGCATTATATCTGTACTTGGAGTACTTAAAATATATTGTATGATACTTGCACTTACATTGTCAACTTCAGTAGGTTGTATGAGGGTTTGGACCTTCTGCTCTTGTGAGCTAGTGATCATTAAACGTTCATCTCCTTTCCTGATCACCAAAACATGTTGCTCTGGTCTTTGATCTTTCCTACTGAATTTGGTTTGTTCAATCTCTTCCCTGCTCATTTCTTCCTTTGTAGTATTTGTACCTAAAACAATGCTTAAGAGCAAGTGAATCATATATGTGTATGAATTTGCAATAATAGGTGGAAATACTTAAACTCACAGAGATTGTGCTAGCATGTTGTAACATAATCTGCTCCTTGTTTTCTTGCACTCTCATGTTGTTGTCTTGCTTGGTTTCCTCTTTCTCAGCCTCCTTTGAACAAGTCAGGTGTAAGAATTGCTTTTCTTCACCTTGGCTTACATGCTCTTCTTCTTGTCTTATTCCTGCATCAAAACTCTTTGGCAAAGACAAGTGCATAAATCTTGAAGTGGAAATTAGAAAATCAGAATGAGATAAACTATCACTTTCTCTAGTTACTTATGTTTTATCTCCTTGTAAAGTTTCTCTCATTAATTTTTTACTGGGTCAAGTTGCAGCAAAATGTCCTCTCTTATGACACCTATAACATGTAGGTTCTTTGAAATTCACAAAGTTATAAGACTTACCTTGTGTTGGCATGGTTAACAGATTGGGTAAGGTGTTAGAGCTGGGTTTGGTTGCAGCTCCTGGTTCTCCTATGCTCATAGAAGATTGATGACTCTGCTGCCTCTCTGTTCTCTCCTCCTTTAGTTTCAGAATATCTTTTATTCTCTTTGGGACATTTTTCTTTTGTTCTGACCTGTAGCTTGATGGATGCACATGGCTTTGGATCCTTCTAGTATATTGCTCCCTGATTCCTTGTAAAAGGTTCCTTGAAACATACTTCTTGCTCATGAGAAACTTTAATTGTTCCCAAGTGGTGATAGCTGGTTTTTAACATCTTCTTTGTTGTCATTCTTCTTGCCTCCGCCATTCATATGCCCATCCAGAGAGTAGATTTAGGGCATGGGAAAGTCTTTTACCCTTTGGAATATTGTAGTACCAAAACCACTCATCCATGTCTCTCTCCCACTCTAGGTAAATCTCTGGATTTCTTTTACTTCCTGAAAACTTTGAAAGTTGAGGTAGATGATGATTCAACCCTGTCTTGGCTTGTCTGGTTGTGGCCCATAAATGATCAAGTGGTTCTGGATCAATGTCTTCATATTCTGGTTTATTTCCAGACCCATTATATTCAACATCTGGCCAGACATGTTCTTCATGTTCCCAATTGTCTTCATCTTCTTTCATGTTGTATAATGTGATTTTCAAAGTTCAAAATATCAAATAAACTTAATGGAAGAAATAAGCATGGCTTTGATTTCGAAAATTCTATGTTAGGAAGTAAGAAAATGATATAGAATTTCTTACTTCCTAACATAGAATTTTCGAAATAAGTAAACAAGGAAACTAGAACTTTTTTTGGATTTTTAAGTTTAATTTCGAAATGGATATGCAAATAAGGAAAACTATTATGCAAACAAACAAATATTTGGTTTTGTACTTAGTAAATTTCGGATCAAACAAGGAATTCAAAGCAAAATAGAGATGAACTTTTTCTTGGTTTTTTTTTCTTTTGAATGAAGGCAGATTAATAACAATGAAACTAATGCAGCAATCATTTTTATGGGTTTTTTCTTGATGCAAACTAAGAACTAGAATGATAAGCAAGGACTAAAGTAAGGGATACAGATTTTTGTTATGGTTTTCTATTTGAAATAAGAACAAAAACTAATAATCAAACAAGAACAGAATCAAATATTTTTATGTGTTTTTCGATTTGAATGAAACAAAACAGAAAGGATAGAAACAACCTGATAAGTAGGATCACACTTATGCTAAACCACTTGATGATCAGATGATTCCTAAGCCAAGCTTGCGGAAGATGGATTAAAGATAGATGTGGTGGTGGAACTTGTAATTGACTCTCTCAACCAGTGGGTTTGATTGACTCTCTCAACCTAAGAACAAGCTATCTGAATCACTCAACTAGATTGATATGAGACTCCTAAAAACAAGATGAATCACTCACAATATTCAGAGAAGGAACACTTCACAAAGAACACAAAATTTGGAAGAAAAACAGAATATTTCTATTACTTTAAAATGGTTGAAAAAGGGTGATTTACAATGAATTCGAAGCTCAGCTTTTATTGGCTCATAGACAACGGTCTGAAAGGTCTAATACAAAAAAAAGAATCGAAAAATATGAAGAATATGGCCGTTGGCATTTATTGGAAAATTTGGCCAAAAATGGGAAGATGAATCTTCTTGAGTCCTGAAAGTTTGGCATGAATGTGGAGTGTCTAGGTACATTCAGGATGATGTTAGAGAGCTTCAATTCGTGGCCAAACTTCAGGAAAAAGAGCTGTTGGGATTTGATCTCATTTGGCTCCAAATAAGGCAAGTGTGAGAATAATGAGATCCTTCTGATCCTATGGCTGCTGGTGTATGGAAAATTGATAGAGAACTCTCCTAGATGTTTAAATGTGTCTCCTGAATGCTTAGATATCTCTCTTGGTCGCCAATGTCTTGTTTGTAAGAGAATGAATACTTGAGCCTTCAAATGAAGCAAGCAGAGAATCATCTGTTTTAGAAGTTGAATAACTTCTCCATCTGAACTCCATTTGTGATGATTCAAACTCTCCTTGATTCCTTGGTGGTTAAGCTTCTGGAAAAAGTTGAATTGTAGCTTAAGTCCTTCTGTTTGGATAGATATGCTCCAAGACATGCACATATGTCTCTGGTGCAATCAAACTGGTTCTCTCCAAGTGTTTTGGTTGATTGATATATGTCCTCTCCTTGTTCCTTGGTTGATGATGACTTGATGTCCTCATCATAAGGACCATGACCAGGCCAAAACCGCAAACACAAAACCAACATTTTCTATAGTTCTTCTTGTGAGTTCTCTAATCACCCTTGACGGCCAACAGCTTACCGGAAATACGACACGCATAGGTCTTTCTGCTTTGTTTGCGTTTATAGTGCGTTTGGAGCGTTCATAAGTCTTTGAGTGGCTTGGACCGAGGATGGTCGATGTGGTTCATGCACCCTTCGACGCAGCAGTAACAAGAGATGCCTAGCATAGCTTGTGTCTGAGTTCCTTTTAGTGACTCTGGTCCTTTCATGAATTGTGAACCGTGGCCCCACATGTGCATCTGCACTTATATTTGGAGTCAACTAGGTTTCCATACGTAAAAGAAGACAAGATTAAACCTAAAATGAAATAGATGAAATGGTCAGGAGATTTAAAGATAGATATAATATGCTTACCTTATCATTGAATCAAATTTATATCAACAACTGATAACATTTGTAACAACCCGTTCCCGGAGAACCGGAAACGATGACGTTAGGAAATCCGATGAACCAACAATGGCTAACAGTAATATCCTCCAATGGTCCCAAGAGTCCCGACACTCCCTTCTGTTCAAATCCACCAACCTACACTAGCGGACCGACCATCTTGCTTTCGGACCTGCGAGGGGGGAAAGAATGGGGGAAAAGGGAAGATGATTGAGTAATTGATTCAAACACAATTACCCAGTGAGTGCAGGCTCTAGGAACCCATGAACTTATCTCGATCATACATCAATTAACAAGCAAAAGTCATAAGCTAGTATCTACTAACAATCATCACCCCGAAAGGCACTCAAGTACCAAGAAATGACTCTTATATATACATATTTATACGTGGTACTAGACACGTGCACTACCACAGTTGGCACCAGACACAGGCACTGCCAGAGGTGATACCAGACATGGGCACTGCCAGTTACCAGACACGGGCATTACCACCCTGTCACGCTCTCCATAGCGTTTACACGGTCTCGCGAAGCCCCCGCAGATGGATAAGGTCCCTGACACGGGCCCCACCTCTAGCCAATCATACAAGCGGACATGGTGCCAGACCCGGTCTCCACCATTCCGCATTCACAATCAGCCTATCACGACTCGACCACTCTTAAATAATTCCTCATATCTCATATTCCCTTATCATATCTATTCGTTCTTTACCTTAATTACCCATTCCATATTCATATCTCATAGTCCATATTTATACTTTTCCCACACAATACAAACACCCCACAATCACTATTCATATACAATAAACCGTATTCAGTTTAGCAATCATATATATATATCTAGGTTTGTCCATGACATCAACACAAATCAACAACAATCGCTGTATATATATACCATATTTTGTTTACCCATCACACTCAACTATGCATAGTCATAAGGCCATACAAAGAAGCATACATTAACAAAGGACTAACGCCCAGAAGAAGGATGAATGTGATATGATCATGGATCCATCAAGGAAAGGAAAGCTTGAACCAGAGCTTGGACCAGTCATTGGAGAGCTTGAAGCTGAGGATGAACTGAACAAGGGAGAGCTGGTCGAGGACAGATCGAGCAAGGACGAGCTGGTCGAGGTCAATCTGGTTGAGGACGGGTGGTAGAGCGAGCATGGTCGAGAACAATCTTCCTTCACCAAAATGCAATCCAAAGAAGATTTTCACATTCCAACTGTCACTACATGAAATCTGGTAAATAACAACTGGACTAGCAGTCGCAATTCAGTCGCTTCTATAGATTCTGCGACTGAATTGCGACCAATAGTGTTAGTTGTATATCTTGCGTCGCAAAATACAGAAGTCGTAAATCAGTCGTAATTTTACGACTACTTTACGACTGCTGAGTGTGTCGCTTATGTTAGTCGCGTAACAGTCGCGTATATTGTGCGACTGAATTGCGACAGAATATCGACTGTGTCTAATTCGGTCGCGTTTTAGTCGCAAAGTTATGCGACTAATGTACGACCAACTCTAATATATTGCGACTGATTTACGACGGATTTGCGATTAAAGAACGACTAATGAGTGACTGATGTGCGACTATTTTTATAACCGAAACTGTCTTCTGCATAATCCATTATTGTTTCCTGATTCATAAACTAGTATAAACCTGCATACATTATATATATAACCAGTTTTTTTGAAACAACTAGGAATTATATTACATAAACATTCCAAAATAGTCAAATTACAATACCAACATACAAAAGTTGGGTTACCAAAACATTTCATCTTATATTTATAAGTCAAAAGTCTAAAGCCGTAATGAAACATGATTAGAAGGCCTAGCTGTTATGTCTTTCCAGCACTCTGAGAATCCATGAAGTCACAAAACTGTGGATCAGTTTGACGGAGATACTTCTCAAGAATAGACAAGTGATCTATCTTGGTTTGTTGCTTAGCTGCAAGTGTGGCTATCTCTGCTTCACGACGTATATTATAAGCAGCCTGATCCGCTATTTTTTGTTGAGCTTCTTTTAGTTGTTGTTGGAGTGCAAGAAATGATGAACTTCCCAAGTCCTTACGCTTGCCATTGGACAGGGTGTTTTCAAGGCTACCAAGACCATAAGGACGCCCTCTGTTATCCTTCAATGTGACCTGCCAAAAAAAAAAGTTCATAACACAGGTGATTGAAAATAATGGCAACTAGCTACAAAATTTAGACTTACCTCAAGGAATAGGTCGTTGTACTCATCAAGGGTGAGGTCTCGAGGTTGTTCAACAGCGTCATCACCATCCAAATGCTCCATATTGGCTGCCTCAAGCTCGGCCTTTTTAGCTGCCAAACTCTTCTCATAAGCTTCAGCAATGCCCTTAGCCTTTAGATCAACGAAGGTCCCATCAGGTTTCGTGTGAGTCCGTATAAACACATCTCCAATACTTACGGGTCTTCCGTACTCCTCTTCCTGTAATGTGACACCATAACAGATTTTTAAAAAAATTCAGAAATATATAACACCAAAACAGATTTACTTGAGTGTCAACTTACCATTTCCTGCTTGATTTGTTCAAAAGACTTCTGGCCAGACAAGTGTATAGCTATACCCATCCCATTACGGTCAGACATACGAGAATTATATGCGGTACTGCTCTTTGCTTTCACGTCTTCTGTGTCCCAGTGGGATGTCATTTGTTCCCAGAGTGTCTGACCAATCCAAGGTGGACGCTTACGAGAAGTCCGTGCAGTGGAGACCATTCCCTTCATTCGTCGTTGACAGATTCTCTCAAAGTGCATTTGCACAGTTCCTGAGATTAAAGGATCCCAATGGTGTGTTTTCTACATTTCAAAGACTAAACGTTAGTGAAAACCATTGAAGTAATAGATGAAACTTTTAGAAGAGAAACCTCACCGCGAATTCTATGAAATATCGTTCTTGTTTGTCCCGAGGTACAACGGTCCAGCTATAAAAAGGTCCATTGAATTTGTTTGTAAAAACCATAGTAATCTGCCTCGTGAGTGCTCCTTTGTCGCGACCAAACCTGCAAACAAAGAACCAATATAATCACAAGTAGAGATAATACAAGCAGAGTATAAAGCAGTTCAGATTGCAAAGAACACTGAAAAAACAGAGATAGTGTTATATTTATCCACTAAGTTTCAAGATATATGAACCGTATTTCAATAACAAAGTTAAGTGGATCAGACTCTAATAGCAACAAAGAGAGTTGGCAGTGTGTTCTTCTGATACAAGTCACACAAAATCTGATAAGATAAGGCAAAGACAATTAAGAAACTCCAACAAAAGATAAAACAATAGAAACAGGTTCAGGTCTTGAGAATGGTTTTGGTTTGAGACGGTTTTCAAGCGAATTAAAGGAAAATTGAAATGCGAAATCAAGTTCTAAGACAAAAGATAAAACAATGGAATCAAAAGTTCAGTCTTAGATACACAAGAAAGATAACTATCACAACACACTAAAAGCATAACACACTAAAATCAAAATACGATTTCGCAAGTTCAGTGGTTCACAATCACAATATTTAACACACAAACATGTGGTTAACCAAAACACACTGTCAAGATCACAACACACTAAAGCATATCAACAATCACAAAGTAATCACAAACAAACATACAAACAATCACATATAAACCGATTCTGAAGCATATAGTAATCAAAACAAACTACATCCAATTACAAAGAACTTGACTTTGATAAAAGATCAAACATATAAGAAGAGCATTGAGTAGTCGTACCATGTTGTATTCGGCTTTGTAATGGGAGATAGAACTTGACAGAATTCTTCACGATTGGCCACCGCGAGAATAGCATTGAGTAGTCGCATGAGGTCTTCCTGAAGAACCGGCTGAATATGTGTTCCTTCCTCCTCTTCCTCATCTTCTTCATCATCGCCATCGACATTTGGAGCTACCGATGAATGGCTACTATGGGATGCCGGTTGTTGAGGTTATGGAGAGCGGTGTAGTTGATGCGGAGCCGGTGGAGAGCGGTGTAGTTGATGTGGAGGCGGTGTAGAGCTATGGTGTCCATTAACCCTTGATAGTTCACGCGATCGAGGTTGGAAGGTTGGAAAAAGCTCTGCCGGCGGTGGATAGTCGCGGAAATGGGGTGAAGAAGTGACGGGGTTTAACACCGGAGGTTAGGAGGAAGTCCCTTGGGACGACGGAGCTTCGATTGACCGGGTTTTTTTAGTCGGCGTGAAGTCATATTGCGCGGGTAAAAACACTGGCGGTGCTCTTGAAGACGTGTTTCCGGCTTGCCGCTCAGTTATGTTCGGCGTAACTCTTCTCTGACCACCGCCGCCTCGTCTCGGACCACCGCCACGACCGTTCGCCATCGGAAGATTCGATTTCGTCTCGAGATGTTGCGATTAGGGTTAGGAAGAAGATTGAGCGATTTGGGGGAAATGAAATGGTTATACCAAAATCAATTTCCTTAAACCAATCGCTTAAACTAAAATCGACTGGTTTACAGGATTGGTTTAAGGAAATTGATTTTGGTATACAATTAATTGATTTTGATTATTGGTTTAAGGAGAAATGATTGGTTTAATGAGGTTTAATGATTGGTTTTGATCAAAAATCGTATGGGTTAAACCGAAAATCAATTGGTATTTATATAATAAATTAGACTGGTTTAACACGATAAATAATTGGTTTATCCAAAATTCAATTAGTTTTTAACAAATCAATTGGTTAGTTACCAATTGATTAACTAAAATAAAACAACTCAACCAAAATATTCAATAATTTATTATTCAAATCTATGAAAACTTAATAATATTCTTCGTCGTCATCATCATCATCAGACGATGAAACATTACACTGAAATTCATCTTCTTGTTCTGCATCTCCAACATCGTAGTCGAGGTTTATTGGGTTTACAAACTGAACCAAATTTCGGACTTCGACATCGTCAATTGTAGTCAGAAGTACGGCATCGTCATTTTCTTGTTGTAAAAGAGTTGGTTCCTGAACTTCGTATTCTCCTGAGATATAACTCCTCGGATTTACCTTTACAACATTGAGCCATGAATATTTTGGTTTCTTTGTGTACGGGTACGGAATGTAGCAAACTTGTTCCGCTTGAGACGCTGTTAAAAAAATTAATATATGATTCAACATATATATATATATATATATATATATATAATTGAAACATTATATGCTATGCATACCTAGAATAGATGGTTCATATTTGTTGTATTTCCTCGATGGAAGAACGTCAACAACACCTCCATTGCTTTTCCGAGTGCCTCTTCCAATAACAGGGTCATACCACTTACACTTAAAAAGTGTGATTTTCAGACCAATCAACCCCTCATACTCAAGTTGTATGATATCAGTTAAGATCCCGTGGAAAGCAGCTTCGTCTGATGCATTGGAATAATTTTCTCCTTTAACACATACCCCATAGTTACATGTCTTTCGTCCCTAGCCATGATGCTTTGTATGGAACAAATATCCTCTTGTGAAATACATAGGCCATGTTTTGGCCTTATTCACGGGTCCATTCACCATCTCTTTAACCCAAGAAGGGAAAGGATTTGTGTCGTTCCAGTATTTAACCTGCATATAGCTATCACTATATTGACGGGTTTACATATATGTTATACACACTATTATGCAAAGATGTGCTTTCAGACTTACATAATTTCCCACCCATGTAGAATATTCTTCAGCTCTTTTCACGCCAACTTCTTCTTCGGAGAGTTCTGAATATTTTGCGGAAAGATAATCTTCGAACATACTATATATAAGACGAAAACATAGATGAAAACTCAAAACACATATGAAAAAATCAGTATATGCCAATTTACCTCTCAAACGGCTGAAAATAGTCACAGTTTCGAAGAACATATGAGTGTGCACATTGATAGTCCTTTTCTGAAAGCCATATTTGGTGCATTTCTCCACTTGGACGACCTACCCGATAAAATATATCAGGTACTCCATCGACGTAATATACTGGGGCATCACCTTCATCGAATCTTGTTAACCTACACGGTAAAAACGTAACTCACATTAGAATACATATTTATGTATAACTTATGTCTACAAACCAAATAGATGTTTACCTTGATTTCGTTTGTATATTTGCGTCAAAGTAGTGCTCGGAGAAGTAAGATATTTCATCATTGAGATACGATTGAACAATCGATCCTGCTGCATATCTTTTGTTTTTCGCTTTTCCTTTTAACTTTTTGAAAAACCTTTCAAATGGATACATCCACCTATATTGCACAGGGCCTCCTAATTCAGCTTCGTAGGGGAGATGTATAGGCAGGTGCTCCATAACGTCGAAAAAAGAAGGTGGAAAGATCTTTTTCAAATTGCATATGAGTAAGACTATGTTTTGTTTTAGAATTTGGACGCGACCTCTCTGCAAAGTTCTTGCACATAAGTCACGGAAAAATCCTCCAACACCTACAAAACATTATTAATGAACAAAGATATTATAAATTAACGACAATAATGTTTGGTGTGTCGTCTCGCAGTTATCATACAACTGCAAGTATTAATACCTGATAACACAAGGTGGACGTTTCGGTCTAGGAGTTCTGCGAAGATAAGTGGAAGTAAACGCTCCATAAAAACATGGCAGTCATGACTTTTCATGCCCGAGAACTTTCCATTAACCATATCAACACAACTAGTTAAGTCTGATGCATAACCATCTGGAAATTTCACCGCATGTTTCACACATTCCAGTAACTTTTCCTTTGCTTCTACCGTCAATGTGTAGGCGGGGAAAGGAGCTTTACCATCACCATCAAGATGTAAGTGTGGTCGAGCACAAAATAATTCTATATCCCTTCGTGACATGACAGTGTCTTTTGTTTTACCCTTTACATTCATAAGAGTATTCATGATGTTGTCGAAAAAATTCTTCTCAATATGCATCACATCAAGATTATGTCGGAGAGTGAGGTCTGTCCAATACGGTAGCTCCCAAAATATGCTTTCCATGTGCCAATTGTGCAAGGTGCCATAACCAGCCTTCTTTTCATGACTGTTTCCACCGCAATTCTTTGTTTTCGGTGGTTTGACACTATACAACCGCTCGAAATATAGCTGTTGCCCGGTGTAAGACTGAGGTGGATACTCATTCACAGCGTGTTTTCCTTTCAAGAAGTCTTTTCTATTCTTCCTTAGTGGATGTCTATGAGGAAGAAATATTCGGTGACAATCAAACCAGCATGTCTTCCTCCCATTCGGCAGATAAAATGACTTTATATCATCCATGCAAATAGGACACGACAATTTACCATGTGTCGTCCACCCTGATAACATACCATACGCCGGAAAGTCGCTTATCGTCCACATCAACACGGCTTTCAGATTAAAATTTTGATGCAAGGATACGTCGTACGCATCGACTCCGGTAAACCACAATTCATTTAATTCCTCAATAAGAGGACGGAGAAAAATATCAAGACTTGCTCTCGGATGATTTGGCCCTGAATTCAAGATTGTAAGGAACAAGTATTCTTCATTCATGCACATCCAAGGGGGCAAGTTATATGGAGTCAAGATCACATGCCACAACGAATGATTACGAGACATGCCAAATGGATTGAACCCATCTGTACACAATCCCAAATAAACGTTACGAGGTTCTTCGACAAACCGAGGATGTAGGTCTTGAAAATATTTCCACTCTGCAGCATCAGAAGGATGACACATTTCTCCGTCCTTTGCTTGGTGCTCAGCATGCCATCTCATTTCCGCTGCAGTCTTCTCGCTCTGATACATTCTCTTCAATCTGTCAGCAATAGGTAGATACCACATACGAGACTCTGCTATTTTGGTTCTACGGCTTCCGTCGTTAGGCTTCCATCTTGGCGAACCACAAAATTGACACTTATCCCACTTTTCGTCTTCTTTCCAGAAGATCATACAATTGTTAATACAGACATCAATTGTATGATACGGGAGACCTAAGTTACGCATCAACTTTTCTGTCTCATAGTTGGATCCGGTTGACTGGTTTCCTTGAGGTAAATAATCGGTCAACACCTCGCACCATGAATCCACACACTTTTCAGACATATTGTAGTCTGTCTTGTTTTGCAGGACTCGTGCGGCTAAGGATAACTGAGAGTGACCTTCACGACAACCATCATATAACGGATTTTTCGCCCCTTCCAACAAGTCGTAGAATATTTGGGAATGGTTACGTACCGGTTCTTCATCAACATTTTGATAACTATCAAAATTCACATTATCACGAAAAGCATCATTCACCATATCTACATATCTATCATGTACGACATTATCTGAAGGCGTCATATCAACATAACTCGGTCCTAAAGCCGCATCAATTTCCTCCCCGTGCTTATACCAAATATAATAATCTTCCATAAATCCTCTATGTAATATATGATTCCAAACTTTTGGCCCCGAAATAACTTTTTCGTTTTTGCAGAAAGTGCAAGGGCAGTAAAACCTACCTCCATTGCTTAGAGAAAAAGATTGATTGCCTGCAAATTCCATGAATTGCTCGACCCCCATTTTGAACTCCGCTGTGAAATTTTGCGTCTCTGGATCTATCCTCTTATACATCCAATCCCGAGCATGATAGAATCCCAACATTATATCAAAGAAAAGTGCAAACGTTTTTTTTTTCTTTTCGAATGTAGATGAATGAGTGATAGTGAAAATGTGAGAATGAAGAGATAAGAGGTCGAATGTGGTATATATATAAAAAACTGAGACTAATAAGCGACTACAGAGCGACCGTTTTACGACTACACATATATAGTCGCAAAAAGTCAGTACACCTAACCGAAACAATTAAAACGTGTTGACTTGTACCACCAATATGCGTCGGACTTGCAACCCGCTGTTGACGGTCGCTAAGTAGTCGCAAAATGAGCGACTAATTAGCGACTAAAAATTTACGACAACACTATAGTCGTGAATCAGTCGTAAAATAGCGACTAATTAACGACTACATATTCGTAGTCACAGTTTTGTGACTGATAAGCGACTATTTTTAAGCAGTCGCTATACAGTCTTAACTTAGTCGCAAAATGGTGGTTAACGTTTGCGACTCCACCTGCAGTCGCTAACGTCAGTCGTTAAATGACAGTTTTCTTGTAGTGTGTACCAATCACAAGATCCAAGTCCAAGAAGCTTAAAGAAGCTGTGCAATCTCTTTGGTCCTAGCTGATTTTCAAATAGTCAAGGATGAAGATGAAGATGGTTTGAACCAACCGGTCCATTGTGCATCCAAGTTACTAAAGGGAATTCAGCCAACCAAAGTGGGCCAACGTATAACTGAATTGAAGAAGTCTTGAAGCCCAATATGCCATAGGAGAATTCACGAGTTCGTGACCAAAAGATGTTGACCAAAAATGAAAAGCTCGTTGGTCACATTTTTATGGTCAAGTCGTCGGTCTTAGTTTCATTTATTTTCTTTGGTTTTTCCTAAGTACTTGACTCAATTTCCACATGCATAAACTCTTCTATTTTTAATACTTTTCGAGTTCAGAAATAAATAACTTTTGCCTTTTCAACTTTTTATCAATTCGATCGTTTTGAGAGAAATCTCTTTTTTCTTCTTGAACAATCTGAAGCTTGGTGTGTAATATCCAACCTTCAACTTTCGTATCTGTTCTTGTGAGTCATATTAAGAGAATTCAAAGTTGGGAATATCAGGGGACAATCCGCAATCCTTGTGCGACCCTTCACTCCACACGCTTGGACATTGAGCTAGTTGCTTTGGTACCGAGATTATCCCCTTCACCAAAGATCCTCTAATTGCTGTCCTTGGGTTGTTCATATGAAGTGGTATCACAGCCACTTAGAGGTTTGGTAACTTTTCTATCAATAGTCATTCTCATCTATTTCATCTTCTTCTGAATCGGTTTCACCTTTTCATTTCTTCCATAAAATTCGTTTCTGTCTATCTTTCAAGTAAACTGAGCCCTACCATTTCAAA
The DNA here is from genome assembly GCA_030180135.1 of Orychophragmus violaceus. NCBI lineage: Eukaryota > Viridiplantae > Streptophyta > Magnoliopsida > Brassicales > Brassicaceae > Orychophragmus > Orychophragmus violaceus. The sequence goes on along the minus strand of CM058229.1, from coordinate 46,005,850 downwards.
GAAAAGAAAAGAAGGTTAGTAGCCTCAATTCTTTTTTTTTTTAAGAGTGTTTTTGATCACGGAGAAATCGGATCAAAGTAGTGGTCAATCGTTTTGCACCAAAAAATCTTGCAATCTATTTATCTATTTCTTCTTTTCTTCTCTTGGGGATTCACACTCACTTTGCTTCCTGATTTGTTCACTTAGAACCGAGAGAGACTGAGAGATAAACATATTTTGAGAGGCTAAACACTTTGAGTGATACACACGGAAGAGAGAGAGAGAGTTGTTTTCTGCTGATTTGTTTGTTAAGTGATTACAGGAAAATATGTCTCACAGCAGCCAAGGAGAAAGGAGTACATGAGAAAGGAGAGAGGTTAGGCTATCGAAATTCCAGTTGGAGGCTATGATGAGTGAACTTACCAAACAAATCCGGACTGAACTCAGAGGCGATCTTGATGAGGTGCATGCACGCTTGGAAAGAGTTCAAGAGGATACTCAACAAACCAATGCGGATGAAGGCATCAAGCGTGACAAAAACTCACCAAGGAGATCAAGACGAGCTAGGGATAGTGAACTAGAGGATTACTACAAGTAATGTAGTAGTAGCCATAGGAAAACTAGGAGGAACCAAGAAGACCGTGAAACTAGGAACATAACCAATGGTCTTAGGACTAGAACTGATGATCTAGGTTGTATTAAACTTATAATCCCTGATTTTATTGGTAAAAACGATCATGATGCTTTTCTAGAATGGGAAAGAAAGATTGAGCTTGTGTTTGATTGTTAAAACTTGTCTGAACAAAAGAAAATTACGCTTGAAGCTACTGAGTTTACGGGTTATGCTATTAATTGGTTTGATCAACTTGTCACCAACAGGAGAATGATCGGAGAGAGGACAATAGAAACCTGGGATGAGCTAACTGCCATGATGAGAAAGCGCTTTGTGTCAAGCCATTACCACAAGGATCTACATCAGAAACTGAGATTCCTTACTCAAGGAACTAAGAGTGTTGAAAACTACTACCAGGAGATGGAGACACTCATGATCAAAGCTGATGCAGATGAAGACATTGAAACAACTATGGCACGCTTTCAAGGAGGTCTCAACCATTAGATACATGATAGGTTGGAAATGCATGAGTATGAGAGTTTGGAGGAGATGCTTCACAAAGCAATTCTGGTTGAGCAACAAGTTAAAAGGAAAGGCTACTCCAGAAACCCATACCCACCAAAAGCATGCAACCAAGATAAAGGTAAGGCTCCTGCCAGACCAAATTCAGATTTTACAACTAATGCTATTTCTTGTTCATGCTACTAAGGATAACGAAGCTCCTAAGACAACTCGGACCAGGGATGTAAGGTGCTTCAATGCCAAGGATTGGGACATTACACCAACTCTTGTCCTAATCAGAAGGTTATGATTCCCATGGATAATGGGGAAGTGGAATCAGCAGAGGAGCAAGAGGAACCAGCTGCGGTTCAGTCTGAAGAATAACTTTATGATCTACTATCCAATGGAGAGCTAATGGTTACACTGAAAGTTCTCAGCATTCAAACAAAACCCAAGGAGAAAGAGCAGAAAGAGAACCTATTTAACAAACTTGCTTTGTGAAAGACAAGGTTTGCAGCCTGATCATAGATGGTGGAAGCTGCACCAATGTAGCAAGTGAGGTTTTGGTTCAGAAACTTGGTCTTCCTGTGCAGAAGCATATGAGACCATATTAACCAGTTCAATGGTTAAATGAAGAAGGGGGGTTAAAGGTGAGCCAACAGGTTCTTGTGCCAATCAATATTGTAAGATACAAAGACAAGGTTCTGTGTGATATCTTGCCCATGGAAGCAGGACACATCTTTTTAGGAAGGCCTTGGAAGTATGACAAAAGAGTTGTGCGCGATGGTTACACCAATCAGCATTCCTTCATGCATCAAGGCAAGAAGATCAACCTCGTTCCTCTCTCACCACAAGAAGTACACCAAGATCAGATTATGCCAAGACAAAGAAATCAAGAAGCTGAAGCCAATTAAAAGCTAACTCAACCTTCCAAACCGGCCAAACAAACCAAATTCTATGCCAAGGCTGGTAATATTAAGCAAGCTTTAACTTCTAAGAAATCTTTGATTTTATTGATTTATAAGGAAACTATGCTAACTTCTTCTGACCGTACACTGGAGATTCCAAGTGAACTTATGAGTCTTTTGCAGGAGTTTAGTGACGTGTTTCCTGCTGAAACTCCAGCTGGATTGCCTCCCATATGAAGGATAGAACATCAAATATACTTTGTGCCAGGAGCTTCTCTTCCTAACCGTCCAGCATACAAAACTAATCCCATTGAGACAAAGGAGCTTCAGAAGCAGATTGGCGAGCTCATGGACAAAGGATACATCAGAGGGAGCACGAGCCCTTGCCCAGTGCATGTCCTTCTTGTCCCAAAGAAAGATGGAAGCTGGAAGATATGTGTTGACTGTCGTGCCACAACAACATAACACTTAAGTACAGGCATCCAATCCCTAGACTTGATGATATGCTTGATGAACTTCATGGTTCTAGTGTTTTTTATAAGATAGATTTGAAAAGTAGCTATCATTAGATTAGAATGAAAGAAGGGGATGAATGGAAAACTGCTTTTAAGACTATGCTAGGATTGTATGAGTGGCTTGTTATGCCTTTTGGTTTAACTAATGCACCTATAACTTTCATGCGTTTGATGAACCATGTTCTTAGGTCATTCATAGGTATCTTTGTTGTTGTATACTTTGATGATATCTTAGTTTATAGCAAAACTCTTGATGATCATGTTCTTCATGTTAAATATGTGTTAGAAGTGCTTAGAAAGGAAATACTCTTTGCTAACTTGAAGAAATGCACTTTTGGGACATATAACTTGGTTTTTATTGGTTTCATTGTAAGAGCATAAGGCATCAAGGTGGATGAGGAGAAAATCAAAAAAAATTCAGGAATGGCCTAGCCCAATGACCGTGGGTGAAGTTAGGAGTTTCCATGGCCTTGCTGGCTTCTACCCAAGTTTTGTGAAGGACTTCAGTACCCTAGAAGCTCCAATTACTGAGGTGATCAAGAAGAATGTGGGGTTCAAATGGGAGCAAGCTCATGAGGATGCTTTTAAGACATTGACAGGGAAGTTAACTCACGCTCCAGTACTTGTTCTTCCTGATATCAACAAAACTTTTGAAATAGAATGTGATGCCTCAGGAATTGGAATTGGTGTTGTTTTGATGTAGGAATAGAAACCAGTAGCTTACTTCAGTCAAAATTTTGGTGGAGCCACGCTTAAATATCCCACCTATGACAAGGAACTCTACGCTTTGGTGAGAGCTTTGCAAAATGGCAACACTATCTTTGGCCTAAGGAGTTCGTGGTGCACATTGACCATGAAACTTCGAAGCATCTCAAAGGGAAACAAAAGCTTAAAAAGAGACATGCAAGGTGGATATAATTCATTGAAACATTTCCATATGTCATCAAATCCAATAAAGGTAAGGAAAATGAGGTAGCCGATGCTTTGTCCATAAGGTACACTCTTCTTTCTTCCTTAGATGCTAAGTTGCTTGGTTTTAAACAAGTAAAAGATCTTTATTCTACTGATCCAGAATTCAAGGAATCCTTGCAGGCTTGTTCTTGACATGCTTTTAGAAAGTTTTATAAGCATGAAGGCTTTTTGTTTTATGATAATAGGCTTTGTGTTCCTAACTGTTCTTTGAGGGAACTTCTTGTTAGGGAAGCTCATGGAGGAGGGCTTATGGGACATTTTGGTGTGTCTAAGACTATTAAGGTGGTGAAAGACCATTTCTACTGGCCGCATTTGATCAAGGATGTGGAGAGGATTTGCAACAGATGCGTGACATGCAAACAATCCAAAGCCAAATCTCACCCAAAGGTAAGTATAGTCCACTGCCTATTCCTTCTCATCCGTGGGTTGATTTATCTATGGACTTTGTTCTTGGCTTACCTAGAACTAAGACTAGAAAGGACTCGGTTTTTGTTGTTATGGATATATTTAGCAAAATGGTTCATTTCATTCCTTGTCACAAAATTGATGATGCTTTGAACATTGCTACTCTGTTGTTTAGAGAGGTTATTTGTTTGGATGGCATGCCTAGATCCATTTTGTCTTATAGAGACACCAAGTTCTTGAGTTACTTCTGGAAAACATTATGGTCTAAGTTAGGGAACTAAGCTGTTCTTTTCAACTACTTGTCATCCTCAAACTGATGGACAAACGGAAGTAGTGAATAGAACTTTGTCTACTTTGCTTAGGGCTGTCATTAAAAAGAACCTGAAAACTTGGGAAGAATGTTTTCCACATGTTGAGTTTGCTTGTAATCATGTAATGCATTCAGAGACTAAGTTTTCTCCTTTGAAATTGTTTATGGATCTAACCCATTGTCTCCTTTGGATCTAACTCTGCCTCCTTTGAATGAAAGAATTATACTTGATGGGAAAAAGAAAACTGAGATTGTGAAACAGATTCATGAGAAAGCAAGGAAGAACATTGAGCAGAGGAATAAGCAGTATGCCAAACATGCCAACAAGAAAAAACATGAGCCGGATTTGAGGGCAAATCCTTTTTAAGGGGGAGGAGTTGATATGATCATGGATCCATCAAGGAAAAGAAAGCTTGAACCAGAGCTTGGACCAGTTATTGGAGAACTTGAAGCTGAGGATGAACTGAACAAGGGAGAGCTGGTCGAGGACGGGTCAAGCAAGGACGAGCTGGTCGAGGATGGGTGGTCGAGCGAGCATGGTCGAGAACAATCTTCCTTGACCAAAATGCAATCCAAAGAATATTTTCACATTCCAACTAGACCAATCACAAGATCCAAGTCCAAGAAGCTTAAAGAATTTGTGCAATCACTTTTGGTCCGAGCTGATTTTCAAATGGTCAAGGATGAAGATGGTTTGAACCAACCGGTCCAATTGTGCATCCAAGTTGGAATTCAGACAAACAAAGTGGGCTAATGTCTAACTGAATTGAAGAAGTCTTGAAGCCCAATATGCCTTAGGGAGAATTCACGAATTCGTGACCAAAAGATGTAGACCAAAAATGAGAAGCTCGGTGGTCATATTTTTATGGTAAAGTCGTCGGTCTTAGTTTCATTTATTTTTCTTTGGTTTTTCCTAAGTAGTTGACTCAATTCTCACATGCAAAAACTCTTCTATTTGTAATACTTTTCGAGTTCAGAAATAAACCACTTTTGCCTTTTCAACTTTTTATCAATTCGATAATTTTGAGAGAAATCTCTTTGTTCTTCTTGAACAATCTGAAGCTTGGTGTGTAATATCCAACCTTCAACCTTCGTATCTGGTCATGTGAGTCATATCAAGCAGATTCGAAGTTGGGAATATCATGGGACAATCCGCAACCCTTGTGCGACCCTTCACTCCACACGCTTGGACCTTGAGCTAGTAGCCTTGGTGCCAAGATTATCCCCTTCACCAAAGATCCTCTAAGTGATATCCTTGGGATGTTCATATCAGAATGATAGAGATAGAGTTCACAACCTGTCCCCACCTTGGCTACAAAAACGTTGACGATGATTCTGGAAGCGGACTGCGATCGAGATCGCGGAAGTGGTGCATGACTATCCATTATCTAAAGTTGTAGAGCGGTTCTAGTTCAACCGAGAGATATATATCTATGTGTCTAATAAGTCCCTATAGAGATTCGGGCCAAACAGAATCTGTTTGCCCAACTCAAAACACAGACATATCTAGACAATTCACAGATTCGCCATGAACAAACATGTTTTAGAAAACAGACCATAACTTCCAAAAGGTAAGTCGGAATTGGGCGATTCTTACCTTTTTGGAAATCTGAGACCGATAGATTTCCAACGACATTTTTTTTGTTCCGTAGATCCTTACGGATAATCTGGAAAATGAGAATTAATCTGACGGTCGGAATTGACTCGATCCTAGATCTGCATTCGGAAAAGTGAAAGATCGAAGAAACGAGATTAGATCTCCGATCTATCACCACATGGAATCAAAAAGCGAAAAGGAAAAGATGAATAAGAGAATCAATGGAGATTAGAGATCCACTTAACCCATAAAATAATTGAAGTGAGGACATGAAGAGGAAACGAAGCTCTAGGCGAAGGTGACGGTGCGGCTAATCTTCGACGGAATCCGGAGACGGTTGCATCCGGTGGACGAATTACAGGACTTCGCCGTAGATCTCTTCTTTGTATTTTCTGTAGGGTGGCTACTCTATTTACAGGAGAAGAGAGGAGAGATTTATTTTTTTAAAAAAAAGAAGGTGAGCTTTGGGATTGAGTTTTGGGCTTTACTCTTTTTCTTTCAAAAATTTTAACAGCCCAAAAGGCTAAATTGGGCCATAACAACATCGTTCGTTAAAATCATATATTACTGAATGATCAAAATAATTCACCGAAGAAATATAGGTATTTATAACTTAATTAATTTTTTTTACTATTAATCGAAAATAATGTAACTGTATTAAAAAAAACATATTAAATGATAACCAATCCAGTTTGAGTAAATAGTGTATTTTAATTTTTTTGTGTTATTCACAGTTTAGCTTAAAACATGAAACAATTAACTTGCATCAAACTATCACCATAAAGAAGCAGTAAGTATTTTTTATTAAAACATTAATTCAATTACTATTAATCAACTTAATAGAAAAAATAATTAATCAGCTCAATAGAATTTGTAAATGCTAATTATATATTAATTCATTTAGTTAAATATTGGCTGTTTAATTTAAATATATGAAAAAGTCATAACATTACATACGGAGATATAAGTTGTACAGTATATAAATTGGTTATATGCACGTGGAGACAGAATGCGAATAAGAGATATTACCTGAAGATTGTTGTACCGATTGAATGTCTTGACGCATACATGGCAAGAAAAATGGGTGAATCCTATTATAATTTGCTCCACCGCCGGAATCCACTATGCGTTGTCGGAAACTTCCTCGATGTCTTTTCCGGCATCATAAGTGACTATCTCTTTCCCATTTTTCTTCGTCTGTTTAGTGGAACCAGGAAGGCCGATGTGTAAACTCAGGTCCACTGAAACGTCCTCTTCATCTTTATCTTTGTCGTCATATCCTTCTTCAACATATGATGGCTTGGATTCACTATAAGAAAAATCTCTATTCTTAGCACATGAAAAACGCCATGGTATGTATATGATGGCGTTTTTGAAAATGCTATGTCTGCCCCAGCTATAATAGGTAGGCCATATATGATATCGTTTTCGTCCGTGCTATTATATCGTTTACCTATGATAGCAATATTTTCTTCTTGCTATTACTAAGCTTACTATAACACATTATATGTATCGTAATATATTTTATTATAGCTTTATATCCATGCTATGTATTTTTAAGTAGTATTATTCAATTGTTTTGATTCCTATTTTTACATATTATTAATTAATTATAATTTTATATTTGATTAAAAAGATATTTCATAAATTATTAAAAGTTACATAAATATAATATTACATTACAAATACCAAAGACAAACCTACAAAATTCTAACATATTCATAACATTGTTCCATTGATTCTTAAACACTTAGAGTTGCTTCCCACTTGATATTCTCTTCTTTGCTTTGAGTCTCGACTTCACATGTAGGAGACTCTTGATCAGAATTCACATAAGTGCTCTATTCCTCAGTGTCAATAGACACGAGCCGGTAGATTTTTGTCTGTAAAGGGGAAGAAAGAGGACAACAATAAGCTTTTAATAATTCACCACCAAACAAACCAATAAAATGAAACTCTGAAAGAACACATAAAGAATTTGTCTATCAAGTGATATGTATCTTTACGATTCTTATCAAATACCTGCAGCCTCTAAAACAAAACTTACATAATGAAACTCTAAAAGAACACGCAAAGAATCTGCCTATCAAGTGTGTGTATCTTTACGATGCTTATCAAATATCTGCAGCCTCTAAAACAAAACTTACATCATTTGGACGAGCAACTTAGCTGAGGACTAGTTCACCTGAAAGTAAACGGCACAAGATGATCAAAGAATGTGTTCAACTTACAATAAAAGAGATACATGTGTTGCAGAGAAGCTAACTTAACTAACTAACCAGGAATAGATGGATGAAAATATCCAAAGCATCGACGACCTATTCCAATCTTCTCTTGAGATCCAAGAGGTTGTTGATTGGATATTTGGCTACACCATCTTTATGAATAACACGTTATTAAATCAAACACAATTATTTTAACCATCTCACAACTATTTTAACCATCTCAAATAGCTGAGATCTATGGTAATGGAAACGACTAATGCAATGTGAGATAGTTTTACCTCTTGAATGTCATTTTGCAACATCAGCCAGCAGGTTTCTCTCTGCCGTGACATATTCCACCTACAAAATGTATATTAATTTAACCAAATACTAGGTAGAGAAAGACCCAAATACAGAGGCTTTGTTGGAAAAACTTGCCTGGTGAATGCAAGGCTATTGTGCGGGAAAATGGTGACGCCATAGACGTTGTTGTGACCGTGAACAGCATCAATCCCATAGATCATGGGGGTCCCAAGGCCGGTGGAAAGTGACGCCTTTTGAATCTCATTGGCCATGTTCACCCAAGATCCATGAGTGGCCTTTGGCGCAGGCATACTTCCTCCACCGCTCAACACACTCCCTACACATACACAAAAGATAAAACCCACAGTGTCAACTCACTTAGACAATCTATCGAACATTTAACAAACACAAATCCTCATATTTCTTCTCCTTACCAATGAAGTACTTCTTCATGACTTCAGGTGTGGCTATGCTGCGTTCGATCTGAACCATCTGACCAATCTTCTCTTGGAGATTCATACGGTTCATCAAATCTACGATTCTTGCATCCAAAGGCTGCTTTGGGTCATTGTACTTTGGAGAACCCTCAGTAGCAGCAGCAGCGGCCAGGGTACAGAACAGCAGAAGAAGACATAAAGCCCTACTCAAAGTCCCCATTTTTCTTCAACACAACTGCAGATAATCAGATCTAAGCTCTTAGTCAGAGGAACTGTTCCATTGTCTATCATATAATAAATAACATAACATATTGCTAGAAAACTATGGTCAAGCTGGAGGAAACAAGAACAAAAAATCTAAAGAATGAAACAACTTCGCAAAACCGAAAACTTGGATGAATTTAAGAAAGTAGCATCACCAGAAACATCTGTAAAATCAAAACTTTTGCTTTTTTTTTTTATGTTGGTCGGTTTTAGAAAATAAGATCTTAGAGTACAAAGAAGAAACCCAGATGAGAATGTTAAAAATGGGAATAGTTAAGAATCTTTATTGGTGTTGGTACAGACCAAGAAGAAGAAAAGAATAAAATTACGATTGGATTGGAAAAGTCAAAGAAACTTACAGTCTTGGAAATGGGGTAGGGAGAGATCGAAGAAGAAGAAAGATGATACTTAGTGAATTGAAACAGTCAACAGTTTCACCAAATCCTGTAAACAATCCGACATAGATTAACAACAGCCGCTTATTGTGTTTCTATAGCTTGCATATTAAAATCAGACGAATACCAGAACACAACACAAATTGTCAAAACTCACAGAGCCATTCGTGAATATTCTCATCAACGAAGCAGAGAGAATGAAGCAGAGGATACAAAGGAATTTACTTTAACAGGAATCGCAAAGTCAGGAAACTGAGGTTGGAGACGACGAGGAGACTCCGATGGAGTGGAACAAACCCTGAAACGATGATGCAAACAAAACAAGTAAGATAAAAAAAGAAGTAAAACACGATTTTGAATCAGATTGAGCAGCAAATCCAAAATCGAAAGCTTAAACCCAAAAATCATGTTCTTACAATAAAATCGAAATCAGATTGAGCCTATTTCAATCGACAGTGAGAAGCAGATGGAGAGGACCAGGCCGGCTTCTTCAGAGACGAGGAGACGCAGGAGATGGAGTTAGGGTTTGGGTGATGGCTATGTCCGAGAGAGAGAGAGACGAAAAGCAAAAATATGAAAGGGGAGAAGGAGATCTGGAAATTTTTTTATTTTTTTTTGTTTAATATATGTAGAGTTAAAAAGAATAATGGGCCAAACCTAACAAAATTTCAGGAAATATAAGAGGGAAACTTGGCGGTGGAATAAAATTTTGTTAAGTATTGACGGGTTAGGCTATTTTTGTTTCCCGCTTACTCATTTATTATCTTAGCGTTATATGATTGCTATTAAAAATAAAAGAAATCTGAAATTTATCAACAATAGCAGTTTGAAAAATCGTGCTATTATATTATGCTATCAATACGCATAATTTTTGTAGTGATTTTAGGTGTAGGTTCGATTTAAAGGTTATCTGATCGATAAGCGGTAAAGGCTCGATTAGGGTATTTTTGTTACTAGGGTTTTGGGTGAGCTTAGGGAAGAGATCAAGGAATCGGAAGTGATCTCTCGGTTTTTCAGAAGAAGTGTAATGGCCCTGGACCGGTCCAGTTAAAAAATTTTGAGAAAAGAAAGAAAAGCCGTGCCCAAGAAGCCAAGCCCACTTCCTTTCCCAAAACCCTAGCCCCTTCTCCTATAAATAGCAAGCATTTTCCTCTAAAACCCTAAACTCCTTTCTCTCTGCGAAGTTCTGCCGGATTGGTGAGTCGTTCGAAGTCTGGAGAAGCACTATTCACGGAATCCAAGAAGCCCCCTTTGTTCCAGATCTGTTGTCCGTTCGGGCTAATGAAGCTTCCTAATTCCGATTATGCCCTTCTTTGGCCAAGGTGAGGATCGGTTCTTGACCCTTGCTTGCCCTATTCAATTCTGGACGATAGTCCTTAGTTAATACTGTCTTTCCTAGATAGTGTAGAGTAGTATGGTACCAATGTGATTGCTTGAGAACATAGAACTGCTAGGTTATCGCTAAACTGAAAATGTTGATTGTGCGTGATGGACTTGTATTACTTAGAACTGTGGTAGGGCCCCCGATAGGATGTTGTGTGGTGGCTCGTGTACCGAGGGATTTGGTTGAAAGGTATGTGACCATTTTATCGTCGGAAGGGGGTTTTGGCGAGCCCCCCCAAGTGTAATAAAATTTGGGCGCCGGAGCCAATGCCGGGCTTCGGTTTCCCTGGGAATTGTTTGCGCTTCGGGCGGTAGTAGTCCTTCGGGACGTAGGTTGTATGGTGAAAGCCTTCGGGTGATGTTTGAAAGATGCTATTATCTTAGGACTTGTGCTTCGTAGTTGTGTGGCGTAAGCCGGGATCGCGGGTTCCTTAAATCTGCCCTCACAGGGTAATTGTGTTTGAAATAATTGCTCAGTCCTCCTTTCCTTTCCTTGTCACCGTTTTCTTGCAGATCCAGATGCGGGATTGATTCGATCACGTGACGACATTGGTGAATTTGTATACGAAGAGAGCGCCGGGTTCCTGGGACCAGTTGAGAAGGCGTCCCGGTTGGACCGAAATGGGTCTAACGGGTACCCTAATGTTGCGTCTCCGGTTTACCGGGAGACAGTGTTACGATTTGGTATCAGAGCCTAGGTTAAGATCTCCCAGTCCTATCCTGGGAGATCAGCTTTCGTTGTTTTCTCAAAACCCTGATTTCAATCTTTTTCAAAATGTTTGCAAAACTTTTACTAAAACAAATACTTTGCGAAAACTTTTTCAAGCACCAATATGTATCACTGATTATCTCCTGTTGTGACCTCTTTTAGTATCTTTTTATGGAGGATGTGTTCTGATTCGAGCTCTGATTCTGGGTCCGAGTACACACCTAGCCCCACCAGTGTTCTACGCACCCGTGCTTCGACCAGGAGGAGTGCACCACCGCGCCAGAGAAGACGCCTCACGATCGGGACACCAGCCGTGACCCCGGGAATCGTTCGGCCACCCACTCCGCACCCTACGGGTAGACTTGTGATTCATTCAGCTGGGACCTTTACGAGACCAGTGAGAGGTAGGGGTCGATCTCGGAAGACGCCCATAGTAGTCCAGACAACACATGTGAACCCAGTGGAGGCACCCAGTACGAGCAGGCCAGGGAAGGAGCATGTAGTGGAGGAGAGTCACCCGACCCACCAGCCCAGGTGTGCTTCATGACTGTGAGACCTTCTACCCAGCGTGACCCGACTTTCCCGTATTTCGGACCAGAGGCGATACCGCAGGTAGACGACACTCCGGGAGCGTCGACCGCGAGGCCACAGATGCAGACTAAAGGATTGTTTAGTGTTTATCCTGGTTTAATTCATTCAGATTAAACCCTACTAAACATATTGGATCTAGGTTCTCTTTCAGAATCATAAGGGATCTCAGTAATACCTTGTTATGCAGCGGAAGAATCAGGTATTGTCAGAGATCAGCAGAACCGCCAAGGGACAGCTCCTCCAGAGGTTCACACACGCACACTTCAGGAAATATGGCTGCTAGACCAGAGAGAGGGAGGCGCAGAGAGAGAGATGAGAGGCGCAGAGAGTTAGATGAGAAAAGAGAGCTAGGTCAAGTTTTAATCATAAAACCCTTGTCTAGTACTGTTGGGCTTTTGGGCCCAATTCCCAGTCTGATTAAATCCCTTAGATTTAATCAGGCCCTTTAATCTCTCTAAGTGTAGTAAATGCCTAGCACTTTTACCGTACTTCTGCTGAACCGTTCCCTCATAGTTTCCTGTTAGCTTAGGCGTGTGACCCATATGGGATCATATAATAAAGGCAATAAATCCAAGACTTATAGATCAGGAGCGGACTCTAGCAAGCCATCATGACCCCCAATATTATATGACTTATGTCTGATCATTGACATACTCTTACTTTCTAGAGACAGTACAGAGATTACTGGACATAATTCCAACAATCTCCCACTTGTACTGGAATCTCTGTATTCATATTCCTTTTGTCTCAATATCTCGACTAGTCATAAGGCAAGATGAGTGTCATCCTTATAAAGCCTAATCATGTTCATCGGACTCTGATTTGATACTGACAATCCAAACGACTCGGGACAGTCCGTTTGAGCATGGCCATGCATTTTCCAGTATTCAAATCTCCGATTGGCCTAGAGATATTCACTCCATTTATATTGGAGGGACAAATCCCGTCTTGTTCCATCACTGTAAACTACTCATTTCATAATACACCCAAACAAGGTCCTTATAACTATCGCTTAACGACAGCGTTAGACAATGATCAAAGCGCATCAGTTGATGTGCAATCACATGCATGCGAACTCAGGTCTAAGGACTATACTCTATAGTCGTAGTAAGAATCTCTTATGACACAGATATAAATATCCTGAAGAGTTCTTATAAGCAGGTCATGTCCGGTCGTATGTACCCCAACATACACCTATGTACTGACTTTGATGCCGTGCATCTATGACATCCTGAGACTTTGTCATAAGTCACATACCAATCTAGTCTCACGCGGTTGTTGGTGTTCCAATTTCAAACAACCTTCGACTAGGGACAGGATGATATAAGCCATCTATCAAATATAGGGTCTCATGATCAAGCTAAATGATTTTGATGACTCAAGATCAAGTCACTTACTTCGATGACCTATAAAAATGGTTTATATCATTTTGGAACGATTATTTCATCACAGTTAAAATAATCTTGAAATAATAATTTTATTTAAACATCTTAAAATGTTTTACAAGAACATATCAATAACTAAATAAAGCCCTCAAACTCCCACTCAAATTTAGATTACATTTCAATGTCTCTAATGCCTACAGCTTCAGTCAGGTACTCGAGCTTAGGCCTTGGGAGTGGCTTTGTCAATGGATCAGCGACATTATCATCTGTCGGAACTCGGCTGATCTTGACTTCCTTTCTATTAATGATATCACGTATCAAGTGAAATCTTCTTAGTATATGCTTGGATTTCTGGTGTGATCTTGGTTCCTTTGCCTGAGCTATAGCACCATTGTTTTCACAAAACAGTGCCAGAGGCTCAGCTGCATTCGGTATCACACCTAGTTCAATAATGAACTTTCGTATCCAAACAGCTTCCTTCGCTGCTTCTGAGGCGGCGACATATTCAGCTTCTGTAGTGGAATCAGCAACGGTGTCTTGCTTGGAGCTTCTCCAACTGATTGCACCGCCATTCAGACAAAAGATATAACCGGACTGTGACCGGAAATCATCTTGGTCTGTCTGGAAACTTGCGTCCGTGAATCCACTGACTTCAAGCACATTACTTCCGCCATACACCAAGAACTTATCCTTGGTATGTCTTAGATACTTCAGGATATTCTTGACGGCAATCCAGTGGTTTTCACCTGGATTTGACTGGTATCTACTCGTCATGCTCAATGCATAAGCAACATCAGGACGAGTACAGATCATGGCATACATGATAGATCCTATTGCAGATGCATAAGGAATATTCTTCATGCGCTCAAGCTCAGCAGCCGTCGTAGGGCTCTGCTTTTTGCTTAGCGTTGTGACATGTACCATTGGCGTGAAGCCCTTCTTGGAATCTGCCATGCTGAATCTATGCAGGACTTTGTCAATGTATGAATCTTGACACAAGCCTATCAGCCTTTTAGATCTATCCCGGTAGATCCGGATTCCAAGAACGTATGCGGCTTCACCCATGTCTTTCATGGAAAAACAACTTCCAAGCCAGTCCTTTACCGACCGCAGCATTGGTACGTCGTTTCCGAGAAGCAGTATGTCATCGACATACAGAATAAGAAATACTATCTTGCTCCCACTAGTCTTCTTATACACGCATTGTTCTTCTTCGTTTCTGATGAAGTCAAATTGCTTGATCGCTTCATCAAAACGAAGATTCCAGCTCCTCGATGCTTGCTTCAATCCATAAATGGATTTATGAAGCTTGCATACTTTCCCAGCATTCTTTGGATCTATGTAACCGTCAGGTTGTGTCATATACACATCCTCTTCCAGAATTCCATTCAGGAAGGCGGTTTTCACGTCCATCTGCCAAATTTCATAATCATGAAAAGCTGCAGTTGCTAGTAGAATCCGAATAGATTTCATCATAGCCACTGGGGAATAGGTTTCATCATAATCCACACCGTGAACTTGCCTGAAACCTTTTGCCACCAACCTGGCTTTATAAATCTGGACATTTCCATCCACGTCAATCTTCTTCTTGAAGATCCATTTGCACTCGATGGCTTTTACACCAGCGGGTAAGTCAACCAACGAAAACACTTGGTTGACCGACATGGAGTCCATTTCGGAATCAGTGGCCTTACGCCACTTAGAGGAATCTGGGCCCATCATGGCTTGATTGAAGTTCGATGGTTCATCACCATCAATGATCAGAAGATCATGACAGTTAGTCACGAGGAATCCTTGATATCTCTCGGGTTCGTGACGGATCCTCCCGGATCTTCGAACTTCAGGTACTACAGGTTCAGGCTCTACAATTTCTTGTAGGTTCTCCTGCTGCTCTTCCTCATTAGGTTGAGCAGTATCCTGTTCATCTTGAATTTCTTCAAGCAGTACCTTACTCCCACTGTTTTTCTTAGAGAGAAACTCCCTCTCAAGAAAATTACAATCCCGGGCAACAAAAATCTTGTTCTCGGAACGTAGGTAGAAGTAATAAGCCTTGGTCTCCTTCGGATAACCAATGAAGTAGCATTTATCAGACTTTGGTGTAAGCTTGTCAGAGATCAATCTCTTGACATAGGCTTCACAACCCCAAATTCTAAGATAAGACAGCACTGGAGCTTCCCCAGTCCATAATTCATATGGTGTCTTAACTACTGCTTTTGATGGCGCTCTATTTAGAGTGAACACTACTGTTAGCAGAGCATATCCCCAAAGGGATATTGGAAGGTCTGTGTGACTCATCATAGACCGAACCATATCCAATAAGGTTCGATTCCTCCTCTCAGATACACCATTCCATTGAGGTGTTCCAGGAGGAGTGAGTTGGGAAACTATCCCACACTCTCTCAGATGATCACTGAACTCTTGGCTCAAGTATTCTCCTCCTCGGTCGGACCGAAGAGCTTTAATGCTTTTGCCAAGTTGGTTCTGTACTTCATTTTGGAATTCTCTGAATTTCTCAAACGATTCAGACTTATGTTTCATTAAATAAACATATCCATACCTGCTGAAATCATCAGTGAAGGTAATGAAGTACTGATAGTTTCCTCTTGCATTTGTGGACATTGGGCCACACACATCAGTGTGTATCAGGCCCAATAAGTCACTGGCCCTCTCGTTGGGTTTATTAAAGGGGGCCCGCGTCATTTTGCCCATCAGACAGGATTCGCATTTCTCACATGACTCAAAGTCAAATGAGCCAAGAAGTTCATTCGAATGGAGCCTCTTAATGCGTTTCTCACTGATGTGCCCTAAACGACAATGCCATAGAAACGTTCGGTTCTCCTCATTAGGTTTGAACCGTTTGGTATTAATGTTATAAATTGGCGTGGATTGATCAAGTATGTAAAGCCCATTCGTAAGAGGGGCACAACCGTAGAACAAATTATTGCGATTGAAGGAACATAATTTATTCTTAACTGAAAAATCATAACCTTCCAAATCCAACAAAGAAACTGAAATAATATTTCTGCTTATCGCAGGTACAAAATAACAGTTATTAAGTTCTAAAACCAATACCGAAGGTAAAGACAACAAGTATGTGCCTACAGCTAGTGCAGGAACTTTCGCTCCATTCCAAACTCGTAGCTCCACTTGTCCTTGCTTCAGCTTCCTACTGTTGCTGAGTGCCTGCATATTAGTACAAATATGAGCCCCACAACCAGTATCCATAACCCATGAGGTATTATCAGAAGTAGTTGTATTAACTTCTATAACAAAAATACTTGATGAAGAAGTCTCCAGAGTCTTCTTCTTCAATTCCTTTAGACCTTCCAGGAATTTCTTACATTCTCTCCTCCAATGCCCCGATTCTTTACAGAACCTGCATATGTCAGTAGGCCCAGCCTTGGACTTGGGCTTGGGCTTTGACGTGTCCTTGTCCGAGACTTGAACAGTCTTAGCCTTTCCCTTGTCCTTGGCAGAGGATTTCTTAAAGCCCTTGCCCTTTTGCACCATAAGCACGTTGGGGTCCTTGGCTTTCCTCAAGTTGGGCTCTGCAGTCTTGAGCATTCCATGAAGCTCAGGCAATGTCTTAGTCAAGCCATGCATATTGAAGTTCAGAATGAACTGATCATAGCTTGCAGGCAAAGACTGCAGAATGATGTCGCAGGCAAGTTCATGGCTGATAGGGCAGTCGAGTTTCTGAAGATGATCGAGATAACCCATCATCTTCAAGACATGAGGACTCACTGCCGCATTTGCAGCCATCTTACAGTCTAAGAGGTTCTTAACTGTCTGGAACCTCTCAGTCCTTGCCTGCTCCTGAAAAAGCGATTTCAGGCTTGCCATTATCTCGATGGGCGACAGCACACTCTCGAACTGCATTTGCAGTTCAGGAGTCATGGTTGCCAACATCAGGCAATAGACATCATTTTCATCTGACGAATGCTTTTCCCAAGCATTGTGCAGATTCCTGGCGGCATTGTTTGGAGGCCTCTCAGGGAGGGGATCACGAAGGACATATTCCTTCTTCTCCTGCTTGAGGACCAGCCTCAAGTTCCTTGACCACGTCAGGAAGTTCGTTCCAGTCAGCTTCTCCTTGTCGAGAACAGACCGGATTGAGAATGTGTTTTGTGTGCTTGTAGTAGTCATTGCTGAAATTTAAGATAAAAAGGATTTTAGTTAATATGTTCAAGTTGATTAATCTCGCATTATATTCAATAACATTAGTTACCCTCAATAGAATATAATGATTCCAAGATCCACATATAACTAAGATCAAAGTGGGCCACTGGCCGTCACCCAACCTTAGCTTATATCGGTAAGCCCTATCTCGGCTAATTATATCCGTGATATAACTCTTGGTTGTGAATCTGGGCCCGAGGCCCAATCCACTCTGATGTCTCAAGGTCCGGGACTCCCGATGACCCAGTCAAGAAAACCAGACTATACAGTCATGTAATCACTAATGTCTGGGACTCCCAATGACATTAATGAATCACAAACTGTCTTACCCACGCAAAAGATAGACACCCTCACACTGTAAGGCCATGTGTACAATTGAATGGGTTTCAACAGCTGACATAGACTGGACAAGACATCCAACGCTTGATATTGTTTGAGGTTTATAGGTTTTCTTAAAATTCATCCCAAAATAGAAGATTACTATTTTGGAAACTTTCCATTTTAGGAAACCTACTGTTTTGGAACTTTTATAATTGGAAACTTCCTAAAATTGGAAACTTTCTAACTATAGAAATTTCCTAAATATCCAAAACATGCAAATCTAGAAACTTCTATTCTAAGAAACTTTCTAATTTGAAATTTTGGAAACTGATTAATTTTAAAATCAAATTTTAATTATTAAATGAATTTTAAATTAAATCTGAAGAAAAGACTCAAATAACTGGCCCAATTGTTTTAACTTCTTGGCCCAAGGCCCAAGAATTGGTCTATGTCCAAGACATAACCCAATTGCCCAATTAAATGACATAACCGGTCTGGTTCATTAAAATTGGTCTAACCAAGATTAATTACTACGATAACCACAATTGTTAACTGGTTATTTACTAAACCGGATTTTCTCAATTTATTTGGTCCAACCAAATCAAATTAGAAAACCACTGGTTTAGGCACTAAATCCAATTTTAAACGACATTGGATTTCTTATCACGGTTTAACCAGATTTAATAAATATTATTAAGTCTGTACACCGTAACGATTAGAATTTAATTATTTTAAACCGAACCATAAACCAAACCGAACCGACCGATTGGTCACGTGAACAGATCACGACCGAGTCGCAATCTTCAAGCGATCGAGGCACGATCGGGACAGCCGCAAGCATCACGCTTCCGCGATCGGGACGATAGTCGGGACGGGACGGGACGGCTCGGGCCGAGAGAGGCGGGACGCGATCGTCTATCTCTCGCGATCGGAACGACCACGCGACTCGATCCGGCAAACCGATCGGTCCGTGCGTCACTCCGATCCGGACGTGTGATCCTTTGGCGATCAACACTCCGACGCATATGATCATGCGATTTTAGTTTAGGGTTTTAGCTTTTGTTTCTTAAGTGTTTTACTTATCAAATTCAAGCAAAGATTGATTCAAACACTTCTAAACAACCTAAACATGATTCTAACAAGAAATCCTAATAGAACCTGGCTCTGATACCACTGAAGGATCGTTTAGTGTTTATCCTGGTTTAATTCATTCAGATTAAACCCTACTAAACATATTGGATCTAGGTTCTCTTGCAGAATCATAAGGGATCTCAGTAATACCTTGTTATGCAGCGGAAGAATCAGGTATTGTCAGAGATCAGCAGAACCGCCAAGGGACAGCTCCTCCAGAGGTTCACACACGCACACTTCAGGAAATATGGCTGCTAGACCAGAGAGAGGGAGGCGCAGAGAGAGAGATGAGAGGCGCAGAGAGTTAGATGAGAAAAGAGAGCTAGGTCAAGTTTTAATCATAAAACCCTTGTCTAGTTCTGTTGGGCTTTTGGGCCCAATTCCCAGTCTGATTAAATCCCTTAGATTTAATCAGGCCCTTTAATCTCTCTAAGTATAGTAAATGCCTAGCACTTTTACCGTACTTCTGCTGAACCGTTCCCTCATAGTTTCCTGTTAGCTTAGGCGTGTGACCCATATGGGATCATATAATAAAGGCAATAAATCCAAGACTTATAGATCATGAGCGGACTCTAGCAAGCCATCATGACCCCCAGTATTATATGACTTATGTCTGATCATTGACATACTCTTACTTTCTAGAGACAGTACAGAGATTACTGGACATAATTCCAACACAGACGCCTCCCAGGGATGTCCCTTGACCATTTCAGATGGCAGGGATGAGCGTGCAGGACTATCTGGAGGCATTCCTTTTTAGAGCCGGTTGTACCTACCCCAGATCCTCGATCCATACAATGACCATGTTTATGGGCGGGCTGTTACCGAAGATCCGTCAGGGGACGACAGATGGGAGCGAGTACGGAGATTACGGGCTAGTTGTGATGGCTGCCCGTTATGCTGATTCCATAGAAAGGAACCAGAAGGACGTAGCATATCAGCAGCAGATGAGAGAGAGGCGTCGGGAAGATGAGGATATTCGACGGCAAGTGATGGCTAAGCAGCAGGCCGCTTGGGACAGAGAGCTGCGTTTGAGGCGGGAGCAGGAGACTGTGGGTTATGCCTGGCTGAGAGAGCAGAGGTCCACCAGGGAGTGGATACAGGAGAGGTTAGATCAGCAGCGGGCAGAGTGGACACAAGAGCAGGCTGCTTGGGAGCAGGAGCGAGAGCAGAGGCAGCAGCAGCAGGCAGCACAGAGGCAAAATATAGCAGTTGTACCCCCAATGATAGCCCTTTCAAATACAGAGTCAGATCCAGAGGAGTGTAGAAGCGAGGAGGATCATCTATACCAGGTCGACCAGGACCTCGAGTATCGGACCCCACGATCGCAGAGTGGCTAGGATCGGAGGACTTAGGGTTGTGTTAGGAGTAGTGCTTAGTTATTTATTGTTAGTGTTTTCTTTCGTTTTTCCGCGGTTTTTGCGTAGTTGGTTTTCTTCCATTCCATTCATTCGAACCATGTAGCCCTGCGCCGTTGATTTATTCTATTTATTATTTTATTCAGTTCGTGCCTTTCCGTTCGGACGTTCCGTAGCCGTCCCCGCATCTTGAACTGATAGTGCCTTCGAGTTTAGTAGCGACCGGGAAACCGAGTCCTTCAGAATTTGGGACGAATTCTTTTCAAGGGGGGGGGAGAATTTGTAATGGCCCTGGCCCGGTCCAGTTAAAAAATTTTGAGAAAAGAGAGAAAATCCCAGCCCAAGAAGCCAAGCCCACTTCCTTTCCCAAAACCCTAGCCCCCTTTCATATAAATAGCAAGCCTTTTCCTCTAAAACCCTAAACTCTCTTCTCTATGTGAAGTTCTGCCGGATTGGTGAGTCGTTCGAAGTCTGGAGAAGCACTATTCAAGGAATCCAAAAAGCCCCCTTTGTTTCAGATATGTTGTCCGTTCGGGCTAATGAAGCTTCCTAATTCCGATTATGCCCTTCTTTGGCCAAGGTGAGGATCGGTTCTTGACCCTTGCTTGCCCTATTCAATTCCGGACGATAGTCCTTAGTTAATACCGTCTTTCCTAGATAGTGTGGAGTAGTATGGTACCAATGTGATTGTGTGTGATGGACTTGTATTACTTAGAACTGTGATAGGGCCCCCAAAAGGGTGTTGTGTGGCGGCTCGCGTACCGAGGAATTTGGTTGAAAGGTATGTGACCCTTGTATCGTCGGAAGGGGGTTTTGGCGAGCCCTCCAAGTGGAATACAATTTGGGCGCCGGAGCCAATGGCGGGCTTTGGTTTCCCTTGGAATTGTTTGCGCTTTGGGCGGTAGTAGTCCTTCGGGACGTAGGTTGTGTGGTGAATCCTTCGGGTGATGTTTGCAAGATGCTATTAGCTTAGGACTTGTGCTTCGTAGTTGTGTGGCGTAAGCCGGGATCGCGGGTTCCTTAAATCCGCCCTCGTTGGGTAATTGTCTTTGAAACAATTGCTCAGTCCTCCTTTCCTTTCCCTGTCCCCGTTTTCTTGCAGGTCCGGATCCGGGATTGATTCGATCATGTGACGACATTGGTGAATTTGTATACGAAGAGAGCGCCGGGTTCCTAGGACCAGTTGAGAATGCGTCCCGGTTGGACCGAAATGGGTTCAACGGGTGCCCTAATGCCGCGTCTCCGGTTTACCGGGAGATGGGTGTTACAATTAATTGTAACATATTGTGCCCATCCTGTAGGATTATGTGAGTTCATGGTGTAATTGTCAGGTTACATCCTAGCACATAATCATCAAGGATCTAGGTGATTGCAGTTGAATCATAAACAGATCAGGATCATTACCTCTTTAGAAGTGCAGCGGATTGATTGGTAATGTCGAGATCGCTTAGAGCAGATGATAACCGGCTCCTCCTAGGTATCCACACTCTTACAAGCTACTGGATCAGGCTGCTAGACCAAGCTGGAATGAACAGAGAGAGAGGAAGACGGCTCAATGGAAATCGCAGATGGGGTTGTGAATAAGCCCTAGGCGCCATTCCTCTTCCTTATATGGGCCCAAGTTATTAAACTAATGGCCTATTAGGATTTTGGGCCCAAGACACAAATCAGACAAAAGCCTGTATTTTGTCTGGCCCAATTCTCTGTACAAATACAGTAAATGCCTTGCATCTTACCGTATTAATTCCTTGTTAACTTTCCCGTTAGCTATGGTGTGTGACCCTTAGGGATCATACAATACTGGTAATAAGTCCTAAACTTATAGATCAAGAGCGGACTCTAGCAAGTCATCATGATCACCCAGTATTTATGACTTATGTCTGATCTCGACACTTATCATACTTTCTAGAGATAGTACGGTAGATTTCAGGACATTCCCAACAATCTCCCACTTGTACTGGAATCCTACATTCCCTAATCCTTTTGTCTCAATATCTCGATCTGGCATAAGGCAAGATACGTGTCATCCTTATATAGCCAGACCATGTTCATCGGACCAGATTTGATACTGACAATGCAAACGACTAGGGCAAGTCCGTTTGGGAGTGGCCACTCTCTTACCAGCTATCAAGTCTCCGATTGGCCTAGAGATATTACCTCCGTTAAACGGCAGGGACAAATCCCATCTTGTTCCATCACTGTGAACTACACACTTCATAATACACCCAACCAAGGTCCTTATAGCTCCCAGTTACGAAACAGCGTTAGACAATGATCAAAGCGCATCAATCCATGTGCAGCCACATGCATGCGAACTCAGGTCTAAGGACTATACTCTATAGTCGTATATGAGAACCTCTTATGACACAAATATTAATATCTTGTAGAGTTCTCATCAGCGGGCCATGTCCGGTCATATGCTCCCCTACATATACCTATGTGTCGACTTTGATGCCACGCATCTATGACCCCTCGAAACTTGGTCATAAGTCTCAACACAATCTAGTCTCAAGTGGTTGTTGGTGTTCCAATTTCAACAACCTTCGACTATGGACACTATAATTTATGTCATTTCGTTAAATATGGGGTTTCAGGATCAAGTCTACTCATGTATTTCGATGGCCCATATATAATGACATGAATCATTTTGGAACGATTATTTTATATCACAGTTAAAAATAATCCAGAAATAAATTTCATTAACATTAAAAAATGTTTACATGAACCAATCAAAATAACTAAAATAAAGCCCTCACAACTCTCACTCAAAAAGAGATTACATTTGAATATCTCTAATTCCTACAGCAGCAGTATGCAACTCGTGCTTAGGTCTCGGGAGTGGCTTTGTCAACGGGTCAGCCACGTTCTCATCAGTGGGAACTCTGCTGACCATCACTTCACCTCTATTCACTATATCACGAATCAGGTGATACCTTCTCATAATATGTTTGGATTTCTGATGATGTCTCGGTTCCTTGGCTTGAGCAATTGCACCATTGTTGTCACAATACAGTGCTAGAGGCTCAGTGGCATTTGGGAATACACCGAGTTCAATCAAGAAGTTCCTTATCCAAACTCCTTCCTTCGCAGCTTCTGAAGCAGCGATGTATTCAGCTTCAGTTGTGGAATCTGCCACGGTGCTCTGCTTGGAGCTCTTCCAACTTACTGCACAGCCATTCAGACAGAAGATGTAACCAGACTGTGACCGGAAATCATCTTTATCTGTCTGAAAACTTGCATCCGTGAATCCACTCATTTCAAGCACTTCACTTCCTTCGTAAACCAAGAACTTATCCTTAGTATTCCTCAAATACTTCAGGATATTCTTTACGGCAATCCAGTGACTCTCACCTGGATTAGACTGGTACCTACTCGTCATGCTTAGTGCATAAGCAACATCAGGACGAGTACAGATCATGGCATACATGATAGATCCTATAGCCGAAGCATAAGGAATCCTACTCATGCGCTTAAGCTCATCAGGTGTTTTAGGACACTGATCCTTGCTTAGTGTAGCACCATGTATCATTGGCGTGAAGCCCTTCTTGGATTTATCCATTCCGAATCGATGCAGGATTTTGTCTATATAAGCATCTTGACAAAGTCCAATCAGCCTTTTAGATCTGTCTCTAAAGATTCGGATTCCAAGAACATACGCGGCTTCACCCATGTCCTTCATGGAAAAACAACTTCCCAGCCAGTCTTTAACAGACTTCAGCATTGGAATATCATTTCCAAGAAGCAATATGTCATCGACATATAGGATAAGAAACGCCACTTTGCTCCCACTAGTTTTCTTATACACACAGTGTTCTTCCTCGTTTCTGATGAAGTCAAAATTCTTTATTGCTTCATCAAAACGAAGATTCCAACTCCTCGATGCTTGCTTCAATCCATAAATGGATTTATGAAGTTTACATACTTTCCCAGCATTCTTAGGATCAATGTAACCGTCAGGTTGTGTCATATACACATCCTCCTCCAAGATTCCATTCAGGAAGGCGGTTTTCACATCCATCTGCCAAATCTCATAATCATAATAAGCGGCAGTTGCTAGGAGAATCCGAATTGATTTCATCATGGCCACTGGTGAATAGGTTTCATCATAGTCTATACCATGAATTTGCTTGAAACCTTTTGCCACCAACCTGGCCTTGTAAATCTGGACATTTCCATCCATGTCAATCTTCTTCTTGAAGAACCATTTACACTCGATGGCTTTTGCACCAGCGGGTAAATCAACCAGTGAAAACACTCGGTTGACAGACATGGAGTCCATCTCGGATTCAGTGGCTTCACGCCACTTTAAGGAGTCAGGGCCCATCATGGCTTCTGCAAAGTTCGAGGGTTCATCACCGTCAATGATCAAAAGATCATGGCAATTAGTCACGAGGAATCCCTGATATCTATCGGGTTCGTGACGGATCCTTCCGGATCTTCGAACTTCAGGTACTGCAGGTTCAGGTTCTATTACAGCTTCATGTAATTCATCATGTTGTTCTTCCTCATTAGGTTGAACAGGTTCCTGTCCTTCTTGAATTTCATCAATTTGTACCTTACTCCCACTATCTTTCTTAGAGAGAAATTCCCTCTCAAGAAAAGTGCAATCCCGAGCAACAAAGATCTTGTTCTCGGATCGCAGATAGAAGTAATAAGCCTTGGTATCCCTAGGATAACCAATGAAGTAGCATTTGTCAGATTTTGGTGTAAGCTTGTCTGAGATTAATCTTTTGACATAGGCTTCACAACCCCAAATTCTGAGAAAAGACATTGCTGGAGCTTTTCCAGTCCATAACTCATATGGTGTCTTTGCTACTGATTTTGATGGCACTCTGTTCAGTGTGAACGTTGCGGTCAGCAAAGCATATCCCCAAAGGGATATAGGAAGGTCTGTGTGACTCATCATGGATCGGACCATATGTAACAATGTCCGATTCCTTCTCTCAGACACACCGTTCCACTGAGGTGTTCCAGGAGGTGTGAGTTGGGAGATGATCCCACACTCACTCAAATGATCACGGAATTCCTGGCTCAAGTATTCTCCTCCTCGGTCCGACCGAAGAGCCTTAATACTTTTACCAAGCTGGTTCTGTACTTCATTCTGGAATTCTTTGAACTTCTCAAAGGTTTCCGACTTATGTTTCATCAAATAGACATATCCATATCTACTGAAATCATCAGTGAATGTAATGAAGTACTGATAGTTTCCTCTAGCATTTGTGGACATTGGGCCACACACGTTAGTATGTATCAGGCCCAATAGTTCACTGGCCCTTTCTGTGGGTTTATTGAAAGGGGCCCGTGTCATTTTGCCCATTAGGCAAGATTCGCATTGCTCACAAGACTCAAAGTCAAATGAGCCCAAGAGTCCATTTGAATGGAGCCTCTTGACGCGTTTCTCACTAATGTGCCCCAAACGACAATGCCAGAGAAACGTTTCATTTTCTTCGTTAGATTTGAACCGTTTTGTATTAATGTTATATACTGGAGCAGATTGATCCAGCATGTACAGCCCATTAATAAGAGGGGCACAGCCATAGAACATATTATTGAGATTAAAGGAACACAATTTATTCTTAATAGAAAAATCAAATCCTTGCAAATCCAATAATGAAACTGAAATGATATTTCTGCTTATAGCAGGTACAAAATAACAATTCTCAAGTTCTAAAATCAATCCAGAAGGTAAAGACAACAAGTAAGTGCCAACGGCCAGTGCTGGAACCTTCGCTCCATTGCCAACCCGCAACTCTACTTGCCCTTGCTTCAACCTTCTACTGTTGCTGAGCGCCTGCATATTAGTAGAAATATGAGCCCCACATCCAGTATCTAATACCCAAGTGGTATTATCAGAAGTAGTAGTATTTACTTCAATAACAAAAATACCTGAAGATTTAGTCGCCAAGGACTTCTTCTTCTCCTTCAGACTTTCCTGGTATTTCTTACAGTCCCTGCGATAATGCCCTGCCTCTTTGCAAAAGTGGCAGATATCAGAAGGCCCAGCTTTAGACACGGGCTTGGGCTTGGCCTTTTCATTGTTTACTGCCTTGCCCTTTCCCTTGTCTGCAGCGGATTTCTTGAAACCCTTGCCCTTCTGTACCATGAGTACAGACGGCTCCTTGGCCTTCTTCAGATTAGGTTCTGCAGTCTTGAGCATACCATGTAGCTCAGGCAAAGTCTTTATCAACCCATGCATATTATAGTTCAAGATGAACTGGTCATATGCAGGAGTAAGAGACTGCAGAACGATATCACAAGCAAGCTCTTGGCTTATAGGACAGTCGAGTCTAGTCAAATGATCGAGATAACCCATCATTTTCAGAACATGTGGACTCACTGCTGCATCCTTAGCCATTTTACAGTCCAAGAGATTCTTTACAGTTTGGAATCTCTCTGTACGAGCCTGCTCCTCAAACAACGCTTTCAGGTTTGCCATCAGTTCCATGGGACAAGTCAGGCCTTCCCACTGCATCTGCAGTTCGGGAGCCATTGTCGCCAACATTAGGCAAACCACGTCATTAGCATCTGAAGAATGCGTATCCCAAGCATTCTTCACAGCTTGTGCGGCATTATTCGCAGGTCTAGGGGGAAGAACTCTTTCAAGGACATAAGCCTTCTTCTCCTGCCTGAGCACAAGTCTCAGGTTCCTGGACCAGTTCAGGAAGTTTGATCCGTTCAGTTTGTCCTTCTCAAGGGCAGACCGGATCGAGAAAGTGTTTTGTGTTGTTGTGCTTGACATAGCTGAAATTATGAGACAATAGAGTTTTAGTTATTTAGTTCATAAAAGAGTAATCTTAATAACTTATAAGAAAACTCGCATTGCATTCAAAATTTCTTTGTTTAACCTCATAAGAATGCAATGATTCCGAGATCCATGTTCAGCTAAATCCAAAGTGGGCCACTGGCCGTCACCCGGAATTAGTTTTACTTGGTAAGCATACACACATCTAGTTATATCTATATAACTCTCGGTTGTGGATTGGGCCCAAGGCCCAATTCACCAGATGTCTCAAGGCCCGGGACTCCCGATGGCCCAGTCAAGGAAACCAATCTCTTACAGCCAAATAATCACTAAAGTCTGGGACTCCCAATGAAATTAGTGACTATATACTACTTTACTTACGCAAAAACAGACACCTCACACTGTAAGCCATATCTGTAATTGAATAAGCTTTAAGTAGCTGACAAGATTGGGCAAGACATCCAAGCTTGATATTGGTTTTGAGGATTTTAGGTTTTCTTTCCAAAAATAGAAGATTACTATTTTGGGAAACTTACTTATTTTAGAAACTTTCTAAATTTAGAAACATGCTAAAAATAGAAATTTCTAATTTAATATTTTATTAAAGTTTTCGGTTGGGTCACAAATTATAGGCCCAATTCTTGGCCCAAGACCACAGAATTCCAATTGGCCCAATAATTTGACATAACCGAGTCGGTTCATTAATTCTGGTCCAAGACCAAATTAACTACTTAATCCAACTGGTTATTTACTAAACCAGACCAGCTCTAAATTATTTGGTCCAACCAAATCAAACTTAGACCAGCCTTCGATTTAGGTTAAAATTCAATTTTTGAATTTAAATCCGGTTTAACCAGAAATTAAATAATACCAATTGTATTAAATAATTTCCAGCAAACCGCGATTTGGGTTAACCGCTTGAACCATAAAATAATTAAATAATTAATCGATTCAAACAAAGCAATCTTTTACGATCATGAGATCACTTGAAGACAAAAAGATTTTGTCATTATTCAAAATCAACTATCGATCACGATCAAACCAATCATCGTTTCTCTTATGATCATGCGATCATTCACTAAAAGACAAATGATGTTAACAATCGATTCACTTAATTATACAGCAAAGACAAAAGCGATTCTCTTATTATGATAAAGCAAGGAATGTATCGATTGACTTATTAACATGCGATTGATACAATAAAGACAAAAAACCGATTTTGACTTTTCCAATTCAACTCATAATCATAAGCGAATAACACGATTATCACATTCACAAAACAACAAAACGATTTTGACATTGATATCGTTACTTATGATTGCATAAAGTCAAAAGCGATTAATAACATGCGATTTCTAACATTGAATTTGACTTATCCATTATCGTTTCATGACAAACACATAAAGTCAACATTCGATTCATACCAAACAATGTTATCATCCGATTTCATATTAGGGTTTTACAAGTTCTAATCAAATTTCTTAAGCCAAATTCGATTCTTAACATTAAAACAACCTAAATATGATCCAAACAGCAAAAACCTAACGACCTAGGCTCTGATACCACTGTAGGATTATGTGAGTTCATGGTGTAATTGTCAGGTTACATCCTAGCACATAATCATCTAGGATCTAGGTGATTGCAGTTGAATCATAAACAGATCAGGATCATTACCTCTTTAGAAGTGCAGCGGATTGATTGGTAATGTCGAGATCGCTTAGAGCAGATGATAACCGGCTCCTCCTAAGTATCCACACTCTTACAAGCTACTAGATCAGGCTGCTAGACCAAGCTGGAATGAACAGAGAGAGAGGAAGACGGCTCAATGGAAATCGCAGATGGGGTTGTGAATAAGCCCTAGGCGCCATTCCTCTTCCTTATATGGGCCCAAGTTATTAAACTAATGGCCTATTAGGATTTTGGGCCCAAGACACAAATCAGACAAAAGCCTGTATTTTGTCTGGCCCAATTCTCTGTACAAATACAGTAAATGCCTTGCATCTTACCGTATTAATTCCTTGTTAACTTTCCCGTTAGCTATGGTGTGTGACCCTTAGGGATCATACAATACTGGTAATAAGTCCTAAACTTATAGATCAAGAGCGGACTCTAGCAAGTCATCATGATCACCCAGTATTTATGACTTATGTCTGATCTCGACACTTATCATACTTTCTAGAGATAGTACGGTAGATTTCAGGACATTCCCAACACATCCCATTTGAGAAAGGCTTAAATGAATTAATTTGGCTACCTATATCACCAAGTTCCCTTACATTTTCCGATTACTTGCCTGAAAGAACTCCAGAGTTAAGCGTGCTTGGGCTGGAGTAATCCTAGGATGGGTGACGTTCCGGGACGTGATTCGTGGTAGCATGTGTGTGAGGACAAAACACATGGCAAAAGGTCACGTGGTGATTGCAGGGTCAGTAAATTACTCGGTCGGGCCTACGAAAAATAACGCACCGACCGTCGGACAGGGGTAGGGCCCATGAGCCCGATAGAGGGATGGGTGACTCACCGGTAGGGGCGGACGGGGTGTTTCAATTGGTATCAGAGCCAGGTTAGTTAAAGCGATTCTGTCTGGGGATACAATCCTGGGGTTTGAGGGTTATGGTTGCTCCGGTTATGAGATGCGGAATTTGGGGACGAATTCCCATTAAATAGGGGAGAATTGTAACATACTGGGCCCAGCCCATTTGAGAAATGCTTAAATGAGTTAAATTGGCTATCTATATCACCAAGTGCACTGACCTTTTCCAATTACCATCCTGAAAGAACTCCAGAGTTAAGCGTGCTTGGGCTGGAGTAGTCCCATGATGGATGACCTTCCGGGAAGTGATTTGTGGTAGCATGTGTGTGAGGAAAAAAGACATGGGAAAGGTCACGTGGTGATTGCAGGGTCAGTAAATTACTCGGTCAGTCCTACGAAAAATAACGCACCGACCGTCGGATAGGCGTTAGAAGGATGGATGACTTATCGGTAGAAGGATGGATGACTTATCGATAGAAGAATGGATGGATGGATGACTTATCGGTAGGGGCGGATTAGGCGTTACAAAAAGAGTTTGAGGAGAACTCGTATTGTGGTAATTCCATTGAATGTGATGAACAGTGGTTGGAGGGTAATGAAAACAGTAGGGAATGTTTGTTTATAGATCTCATCTTTTTCTTTTTTATTTTCGACTAGATATAGTCATAATAAATAACAAGTCAACAAGTGTTACCTTGTCATTGTCAAATTGCCCTAATTAAAACTAGCTTTATATAATAATTGCTCTCTAGCTATTGAAGTAATTTAATGTTTGCAGTAACTTTAATGACTACAAATCATGCAGGTATCTCACGTATCAATCATCCTTTAAACTGCGAGGATAGAGATAGAGAAAATACCAAATATTTCTAGTGTCACTTACTATAACGATGCTAACAGCTTTGTTTTGCATCAATTTTAAACTGATACAAATATTAACAACACTAGTAATACGTCCGCGCTACGCAGCGGGGGGTTTTGTTTTAAAAATAGTTTTTGTGTTTTTTTTCATCTTGTATGAACAGCTTGTATCTATTGTTGTCAAATTTATCCTTAGTATAAAAATTCTCTTGCCAACGTTTTTCCTAACCAAAATCTATGCTTCTAGGACTATGGTTAATGATCAATAAGACTTCTTGCCTTGAGAAAAAGAAAGAAAAAAATATGAAAAGCAAAAGATCATACCCAATGGCCTTTTCGTATGATTGTCACAAACCTCTTTCTTGTATTATCAGTTCTGATTTTCTTTGGGTTTTGGTCTTTCAGATCGAAATAACACTTGGGAAGTCAGAGAAGTTTGATGAGCTAATGGCTGCAGCGAATGAAGAGAAAGAAGCAGCAGAAGCTCAGGTACAGAGCTGAATATAGCCCTTTTATGTTTTGCTGTCATGGGGTTTTTCTTCTCTTTTGATGCTTATATTAAAGGGTTTTATTTGTTGAATTTCATTGATTTTTGGCTGAATCAGGGTTGTCATGTTTGAATGGTTGGTTGTACCTGTTAAAACACTACCATATTTGATATAAAATCTGAAGACATAGCATTAACAATATGGTTTCCTTTCTTGTCTTCACATCCGAGCCATAGATTGTCTTAGCATCTCTAGAATTGCTTTTCTTTTAGGCAGAAGAAAAGAAAAAGATCCATACTTTTCACAATATGCATGTGTAGAATTGATATATGTCACATTATTACATCTCAGAAATTGGTTGAGGAGACGTAATGAATAAACATAGACTCATATTGGGGCTTGAAAACAAAAAACAAATAGTCTCATGACTTGTCTTCTTCGTAGCCGTCATCTTCAAGGCACAAACATTTACACAAAACCAAAAGCTTACTCCTTGTTTTCTTTCTTTCTCTCTCTGTTGCCTTTGTGTTTACTCATTCTCAGACTCAAGTCTCTCCTTTTCTCGTCTCACTCACATACACTCTCTCTCGTTGCAAAAGATTGTTGATTTAAGCCACTCAGAAGAAGCTCCTCCTTTAATCTCTCTGGTTAGTTGATTTCACAACTTGTTCTTTATAAATATTCCTTTTAGCTCAGCACAATGTGAAACGGATTCGTCCTTGCATGAGATTCACTCTTGGTTCTTCATTTCCATAGATTCAATCATGCATTTTTTACTCCGCTTCACTTGTTTCTTACATTGTTTCAAAGATCATCACTCTTCTATGAGTTTTTTTCTAGTAAAGTCCAATGGCAAGTCTTTTCTTTTTGTAAGTTTCCACCTTCTTCGGATTTGTTGATGAAGAAAGTGAAGATGGTGATGATGTCTTCTCTGATTCCCTTGATACGTTATCTTCAAAGCATAGCATAAGTGGTAATGCTGAAGCAACGAAATCGCTAGTGGCCTCCAAGGATCCTCAATCTCGGTATTTTATGTTGAATTGTTTCTTACCTGCCGCTAAGTCCATGACTATGGAGCAGCAACCTCAATATGCTTTGAAAAGACAACCATTTCCCGTCATGTCTGAACCAATGAGACAAATTAGAGATATACTACCAGCTGAGAATCGTGCAACTCCTAAGAGGTATGAGTATAATACCACTCCATTTTATTATCAGGGTATAGATGGTGAAACAAGCGATGAAGATGACGATGAAGCTTCTCAGTATCTTTCTAGGAGAGGGTGTGGGATGTCACCACAACTGTGCTTTAAGAACTCACTTGGTATGTTGAGCTCAGTGCATGGTCTTAAAGGGAAACCCTACTCCCTAAGAACCTCAAGCCATGATCAAGTGAAGTCAAGCAAGGTCGCCCAACTTAAATCTCGGTTTCAATCTGTGAAAAAGGTTTCTTCTCAAGCCTTTAACTTCTTTAATATCATACAGATCTGATCAGACCCTCACTGAATATCGATAAAATCTTGTATGTTTTCAGCTGGCTCTTAATAAGTTGGGAAGCAGAGCTCAGTCTCCAGTACATCCAA
This sequence comes from Orychophragmus violaceus, assembly GCA_030180135.1. Classification (NCBI taxonomy): domain Eukaryota; kingdom Viridiplantae; phylum Streptophyta; class Magnoliopsida; order Brassicales; family Brassicaceae; genus Orychophragmus; species Orychophragmus violaceus. The sequence continues at coordinate 45,973,183 of CM058229.1, read as the reverse complement.
GTGATGGGAAGAATTTTAGTTACTTTGGATCTGAAAAACATGATACAAATCTGCATACTGCTAGTGTACCATCATCTCCTTACAGACAAACTGGCTGTCTGTCACCATATCGCAGTGTAGGAAACTGTTCCCCTCTTCACTCTGCTGGTTTCCCGTGGACTCGTAAAGAAGCCGAGATTATGAGAGCTAACATGTTGAACAACCATATCAGAACACTAACAGATCTCAGGACGTACTCTATCCAAAAAGTACAAGACTTGACGATTGAAACAAAGGATTGCAGGAGGTGTGAATTTAATTATTTTACCTCTGAAAGGTCGCTTTTACCAATGGACGCCGGCGTCGGAGATGGAAGGCGGATGGAGACAGACGGGATATTGGATCCATGCTCATCTAAGATTGAGGATTTCAGAGTCACGGATCCGTGTGTACGAAAGAATCAAGTTTGTGATTTTTTCAGAGGATAGAGACGATACTGGGTAGAGGGATGAATGAGACGACACTGGATAGAGACGACTGGGTAGAGAAATTATTTTGGTTTGATTGAAGAATGAGCTCGGATGTATTGTGGTTTTGGTGAAGTTTATAGGTGGCAAGTGATGGCAAGTGATGTTGAAAAATGTTATATTCTGATTTGTGTGTTTTTTCATTAAAACAGATGTCACACTTTCAATCAATACTGGAGCTGAGTTGTCAGTTCCAGGAGATGCAATTCAACTTTTATAGTATTGATTTTTAACAAATGACACTATATTTTCTTAATTAATGATTAATTTATAAATATAGAATTAAATATATATTATAAAATAAATAATGAATATTAAAAACCGCATTAAATAAAAGAAAAATATATCCAATTTAACAAAATATCTTTTTCACAACTAATAAGCAAACTTAAAATTTTGACCAATATAAGTCTTAAAATGCTTCTTTTACATGGAATGGTACAATCGTATCTCGAGAAGTAAATGTAAAATGTAGTTCACTTTGTTACATATCTGATTACCTTCTAGTATGACCATCAAAGCTAACCAACAATATCATTTAGTCTTCCCAATTCATCTTCTAGATAACTCACTCGGTTCCTCAAGAGAGTAACTTCTGCTTCATTGGTTGTTGTAGGTCGAAAAAGGTCGAAGGAGTAGGACCAAGGCCGACACAACGAACACGTCCAGGACGCTCAGCTCAAAATACTTGAGAGAATTCATCATTCATACTTGATGCGTTTCTTATACCTTGAGTCCTCATATCAACAAGTTTTTCCTTATATAAAAAAGTTGAAATGTTTATAAGAAAGAGAAACTAACACTAAAAACAACACTCAGTTATATCAAAGATAACAATTAACCAAGACAGTTTCTTCATAACCAAAATCAGAATCGTTCATATATCACTAAGCAACACTAAGTTATTTGCATAGCTAAGCAACATATCAAAGATAACACTTAACATTGATATATGAACTAGATTCTATACAAATCTAATCCAGTTTCTTCATCACCAAAAACAGAATCAGAATCTAATACAATTTACAAAGCAACATATTTTTAACAGACCAAAAAACTTACCGATAATTCTCGTGCTTCTTCATTAACAAAGCTTCCATTAGCTTTTTTGGCGCGAAGAAACAAAACTCTCTGCTCGACTTCGACGTTTACCAGTCTTTACAAGCTGGAGAAATACCAATAAAATATAAAAATTGAGAAAGCATACAAGTACAGGGACTCAAAGATGAAGTTACCACTATGCACAAGGCTATGCATGCGATAAAGATGCATTGCTAATTTGCTTAACAGATTCTTGTCATAAAGTCGAAGCTACCACTATGATTCATTTTAGAAAAATACTTACATTTTCTATAGACTTTCTAGCTATGCTCTTTTTATCTAAAGCATGGGGTATCTTGAAACGGCTCTTGCCTTTCACATTTCGCTCTCTTAGTTTCTGCAAATCAGCTTTAACAACATTAGAAATTCAACAAGATATTAAATACCTTAGCTTTTTCACCGAATTGCAAATGCACAAAATCTAGTCATTGATCTAGCTTAAACAACATTAGAAATTCAACAAGACATTACATTTACAATACCTTAGCTTTTTCACTGAATTGCAAATGCACAAAATCTAGCCATTGATCTTTTGGAATAAATTTGGGCCAACCTTATATGATTTATCCATATTAACCTAAATTATGGAAGAGAAAAAAAGTAAAAATACAACTAAAAAGGAAGAGAGAATAACGAAAATAAATACAACTTAAAAGTTTAAACAAATCGATAAAATATATCATAAAAAAATTGATTTTACTGTTTTGTCCTGAAATATAAGTTACACATGTTCTCATATATGTTTAAATAGGCGTCTATAAGCTCTCTTTATCGTATATATGCTTACATATTGTAAAACTAATCAAAAATTTACATGACGTTTCACAAATTCCAAAATTATATAAACCCAAACTATCATACGCATGATTTGTCCCTACATGCCTAAACACATAAAAACATTATCGCGTTGCAACACAATCGGCACACAATCGGTGTTAACCATCACAATATACTGACCAACATAGAGACTACATATTCACATTTGATTGTGATCCAACAATCCATATACACCTCAAATGAAAGAAACATATATACAAAATCCGACTAATTTTTGACAAAGACCATAAACCATATATTATACCTCAAATAAAAAGTATATAAGTTTATTGCACTACTTATTAGTCTACTTGGTTGACAAACATTTTCGATAATAACAACAACGAACAGAAGTGTGCACATTTTTTCGTACCTATACGAGCTTCCTATATCATGTTTGAACCTATCATGTTACTGTTTGTCAAACATTCAAAAAGAATTATCAGTAAACAAATCTATAACATCCTATACGAACATCCTATATCATGTTTAAACCTATATCATGTTACTGTTCGTCAGACATTCAAAAGTTTTATCAATAAACAAACCTATACGATAGGGATACATGTAAACAAGAATCAAGCCAACAAAGATAACACAAAGAACACAAACTTAACAACTTACTCTGGTAGTTCTAAGCAATTCAAAATCCAGAGGAATAAAGAGACAAAGAATAGTTTGAAAAACAAACTCAAAACAAATCTGAGATTCAAATTGAACAAATGCATAGAAGATAGCAAATCTCAGATTCAAACCAAATTTGAGACTCCATTGAACAAAATAGATGGGGAAAATCAAAGCAAGCTGGAGCAACACTCGTGTACTATGATTACGTGATCTAAATCGACGTCTCAACTAAACTCAAAATCTGTCTCAGCTAATTAAACTCAAAACCGATGGAGCTAATCAACTTATTGGACATGAAAAATCAGTGATTATGTACAAATAATCTGAGATTTTGAGACACAAATACAGAGAAGAGATAAAGAGAAAGAGATGGAAAATCTGACCTAATCAGTTTGTTGGAGAAATCATACGGAGATTCAGCAAATCCGAGACGAATGTGAGATTCAGCAAATCCAAGACGATGTGAGTTTGGAAATCCGAGACGAAGGTGAGATTCAGCAACGTGAAGAACTCCGATATGAAGATGAAATCACTGATTGTAAGGAACAAGGAAAGAAACCAATGATTATGAACCCTAAATCCAAAGAATCAAAACAAATACAGATAAGAGATAGAGAGAAATCAATGATCTGACCGAGAGAAAGGCGAGATTCTTCTCGCGAGAAATAGGCAGTCCGTCTCGCATTGTTTCTGATTATTATTTTTTTCTGATAAAGAGTGTAGCTATATAAAACAATTTTTCTAATTTAAATTTTATTATAAAAATACTAATTTGTATTAATTGTTTAATAAATGATGCAAAAGAGCGTAGGTAGAGTCGATTGTATAAACTGATACGAATTTTGACATCGATTGTTTGAAATGATGCAAATTGTAACAGTTTTTTTTTAAATTTAGTGTCATTTTTATAAACGATGTAAAATAATTGATGCAAACTGTCTAATTTTTTTATAGTGAACCAAGTTTGAACAAAACGAATAATGAAAAAGATAAATTATAATTACGTACCAAATAGAGGAGAAAAGTAAATGAGAATCTCGGGGAATGTGAGGAGAAGACTATTGAGAATGCATGTGGTTGAGTGAAAACAACCTTTGTTAAGAAGTAATTTCATCTCCTCTGTTTCGTTGACCAAAAAGAAAAAAGAAAAGAATCTCCCATGTTTCATCTCTTTGCCTATAAATAGAGTGTGAAGCAAAGAACCTTAAATTTTGTGGACCAACAACTTTAAGTTTTGGCAACTTTTTCATTGCAGGGTTTTGCCTAATCTCCTTTTTCTTTACAATGACACTTGGAAAAAAGGGAAAAAAAAATTACTGGCCCGAACAAACCAACCTAATCTAAAAGAGCTTGGTCCACATCCTACTCTACGCTCGAAAGCTCAAAAGATGGCAAACCCTAACCTAAATCTAAAAGCGGAGTGACGCCGCCGCCGCCGAGAGGAGATCACGGAAGAAGCCGATGACGCTAGAAAACGAGCGGAGCCACCACCAGAGGGACCGATACCACGAGACCGCCAAACAGCACTTGCAAAAGAAGGAGGAAATAAGGGTGCGAGAGAAGAGAGAATCAGAGATGAAGAAGAGAATACCTAAACGGCGAAGATGAGAGGCCGCAGAAACACCGTCATAGTCGGTCCACCACCTCCAAACGGTGATGCCTAGGCACGTGAAAAAGCGACAAACACTCGCCACCGACATAATTGTCGGTTCACACTCCCCACCGGGAAGTGATACAAGATTGGAATCACTCCAACTTATGATCACTCAATGATCAAGGGATTCCAATCTTGCATCATTTGGTATCAGAGCTTCAAAGCTCCTATTTATCTAGGTTGTATCTATTCAACCTTTATCTCTTTGTCATTTCTATTTTGCAATTTTTCTTCATCTAAATCGAAAAAAACATAAAAACGGTTTCTGCTTGTTTAATTCGTTTTAGAAAACTAAAAATCCTATAAAAATTGTTTTCCTTTGTTTTCTTGTTAGTTTGGTTCTATATTAAACGAAAATTCAAAAAAAAATTAGGGAACTTGTTTGTTTTAAGTTTTGTCATAATTCACTATTTCTTTTATTGTTTCTTTTTCAATATTTTCTTTCTTCTTGAACCTAAACGATTCTGAGTTTGTGTTCTTTAATTTTCCAGGGTATCAAAACAAAATCCATAAGATATGAGCCAACAAGTCATCTTCGACATGATCCAGACAATTTATACCAACATTTCATCGTTTGAAAAATCATTAAATCGGATTGAACGAGATCGGTCGGTAGAACATAATGGGTATAAAGAAATTGATCCAGAACCACCTGACCATCAACGAAGAAGCACAAGACGAGCTGAAAGAAGACCACCAAATATCACACAAAAAAATTCCATGGAGTTCCCCACCCTGAGCCACATTCCGAGCCACCATCAAATCCAAACTCAGGTTATGTTTATATGATGGTTATGAATATTATGAATGTTTTGAGTTTTCAGAAAAAGGAGCAGATTACCTACAATGGGAGGAAAACATGGACAAATACTTTATGTATTATTCTATTCCCACCGATTACAAACTTTCCATCTCTCTTGGACAACTCACCGGTGAAGCTCTAAAATGGTGGGAGAAAGAAGAGTATCAACGATGGTACTATAAGGAGCCAAGGATCAGAACGTGGGAGAGTTTAAAGTTGAGTATGTGTGAGATATATTCACCACAGAGCCTTGCACCATCCGTAAAACCACTTACCTTCAAAAGGAACCAAGCCGAGTGGACCCAATTCCGAGATATGTGCAAAAAGAAAACTCCAAACAAGTCAAGGATCAAGGTAAGAGTTCTTCTACTAAAAGTTCATTAGAGATAATATGCTATAGGTGTCACCAAAGATGTTATTTTGCTGTAACATGCCCAACTAGAAAATTGGTAATCCCCATATCTCTAGAACCTAAAACGAATAACCAGGAAGAAAGTGATAACCTAGTTAGATCCAATTTTAAATCTTCCAATTCCAGTATCATGCATTTATCCTCGTCTGTTTGTGACAATACAAAAGACATTTTAATACATTTGTCTAGTTCCAAACGTTTTGAGAAAGTTTCAGGTGCTAATGATATCATTACGGATCAAGAAGAAGCTTCTGAAATGGAGAAAAAGATGTTGGACCAAGATCATACCTTGGAGAACAAACAAGACCACCAACCAACACAAGGAGGGTCCAAACACTTACAGCTCAAATCAACCAGTCAGAAGCATGGCAGAGAAGTCATTGGTTCGTTTCTGATCAAGGAAGAACCACCAGATAAAACAACAACACACCTCAAGCCGAGCCTCAACAAACACAACAAACGCGGTACGGTTCTAGACTCTCAACTTAGGATGAAGGCTAGCTTGCTTTCTTTTGGTGCAGATTGTATAGTTTCGAGGTCGAAACTTCTTCAAGAGGGAGAGTATGATGAGGAAATCAAGTCATCATCAACGAAGGAGCATGGAGAGGACATAAATCAACCAACCAAGATCCTTGGAGAGAAGCAGTTTGAGACCACCAGAGACATATGTGCAAGTCTTGGCGCCTATCTACCCAACAAGGAAGACTTAAGCAACAAATCAACATGTTCCAGAAACTTAACTCATCAAGGAATCATCACGAAGTGGAAGTGTTTCAAAATCTTTCCAGATGAAGAAGATATGCAAGTTACAACTGAGAAGATTTCCAAGGAACCCGCTGGAGACCGACTGTCACTTATTGGAGAGTTCAGATCGTACCAAGATGAATCAAGTTTTTTTTCTTAAAGAGGATGATTCAAGTTTTAAACCAACTTGTTTTGGAAACCTTAATCAACAGAGGTTCAGGGAGAATTGGATTATGTTCAAAATGAATTATGTGTTGGGATAGTGTCCTGAAATCACACTTGTACTCACTCCTGATGATAGTTGTATGTCGCGATCAGACATTCGTATAATACTAGGCGGTTGCAATGTTTTGCTAGAAGCCTCTTGCAATCTGTAAGTTGTAGACTTACTGCCAGTATTATATGATACTATAGGGTCACACACCTAAGCAAACTGGAAGCTAAAATATGGGGATGATCATTATGGTAATGATCGTATTAATGTGTATTGGATACACATCAATATTGAGTTTCGAATAGTGTGTCGATCGACACAGGGTCGATTATGAAACTGAGTTTCAGTTTTATGACTTAAAACGAATCTAATTAATCATGGTTCAGTTTAAGTCATTCCAGGTCTTTATATAATGATATTTTCGACCTGGAACCCGAGCCGTCGTCTCTTTCTTGACAGAAGAGGCAGAAACACCAAAACTCAGAGATCCCATAGATCCGGCACTAGCATCCCGGTTTCCAGGTTTGTGTGCGTGTGTATCTGGTAGAGGCGAAGCATCTGAGTCGCTTACTGATCTTGTTCACCAATCATTCCACTGCCAGTTCTAGGTAAGAACGAGGTTGGTAATTTCAATATAACGAACCCTAGATCCTAGGAGGTCCAACAGTGGTATCAGAGCCATGGTAGGGTTTAGTCTATTGAATCTAAGGCATTTAAATCGAATACTGATGAATTTGATTAGTTAATTGCCTGTTAAATCGTGTTTTCAAGAAATTAATCTCGGATTGAATCTCTGTTGAAAACGACAAACTGTTGTTATCGCACTGTGTCGTTCGACACTAAGCTTGTGTCGGTCGACACGCCGCGAAACGCATAATAAAATTTATGGTTTGTCGCATGGTGTCGATCGACACTAATCTTGTGTCGGTCGACACATCGCGAAAAATCGTTATCTTTAGGGTTTTCGCACAGCATCGGTCGACGCACTGGGTGTGTCGGTCGATGCACCGCGAAAATGCGAAAGATTTGAAATCGCACTGTGTCGATCGACACACTGGGTGCATCGGTCGACACAGACTATGCGTATGGATAGATCGGTCCAATTGGATTGAACTGGTTATCTCGCATGGTTATGTCGGTTTAATTCAAAATCCCTAATACTCTACTGTGTCGATCGACACAGGTTTATTGTCGGTCGACACAAGCCTTACGATTGGTTGAATCGGTTCAATTGGATTGAACTGGTTATCATACTTGGTTAAGGAAGATAAGATAGGTTTGAATTGGATGAATTGGTTCAATTGAATTGAACTGGTTATCTCAATTAGAATAAACCGATTTAATTGGTTAAGATCAGTTTGATTGGATAAGTCGGTTCAATTGGATTGGACCGGTTATCGCGATTAGTTAAAACTGATTGAATCGGTTCGATTAGATGAACTGGTTAAATTGGATTTGACCGGTTATCTCGAATAATCTTAAGGTTGCATATCAAGAGTCGACCAAGTGTGTCAGTCGACGCATATGGTGACGATGCGAACCGTAATCGTTTGATTTTGAACCATATGATTAAGAAGCCGAACCGAATGACTTAACCCACTAAAATTAGAACGATTAAAACTAAATTGAAATTAAAAGTTAAAAATGTTCTAAACCTATATAATACACATTGGATGTGTGTTAGATCGAAGCTTAGTTATTCAATATGGTCAACTTTCAAGACTCGTTTCGTTGTTGGATAGTCTTACCAAGAGCTTGGTGTCCACAATTACATGAGTAAGGCATGTAGTAGTGTTGATGGTCTTGCAGTGCTTGACATCAACTATTGCATGACCTAAGAGATTGAATTACTAAACTTTTAGAGTTCCATTTCCTCAACTAAATATCAAGTGACCTTGATGTCTTGCCCAATCTTGTCTACTGTCAAGACTCATTTCATTGTTGGATAGTCTTGGAGTCCTTGGTATCCACAGTGACATGAGTAAGGCAGGTGATCATTGATAGACTTGCAGTGCGAGCAATGATCACAAGACAGAAGAGATTGGTTTACTTGACTGGGCTATCAGAAGTTCTGGGCCCAGAGACGTCAGAGTGGATGAGACATGGATTGTCTCATCTACGACCAAGAGTTGTACTGAGTACAATTAGCAATGGTTTGCTTACCTAGATTACTAAACTCTGGGTGATGACGAGTCGTCCACTCAGATCTTAGTGATGTATGGATCTTGGATCATTATATTCATTGAGGAAACATTGTTTGAATATAATGCGAGTTTTCTTATTGGATAAGATTCTTCATTTCCTGAAATCATAACTAAAATTTTCTTTGATTGAAATTTTTCAGCCTATGTCTAAAACTACTTTCTCGTTACGATCCGTCCTTGAGAAGGACAAGTTAAATGGATCAAATTTCCTGGATTGGTATCGCAATTTGAGATTAATCCTCAAGCAGGAGAGTAAGGACTATGTCCTTGAGAAAGCTCTTCCAGAAAGGCTTGGGACTAATCGCTCAAATGCAGTATATGATGCTTGGAATAAGCATTATATTGATGTGGTAGATGTGCGTGGTCTGATGTTGGCTACCATGGAATCAGACTTAAAGAGTCAATACAAGAACATGGAGTCGCCAATAGAGATGATCACCAGCCTGAAACTGAAGTTTCAGGATCTGGCACGAGTTGAGAGATTCCAGATGGTGAAGTCTCTCACTGGGTGAAAGCTACCAGAGGATGCTCCAGTGAGTCCTCATGTCATTAAAATGATGAGTTACATTGATAACCTGGGGAAACTGGATTGTCCTGTCAGCTTAGAGTTGGCTACAGACATCATTCTGCAGTCACTGCCGTCTAGTTATGATAAGTTTGTCAAAAGCTATATCAAGAATAACTTGACGAAGACGTTGACTGAGCTGCATGGCATGCTCAAAACAGCTGAGTAAAACATCATAAAGGGTAAAAGATTTTAGAAATCTTGTGTTGACAAGGGTAGAGGCAAGGCCGTCCAGATTTGGAATCAGGGTAAGCCTGTGTCATCTTATAAGCCCAAGTCTGGCCCATCTGGTGTGAGAAAGTGCTTCTACTGTGATTAGTCAGGGCATTGGAAGAGAGATTGCATTAAATTCTTGGAAGATTCACAAGAGATGAAAGGAGATGTATGGTACTTCTTCTTCAGGTATTGTGTTATTAATTCAAGTTCTACGTATGTATTGGATACTGGTTGTGGTACTGATATTTTGGAAATATGTAGGGCCTAAGCAACAGTAGAACGTTGAAGAAAGGACAAGTGGAACTGCGTGTCTGGTATGGAGCAATGGTTGCTACATAAGCCGTAGAGATTCTCCACTTATAGGAGCCTTTCAAGTTTGGTTTTGAATTAAGTAATTGCTACTATGTACCTGCTTCGTGCAGAGATGTCTTTCATTTTCTTGTAAAGAATTTGGATGATTTTCATTCTGATAAAAGACAAGTGTTGCTCTTTTGATCTTAATGAAATATTATATGGCAGCACCCCTTTTGATAAATGGGTTTTATATTTCAAACCAATATACACTTGGATATAACATAAATACCAAATGGTTTAAGTCTGATGACTTGAACTCGATTTTCCTTGGCATAGTCGTTTTGACCACATAGAGTGAAGCAGATTCAGAAGTTCCATGGTTATGGGCTTTTGGCTAATTCGATTATAAATCATTTGATAAATGAATTCTGCTTGCTGGGCCAAATGACTAAGGCTTCTTTAGCAGAGCTAAAGAAAAGGGCCAGAGGCTTATTGGGCCTTACACGTACTGATGTATGTGGCCCGATGAGCATTAATGCCAGAGGAAATCTTCAGTACTTCATTAAATTATTGATGTCATCAGTAAGTATGGCTGTGTTATTTTGATGAGACACGAGTAGGAATCCTTTGAGGAGTTCCAAAAATGAAGTATAGAACCGATTTGACAGAAGTATTGAGATCTTCGATTAGATCGTGGAGGAAAATACTTGAGTCAAGAATTGAGTGATCATCTAAGTGAGTGTGAAGTCATTTCACAGCTCATCTCTCCTAAAAACCTTGAACGGTGTTTCTGAGAGAATGAATCGGATCTTATTGAATATGCTACGATTAATGATGAGTCACATGAATCTTCCATTATCCTTTTAAAATGCGCTCTAAAACGAACATGTTTACGCTAAATAAGTTTTCTATCAGAATCAGTGAAAAACACCACATTGGATGTGGACTGGGTGATTTCCAAGTATGTTTTTCTGATTAATTGGGATTGCAAGGTTTGTGTAAGGCAGTTGTCATCAATCAAACTTGAACCCAAAACTGATAAGTGCTGTTTCGCTGGTTGTCCTAGGGAAACCCATGCTTAGTACTTTTGCAACCAATCCGAAAACAAAGCTTTATTGTTTGGAACTCTGTTTTTCAAGAAGAACAATGGGAGTAAAAGTACAACTCGAAGAAATTCGAGAAACACAGGAGGCTGTTCAACCTGTTGAGGGAGAGCAGCGGTTGGATCTACAGAGGGCTGTAGGATCTACACCTGTGGAGCCTGAAATTCGCTGATCCTGATGGATCCGTCACTAAACCGAGGGTGATTCCTCATGACCGATTGCCGTGATCAGTTGGTCATTGAAAAGTGACGAGCCTGCGAAATTCAAAGAAGCGATGGTGAGCCCCAACTCCGAAAAATAGGCTGGGTATGCATGTTAGCTTCACCGATCTATTCATAGATTGAAGCAAACATATTGGAGTTGGAATCTGCGTTCTGTTAAAACGGTCAAAGGTTTTGACTCGATCAGGAACGAATAGAAACCGTGCGTTTACAAGTAAACTAGTGGGAGCGTAGTTGCAATTCTCAAACTGTACGTTTAGAACGTACTTAATCTCATAAACGACGTTCCGATGCTAAAAGTCTTGTCAAGATTTGGGTCGGAAGTCAAACTTAACGATGGACATGGGAGAAGCCGCGTAAGCTCTTGGAATATGGATCCATTGAGATGGATCAGAAGAGCTAATTGGATCGTGTCAGAATCCTTATGATTATAAGGTACTGGACAGTTCCAATATGCATGATTCCAAGAATGGATTCACACCAAAGGTCTTATGGCAATGATCTTAGCAAGATGAAGTGTCTTGGACACTGGCTGAGCTAGTGTCTATGAGTGAGATTCCTTTTTGCTCATGCAATAGAATCCATCATGAATGCCATATTTTGCGCTCGTCTAAATGAAGCTGACGCATAAAGCATGACGAGTAGGTACCAATTTGTTCCAGTAAGATTCACTGGACAGTTGTAAGGAATATCCCCAAATGTTTGAGAAACACTAAGGATAGGTTTCCAAGCAGAGGACCGTAGAATAGTGCTCATTAAAGAATAGCGGTGTGGTTTGTTGGAATGGTTCCAAGCAAGAACACCGCAGCATCTCTCACAACCTAAGCACGAGTTGTATACTGTTGTTGTAGGTACTAGATATCTGAAGACTTGGTCTTGATTCTAGTGGGAGTTAGTTTAGTTATGATGTTCAGATAGATATGATATGGTCATGTTTATGAAAAACTGACATCAACATTATTTGACTATTGGATAATTAAATAATGGTACCAAAATCTGTTTATGTCATATTATAGGCCATCAAGTTGAGGACTTGATCATGAAACCCTATAAGTAACAAATTACATAAATTATGATGTGTCCCTAGTCGAGGTTGTTAAAGTGGGACAATAACAACCGCGAGAGACTAGCTTGTGAGGTGACTGTTGACTAAGTTTCATGGAGTCAATGATATGAGTATCACAGTCAGTCACATAGATATATGTTGGTGAACATATGATCGGCAGTGACCCGCTAATGAGAAGTCTCCAGGATAGTTATATCTGTGTCATGAGAGGTTCTCATTACGACTATAGAGTATAGTCCTTAGACCTGAGTTCATCATGCTTTCTTGCATATGAATTGGTACACTTTGACTTTGTCAAACGTCGACCCGTAACTGGCGACTGTAACGGCACTGTTCAGGTATATCATGAAGTGTGCGTTGAAATAGGGATGGAACAAGATGGGATTTGTCCCTACTGAATAACGGGAGATAAATATCTCAGGGCCTATCGAAGATTTTATGCTGAGAAAATGTGTGGCCGCACTCAAACAAACTGTAGTTCAGTTGTTTGTCATGGTCAATACAGATCAGGAGTTCGATAAATACGATCTTGGCTTAATAAGGATGACACCAATCTTGCCTTATGCCAAATCGAGATATAGAGACAAAAGGATTATAGGAATTGATGATTCCAGTACAAGTGGGAGATTGTTGGGATAGTGTCCTGAAATCACACTTGTACTCACTCCTGATGATAGTTGTGTGTCGAGATCAGACATTCGTATAATACTGGGCGGTTGCAATGTTTTGCTAGAAGCCTCTTGCAATCTGTAAGTTGTAGACTTACTGCCAGTATTATATGATCCTATAGGGTCACACACCTAAGCAAACTGGAAGCTAAAATATGGGGATGATCATTATGGTAATGATCGTATTAATGTGTATTGGATACACATCAATATTGAGTTTCGAATAGTGTGTCGATCGACACGGTATGTGTGTCGATCGACACAGGGTCGATTCCGAAACTGAGTTTCGGTTTTATGACTTAAAACGAATCTAATTAATCATGGTTCGGTTTAAGTCATTCCAGGTCTTTATATAATGATATTTTCGACCTGGAACCCGAGCCGTCGTCTCTTTCTTGACAGAAGAGGCAGAAACACCAAAACTCACGGTTTTCAGGTTTGTGTGCGTGTGTATCTGGTAGAGGCGAAGCATCTGAGTTGCTTACTGATCTCGTTCACCAATCATTCTGCTGCCAGTTCTAGGTAAGAACGAGGTTGGTAATTTCAATATAACGAACCCTAGATCCTAGGAGGTCCAACATTATGGTTTAAAAGTTTTTCAACTTCTAAACCTGGCGATGCTACACTTTCCTTATTTGGAGTCTCACAAGTTTGGTCAGCATCAAACATACTTATGGCGACCAGGAGAGTTTGATAAACTTATAGAAACACCTCTATACACCCTACTCCGGAGGATTAGGCGAATCCTCTCAGTTCTCTACCTTCCCAAGCTGTCAAGATACAAGCTAACGGCTACTTTCCTTGTTTGGACAGATTTCCACTTAATGCTTCAACAGCTAGTTTCTCATTCACTTTTTTCGATTTTCTTCTCTTTTTAGACCAGATATATGATGTATTTTGAGCTTATATAAGCTCACATTCGTTATGTTTGTAAGACACCCTTGATCACTGAATTTAGTAAAATATCTTGTTTCTTTCAAAGACTGAGTTCTTGAGAGATTGTTCTTATCTTTAGATTAATAAGTGTGTGATTCACTTTGAGTCTAAAGAAACCCACTTCTTTAAGAGTTTTGAGTGATTCAATACTCTTAGGCGTGACATTGATTGAGTGAGTCAATCTCCTTCGCCATCCATCTCTATCATCGCTTCCACCTTCCGTGATATTAAGCTTGGAATCTCTTGATCATTAAGTGATCATAAGTTGGATTGATTCCAATCTTGCATCATTTGGTATCAGATCTGCATCCCTCCAACTTATGTCCTCATCAGAAAGCCGCCTTCCGATCTGCCGCCATTCTCTTGCGGGCGCGAAAGGAAGAAGACAACCCTATGAAACTCCTGCCCCTTAACCCGCAGCCGCGCAGGCGACACGGGAAGAAAGCGGAGAAACCCTACCAAGGACCCACCGGGAGAGTCGGAGAACAGGAGACGGGGGAACAGGACACCGGGACTTGTCCCCTCAGAAACGGGACATAACTGCACCGGTACCGCCGAACCGCCAAGGAGACGCTGTAACCTACGCTTAGAGCATATGTTTTTTAATTATAAATCTAAACTTTGTATGGCACATTTTAAATACTCTATTGTTTTGTGTAGAATTTAAATTTTAAATGGTGTAGATATTTGATTTGGGTTATAATTTTTGTTTTTTAGATTTATTTGTTTTTTGTTTCTGTTTTTGGTTTTTATTACTTTTGCAATATTGAGTTTTATATCAGGTTTTAATTATAACTTTGAATGTTATATTTTAATCACAAAATCTTACCAAATCATAACACATAATTTTTATGGTATAATTAATACTAATCTTTTTTTTTTTTGTCAAATTAATACTAATCTATTTGAGCTAATATTGATTGGACTTTAAAATATGAAGTTCATTCTATTTAAGCTTATAACAGATAATTTTGATAGATTTCAAACTTTATATTTTTAAATAAAATTTTATGATTTTTAAAATAAATTTTATGATTTTATCAATTATATAATATTAAAATTTCATTGTATCTTGTTTACTTTTGATTTTAATTCTTTAAATACTATGGTTTAGATATTTGAGTTTTTTTGTATTGTTTTTTTTTTTTTGCTTTGGATTTCATTATTAATCTTACGATTGATTTTTAAAGTGTTTTTGTTAGTTAAAATTTATCCAAAATATATTTATTTATGTTAATTGATGTTTATATTTATCAGTATTTGCTTTTATTCCTTATAAAGTAATTGATGTGTTCAAATTATTTAATTATATATCATTTTATTTAATAATTTGTATAAAAAATATATCTATAGATGTAAAAATTCAAAATATATAAATTTCTTCTATATTATACTATTAAAAATTGTACAATATTTTATTTATACAATACAATTTAATTTAAGTAATACAACTAAATTCATAAAAATAATAATAGTTTAACGTGCCAATTTTTAATATCTAATAAAAACATTTTGTCAAATTTGAAGGAACAATCATATTACTTATAGCTCTAGTTTTTTAATATTCTAACATTGATCTTAATTTTGTTAATTAAAAATTAATTAATACTAATTTAATTGTTTTTATTTATAATACTCTTTTTTTTTAACTATCTCGTAAATGTGAATTTGTGTTGTTTTATGTATGATTACTTTAATTTAATTTTATAGTCTATAAAAATAATTTATGTATTAAATTACTTATTAATTGATTTAATAACTTAATGTTTATATATATATATAACATGGTTTTATTTTGTACATGACGAAATATAGTTAATATTAATTTATATTTATATTTTAATAATAATTACAAAAATTATCTATTTACTTTGAAGCTTTGAATTTTTTTTAATATTTAATTATGATGAAAAAAGGAAAGGAAAAGATATTATGAATAAATTAATTATAAATTTATTTGACTATTTTAACCTTAATGAATATTTAGAAAGCAATGACATATTCCGTAAATAACATGTAGACTAAATGTTTATTTCACATTGGTCTTCTGTTTTAATAGTTAATATTTTTTAATTAAAATATATCCAAAATATATTTATTTATGTTACTTTATGTGTATATTTACCAATATTTGTTTTTACTACTTTTAAAAATAATTGATGCATTAAATTATTTAGATATATATCATTTTATTTAATATTTTGTATAAATAATATATCAAAATTCATTTTAATATTCAAAATTTTGAAGTTTATTCTATATTATATTATTTAAATTTATAAAATATTTAATTTTATAAAATAACTTAATTTAAATAAATGCAACTAAATATTTATAAAAACATTTTGTCATATTTGAAGGAACATTCATTTTACTTATGGATCTAGTTTTTAAATATTCTAACATTAACAATCTTGATTTTATTAATTTAAAATTAATTAATACTAATTTTAACTAATTATTTTTATAATACTCATTTTTGAATTATGTCGTAAACTAGTATTCTGCACGGGCTAATGTTTGATTACTATTGTATTTTTTTAATACACAGTGCATCAGATAATAAACAAAAAATAATAGGAACAAACAATAACATATTAAATAAATTTATTGTAAGGGACGATATAACTAAATAAATAAAAACAAAATTTGACTTCTAGGGATTGATCTAAATAAAAAAGGTGATGATGTGTGGTTTGACAAAAAAAAAAATAGACTGTGATCGGTTTGAGCTCATCCTTCTCCAATAAAAATTAATAATGATCCACTTCAATACCTTTCCTGGAGACTATTTTTATCTCTGATTCTGAGTATGTTGAATCCGTCTTCGGTCTTTCCAACCTTCTTCTTCATCACACAGGTTTGAAGACTCTCTCTGTAATTTTTTTCCTATCTCTCGATTTATAGGCTTTGGAATCTTGGATTGATCTCGATCTGAAATTCTTGTATGAAATTTAAGATTTTCATATTGAATAATGGTTTTATTCGATGCAATGTGCTTATCAACTGATTTTTAAATGGTTTCTGCTCGTTTGAGATAGAATTCTAAGATGGATGGATTGAAATAGATATCTACGTTTTGGTTATTTGGATCTTGTTCGACCGGGTTGAATTATCAGTGTTCTGTAGAAAGTGTGCAAACAATTTTTGATTATATGCTTTATTTTCATCATTTTTATTCATCTTAAAAAGTCAATTGCTTATTGCTTACTATTAAAATGAATTATTTCTTTAACGTGTTACATCAAAATCTCAAAGTATTACAAATTTGATAATGCTTGTTGGATTTCAAAAACATGAATTACTATCGTTCTCACGCTTCACCATCGCGATCGGTAATCATGTGTGTTCTCTTCTTTACCCATAATTGATCGTAAAGGAGAAAGGAGAGTAATGAAGGAATTTCTAGCGGTTCTAATCACATTAGGCAACCCTAAGTATAAATTCCATAGCCTAGGATCTAGGGTTCATGTTTATAATTGAATCTACAGAGAATCTCGAATGTACCTGGATGATTATGCAGCGGAAAGTGAACAGGGATTCGAGATTGAATAGCGCCTCAAGTGCTGCGCCTCTACTGGTATCCACACGCACACAAATTGGAACTGACGGGATGCTAGTGCCGTAGAGATCGGATCTCTTAGGGTTTTCTAAGTTTCTCAGAGGTGGCTGTAAATTGAGTTCGGTTACTGTAAAAGTCGTGCATATATCACATATATATAGACTTTTATCACGACCTAATTAACCAGGGAACAAACCGCAGTTAATTAAGTCATAAACCAAAATCAGTATTTTGGTTCGCGATGTGTGTCGATCGACACTGCCTCAGAAACTCGTTATTGAATGTATATCAAATATACATTCACTAGATCATTACACTAATGATCAACCCCATATATTATTTCCAGTTTGCTTAGGTGTGTGACCCTGTAGGATCATATAACACTAGCAATGAGTTCTAAACTCATTGATCATAAGTGGCTTCTAGCAAAGCATTATGATTGCCCAGTATCATATGACTGTCTCATCTCGACAATACAACTTTCACTTAGAGTAAGTACAATTGATTTCAGGACATTCCCAACAATCTCCCACTTGTACTGGAATCATCTATTCCTATAATCCTTTTGTCTCTATATCTCGATCTGGCATAAGGCAAGAACTGTGTCATCCTTATTAAGCGAGATCATGTTTATCGAACTCTGATTTATACTGATAAAACAAACGACTGACAATCACCTCGTTTCAGCGCGGCCACGCATTTCTAAGTATCAAATCTTTGATAGGCCCTGAGATATTTATCTCCTGTTATATAGGAGGGAAAATCCCATCTTGTTCCATACATGTTCCTTTCACACTTCATGATACGCCCAATCAGTGTCTTTATAGTCACCTGTTACGGCTGACGTTTGACAAAGTCAAAGCGGACCAATCCATATGTAAGAAATCATGATGAACTCAGGTCTAAGGACTATACTCTATAGTCGTAATGAGAAACTCTTATGACTCTCATATAACTATCTTGTAGAGTTCTCATTAACGGGTCAAGTCCGATACTATGTTCTCTAACATATATCTATGTGATTGACTTTAATACTATTATTAAATGACTTCATGAAACATAGTCATCAGTCACCTCACATACTAGTCTCACGTGGTTATTAATGTCCCATTTTAACAACCTTGACTAGGGACCTACGTAATTTATGTCATCTATTACTTATAGGGTCTCATGATCAAGTCACATACTTGATGACCTATAAAATGTCATAAATTACTTGGGACTATTATTTAATAACATAATTAAATAATACTGAAACAAATTTCATTAAAATATCATAACCATAATATGTCTACATGAACACCATAACATAACTTAAATAAAAACAACTCCCACTGAAATCAAGATCATATCTTAAGAAATCTAATGCCAATAGCAGCAGTGTGGCTCTCATGCTTAGGTCTTGGGAGAGGCTTAGTCAAAGGATCATAAACATTCTCATCCGTCGGGACTCTGCTGATCTTCACATCTCCTCTATTGATGATATCACAGATAAGGTGATACCTCCTCTCTATATGTTTGTACTTCTGGTGTGACATAGGTTCCTTCGCCTGCGAAATGGCTCCATTGTTGTCACAATACAAAGCCACTGGCTCAGAAATACTAGGAACCACACAAAGTTCAGTGATGAACTTCTTAATCCAAACAGCCTCCTTTGCCGCTTCAGAAGCAGCGAGGTACTCAGCTTTGGTCGTGGAATCTGCTACGGTGTCCTGCTTGGAACTCTTCCAACTGGCTGCACCACCATTTAGACAAAAGACGTAACCAGATTGTGATTGAAAATCGTCTTTGTCCGTTTGAAAACTTGCGTCTGTGTAACCAATCACTACAAGCTCATCACTTCCTCCGTACACCAAGAACTTATCCTTAGTATTTCTCAAATACTTCAGGATGTTCTTGACAGCTGTCCAGTAACTTTCACCTGGATCAGATTAGTATCTACTCGTCATACTTAAAGCACAAGCAACATCTGGACGAGTGCAGAGCATGGCATACATGATGGATCCTAGAGCATAAGCATAAGGAATCCTACCCATGCTCTCTCGCTTAGCAGGTGTCGAAGGACACTGCTTCTTGCTAAGAGTAATGCCATAAGACATTGGTATGAAGCCCTTCTTGGAATTATGCATACTGAACCTGTGTAAGACCTTATCAATATAAGTATCTTGACACAATCCAATTAACTTGTTCAATCTATCTCTATAGATTCTTATTCCAAGAATTTATGCGGCTTCTCCCATGTCTTTCATTGAAAAACAACTTCCAAGCCAAGTCTTAACAGACTGAAGTAGCGGAACGTCATTTCCGAGAAGGAGTATGTCATCTACATACAATACGAGAAATGCAACTGCGCTCCCAATAGTCTTCTTGTAAACACACGGTTCCTCTTCGTTCCTGATGAAATCAAACTTTTTGACCGCTTCATTAAAACGAAGATTCCAACTCCGAGATGCTTGCTTCAATCCATAAATGGATCGATGAAGCTTGCATACCTTCCTAGCAGCATTAGGATCAATGAAACCTTCAGGTTGTGTCATGTACACATCCTCTTCCAGAATTCCATTAAGGAAAGCTGTTTTCACATCCATCTGCCAGATCCCATAATCATAATGAGCGGCGGTTGCTAGGAGAATCCGAATAGACTTAAGCATAGCAACTGGGGAATAGGTTTCTTCATAGTCAATACCATGAATTTGCTTGAAAACTTTTGCCACCAACCTAGCTTTGTATATCTGAATATTACCATCCACATCAATTTTCTTCTTGAAATCCATTTACACTCAATGGCTTTTGCACCATCGGGTAAATCAACCAAAGTCCACACTTGGTTCTGTGACATGGATCCCATTTCGGATTCAGCGGCTTTCAGCCACTTTTCGGATTCAGGGCTCATCATCGCTTCTTCAAAATTCACAGGCTCGTCACTGTCAATGATCAACAGATCATGACAATTAGTTACGAGAAATCCATATCTCCCGGGCTCGTGACGGATCATTTCGGATCTGCGAACTTCAGGCTCCACAGGTGTGGTTTCTACAACTCTTTGTAGATCCAACTGATGCTCTTCCTCAATGGGTTGAGCGGTCTCCTGTGGTTCTCAAACTTCTTCGAGTTGTACCTTACTCCCACTGTTCTTCTTGGAAAGAAACTCTCTTTCAAGAAAGACGCAGTTCCGAGCAACAAACAATTTGTTCTCGGATTGGTTGTAAAAGTAGTAAGCCTTGGTTTCCTTAGGATAACCAACAAAGTAGCATTTATCAGATTTGGGTTCGAGCTTATCAGTGATTAACCGCTTAACATAAGCCTCATAACCCCAAATCTTCAGGAAAGACAAGCTAGTAACATTTCCAGTCCACATCTCATGTGGTGTCTTTGCAACTGATTTTGATGGAACCCTATTTAGTGTAAACGCAGACGTTTCTAGAGCATATCCCCATAAGGATAATTGAAGATCTGAGTGACTCATCATTGATCTAACCATATCTAATAAATTCTGATTCCTCCTCTCGGAAGCTCCATTCCATTGGGGCGTTCCAGGAGGAGTGAGTTGTGAAACAATTCCACAATCTCTCAGATGATCACTAAATTCTTGGCTTAAGTATTCACCTCCACGATCTGATCGAAGAGCTTTAATACTTTTGCCAAGTTGATTCTGTACTTCATTTTGGAACTCTTTGAACTTTTCAAAAGATTCCGACTTGTGTCTCATTAGATAGATATAGCCATACCTACTGAAGTCATCAGTAAAGGTAATGAAGTACCGAAAGTTTCCGCTGGCACTAATGCACATCGGGCCGCACACATCAGTATGTATAAGGCCCAATAAGTTATTGGCCCTTTCATTTTGTTTGTTGAAAGGGGCCTTGGTCATTTTACCCAATAAACAAGATTCGCATTTCTCACATGATTCGTAATCAAATGAGCCCAAAAGCCCATCAATATGGAGCTTCTGAATCCGTTTCTCATTTATGTGGCCCAAACGACAATGCCAGAGAAAAGTTTGATTCGTGTCATTTGACTTGAATCTCTTGGTACTAATGTTATAGATAGGCATGCTTTGGTTTAGAACATAAAGTCCATTCTCTAATGGACTGCTACCATAAAATATATCATTGTAATCAAATGAACAACATTTATTCTTAATTGAAAACTGATATCCTTCCAAATCCAAACAAGGAATAGAAATAATATTTCTACTTATAGCAGGTACATAGTAGCAATTATTGAGTTCTAAAACCAAGCCAGAAGGTAAAGACAAATGAAATGTTCCTACGGCTAATGCAGCAACTCTTGCTCCATTTCCCACGCGCAGGTCCACTTGTCCTTTCTCCAAAGTCCTACTGTTGCTTAGGCCTTGCATATTTGTACAAATATGAGCACCACAGCCGGTATCCAATACCCAAGAAGTAGAACCAGAGGTTGTAACATTTACTTCTATAACATAAATACCTGAAGATGAAGTCTCGAAAGTCTTCTTCTTCTTCTTTTTCTCTTCCAAGAATTTGTTGCAGTTTCTCTTCCAATGCCCAAGCTCATTACAGTAATGGCACTTATCAGTCTCAGATGGGCCGAGCTTGGGTTTGGAAGAAGACACAGGCTTATCCTAATTCGCAATCTGGACGGTCTTGCCCTTTCCCTTGTCCTTGCTAAGTTTCTTAAACTTCTTACCCCCTTGCACCATAAGTACATTTGGGGTGTCCTTCTTGGTATTAGGCTCGGCTGTTTTGAGCATGCCATGCAGTTCAGTTAACGTCTTCGTCAAGTTGTTCATGTTATAGTTCATAACAAATTGATCATAGCTTGACGGCAGTGACTGCAGGATGATGTCAGTAGCCAACTCTTGGCTAATGGGACAATCCAGTTTCCCCAGGTTATCAATATAACCCATCATCTTTATGACATGAGGACTAACTGGACCGTCCTTTGGTAGCTTGCATTCAATGAGAGACTTAACCGTCTGGTATCTCTCAGTTCGTGCCTGCTCCTGAAACATACTTTTCAGGCTAGTGATCATCTCCATTGGCGACTCCAAGTTCTCGAATTGCTTTTGCAAGTCCGAGTTCATGGTAGCCAACATGAGACAACACACATCGACCATATCATTAGAATGCTTATCCCAATAACTCCTTTCTGCATGTGCGGCATTGGTCCTCGGTTTTTCAGGGAGAACATTTTCCAGGACATAGTCCTTTTTCTCCTGCTTGAGAACAATTCTCAAGTTTCGATACCATTCGAGAAAATTGGATCCATTTAACTTGTCCTTCTCAAGGACGGATCGCAGGGAGAAAGTGTTGTGATGAGTGTTAGTCATAGCTGAAATGAGAGAAAGGAAAGAGGTTTAGTTATGATGTTCAAGAATTTAGAAATCTTAACTATTAAGAAAACTCGCATTATATTCAAAACAATGTTTCCTCAAATGAATATAATGATCCAAGACCCATACTTCACTAAGACTTGAGTGAGCTTTGGCTCATCGCCCAAATTTCAGTTATCTAGGTAAGCAACAACTTTGCTAGTTATATCCTATATAACTCTTGGTTGTGGATTGACATCTCATGTCCAATCCACCCGATGTCTCTGGGCCCAAAACGATTTTGATGGCCCAGTCAAGTAAACCAATCTCTTAAGTCATGTAATTGTTGACGCCTTGCACTGCAAAACCATCAACACGATTACCTCCTGCCTTACTCATGTAATTGTGGACACCTTGCTTTGGCAAGCTCATCACACAATGAAATGAGCCTTGACAGTTAACAAGATTGGAAAGATATCGAAGGATACTTGATATTTAGTTGAGGAACGGAACTGTTTAAAACAACTAATTTTATTAAGTTTTAATTATTCTAAAAATTGGGTTTAATTTGGTTCGGTTATGTGATTTCAGGTTCTATAACCGAAACCATCGGATCCTGTGTCGACCGACACTACTTTAGCATCGATCGACACAATCCTACCCCAATTTTGCGATAACCGATCAATCCAATTGATCCGGTTTCGATAACCGGTCAGTGTCGATCGACACTACATTAGTGTCAGTCGACGCCAACCAAAACAAACCAATCGCAATAAACCGTTCTAAGCGGTTTAACCAATTTTAACCAAGCTTGATAACCGGTCCAATCCAATTGAACCGATTAAACTTATTCGCAAGGTCTGTGTCGACCGACACAACTCTAGTGTCGATCGTCACTATAGGGCATCAGGAACTTCAATCTTTGTGATCGAAACCTAAAATTTTAATCGGGTTTTCATTCTGTGTCGATCGACACCGGATTGGTATCGATCGACACCATGCGAAAAACCCTAGAATCGTTTTCGAACAAAAAACCCTAAAACGAGATTACTTTGATCAAAACTCAATTTAGCATGCATATATCATATATACAACGATCCAGATTCAACTAATCTAATCAACATGCTACAGATTCAACTGGAACCCTAAGGCTCTGATACCACTGAAGGAATTTCTAGCGGTTCTAATCACATTAGGCAACCCTAAGTATATATTCCATAGCCTAGGATCTAGGGTTCATGTTTATAATTGAATCTACAGAGAATCTCGAATGTACCTGGATGATTATGCAGCGGAAAGTGAACAGGGATTCGAGATTGAATAGCGCCTCAAGTGCTGCGTCTCTACTGGTATCCACACGCACACAAACTGGTACGGACGGGATGCTAGTGCCGTAGAGATCGGATCTCTTAGGGTTTTCTAAGTTTCTCAAAGGTGGCTGTAAATTGAGTTCGGTTACTGTAAAAGTCGTGCATATATCACATATATATAGACTTTTATCACGACCTAATTAACCAAGGAACAAACCGCAGTTAATTAAGTCATAAACCAAAATCAGTATTTTGGTTCGCGATGTGTGTCGATCGACACACTATTGTGTCGATCGACACTGCCTCAGAAACTCGTTATTGAATGTATATCAAACATACATTCACTAGATCATTACACTAATGATCAACCCCATATATTATATCCAGTTTGCTTAGGTGTGTGATCCTGTAGGATCATATAACACTAGCAATGAGTTCTAAACTCATTGATCATAAGTGGCTTCTAGCAAAGCATTATAATTTCCCAGTATCATATGACTGTCTCATCTCGACAATACAACTTTTACTTATAGTAAGTACAATTAATTTCAGGACATTCCCAACAAGTAAAGACAAATTTTGATTTCATGATGAAAAATGACAAAAAGAATATAAAAATGGTATATTGCCATGCCCTAAGAATGGTGTATAAATGATGCCATATTGTTATTTGAACATATTGGGTTTGTTTGTGCCTATACTGAAAAATTTTGTTGATGTCAAACTTCTCAATGATCTTCTAAGAAATTCAGTTATTTTCCATAGTGAATAATTAATTGTACCTTTTTCCTAGAATATTTACCTCTCTTAGCTCCACTCTTTGATTTTATCTCTCGGGTTCTTTTATTTTATCCAATCCAAACACGTTTATTCTAATTCTATAAATAGTTTGTTTCTTCTGCTTCTTCGCCTGTAATCTCGCCTCCTTCTTTTCCTTCGTCTTCTTAGATCCTGATTTTTTTAATTTTAAAATTTTCATTGAAATCAAAGTAGACAAAGAGATTGATGAAATCATAATGAAAATGCGTTAAAAACAGAAATGGTTCAACAAAAAAAAACAGAAATTATATATATAATCCGTTTTGGTTCTTCCCAAAATTTACTGCAATATTTTATTATTAAACAAAAATGTTTTGTTTTCTATGTATTAGTTATTATGGTTTATTTTAAATAAATTAGAATTATATATATTATATATATTATTGACAATAAGTTTGGATCAAATAACATTCATTTACTAAATCTATCTCTTAAATTGAAAATGTTAATCTTCAAAATATTTAATTTGTAAAGTATATTATTACAACTGAATACATTTTGTTGAAGCTTAAATATATATATTTTGTCTGGTCGATATATTTTAGTTAATTTCGATTTTATGAAACCATGTTATCCGTAAAGTCACTGATGAGATCTTCAACAAAGTTTACTTTGTTAATTAATATGTTGTAATCTAATGATCTAATATGATGATCTCGTTTCTCTCGTATGTTGTTGTTGTATTAGAAGAATTGACTTGCGTCCATAAACCTCGTCATAACTATCTTACACCATCTTGCACGAAAATTGAACTGATTAAGTGAATTATAATTGTAACGCCCCGTCCACCCCTACCGGTGAGTCACCCATCCCTCTCCCGGGCTCGTGGGCCCCACCCCTGTCCGACGGTCGGTGCGTTATTTTTGGTAGGCCTGACTGAGTAATTTACTGACCCTACAATCACCTCATGACCTTTTCCCATGTGTTTTGTCCTCACACACATGCTATCACGAGTCACTTCCCGGAAGGTCACCCATCCTAGGACTACTCCAGCCCAAGCACGCTTAACTCTGGAGTTCTTTCAGGCAAGTGACCGGAAAAGGTAAGTGCACTTGGTGATATAGGTAGCCAAATTAATTCATTTAAGCCTTTCTCAAATGGGCCGGGCCCAGTATGTTACAATTCTCCCCCACTTAATGGGAATTCGTCCCCGAATTCTGCAGCAACCATAACCCTCAAACCCCAGGATTGTCTCCCGAGACAGAGTCGGTATGACTTCCCTGAGCTCTTATACCACTTGTAACGCCCCGTCCGCCCCTACCGGTGAATCACCCATCCCTCTCCCGGGCTCGTGGGCCCCACCCCGGTCCGACAGTCGGTGCGTTATTTTTGGTAGGCCCGACCGAGTAATTTACTGACCCTACAATCACCCATGACCTTTTCCCATGTGTTTTGTCCTCACACACATGCTACCACGAGTCACTTCCCGGAAGGTCACCCATCCTAGGACTATTCCAGCACAAGCACGCTTAACTCTGGAGTTCTTTCAGGCAAGTGACCGGAAAAGGTAAGTGCACTTGGTGATATAGGTAGCCAAATTAATTCATTTAAGCCTTTCTCAAATGGTCCGGGCCCAGTATGTTACAATAATGACAAAGCAACTCCGTTAAAAATTTTACAATCAACAAAATGGATTCCCCGGTTAAGAAACTTGACAATTGCTAAAACACTATACCTTGTGAACAAAAAACTATAAAATAGTGATGATACCATTTGTAGATCAATAAACTATTTTCCAAATTAAAATTTATATACCATTTTTCATTAATTTAAAAAAAATATTTCGCACAAAAATGTATATTGAATAATATATATAGTAACAAAAGATAAAAAAAAAATCTGACTTCATTTATGAATATTTTAACAGATCATGAATTATATCTCCTAGATATGATGGTGGCTCTCATAGTTTTAATATATTTATTGTTGTATATACTATATAGAAAATATTTTGTAGTTTAATCCTAAAAATGTATCTTAGTCTAGTGGTCCGTGATGGACTATAACTATCACTTGGCCGCAACCCTTTTGTGCTGATTTTCGTGATTTTACTTAGATATGATAAGTCTAGTAAGAAATATGAGTTTTCAAACACAAAACTTCAAAAAAAAACAAAATTGTTGGAATGCCCAATTTGTTAACCGCATATCAGTTTTTGGAATGCCCGATTCTACACCGTCGAATTCAACTTTGTTTTAGTAGGCTTTCCTATTCAAACTTTTCTCGGGAGTATTCATATTATTCCTCGTCTCCAATCGAATCTGGGAAACATGAGAGAAGGAAATTTCCGCATCTAATGAATCTTTGTCGTTGACTTTGGATTTACCCTTCAGCGATTTGGATTTACGGGATTGGAAGGTTTTCGTTCGATTTGGTTGAGGATTGGCAGGTTTTCGTTCTATTTGGTTGGGGATTGAAAGGTTTTCGTTTCCGGAATTGAAGCAGCCATGGATCAGAGCTAGGACTTTGTAGAAATAAATTTGGATAGTTAATTTTTAGATGGTGAATTGAAAAATTGTTGGTTTCTCTGGATATTTTTTTTCACTTTTTCTCATTAAGTTAAAACGTAAAAATATTATAAAATGCTAAAATTTGTACTGTTGATACTTCATCAAAAAGTGACGTGTCAGATGGAGAGGGCTTCTCTATTTTCTCACTCATGACTTCTACCTTATATAATATAGATGTGAATTTGTGTTGTTTTGTGTATGATTACTTTAATTTAATTTTATAGTTTATAAAAATAATTTATGTATTAAATTGTTTATTAATTGATTTAATAACTTAATGCTTATATATAATGTGGTTTTTATTTTGTATAAGTCAAAATTTAGTTCATATTAATTTATATTTATATTTTAATAATGATTACAAATTTTATTTATTTTTAAAGTTTTGAAAAAAGATTTTTATAAGATTTGATTATGATGCAAAAAGAAAAGGTCCTGCTTGGCTCTGGTCGGCTCACGATCAGACCTTTTCAGCTCGGTCAGCTCGAAGATTCAAATCAGCTCGGCTCAACTAATAATTATGACATGGTCAGCTTGTCTCAATTTTCACCTGAAGTACGGCCGTTTCGTCACGAGCTCGATGAAGAGTCAATGGCCCGTACAAAATTACGACCGTATTTTACTATAAATGGTTGTTGCAGTGTACATTAACGTAACGTTTTGAAATTTGTGCACTTCATTACTTTCTCTCTCTAGAACCAAAACGCGTCTTGAATTGTAATCCGAGCTCGTCCATCGACGACCTCAGACTTTTCTTTAACTTTTCAAACCGTAAAGGAGCTCGTGACGACCTCGAAATTTCTTGTTCATCTCTTGACCTTATTCTGCTCTCTAATAAAGATAAGCTTTGACCCATAGATTTCCACCGAGCACGTTCATTCTAACCTAGCAAGACGAGCATTCAAACTTTTTGACGAACTCGGTTATCACAATTGGCCCCGACTGAGGGGATTAAGGCTTTTTCTTCACTTCCAGGCAAACTTGACTATGACAGGACCTCCAGTGAACAAGGATGTCATCACACTCTCAGAAAACTCAAGCTCTGGAATGACCTCGCAAGGGTAATGTCACAAGACTCGTCGCATCTCTCAGGTCACAAACCCGATCATCCAACCCACGGATACAGAGCTGCTGCTCGGTCCCAAGCAGACTGAGAAGGCTGCAACCAATCCATCCGACGAGCAGAACATGTCCGTCCTACTCAAAGCCCTCATGAACCAAGTGGATGAGATTTATCGAGGGAGTAATGCTCGGTTCCACCAACTCGCAACCGCGTAGGCAGCATGCCAAGGACAGATCAACGAACTACAATCATCAGGATATCAGGTGACTACAACACGCTTGATCAACTTCACACAATGCCTTCAGCAAACTTTGTTTGATGGATCACCTACCCCGAGGACCGAATAGAACAGAAGGATACCTCTACATTCTACAACGATGCCGAACAGGGAAACAAACATGGAACCCCTCACTAATGGTTCCCCGAGTAACTCAGCAGCAGACACTCACTGAGACAGCGAAATAGAAGATCTGAAATCAAAACTGCGAAGCATGACCTCAAAGGTTCATCAAGCGAACAGCTCGGCACCCAAAATCGATCGCGTGCTCGAAGAAACGGAAACCCATCGCATCACAAATGTTCAAGTTCGGCACCCGAGAAAGATCAAGCTAATGACATACAAAGTCAACTCGGACCCAAGGAAATTCTTAACTGCTTTCCGTATCGCCATGAGCCGAACACAATTCAACCTCGGGGAACGAGATGCATGATATTGTCAACTGTTCATCGAACATTTGGGAGGTGCAGCTTTGGATTGGTTTTCCCGTATGGAACCGAACTCCATCGACATATATCAGGAACTGTCAATAGAATTCCTAAAGCCGTATTCAATGTACATACAAGAGGAGGCATCAAATGCGATCTTTGGGCCATCACTCAAGGAAAAAAAACTCTGCGATCATACATCACTCGATTCTAGCTTCCGCGAATAATTGAAGAAGAACAAGCCGAGCTCACTCAAAGACGCTCTGCACAGAGCAACTATCTTTATCGATCTGGAAGAAGAAAAGGAAACCCTCGCAAAGAAGTTCAGACCAAAGAGATCAAGTTCGAAGGAAAAATCAGAAAAGCCGGAGAAAATTACCGAGCAGTAAGGGCCGCGTCAGCCTTATGACCAAAAATACAAAAGATCGAAAGAAGAAGAGATCACACGAAAGGGTAAGGCGGCGTACTACGTCAGCGACCAACCGAAAGACTACCAGCCAGATCAGCCCTCCCAAGGCTATCGCTAAGATCGGCCCGCCCAAGGCTATCACCAAGATCGTCCTCACCAAGGTTATCAGCAAGATCATAACCAAGGGAAACCCTGGAACAAGTATGTTCGGGGTGGCAACAAGAGCAAGCTCTTCTGCGAATTCCATCAACGAGCAGGGCACGACACAACCGAATGTAGAAACCTACATGCTCTATTGTACGCCGACTACCAAACTCCTGCAAAGGTCGTCAACCAAGCGACGCAACCAAAGAATGAAAGAGAATGATTCAAGCTCGTTCAGGAAGGAAAAAAGAAACATGTCGCATTCGAGGTGGAATTCGAACAGATTGACACGAACATGCAACCACCTAAATGAGCCCGCTAAGATCAGGACAAAGAAGGTACACCCCCGCTGACAAGGCGTATTAACATGATCATGGGCAGACTACCACTCGTCAATGACTATGACCGGAGAATTAAGAAACATGAACGACGACCAACCGCTCAACAACAGTAGAGGAGAGAAAGTGGTGGCGAGCTCAAAATTGGAAATGACATCATCTTTACCGAGCAGGATGGGGAAGACCTGGATAGACCACACAATGACCCATTGGTCGTCGAACTCCGGATAGGCGACTGCGAAGTCTCCAAAATCCTAATCGACACCGGGAGCTCGGTGGACCTGATCTTCAAGGAAAAACTGGAGCGGATGGAGCTTAGCAATTACCCAATAAAACCATACGTGGAGCCCCTAACAGGTTTCTCTAGAGATTCCATCACAACATTTTGGAATGATCAACCTTCCCGTCAACGTCGGCAGGGTCACCAAGATCTTAAAATTTGTGGTCGTCGACCGACTTTCTATCTACAACGTGATCTTGGGGATGCCATGGATACATACAATGAAAGTTGTGCCCTCAACTTACCATCAGTGCGTAAAATTCCCGACCCTTGCGGCATATATACCCTCTGAGGAGACCAAAGGATTTTAAAGACATTCTTCTGAATCGAGAATAAACTTCGCCACAAGTCCCAGCATCCCTACCTCGTTGCTGAGCCAAAGATCGAGTTACCACCAACCGATATACCACAAAAAGACGATGTTGTTCAGGTTAACATCCACATTAGAGACAACGAGCATTGCGTTGGAATAAGCGACGATCTGCGCGAAGATCAACGAGACAAGCTCGTCGACTTCCTCAAACAGAACGCCCCAACTTTCGCTTGGTCGACCAACGACATGACCGGCGTAAATCCATAAATCGCCTGCCATGTATAGCACGTCGATCCAGTCTTCAAACCAGTCAAGCAAAAAGAAGAAAGCTCGGCCTGAGCGTGCAAAGGCTGTAAATGACAAAGTGTAAAGGCTCTCAAAAGCAGGGTTGATCAGCGAGGTCAAGTATCCCTACTGGCTAGCGAATCCCATGTTCATAATAAAGAAGAACAAAAAATGGCGAGTATGCGTTGATTTCACCGACCTTAACAAAGCATGCCCAAAAGACATCCCCCTGCCTCACATTGACCGTCTCGTCGAAGCAACAGCCGGACATGACTTGCTCTCGATCATGGACGCCTTTGTCAGGTACAACCAGATTATGATGCATCCCGATGATCACGAGAAAACTTCGTTCATCACCGATCGTGGCACCTATTGCTACAAAGTAATGCCATTCGGTCTCAAGAATGCATGAGCAACATACCAAAGACTAGTCAAACGCATGTTCGCTGATCAGCTCGGCAAACAATGGAAGTTTACATAGATGACATGCTCATCAAGTCCACTTCGGCCGATGATCATGTTAGCTACCTGTTTCGAAAGCTTGAACATGTACGAGATGAAGCTGAATCCGACTAAATGCACGTTCACAGTCACATAAGGGGAATTCCTTGGCTACATCGTCACGAGAAGGGAAATCGAAGCCAAGCCAAAGAAGATAACAGTAATCACCGAGCTCCCTTCACCAAATAATACTAGGGAGGTTAAACGACTGACTGGACAAGTCAGTGCAAACAAAAAAATTGAATGGGATACAAAATGCGAGGATGCCTTCCAGCAGTTGAAAAGCTACCTATCCACTCCACCAATCTTGGCCAAACCCCAAGCAGGATAAACCCTCTACTTATACATCTCAGTGTCAACCTCGGCAATCAGCAGTGTCCTTATCCGGGATCACCGAGGCGACCAGAAACCCATCTTTTACCTCAATAAAATCTTCGATGATGCTGAGAAAGGTACAACACCCTAGAAAAGCTCGCACTAGCATCGGTCGTTTCAGCAAGGAAGCTCCGACCTTAATTGAATCACACTCCTTGTGGTACTCACAAATCATCCAATCACGACGATCCTGCATAGCTCGAGCCCGTCCGGCAGAATTGCAAAATAGGTAGTCGAATTAAGCGAGTATGATATAGAGTACGATATAGAGAACATGCCAAGAACCAGCGCTAAATCTCAAGTTCTGGCCGACTTTCTGATCGAGCTACCTCCCGAGCTCAAAGTCAATGACGAGCAGATACCGAAGGAGAAATGGATCCCGTTCGTCGACGGATCCTCGTCAAAAACGGTTCGGAAGTAGGAGTCAAGCTGACATCTCCAACATGAGAAATCATCGAGCAGTCATTATGCCTTGCTTTCCCAGCCTCAAACAACGAGGCCGAGTACGAAGCACTAATAGCAGGTCTACGACTAGCAGAAGCGTTCTGAGAAAAACTAGTCAATGTTTTCTGTGATTCCCAGCTTATCCTTAATCAGTAAAACGGGGATTACGAGGCAAAAAACGAACTAATGGACGCATATTTGAAGCTTGTCAAAAAAATCACCGCCAAGATCGGTTCAATCACGCTAACAAAGATCCGTCAAAGCGACAACTCGTCCGCATATGCCTTGGCAGCTTTTGCATCAAAATCAGACTCCGATCTCCGACGAATCACACCAGTTGAATGCATAAGCCAGACAAGTATCATCCAAGAAGAAGAGGTGCTCGT
Source organism: Orychophragmus violaceus (assembly GCA_030180135.1). Classification (NCBI taxonomy): domain Eukaryota; kingdom Viridiplantae; phylum Streptophyta; class Magnoliopsida; order Brassicales; family Brassicaceae; genus Orychophragmus; species Orychophragmus violaceus. The sequence continues at coordinate 45,940,297 of CM058229.1, read as the reverse complement.
TTTTACCGAAGTCGAAGAGGGAATGGATGATGCTTACAAAAGCAACAAAGAAATCACCAAGGTCGCAGCACCAAGATTCAATGACGCGGACGATTGGAGGGACGAGATAAAACAATATATTCTCGAAGGAAAAGTCACCGAGGATAGATGGGCTACTTGGCGCCTAAAAGCCACATGTGCGCTGTATGTGATCATTAAAGGAGAACTGTTTCGATGGAGTGCGACCATAGCTCTCCTACGAGGAGACTCACGAAGGAGAAGACAAAAATCACACTAGTGGCCGATCTCTCGCCGTGAAATCAAGAGACAAGGACATTTCTGGCCGACCATAATCGCATAGTGCGAGAAGCACGTGTTGAGATGCAAAAATGCCAAAAACGTCATGCACCAACCATTCACCAGCCATCCAAGCTTCTTACAACCGTGGCTACGCCCCACTCGTTCATGCAATGTGCGATGGATATTACCGGACCACTGCCGGCCTTGCATCAGAAGAATTCATCTTGATAATGACTGATTACTTCACCAAGTGGGTAGAAGCAGAGTCGTATGCTGAAATCCACGACCTTGAAGTGCAAAAATTTGTCTAAAAGTACGTTATATGTTGACATGGTCTCCCATACGAGATCGTCACCGACAATGGGTCTCAATTCATATCCAATATGTTCGAAGGATTTTGTGCTAGATGGAAAATCAGACTAAGCAAGTCAACCTCGAGGTACCCATAGGGAAATGGGCAAGCCGAAGCGACGGACAAAATGATATACGACGAGCTCTAAAAACGACTGGAAAGCACGAAAGGCCTCTAGGTAGACGAGCTTGACGGTGTCTTATAGTCGTACCGAAAAAGGCCAAGAAACTCAACCGGCAATACACATTTCTCCCTTTTTCATGGGATGGAAGCAATGTCCCCAACATAAGTAAGCTTACCAACAATATGAATGAGCCTCTCACCCGATCATGAAGAGTTAAACAACAACATGATCCTAGATCGCCTCGACCAGATCGAGGAGCTACACGACCAAGCACTACTGCGGGTCCAGCAATAAAGTCAAGGGCCGACGCTTCATCGAAAGCGACCTCGTCCTCTGCAATGTATTCGAAAACAAACGCGAGCATCGAGCACGCAAGCTCGGAGAAGACTGGGAGGAGCCACTCCACGCTCGTGGAACGCAAACAATTTAAAGCGATACTACTATTGAGCCGAACAAGCGGCACGAGAAGGCTAAGACTGAAAACTGAAGACTCTGAGCATGCACTCAGAAAAAAGAGCCGTGCTCACTACACACGAGCTCAGGTTACTTCAATATGTAATGTGAGCTACGATCGGCTTGATCCCCTTTTCGGGGTACGTAGGCAACCTCTCATGAGGCTCATCTATATCAATAAGAATATCTTATCAAGTACTTTACTGTCTTATCACTCTTCCGAACAAATCGTCATTCTGGCCAAATGTTTGATCTAGCGTGCCTAAAAACACGCAAAGCCTGGCCCAGTCTCACAAGGCTGATCGGCAAAGAAGTAAGCCGAACCTAGTTTCGCACAACTGTCCCGATCAGACCTTAAGGATAAGCCGAGCACTTACTCGCACCTGACCTTAGGGACAACAAGCACAACCTCGTTCCCATGTAAATAAGTAAGCCGAGGCCAGTCCCGCACAAGGCTGATTGACAGAAAAAAGCCGAACCTAGTTTCTCACAGCTTTCCCAATCCACCTCACAGAGTTAGCCAAGCATAGCACCTGCCCCTCTCTCTGACGACCAACTTAATACCGAGCATACCACTCGTTATCAAAAATCAAGCATACCACTAGTACTTAAAAAAATCGAGCATACCACCCACTCGATAACCGAACACAAACCTTACTCAAGGCAGTTTAAAGCAATACAAGAAAAAAAAATCCATTTATATTAAAAAGGGGGGTGCATAAAGCACTAAGTACGAGCTTACCAAAAAGAGAAGACAAAAGGAAAAACAACAGAGAGAAAAAACTTGAGAGGCGTCGACAGAACGGCTTCCATTCTGACCATCAGTTTGATCCTCTGGCTGTTTGATAGCATGACCTTCAGGCTGGCCCTTAGTACCGTCGTCGACTGGATCTCCATCCAGATCTTCGGCCTCATCCACCACCCTTGTTTGGAAAAGAGCTTCCGTCAAATCGGGAGTCAAGGCCTCCTGGTTAGATCCATAAATATTTGCCACGATCGCAGACAAAGCGCCTTCGTGACCATGCTCTTCCAGTGGATTCATGGTGAGATATTTCTCATTCAAGTCCATAGCCTGGATCTGAAGAAACTCGCGCTTAATTGTGACTATATCAGATTCCGCCTTCTCTATTTTAGACACCGGAATCTCAATACCCTCGCGAACAAGCATCTTCAGCATCGAGGAAACAACAGCAGCCTGGTTCCTCTGTATCAGTTTTCTCTTCCCACGAGCTTCCTCTTCCCTCGCCTTCTTGATCTTTGTAAACCGAACCTGGGCCTTGTCGAAAATCCGTCCCATGTCCTTTAAAACTTCATGCTTGCGAGATGCCTTCAGACGAACACACTCAAATTTCAGTTCTGTCTCCAACTCTTCTATACGTTTGGTTGAGTCATCACCTTTCGCCTGAGCATTGGCACAGTTCCTCAGGCACTCTTTATTTTTGGCATCCAACCAAACGTTATCAGCACTAAGCTCCTCCATCTTCTTCTCTAGAGCAGCCACTTTTTCCTCCTAAGCCTTGAGGGACGAACGGATCTCATCCATAGCCTTCACCGTTCCGCGATAGCCTTTAAGCTCTGTAACTGCCCTATGAGCCTTAAGGAGATCCCACTTGAGCTCTCTGATTGAATTCCTACGAGCAAGCAGCTCGGCCTCATACCGATCGTATAAAAGGATAAGGTTGCAAAACCCCTAAAAAGAGAGAAGGGAAATGATTAGAAGAAAGAAACAGAAACATGAAAAAAACTGAACTAGCAAGGACATACCCGAGCAAAGTTGGTTCCGGCCTGCCTTTGTAATTCAGGCATAAAGAACTCATTAGTCGAAGGGCGCTCCCTGGTCGGACTAGCTCTCAGATTACAAAATAGAGATGTACACGCCTCTCCATTGTGGATAATCGGCCCTTTCCCCGAATAATCGAAGGTAAATGTGAAATTCAGGCCGTTCAACAGTCGGTTCAGACCCAGTAGGCTTTAACCTCACCCTCAACCCGAGCATTCTTGCCATCTTCTTCGTCTTCTTATTCTTCTTCTTCTTCTTCTTCTTCTTCTTCTTCTTCTTCTTCTTCTTCTTCTTCTTCTTCTTCTTCTTCTTCTTCTTCTTCTTCTTCTTCTTCTTCTTCTTCTTCTTCTTCTTCTTCTTCTTCTTCTTCTTCTTCTTCTTCTTCTTCTTCTTCTTCTTCTTCTTCTTAAGAGGATCCTCAAAAGCATCCTCGACCCCCTGGTCCCGAGCCTCAACCGTAGCAGCGCAGTCAGTTGGAGCAACATTATCGGGCTGCCCTCTCTTCTGTTTCTTCTTTTTCCTCTTCTCGGCAGCCAACGGTAGATTTATCGATCACGATCGTTCCGAAGCACTAGCCCATCCAGAAGATCTCCAAGAGAGTCATCACCACCGCGATCCTGATTGCTAGCATTGATTTGTTCTTCCACGAGGTTCTCATTGATGTATTCAATGATTTCAATATCCTATTGACCCATGTCTTTCTTTGTCCTCCTCCTTTTTGCATAATGAAGAACCGGCTTGTTATTCAGCTCGATCAAAGATCCAACAGTACGCAAGTTCCAACTATCTGCAAAAAAAATCTCTCAGAACCGATCAAAACCTAAGGGAAAAGATAATTAAGAAAATACATGCGTCAACCCGATCAAGAGACTTCCTCACTCGCTCGGCGTGGATCTCTGGCTACTTCTGGAATCCGAGCGCAAGGAGCTTCTTAAGATCCTCGAAAAAACCTTATGGAGGAGGAAGAGAAAAATGATGATGATCTGCAAGAAAAAAAACCATGAGTTAGTCAACAAAAAGGAACGAACTAAAGCACGAGATAAGCACTACCATGGTATTTATTCCACTTTGTTCTATACGGCATTTCCGGGTCAGGAACCGAAGTCTCATTAACCCGCACATAAAAGTATTGATCCTGCCAATCATCGGTCTTAGACGGCTTCTCGATAACGAGCTTGAGACCATTTCAAGGTTGCATATTGACATAACGAGTTCCCATGGTCCCTTTGTTCACTGATATCGTCGAAATCTCTTAGTAAAACCAAAGACTCGTTTCAACACCGCACTCCACAGCCAGGACCATGGAAATGACTAGGTTACGAATCGCTGCAGGAAAAAGTTGGGACATCGCGATCCTCCTTTCTTCATAGTAGGCGATGAGTAGCTTCGGCAAGGGAAACCTCAGGTGACTGTCTTTGAACCATAAATCATACAAGCATATCCAGCCCTCCGGGAAATGCCAAGGTCTCCCATCCTCTTCGGGCAGACAAAGCTCGAGATGGGTAGTGCTAGCGCGAGCGCAGTTTATCACGGTCCATTTCAAATCATCTTCGGTGCTCTTTGTCTGAAGAATGACCCGAGGAGCCCGAGGATTCGTCGTCTTCTTAAATTTGGCCGAGTTCTGATGCACCTGCCTCTTCCGAGCTTTTTTGGACCTGGTCGGAACTGATAGAAGAGAGGCAAGCAAAGCATTATCATAGTCAAGGATCTCATTCTTCACAAGGACCCACACTTAGGAAGACGCCTCAACATCGTCATCCGGATCCTCATCTATAAGGAAGGGAACCTGGATGCTCAGTGGACGATCCATGACCGGCGGAGAACAAGCTCGGTTACCTTGGAAGCATGGGGAGTGACCTATAACTTCAGTTCGTTTCTCCGAGCTTTCCAAAGAATCGGTTTGCTTGAAAGACGATCTGGACTGAGCCGAATTTCCCTTGGACAGCCTTACTGAGTACCGATCGTCATTCTCGGAAGACGAATCAGAGTTCGAATCGATCCTCATCACGAAAGTATACAACAAACAAGAATATAGAGAGAGAAAATTCTAGGGAGAAGGGAGAGCAAAATACCTGTGAAAGGAGGGAAATGAAGAACGGAGGGCAACAAAAGAGGAAGTGGTCATCATTAAACCTAGGCAACCCTACAACTTCTGGCGGTTAATAAGCTTTTCATCATTACACCTAAGCGTCCCTTCAACTTCCAACGCTTCCTCCAAGAAACATTTTTCCCTCCAATGATCAAAACAATCATCAGGAAACGAGCATGCACAAGTTGAACCGACCAAAGACCCACCGAACAGGTATCGACCCAACCAAACTTTCGGAAATCCGCCGACCTTAAGCACACTCAAGATCGACGAACTGGGGGGGGGCTTACTGTTATATATGGGTTTAGCACCCATCTATTAGTTCGGGCCATACCTGCTCTCTGGACTATGATCGGCCCAATAAGAAACTATCCAAGTGGGCCCATAATCAAAAACAGACCTCCATTTGAAGAGCGATCGGTTCAGCTCATAGACGGTCCTGCTCGGCTCGGCTCGTCTCACGATCAGACCTTTTCAGCTCGGCCAGCTCGATGATTCAGATCAGCTCGGTTCAACTAACAAATATGACATGGTCGGCCTGCCCCACTTTTCACCTGAAGTACGGCCAATTCGTCACAAGCTTGACAAGGAGTCAATGGCCCGTACAAAAGTACGACCGTATTTTACTATAAATAGGTTTTTGCAGTGTAGATTAACGTAAATTTTTGGGATTTGTGCACTTCATTACTTTCTCTCTAGAATTAAAGCACGTCTCGAATTGAGATCCGAGCTCGTCTATCGACGTCCTCAGACTTTTTTTTTAACTTCTCAAACCTTAAACGAGCTCGTCTCTTGACGACCTCGGACTTTCATGTTCGTCTCTCAATCTTATTCTACTCTTTAATAAAAATAAGCTTTGACCTATAGATTTCCACCAAGCACATTCATTCTAACCTAGCAAAACAAGCATTTAATCTTTGTGACGAATTCGGTTATCACACATTAGATCGCATCTCCACAATGGAGATTCATTCCAACGAATTATATTAGATAGACTACTACTGTGTGTGAATATTTCTCTTTTAGTTATTTTTGATTGATATTAGTTATGATTATAATGTTTCTAAAGTTATTATATAAATTATCAAATAAACTATTAATTTTGTTTTGTTTTGATCGACTTTGACTATTATGAACATGCTGGTTAGATTTTCTTTGCTGGTTGACTATGACTACTTTTTTAATCAACTTAGTAGTAGTCTAAAGGATTAAAATATTTTTTAGCTTCCATGCATGGGACTTTGATTTGAATAAAGGTAGGATCTAAAAAATGGTCTAAGACCAGCACAGAATTGAGCCACTTGACCCAAAAATTCCGTGATATAAAAAGATTGGCCTCCATGCATGGGACTTTGAGTTGAAGAAAGGTAGGACTAAAAAATGGTCTAAGACCAGCAAAGAATTGAGCCACTTGACCCAAAAACTCCAGTGATATAAAAGATTGGCCCACGTGGCTTTACCGAATGATTTTTCTTCTTGATATAATTTAAGTGAAAATTTTGAAATATCTCAAACTTTTGTTAAGTACTTTGTTAATTACTAAAAGATGATATAAACTACACATACTTTTTGTCGAATCCAAAAAAATACACCAACTAAACTCGTTTTTGCCAAAACAAATAGACATATTTTTTTATTACCTGATTGATACACGAACTCGTTAATATTGTCATTTTAAATCACCAACTAGCAAATATATCAGGATTTTAATATATAATTTTAACGGAGTTAACGTCCCGTTAACGGCATCTCTAACCGGAGTTGAAATTCGATGGAAAAAAACCCAAAAAATACACCAACTAAACTTGTTTTTGCCAAAAAAACACACACACTTTTAACATTGTCCGATTAATACACGAACTCGTTAATATTAACAAATTAATTCACCAACTAGCAAAATGTTAGGATTTTAATACACAATTTTAACGTTAAAGTCCCATTAACAAAGTTTATAACTCCGTTAAAACTGAAGTATATATATTATTCATAAGCCTAGGGTTCTAATCTCTCTTTATCCCAGATTTTTCTAAAAATTAAATCTATTAAAAATCTATGCCTTAGAAGCCGACGCCGAAGCCTTTTCTTTCCGCAGTGTTGATCTCCCTTCCTCCCATTTTTTTTGTTTCTTCTAAATCATTCTTTTCATACCTTAAATTTATCTCTTGTTTGTGTGTGTAAAGGTTTCCGGATGAATTTTCATGAATGTTCATGATTTCGCTCATGTCCTTCGGGTCAATTACTATTTCGGTTCATAATTTATTTGAGGTTTTTGGATTTTAAATTAGGTTTTGGAATTTATAATACTTGTTGGCTTGATTTCCTACAATTTGATTGGATTAGAGTTTATTTCTCTTTGTTCTTTGAAGTCTGTATAATAATTCTTCGTAGTAAGCTTAAAATTGGGACCAATAAATTTTAGATCTTCTTTTTATATAAATTAATCACTATTCATTATATTTCTATATAAGGGACGTTAACTTTGTTAAAATTATATATTAAAATCCTGACATTTTGCTAGTTGATGATTTAAAATGACAATATTGCGAGTTCATGACCACCACCTGATAGATCTGAACCATTCACGATAGAGTTAAAACCAGGGACTACTACAATCTCTAGAGAAACCTATCGAATGGCTCTGGCTGAAATGGCAGAGTTGAAGAACCAGTTAGAGGAGCTGCTAGAAAAAAAGTTTCATTAGGCAGAGTGGTTCCCCATGGGGTGCACTGGTACTATTCGTGAAAAAGAAGGATGGTAGCTTTAGGCTTTGCATTGATTACCTGGTATTAAATAGGGTAACTGTGAAAAATAAGTACCCACTACCCTAGATTGACGAGTTGCTGGATCAACTCCGAGGAGCAACATGGTTCTCTAAAATCGATTTGGCTCAAGGCTATCATCAGATTCTGATAAATCTAAGGGATATTCGGAAGGCAGCTTTCGGGACGAGATATGTCCACTTTTAGTTTGTTGTCATGTTGTTTGGATTGACCAATGCGCCGGCCGTGCTCATGGAGATGATGAACGGCTTGTTCTGGGATTGGTTGGACGTTTGCGTTATCATCTTCATTGATGATATCCTTGTCTATTCGAATGATCATAGATTGCACCAAGATCACTTAAGGATGGTGATGGAACGGTTAAGGGAGAATAAACTATATTCTAAGCTAAGTAAGTGTAATTTTTGGCAAAGAAGTATCGGATTCCTTGGACATATAGTGTTAGAGCAAGGAGTTTCCGTTTGAGAAATCAAACCCATAAAGGAATGGCCAAGACCAAAGAACGCAATCGAGATTAGAAGTTTCCTTGGGTTAGCTAGATACTACAGAAGGACGTTAAGTATGAATGGAAATAGTCGTGTGAGGTTAGCTTCCTACAGTTAAAGGAAATGCTAACGACTGCCCCAATCTTGGCATTACCTGAACCGAATGAACCTTATGTGGTTTATACCGATGCATCCATAACAGGATTAGGATGTGTCTTGATGCAAAGAGGTAAGGTGATTTCTTACGCATCAAGGCAATCCAGGAAGCATGAAGGTAACTATCGTACTCATGATTTATAAATGGCGGCAATGGTCTTTGCTCTGAAGATTTGGAGATCATATTTATATGGTGCCAAGGTGCAAATCTTCACTGGTCACAAGAGCATGAAGTATATTTTCACACAGCTTGAACTGAACATAAGATAAAAAAGAAGGTGGATAGAGTTGGTTCTGGATTATGAACTTGAGATAACCTATCATCCATGAAAGGCTAATACGGTGGGAGATGCCTTGAGTATGAAGTGATCTGAGATGCATGCTTAGAAAGACGCATATGATCTATTTGGGCTTGAAACACCCCATCCCGACCCTAAGGCCCAGACGGAACGTTCCACTAACCAACCGGTCAACTTTAAGAATCCTTCACGAACCTCAAGTCCATTCATTCTATACTTAACATTTTCAGTGCGGGTATTCCACTTAGACATTTCATTCCATTCTTAACTAAGGCAATACAAGCAAGGATAAATAGACATTTTATTAATTATATCAAAGGTACCAAATACAATGTGGTTTATAGTCGTTATGCTATCAATAATGTATCGGTCCAAACAGACTATCTATCAACACACACCACTCGTCCTTGGGTCTCGGTCCGCTCCTAGGCATGATCATCCCTTTGATCATCTTCATCTCCTGAAACAACACAAAATGATAGTATGCATAATCGGTAAAATCCAACAACTTAACATTTATACGAATCTACATGATCCCATAACCCCGAATGCATCACACAATCCTAAGTCCGTTCTACATTCCATCTAGTCGGCCATGCTCTTAATCCGAACCGCGTTCCGACCGTTCCGGGATCCACGACCGTGGCCGTGATCCGCGGTCGTATGTGTCTGTCCGTACGATCGTGAACGTATCCATCATGGACGTCCGTAAGGTCATCCGTACGTATCGCGTCGCGTCCGTAACGTCGCCCGTCACGTACTGCGCATACGTCCATAAAGATGATCCGCGTGCGCCGTGAGTGCTTCCGTAAGGACGATCAGCACAGACCGCGCTTACGTCCATAAGGACAACACGGTCGTTCGTGCAGTCGACCCACGGTCGCTTCCCACACCCATGTACGAACGGTCGCGACCGTTCACCGCGAACGGATGAGATGGTCCACGGACGGTTGCCATCGATCCGCGATCGCGATGCACGGCTCGCACCTCGTCCATGATCTGGTGGTACTTCTATGGTGTGGCCGTGATCAACCAGGTTCCATTCCCGAACCGTTCACACTAGGCCACTTGCCGGTTGCGGTTCATGATCCAGCCAACATCTCCAAGATACGCCGTCCGACCATCCATGACCCGGCATACGTCTCCAAGATGTACCGTCCGATCACCCGCACACCAAAAAGGTCGGATCTAACCTTAGAGGTTGTAGCGGATTTGCCCTGGTCCTTGGCCGCGTTGGAAGTCATCTTCTTCCTTCTGTTCACGCCTTGAACCCTCCACTAAACCGCTCCTTTAGCCTTCTTAAACCGCCGGAAATTCCTTAGAACGGCCGGCCTCTCTCTCTCCTCTTTTCTCTCGATTTGTGGCCTTTGCCTTTAAGAGAATTATTGGGTTGTCCCCTTGTGTGTAATGTGTCGATTTTTGGCCTCCCAATGGTCTATTTATAGATAATGAAATCGCAACCAACTTCCCATGGGAAGAGTTGCTTCTTTTGGGACGAATGGGTGAATCTCCCAATGGTGCCCATTCGCTATGGTCAGCTAGTGTTTGTCCGACACATGAACACTCCAGCTAGCTAAGTTGAGCTGGTTCCCAGCTGACTGTTCAGCTCCTTCCAGCTGAACTTGACCCTTCTGCTGCCTATGGAATACTCGGATTATCCCCCTTGATCTTGTGTTCGACCTTATGGTCCCATAGACAGCCCAAACGGCCCTTAGGCCGGTTTGTGGATGTTACAAGTCTCCCCCACTTGAAATGGATTCGTCCCGAATCCGCTCTAAGATGTTCGTTTCTTGTAAACTCCTCAAACCATTCTGGGTAGTCAGCCCTCATACGATTCTCAGTCTCCCAAGTAATCTCCTTGACTCCATTGCAAATCCATTCCACCTTGACCATCTGGATCACCTTCTTCCTGGTGGCTTTTTCCAGCCTATCCAGAATCCTTAAGGGTCTAGTTTTCAAAGTGAGGTTTGCCTTAAGATCTGTTGGGATCTCTGGCATAATCACATCCTGATCCGAGAGGCACTTGCGCAACTGCGAGACATGGAATACATTGTGAAATGCTTCTATCTCGTTTGACAAGTCCAACTTGTAAGCGACCTTCCCGACCCTTTCCAGAATCGTGAATGGCCCTAAGTATCTTGGATCAAGTTTTCCTCGCCTGGAAACCCTTGCCCTTCCTTTGAAGGTAAATCATCTTAAGGTAGACTCGGTCCCCGACTTGGAACTCAATGTCTTTCCTTCTCTTATTCGCATAACTCCTTTAGCGGTCTTGCGCCTCCTTCTTCTTCGCCTTTAGGAATCGGATTTGCTCGGTGGTCTCAGCAATTATATCCGGTCTAATAACATTGGACTCCCCCACTTGTGTCCAACACAACGGGATCCTACACGGCCAGCCATACAAGGCTTCATAGGGCGACATCCCGATGCTTTCTTGATAACGGTTGTTATAAGAAAACTCGGTCAAGGGCAAGTACTTGTCCCAAGAATCGCCCCAATCCAGAACACATGTTCCCAACATGTCTTCTAGCGTTTGTATGGTCCTCTCCGACTGTCCATCCGTTTGAGGATGATAAGCCGTACTCATATTCACTCTCGTTCCTAGGGCTTTCTGAAAAGCTTGCCAGAAATAAGAAGTGAATCGACCATCTCAATCTGAGACTATACTTGCTGGAATACCATGAAGTCTTACGATCTCATCAATGTATTTCTCAGCAAGTTTGCCCACTCCATCAGTCTTCTTGATGGCTAAGAAATGTGCAGACTTGGTCAGTCTGTCCACCACAACCCATATCGTGTCTTTCCTTAACCGAGTGGCAAGCAGTCCAGTCACAAAGTGCATCGTGATGTGGTCCCACTTCCATTCCGGTATGGGCAAACTTTGCAACAGGCCGCTTGGGACTTGGTATTCGATCTTGACCAACTGACACGTTTGGCACTTAGACACCCATTCCGGAATGTCTCTTTTCATCCCGACCCAGTGATAGTACCGTTTGAGGTCTTGGTACATCTTGGTCTGTCCGGGATGAATTGAGAACTTAGACTGATGAGCCATCCTTAGGATTTACTCCTTAAGGTCCTTCACGTCGGGAACACATACTCGTCCATTCACCACAATCGTTCCATTATTGGTAAACTGGTACTCGGTGTTGTTGTTGTTCACCGACTTGATCAGCTCTTTGTCATGTTCCTGAGCCAACCGAACACGAGTCAACAGATCCTCCTGATCTGCTGCTCCAAGGCCAAGTGGCTCATTGTCTACTGACAATGCGTTCAGATGCAAGGACTTGACCAAACCGACCAAGGTCTCTGCATCTTTCTCCACAGCCACCTCGGTCCTCTTCCGACTCAAGGCGTCTGCTACCAAATTTTCTTTTCCAGGATGGTAGATGATATCTAGATCGTAATCCGCCACCAACTCCATCGACCTTATGGTCCCATTGACAGCCCAAACGGCCCTTAGGCCGGTTTGTGGATGTTACGAGGCTGATCAGGGATTTTCATCTCAATGCGTTAACAAGCAACCACGAACCACTGAACTTAGGTGAAGCAGATCAAGCAGGCTTTATAAGTCGGATATGTGTTGTCCAAGACTCAGATGATGACTTAAAGAAGGTCTCCCTACAAGATAAGACGGAGTACAAGACATCTAACAATGGCATCATTGTGGTGAATGGAAGAGTTTGTGTACTAGATTTCTCAGAACTTAAGGATGAGATTTAAGAGGAAGCAAACCAATCCAAGTTCGCAATCCAGCCACGTATGAATAAGATGTACCAGGACCTGAAGAGGTACTACCATTGGGTCGGAATGAAGCGAGATGTGGCTGAGTGGGTGGCAAAGTGTCCAACTTGTCAACAAGTTTAGGCAGAACTCCAAGTTCTACTGGATTACAACATAATCTTCATATCCCATAGTGCAAGCGGGATCACATCACAAAGGATTTTGTGAGTGGATTTCCAACGACCAAGTCTAAGCGGGATACAATATGGGTTGTGGTGGATATATTGGCAAAGACAACATGCTTTTCAGCTATCAAGAAGACCGATGGGACATAAAGAATTTCTAAGCGGTACAATAATGAGATAGTTCGATTACATGGTGTCTCGGCTAGTATAGTGTCAAACCGAGATCCCAGATTCACAGCTCATTTTTGGAAGGATTTCCAAGACGCTCTAGGAACGATGGACAATCAGAACGGACAATCCAGATACTAGAAGATATACTGCAAACATGTGTATTCGATGGGGTGGATCTTGGGAAGACCATCTTCCTTTGGCTGAGTTTGCATACAACAACAATTTCCATGCAAGTATTGGAATGTCGTCTTATGAGGAGCTATATGGTCGGCCACTTCAAACACCTTTGTGTTGGATATAAGTGGGAGAGCGAAGTGTGTTTGGACCGGAGATAGTGGACGAGACTTCAGAGAAGATTAAGTTCTTGAAGATCAAAATGAAGGAAGCTCAGAACCGACATAAGAGTTATACGGATAAGCGAAGGAAGGGCTTGACAATCGAAGTGAATGATTGGGTCTACTTAAAGATGATTACTTACAAGGGAAGAGTGAGCGACAAGGAATGGGAAACTAGATCCAAGGTACTTTGGACCGTTTAAGATTCTAAAACGGGTGAGGGCAGTTGCATACAAGTTGGACTTACCCCAAAGATGGCCCAATTATCCATAATGTATTTCACGCGTCCAAACTTCGAAAATGCCTTTCAGATCAGGATGTCGTCATTCCAGAACTGTCGACAGAATTAAGGTAAAACTTGACCTTTGAAGCTATTCTAGTTCGGATCATGGACCGAATGGAAAAGAGTACCATGAGGAAGGTGATTTGGATGGTCAAAATCCTTTGGGATTGTAATGGGACTGTGGAAGCTACTTGGGAAATAGAGGATCGAGTGAAAGCTGAATTTCCTAAGTGGTTCAAGAGAATGACATGAGAACTTGACTTGGATTCAAGGACGAATCCATTTCAAGGGGGAGGGAGACTTGTAACATCTCTGATCCTCAATAGGATCATTGGGATGCCCCATGACTAAGTTGGAGGAAAAAATCATAAAGAAGAAGCTTAGAAACTCGTTCATGGTGAAAAACACTATTTTCTTAATTAATTTAATTAATTCAGAAAATAATAGTGATTTTTAGACATATTAATGTATGTTGGTGCCAAGTCAAAAAATGGCATTTTGGCTATATAAAGGGGCGGGTATCCTTGAGTGGCCGGGTAGCCTAGGAACTTGACTACGGATGGACCGTGGGCTGGTATACTCCCCCAAAATTGGTTAGACCGAGTCTAACAAGGGTCAGAAGGATCAAAGGAAGGATTAAGATCGGATCAAGGGAATAATTCGGCTGGAAAGGGAATCCAGATGTACAAGTTTGTGGTGGAATCGAGGGATCGATCCATCCGATTAATCTCAAGTGAGAGACTTATATAAAATCAACAGAGAAAGGCTAAGTTGCCGAGATAATCAGCTTGAACCAATTGAATAATCGAGTTAAACCAGCTGGATCAGCTCGATGGGAAATCAAGTAGCTCATCTTAGTACAAGGAAGTGTGGTGAGAAGTATAGTCAGCTGGATTGTCAGTGAAGACAGCTAGACGGACTGTGTGACAAATTTGCTGAACGGTTGGGCAATTACGCCCGAACCGGTGTGAATGAAAAATTGCAATGGTTCAGCTGGAATTTGATTGGTCGAAGGAAAATTATTTATGTTCGCAGAGAATTGACCTACCGCCTGGTAAATCCCAGAGGACGGTCCAAATTTGGAAATCATAGACACAAAGGAAAAATTCCCAGAAAATTATCAATTATGAGAACACACCGAAGGAAAGAATGATTTAACGGAAATGGTCGAGAGCAGGCTATTCGAAATGCGAGCCTTGATCGAGGTAATAGTCGGATCGACGCGGAACGTCCCTAATGTCAGCGGTTGGTTATCACCAAACCTCCAAGCAATGGTGAGTGCGAACCGGGACTTTATGTTCGAATGCGAGTCTGGCTCGCTGGCTAGGATAGAATCGGGTTAGTTGGGTGATTCCAATTAGACTGTTTATTCCTAGAGTCTGATTATTCATTATCATGCTTAACTTAGATTGAATGTCAAACTCTTGGATCAAAGCTCGTAGAAGAACGAGTGGCTTGGGGAATGAGTTGATTCTGCTAACCTCGACTTGTCTGAAAACGATGGCCTTAATCCGGATTTTATCAGACAATCCTATGTGTTTTATCCTATTTATGTTGCATGATCTGCATATCTTTCATTCATGAATATAAGACGTTGGGGTATGCATTCACTAAGTAATTTTCAAATTTCTTACGCCTCTTTGGCATTTCAGGAAAGGATAGTGATCGACGTAAGGATTGTTCCTAAGCAATGGATTGGCGGCCTAGTTAAGATGGGTGGTGTGAAGACTGGGTAGTGCTAGGATCGATTTAGACTATGTAAAGCCTACGGGAAAACCTACACATGTTCTCGGATCCTAAAGATATTTCGATAAAGATCCAGTACTTCTTTTATGTCTGGATAATGACGCTTAACCATTTCCGCATATTAACTCTAGAATGATGATTCACAGAATAAGCATGAAAATAACTAAGTATGGAATTTAGACCTACAAACTGAACTGATTGCCGAACCGGACTTAGAATCCAAGATAAGGCGTTTCAGGTTTTGTTTTAACTCAACTTGTCCAGAATGAATTAAGACAACGACGAGAAGAGACCATAGAGAATTCATCAGTTTCTCATGGGACTTAAGACTGTTTTGTTTGGTACTACTTGTACTAACATCTTAATTCGCTTAAATCGTGATACTGACATCACCTTAGATCATGTATAGTCAGATATTGTGGCTGAATAAAGACATCAAACAGTGTCTGGTAGCAAGAAAGATCGTGCAATAGTTGTTGGTTTTGCAGTTAAAGCCATTGTTCATGCAATCAAATATGTTTCTTCTCGATCAATTACTAAGCCATGTACTCACTGTGGGCACAATAATCATAACGTGGATAGTTTCTTTGAAAAGCATGGCTTACCTGAATAGTGGATGGAGAAGTACGGAAAATTCCAGAAGTGGTACATGCACAGTCTTATTGAGGACGAGGCAAAGGATCCTCTTGTGGCAGAGGTAGAGGTCATTTTTCCAGTCAAGCTAACAATGCTCAAATTGCCTTGAATTCAGAATCATCGCATATGCATGGAGTAAGCAAGGAAACATGATAATCGTCAATATTTTGAAATAAGATACGGCTTCCAACGAGAAACTCTCTGGGTAAGAAAAACAGTGTTGATTTCTTACTTGACTTTGGTGCATCTCATCATATGACTGGATATGCGGATCTTCTTACTAATACTTATGATATCTCTCCTATTATCATACTTCCAAATGGCAAACACTCTTTTCCAACCAAAGAGGGAACTATGCTTCTAGGCGATAACATTACACTTACTCGTGTTTTGTTTTTTCTTTATCTCTCTTGTACTTTGATTTCATTGGATCGCCTTCTACATGAGATGTCATGTCTTGGTATATTTACTGACAAGATTTGTGTGATACAAGAGCATACTTCAAAGATGGTGACTGGAGGAGGTGAAGAGAAAGACGGGGTGTATCATTTTCGAGGATCAGTCTTTGCAAGTGAAAATCATGTCGCGTTATCTTCTAGCACGGCTGTATGGCATCAGCGTTTGAGAGATCCGTCTAAGAGAGTGTTATCTCCTTTTCTATCTACATTAGAGGATTTTTATAATCGATGTACTACATTTGAGGATTTTTTGTGATGTTTGCGTTCAAGATAAATAAACACGAGCTGTTTTCTGTAAGTCATAATAAAGATGAAGATGTTTTTCTTTGATTCAATCTGACGTCTGGGGGGCATGCAAAACGGCTTCCTCTTATGATGCTCATTACTTTAAAATTATTGTTGACGACCATTCACGCGTTGTTTGGACATTTCTCTTACAAGCCAAAAGCGAAGTCGCAAACGTCCTTAAGAAGTTTGTAGCTATGGTCACTCGTCAATTCAACAAAGAAGTTAAAATACTACGGAGAGATAACAGTAGTTAGTTCCTCGTCTTGAGACAGTTTTTCAGTGAAAATGGGATCAGTCATCAAACTTCTTGTCTTCACATGCCACAACAAAACAGCCATGTTGAGCGCAAGCATCGTCACATTCTCAATATGACACGTTCTATATTGTTTCAAGATAATCTTCCGATCATGTTCTGGGAGAGAGTATTCTCACTGCATCTTACCTTATCAACCGCACACCTACTCTGCTGCTTGATGCTCATACTCCATATGAAGTGTTATACTTTACTCCTACATCTTCTACCCATCTTTGTGTGTTAGGGTTCTTATGCTTTGCTTGACACCACACCTCTCGCCATGAAAAGTTCTAGAAACATAGTCGTAGCTGTATTTTTGTTGGTTATCCTCAAAACCAAAAACCTTGGCGAGTATATGATATTGAAAAAGACAGTTTTTTGTATTGCGTGACGTGGTGTTTAAGGAAACAAAATTTTCTTTTACATCGCATGTGGCTGTCTAATCTACTCCTCCACAACCTCCGTTATTTTTACTTGGTTATGACGATTTTATTGATATCTCTATTTCTCCGCTGCAAAACAAGGGGAGTTTTCCACTTGATCAAACCGACGATGTTTCATCGTCTTCCCATGAATATGAAAATACGGTTGCTCCTACAACTCCATCTGCTCCTCCGGATACTACAACCCAGACTCATGACAACGACATTAAACTAAATGGTCGTGGACGTTGATCAAAACGCACCTCTGTTCGTCTTGAGACGTATGTTACTTATCTCACTCGACTCGATAATGATCATGTATCTCTCTCACCTTTCGACTCTTCATCATCTTCAGGTAAGTGCGCCTATCCTCTCACTATCTTTGTGTCCCCTGATCGATTCAGCCCGGGTCATCAGAAATTTCTTGCTAATATTATTCTCTTCGACGAGCCTATCTCGTATAAGAAGGCTTTTCGGATCGCAGAATGGCGCATGGCTATGAGAGCTGAAATCTATGCATTAGAATTTAATGAGACTTGGACTCTTGAAACATTACCACCTGTTGTAAATACCCTTGGGTCAAAATGGGTCTATCATCTCAAATTTAACTCTGATGGAATACTTGAATGACACAAAGCTTGCCCCATTGCGCTTGGCAATCATCAGAAAGAAAGAGTTGATTTTAACGAAATTTTTAACTTGTGGCTAAGATGGATACTGTCAGACTTCTTCTCACTGTTAAGAACTGGAAACTTCACTAAATGGATGTGCATAACGCCTTCTTACATGGTGATTTAGATGAATTGATCTATATAACACCACCTCCTGGATTTCATAATGGTGACCCGAACCTTGTCTGCAAACTCACGAAATCCATCTACGGTCTTCGATAATCTCCACACTGCTGGTTCTCAAAACGTCCTACGACACTGCTTGCTTACGGTTTCACCAAGTCTCATAAATATAATTCACTATTATTTTATCAACGTGGGTCGACAGTGTTGCATGTTTTGGTGTACACAGATGACTTATTTGTTTGTGGAAATGACTTTGTGTCATCAGCTCGTTCAAATCTTATCGCAGCTGGTGTTTCAAAATGAAAGATTTGGGTTTACTCAAGTACTTTCTCGGTCTCAAAGTGTCTCGTGGTCCTGACGGTATCTTCCTTTCTAAACGGAAATACTGCCTTGATATCACTGAAGAATGTGGTCTGTCTCGTTCTCACCCATGTGACACGCCTCTTGAGCAAATCACACGCTTCTCTCATCGAGTGCACCATATCCGACTCCTGTTCGCTATCGCCATTTTATTGGAAGACTTGTCTACATTACTCATACGAAGCAAGAAATAAGCTGTGCAGTGAATATTCTGACTCATTTTATGCAGACGCCTTTAGTCGATCATTGGGAATCGGCTTTGAGACTCGTTCGTTATCTCAAGTCTTCTCCTGGACAGGGAATTGTTCTCTCATCTACTTCCCATCTTCAGATTAATTACTACTATGATTCATACTTCAATACTTGTCCGATCACTCGTCATTCTCTCACCGGTTACATGGTTCTTTTTGGTGATTCTCCCATCTCCTAGAAGACGAAGAAGATACCTTGTGTGTCTGTGTCATCTGCTGAGGCAGAATATCACTCTATGGCAATAACTTGTAAGGAGTTACTTTGGATCAAAGAAGTTTTATCATTTATTGGCGGTGATCACTCTTATCATATGTGTCTACAAAGTGACAGACAAGCTGCGCTTTACTTCGCTGCAAATCCAATATTCCATGAGCGCACAAAACATATCGAGAGTGAATGTCATTTCATTTGTGATGAGATACATGCCGGCATGATTTCTACTTCTTATGTTTCTACACATCAACAACCTGCTAATATATTGACTAAGGCCCTTGGTCGTGACCAATTTCAATATATTCAATCCAAGCTGGACATTTATAATCTCCACGCTCCATCATTAGGGAAATATTACGTATCTAGAATATTCCTTATGCATAAAGTCTAAGGGAGTCAGATAATTAAAGCCATACACAACTTCAACTGTAGATTGGTTAGTAGCAAAATGCTTGGAATGATTACAATCTAACTCAATGTATGGTAAATAAAATAACCATGTTATCGAGTTCTTACAAATTGTGGCTCTCAAGAGTTTGAAAGTGTGTGATATGTTCGTGGATGACAAGTGGTGGAGAAGAACATATTAGTTTCTAACTTCCTCCAAAGTATCTTCCAAAAATTGCTTAAGAATTTGGTATCTTGGTCTGATACAATGTTTTTTTGGACCTCTGACATGATCATAGATCCATCAAGGAAAAGACAGCTTGAACCTGAGGAGCAGCTTGTTAACGAGCTACAAAATACTTTACACAATGGACGCAGCAAACTTCTACAGCTTTACCCACAACAATTGTAAAAACCACAAAAAGTCTATGAAATGTAGAAAGCCATGGACAAATGAAGTAAGGTAAGCTAAGCAAACTTATATGTTTTCCCTATTCGCATCATGAAATAACTTGATCATAAAAACATGTGCCACTCATTCTCTTCAAGAAAGGTTTTTTTTTGCAGGACCAAAAGAGAATAAGCTACCACCTGAGATACTTGAGCTCCTAGAGAGGTTCAAGGATGTGTTCCCATAAGACATACCAGTTGAATTTTTACCAAGAATTGAACATCAAATTGATGTAGTACCTGAAGAACCTTTACTAAACCAACCAACAAATATAGTCAATCCCGATGAGGGTAAAGAATTGGAAAGCTAAGTCCAGAGCTAATGTCCACATGATACATACGCATCAGTGTTAGTACTTCCAAACTTTGATAAAAATTTAGAGATTGAATGTGGTGCTTGAGGTACACTTATATGAGCAATTCTAACTCAATAATGGAGACCAGTGACCTACTTCAGTGATAAACTAAGTGGAACTTCACTCAACTACTAATGAGTTCATATTTTAGCATCTTTTAGCAACCTCATTTGCATAGTTTTGTGTCTTTGCATTCATTTTTAGAATTATCTTTAGAAAACCATTCATTTAGTAATTAGTGTGTCTAGATTAGAGCTTTGTGCATTTGGGTACATTTTGGAGCATGTTCAAGTCTTTTCTAGGTGTTTGGAGTTGCTAAGGAGATTTGGATAAGTTAGGATAGCAAAAAGGATAAAAGAAATGAAGAAGTAGGTTTTGTGCCCTCGGCCTGAGCCATCGGCCAAAACAGCATGCGACAGCTCCTCCACTCAATCATCACTCAGGCGTCCCGCGGTGAGAATCTCAAACCAGAACCACGCTTCACCGGATAGAATATAGGATTGGTCCCATTGAACATAACAGGCCGCAACTTCGGCATCGACCATGGGGCATCCAGGAGAGCAGTCTGCTTCATTCTTCATGCGTGCCTGATGCTTCCATCACTCAAAGATCCATCGGTCCAGCTACAACGGAAAGACTAACCCGATATCATCACATTGGTTTGATTACATCGGCCGAGGACAACCTGCAACTCGTGCAACGACCAAGCAATATCAGAACAGCTCTCTCGGATGGGATGTATCAGACTGAACAGACCGCTGGCGTGCCCTCGGTTTGGTGATATCGGGCTAGGTCGGCCGCGGCCACCTCCTTTTCGAGCCAAAAGACAGTTTTGGCCCTTGTGCCTATAAATGTGTTTGGTGACCAAATTTTGGTCACCTTCTCTTTTGCTAAGTTTATCTTTGTCATTTTTCAGATCTAAAACTTTGTAAACATTTTTTTATGCTTTAATCAAGTACTTCTTCCTATTTTCTTAATATAATCTTGTTTTTATCTTCCTAATCATGATTTCTTACTTTATCCTTATGGGTTTAGTTGGGGAAATGGTGATTCATGAGTTTTCTTCTTGGATCTAAAGGATGAGGTAAATTAAGCTTAGATTAGGGATGATTTGAGGTTCTTATTGCTTAATATATATTAATCCTTCTCTATTAGGTTTATCTTTATGCTAAATTTACAAGGAATTGTTTATTTAGATCATAGGCTTTTATTGCACAGAAGGTGTTCGTTGAAATGCTTGAAAGAGCCTAATTAGATATTTTGCATGCTTAGCCAATGAGAATTTATGTCTAAGGTGTATTATGGTTATAAGAGCTTGAAATGATTGCCTGATAGTTTCATAATCACAAATGGGAATTTTTTCTTAATTAGAAATTCATCAAAGATATTAATACCTAGGAATCTGATTATTCTAAATTCGTTTTCTTGACTAAAGGATTAAGCTTAATTGATGGTGTTTGGTTGAGTTTAAAAGCATGCTATCTTGTGATTTGAAATTTGGAAATGGATTGTTGAATGATTAGCATAAGGCTTTGAACATGGAAATGTGATTACTAGTTTAAGATTCATTAAGCCATCAATTTCATGTATGATTGTTGATTAGCACTCATGAATATCTCTAGCTAGCTCTAGTATTTTGAACTCATCCTAGACCTCTTTTAATCTTTGTCTTATCTTGTTCAGTGTTTGTTCCTTGTCTTCATTTTAAATCTCGAAATTGTTCTTGCCTTAATACTTCTTGTTTCTTGTTTCAATTCTCACTAGGTCGATAGAATTCCACCCCTTTTACTTATTTGGCTTATCTCAATTAGTTGTATGTATTCCTTTTGTTTCTAAACTTAACCAATTGGATTGATAAAACTCATTATGCTATAAGGACTAGCTTATAGTGTTTTAATGTGATTTATATTGCTAGAACCAGAAAATCTACCATTAACTACCCAACCTATGAAAAAGAATTTTATTTTTTGGTGATGTTGCTTAAAATATGGCAACACTATTCGCTCTAAAAGAAGTTTGTGATCCACACCGACCATGAGACTCTCAAAAATCTAAGAGGCCAAATAAACTAAAATAAGAGACACACAAGATGGCTAGATTTCTTGGAAACATTCCTCTATTTGATCAAGTAAGAAATACAAGGAGAATATCGTAGCTGGTTATGTATCAAGTAGGTACGTTCTCATATTCACAATGGAAGCCAAGGTCATAGGATTTGAATATATCAAGAGCATGTATGAGGAAGATGCTGACTTTAAAGAGATTTATAAGGAAACAATAAAGGGTGCTTTTGAGATGTTTTACCAGCATGATGGATTCCTTTTCAAGGAAAAGGAGCTATGAATTCCTCAAGGGTCCATAAACATGTTACTAATCAGAGAACCTCACAGAGGAGGATTAATGGGACATTTTGACAAAACCAAAACTCTTAGTGTGCTGAAGGAACACTTATTATGGCCACACATAAAGAGAGATGGGGAGAATTTTTTCCAAATGCATCACATGCCTAAAGACCAAATCTATGTTACATCCATATGGTTTATATCTGAAATTGTCTATCCCTAACACACCATGAGTGGATTTCTCTATGTATTTTATTTTAGGACTGCTCATGATCAACAACAAAGATTCCATCTTTGTAGTTGTAGACATGTTCTCTAAGATGGCCCAAACTCTGCTTCTGCTTGATATAACGCACACGACCAGAAAAGGGTGAAATAATGATATTACACACCAAACTTCGAAATGTTTAAGAAGAACAAAGAGATTTCTCTCAAAAATCAAAAGATCAAAAGTTTGAAATGGAAAATAGGTTGTTTGATTGATTTTGAAATGTAGTACAAATAGAAAAAAATTGCATGAAGAAAATGAGTCAAACTATTTAGGAAATACAATGGAAATAAATGAAATAAAGACCAAAGACCAAAGTCACAAAGTGACCACCAAACTTCCAAGGTCATTTCACAGTTTTGGCTTGGTTAAAGGGCTCCTCCAAATGGCTTTTCGAAATGGGAAGATGGCCACCAAATCAGGCATGAACTTCCTTAGTAAATTGGATGCAATTTATCACATACAAAGCTCGGTCTTCATCTCCACATGCCATCTCATTTGGCTCAAGACTAGAAGTGAGTGGAAATCATTTATAAATTGTATGGACCTTGATTTTTTTACTGGCCTAGGTGGAATATGAAAATCAGCTCCATACTTTGTTTTTGCTCCATTGGCCACTTCTCGATAATTCTCGGCAATCGACTCATCCACGTCCAGCTCATCCTCGTCCATGTCCAATACTTCCTCGGCCATCACCCCTGTTAGCTCGTCAACAAGCACTACAAAAAAATGTCACATAGAAAGTATCAATAAAACGCTATGACAAGATAACATAGCAACATGGTGAACGCTCTATCTTTGCCCGTCAATAATGGTCTGCCATTTTACATAGCAGTTTACGCTTATATAACGTAAGATTTTTTTTCAATAACATTTATTTGTTCTGCAATTGAATATTCAATAATAACATTTTTAGATTCATATTTTATAACAATTGTTTTATATACGTACTTTTGTAATGCTTTGTTTGTGTTCAGTAATATTCTTTAGTAAAATCATTGAATATTTAATTACACTGTTATATATGGGTTTAACACCCCATCCACTTAGCAGGGCCCAATACATGTTCTCTGTACAAAGGTCGGCCCAACAGTAACAAACTCGGCCCAATGAATAGGAAGGACGAACAAATACATCCGAACATAGCCCATCATCGGCGGCTTGGCCCGGCTCGGCCCACAACAACGAGTCGGCTCGGCTCCACTAACAGACAAAGAAGTGGTCGGCACGGCCCATCTCGTCATCACGTACGGCCCATCCGCACGAGCTCGACAAGAGGTCAATGGCCTGTAAAAAGTACGACCTTATTTTACTATAAATAGGAGTCGTCACTGTACACGCTCGTTACCGAGCAACTCACTCTCTTTACATACATATCGCCGAACATCTCTTTCTCCTTCCTGATTCATTACCAAACTTAGTCAGTTCTTTCTTAGGGATAAACTTTGACCCTCGGACCCGAGCACGTCAACTCTCCCGAGCAAGACGCGCATTTAAACCTGTGACAAGCTCGGTTATCACAATTGGTGCCGTCTGTGGGGACTTAAAGTTTTTTCTTCACTAACGGACAGGTTCAACAATGACATGATTACCACCAAACCGGGACTTCATTCTCATGCCAGACAAGTCCAGCTCGGGAACGAACTCCCAAGCGAGGGGTCAACCACAGCCTCAGCACGTCTCTCAAGTCACAGACCCAATCATTCAGCCGGCGGGGGCCGAGCAGCAACCCTTAAACACCGAGCAGCCTCGACAAGAAAAAAACGATCAACAAACCGAGAAGAACACTTCTGTCCTACTCAGGGTTCTCATGACACAAATAACCGAGCTATCCCAAGGAAGTAACGCCCATTTCGACCAGCTCGCAACAGCGCATGAAGTATGCCAAGGTCAGATCAACGATCTACGGATGTCGAGCCAACATGCATCTGTCCCTCGGACTCGCCTCAACCGAGCGTTATTCAATAACACAACACCTCCGAACCCTAGGAGCCGAACAGTCTCACAGCAAACCGAGGATACCGATGAACCTACCAATAATGCAATCCTAAGCAACTCAGCACAGGACACGCACAGGGATAATGAGATCGAAGACTTGAAATTAATGCTAAAAATATGATATCGAAAGTCCACCAGGCGATTAGCTCAACACCAGAAATTGATCGCGTAATAGAAGAGACTCATAATACTCCTTTTACTCGGCGACTCATGGATACTCAAACCGAGCATCCAGCCTCCGCAGTCAAGATCAAAATGGTGACATACGATGGAAAACCGACCCGAGGCAATTTTTGACGGCCTTCCGCATAGCGATAGGTCGAACCAACTTCAACCTCGGAGAGCAAGACGCATGCTATTGCCAGCTGTTTGTCGAGCATTTGACCGGTTCGGCTCTGGATTGCCAAACTCAATCGACGGATATAACGATCTAACGCACGCCTTCGTCAAGCACTACTCAATGTACATACAAGAGGAAGTATCCAATGCAGACCTATGGGCCATTTCTCAAGGACCGAAAGAAAGCCTCCGATCATATATCACCCGTTTCAAAAGCGTGCTTGCTAAGATCTCGATCACTGGCAGCGAAGGCCTACCCGCCCTGAGAAACGGCCTATGGTACTAGTCGAGCTTCCGGGAAGAACTTATGAAGAACAGACCGAGCTCACTTGAAGACGCCCTCCACCGAGCATCAATCTGCATTGACCTCGAGGAGGAGAAAGATACTCTAGCAAAAAAGTTCGGACCCAAAAGCTCCAGTTCAAAAGAAAAAGCCGAGAAGAGTTCTGAGCAATACGAACCGCGACAACATTTCGACCAAGACTATAAGAGATCTAAAGAGGAAGATATGACAAGAAAGGGAAAGTTGTCCTACTACGTCTGCGACCACCCGCAGGACTATCGACAAGACAAGGAACGACCATACCAAGATCTTGGTCAACGTCAGGATCGGCCCCCTTCAAGCCATCCGCAAGACCGACCACCCCAGGGTTATCAAGATCAGAATCAAGGTAAGCCGTGGAATAATAAATTTGTTCAAGGTGACAAGAGCAAACTTTTCTGGGACTACCACCAGAGAGCAGGCCAAAGTTCTGCAAAATGCAGAAATCCACATGCTCTCCTTTACGCCGACTACCAAAAGGACGGTAAGAAGTTGGTACTAAATCGCAACCAACCTCCCCGAAGCAGATCAATCAGGTGACGCAGCCAAAGAACGAAGCCGAGCGCTTCAAGCTCATCCAAGAAGAAAGAAGGAAGCAAGTAACCTTGGCCGAAGAGATCGATCAGATAGACGCCAACACGGCAGCAGCAAACAAACGAGCTCGTGACAAAGAGGAGAAAGAAGAAACACCTCCACCGAGAAGACGCATCATTATGATCATGGGAGGACTGCTGATGATCAACGACTCGGTCCAATCAATCAAGGAATACGAGCGCCGAGCAGCCACTCTACAACAGTGGCAACGAAACACCAGCGACGAAATCAGAATCGGCAGCGACATCACCTTCACCGAGCAAGATGGAGAAGGAGTAGACCGACCGCACAACTATCCTCTCGTAATTACGATGCAAATAGGCGATTACGAAGTCTCCAAGATCTTGGTCGACACCGGAAGCTCGGTCGACCTAATTTTCAGAGAGACGATATAACGAATGGAACTCAGTAATTATCGCATCAAGCCGTCCGCAAAGCCGTTGACCGGTTTCTCTGGAGACTCGATCAACACGATCGGGACTATCCAACTCCCCGTCTATGTCGGCTGAATTTCCAAGTTGACAAAATTCGTGGTCGTCGACCGACCAGCAATCTACAACGTCATTCTCGGTACGCCATGGATCCATGAGATGAAATCGGTCCCGTCCACGTACCATCAGTGCGTCAAGTTTCCTACCCCGTTCGGCGTCTTCACCCTAAGAGGGGACTAACGGATCTCTCGAACATGCTTCCGCATCGAGCACAAACTACGTCACAAGTCACAAGCTTATTTAGATGTCGAGCCAAGAATATAATTGCCACCTCCCGATCGACCTCAGAAAGATGCCGTCACTCAAGTCAATATTGACAACAGCGATCCCGAGCGCTGCGTTGGGATCGGGATCGACCTCCGTGAAGATCTACGAGACAAGCTCATTGAATTCCTCAATCAAAATGCCAAGACGTTCGCCTGGACCACTAGTGATATGACCGGAGTGGACCCATCAATCGCATGCCATGAATTGCACGTCGATCCAGTCTTCAAACCGATCAAGCAAAAAAGAAGGAAGCTCGGTCCCGAGCGTGCCAAAGCTGTAAATGACGAAGTGGAAAGACTCTCAAAGGCCGGCTCAATCACCAAAGTGAAATAACCAGATTGGGTGGCAAACTCAGTAGTGGTGAAAAAGAAGAACGGCAAATGGCGAGTATACGTGGATTTCACCGACCTCAACAAAGCCTGCCCCAAAGACAGCTTCCCTCTTCCACACATCGACCGACTCGTCGAAGCAACTGTCGGCCATGACCTTCTATCATTTATGGATGCCTTCGCAGGATACAACCAAATCATGATGCATCCTAACGACCGAGAAAAGACCTCTTTTATCACCTACCATGGCACTTACTGCTACAAGGTCATGCAATTTGGACTTAAGAATGCATGAGCAACATACCAGCGCCTAGTCAACCGTATGTTCGCCGAACAACTCAGCAAAACAATGGAGGTCTATATCGACGACATGCTCGTCAAGTCCACCTCGGCTGATGACCACATCAATCATCTGGAAACATGCTTCGCGAGCCTAAACAAGTATGGAATGAAGCTAAATCTGACCAAGTGTACGTTTGCCGTCACATCGGGGGAACTTCTCGGCTATATTGTCAGGAGGAGAGGGATCGATGAAAATCCGAAGAAGATAACAACAATCCCCGAACTCCCTTCCCCGAAGAACATTCGAGGAGTTCAAAGATTAACGGGACGAGTCGCAGCTTTAAACAAGTTCATCTCGCGATCAACCGACAAATGCCTCCCGTTCTATAACCTTCTCCGAGCGAACAAGAAATTCGAATGGGACGCCAAGTGCGAGGACGCGTTTCAACAGTTAAAAACCTACCTGTCCACCCCACCGATCCTGGCTAAGCCCGAGGAGGGAGAGACGCTCTATTTATACATTTCCGTTTCCACCTCGGCGATAAGCAGCGTGCTCATTCGGGACGATTGAGGCGCCCAAAAGCACATTTTCTATACAAGCAAGATCTTTGACGATGCCGAAACACGCTACAACACGCTCGAGAAACTCGCACTAGCTGTCGTCGCCCCTATTTCCAATCGCATTCGGTGGTCGTGCTCACAAACCACCCGATCAGAACGATCTGGCACAGTCCGAGCCAATCAGGCAGAATCGCCAAGTGGGAAGTCGAACTAAGCGAGTACGATATTGAATACAGGCCTAGAACCAGCGCCAAGTCCCAGGTCCTAGCAGATTTCCATATCGAGCTGCCACCCGAGTTAACCATAGCCGAAGATCAGATTCCAAAGGAGAAATGGATATTATTCGTGGACGGCTCTTCATCAAGAAACGGTTCGGGGGTGGGAGTTAAGGTGACATCCCCGACCGGGCAAATAATCGAGCAATCCTTATGACTGGCATTTCCAGCCTCTAACAACGTGGCCGAATATGAAGCACTACTCGCAGGTCTGCGGTTAGCCGAAGTAGTAGGGGCAAAGAAAGTAAAAGTGTTTGCCGACTCCCAGCTCGTGGTGAATCAATACAACGGAGAATACGACACGAAAAAGAGTGTATGAACGCGTACCTGAAACTTGTCCTGCAGATCGTCGCACGGATCGGATCGATAACTCTTCCCCGAAGTGATAACTCTTCCGCAAACGCTTTGGCCGCTCTAGCCTCGACCTCAGACCCCGACCTCCGACGAATCATTCCAGTCGAGTGCATAGCCCGACCGAGCATTGCCCCAGACGAAGATATACTACTTATCACCGAGGAAGACGAAGGAATGGACGATGCTTACAAAAGCAACGAAGAAGTCATCAAGGTCGCCGACCCCGAACCAACCGAAACCGCCGATTGGAGAAACAAAATCAAAGAATACATCCTCAACGGGAAGGTCCCTGAGGACCGATGGGCAGCCCGCAGACTAAAAGCCCGATGCATGCAGTATGTAATGATGAAGGACGAGCTGTTTCGATGGAGCGTGTCCAAGGCTCTCCTATGGTGCATAAACAGACATGAAATTCAATGGGTCACCGAGCAAACTCACGAAGGAGCGGGCGGAAATCACACCAGTGGCCGAGCTCTGGCCGCAAAAATTAAGCGACATGGACACTTCTGGCCTACCATGATCGTTGATTGTGAAAAAATACGTATCCAGATGCGAGAAGTGCCAGAGGCACGCGCCAAGCATACATCAGCCAGCCGAGCTCCTCGCTACTGCGGCTACGCCCTACCCCTTCATGTGGTGGGTGATGGAAATCGTCGGACCCCTCCCAGCCTCGCACCAAAAGAAGTTTATCCTAATAATGACCGACTACTTCACGAAATGGGTCGAATCGGAGTCCTACTCGGAAATCCACGACCTCGACGTCCAGAAGTTCGTATGGAAATACATAATCTGTCGCCACGGCGTCCCATACGAGATCGTAACCGACAACGGATCCCAAATCATATATAATATGTTTGAAGGATTCTGCGCGAGATGGAAAATTCGTCTGAGCAAGTCCACCCTGAGGTACACACAAGGGAACGGGCAGGCCGAGGCAACCAGCAAAACAATTGTCGACGGACTCAAAAAACGAATGGATAGCAAAAAGGCCTCTAGTCCGACGAGCTCGACGGCATCCTATGGTCCCACCGAACAACACCAAGAACATCAACCGGCCAGACGCGTTTCTCCCTCTCCCACGGAATGGAAACAATGTCTCCCGCCGAAATGTGCGTCCCAATAATCCGTTTGAGCGTTTCACCCGAGCATGAAGAACTCATCAACAATATGATCGTCGACTGCCTCGATCAAGTGGAAGAGCTACGCGACCGAGCACTACTACGCCTCCAAAGGGCGACGCTTCGTCGAAAGAGATCTCGTGCTGCGGAAGGTACTCGAAAACACTCGGGAATACGGCGCAAGTAAACTCGGGGCCAACTGGGAAGGTCCCTACATCATCGCCAAGGTAGTCAAGCCAGGGGTGTATG
This sequence comes from Orychophragmus violaceus, assembly GCA_030180135.1. Classification (NCBI taxonomy): domain Eukaryota; kingdom Viridiplantae; phylum Streptophyta; class Magnoliopsida; order Brassicales; family Brassicaceae; genus Orychophragmus; species Orychophragmus violaceus. The sequence continues at coordinate 45,910,357 of CM058229.1, read as the reverse complement.
AGGTCGTCACGAAGAAAGGAGAAGCCATTCCACGCTTGTGGAATGCCAACAAACCCAAACACTACTATTACTAGACCAACCGAGCAACACGGAAGAACGATGCAGCAAACAATCCCGAGCATCGCGCTCAAAAAAAATATATATATTCGAGCATCTCGCTCCACAAACCGAGCTCGCTATACGAGTTCGAGTAATATGTAAAGTGAACTACGATCGGCTTGATCCCCTTTTCGGGGTACGTAGGAAACCTCTTACGAGGCTCAGCTATATCAATAATAAAATTGTATTAAGTACGCTTGTTTTCAGTTTTCCCAAACAAATCGACATTTTGGCCAAATGATCGATACAGCACGATCAAAGCGTCCAAGCCGGGCCGAGTTCCCGCACAAGGCTGATCGACAGGAAATAAGCCGAACCAAGTTTTCGCACAATTGTCCCGATCATACCTTAAGGGTAAGCCAAGCACTTACTCGCACCTGACCTATGGGATAACGAGCAAAGTCTCAATCCCATGCAACCAAGTAAGCCGGGCCCAGTTCCCGCACAAGGACGATTGACATAAAAAAATAAGCCGAACTCAGTTTTCGCACAGCTGTCCCGATCGAGCCTACGGGATAAGCCGAGCACCCTGCCAGCTCCTCCCTAACACTAACTTATCCCGAGCATGTCACTCGTAAATCGAGAATGCAAACCAAGTATGCAGAAATGAAAATATTAAGTACGCAGAAAGGTCCGAACAAATTCAAAACGAACAAGAGGAACGAAAAACCGAACTTATATTTTACTTCAAAATAAACGTGCCTGAAGCACGAGTCCGATTACAAAAAAAATAAGAACAACTACAAAAGGGGAGAGTTACAAAGGGGAAAAATATAAGGAGCTTCAACAGAGCGATTCCCAGTTTTACCGTCCGCTGCACTCTCAGATTGATCAGGAGCACGATCTTCATCTTCTCCGACCAGCCCTGCAGACCGAAGACCATCCGCCACTTCAGGAGTCACGGCCACTTGATTAGAGCCATGTTGATCAAGGACAAACGCTGCCGAATTTTCCTCGGGACGACCATGACTATCCGGAGGAGTCATGACGAAATCACCGTCAACCAAGTCCGTATACCGGACCTCGCTTAGCTCGCGCTTAAGCCGATCAAAATCGGACTCAGCTTTAGCAATCTTCTAGTGAGGGATGGCAAAACCATCCATGACAAGCGCCTTCAGCATGGCTGCAACAGCAGCGGCCTGATTCATCGTTATCTTCTTCTTCCTCCCGAGCTCCACCTCTTCCTTGGCCTTCTTAATCTTTGAGAGCCGAGCATGTGCCTTGTTCGACAAGCGCTCCCTTTCTTTCAGAACTTCAAGCTTGCGTGAAGCCTTGAGATGAGCGCACTCCGTCTTTAACTTGTCCTCCAGTTCGGACACCCTAGCAGTCAACTCATCCACCTTGGCCTGAACGTTGGAGCAGTCCGTCAGGAATTGCTTGTTTTCGGTGTCCAACCGAATATTCTCGGCAGAAATCTCCTCGACCCTCTTCTCCAAAGCTGACACCCTCTCCTCCTTAGCCCTAAGAGACGAGCAAAGCACCTCCATATCAGCCACTTTCTCGCGGTATTCCTCGAGCTCAGCAACGGTCCTCCGGGCCTTGGCGAGATCCCTTTTTAGCCCACTAATCTTTTGTTCGAGACCGACCCGGTCCATCTCATAACCATCAAAGAGTAGGTTATAATTGGCAAGGCCATAGAAGAAAGGAGGAAAGGAAAAAGACATAAAATCAGAACTAAATGAAATTATCACAAAAACGAAAGGGCGAACAAAGCTTTACCCGGACGATGTCATTCGCGGCTGCCTTTTTGAATTCCGGCAGGAACGTTGTGTTGACCGAGGAGAGTTGTCTCGGCGGACTATCCCTAAGCATGCGGAAAAAATCCGCACAGGCTGTCTCATCACGGATAACCGACTTCGTACCTCCATACTTGAAGGAAAAACCATAGTCGGTGACCACCGCCTCGTGCTGACCCCCCAGGAAATGAAGCCCAGCAACTCCATCTCCCTCCTGACCGACCATTTCGTTCTGAAGTCCAGCGACTCCATTTTCCCCTCGACCATCCGAACGAACAGTCTCATCAGCACCAGCGTGCTCCGAAGTCTCAACCCGAGCATCCACATCCTCGGAATGAACCAGCAACTCTCTCCCCTCCGCACCGGGACGTTCAGAAGCTTCGACCAAAGCTTCGCCCGACTGATCAGCAGCCTCTACGGTAGCATCAGCAGCTACCCTCTTCTTTTTAATCAATGGAGGTACCTCGGAGGTATCCTCGGTATCCCGATCTTGATCACTCACCCGAGCCCTTTCTAACTCGGTAGTCACCACGCCTTCCTCTTCCCGACGATCGATACGCGACCTCTTCTTCATCTTCTTCTTCTTTTTCTGACGGGATTCAGCCTCAGCCGCGTCTACCGCAATGCTCACATGACGAAACAAGTCCCGATGATATTCATTTACAAAAACCATCCCCGGGGGAATGGGCCCGACCGACAGGGAAAATGGTCGGATAGGATCTAAGTTGACAGGGGTTACCTGTTCGTTGCACACCTGCATCGATCGATGCATAGCATGTTGGGCCAGACTCTCGGCGGTTTAATGAAGTATGCCAATATTGCAGAAGATGCCCAGAAGTTTCAGATATTTACACAGAAGCCCCAAGTCGTGTTTTAGCTATTTAAGTAGGTTTTTAGCTTCAGTTTTAATTACGCTATCATAACTTAGAGCAGAGAGTTTTTAGAGCTTTTGGGGCTGATCTGATCCTGTACTACATTCGTTTTGGAGAAGTTTTCGAACCCCTTTATTATTATAATCTCTTTTATGATATCTATTAATTCATTGATTATGTTTACATTATCTATGTCTGAGTAGTTTCATAGTTAGGTTTAGGGTTTCTCATAGGGATTTCATGACTTGCTAGATATAATTAATTCAGTTAAGGATTCACATCAATAGATGTTCTTCAAACTAAATTGTGTTTAATGCTAGTTCTAACCTGATCAATTAGAATCTAGATCTTAGGTTGCTAAATACGACACGACATTGTCTTTTAGAATCTGAACTATTTATGTTGAGCAATTTAATTACTCGCAAAGGAATTTGGATTAATTAGATTGTGAACATATCAAACTTGGATTTAAAGCTGGTTTAATCTGTTAGTAATTGCAAAGGAATTTGGATTACTGCACTTAGACTTAAAGAATTCTCGCAAAGGAATTTGGTTAATTCTATATATGTGTTTTGAGTTCTAGAACTGTGTTTAATTAGATCCTGACTGATTGATTTATCTGCTTGTCTGATTTCCTGAGAACGCCCTAGACTTAGCGCCCTTAGTTTATTGCCTACAACAACAACCTTCTACTGTTTACTTTCTTGCTTGCTTTTCAATTAATCAATACAATTTGCCTTTTAATTTCTCCTAGTTTTAATCTCTTTAGTTCTAATCCTATCGTTGCCTAGAGTCCTCGTGGATTCGATCCCTAAGTACTACAATTGATATACTGTGCACTTGCAGTTAGTATAGGGTAAAACTCGAGACCTATCAAGTTTTTGGCGCCGTTGCCGGGGACTCTTAGAGTCTTCGATAGCTTCAAACTTAGGGTTTTTACTAGGATTTTTGTTTTTATTTTTGTTTACTGATTTTTTTCTCTGTTTTCTCTCTGTCGCAGGTTTCATAATCGTATAGCATCGACCGTTGCACTTCTTGTGTCCATATTGCACTGTTAGCATCGATCGTTGCTTGGCGATTACATACGGTTTATGCAGACGCGTGATACCAGAAGTAATCCGAACACTAATCTCGTAAACCTCCAACTTGAAGAACTTGCTAGACTAGAGAGGACAAACAGAAGAGTTCAAAGAGAAAGGATGGTTGTTGAACGTGTGATCATATTGCCTGATGCTCAAGGTGTCCTGAGGGACCGACACAACAATCCTTACAATGCTGCTGGAGAACCAATATATGCTGAAGGGAATGTCATCCCTGATCCTCCAGAGCAACCACAGCCACAGCAGGAGCAGAATCAAGGACAGAACCAAGGTAGACAGATGGTTGTCCATGAGAGGACTTTAGCTGACTATAACCGTCCGGATGAGTTCCATGCTAACCGGTCAGCTCTTGTACTTCCTGAATTTGAGAGGAATGATTTTGAAATCAAAACCGTCTACTACTCTCTCCTGAGGCAGAAAGCCTTCCATGGCTCTCCAAGTGAGCAGCCGATGGATCACATAGATGAGTTTGAGGGCATAGTTACTGGAATAAAGTATGATGGAGTTAACCAAGACTATCTGTTCCTCAAGCTTTTCCCCTACTCTCTGGTTGGAGATGTTGCAGCCTGGCTAAAAAAACTTCCATCTGGGACGTTTGTTACTTGGGCAGCCCTGAAGAGTGAGTTCCTGCGTCATTTCTATGATGATGCGTGCTCAGAATAGTCCAGGCAGGACATTCTCACCTTCACCCAAGGTCCTACAGAGCCTCTTAAGACAGCCTGGATGAGATTCAAGAAATACCAACGTGACTGCCCGCACCATGGATTCACTGAGGTAACACTTTTAGGCATCTTCTTTAGAGGAATAGATCTTCTGTATCAGACTGCGCTGGACAATTCTAGCAATGCCAACTTTAACACTAGGACTCCTGCTCAGGCTAAGCAGTTGATAGACAATCTGGTAAGCAGTAATAGTTGCAAGACCACTGATGAGAGAAGGAAGAAGTCCGGTGGAAAGATTGAGAATTCTGAAATAGCTGATATTAGATCTAAGTTGGACACAGTTTGAAATCTTCTGGCTGGGAAGAAAGCTTTCCACTTTGCTCAAGAGGTTGAGATGATCAATGATGAAGAAGAAGAGCAGGAATAGGATGTGAATTACATCGGAGGATCTGGTTTCCAGGGAAACAGGTTTTGTAATCAGTCTGGTAACAGGTTCAATGGAGGACAGAAGAGTGGATTTCAGAAACCTTTCCAACAAGGTAATCAGAGAACTTATGGATCTTCCTCTTACCAAGCACCTCCGGTAGCTACTACCCATGAAAGTAAGATGGAGGCTATGTTAGAACAGCTGTTGAAAGGTCAGACTAAGAATGCTGCAGACATCGACAAGAAGATAGGTATTGTCTATGAGGATCTGAACGGGAAATTTGAATACCTGAGCGCTCACATGAAGGAGCTTGATGCTAAAGTTTCAAGAACTGCTGGGTATGTTCAGAGGGAAGATGGATATCTCCCAGGACGAACTGATGTTAATCCCATGTATCAATGCAATGCAGTAACATTGAGAAGTGGTAAGGAGCTGTCTCCTGGCCAGAAAAAGCAGTTGAGTGTTGAAGAACTCGTAGAAATTGAAGAATTGGAAGATGGGATCCATGATATTCGCAATGCATTGATCGACGCTACAAAGCAACGGTCGTTGCAAAGCGAAAACGGAGAACCTGTCGTAACAAAGTCGCCCAACAACGATCGACACAACATCAGTGACGATCGACGCAAGGCGACTGCTGAGAATTCAAAACCAGAGAAGCCAAAACAGTCGAGTGAAAGGGTCTACAAACCTAAAGTGCCTTTTCCCAAAAATTCCAGGAAAGCTAGGAACGATAGACAGTATACCAAATGCAAGGAAATCATTAAAAAGGTGAAAGTCGAAGTGCCTTTGATTGACTCTATGGAGACTTCTCCTGTGATGAGGCGATGTCTTAAGGACTTGCGTGTTGGTAAGTGGTTTGATGAGGAGATTGTGATGATGATCACGGAGGTGTGTAGTGCGGTAGTTCAGGGCAGAATTCCTGAGAAGCTGAAAGATCGAGGGAGCTTTGTGTTGGATTGTGCTATCTATAGGGAGGGTTTGAAAGATCCCTATGTGATCTTGGTTCTAATGTGAATCTTATACCCTTCTCTGTAGCTAAGAGACTTGGAATGACTGATTTCTTGCCAACTAGGATCTCACTAGTCTTAGCAGACAGAACAATTAGAATCCCTGAAGGAGTACTAGAAGATGTGCCTATAATGATTGGTAAATGTGTGATACCTACTGATTTTGTGGTTCTGCAGTATGGAGAGGAACCGAAGGATCCACTGATTTTGGGCAGGCCTTTCTTAGCTATTGTTGGTGCGATGATTGACTGCCAAGGAGGAAGAATAATTCTGAATGTGGGTGATCTGAAAATGAGTTTTGACATGAACAAACTGGTGAAGAGACCAACCATCGACGGACAGACCTTCTATGTGGACACACTGGGTGATTTGGCTGCAGAGTACTTTAACAAGTCACATGCTGAAGATCCACTGGAAAGAGCCTTACTGAGCTCTATAATAGAGCTGGAACACCTGCAAGACGAGCCTGCAATCTGCTATGCAAAACTGATGGATTCTGCTGAGCAAGTGATGAAGGTATAAGTGTCTGCCACGACTTTGCATCGATCGACACAGACTAAGCATCGATCGTTGCAAGTCGACAGAGATTGGGCGGGGGAAAAAGCTCCGAAAATAGAACAGACGCGTTTCTTGTACCTAATTCAACTTATCCAGTGATTGTTAATGCTAGTTTGAACAACGCATAGCTCACTTTACTGCTAAGCAAGCTACACAAGCATCGCAAAGCTCTTCGCTATTCTCTTGATGACATTTCAGGTATCTCTCCGGAGCTGTGCATGCATCGAATACATCTTGAGGACGAGTCTAAGACATCTGTTGAGAATCAGAGAAGGCTCAATCCTAATCTACAGGAAGTGGTTAAGAAGGAGAATATGAAACTCCTAGATTCTGGATCATCTATCCTATTTCAGACAGTGATTGGGTGAGTCCAGTCCATGTGGTGCCTAAGAAAGGCGGAGTTACAGTTGTGAAGAATGAGAAGAATGAGCTGATCCCTACTAGGACTGTGACTGGACACAAGATGTGCATAGATTACAGGAAACTTAATGCTGCAACAAGGAAGGATCATTTCCCTTTACCCTTCATTGATCAGATGCTGGAGAGGTTAGCAAATCACCCCTACTATTGCTTCCTCGATGGATACTCAGGTTTCTTTCAGATTCCTATCCACCTAGAGGATCAGGGAAAGACCACCTTCACTTGTCCATATGGCACATTTTCTTACCGTAGGATGCCTTTTGGACTCTGCAATGCACCAGCTACTTTCCAGAGATGCATGATGTCCATATTCACTGATATGATTGAGGACTTTATGGAGGTATTTATGGATGACTTCTCAGTCTATGGATCATCTTATAATGAGTGCTTAGATAATTTGTGCAATGTACTGACTAGATGCGAAGAAAAGCACTTGGTTCTTAACTGGGAAAAGTTCCATTTCATGGTCAGAGATGGCATTGTACTTGGACATAAAGTGTCTGAAGCAGGGATTGAAGTAGACCGCGCTAAGATTGAGGTAATGACCAACCTTCAGGCACCTGATTCTGTAAAGTCTATAAGAAGCTTTCTTGGACATACTGGTTTCTATAGACGGTTCATCAAGGACTTCAGTAAGATTGCTAGGCCACTAACTGCTTTGCTGTGTAAGGATACCAAATATGAATTCAATGCAGATTGTCAGACTGCATTTGAGAAGATTAAGCAGGCTTTAGTGAGCGCTCCAATAGTTCAGCCACCGGATTGGGATCTACCTTTTGAGGTTATGTGTGATGTGAGTGACTATGCTGTAGGAGCTGTTCTGGGGCAGAAGAAGGATAGAAAGCTTCATGCTATCTATTATGCTAGTAGGACACTAGATGATGCGCAGAGAAACTACGCCACCACAGAAAAGGAGATGTTGGCTGTTGTCTTTGCATTTGAGAAGTTACGCCCCTATCTTATTGGCTCCAAGGTGATTGTACACACTGATCATTCAGCCCTGAAGTATCTGATGCAGAAGAAGGATGCTAAGCCAAGATTGTTAAGATGGATTCTGCTGCTTCAGGAGTTTGACATTGAAGTGAGGGACAAAAAGGGGGTTGAGAATGGAGTCGCTGATCATCTTTCAAGGATGCTGGTTGAGGAAGATGTGCCCATTAATGATTACTTGCCCGAGGAAAACGTAAATATGGTCGGGACAGTGTTTCAGGCGGATTTGGGCAAAAATCTGCAGAACTGTCGGATAAATCTCACTGCGTCGATCGATGCCACATTTGTGACGATCGATGCAGGTGTCGAGGATGCGAAGATCGATGCCACCTTATGCGACGATCGTTGCAATGCGGAAACAGAACCAGAACCTTTCACGATACAAATTGGAGACTATGTCTTCGAGGCAGGTGCTGTCGCGACCACTGCTCGACCCTGGTACGCGGATATAGCTAATTACATGGCCGCAGAAACTGAACCAGATGATTTGAAGGGGTATGCAAAGAAGAAGTTCTTCAGGGAGCTCAGACGATACTACTGGGATGAGCCTTATCTCTACAAACACTGTTCAGATGGCCTTTACAGGAGATGCATTGCTGAATCAGAGGTTCCAGACATCCTATTCCACTATCATGGATCTGATTATGCTGGACATTTTGCTACTTTCAAGACTGTGTCTAAGGTTCTGCAAGCCGGTTTCTGGTGGCCTACGATGTTTAATGACACACACTCTTTTGTCTCTCAATGTGATGTCTGTCAAAGGAGAGGGAAAATCGGTAAAAGGCATGAGATGCCTCAGAATTTCATTCTTGAGGTTGAGGTTTTTGATTGCTGGGGCATAGACTTTATGGGTCCTTTTCCCTCATCCTAAGGGAATAAGTTTATCTTAGTTTTTGTGGACTATGTATCTAAGTGGGTAGAAGCAATAGCTAGTCCAACCAATGATTCTTCGGTGGTCATTAAGCTGTTTAAGACCATCATATTCCCTAGATTTGGAGTACCTCGGATTGTGATTAGTGATGGAGGATCCCACTTTATCAACAAGGTCTTCGAGAAGCTCCTAAGAAAGCAAGGAGTTCATCACTGAGTTGCTACACCTTATCACCCTCAGACTAGTGGACAAGTCGAGGTCTCTAATAGACAGATCAAGGAGATCTTAGAAAAGACAGTTGGGAAGACAAGAAAGGATTGGGCAGCAAAGCTAGATGATGCATTATGGGCTTACCGGACTGCATTTAAGACACCTCTTGGGACCACTCTATTCCATCTTCTGTATGGAAAAGCATTTCATCTGCCGGTGGAGCTTGAGAACAAAGCAGCATGGGCTGTAAAACAGATGAACTTTGATCTTAAGTCTGTTGCAGAGAGGAGATTGGTGCAGCTTAATGAGTTAGATGAGATTAGACATTTTGCCTATGAGAACTCAAAGTTGTACAAAGAGAGGACTACGGCCTATCATGACAAAAAGATTGTCTCCAAACAGTTTGCACCGAATGATCATGTACTTTTGTATAACTCACGTTTGCATTTGTTTCCAGGAAAGCTGAAATCAAGGTGGTCTGGCCCTTTCAAGATTAAAGAGGTGCGTCCCTACGGAGCTATTGTTCTGATCAGTAAGGAAGGTAATGAATTCACTGTGAATGGACAGAGGGTGAAACACTATTGGGCTAAAGCCGAGATTCCAGTAGGTCAGATTCTGCCTCTGGATGATGCACCCTCTGCCTAGATCAGCTGAAACGTCAAGCTATTGACGTTAAAAGAGCGCTGAGTGGGAGGCAACCCACTGTTTCATTTTTGCAAGTTGATTTTTGGTGTTTTTGTAGGATTTTACGTTTTGGTTTTTGTTTTGGTGAGTTTTTGTCTCCAGGTCTCGGCCAAATCGCAGTGCGTCGATCGACACAACACGAAAGAAATCGCATTGCAGCGATCGTTGCGGTCCTGAGCAACGATCGACACACGACAAAAAATCGCCTAGCAACGGTCGATGCATTTATGAAACGATCGATGTATGTACGACAGAGGTAAAAATCAGACAGAACTCAACACATCCATTAACATTTTTTTTTTTTTTTTTTGCCAACCCTTAGCTTGACACTACTGGGGACAGTGTGTTTTAAGTGTGGGGGAGGTGCTACTGACTTTATCTTTCTGTTTTCTTAGAGTCAGTCCAGTTTTTCAAAAAATTTGTTTTATTGAGTCAAAACAAGTTTAAGTAGGAAACAATGAATTTTGGAGAAGTTAACAATATCTTGCAGGAACTTAAGTAACCATTGGGATGCAGTTGCAGGATCTATCTATGACTATTAGAAAACCCAGACACAGATCAACCTACTGAGGACACCCACATCACTTCAGGTATCAGAGGATCCTTTTACTGACTTCACTTTAATACTGACTTAATTTTCTCACCTAAGGGCTTGGTATACCTTATGTCGGATTCCCTTGTTAGTTCTGACACAGCCTGTAAACCTGTCCTATTTGGTTCCCTTCTCCCCTTCCATAAAATAAAAAAAAAAGATAATAAACTGAGGATAAGTTAGTAACTCCGAAGTGGTCTCTGGGAGTGGCAGCTACAACTATCATATCCTGTGCATCCATGGAATGTGTCCAAAGTACACCCCTTAACGGGAAGAGCACTGATAAAAAAAATAAAATGATACCCAATGGGGAAAAATCAGAATGCTAAGGAAGGGAAAAGAGAAGAAAGGGACCAAAGAAAGATAGTATGGTGGTCTAGAGCTGGCAAGGTAAGAGTCCATGTGCCTTTGATCGATACTTCTTAGGTGAGACCGCACTTAAATACTTGCAGAAGTCAGTAGGGAGAATTTGAATGCGTGAATGTGATTGTGGAGTTTACTTAGGACAGTTGCTAAGTGTGGGGGAAGTGTATGTTGGTCTTGATGTATTGCAGGTGATTCTTTCAGTGGTTTACTAAGGGGAATCTGAGTGTTGTTGCTTCTAGGACAAAAAGAGTTTATGAAAGTTTTCAAACCTCTTCATCATGTTTTAGTTATCTGTTTTGCTTGAGGGCAAGCAAAGGCGAAGTGTGGGGGAGTTGATATATCATGGTTTTTACCGGTTTTATGCCATGATATAAGTCTGTTTTAGTGTCTTTTGGTGTTCTTTTAGAGTCCTTTGCAGGTTTTATTAGGTACATGTACGTTTGGAGCAAAAGTGGAGATTATGGAGCTAATTGGAGCACTTTGGAGATTTGACCCGAGAGGTTGTGTTCACTGTCCAGATTTGACGACTGCGTCGATCGTTGCACACCTGCATCGATCGATGCATAGCATGTTGGGCCAGACTCTCGGCGGTTTAATGAAGTATGCCAATATTGCAGAAGATGCCCAGAAGTTTCAGATATTTACACAGAAGCCCCAAGTCGTGTTTTAGCTATTTAAGTAGGTTCTTAGCTTCAGTTTTAATTACGCTATCATAACTTAGAGCAGAGAGTTTTTAGAGCTTTTGGGGCTGATCTGATCCTGTACTACATTCGTTTTGGAGAAGTTTTCGAACCCCTTTATTATTATAATCTCTTTTATGATATCTATTAATTCATTGATTATGTTTACATTATCTATGTCTGAGTAGTTTCATAGTTAGGTTTAGGGTTTCTCATAGGGATTTCATGACTTGCTAGATATAATTAATTCAGTTAAGGATTCACATCAATAGATGTTCTTCAAACTAAATTGTGTTTAATGCTAGTTCTAACCTGATCAATTAGAATCTAGATCTTAGGTTGCTAAATACGACACGACAATGTCTTTTAGAATCTGAACTATTTATGTTGAGCAATTTAATTACTCGCAAAGGAATTTGGATTAATTAGATTGTGAACATATCAAACTTGGATTTAAAGCTGGTTTAATCTGTTAGTAATTGCAAAGGAATTTGGATTACTGCACTTAGACTTAGAGAATTCTCGCAAAGGAATTTGGTTAATTCTATATATGTGTTTTGAGTTCTAGAACTGTGTTTAATTAGATCCTGACTGATTGATTTATCTGCTTGTCTGATTTCCTGAGAACGCCCTAGACTTAGCGCCCTTAGTTTATTGCCTACAACAACAACCTGCTACTGTTTACTTTCTTGCTTGCTTTTCAATTAATCAATACAATTTGCCTTTTAATTTATCCTAGTTTTAATCTCTTTAGTTCTAATCCTATCGTTGCCTAGAGTCCTCGTGGATTCGATCCCTAAGTACTACAATTGATATATTGTGCACTTGCAGTTAGTATAGGGTAAAACTCGAGACCTATCATCGATCGACACAAAAGGTGTGTCGATCAACACAGGTCGCGAACGAACAAAATGAAAGGGCCAGAGACTTATTGGGCTTTATACATAAGGATGTGTATGGCCCGATGAGCACAAGTGCTAGAGGAAACTTTCAGTACTTCATTACCTTTACTAATATTTTCAGTAGGTACAGTTATGTCTATTTAATGATACATAAATCGGAATCGTTTGAAAAGTTCAAAGAGTTCCAGAATGAAGTACAGAAACAACTTGGCAAAAGTATTAAAGATCTACGATAAGATCGTGGAGGTGGATACTTAAGCTAAGAATTCAGTGATCATACAAGAGATTGTGGAATTGTTTCACAACTCACTCCTCCTGAATCAGACTTTATTAGATATGGTTCGATCAATGATGAGTCACTTAGATCTTCCATTATCCTTCTGTGGATACGCTCTAGAAACGTCTGCGTTTACACTAAATAGGGTTCTATCAAAATCAGTTACAAAGACACCACATGAGATGCGGACTGGAAATGTTCATAATTTGTCTTTCATGAAGATTTGGGGTTGTGAGGCTTATATAAAACGTTTAAATCTCTGATAAGCTCGCACCCAAATCCGATGAATGCTACTTCATTGGTTATCCTGAGGAGACCAAGGCATGTTACTTTTACAACCGGTCCGAGAACAAAATGTTTATTGCTCGGAACTGTGTTTTTCTTGAGAAAGACTTTCTTTCCAGGAAGAACAGTGGGAGTAAAGTACAACTCGAAAAAATTCGAAAATCACAGGAGACTGCTAAACCTGATGAGGAAGAACGTCAATTGGATCTACAAAGAGTTGTAGAACCTACACTTGTGGTGCCTAAAAGTTTGCAAAGGATCTGGTGAATGTATATTCGATAATCATTCAAATGGCGAGTTTCTGAGGAAGTGTCGATCGACACAAAGGTGTATCGATCGACACAGATCGTTATGACTTAATCAACTACGGTTTAAACCATGGTTAATTAGGTCGTGGTAAAAGTCTATATATATGAGATATGTGCATGACTTTTACACAAACCTGAAGCTCGCAGATCCGAAAGGATCCGTCACGAACCCGATAAATGTGAATTTCTCGTGACCAATTGCCATGATCTGTTGATCATTGAAAGTGACGGGCCTGCGAATTTTAAAGAAGCAATAATGGGCCCTGACTCCAAAAATGGCTGAAAGCCGCTGAATCCGAAAATGGGATCCATGTCACGGAACCAAGTATAACTTGGGTTGATTTACCAGATGGTGTAAAAACCATTGAGAGTAAATGGATTTTCAAGAAGAAAAGTTGACGTGGATGGTAATATTCAGATATACATAGATAGGTTGGTGGCAAGAGGTTTCAAGTAAATTCATGGTATTGACTATGATGAAACCTATTCCCCAGTCACTATGCTTAAGTCCATTCGGATTCTCCTAGCAACCGCCGCTCATTATGATTATGAGGACATGCAGATGGATGTGAAAACAGTTTTCCTTAATGGAATTCTGGAAGAGGATGTGTACATGACACAACTTGAAGTTTTTCCATTTATCCTAATGCTGCTAGGAAGGTATGCAAGCTTCATCGATCCATTTATGGATTGAAGCAAGCATCTCGGAGTTGGAATCTTCGTTTTGATGAAGCAGTCAAAAGGTTTGACTTCATCAGGAAGGAAGAGGAACCGTGTGTTTACAAGATGACTAGTGGGAGCGTAGTTGCATTTCTAGCATTGTATGTTGATAACATACTGCTTCTCGGAAATGAAGTTCCATTGTTTTCAGTCTGTTATGACTTGACTCGAAAGTTGTTTTTCGATGAAAAGCATGGGAGAAGCCGTGTACATTCTTGAAATAAGAATCTATAGAGATAGATTGGACAAGCTAATTGGATTGTGTCAAGATGCTTATATTGATAAGGTCTTACACAGGTCCAGTACGCATGATTCTAAGAAGGGCTTTATACCAATGTCTCATGGCATTACTCTTAGCAAGACGCAGTGTCCTTCGTGACATGCTGAGCGAGAGTGCATGAGAATCAGACTAATGCTATAGGCACTAAAATTCCTAAGATGTGATCTTGGTTTTAGTAGGAGTTGTTTTAGTTATGATATGATGTTCATGTAAACATAATTTGATTATGTTAATGAAATCTGATTTCAGTATTATTTAATCATGTTATTAATAATAGTCCCAAAGCAATTTATGACATTTTATAGGTCATCAAGTATGTGACTTGATCATGGAACCCTATAGATAATAAATGACATAAATTACGTAGGTCCCTGGTCAAGGTTGTTAAAGTGGGACACTAACAACCGTGTGAGACTAGTATGTGAGGTGACTGATGACTAAGTTTCATGGAGTCATTAATAAGAGTATTAAAGTCAATCACATAGATATGTGTTGGAGAACACAGGATCGTACATGACCCGCTAATGAGAACTCTACAGGATAGTTATATAAGTGTCATGAGAGTTTTCATTATGACTATAGAGTATAGTCCTTAGACCTGAGTTCGCCATGTTTTCTTACATGTGAATTGGTCCGCTTTAACTTTGTCAAACGTCAGTCGTAACTGGTGATTATAAAGGCATTTATTGGGCGTATCATGAAGTGTGTGAAGGAACAGGGATGGAACAAGATGGGATTTGTCCCTCCTATATAACAGGAGATAAATATCTCAGGGCCCATCGAAGATTTGATACTGAGAAATGTGTGGCCACACTCAAACGAGGTTATTGTCAGTCGTTTGTCTTGTCAGTATAAATCGGAGTTCGATGAACATGATTTTAGCTTAATTAGGATGACACAGATCTTACCTTATGCCAGATCGAGGTATAGAGACGAAGGGATTATGGGAATAGATGATTTTAGTACAAGTGGGAGATTGTTGGGAATGTCCTGAAATCATACTTGTAATCACTCTAGAGATAGTTGTGTTGTCGAGATTAGACATTCATACAAAACTAGATGGTCATAATGTTTTGCTAGAAACCACTTGTGATATGTGAGTTGTGAACTCATTACTAGTATTATATGATCCTACAGGGTCACACAGCTAAGCAAACTGGATATACTTCATGTGGGAATGATCATTAATGTAATGATCAATAAATGTGTATTTGATACACATTTATATACGTGTTTTGAGAGTGTGTCGACCGACGCTAATAGTAGTGTCGATCGACACAAGAGTTGATCGGTTAATAACTTAATTAGGTTTTACTCATGCTTATATATATGATATATGAGACACGAGTTCAGTAAGCCGTCAGTCGTGACAAAGAACCTAAAACTCAGAAACAAACACGTGAATCCTAAAGAGATCTGATCTCCCGGCACTAGCATCCCAGCGGATTCCAGTTTGTGTGCGTGTGGATACCAGTAGAGGCGCAGCACTTGAGGCGCTATAGATCTCGGATCCCTGTTCATCTTCCGCTGCAAATCATCCAGGTATATTCGAGATCTGATAATGTAGATTCAACTCTAAGCATGAATCCTAGATCCTAGGCTTGGAATTTATACTTAGGGTTGGCTAATCGGATTAGGAACTGCTAGAAATTCCATCAAAAGCAAATTCTAGAGAGAAGGGAGAGCGAAGTACCTGCAGAAAGAGAGAAATGAAAATAAGAAGAAGCGGAGCGAAGTATTTATAAGCGAAGCAGGGGATTTTTCGAGGAGAGTGCCATCATTACGTCTACGCACCTCTTCAGTTTCCAGCGGTCATAGGTGTCATCATTACACCAACGCGACTCTTCAGCATCAAGCAGTTTCCCAAGAACCAGTTGAGATTCCCGAGGAAGAAGCAACGAAACGAGCAGACAATAACGAGCCGACCAGGTTCACACCGAATAGATACTGACCCAACAAATCCGCCGACTTCAACAACATGAAGACCGACGAACTGGGGGCGGGGGGGTTACTGTTATATATGGGTTTAGCACCCCATCCACTTAGCAGGGCCCAATCCTGTTCTCTGTACAAAGGTCGGCTCAACAGAAACAAACTCGGTCCAATGAATAGGAAGCCCGAACAAAAACATCCGAACAGAGCCCTTCATCGGCGGCTTGGCTCGGCTCGGCCCACAACAACGAGTCGGCTCGGCTCCACTAACAGACAAAGAAGTGGTCGGCGCAACTCATCTCGTCATCACGTACGGCCCATCCGCACGAGCTCAACAAGAGGTCAACGGATTGTAAAAAGTACGACCTTATTTTATTATAAATAAGAGTCGTCACTATACATTAATGTAACTTTTTGGGGATTTGTGAACTTCTCACTACTTTCTCTCTCTAGAATTAATATTTCCCGAATTGTAAACCTGAGCTCGTCTTCCGACCAGCTCGGGCTCTCTTTCTCTAAATACAACACGCTCGTTACCGAGCAACTCACTCTCTTTACATACATATAGCCGAACATCTCTTTCTCCTTCCTGATTCATTATCGAACCTAGTCATTTCTTTCTTAAGGATACACTTTGAACCTCGGACCCGAGCACGTCAACTCTCCCGAACATGACGCGCATTTAAACTTGTGACAAGCTCAGTTATCACATACACTACAAATTGGATCAACTCAATCATCAACTACAGTAAACACGGAGGGAAAATTTTGTATGCAGCACATATCTCATTCCTCCTCTTGAGAAGCTCATCGATCTGCAAACCAGCAAACGCAACAAATCTCAGTTACTTGTTCTTAACATAATCACTAAAATAGAAGAGAAAGGGTGATTTGTCCCGCTATTATTTTAATGGGGACAAGGACGATTAAACATCAAACACGCAGACAAAAGGATATCGAAAAGTGGCATACCTGCAGCCTCAGTTGCATGACTACTGGGTGCTACCCTTATATCAATCTGAAAAAGAAAAGAATAGTTCCAAAGGATTGAGGCACATAGAACATTCAACATTGTCTGTGCAGTTTGAAGGCATCGTAATAACATATAGTAGTCATGAGAACATTCAACATTGCTCACGATAAAGAATTGAGGCACATAGAACATTCAACATTGCTCACGATATATTCTCTCAGCAATCATCAGAACAATAGCTTAGAAATGAAGTTAAAAAAGGGTTCTTTGCCTCACATATCACAAGGACTCCATGTCAAGGAGAATATGTGTTGGTGAACTATTATTTGCAACACTTAATGAACATGATTTCTCGACACATGTTCTTACTTCAGTTATGTTCAAACTACTCTATGTAATGCATAGGTCTCAGAAGAACATCCTTAAATGGCTCAAAACACGCAGGAAAATAGAATTGAGAACAAGAGAATCTAAGTAAATAAAAAAAATCGAAATATTTGTACCTTATATCGAGGAGGAAGGCTTCGCATAAGTTTCACGCGGACACAAATAGCTTAGCTTAGACAAAGAGAGAGTACATAAATTAGAAATTTTCAAGAGGACTAAATATTTTAAAAAAAGGCATAAACCCTAATCTAATCTTCGTCTCTTAAGAGATCTATAGAGAAGAAGAACACTAATAAGACAAATTAAGGAGTACCCAATGTGGTGTGGATGATATCTGCCACAACCTGTAAAATTGAACCCAGAACCATGGTGAGGGGATTCACCTCATATACCATTATGGCTAGAAAAAAAAATTCTGCCTACCCCATAGTAATCTCTATACCCCTCCTCTTTAATGAAATGTGCATAGTCGATTTTTCCCCCGATTTTGCCCTTCCCAATTTGGTTTAATTGAAAAATTGGTTTAAGAAATTTCATAGGTTTAAGAAATTTAAAAAGAAAAAGCGGTCGAAATAGGGGACGGAAACGAAATCGGGTGCAGTCGGGGACGAAAACGAAATCGGGATTCCGGATTTTCTCTTGCTCAATCATCAGCGCCGTCGCGTCTCCGGCCACCATTTGTTGCCTCCGGCGTGACTCCGTCAACCCACTGAGGTTTTTGCTTCTCCATCGATCTGCATTCAGCTCCATTTGAATCGGATTGAGATTGGGATTAGGTTTTGGTAGATTTAGTTGATGAGTTGAAACATTGTTGTTTGGCCATTGATTTTTGGTCGATTGGGACTACAAACTGAGTAGAAATTCATTCGAGAGGTAGAATCGTTATGTATTGTAAGCATATTGGAACCCAAAATTGATTCAAATTTGTGTTCTTGTTGTAGGAGAACTATAGACAACTAGTGTAACTAATGAATGTGGTATAACCAGTAAAACTGGTATTGTTGAGAATCGTTATGTATAACTAGTATAACTGGTGCAACTAGTGTAACTAGTAAAACTGGAATTTCAAATAATCGTTATGTATAACTGGGAACAACTAAAGTATACCCGAGAACAAACTATGTACGACTATAAGTATATATTGAGTTTTTTGCTATTGTTTTGGCAGGATAGAATGAGCAACAGAGTATGCATCCATTATAAATGTCAGGGGCGCATGTATAGCCTAGTGTTGAAAGAGGAGACAACTTTGGAGATGGTGGAAGCTAGGCTATATAAGAAGCATGTGTTAAATGAAAGTAAGGTTAAATTGGAATTGAGTTACATTCCTATGGTGGTTGGATGTGAAGAACATTTGACTATTCCTGATGATGAATATCTTTGTGGTTATCTAATGACCGTTGATAAAGAGAACCATAGAAGTCTTTTGTATGTGGAAGTCGTGACTAGACCGGAGCTGTCCTCGCAACAGCCGAGAGTGGGGAAAATCTCTTATGGTATGAACTATGAGCATGATGAAATCGGAGAAATAGGACCTAATGCCGTGACGTTTTTTGTTGAAAACGGACAAGTAGGTCAAGAAGAGCAGGTGAGAGAGGATGATGATGATAAATTGGAGGATAACGGTATGGATACATCGGGTATGCGTGATGAATATTGTGAGGTACCACCCGTTGTTGAAGCTAGTCAGTTTGTAGCGCCATGGGAAGAGGGTTTTGGTGTGAGTGTGCATAGAGAATTCTGAGATAATAAGGCGGTTATAGAGTTGGTCGAGAGATTGTCATTTAGAAACTATTTTGATTAGGTTATAAAACATCATGATAGAACGCGGTGGGTGGTTAAATGTTCTATATAGAGATGTAATTGGGGTCTAAGAGCAGCAAGGATTGATAACACGGATATGTTCTCGATTAGAACGTACACGAAGATGCACACATGCAACCGTGCCGATCAGAGTACAAAGGGCTGATAATATGAGAGTTTCATCACAGCTAGTAGCAACGTTTTTGAATGAGGAATATCTCGGGAAACTTGAAACTCAAAAGCCTAAAATCATCATGGATCTGATTAAGCAAAAATATGGTGTAGAAATATCATACTCGACGGCGTTAAGAGGGAAAAATCAAGAAGTTTGTGATTTGCGTGGTAGTCCGGAAGATAGCTACAAGATGTTGTACCGGTATCTGTATGTGTTAAAAGAGGTCAATCCTGGAACGACAACTAGTGTGGAACTGGATGTGGAAAAAAATCAAGCATCTATTTATAGATTTGGGAGCTAGCATTGAAGGGTTTGCATGAATGAGGAAAGTGATAATAGTGGATGCAACTTTCCTCAAGAACGGATATGGTGGTGTACTAGTTTTTGTCATTGCTCAGGATCCTAATCGTCACATTTATCCCATAGCGTTCGGTGTACTCGACGATGAGAACATAGCTAGTTGGACATGGTTTTTCGAGATGTTGAAAAGCGTTGTAGGCGACTCGTCCGAATTGTATTTGTGAGTGATAGAAATGTAAGCCTCATTAACGCAATAGCAAATGTGTTTCCACAAGCTCATTGTGGGTATTGTTTATGGCATTTGGCCCAAAACGTGAAAGGAAATGCTTCTAATGCAAACAAATCCGTAGTCGCTCACAGGTTCCAAGAGTGTGGTTGGGCTCACACAGAAGCTGAGTTCTACACACTACAAGAAATGTGGGTATTAATAGCATCGGAAGATAGCGTATATTACAGTTCTGCTATTGTATACGAACACGGGTGTTTTTTCATAGCGTTTGTTATTAAAAATTCTATATTTGTTAACGCGGGAAAATAAAATTTTTAGCCACGTAAATTTGCTATGTGTCGGCACCTTACCATTGCAGATCCAAAACTTAACGCTATCTTACATCTAAAATATCAAGTTAAAAAAAAAAGACTTTGATTAGTCTCTTATGGCTTCTCCTAACATCGTATAAAATATTCAAAAGGAGGGTTACAATTTTTCTTATTTTCTCTTCATCTAATATGTTTTCTTCCTTGATTGATACCAACCAGTAATCCTAACCCTTAATCTATTTGGTCATTAACTAAAAAAGTTGAACCTAGCAGAAGAATTTGTTCTTTGCTACAACGAAAGATCGATCCCTCCTTGCGTACAAGAAAAGTCTCATTGGTAGGGAGATAGAGAGGCAGAGGGAAGGAAGGATTACAGGTGTAGAGAGAGATGAGAGAGACCTCGACAAGTGGTATTTCATGGCGGATTCTGGTATTCTTCGCTTCAATTGGTTTGCACTTCGTCTTAGGTTCGTCTTCTCCGGATCTATCTAATTTTGTTTTCCAAGACCTCAGATTGTCAATTTTCCTTGTCAGTTTTCTTTAGAATCATCGGATTTAATTGTAACATCCCGGTTTGTGGTATACATGGAGAGGCTTAAATGAATTCATTTGGCTACTTATGTCACCAAGTGCACTTACCTTTTCCGGTCACTTGCCTGAAAGAACTCCATAGTTAAGCGTGCTTGGGCTGGAGTAGTCCCAGGATGGGTGACCTTCCGGGAAGTGACTCGTGGTAGCATGTGTGTGAGGACAAAACACATGGGAAAAAGTCAGGGGGTGATTATAGGGTCAGTAAATTAGTCGGTGGGCCTCCGAAAAATAACGCACCGACCGTCGGACAGGGGTGGGGCCCACGAGCCCGGAAGAGGGATGGGTGACTCACCGGTAGGGGCGGACGGGGCGTTACAAAGTGGTATCAGAACCGAATCTGAGGACGCGTGTGGAGTCAGTAAGGACTCACACCGTCAAGGATAACGATCCTGGTGCGAAACGAGGGCGTTGCGCTCTGTGAGAGTGGGTGAATTGTAACATCCCGGTTTGTGGTATACGTGGAGAGGCTTAAATGAATTGATTTGGCTACTTATGTCACCAAGTGCACTTACCTTTTCCGGTCACTTTCCTGAAAGAACTCCAGAGTTAAGCGTGCTTGGGCTGGAGTAGTCCCAGGATGGGTGACCTTCCCGGAAGTGACTCGTGGTAGCATGTGTGTGAGGACAAAACACATGGGAAAAGGTCAGGGGGTGATTACAGGGTCAGTAAATTAGTCGGTGGGCCTCCGAAAAATAATGCACCGACCGTCGGACAGGGGTGGGGCCCACGAGCCCGGAAGAGGGATGGGTGACTCACCGGTAGGGGCGGACGGGGCGTTACATTAATATTCGGTTTCGAATTTTAGTTTCTCAATTGGCGAGATTTAGCTGAACTTGATTCTTTAGAGATTTCATATGTTTAATCTCTATTCATAAGGTTAGGTCTTGGTCTTCCGCGATCAGGATTGAGACATTTAGATGGGCACACGATTAGTAGATCTCCGGTAGCTAAGAACCATCGCCACACATATACTAGTGAATTTTTCTTAACTTGTTAGATGACTCTTAAGGGTAACACTTTATAGTCCTTCTCGAGTCCTTAGTTAATCCGTTTTATATTGCAATAGCTCTGAGTAGCTTTTAGATTTATCTTTCCTTTGTTTCCAATGGTTTTAGATCAAAATGGGTTAGCTTGATTCAATACTTTGTAATGTTTCAGGTTCATATGTGCAATAAGCTAGCTAGGCGGCATGACGTGTAGGTTTAGCCGAACCAAGCAATGCACCATGTGTGTTTCAGCTTAGAAAGGATTTCACCAGCAATGCCGAATCTGCTATTGCTTCTCTAAGAGGATTGTCAGCTACTAAATCCTCTGGTCAAGCGGATCTCACTCTTCTGTTCCGTACAGAGGCTCAGGAAGCCAAAATTTCCAGAGCACAAAACCGAATCTTAAGGGTGGTAATTTCATTTTGTACAAAACAATCTCCTCTAGCCAACATCCTGAAAGAGAAAAACGATGCTATTTTACTGATTTTGTTAATGTCGCTCGTCAGATTCTCATACACATGCTTCTTCCGTGTTTTGGTTATAGATTATGCTAAAGGTTGACAAGTCCAAAGAGGACAAAGCTGCAGAGAGCAAGAGAAATGAATTTCTGAAGTTCTTGCTTCCTTTTTCTCTTTGCATATGGTTTTATAATAATAGGTGTTTGCAGGTACAAAAACGATCATGAGATCTTGGCAATGACGAATTTGATATCAGCATATCATGGAAAGGCTCTTCTTAGATAATTCTCCACTAGTTTTTGTAAACTTGAATTGCTTATTTAAATTATATTTATTATAATGTCATGTTGTTAATATTTTTCTCTTTTAAAATTAATATAGCACAAAAAAATTGTGAACTATACTACAAATTTGATTAAAAAAGGATACAATATTAAATACCAAATTAAACAAACAATATTTTTATAAAAATAAAAATTAGTAACATTTGATTTAGTGTTTAGGATATGTGAGGATTGGGGTTGGGTATTAGAGGGTTTATAATTTTCAAATTAAGTATAAAATATAAAAATAATTTAAACATTTGATTTAGGGTTTATGATATTTGAGGGTTTGGAAGGTAAAGGTTTATGATTCATACCTGTAATATATTTTTAGTTTTAGTTTAGGGTATATATAGGGTTTAAGTTATATTTTTTGTATTTATCTAATCACTTAATTTAAACATTTACCTCAAATCTTAACCACAAACCTAATTATATTTATATTTAAAACTATAAGTTTGCACTCCTAAATACAAAAAAAAAACTTAATTTATAAACCCTTAAATTTATTATTCTAAATCAATCAGTACTATATGATTAGGCAATTATCCAATCTTTAAAACTAGTAAATCATATCTTACGAGCTAGTAACACTAGATAAACAGAAACCAGAAAAAGTACAATCATGAAGAACATTCGGCACAACTATGGCCCTTTTGGATGGAAAAATAAAATAATTTTGGCGCCCAACCAATAGTGATATCTCCAAATTTTAGATACCCTCTCCTTTTCCCCTTTTTCCTTCTTTCTCACTATCTCTCTCCTCCATCTCTATTTATTTCCTCTCTTTCACTCTCAATGGACCCCTAAATCTATTTCCCTTTAGTTTCTCGATCTCTCTCGACCACACCTTAGTATGGAGAGTTTTGGGCTAGATCCCTATGACGACGAAAAGAGGCACAACAAGAAGATGAAGCGGTTGAAGGCTCATCAGGAGGTTTTGGATGCAATTAGCGCAGCCGAGTACAGAGTCCCCAATAAATGTCCATGTAGTGGAAGAATCGTCCATGTGGTCAGCAAAACTCCAAAGTATCAGAGGGACTTCGATACTTTACCAGGTAGTAAGTACTTTGCCTGCCACCAATTCAAGATAAAGTTTCATCAAGGTCTAAACGGTTTATGTTTATGCTCGTATAACTGATAAAACTAGGTAACACTGTTTTATGTTTCTAATCGTATAACTAGTAAAACTAGGTAACATTGTTTTATGTTTCTGCTCGTATAACTGGTAAAACTAGGTAACTCAGTGATTTATATGTAGGATGATAGACTCCACTTTTGGAAACCATGGGTTTGTGGTGTCGAAGAGAAGATTGGCAAGCTAATGAGCAGGATTGATGACCAGCGCAAGACGATTGAGGACATGCAAGTTGAGATTAAATGCAATGCCGATGAGATTGCCAAGCTCAAGGGTTTGGTGGCTGTTGTGAGAGGGGCCTTCGGATTGTAACGATTTGGTGGCTGGTTGCACTTGTCTCACTTTTTTTCTTTTGTAATGCTTAGCTAAATGAACTACATTTGCTAAAATTATATATGTTTGCTATATCTCCTGTGTTATGAGTTCAAATTCAAAGAAATTAACTTTTGTTATAGTTGCTTATTTAAAATTCAAAGTCAAAGTTGCACCTTATATCAAAAGACCCAAGGGAACAACAAAAGTTCAACAAACTAACATAAGTTATGTCCAAATTCAACAAAAGGTCAACATAACCGAAATCTAAATCCATTCCAAATACTACCACAAAAGTCCAAAAAACCAACATCTATTCTCCATTCACTTTCTCCTCGCTTTCTCCTTCTCCAAAAATGCTTCCACCACAGCCAATCTTGCATCAAATTCACGAACAATCTTCAAGATCTCGGCCATTTCGGTTGGATGTGGAGCATCAACTTGTGGTGGTGGAGCATCAACTTCTTCCTTCTCCTTTTTTGCTCGTGCAGCAACATCTTGTTCGAACATGTCTTCAAACAAGACCGTGGTCACCACGAAGAAGACGCTTGGTCCAACCATCAACCACGAGATCATCTTCATCATGACCATCGTCTACTTCGAAGATTTGAGCCAAAAGATCTTTTTCTTCTTTCTTACTGATTAACATGATGCTATCAGTGTCCTGGCAAGGAATAAAATAAAAGTTAATACTACAAAAGACTACAACATAGAAGCACAAAGTTTGACCAAGTTCAGATGTAAGGGATAACTAACCTCAGTTGTACCAAGTTCTTCATTGATTGCATCAATAGGAAACCCGGACATATCTCCTTTCTTGAACTTCGACTTGCACATCCTCGGACACATCATGTCTTTTCCTGGAACAATTTCTCTTAATCTTCTTCCCAATTGAGGAATTGCCCCAAATGCTAGTAGCTACAAAACAATTGTATTTGTTAGACTTAGTTTCAAGTAAAGAAACATCAACAATCACATAATCAATGTACGTACCTCCAAAGGAAGACAAAAACCAGGAATGGCCCACTGTACGTCATTATTCACCTCCCCTTTAGCTTGAAAATGTTCCACCGTGTGCTTGATCTCCTCCACCATGTAGTCGTAAGAAAATCTCCCCCAAGGAAATTTCTTACAATAGTCGAGATCGGTCACCGATTTTTGAAATACTTCCAAAACATCGGGTGCACCTTTTCAAGTCTTCCTTTGTCCATAAACTATACTCGACAAGAAGAACAACACAGTCATCTTCAATCTGTCATCCTGAGATCCCATTGTTATAAGCTTGGCTTTCACTCCTTCCTGTCTTACCAATCCCTTATCAAAATGACGCTTGATGAAATTCATATTACCCCTTTCCTTATATCCAAGAGGATAGTTTCAGCAGTTTAAACCAGAGATCAACGTGTGTTCCCTCAGGCCATAGCGCATACACTACAAGAAAATCTGTATTTAGCCACGAATTTTTTCGTGGCTAGATCGCCCTTTGCCACGACTAGCCACGAAAATGTTTCGTAGCTTCGAGCTCGTTGCTAATGTTTCACCGTGGCTAGTCGTGGCTAGTCGTAGCAAGCTTGCCACGGTGTAGCCACGAACCTATTCGTGGATAATAGCCACGAATAGCTACAAACAAGTTTGTAGCTATTTAGCTACGACTATCCTGTTGGGAATGTCCTGAAATCTACCGTACTATCTCTAGAAAGTATGATAAGTGTCGAGATCAGACATAAGTCATAAATACTGGGTGATCATGATGGCTTGCTAGAGTCCGCTCTTGATTTATAAGTTTAGGACTTATTACCAGTATTGTATGATCCCAAAGGGTCACACACCATAGCTAACGGGAAAGTTAAATGGAATTAATACGGTAAGATGCAATGGCATTTATTGTATTGAATCAGAGTTTTGGGCCAGACAAATACAGGCTTTTGTCTGATTTGTATTTTGGGCCCAAAAGATTAATGAGCCATTAGTCTAATGACTTGGGGCCCATTAATGAGATATAAGAGAGCTAGAAAGCCCTAAAGGAAATAAGCTCTCCAGCGACTTTTCTTATTTGGCGTCATCTCTCTCTCTCTTCATATCTCTCTCTGATTCTTCCAGCTCTTTGGTCTAGCAGCCGTCCCGTGCTTGTAAGAGTGTGGATACTTGAGGAGGAGCCGATTCTCATCAGCTCTAATCTGATCTCGTTATTACCCCAAATTCCGCTGCAAAGGTAATGTCCAGGTTTGTTTTATGATTCGTTTGCCAAGAACCTAGATCTGTTTAAGGATTTGTGTTAGGTTGCAATTTGGAATTGAACCTTGGAAACACCTATATTCCAACAGTGGTATCAGAGCCAAGGCATTAGGTTTCTTGTGAAATTGGATCATATGAAAATTGATTAGGTTGATTAATTAATTTTGTTGTTGAATAATTTTTTGTTGGCTGCGTGAATGTTTTGCTCTTGGCCGAATGATCGAGTTATTCAATAATAGAATGAGCTTATGTCAATCCATTAATAATTGAATGAATTCATAAAACGGCGGCGCCATTCTTTTATTAAACCGGTTCATTTGATATTCAAACCCTAAGCATGCGCTGTATTTATTAAATGATCAAGATGCCTTGTTGCCTTGTGCAAAGTGTTCGTGTGTGCTGTATTGTTTAATCGAATGAATAATGTCAAGCGATTTAGAATTATTGAATTAAGGATCTCGTTTTGTCCTTTTGTGACTATGATAATCACAAGACTTGGTTTTGTCTTCTTGTGATAATGGAGGCCAAGCATGATACGATTGTGAATGTCATAATCGAATTGGCAAAGTTAAAAACAAATTATCGAATTTGAAAAACATGTTGACTTGTTTTACGATTATTGAATTGGTATGAAGGACAAAATAGTTTTGTCCTTTAGTGAATAGCATGAATCGTTTAGTATGTTTGTTAAAAGGACAATTGCGTTAATGGGCCGAGTTGGATCTTGGATCCGATTGTTTGGCCTATTAAAATTTTACGTCCCGCAAATAGTCAATCGGTTAAACCGAGCTTCGCGGTTCGTTGCCCAAAACCATACCGATTTAACCGGTCCATTTAATTGGCGGTTAATTGTGTGTTTAAAGCCTTAAACCGCAAGTTAAATCAAATTGGCTAAAACACTAGGTGTTTCCTCCCGGTTTTGGATTTAACTGAACCGATCCAATTTAATTGGTGGTTCAAGCGGTTAACCCAAATCGCGGTTTGCTGGAAATAATTTTATTTCTGGTTAAACCGGATTGAAATTCAAAATTGAATTTTAACCTAAACCGAAGGCTGGTCTAAGTTTGATTTGGTTGGACCAAATAATTTAGAGCTGGTCTGGTTTAGTAAATAACCGATGGTTTTGATAGTTAATTTGGTCTTGGACCAAAATTAATAAACCGGATCGGTTATGTCAAATTATTGGGCCAGCTGGAATTCTATGGTCTTGGGCCAAGAATTGGGCCCATAATTTGTGACCTAACCCGAAAATATTTATAAAATATTAAATTAGAAATTTCTATTTTTAGTAAGTTACTAAATTTAGAGAGTTTCTAAAATAAGAAAGTTTCCCAAAATAGTAATCTTCTATTTTTGGAAATAAAACTTAAAAATCCTCAAAAACAATATCAAGCTTGGATGTCTTGCCCAATCTTGTCAGCTACTTAACGCTTATTTGATTACAGATATGGCTTACAGTGTGAGGTGTCTGTTTTCGCGTAAGTAAAGTAGTATATAGTCACTAATTTCATTGGGAGTCCCAGATTTTAGTGATTATTTGGCTGTAAGAGATTGGTTTCCTTGACTGGGCCATCGGGAGTCCCGGGCCTTGAGACATCTGGTGAATTTGGGCCTCGGGCCCAAATCACAACCGAGAGTTATTGGTTATAACTAGATGTGTGTATGCTTACCAAGTAAAGCTAATTCTGGATGACGGCCAGTGGCCCACTTTGGATTTAGCTAAACATGGGTCTCGGAATCATTGTATTCATATGAGGTTAAACAAAGAAATTTTGAATACGATGCGAGTTTTCTTATAAGTTGTTAAGATTACTCTTTTATGAACTTAATAACTAAAACTCTATTTATCTCTAAATTTCAGCTATGACAAGCACAAACAATCAAAACACTTTCTCGATCCGGTATGTCCTTGAGATGGACAAACTGAACGGATCAAATTTCTTGACTTGGTCGCGGAACCTGAGACTAGTTCTCAGGCATGAGAGAAAGGACTATGTCCTTGAGAAAGCTCTCCCCGTGAGGATCGGGTCCAATGCCTCTCATGCAGTATATGATGCTTGGAATAAGCATTATATTGATGCGGTAGATGTGCGTGGTCTGATATTGGCTACCATGGACTCAGATTTGCGGACGCAATATGAGAACATGGAGTCGCCAATAGAGATGATCAGCAGCCTGAAATTGAAATTTCAGGAGCAGGTAAGAGTGGAGAGATACCAGTTGGTTAAATCTCTCACTAGCTGCAAGCTACCAAATGATCATCCAGTAAGTCCTCATGTCAGTAAAATGATGGGTTACGTTGATAACCTGAGGAAACTGGATTATCCAGTTAGCCAAGAATTGGCAACTGATATCATTCTGCAGTCACTGCCGTCAAGCTATGATAAGTTCGTAAGGGACTATATCAAGAAAGGCTTAACGAAGACGTTGACTGAACTGCATGATATGCTCAAGACAGTTGAGCCAAACGTGAAGAGTACCCTGTACAATCTCATGAATGAGAAGGGTAGGTTTACTAAACCTAATGCTGACAAGGATGAAGACAAAGTTGTCCTGATTTTGAATCATGGCAAGCGTGTGTCTTCTGAGCCCGAGTCAGATACCTCTTACGTTGGTAAGTGCTGCTACTGTAAAGAGACTGGGCATTGGAAGAGAGATTGCATTAAATTCATGGAAGATTATGAGGAGTTGAAGTCGATGTATGAGACTACTTCCTCAGGTATTCATGTTATTACTTCAAGTTATACCTTATAGGTATTGAATACTGGTTGTGGCACTGATATTTGTTATAATATGCAGAGCCTGAGCAACAGTAGAACGTTGAAGGAAGGACAAGTGGAACTGCATGTCTGGAAGGAGCTATGGATGCTGCCTCAGCCATAGGGTTTTCACTTGTAGATGCCTTTGAGGCTTGGTTTTGTATTAAGTAATTGCTACAATGTACCTGCTTAACGCAGAGTTGTTTTTCATTTTCTTGTAAGAATTTGAATGTTTTTCATTTTGATAAAGACATGTTTTGTTCTTTTGATCTTAATGAAATGTTTATTGTAGCACCCTATTCAAGGAATGGGTTTTATATCTTAAACCAAAGAGTGCCTAAAATGTAACATAAATACCGCAATTGGTTTAAATCTGATGAATTAAACCTGATTTTTCTTGGCATAAATGTTTTGGTCACATAGAGTAAGCCAGATTCAGAAACCCCATAGTTATGGACTTTTGGGCTCATTTGATCGGATATCTTATGAGACTTGAATTCTGCTTACTGGACCAAAAGACAAAGGGCCCATCTTAGCCGAGCTAGAGAAAGGCCCAAAGGCTTATTGGAGATTGAACATACTCATGTATGTGGTCCGATGAGCAGTAATGCCAGAGAAAATTTCCTGTACTTCATTGTCTCTACTGATTACTTCAGCGAGTGTGACTGTGTTCATTTGATGAGACACAAGTCGGAATTCTTTGACATGGTCGAAAGAGTTCCAGAATGAAGTATAGAATCTGAATGACAGAAGTATTAAGACTCTGGATTAGATCACGAGTGAGAATACTTAAGTCATTGATTGTGTGCTCATCTGAATGAGTGTGAAGTCGTTTCACAGCTCATTTCTCCTGAAAACCTAGAGGTGTTTCTGTGAGAATGAGTCACACGAATCTTCCATGATATTCTTTAAGAATAACGCTCTAAAATATCTAAGTTTACGCTGAAATAGTTCCACCAATATCAGTTGAAAGACACCACGTAAATGTGGATTGGAATCGATCCAAATTCGTCTTTACTGAGTATTTGTAGTTGTGCTACTTCGCTGGTTGTCCTAGGGAAACCAAGGCTTGTTACTTTTACGTCCATTCTGTTTTCTAAGAAGGGAAGTTACTTTCCAAGAAGAACAGTGGGAGTAAAAGTATAACTCGAAGAAATTCGAGAAATACAGGAGGCTGCTCAACCTGTTGAGGGAGAGCAACGGATGGATTTACAGATTTCTGTAGAATCTACACCTGTAGAGCCTGAAGTTCGCAGATATGAATGAATCAGTCACTAATTCGAGAGTGATTTCTCGTCATTAGTTGAACCTGATGATCATTGAAAGTTCGCATGATCTGATGATCATTGAAAGCGACGAATCTGCGAAATTCAAAGAAGCGAAAGTGAGCCCAGACTCCGAAAAGTTATACTGTACGTAAGTTAGCTTCATCGATCCATTCATGGATGGAAGCAAACATATCGGAGTTGGAATCTTCGTTCTGTTAAAGTAGTCAAGGTTTTGACTTGAACAGGAACGAAGTGGAACTGTGCGTTTACTAAAAGATAAGTGGGAGCATTATTGCATTTCTCATAGTGTATGTCGATGACATACTGATCCTCGGAAATAACGTCCCAATATTGCAGTCGGTAAAGGACTGGCTTGGGAGTTGGTTTTGTGATAGACACGGATAAAACCATGTATGTTCTTGGATTTTGGATCTAAAGATAGAGATCCAAAAGAGCTGGTAGGACAAAGTCAGGATTCTTAAATTGACAAAGTCCTACACGTAATCAGCAATCCAAGAAGGGTCTTATGCCAATGTCACATGGCAATACGTTAAGCAAGAAACAGTATCCCACGATATCTGCTGAGCTTGAATGCATGGATAGGATTCCATATGCGACGGCATAAGGATCTATCATGCATGCCATGACACATACTTGTTTTGATGTTGCTTTAATGTTAAGCAAGACAAGTAAAGACCAGTCAAATCCAGCAAAGAATCACTGGATTGCCGTATAGAATATCCTAAAGTATTTGAGGAATACTAAGGATAAGTTCTTGATTTACAGAGAAAGTGAGGTGCTACAAGTCGATAGAGTCTGAAAGGCAAGTTTCCAATAGACAAAGATAATTCCTGGTCACAGTCCGGCTATATCTTGTGTCTATCTGGCGGTGCAAGGCACTGTAGCTGACTCCATGACTTAAGCTGAACATTTCGCAGCTTGAGAAGCGGCGAAAGAGGTTGTTTGGATAGAAGAGTTCATCTCTGAACTTGATGTAATTCACAGCATAGATGAGGCTAGCTGCACATCAGAGGTCCAAACACCTTGAGGATAGGTATAACCTATTCCGTGAGATAAATGACAGAGGTGTTAAGTAGATAAGCAAGTTTCATCGAATGAGAATGTTGCTAATCTATTAACAAAGCCACTCCTTATGCCTAAGCACGAGTCGCGGACTGTAGCTGTAGGATGAGTGAAATTAAGATGTAGTCTCAATTTCAGTGGGAGTTTGTAAAGGGCTTTACTTAGTTGTTTTGAAAGGTTCATGTAAACATTTTAAAATGTTAATGAAATTTTTATTTCTGGATTATTTTTAACTGTGATATAAAATAATCGTTCCAAAATGATTCATGTCATTATATATGGGCCATCGAAGTACATGAGTAGACTTGATCCTGAAACCCCATATTTAACGAAGTGACATAAATCATAGTGTCCATAGTCGAAGGTTGTTGAAATTGGAACAACAACAACCTGTTGAGACTAGATTGTGTTGAGACTTATGACCAAGTTTCGAGGGGTCATAGATGCGCGGCATCAAAGTCGACACATAGGTATATGTAGGGGAGCATATGACCGGACATGGCCCGCAAGATGAGAACTCTGCAAGATATTAATATCTGTGTCATAAGAAGTTCTCATATACGACTATAGAGTATAGTCCTTAGACCTGAGTTCGCATGCATGTGGCTGCACATGGAGTAATGCGCTTTGATCATTGTCTAACGCTGTTTCGTAACTGGGAGCTATACGGACCTTGGTTGGGTGTATTATGAATTGTGTAGTTCATAGTGATGGAACAAGATGGGATTTGTCCCTGCCGTTTAACGGAGGTAATATCTCTAGGCCAATCGGAGATTTGATAGCTGGTAAGAGAATGGCCATTCCCAAACGGACTTGCCCAAGTCGTTTGCATTGTCAGTATCAAATCTGGTCCGATAAACATGGTCTGGCTATATAAGGATGACACGCATCTTGCCTTATGCCAGATCGAGATATTAAGACAAAAGGATTAGGGAATGTAGGATTCCAGTACAATCGGAAGATTGTTGGGAATGTCCTTTGTAGGATTCCAGTACAAGTGGGAGATTGTTGGGAATGTCCTGAAATCTACCGTACTATCTCTAGAAAGTATGATAAGTGTCGAGATCAGACATAAGTCATAAATACTGGGTGATCATGATGGCTTGCTAGAGTCCGCTCTTGATTTATAAGTTTAGGACTTATTACCAGTATTGTATGATCCCAAAGGGTCACACACCATAGCTAACGGGAAAGTTAAATGGAATTAATACGGTAAGATGCAATGGCATTTATTGTATTGAATCAGAGTTTTGGGCCAGACAAATACAGGCTTTTGTCTGATTTGTATTTTGGGCCCAAAAGATTAATGAGCCATTAGTCTAATGACTTGGGGCCCATTAATGAGATATAAGAGAGCTAGAAAGCCCTAAAGGAAATAAGCTCTCCAGCGACTTTTCTTATTTGGCGTCATCTCTCTCTCTCTTCATATCTCTCTCTGATTCTTCCAGCTCTTTGGTCTAGCAGCCGTCCCGTGCTTGTAAGAGTGTGGATACTTGAGGAGGAGCCGATTCTCATCAGCTCTAATCTGATCTCGTTATTACCCCAAATTCCGCTGCAAAGGTAATGTCCAGGTTTGTTTTATGATTCGTTTGCCAAGAACCTAGATCTGTTTAAGGATTTGTGTTAGGTTGCAATTTGGAATTGAACCTTGGAAACACCTATATTCCAACATATCCACGATATATTCGTGGCTATTTAGCTACGACTATCCACGATATATTCGTGGCTATTTAGCTACGACTATCCACGATATATTCGTGGCTATTTTGCTACGAATTACCACGAATTGTTCGTAGCTATATAGCTACGAATTACCACGAATAGTTCGTAGCTATATAGCTACGAATTACCACGATATATTCGTAGCTAGATAGCCACGAATAACCACGATATATTCGTAGCTTGATAGCCACGAATAACCACGATATATTCGTTGCTATTTAGCTACGACTAACCACGAAATTGTCGTAGCTGAATTGGCACATATCCACGAATTATATTTATATGCTAATAATCATATTCAAAACTTTTTCTAGAATTATAGATTTGATTAATCGAAAATGTTACTGCCATAAAGAAATTGCATTCATATATATACATAACAAAAAAAAACATCAAATGATGTTTAAGTTCTACAAAGGTTCCAAATACATTAGACATCCTGGTTAATATAGTACATACAGTCTTAAAACAAAATTAAACTTAGTCCTGAGCGTCCTGAGGTAGAGGTTGTTCATTGATGATTGACAGAGAATGAGGAGTTGCGTTTGCAAGGTTGATCGGAGAGAAGTTGGGATCGTTTGGCCGCTCCTGGGAAGGGTCTGAGTGGTTGCTTGGTGCAGAACCAGCACTCTCACGTGGAGCAGGTCGTCCAATTGGCTGATAAGTCACCGGATCAAATCCCGCCAAGGTTAAGAGAATCCCCAGCCCTTTGTTTATCCCACCCATATTCTGCTCCACATTGCAGAGCCTTGCATTAGTCTCCACATGCTTGAGAAGCGAAGAAGCCGCAGACTCATTTGGCGAGGCAGTGAGGTACTGGATAGAACCAAGACCATACACTCGCCCTTTGCTGTTCTTTGCAGTCTGCGAGATGAAAACAAAAAGAGCGGCATTAATGAAACTAAATAACACTAAACAGAGAACTGAACATAAGCAAACATCAACACTTAACCATTTCAAAACAATACAACCATTTCCAAAACAATACAACCATTTGCAAAACAATAACACTTAATCTTATGAAGTCAGATTCTAATCAGTTAACCATTCCTAAAACAAAACACTACAAGCATTTCCAAACCAATAACAGTTAACCATTCGTAAAACAAAACAATACAAGCAAATATGGATTCTTACCTCGATGTATGCAGCCGTGAGCTCTTGGTTAGAAGGAGTAGGGGGGGGTCCATCCGAGACAGAAGATTGCTGCGATCTGGACACAACCAACTCCTCTGCAGCCTTAACAAGAGCCTCTGCTCGCTTATCTATGATTTCTCCCTTCTTGTTAGAGTGAGTCTTAAGAACCACCGCAGTTGCAGGTGGTTCTTCGCCCATCTCGAGAGCCTACAAAAGAAAGCAATGTGTTAGTAATGATAAATAAAAACAACATACATTTTATAAATAATAAGTGTATTGATAAACAAAGACTGAGTCTATAGCAATTGCAATTTACAGTCATTATACAGACAAGTCAAAGTCAATACAGGCAAGTTATATAGACAAGTCAATTTACAGTCGAGAATCACACAGACAACTTCACACAAATCAAAGCCAAACTCGATAATTATACAGACGAGTCTATAGCAATTTTCAGTCTTTATACAGACAAGTCAATACAGGCAAGTTACACAGACAAGTCAATTTACAGTCGAGAATCACACAGACAACTTTTATACAGGCAAGTTACGCAGTCAACTTTTATACAGTCTTTATACAGGCAAGTTACACAGACAACTTTTATACAGGCTTTATACATGCAAGTTACACAGACAACTTTTATACAGGCTTTATACAGTCTCGGGAAAAAGAAACACTAACCATAAACCACCGTTCAGCTTTTGCGGATGGATGAGAGGCATGTGCTATCTCTCCGGCGCAGCCATCACGGCGGCAAGGCTGGGTAATGGATGACGAGCTTGGGCTGTAGCGGTAGCCCTAAGCGCTCCCGGTGGGATAGTGGTTTGGGCTCGCCTTTGGGATTCGGTCCTCCCCGAAGAAGAGCTTGATCGAATCATCTGCATGCAAAAACAAAAGAGTATATTAGCAAAACCGAGAAGGGAAAATCCCAAAATCAAAATCCTAATATGCATGCAATCAAAATGATTTAGACTACTAATGTTTTTCATCCTTACCATGTCGAGATAGGAGTTGCAAGAGAGAGATCGAGGCGGTGATGAGGATCGAGAGAGATAGAGAGATCGAGACGGTCAACGTAGATCGATTGAGATGCGGTGATGTCCGAGAGAGAAAGAGAGATCGAGACGGAGTTTGGGAGAGTATCGAGAGAGAAAGAGAGAGCAAGCCACCGGAGATCGATCGAGAAAGAGAGATCGAGAGAGCAAGAGTTGGAGAGAGAGAGAGAGGGTTCGATCGAGAGAGAGGCGGTGCAAAAGAGAATTAGGGTTTTCGGAGTAGATTTAGGCATATATAGGTAGGCCTAATATGGGCCGAAAACCTGAAAGAAATATCAATTCTCTGGGCCAAAATTGGCCCGCGAAACCCAAAATACCATAGCCACGACAAGGTCAAGGCCATTCGTGGCTATATTAAATTATTTGACCGCGAAACTATATTTGTTATACCGCCAAATCACAATTAAACCGCGAAATCATTTTTACCAAACCGCGAAACTAAATATTTATATAGCCACGAACTGAGTCGTGGCTATCCGTGGGTAATTGAAATTTAGCCACGGATAGCCACGACTCAGTTCGTGGCCATACGAATATTTGAGTTTTGTATGATTTTAACAATTTAGATTTTTTTTAAAACTTAATGTGTTATTGTTGATTAAAAAAATTTATGATTCACAAAAATTTGAAATAAAAACTTATAAATATTTATGTTTGATTTATAATGTTGATGACAATTTAAAAAAATTTCAAACTCTAGTAAAGACAACACACTAAATTTTATTAAGAACATAAAAATACACAAATACAATTAATCGTCCGAACATGAATCCGAATCAGAATATTCACTATATTGATCGTCCGTCTCATTTTCGGAATCATACTCGTCATTGGGATTTGTGGTCGGTGTAGGATCATAATCAAAAGCATCTTGAACCGCATGAGCTTCCACTCGTAGTATAGCAGTATCTTGTATCTCGTGATCAACGTAGTCGTTCTGTACTGCAATTTGGGTCACTTCTTGTGTTTGAGTGTATCCTCTCGGCATTACCCTCGTTGTTGCCCACCATTCCTCTCTGGTTTGCCGTATTCGTGGATAAGGAATATAACAAACTTGATCGCATTGCTCCGGTAATATGAAAGGATCGTACTTCTCGTAATGCAATTGGGGGCAAACGTCGACAATACCTGAAGGATGTTTCCGTATTCCTCGAGTAGTGTTGAACCATTGGCATTTGAAAATCATGAGATTTAACCCCACAGCACCACTATACTCAATCATGAATATTTCATCAATCAACCCAAAATACTCTAATTCAGTGGTTCCATGAACGGCAACACCATAATTCATAGTCTTCCTATTTTGCCCATGGTTCTGAGTTTGGTAATGATATCCTCTCGAGAAATACATGGGCCATGAAGTGATTTTATGCATTGGTCCTTGCACAAATTCTAGAAACCACAACGGAAATTCAAACAATATGCTTGCATCATTAACCTGCACATATTTCAATTTTTGTAAATGACAAAGATTTATATGTATATATATATATCATGGTTATATTTTTTATTTAAGTTATAATTCTTACATATTTTTTGCACCAGGTTGAAAAATTGGCATCTTTAAGTCGCGTTAATGCGTCTGGAGAAATATCTGGCATATCATTCCTTATCTCTTCTTCATACATCCTGCATATAGATTAGTAAGTAGATTATATATATTTAACAAAATGTTTATTTTAAAGTTATCAATTGAAAACAAACCTTTCGTATGGTTCAAACGCCTGACAATTGAGGAGTAAAAAAGTCTGAAGCACTTTATGATCTACATCATCTAGCCATCTTGTTGTTAATCTTCCGCCGATTCGTCCCACTTGTTGAAACATGATAGGAACATCTGGATAATTGTAAATGAATCGAATTTCATGGACATCTTCTGCGGAATCCGTTGGAGGAGTAATATAATTAGATGCCACATGGGAGATTTCTTCGATGACACACTGAGCTACTATCGATCCTCCAATTCGTGCTTTGTTCTTAACCTTTTTCTTCAAGTGATACATGTATCGTTCAAAAGGATACATCCACCTGTATTGGACTGGACCTCCTAAATCAGCTTCATCTGGAAGATGGACCGGTAAATGTTCCATCACATCGAAGAATGCCGGTGGGAAGATTCTTTCCAAATTGCACAACCTCACAGCAATATTTTCTTTCAAAATTGCAACGTCTTCGGTCCGTAGGACTTTGGTAGATATATCTCGGAAAAAAGTGCAATATCTACGTAAAACATCAAGGAATTATATACATGTAAATATATTTCCATATCAAAATATACAAATATTATATCAGCTATTTTACCTGAAATAGCCGTATGAACGGCGGTCGGGAGTAGTTCTGAAAATGCAAATGGGAGTAGTCGTTGCATTATGACATGACAGTCATGAATTTTTAGACCTGAAATCTTCCCATTTTCGATGTTAACACAATGTGAAAATTTTGATACATACCCGTCTGGAAATTTGATGTCTTCCTTCAACCATCTAAGGAATTTGCCTTTGCCTTCTTTCGACAATCTAAAGATAGGAATAGGCACGTTTCCATCTGGAGTAACTTCTAAGTCAGGTCTTCTGCATAATGAAGCAAGGTCCAGCCTTGATTTTACGCTATCCTTCGTCTTGCCAGGAACATTTAGGATTGTGTTGATGAGATTGTCGAAGAAATTCTTCTCAATGTGCATAAAGTCAAGGTTGTGCCGAAGAAGAAGTTGTTCCCAATACGGTAACTCCCAGAAGATACTTTTCTTCACCCAATTGTGGTGCACACCATACGATTCGATTGTTCGAGATGGGTTGTTATGTCCATTGCCACCGCAAATCACTGTCTTATGTAGTCCGTTGATGTTGTTCATCCTTTCATGCAAGATTTCTTCCCCGTTAAGCCATGGCGGAGGATCATCACGGACTGCCTTGCCTTTTAGGAAAGCTCTTACATTCCGTCTATAAGGATGCTCATGGGGCAAAAACCTTCTGTGACAATCGAACCAGCTATGTTTCCTCCCGTTTGGCAACCAAAACGATTTTGTCTCATCCATACAATACGGACACGCCAACCTCCCATGTGTCATCCATCCAGATAGCATACCGTATGCTGGAAAGTCGCTAATTGTCCACATCAAGGCTGCTTGAAGGATCGGATCTAGGTTCTTCTTGATTAGAAACAATGATTAGATCTCACCTTTTACCTGTTAATTGCAGCGGAAGGAGATAGAACAGGTCAGAGATCAGAGAAACACCGAGAGATGAATCCTCCAAAGGCTCACACACGCGATCACAGAAAACGGCTGCTAGACCGAGCTGATAGGAGGCGCAGGAAGAGAGAGGTTTCGGCGCTGGGGGCTAGGGTTAAAGAAGAAAACAGACTCGAGTTTTATTTATAAAACTCGTCCGGTTCCTCTTGGGCCATTTGGCCATTCGCGCACTGTGTCGATCGACACATCATGTGCATCGATCGACACACAGTGGCTAAAACCTTTTATTCTCTCTAAGTACAGTAAATGCCTGGCACTTTTACCGTACTTCTGCTAAGCCATTCCTACAGATTTTCCTGTTAGCTTAGGCGTGTGACCCATATGGGATCATATAATAGAGGCAATAAGTCCAAGACTTATAGATCATGAGCGGACTCTAGCAAGCCATCATGACCCCCAGTATTATATGACTTATGTCTGATCATTGACATACTCTTACTTTCTAGAGACAGTACCGAGATTACTGGACACAATTCCAACAATCTCCCACTTGTACTGGAATCTCTGTATTCATAATCCTTTTGTCACAATATCTCGATTAGTCATAAGGCAAGATTGGTGTCATCCTTATAAAGCCTAATCTTGTTCATCGGACTCTGATTCGATACTGACAATCCAAACGACTCGGGACAGTCCGTTTGAGCATGGCCATGCATTTTCCAGTATTCAAATCTCCGATTGGCCTAGAGATATTCACTCCATTTATATTGGAGGGACAAATTCCGTCTTATTCCATCACTGTAAACTACTAATTTCATAATGTACCCAAACAAGGTCCTTATAACTATCGCAGAACGATAGCGTTAGACAATGATCAAAGTGCATCAGTCCATGTGCAGTCACATGCATGCGAACTCAGGTCTAAGGACTATACTCTATAGTCGTAGTGAGAATCTCTTATGACACAGGTATAAATATCCTGAAGAGTTCTCATAATCGGGTCTTGTCCGGTCGTATGTTCCCAACATACACCTATGTATTGACTTTGATGCCGCGCATCTATGACACACTGAGACTTTGTCATAAGTCACATATCAATCCAGTCTCTCACGGTTGTTGGTGTTCCAATTTCAACAACCTTCGACTAGGGACAGGATGATATAATCCATCTATCAAATATAGGGTCTCATGATCAAGCTAAATGACTTTGATGACT
This sequence comes from Orychophragmus violaceus, assembly GCA_030180135.1. Taxonomy (NCBI): domain Eukaryota; kingdom Viridiplantae; phylum Streptophyta; class Magnoliopsida; order Brassicales; family Brassicaceae; genus Orychophragmus; species Orychophragmus violaceus. The sequence goes on along the minus strand of CM058229.1, from coordinate 45,870,725 downwards.
CAAGATCAAGTCACTTACTTCGATGACCTATAAAATGGTTTATATCACTTTGGAACGATTATTTCATCACAGTTAAAATAATCTTGAAATAATAATTTCATTAAACATAAGAATGTTTTTACAAGAACATATCAAATAACTAAATAAAAGCCCTCAAACTCCCACTCAAATTTAGATTACATTTCAATGTCTCTAATGCCTACAGCTTCAGTCAGAAACTCGAGCTTAGGCCTTGGGAGTGGCTTTGTCAACGGATCAGCGACGTTATCATCTGTCTGAACTCGGCTGATCTTGACTTCCTTTCTATTAATGATGTCACGTATCAAGTGAAATCTTCTTAGAACATGCTTGGATTTCTGGTGTGATCTTGGTTCCTTTGCCTGAGCTATAGCACCATTGTTGTCACAAAATAGTGCCAGAGGCTCAGCCGCATCTGGTATCACACCTAGTTCAATAATGAACTTTCGTATCCAAACAGCTTCCTTCGCAGCTTCTGAGGCGGCGATATATTCAGCTTCTGTAGTGGAATCAGCAACGGTGTCTTGCTTGGAGCTTCTCCAACTGATTGCACCGCCATTCAGACAAAAGATATAACCGGACTGTGACCGGAAATCATCTTGGTCTGTCTGGAAACTTGCGTCCGTGAATCCACTGACTTTAAGCACATCACTTCCACCGTACACTAAGAACTTATCCTTAGTATGTCTTAGATACTTCAAGATATTCTTTACGGCAATCCAATGGTTTTCACCTGGATTTGACTGGTATCTACTCGTCATGCTCAATGCATAAGCAACATCAGGACGAGTACAGATCATGGCATACATGATAGATCCTATTGCAGATGCATAAGGAATATTCTTCATGCGCTCAAGCTCAGCAGCCGTCGTAGGGCTCTGCTTCTTGCTTAGCGTTGTGCCATGTACCATTGGCGTGAAGCCCTTCTTGGAATCCTTCATGCTGAATCTTTGCAGGACTTTGTCAATGTATGAATCTTGACACAAGCCTATCAGCCTTCTAGATCTATCCCGGTAGATCCTGATTCCAAGAACGTATGCGGCTTCACCCATGTCTTTCATGGAAAAACAACTTCCAAGCCAGTCCTTTACGGACTTCAGCATTGGAACGTCGTTTCCGAGAAGCAGTATGTCATCGACATACAGAATAAGAAATACTATCTTGCTCCCACTAGTTTTCTTATACACGCATTGTTCTTCTTCGTTTCTGATGAAGTCAAATTGCTTGATCGCTTCATCAAAACGAAGATTCCAGCTCCTCGATGCTTGCTTCAATCCATAAATGGATTTATGAAGCTTGCATACTTTCCCAGCATTCTTTGGATCTATGTAACCGTCAGGTTGCGTCATATACACATCCTCTTCCAGAATACCATTCAGGAAGGCGGTTTTCACGTCCATCTGCCAAATTTCATAATCATGAAAAGCTGCAGTTGCTAGTAGAATCCGAATAGATTTCATCATAGCCACTGGTGAATAGGTTTCATCGTAATCCACACCGTGAACTTGTCTGAAACCTTTTGCCACCAACCTGGCTTTGTAAATCTGGACATTTCCATCCACGTCAATCTTCTTCTTGAAGATCCATTTGCACTCGATGGCTTTTACACCAGCGGGTAAGTCAACCAACGAAAACACTTGGTTGACCGACATGGAGTCCATTTCGGAATCAGTGGCCTTGCGCCACTTAGAGGAATCTGGGCCCATCATGGCTTGATTGAAGTTCGATGGTTCATCACCATCAATGATCAAAAGATCATGACAGTCAGTCACGAGGAATCCTTGATATCTCTCGGGTTCGTGACGGATCCTCCCGGATCTTCGAACTTCAGGTACTACAGGTTCAGGCTCTACAATTTCTTGTAGGTCCTCCTGCTGCTCTTCCTCATTAGGTTGAGCAGTATCCTGTTCATCTTGAATTTCTTCAAGCAGTACCTTACTCCCACTGTCTTTCTTAGAGAGAAACTCTCTCTCAAGAAAGTTACAATCCCGGGCAACAAAGATCTTGTTCTCGGAACGTAGATAGAAGTAATAAGCCTTGGTTTCCTTCGGATAACCAATGAAGTAGCATTTATCAGACTTTGGTGTAAGCTTATCTGAGATCAATCTCTTGACATAGGCTTCACAACCCCAAATTCTTAGATAAGACAGCACTGGAGCCACTCCAGTCCATAATTCATATGGTGTCTTTGCTACTGCTTTCGATGGCGCTCTATTTAGAGTGAACACTGCTGTTAGCAGAGCATATCCCCAAAGGGATATTGGAAGGTCTGTGTGACTCATCATGGATCGAACCATATCCAATAAGGTCCGATTTCTCCTCTCAGACACACCATTCCATTGAGGTGTTCCGGGAGGAGTGAGTTGGGATACGATCCCACACTCTCTTAGATGATCACTGAATTCTTGGCTTAAGTATTCTCCTCCTCGGTCGGACCGAAGAGCCTTAATGCTTTTGCCAAGTTGGTTCTGTACTTCATTTTGGAATTCTCTGAACTTCTCAAAAGATTCAGACTTATGTTTCATTAAATAAACATATCCATACCTACTGAAATCATCAGTAAAGGTAATGAAGTACTGATAGTTTCCTCTTGCATTTGTGGACATTGGGCCACACACATCAGTGTGTATCAGGCCCAATAAGTCACTGGCCCTCTCGTTAGGTTTATTAAAGGGGGCCCGTGTCATTTTGCCCATCATGCAGGATTCGCATTTCTCACATGACTCAAAGTCAAATGAGCCAAGAAGTCCATTCGAATGGAGCCTCTTGATGCGTTTCTCGCTGATGTGCCCTAAACGACAATGCCATAGAAACGTTCGGTTCTCCTCATTAGGTTTGAACCGTTTGGTATTAATGTTATAAATTGGCGCGGATTGATCGAGTATGTAAAGCCCATTCATAAGAGGGGCAGAACCATAGAACAAATTGTTGCGATTGAAGGAACATAATTTATTCTTAACTGAAAAATCATAACCTTCCAAATCCAACAAAGAAATTGAAATAATATTTCTGCTTATAGCAGGTACAAAATAACAATTATTGAGTTCTAAAATCAATCCCGAAGGTAAAGACAACAAGTATGTGCCTACAGCTAGTGCTGGAACTTTCGCTCCATTCCCAACTCGTAGCTCCACTTGTCCTTGCTTCAGCCTTCTACTGTTGCTGAGTGCCTGCATATTAGTACAAATATGAGCCCCACAACCAGTATCCATAACCCATGAGGTATTATCAGAAGTAGTTGTATTAACTTCTATAACAAAAATACCTGTCGAAGAAGTCTCGAGAGTCTTCTTCTTCAATTCCTTTAGACCTTCTTGGAATTTCTTACATTCTCTCCTCCAATGCCCTGGTTCTTTACAGAACCTGCATATGTCAGTTGGCCCAGCCTTGGACTTGGGTTTGGGCTTTGGCGTGTCCTTGTCCGCGACTTGGACAGCCTTGGCCTTTCCCTTATCCTTAGCAGAGGATTTCTTAAACCCCTTGCCCTTTTGCACCATAAGCACATTGGGGTCCTTGGCGGTTTTCCTCAAGTTGGGCTCTGCAGTCTTGAGCATTCCGTGAAGCTCAGGCAATGTCTTACTCAAGCCATGCATGTTAAAGTTCAGAATGAACTGATCATAGCTTGCAGGTAATGACTGCAGAATGATGTCGCAGGCAAGTTCCTGGCTGATTGGGCAGTCGAGTTTCTGAAGATGATCGAGATAACCCATCATCTTCAAGACATGAGGACTCACTGCCGCATTCGCAGCCAACTTGCAGTCCAAGAGGTTCTTAACTGTTTGAAACCTCTCAGTCCTAGCCTGCTCCTGAAAAAGCGATTTCAGGCTTGCCATTATCTCAATTGGTGACAACACACTCTCGAACTGCATTTGCAGCTCACCAGTCATTGTCGCCAACATAAGGCAATACACATCATTTTCATCTGACGAATGCTTTTCCCAAGCATTATGCAGAGTCCTGGCGGCATTGTTAGCAGGCCTCTCGGGGAGAGGATCACGAAGGACATAATCCTTCTTCTCCTGCTTGAGGACCAGCCTCAAGTTCCTTGACCACGTCAGGAAGTTCGTTCCAGTCAGCTTCTCCTTCTCGAGAACAGACCGGATTGAGAATGTGTTTTGTGTGCTTGTAGTAGTCATAGCTGAAATATATAAGATAAAAAGTTTATTAGTTATTATGTTCAATATGATTAATCTCATATTATATTTAATATGATTAATCACGCATTATATTCAATAACATAAGTTACCCTCAATAGAATATAATGATTCCAAGATCCACATATAACTAAGATTAAAGTGGGCCACTGGCCGTCACCAAACCTCAGCTTATATCGGTAAGCCCTATGTCGGCTAATTATATCCGTGATATAACTCTTGGTTGTGAATCTGGGCCCGAGGCCCAATCCACTCTGATGTCTCAAGGCCCGGGACTCCCGATGGCCTAGTCAAGAAAACCAGACTATACAGTCATGTAATCATTAATGTCTGGGACTCCCAATGACATTTATGAATCACAAACCGTCTTATCCACGCAAAAGCAGACACCCTCACACTGTAAGGCCATGAATACAATTGAATGGGCTTCGACAGCTGACATAGAATGGACAAGACATCCAACGCTTGATATTATTTGAGGTTCGTAGGTTTATTTAAAAAATTCATTCCCAAAATAGAAGATTACTATTTCGGGAAACTTTCCATTTTTGGAAACCTACTATTTTGGAAACTTTCTAAAATTGGAAACTTTCTAAAAACGGAAACTTTCTAACTTTAGAAATTTCTTTAAAATCCAAAACCCGCAAATCTAGAAACTTCTAATTTAAGAAACTTTCTAATTTCAAAATTTCGGAAACTTTAATTTAAAATCGACTTTATAATTTTATAAAATAAATTCTAAATTAATCTGAAGAAAGACTCAAATAATTGGCCCAATTGTTTTAACTTCTTGGCCCGAGGCCCAAGAATTGGTCCATGTCCAAGACATGACCCAATTGTCCAATTAAATGACATAACCGGTCTGGTTCATTAAAATTGGTCTAACCAAATTTTAATTACTACGATGACCACAATTGTCAACCGGTTATTTACTAAACCGGATTTTCTCAATTTATTTGGTCCAACCAAATCAAATTAGAAAATCCTGGTTTAGGCACAAAATCCAATTTACGACTTTGGATTTCTTATCCCGGTTTAACCAGAACTTAATAAATTTATTAAGTCTGTTTATTAAACCGTGACGTTTATAATTTTAATAAAATCATTAAACCGAGCCTTAAACCAACCATATCGGTCGATGAACCAACCGCATCGATCGATCCATCAACCGCATCGGTCGATGCTCTAAGCATCAATCCTGCATCGATCGTGCATCGATCCTGTATCGATCGATGCTCTCACGCATGCACGGACGGTTATCAGGTTTGGCCGAGATATTCTCGGATTGTGTCGACCGATCCATGCGATCGTATCGATCGATCCATGCGATCACAGCCGATTCTCACTTTTGAAAAATCGCATTCCAAATCAATATAGTTTGGTTTTTGCGATTTCAAATGTGTTTAGGTTTCAATTCCTTGTTGCTTAAGTGATTTCTCTTATCAGTAGTTTCCTCCCGTTTGGATTCAAAACACTTCTTAAACAAGAAAACAATCCTAAACTTGAATCTAAACAAGAAAAACCAGAACCAATAGCTCTGATACCACTGAAGGATTGTTTAGTTGATCCTGATTCAATTCTTAGATTCATATCAACCTAAACATGCGGATCTAGGTTCTTCTTGATTAGAAACAATGATTAGATCTCACCTTTTACCTGTTAATTGCAGCGGAAGGAGATAGAACAGGTCAGAGATCAGAGAAACACCGAGAGATGAATCCTCCAAAGGCTCACACACGCGATCACAGAAAACGGCTGCTAGACCGAGCTGATAGGAGGCGCAGGAAGAGAGAGGTTTCGGCGCTGGGGGCTAGGGTTAAAGAAGAAAACAGACTCGAGTTTTATTTATAAAACTCGTCCGGTTCCTCTTGGGCCATTTGGCCATTCGCGCACTGTGTCGATCGACACATCATGTGCATCGATCGACACACAGTGGCTAAAACCTTTTATTCTCTCTAAGTACAGTAAATGCCTGGCACTTTTACCGTACTTCTGCTAAGCCATTCCTACAGATTTTCCTGTTAGCTTAGGCGTGTGACCCATATGGGATCATATAATAGAGGCAATAAGTATGATTGTCCGTTCATACCAATTAGATTAAATCCATCAGTTGATAAACCTAGATAGACATTTCGACTCTCAGAAGCAAATGAAGGATATACCTCTTGAAAATGCTTCCATGCCTTTCCATCTGACGGATGATGCATTTCTCCTTCAGGAGACACATGTTCAGCATGCCATCTCATTTGTGAAGCCGTCGTATTTGATTGATACAACCGCTTCAACCGATCTCCTAGTGGAAGATAAAACATCCGTTGTTTTGGTATCTTTTTCCCCGACCGACCCACTATAGGGTCATACCGATCTTTTCCACAAAACCGACAGTGTGACAACTCACTATCTTCTCCTTTCCAAAAAAGCATACAGTTCTCTTCGCATACATCAATCTTGTGACACGGTAACCCAAGAGATTTCTTCAGCTTCTTTGTCTCGTAGTACGACTTAGGCGCAGTATTAGGCGATGGAAGGACATAATTAAATGTTTGTGCGATATCATCCAAGCATTCCTACGGGATATTGTAATTCGTCTTCCAAGTCATTTGCTTCGACGTCAGATACAATTGCGAAATTCCATCGGCACATCCATCATATAAAGGTTGATTGGCATCTTCTAACGCTTGTTAAACGGGATCATGATACTCCTCGTAGATTGGTTCTTGAAAAGCTTCGCCACCTTCGGGTAACATGTTCAAATGTCCAGGGGGATCATGGAGCTGATCGATTGGAGCTGCGGTATCAGGATATCCAGTCCACGCTTCTTCCTCTTGCTCCGTGACGGGATGACTTGTTGAAGCTTCACCAGCGTAATAGCAATTTTCTCCGTGTTGCGTCCACAGATAATAATTTTCCATAAATCCTTTCATCATAAGGTGAGTCGTCACGGTATTAACATTGTGGGGCTTTTGATTCTTGCACCTTTTGCACGGACAAAATAATTCTCCAGTCTCAAGATAAGAAGCCTGACTACAAGCGAAAGAAATAAAAGTGTTTAACCCCTCACTAAATTTTGCAGACACACTATTATCAAGACGTTTTCGACGTTTATACATCCACTCCCTCGATTCGAAAAACTCTGACATTTTCTATTATTTCGTTTTTTTTTTTTTGGAAAAGAGATTTTTTTTTGTCACAAGGAAATAGATGTATTTGGATTTTTCTTTGATACTTTCAATTCTTTCTCGGTTGAAGTTTTATAAGGTGACTGAGCCACGGATAGCCACAAACAAGTCGTGGCTATGGAGAGAATATATTCTCTGACTCAACCACAGTTATTAGCCTTGTGAATGATGGGATAGAAATCGGTTGAGAGTTGAAAACGTTTTTTATTTGCTGGGTAGCCGCGACTAGCCACGAATAGTCATGACATTTTCGTGGCTATACTCGTAACCACGAATCGACACGAACAAATTCGTGGTTATTCGTCGCTAACATAGTAGCCACGTCCTGAGTCGTGGCTAGTCGTGGCTTTGAGACGGAATGTGACATAAAGCCTGTCATGACATAAAGCATGATGTTATCAGACTATTACACCCGTGAGGTCGCGCCATTATCATATCAACTTCGCCACGACTAGCCACGAAAATGGCCGTGGCTATAAGTTTCCACGAAATCTTCGTCGCTATTCGTGGCAAAATGTTTCCACAACCAATCTCGTCGCTATTCGTGGCTAATTTTCTATGAAAAGCTACGAAATCAGTTCGTGGCAAAGCAGCCACGGACTCTGTTGTGGTTATTCGTGGCAAAGTGTATCCACTACAAGAAAACATGAAATTAGCGACTGTATTTAGCGACTGATATCGTAGTCGCTAAATTTAGCGACTAAACTGCGACTACTCTGCGACTATTTAGTGACCCAAAAATATTAGTCGCAAATCAGTCGCTATTTAGCGACCAAATTATTCAGTCGCATAACAGTCGTTATTTAGCGACTAATATGCGACTATTAATAAGTCGCTAAATGGTGGTCGCATAACAGTCGCTATTTAGCTACTACTCTGCGACTATTTAGTGACCCAAAAATATTAGTCGCACATCAGTCGCTGTTTAGCGACCAAATTATTCAGTCGCATAACAGTCGCTATTTAGCGACTAATATGCGACTATTAATAAGTCGCTAAATGGTGGTCGCATAACAGTCGCTATTTAGTCTCCATTAAGTCGCTATTCAGTCGCCATTGAGTCGCCTTTCAAAACCCTAAACCCTAAATAAACCCTAAAACTCTAATTAATAACATTTCAATTACTACAACATATAAATATTATAAATCTTTCATAAACTATAAAATCAAAATATAAAAAAAAACCTAAACCCTAAAACCCTAACTCATACACAAAACCCTAAACCCTAAAACCCTAACTCTTTCATAAACTATAAAATCAAAATATAAAAATTTATTATATATACAAAAAATTAATATTTAAAATATATAGTATAAACAAAACTAATACATAAAACTAGTACACAAAACCATAATTAAAACCCTAAACCATAAATATACCCTAAACTAAATCATAATCATACTCTAAACCTTACTCTAAACATTAATCTCAATCATAAAATGTAAAATCAAAATATAAAACTATTCATATATTACATAAAACCAATACTTAAACATTTACATATATAGTTTACATACAACAAATTAAAACCCTAAACCCTAAATATACTCTAAAACCCTAAACTCTAAACCTTAAACTCTTAATCATAAACTATAAAATCAAAAAACCAACCTTTAATTATATATACATAAAACTAATATTTTCAAATCCAATACCACAATTGTATAACATGTATATATAAAACCTAAACTCTAACCCTAAATAAGCCCCAAACCCTCAAATATATATAAAAATATAGCATTCCTATACCCTAAACAATAACCATACTCTAACCATTGATCTCAATCATAAACTATAAATTCAAATATGAAAACTAGATATATATATATATATATATACATAAAAAATATTTAAAAATTTACATATATTGTTTACATAAAACAAATTAAAAACTCTAAATTCTAACCCTAAACCCTAAACAAACCCCAAAACTATAAAATATAAATAAAACTCTAATTAAGGAAATTTCAATTACTATGACATATCCAAACCTAATATTCAACATTTATACATTTTTTCAAATCTATCATTGTAAAACATTCTTATATATAACTTTAAAAACAACCCTTAAAACCATATACCCTAAACCATAAGAATATTCTACACATCAATCTCAATATATAAAATCAAAATACATAAAACTAATATATAAATATTTACATATATAGTTCAAATAAAACAACTTAAAACTCTAAATCCTAACTCTAAATTTAAGATTTTGTTTTGAAAATTTACTAATTTATAATATTAATCATAAAAAAATTTGTGTTTGCCTCCTAAACCAATTTTTTTTCGGATTCCCTCCTAACATAACATAACATAACCCAATCTTTCCCTCCGAAACCAAAGAAAAATTGGGCATTCCCTCCTAAACCAAAGAAAATTTGGACCCAAAAAATTGGGTACAGCCCGCCTAAACCTAAAATTTCCTTGAGTCGCCTCCTAAACCAAAGAAAGTTGTCTCTTTCTCGTCTCCGAGATATTCTCATTTCATCCCTTCTTCGATACGAGCCTTGGACCATCCCTCTCTCGGACCATCTCTTACCTCAAATCTTTTCTCTAATCTATAACCCAATCTTTTCTCGGACCATCCCTCTCTCGGACCATCCCGCAAACCTTTTGATTCGCGAAAACCCTAACCCCAAATATCGTCTACTTAGTAATCTCTAACCCTAACCGATTCGCGATTGGAGAGTGATTGGAACCAAAATCTCTACCTCGATTTTGTGGATTTTGTGTTCTGGGTTAGTAATCTCTAACCCTAACTTATTAATCTCTAAGCTTTATTTTGTCTCCTTAGTAATCTCTAAGCTTGATTTTGTGTTCTTGGTTTCGTCATGATTTTGTCTAAGCTTGATTTTGTGTTCTGGGTTTCATCATGTTTTAGGCTGTGGCGAACAAAATGGATTCGAAAAGTGTGAAGTTTTCTTGACGGCTCTGCTTCAAAAACCTGTTGCAAGATAATGATAACTCTTTTGATAATGACGGCTATTCTGTTACATTGTTGTCCATGGAGATTTGATAAATGTTTTATTCGTCATCTTTAACCTATTTTATTGTCTTTTATATCTAAAATTGTTGCGTGTGTTTGTTATAGTCATGGCAGGATCAGGACCAGAAGGTACACAGTCTGATACTCGTTGACAGAAGCTGAATGAAGTGTAAGTCTATACTTTTGTCTCTTCTCGTTTGATTTTTCTGTATTTGGCTAATGTTTATTGCAGCCTCGAGGGACAGGATGAGTTCTTCACCTCGTATGATGAGGTTCATGAGAGTTTTGATGCCATGGGTTTGCAAGAAAACCTTCTTAGGGGTATGTATGCTTATGGTAAGTGAAGAAGAATCATAGTAACATCTTTTGTGCTTTTTTGTTGTTGTTGGGATTATTGTTCTCATGTTGATTGGTTTTTGTACCCTTTTGCAAGGGTCTTGATGTGATTCAGCAGGCAGAGTCTGGGACTGGAAAAACCGCCACTTTCTGCTCTGGTGTCTTACAGCAGATTTACTTCACCCTTGTCCAGTGCAAGGCTCTTGTCGTGGCTCCTACCAGGGAGCTTACTCAGAAGATTGAGAAGGTCATGCATGCTCCTTGGAGATTACACTGGCGTCAAGGTTCATGCCTGTGTTGGTGGAACCAGTGTTCGTGAGGTTCAGCGTATTCTCCAAGCTGGTGTTCATGTTGTTGTTGGAACTCCTGGTCGTGTCTTTGACATGCTCCGAAGACAATCTCTTCGTTCTGACTGCATCAAGACGTTTGTCCTTGATGAATTGTAATCTTCGTTGTATGAATTGTAATCTTCGTTGTATGAATTGTAAACATATGTTTAATATAAATTTTGTTTAGTTAATTTTGTTCATGGATTAGCATTAATTAATATATTAATTAATATTTAATTATTATCTAATTAGTATATATAAAAATTAATATTTTATTATTATTAGTCGCTAAACAGTTGCTAAAATAATTATATATCAGTCGCTAATTGGTCGCTAAATTTAGCGACTGATTAGCCACTAAAACAAACCAGTCGTAATACAGTCGCATATTGGTCGCATATTAGTCGCTACATTTAGCGACTAATTGGCGACTCACTTGCGACGTCGGTTTTGTAGTCGCATATCGGTCGCTATTTAGCGACTGATTTGCGACTTAAATATTTAGCGACGCACTGTTTAGCGACTGTTTATTTTAGTCGCTATTTGGTCGCCGAACCTTGTTTTGCGACTGATTAGCGACTAAAATCGCAGTCGCTATTTCTCTGTTTTCTTGTAGTGATCCACGAACTATCTCGTAGCTATTCGTCGCTACGGTTCCACGAATAGCTACGATACACAATTCGTGGCTATATAGCCACGAATATCTACGACCTAGCTACGAAAGTCAGTCGTGGCAGGTTCGTAGCTGTTCGTGGCAGGAATATTCTTAGCCACGAAAAGTTTGTGGCTCGTTCGTGGCTAAACACAGATTTTCTTGTAGTGATACGAACTCCATTTACAACGAACAAAAATTCCTTCCTCTTCACGATCTTGGTTGTTCGCAACACGAGCATCCACATACCCTAAACCTTGGAAAAGGACGACGCGTTGGAGGAGACGTCGGCCAACAAAATCGGCGGTCTGGACGAAATCGGCAATTTAGGCGAAGAAGAGAGAGCTGGATCGGTTTTTTTATTTGATATTTGATATTTTCGTTTTTTTAATTTAAACACTCAATTCAAATCAAACACTCCAATTTATCTAGTGTTTCGTTAAGGGGTATATTGATTAGAGAGTGGCATGGTAGATTATATTTTTCAGAAAATGGTGTTTAAGCCTGGCGCTCCTTTAGATCTAGGGTTTAAACTTTTTTTGACGGCAGGGGTAAGCTTTAGATGAACTAATTATTTATTTATTAATTAATTAACTTTTGAGACAAATGAAAAAAAAAAAAAAAAGAGAAGCCGAAAAGAAAGAGAAGAAAATTTGGTATGTTAGATCTAATATATTAATGTGGATGATAAGGAAAGCTCAATTCTTGTCTATGTGGTTTAGCTAGTTAAAAAATTAATGTTTTTTAATCAAAAGCTTTTATTTTTATCAAACGTTTTCGTGTTTCATATTTTTAAAATCAACAAAACTCAAATAAAGATCTTACCATCAGTTATTTTAGATTAGTAAATGTATCTATCATTTAAATGAGTAAAATTTTAAAACATGTAAAATAAGAATTTCTCAAAACAATCAAAACAGATTCATATGTAACACTCATACAACTTACGAAAATGATATCATTTGGAATAAAACATTGCAAATTAAAAGTTTTGTTGGTATTGTCATTTAAATTTATATATGTAAATGCTTTAAATATTAGTTTTATGTGTATATATAATCAATATCTAAAAGTGTTAAGTTTTAATTATGAGTATATATAATAGTTAAATTACACCCTAAACCCTAAACTCTATTTACACCCTAAAATTCACAATCCTAATTGAGTCGGACATATACAAATCGAAGGTCATGAAAATATAGAGATAATGAAACCATAATGAAAGCCTCAAATTTATTCCCTAATCCCAAACGAATTGACATTAACCAAATCGAATCAATTGAGATATGAAAAACTATCATCATGTTTGGTTAAGAATGGATTAATAGATCCTGATCATTGAATTTTAATAGACAAATTGTACATTAAAGATAAATGATTGATGGACTCTTTTGGTTTGTCACTCATTCTCTAGTGGGCATAAAAATCGTTATTGATTATTTGATTCGATATATCAGTTTTATGTTTTTTGATCTTTTTGATCTCGGAAATTGTAAGTATATGTATGTCATTTTATAAAAACTGAGAAAAAGTTCAAAGAAAAATCATATGTAGTATTTAAAAATATATAAATATTGAATTAGTCAAAAATAAATAAAAAAGGAGGGGGGGGGGGACTGCAAAACAAATGAGAGAGAAAGTGAAAAAAAAATTGGCACTCACTTTTGTCACTAAGCAATTAGCCGGAAAACTAAAAGAAAAAACAAAATTCGTCTGAACTAAGCACACTGTTTAAAACATTATATGTGCTATCTAGATACTCTTCTTAAAATCTTTAATAAGATTGGAATCCGATAAACAATGCAGAGCGTTTTCATTTTTCGCAAACGCTATCTTGGGTTATGTCAACTAAACCATAAACGTACACAACACTATCTTCATGTGTTATCTATACGATATTTTCTGTAGTGAAGTTGCTCGTCAGGTTCAAGCATTCAAAGCTCCGGTTCAAGCTTTCTTTTCCTTGATGGATCCATGATCACATCAACCCCTCCCCCTTGAGAAGGATTTTTCTTCAAATCCGGCTCATGTACAAGAAAAAGAATGAGATAAAAAAATGTTGAAGCTAGAAGAGACCTTATACTTACCTTGAAAGTCAAGTTGGTAGACATTGTCATCAATCTTTCTTATGATCTTGAATGGACATCAATTTGGACTTCCTCTCATTTGAAAACCGCTCCTTCTAGACCACACTTGATCTCCAACTTCAAAGGTCTTTCTTGCATTTGTTCTTGTTGACATACTTGGAGTATGCTTAGTTTTCTCCTTAATGTTTTTCCTTGCCTTCTCATGAATTTGTTTCATAACCTCAACTTTTTTTCCATCAAGCTTAGTTCTTTCATTCAAAGGAAGAGGGGTTAAATCCAAAGGAGATAATGGGTTAAGCCATACACGATTTAAAAAGGAGAAAACTTAGTAGTTGAATGCATTTCTTGATTATAAGCGAATTCCACATGAGGAAAGCGTTCTTCCCAAGTTTTAAGGTTTTTTAATGACTGCCCTAAGAAAAGTAGACAACGTTATATTGACAACTTTTGTTTAGTCATAAGTTCGTGGGTGATAAGTGGTTGAAAAAAAAAAACTTAGTACCTAACTTAGACCATAATATTTTCCAGAAGTAACATAAGAACTTGGTGTCTCTATCAGAAAAACTGGACCTATGCATGCCATGGAAATGAATGATCTCCCTAAAGAACAAATTAGAAATGTTTAATGCATCATCAGTTTTATGCCAAGGAATGAAATGTGCCATTTTTCTAAACCTATCCACAACCAAAAAAACTGAACCCTTTCATGTTCTGGTTCTAGGCAAGCCAACCACAAATTACATAGAAAAATCAACCCACAGATGAGAAGGAATGGGAAGAGGATTATACATACCTTTGGGCTGTGATGCAGCCTTGGACTGTTTGTAAGTCAACATTTGTTGCAGATACTCTCCTCATCTTTCATCAAGTCAGGCCATAAGATATTATCCTTCACCACCTTAAGAGTCATTTTCACACTAAAATGACCCATGAGGCCACCTCCATGAGCTTCCCTAATAAGTAACTCTTTCAAGGAACAATTAGGAACACACAATCTATCAGCATAAAAGAAGAATCCCTCGTTCCTATACAACTTTCCAAATGCATGTTTAAAACAAGCTTTAAAAGGTTCCTTAAAGTCTAGATCATAGGCATAAAGATCTTTCATTTGTTCAAACCAAATAAACTTAGCATCTAAAGAATAAAGAAGAACATACCTTCTAGACAAAGCATCAACCACTAGATTTTCTTTACCTTTTTTTTACTTGATGACATATGGGAGTGTTTCAATGAATTCTATCCACTTGCATGTATTTTTTGAGATTTTGTTGTCCTTTGAGATGCTTGAGTGTCTCATTATCAGTGTGCACCAAGAATTCATTAGGCCAGAGATAGTGTTACCACGTTTGCAAGGCTCTCACCAAAACATATAGCTCTTTGTCATAGGTATGGTAGTTCAGATTGGCTCCACCTAACTTTTCAATGAATAAACTATTGACCTCCTTTCATATATCAATACAAAACCAATTCCAACTCTTGAGGCATCACATTATATTTCAAAAGTTTTATTGAAATCAGGAAGAACAAGAAGAGGAGCATGATTTAACTCCCCTTTCAATGCTTAAAATGCATCCTCTTGATTTTGCTACCATTTGAATCCTTCATTCTTCTTTATAACCTAAGTGAGTGGAGCTGCTAAAGTGCTAAATTCCTTTACAAAATTTTTGTAGAAGCCAACAAGTCCAGGAAAACTTCTAACTTCACCCACAATCTTGGGGCTATGCAAGTCATGGATTTCCTTCACTTTCTCCTCATCCACTTTGATGCCTTCAGCTCCTACAAAAAAGCCAAGAAAAATAAAGTTATTTGTTTCAAAAGTGAATTTTTTAAAGTTAGCAAGAGATTTCCCTTTCTAAGTGTTGGAATTATGTCCAGTAATCTCTGTACTGTCTCTAGAAAGTAAGAGTATTTCAATGATCAGACATAAGTCATATAATGCTGGGGGTCATGATGGCTTGCTAGAGTCCGCTCATGATCTATAAGTCTTGGACTTATTGCCTTTATTATATGATCCCATATGGGTCACACGCCTAAGCTAACGGGAAAATACGAAGAAACGGTTTAGCAGAAGTACGGTAAAAGTGCTAGGCATTTACTGTACTTGGAGAGACTAAAGGGCCTGATTAAATCCAAGGGATTTAATCAGAACTGAGAATTGGGCCCAAAAGCCCATGAGAACTAGAAGGGATTTTAATGAATAAAATCAGACCTAGCTCTCTAATTTTCTCAGCACTTCTGCGCCTCCCTCCTCTCTCTCTGTCTTGGTCTAGCAGCCAAATTCCCGAAGTGTGCGTGTGTGAGCCTTTGGAGGAACAACCTCTTGGTGGTTCTGCTGATCTCTGACCCTTACCTCCCATTCCGCTGCAAAACAAGGTAACAGGTGAGATCTATTATGTTTCTAATCAAGAGAACCTAGATCTGCATGTTTAGTAGGATGAATCAATTTGAGAATTGAATCAGGAGACACTAAACAATCCAACAGTGGTATCAGAGCCATTGGTTCTGTTAGTTTTTCTTGTTTAGAATCATGTTTAGGATTGTTTAAGAAGTGTTTTGAATCAATCTACTGATAAGAGAAAACACTTAAGAAACAAAGAATTAAAACCTAAACAAATTGAAATCGCATGATCCGATCTATATGAATCGGTATGCATCGGAATGATGATCGCCAAAGGATCACCATGTCCGGATCGAGTGACGAACGGTGGACCGATCAGTTGGATCGCATGGATCGATCAAACGATCGCATGGATCGATCGCGTCCCATTCCGTCCCGATCGGCGATGAAGCGCGTGATCGTGTGGATCGATCGCATGGATGAACCGAGCGGATCGCTGCGATCGTCCTGCTATCGTCCCACTCTCGGCCCGTCTCGTCCCGCTTGCGTTGCCATTGCCTCCCGTCCGATCGCGAGAGATGGGCCGATGATCGCATGGATCGCACGATAGCCGATCGCATGGATCGCGTCTCATCCCGATCGCACGGCCTGGCTGTCCCGATCGTCCCGTCCCGTCCGGCTTCACGTCCCGACTGTCGACCCGCCGCGGAAGCGTGATGCTTGCGGCTGCGGCTGTCTCGACCGCGAAGCTAGGTCACGACCGTGATCGGTCCGTGACAAATCGGCTCGGTTCGGTTTAAAATCTTATTAAAATTAATCGTCACGGTTTAATAAACAGACTTAATAAATTTATTAAGTTCTGGTTAAACCGGGATAAGAAATCCAAAGTCGAAAAATTGGATTTTGTTCCTAAACCAGTGATTTTCTAATTTGATTTGGTTGGACCAAATAAATTGAGAAAATCCGGTTTAGTAAATAACCGGTTGACAATTGTGGTCATCGTAGTAATTAATTTTGGTTAAGACC
Source organism: Orychophragmus violaceus (assembly GCA_030180135.1). Taxonomy (NCBI): domain Eukaryota; kingdom Viridiplantae; phylum Streptophyta; class Magnoliopsida; order Brassicales; family Brassicaceae; genus Orychophragmus; species Orychophragmus violaceus. The sequence continues at coordinate 45,853,613 of CM058229.1, read as the reverse complement.
AATTTTAATGAACCAGACCGGTTATGTCATTTAATTGGGCAATTGGGTTATGTCTTGGACATGAACCAATTCTTGGGCCTCGGGCCAAGAAGTTAAAACAATTGGGCCAATTATTTGAGTCTTTTCTTCAGAATTAATTTAAAATTTATTTTTATAAAATTATAAAATCGATTTTTAAATTAATAAGTTTCCAAAATTTTGAAATTAGAAAGTTTCTTAAAATAGAAGTTTCTAGATTTACATGTTTTGGATTTTAGGAAATTTCTATATTTAGAAAGTTTCCAATTTTAGGAAGTTTCCAATTTTAGAAAGTTTCCAATTTTAGGAAGTTTCCAATTTTAGAAAGTTTCCAAAATTAGTAGGTTTCCCAAAAAGGAAAGTTTTCCAAAATAGTAATCTTCTATTTTGGGATGAAATTTTAATAAACCTACAAACCTCAAATAATATCAAGCGTTGGATGTCTTGTCCAGTCTATGTCAGCTGTCGAAGCCCATTCAATTGTACTCATGGCCTTACAGTGTGAGGGTGTCTACTTTTGCGTGGGTAAGACGGTTTGTGATTCATAAATGTCATTGGGAGTCCCAGACATTAATGATTACATGACTGAATAGTCTGGTTTTCTTGACTAGGCCATCGGGAGTCCCGGGCCTTGAGACATCAGAGTGGATTGGGCCTCGGGCCCAGATTCACAACCAAGAGTTATATCACGGATATAATTAGCCGAGATAGGGCTTACCGATATAAGTTAAGGTTGGGTGACGGCCAGTGGCCCACTTTGATCTTAGTTATATGTGGATCTTGAAATCATTATATTCTATTGAGGGTAACTAATGTTATTGAATATAATGCGAGATTAATCATATTAAGTATAATGCGAGATTAATCATATTGAACATATTAACTAAAATCCTTTTATCTTAATTTTCAGTTATGACTAGCACAAACAATCAAAACACTTTCTTGATCCGGTCTGTCCTTGAGATGGACAAACTGAACGGATCAAATTTCTTGACTTGGTCGCGGAACCTGAGGCTAGTCCTCAGGCAGGAGAGAAAGGATTATGTCCTTGAGAGAGCTCTCCCCGTGAGGATCGGGTCCAATGCTTCTCATGCAGTATATGATGCTTGGAATAAGCATTATAATGATGCGGTAGATGTGCGTGGTCTGATATTGGCTACCATGGACTCAGACTTGCAGAAGCAATATGAGAACATGGAGTCGCCAATAGAGATGATCAGCAGCCTGAAATTGAAATTTCAGGAGCAGATAAGAGTGGAGAGATACCAGTTGGTTAAGTCTCTCACTAGCTGCAAGCTACCAAATGATCATCCAGTGAGTCCTCATGTCAGTAAAATGATGGGTTACATTGATAACCTGAGGAAACTGGATTATCCAGTTAGCCAAGAATTGGCAACTGAGATCATTCTACAGTCACTACCGTCAAGCTATGATAAGTTCAGAAGGAACTATATCAAGAAAGGCTTAACGAAGACGCTGACTGAACTGCATGATATGCTCAAGACAATTGAGCCAAACGTGAAGAGTACCCTGAATAATCTCATGAGTGAGAAGGGTAGGTTTACTAAACCTAATGCTGACAAGGGTGAAGGCAAAGTTGTCCAGATTTTGAATCATGGAAAGCGTGTGTCTTCTGAGCCCGAGTCAGATACCTCTTACGTTGGTAAGTGCTGCTACTGTAAGGAGACAGGGCATTGGAAGAGAGATTGCATTAAATTCATGGAAGATGATGAGGAGTTGAAGTTGATGTATGAGACTACTTCCTCAGGTATTCATGTTATTACTTCAAGTTATACCTTATAGGTATTGGATACTGGTTGTGGCACTGATATTTGTGATAATATGCAGAGCCTAAGCAACAGTAGAATGTTGAAGGAAGGACAAGTGGATCTACATGTCTGGAAGGAGCTATGGACGCTGCCTCAGCCGTAGGATTTTCACTTGTAGATGCCTTCGAGGCTTGGTTTTGTATTAAGTAATTGCTACAATGTACCTGCGTTAAGCAGAGTTGTTTTTCATTTTCTTGTAAGAATTTGAATGTTTTTCATTTTGATAAAAGACAAGTTTTGTTCTTTTGATCTTAATGAAATATTAATTGTAGCACCCTATTCAAGGAATGGGTTTTATATCTTAAACCAAAGAGTGCCTAAATGTAACATAAATACCGAATTGGTTTAAATCTGATGAATTAAACCTGATTTTTCTTGGCATAAAAGTCTTGGTCACATAGAGTAAGTCGGATTCAGAAATCCCATAGTTATGGACTGTTGGGCTCATTTGATACGATATCTTATGAGACTTGAATTCTGCTTACTGGACCAAAAGGCAAAGGGCCCATCTTAGCCGAGCTAGAGAAAGGCCCAAAGGCTTATTGGAGATTGAACATACTCAAGTATGTGGTCCGATGAGCAGTAATGCCAAAGAAAATTTCCTGTACTTCATTGTCTCTACTGATTACTTCAGTGAGTAAGACTGTGTACATTTGATGAGACACAAGTCGGAATTCTTTGACATGTTCGAAAGAGTTCCAGAATGAGGTATAGAATCTGAGTGACAGAAGTATTAAGACTCTGGATTAGATCACGAGTGAGAATACTTGAGCCATTAATGGTGTGATCATCTGATTGAGTGTGAAGTAGTTTCACAGCTCATTTCTCCTGAAAACCTGGAGGTGTTTCTGAGAGAAAGAGTCAGATCTTATCAGAAATGATTAAAGATGAGTCACACGAATCTTCCATGATATTTTTAAAATAACGCTCTAGAAATATCTAAGTTTACGCTAAAATAGTTCCACCAATATCAGTTGAAAGACACCACGTAAATGTGGATTGGAATCGATCCAAATTCGTCTTTACTGAGTATTTGTAGTTGAGCTACTTCGCTGGTTGTCCTAGGGAAACCAAGGCTTGTTATCTTTTACGTCCATTCTGTTTTCAAGAAGGGAAGTTACTTTCCAAGAAGAACAGTGGGAGTAAAAGTATGACTCGAAGAAATTCGACAAATACAGGTGGCTGCTCAACCTGTTGAGGGAGAGCAGCGGAAGGATTTACAGATTTCTGTAGAATCTACACCTGTGGAGCCTGAAGTTCGCAGATATGAAAGAATCAGTCACTAATCCGAGAGTGAATTCTCGACATTAGTTGAACCTGATAATCATTGAAAGTTCGCATGATCTGATGATCATTGAAAGCGACGAATCTGCGAAATTCAAAGAAGCGAAAGTGAGCCCGGACTCCGAAAAATTACATTTTGTGTAAGTTAGCTTCATCGATCCATTCATGGATGGAAGCAAACATATCGGAGTTGGAATCTTCGTTCTATTGAAGTAGTCAAGGTTTTGACTTAAACAGGAACGAAATGGAACTGTGCGTTTACTAAAAGATAAGTGGGAGCAATATTGCATTTCTCATAGTGTATGTCGAGGACATACTGATTCTCGGATATAACGTCCCAATGCTGCAGTCGGTAAAGGACTGGCTTGGGAGTTGGTTTTATGATTGACATGGGTAAAGCCACATAGGTTCTTGGATTTTGGATCTAAAGATAGAGATTCAAAATAGCTGGTAGGACAAAGTCAGAATTCTTATATTGACAAAGTCCTACACGTTTTCAGCAATCCAAGAAGGGTTTTATGCCAATGTCACATGGCATTACGTTAAGCAAGATACAGTGTCCTACGATAACTGCTGAGCTTAAATGCATGGATGAGATTCCATATGCGTCGGCAATTGGATCTATCATGTATGCCATGAAACATACTTGTTTGATGTTGTTTTAATGTTAAGCAAGACAAGTAAAGACCAGTCAAATCCAGCAAAGAATCACTGGATTGCCGTAAAGAATATCCTAAAGTATTCAAGGAATACTAAGGAAAAATTCTTGATTTACGGAGAAAGTGAGGTGCTATAAGTCGATAGAGTCTGAAAGGCAAGTTTCCAATGGACAAAGATGATTTCCGGTCACAGTCCGGTTATATCTTGTGTCTATCTGGCGGTGCAAGGCACTGTTGCTGACTCCATGACTTAAGCTGAACATTTCGCAGCTTGGGAAGCGGCGAAAGAGGTTGTTTGGAAAGAAGAGTTCGTCACTGAACTTGATGTGATTCCCAGCATAGATGAGACTAGCTGCACATCAGAGGTCCAAACACCTTGAGGATAGGTATAACCTATTCCGTGAGATAAATGACAGAGATGTTAAGTAGATCAGCAAGTTTCAACGAATGAGAACGTTGCTAATCTATTAACGAAGCCACTCCTTAGGCCTAAGCACGAGTCGCGGACTGTTGCTGTAGGATAAGTGAAATTAAGATGTAGTCTTAATTTCAGTGGGAGTTAATAAAGGGCTTTATTTAGTTATTGATATGTTCTTGTAAAACATTTTATGATGTTTAATGAAATTATTATTTCAAGATTATTTTAACTGTGATGAAATAATCGTTCCAAAATGATATGAACCATTTTATAGGTCATCGAAGTAAGTGACTTGATCTTGAGTCATCAAAGTCATTTAGCTTGATCATGAGACCCTATATTTGATGGATGGCTTATATCATCCTGTCCCTAGTCGAAGGTTGTTGAAATTGGAACACCAACAACCGTGTGAGACTAGATTGGTATGTGACTTATGACAAAGTCTCAGGGTGTCATAGATGCGCGGCATCAAAGTCAGTACATAGGTGTATGTTTGGGTACATACGACCGGACATGACCCGATTATAAGAACTCTTCAGGATATTTATATCTGTGTCATAAGAGATTCTTACTACGACTATAGAGTATAGTCCTTAGACCTGAGTTCGCATGCATGTGACTGCACATGAACTAATGCACTTTGATCATTGTCTAATGCTGTCGTTAAGCGATAGTTATAAGGACCTTGTTTGGGTGTATTATGAAATGAGTAGTTTACAGTGATGGAACAAGACGGGATTTGTCCCTCCAATATAAATGGAGTGAATATCTCTAGGCCAATCGGAGATTTGAATACTGGAAAATGCATGGCCATGCTCAAACGGACTGTCCCGAGTCGTTTGGATTGTCAGTATCAAATCAGAGTCCGATGAACATGATTAGCCTTAATAAGGATGACACTCATCTTGCCTTATGACTAATCGAGATATTGAGACAAAAGGATTATGAATGCAGAGATTCCAGTACAAGTGGGAGATTGTTGGAATTATGTCCAGTAATCTCTGTACTGTCTCTAGAAAGTAAGAGTATGTCAATGATCAGACATAAGTCATATAATGCTGGGGGTCATGATGGCTTGCTAGAGTCCGCTCATGATCTATAAGTCTTGGACTTATTGCCTTTATTATATGATCCCATATGGGTCACACGCCTAAGCTAACGGGAAAATACGAAGAAACGGTTTAGCAGAAGTACGGTAAAAGTGCTAGGCATTTACTGTACTTGGAGAGACTAAAGGGCCTGATTAAATCCAAGGGATTTAATCAGAACTGAGAATTGGGCCCAAAAGCCCATGAGAACTAGAAGGGATTTTAATGAATAAAATCAGACCTAGCTCTCTAATTTTCTCAGCACTTCTGCGCCTCCCTCCTCTCTCTCTGCGCCTCCTCTCTGTCTTGGTCTAGCAGCCAAATTCCCGAAGTGTGCGTGTGTGAGCCTTTGGAGGAACAACCTCTTGGTGGTTCTGCTGATCTCTGACCCTTACCTCCCATTCCGCTGCAAAACAAGGTAACAGGTGAGATCTATTATGTTTCTAATCAAGAGAACCTAGATCTGCATGTTTAGTAGGATGAATCAATTTGAGAATTGAATCAGGAGACACTAAACAATCCAACACTAAGCACTTCTAAGACATATTTAACATGAAGAACATGATCATCAAGGGTCTTTCTAAAACTAATATATCATCAAAATATACAATAACAAAAACACCTATGAATTATCTGAGAACATGGTTCATCAACAGCATGAATGTGCTAGTTGCATTAGAAGCTATTTATACAATCTTAACTTATTTTTAAAGGCAGTTTTCCATTCATCCTCTTCTTTCGTTTTAATTTGATGATAGCCGCCTTTTAAATCAATTTTAGAGAAAACACAAGAACCATGAAGTTCATCTAGAATATAATCAAGTCTAGGGATATGATGTTTGTACATAACTGTTATGTTGTTGATGTCACAAAAATCAACACACATCCTCCAGCTTTCGTCTTTCTTGGGAACAAGTAGAACAGACACAACACAAGGGCTCATGCTCTCCCTGATGTATCATTTGTCCATGAGCTTACCAATATGATTCTGAATCTCCATAGTCTCAATAGGATTGGTTCTATAATCTGGGAAGTTGGAAAGAGAAGCTCTTGGCACAAAGTCTATTTGGTGTTCTATTCCACGGATGTGAGGCAAATCAGATGGATTTTCATCAAGAAACACATCTTCAAATTCCTGAAAAAGTCTTGTATGATCACTTGGAATCTCCAGTGCATGGTCATAAGATGTTAGCATAGCTTCCTTATAAATAAGCAAGATCAAAGATTGTTCAGAAAAGAGCTTTCTAGACATTACCAGTTTTGGCATATAATTTGGATTGTCTAACCGGTTTGGATGAGAGTGCAAGCTCTTGTTTGGCGTGGCCTTTTGCTTTCTTTGTCTCAACAGAACTTGATAATGATACACTTCCTTTGGTTAGAGAGGATCAAGGTTCATTTTTATCTCTTGATGCTAAAAAGAGTGGTTGTTTGTAAAGCCATCATGCACATCTTTCTTGTCTACTGCCATAGTCTTCCTAAGAGGATATGACCAGATTCCATGGGTAAGACATCACATAGGATTTCATCTTTGTATATCCAAATGGTGATAGGCACAAGAAATTTCGCCCTCACTTTCATCTCGCCCTCCTCATTTAACCACTAAAGCGAATATGGTCTTGGATGCTTATGGGCCTTAAGACCAAGCTTCTGAACAAAAACTTCACTTGCTACATTGGTGCAACTCCCACCATAAATTATAAATGTAAAAACCTTGTCCTTAACATATCAACGTGAGTGGGATATGATTCAGGACCTTCCATGTCACAAATAGCTCACCACGGACTGGTAAATCTAAGGAATCCTCATTTGATTAAACCGCCTTTGGTTCATCCTTCTCTTCCTCATATTCCACCTCTCCATTTTCCAAGAGAATCATCACCTTCTGGTTAGGACAATATTTACCATAATGCCCAATTCTTTGGCATTTGAATCATCTCACATCTTTGGACCGAGTTGGTTTAGTGAATTTCTTATCCTTAAAAACATTAACATGAGCATTTATTTTCAAATCAGGAGTGTTCGGATTGGATCCTTACCTTTGTCTTGGATAGGAGGTTTATGATGAAGCATACGAGTTTTTGGTGTGGCCCTTCCTCTTTACTTGTTGTTCCACCAAGATAGATTTGTGAAGCATCTCTTCCAAGCATTTTCTCGCATCTCAAATATGTCATTTATCTCACAATTAAGACCTCTAGGAAATGTTCCGTTGTTGCTTCAAGATCTTCATCATCATTAGCTTTGATCATCAGGGTCTCCATCTCCTAGAAGTAGTCCTCCACACTCCTGGTTTGTTGGGTTAGGCGTCTCAGCTTCTGATGAAAATTTGTGTGATAATGGCTCGGTACAAACCGCTTTCTCATCAAGGTATTCAGCTCATCCCATGTTACAATGAGTCTTTCACATGTTCTTTTCATGTTGTTCACAATTTTATCAAACCAATTAATAGCATAACCAGAGAATTCAGTAGTTGCTAACCTAATCTTTTTGTTTCAGATAAAATCAAAAAACAAGTTCAATTTTTCTTTCCTATTCTAAATAAGCATCGAGATCACTATTGCCACAGAAAGCTTAGATTTTAAGCTTAAGGCCTTCTAGATTCTCATCTGGTCTTGTTCTAGAGGTATGGGTCCTCGTCATAGGCTCTTTGTCCTCATGATTCCTCCTATACATCCTTTGACTACCACTAGAAGATTTGTAGTACTCATCTCAACATCTTCCATAGCTTGTCTAGCTCTCCTAGGTGAAGTTCTAAGGTGTCTACTGATTGCATCATGTTGTTTTTGAGTGTCCTCTTGGACTCTATCTAACCTAGTATGAACTGCATCTATCTCCCGTATAAATTATGTTCTTATCAACTTAGTCATTTGCCTCATCAGAGCCTCCATCTGAAGCTTAGACAAACCGGCACCTCCTTCTCTTTCTCCTTGACTACTTTAAGACATGGTTTTCTGAAAATATTTAGCACACAAGTTAGTATAAACAACACTCTCTCACTGCCTTGTGTTTCACTAAACGTGTTTAGTCTCTCAAAGTGTTTCTCTCACAATCTCCCTCGGTTCTAAGTGAACAAATCAATAAAAACCAGTGAGTTCAATCCAATAGAGAAAAGAAGAAGAAACATATAGGTAGATTACAAGATTTTGTTGCAAAGTTGATTCACCACTATCCTTTGATCCGATTTATCCTAGATCAGAAACTTTTTTTTTTTTCTTTTTTTTTTAAATTGGTAGGGCTCAACCTTCTAGAAAGATAGACAGAAAATATTTTAATGATTTATGGAAGAACTTTTAAGTGAGAAGATGAAGAAATGGAAATCGATTTTTCTTAGAAGACGGAGAAGGTGAGAATGGGGATTGACAAAATTGATACCAAAATTCTAAGTTGCTCTGACACTACTTGATAGAAACTTTCCAAGAATGCATTTAGAGAACGGTTTGCTTTCGATAATATGTCACCAAGGCTACTAGCACAATTTTCCAAGCGTGTGGATTGAAGGTTCACACTAAGGTTGCAGATTAGCCTATGATATTCTTAAACTCTGCTTCTTCTTGATATGAGGCACAAGACCAGTAATCAGATGGTGAATCAAGGATATTACACACCAGGTTTCATTAAGAACAAAGAGATTTCTCTCAAAGATCAAAAGATCAAAATTTTGAAAGGCAGAAGGTTGTTTGATTGATTTTGAAATATATTACAAATAAAAAGAGATTACATGAAGAAAATGAGTCAAACTACTAAGGAAATACAAAAGAAATAAATGAAACAAAGACCAAAGTCATAAAATGACCTCCAAACTTCGAAGGTCTCTTCACGGTTTTGGCTTGGTCAAATAGGCTTCTCCAAATGGATTTTCGAAATAAGAAGAGAGCCACCAAATCAGGCCTGAACTTCCTTAGTAAATTGGATGCAATTTATCACAGAACAGGCCAAGTCTTCATCTCCACGGGCCATCTCATTTTAGGTCAAGTCCATAAGTGAATGGAAAGTATTCCTGAATTGTTTGGACATTGATCTTGTTACTGGACCATGTGGAATGTGCAAATCAGCTCCAAAAATGTTTTGGCTCCATTTGCCATTTCTAGACTATTCTTGGGAATCGGCTCGTCCACACCCAACTCGTCCTCGACTATTCCTAGCTTGTCCTCGTCCATGTCAATATTTCCTCGCCCATCACTCCAAATTTGTGTGGTCTTCCTAGGAGTAGGTGGCCTGGTTGCATTGACACCATAACAGACCTAACCAGATCATTGTATTTACCTATATTGAATGGTACAATGAATCTTTTTGCAGTCCTTAGTTCAGACTCATCATTGAGTCACTTCAATCGGTATGACCTAGGGTGCTTTGTCTTCTTGAGCCATAACTTATCAACAAGATATTTTCTAGTTGTGTTAATGCAAGAAAATCCATCGATTATTAAACTACACACCTTGGTTTTAATGGTGCATCTAGAGTGGAAGATTTTCTCTCTTTGTACTGTCTCTAGATCAAAGCGACAGATGAAAGCTCTGACCAAGATAATTACTACTTCAGGGTAGTTAGTTACTTCCTCTGCATAATCAATTTTACCTCCATATTCTTCATCCTGAGACTCTTTTTCACTATTAATTTGAGGATCATTACCCTTTTGTTTGGGCATTCTCTGGTATATGATCTTTTTTGACACTTGAAACAAGTTATATCTCGAGATCTTTAGGTTTGGATTTTGCCTAAGTTTGTCTTCGTACTCTTGATATGTTGTTCAAATTGAATTGCAAGGTGAAATAAACCTTTAAAATCTTTATACACTACAAGAAATATGCACATTGTTAACACGAAAAAAATGCTATAATATGTCATTAATAGCGTTTTCATAAACGCTAAGACATCCCAAGCTATCGTAGGTTCCACCTATACAATAGCGCGTTTTTGGTATGTTATAATAGGTGCTTATACAATAGCAATATACCAATGCTCTAATTGGATCTACCTATAATAGCTTTTTGTACCCGAGCCGAGCATTATTATTATTATTATTATTATTATTATTATTATTATTATTATTATTATTATTATTATTATTATTATTTCTATTATATTGTGTATCAATTGGATTTATATAAAAATTATATTTAAAATGCATTTATTAATAAACCAAAACTTGTTTACAAAACTATCCAAGTTATTCTAATACTATCACTTTCTTTACTCCTTATATATATAAAAAATATAAGTCTTCTTTTTTTTTTTGTAACAAAAATATAAGTCTTCAAGCATGTAATCTTCTTCCCTCTCCACATGCTCGATCTCATTTCATCCATCTCATTTCATGAATCGCTGCTGCTGCTATAATCCAGATCCAAATATCACTCGTCCTTTATTGCTTCTTTTACCAGAGTTTAGAACAGCCTCGTCTTTGGTCTTCTTGCTCTTTGGGTCCTTTTCCTTTCAAAAGAGAGTTTCCAGGGAAAAGGCTCGGCATGAACAATAAAAAAACCTTCCAAATTGAGTAACAGAGAAACAATTTTCACAATTATTAATACAATCCAAACGGTCTAAAAGACTTACAATCTGCTCGTTGTCATATGTAGGGGTTAGCTCAGGTTTTTCTAGCTTCACATAAATAATGGATGCATTAAGGTCTGAAAGTCTCAAAGCAACCACTGATACTGTCTTTTGTATCCATGGAAAAGTATTTTACTTCCAATACAGATTATTCAGATTTCATTTTAGAGAACAACAATCCGAGCACTTTCTTTACTTCATTGTTTCACAATAACTTATAAATGTCATGCAAGCGAGAGGCGATCTAAAAATATAAAGTTAGCTTGAGCTAAATATCAAATGGCCCATAAAACAGAAACATCGACACACTTTAAAATTGACAAGAAAATAGTAATCTCAGCAAGCTTCAACTATAGTAACTAGTAAGGCAGGGCACTTACAACATATCAAGACGGTGTATATCTTTCGGCTTTTCAGGATGAATGGATGGAATTCCACTGCAATAAAGGCTCAAGGAGTGTCAATATCGGAATATAATCATGTAATGGCTGCTCGACAAAACAACTCTGTCAAAGTAAGTTTTCAGCTATTACTAAGAACATATTACTAGATAGAGAACCAACCCTTCATATATAAATCTTAGAATACTAAAGAAACTATGAATGTCGCAAGACTCACCAGGAAAAACGAAACAAATACACTAGTGAACACGGTTTAACTTATGTAGCTTGTCTATTGACCAAGTTCCTACACAATGGAAAACCAAAGCTATAAGACATCTATTCTAATCTGATGAATGAGCATATATAGCTGAAATGTCTGAGACAAACGGGAAGAAGAAAGAACCCAAGATCCTGGACACTCGATCCCGGGCGATGAATATAATGAACTCCTTTAGCAGCTAAACCATGACTGTACTGCACATAACATATACCATTCATAAAGTGTCAAAACAACACAATCCTACGAATACTGTTTCTGCAGGAAAAGTGAAGGTGTGGGTTCTTTAATTAAATAGCCAAACACATAAGCTTTCTCTCAAAAGTTACCATGTATAACAAAACCATGATTATCAGACTTCGACAAAAAGAAACAGGATTCATCGTTAACACTCATCATATGAAATAACCATCAAGTAAAGCTTCAATCTGAACTGGATGCTAATTTCCCCTTAAGAAGAGTTCTACATAAACGATATTTTTTACTCTCTTACCATTATAGTTGAAATGTCTACGCTTTCCTTCTCAACCATCTGCGCCTAGTCTCTGCGACATAATAACAAACACCATATCAGCATTTGTCCCAAGCATCAAAGCATCGTAAAGCTCTTCACTTGTGTATACATGTCTAATCCTGAGAAAGACACCTAATCTGGAAACAAAAAGGAAGAAGAGCAGAAAGAAAACCTAGAGATATCGAAGGACAGAGAGAAAAAAGAAGAGAAATGGGTCTAGGGTTTCTCTCTTTGCAGAATTAAACCTTACCACTATGGAAAGATGCGGCTTCCTCCGTTTTGAGCCACCGCGGAGAAGGAGATTCCCAAAGTGACGAGTCTCACCAGAGTTGAAGACGGGCCGTCGGCGTTTCTCTCGCTCAACGTACAGGGAGACGATGCTGGAGGTTGAAGAAGGTGCAAGATCGTTTAGGGTTAGAGAGAGAGAAAAAGACGAGAAAAGAGAGAAGAGAGGAATTAATCAATTTTTTTGTAAAGGATTTTTCTATGTAAAGTAGGAAGAGAGAGAGAGTAGGATCAGATTCTCTAGGCTCTTTGACTCAAAGTCAAAGTCTCATATACTCCTCTCCCATTAATTCAATTTTTTTTTTTTAATTCGTGAGAAAGGGTAAAAGATAGAAAAACCTGGGTTTTGTAATTTATTTACAACCCAACCTGGGTTGACCCAAAGAGTGGTCGATCCATTTGAGTCGAGTCGGATCTACTCTTTAAATCCTAAAAATGACAAGGTAAGAATCAAAAATCCTTTTTTCTCTTCAGTATATACGTTCTTCTTCCCTTTCTTCTTACAGTTTTCCCAGTATTCCGATTTCATCCGACCAAAAAAGTTCAATCCTCCATTTGTAAACATGCGGAGTTATGGGAGAAAGAAATTACGAACCCAGTCGAAGAGAGTAGAGGATAAATCGATTCCTCCAAACGAATCCCCAACCGAGAGAGACCCGAGAGAAGAGGCGAATCGCCAAGCCGAAGTTGTGTGGAAACAAATTGATGAAGAAGAAGAAACGGCAGACTTGGAAAAAGAATCCGAGAATGCGGAGGAAGACGACGAAGAGATTGAGAACGAGGAAGAGCAGGACGATGAGGAGGAGGAAGCCGGAGGGATAAACGAGGAGGAGAAAGCCGTAGACGATGAGGAGAAAGCTGTAGACGATGAGGAGAAAGCCGTAGACGATGAAGATTCCCGCGTTCCGGGACTAGGGTTTCACGAAGAAGAAGAAGTTGTTCGAACCAGTGAAATCCGCTATTTAACCCACCACAGTGATCATCTAGAGAAAGGAACGGTACGTATTTCCATTTATGGGGGGAGCCTTGCATTGCATGTCTAATTTTTGTCTATTTCGGATATGTAAAACTTTGTAGGAATTAGTGAAACTTTGATTTGGAAAAAACAGAAAACTTGGTATAACTTAGTGAAACTGTTGGAGTCAAGATTATCACTAAAAGGTCTATTCATGAGTTTAGGTCGGCCCAGAATGGAAAGTCGGTAAAAGGCCCAAGGCGGTAAAACCTAGGTTAAACCGAACGCGGGACAACCGGCTTACACTAGGGTTTATAAGGTGTTGAGACGAGAATAACACAAAGGCGGTGCGCGGCGACATCAATAATATGGAAATATTCTATATCAGGATAAAGCCGAGATTTTAGGAAATATTGGTATTTATCTTCTATTTCCTTATCTGTTAAACCGACTTGTAACCCTATAAAAGGGAACCCAGTTAATCAATAACATTCACGCTTTTCATAATATTCTTGCTAGAGAGATCTTAGGATACCGACTTTTAACCTAAATTCTCTCCGACGACTTTAACATTCTTTTTACCGGCTTCCATCTCGGAAAACACCGGCATAAAACCCTAAAATCCCCAATTCTCACCGTGTTCTTAAATTCTTCTTTTAGAATCCCTTAAGAAAAACCCTAAAACTCTTGCTATCTTAGGATAGACCGAGTTGAGATCTTACAATTGGCGCCGACTATGGGGATTTCTAAGAGAAATTTCTAAACGAGATGTCGGGAAACCGTAACGAAATCGATCCAGAAAACCCAAGGGTTGAACTGAGTGATCACGAAGGAAGTGATTACGACAAAAGCGATCACGAAGGCGACCACGAGGTTCACGACAACAAGCAACCGCGTGACACTGCTAAGCCAAAGAAAGCTCGAGATGACGGTAAACATGTCCTGTCACTCAGCGAAACGGCAGAGCAAGTCAAACAAGACGAAGTTCTGGCTACTTTAATGGCCAAAATCGATTCACAGAACGATTTGATCAAGACGTTTTCGGAAAGAATTGATTTGTTGCAAACAGAACAAGCACGGATCCGTTCAGACCAACAATCAAGGAAATCCAAGCGAGAAGTACCTCCAAAAGTAAAAGATAAAGTCGCCAGACGACTAATCTACGCTACACCAGAAGGAGACCTCCAAGGACAAAGCTGAGATAGCGAGTCCAGAAGTAACTCACGCCGAGAAAACGATGAAGATAAATGTGAACGGAGCTCACATCGAAGGGACTCAGAAGAGCTCAAACGGAATGCACACCGAGAGCAGGAAGACGACTGGTACAAGGCAAGGTATTCGCCCGACAAGGATAAGCAAGATGATCAAGAGACACGGAATGATCGAGGCATGCATCGTAGACGATATGAGGACGACTCATATCGGGATAACCATCGCCATGAGCGAGGTACATCCAACGAGGAAGCTCACAGGACATCTACCCGCGGAGCAAGCCGTAACCGAGTTGAGAAGCAGCTAACTGAACTCAGAGATACCTTGAAAGAGTTGAAAGGCGAAGTCCATAGCGTTAAAGGGTCCGCTCCTGAGATCGATCGAATCATTGAGGAGACTCGGAGAACACCGTTCACGTCACGCATTACGGACACGTACATACGACAGAAGGAGAAACTCAGACTCCCTATGTACAACGGAACAAAGGACCCCGCCACCCATCTGACGATTTTCAAGATTATGGCAGCAAAAGCCCGATTCACATCATCTAGAGAACGCGACATCGGCCTCTGTCAGTTGTTTGTCGAAACCTTGGAAGGAGACGCACTGACCTGGTTTTCTCGGCTACCGCCCAGGTCGATCAACGGATTCTCGGATCTAACGAGAGCGTTCGTGAGACATCACTTTGCCTACGTAAGCAAAGACACGTCGCTAAACGCACTAATGGCCATGACGCAAGAGAATAAGGAAACATTAAAAGCATTCATAGACCGATTCAAAGCGACTATGACACGAGCTGATGCCCCAGATAAGTTCACTATCGCGGCACTAACAAACGCCGTCTGGCACGAATCTCCGTTCTACCAAGACTTGGTCGTTAATCCGCCATTAACCATCGAAGATGCCCTCCACCGAGCAAATAAATTTGTGGAACTAGAGGAAAAGAAGGTGGCTCTAGCAAGGAAGTTTGGCACGAATAAACAGTCCGACAAAAAGGAGGAAAGGGAACCTAGGCAACATTACGATAAAGGGGCCAAGCCAACAATGGTTGTCGACAAGGCTGACAAGTCCCGATCATCGAAACCTTGGAACAAACGAAACAAAGAGGCAAAGGGAAAGGCACAGAAAGCCGCTCCCGTCACGGGAGAAAATTACTGCGAATACCATCAAGCTACATCGCACGACACTGCCGAATGTCGGAACCTTAGAAATGCACTATATGCCCGGCTTTCAAATGAAGAGTGTGATAATCCCTAGAATTCAGGGTCTAGGTGATTGAATCTAAGAATTGATCTCGTGTTTACCTGGAGATTGGCAGCGGAAATTGGAGCAGGTAAACGAGATCTATAGCGCCTCAAACGCTGCGCCTCTATCGTAGTCCACACGCACACAAGCTGGAATCCGCCGGGATGCTAGTGCCGGAATCAGTTCTCCTGTGGATCTTATGAGTTTCTGTGTCTCTGCTTTCTCTCTGAGAAGCAACAACGACGGCCAGGGTCCAGGTCGATCATATAAGACTTTATATATCGACCTGGGATGACCAAAATGACCTGCGGATCAAACCCGACTCGTTTAAGTCATTAACTCGAAACTTCAGTCTCGAGGCCCAATGTGCATCGATCGATACACATACTGTATCGATCGACACACCCATTCGAAAACCTGCGTCGATCGACACACTCATTGCATCGATCGACACACCTCTTCAAAACTCAATTCAATGTGTATCCAATACACATTGATCGGATCATATACCAATGATCAATCCCACTCAAAGTGTATCCAGCTTGCTTAGGTGTGTGACCCTGTAGGTTCACACGATACTAGAAATGAGTTACAACTCATTTGTCATAAGCGGTTTCTAGCAAAACATTATGATTACCCAGTATCACATGAATTGTCCGATCTCGATAATACAACTATCTTTAGAGTAAGTACAATATGATTTCAGGACATAATCCCAACAATCTCCCACTTGTACTGGAATCATCTATTCCCTTAATCCCTTTATCGCTATATCTCGATATGGCATAAGGCAAGAAACTGTGTCATCCTTATTATAGCCAACATCATGTTCATCGAACTCCTGATCTATACTGATAAAAACAAACGACTGACAATCACCTCGTTTGAGCACGGCCATGCATTTTCTCAGTATCAAATCTTCAATGGGCCCTGAGATATTTATCTCCTGTTATATAGGAGGGACAAATCCCTTCTTGTTCCATCCCTGTTTCTACACATACTTCATGTTACGCCTAAGCAATGCCTTTATAGCCGCCAGTTACGGAACGACGTTTGACAAGGTCAAAACGCACCAATTCATATGCTAGAAAGCATGATGAACTCAGGTCTAAGGACTATACTCTATAGTCGTAATGAGAATCTCTTATGACACAGATATAACTATCATGTGGAGTTCTCATTAGCGGGTCATGTCCGATCATATGTTCACCAACATATATCCATGTGACTGACGTTGATACTCATATCAATGACTCCATGAAACATAGTCATACGTCACCTCACATACTAGTTTTAACGGTTGTTAGTGTCCCATTTTTAACAACCTATGACCAGGGACAAACATAATTTTATGTCATCTTTCATTTATAGGGTTTCATGATCAAGTCCTCAACTTGATGACCTATAAAATGAAAATAAAATACTTGGGACCATTATTCGATTATCCAATAATCAAATAATGCTGATGTCAGTTTTTCATAAACATGACCATATCATGTCTATCTGAACATCATAACTAACATAACTCCCACTAGAATCAAGACCATGTCTTTAGATATCTAGTACCTACAGCAAAATTACGAAACTCATGCTTAGGTTGTGAGAGATGCTGCGGGGTTCTTGCTTGGAACCATTCCAACAAACCACACCGCTATTCTTTAATAAGCACTATTCTACGGTCCTATGCTTTGAAACCTTTTCAACAGACAGTACCGCTACACAGGCAAAATACATAACCAGGTGGGAACCGGGAATCATCTTTGTCCGTCTAACTACTCATAACTGATTCGTCTTTTTCTCAGTTGTACAAGAACCTATCCTTAGTGTTTCTCAAACACTTGGTCATATTCCTTACAACTGTCCAGTGACTCTTACCGGAACAAGTTGGTATCTTCTCGTCATGCTTTATGCGTCAGCTGCATTTAGACGAGCGCAAAATATGGCATTCATGATGGATTCTATTGCTTAAGCAAAAGGGATCACACTCATAGACACTAGCTCAGCCAGTGTCCAAGACACTTCATCTTGCTAAAATCATTGCCATAAGATCTTTGGTGTGAAGCCATTCTTAGAATCATGCATATTGGAACTGTCCAGTACCTTATAATCATAAGGATTCTGAAACGATCCAATTAGCTCTTCTGATCCATTTCAATGGATCCTTATTCCAAGAACTTTTGCAGCTTCTCCCATGTCCATTGTTAAATTTGACTTCCGACCCCAATCTTGACAAGACTTTAACGTCGGAACGTCGTTTATGAGATTAATTATGTTATAAACATACGGTGTGAGAATTGCAACTACGCTCCCACTAGTTTACTTGTAAACGCACGATTTCTATACGTTCCTGATCAAGTCAAAACCTTTGACTGTTTTAACAGAACATAGATTTCCAACTCCAATATGTTTGCTTAAATCCAGAAATGGATCGGTGAAGCTAACATACATTCCTAGTTAATTCTCGGAGTTGGGGCTCACCTTCGCTTCTTTGAATTTCACAGGCTCGTCACTTTTCAATGATCGACAGATCACGACAATCGGTCATGAGGAATCACCCTCGGTTTAGTGACGGATCCATTAGGATCAGCGAACTTCAGGCTCCACAGGTGTAGATCCTACAGCACTCTGTAGATCCAACCGCTGCTCTCCCTCAACAGGTTGAACAGCCTCCTGTGTTTCTCGAATTTCTTCGAGCTGTACTTTTACTCCCACTGTTCTTCTTGGAAAAAACAGAGTTCCCAACAACAAAATTTTGTTCTCGGATTGGTTGCAAAAGTACTAAGCCTCGGTTTCCCTAGGACAACCGGCGAAGCAGCCCTTATCAGATTTGGGTTTAAGTTTGTTTGTTGACAACTGCCTTACACAAACCTTGCAATCCCAGTTAATCAGAAAAACATACTGGGAAAACTTCCAGTACACATACAATGTGGTGTCTTTCAACTGATTCTGATAGAAAACTATTTGGCGTAAACATATTCATTTTAGAGCGTATTTTAAAAGGATAATGGAAGATTCCTGTGACTCATCATTATTCGGAGCATATCTAATAAGGTCCGATTCGTTCTCTCAGAAGCACCATTTAGGTTTTCCAGGAGAAAAGAGTTGTGATATGACTTCACACTCACTTAGATGATCACCAAATTCTTGACTCAAGTATTTTCCTCCGCGATCTAATCGAGGATCTCAATACTTCTGTCAAATCGGTTCTATACTTCATTTTGGAACTCCTCAAAGGATTTCTACTCGTGTCTCATCAAAAGAACACAGCCATACTTACTGATGCCATCAATAAGGTAATGAAGTACTTAAGATTTCCTTTGGCATTAATGCTCATCGGGCCACATACATCAGTATGTGTAAGGCCCAATATGTCTCGGGTCCTTTTCTTTAGCAGAGCTAAAGAAGACTTAGTCATTTGGTCCAGTAAGCAGAATTCATATCTCAAATGATTTATAATCAAATAAGCCTCAAGCCCATAACAATGGAACTAAATCTGCTTCACTCTATGTGGTCAAAACGACTATGCTAAGGAAAAATCGAGTTCAAGTCATCAGACTTAAACCGTTTGGTATTTATGTTATATTCAAGCGTATATTGGTTTAAGACATAAGACCCATTTTATCAAAAGGGGTGCTACCATATAATATTTCATTAAGATCAAAAGAATAAGACTTGTCTTTTATCATAATGAAAAATATCCAAATTCTTTCAAGAAAATGAGAGACATTTCTGCTTAAAGGAGGTACATAGTAGCAATTATTTAATTCAAAAACCAAGCTTGAAAAGCTCATACAAGTGGAGACTCTCTACGGCTTATGTAGCAGCCATTGCTCCATACCAGACACGCAGTTCCACTTGTCCTTTCCTCAACGTTCTACTGTTGCTTAGGCCCTGCATATTTCCAAAATATCAGTACCACAACTAGTATCCAATACATACGTAGAACTTGAAGTAATAACACAATACCTGAAGAAGAAGTACCATACATCTCCTTCATCTCTTGTGAATCTTCCAAGAATTTTATGCAATCTCTCTTCCAATGCCCTAACTCATCACAGTAAAAGCACTTTCTAACACCAGATGGGCCGGACTTGGGCTTATATGATGACACAGGCTTATCCTGATTCCAAATCTGGACGGCCCTGCCTCTACCCTTGTCAACACAAGATTTCTCAAATCTTTTACCCTTTTTGATGTCTTTCTCTGCTGTTTTGAGCATGCCATGCAACTCAGTCAACGTCTTCGTCAAGTCATTCTTGATATAGCTTTTGACAAACTTATCATAACTAGACGGAAGTGACTGCAGAATGATGTTAGTAGCCAATTCTAAGCTGACAGGACAAACCAGTTTCCCCAGGTTATCAATGTAACCCATCATTTTAATGACATGAGGACTCACTGGAGCATCCTCTGGTAGCTTGCACCCAGTGAGAGACTTCACCATCTGGAATCTCTCAACTCGTGCCATATCCTGAAACTTCAGTTTCAGGCTGGTGATCATCTCTATTGGCGACTCCATGTTCTCATATTGACTCTTTAAGTCCGACACCATGGTAGCCAACATCAGACCACGCACATCTACCACATCAATATAGTGCTTATTCCAAGCATCATACACTGCATGGGAGGCATTGGTCCCAAGCCTTTCGGGGAGAGCTTTCTCAAGGACATAGTCCTTACTCTCTTGCTTGAGAATAAATCTCAAATTACGATACCAATCCAGGAAATTTGATCCATTTAACTTGTCCTTCTCAAGGACGGATCGTAACGAGAAAGTAGTTTTAGACATAGGCTGAAATTTTAATAAAAGAAAATTTTAGTTATGAAGTTCAGGAAGTGAGAAATCTTATCTAATAAGAAAACTCGCATTATATTCAAACAATGTTTCCTCTATGAATATAATGTTCCAAGACCCATACATCACTAAAATCTGAGTGGACGACTCGTCATCACCCAAAGTTTAGTTATCTAGGTAAGCAAATCATTGCTAATTGTACCCAGTACAACTCTTGGTCGCAGATAAGACAATCCATGTCTCATCCACTCTGATGTCTCTGGGCCCAGAACTTCTGATAGCCCAGTCAAGTAAATCAATCTCTTCAGTCTTGTGATCATTGACAGTCGCACTGCAAGTCTATCAATGATCACCTGCCTTACTCATGTAGTTGTGGATACCAAGGACTCCAAGACTATCCAACAACGAAATGAGTCTTGACAGTAGACAAGATTGGGCAAGACATCAAGGTCACTTGATATTTAGTTGAGGAAATGGAACTCTAAAAGTTTAGTAACTCAATCTCTTAGGTCATGCAATAGTTGATGTCAAGCACTGCAAGACCATCAACACTACTACCTGTGAGATCCGGGATTCACACTAAGAATTTGTATTCGTGGATTTGGACTTTTGGATATAGAAATGGTATAGTTTCCTATGAATCAAAGACTTTATTGAGATTGATCGTCGAGATAGAACAAACACAGTCGAAAAGAGAGTACAAAGTATGGAATCGAGCTATCTAGTCGAAGTGTTCTTAGCCTAGGTTGGAATTGTTTTTGATGAGCCGCCACTTCTTCCTTTAAATAGTCTCCACTCTCATCTCTTCGTCCTGATACTTCGGCCTCGTCGTTGTAACGATCTCCGAGATTCGTGCGGATCAGTTGAACTGACGAAGACCGAGTTGCTCTATCTCCACGTCATCCTCAGCCGATCTCGAGCTCGATCGTCTCCGGCTTCGGCGTCGTCTGGGCCTCTCTAAGGCGCTTGCTTTGCTTGGGCCCAACAAGAGAGTTGACTCTCCCGTTTATCTTTGATTCTGGAATGGGCTCGTAATTACGGGCCTTTGTCTTGTCTGTTAATGGGCCGGATTTCCTAGAGGGAAATCCAGTACCAACAATAGCCCCCCAGCCCATTGAATTCGAGAAGTCGAGGTTAATGGGCGGTGGACATTCTCGGGAAGAGGTGCGTGCTTTGGATGCGACGAATCTAATGATTATTCTCTTCCCATTCATAGATCTTATATCGACGGTTGAGATTGTACGGGACCGAAGGATCACAACTGCCTCGATCTTTTTTCGTGATTATTTACAAATTTCAAATCGAGCGGTTGGGATTGTGGGATACCAAAAATCCCACAGATCTCGAGCACGAGGTAGTTTAAAAGGGGAAGTTACCTAGCACGATTCCCATCACTTCTCACACTGCGAATCGTCAAGGTAACTTCCTCTCCTTCATTATATCCTCTTCTTGCCTCTTGCTCATATTCTCTTTTTCGTTGTTTCGAGATTTTCTCTCTCTAGAGATTTCGTTTTTCCTCTTTCCTTGAAGGAAACTTTCGATATTCCGAACTATCATGGTTCGAAAGAGTACAGCCAGGGTTAGTCCTTCTGTGGCGGCTGGTCCGGTTGGTCCTTATCCTCCGTCCAGTTTGACTGTTGACCAAATACGGAAATTGCGGACGAAGTGCCAGATTCCGTCGGAGGTGGAGATTCTTATCCCATCGCCGGACATGTCCCCGGAAACTGTCGTCGAAGGCCATTGTTGCGCTTCTTATACCTATTTCGATAAATGCGGATTGTTTTTTCCAATCCCTCGCATTATCTCATGGGTTTTAGCTCAACTCCAGCTGGCCTTTCACCAGATGACTCCGAATTTCGTTCGGTATGTCGTCGGGCTCGGGGTTAGAGCTGTCGAGGAAGGCATCAATTTTGGAGTCGAGGAGTTGATGAGGGTTTGTTCGGTAAAACATAACACTCGTTTTCCCGGAACTTACTACCTCTCTCCTCGCCATGGGAAGATCCTTGATGAGATCCCGACGAGGGATGTGTGAAAGAGTAAATACTTCTACTTCAGGGTCAACCATCACTCGGTCGAGGATTTTGATTACTCGGTTATCCCGATGAGATGGGCGGCTAGCGTTGGTCAGCTTATAGGGCTTAATAGTTTCCCTAACTGCTGCGGCGTCTTTTATTAATACCGAGCTGTTTGCTAATGACCTTTTTGGTTCTATTGCAGAGGCTCCTGAATCGTTGCCTTTGGACCCGACTACATCGAGTTAGGTAGCTCGCCTACGGAGAGGAGATATTAGGTCCTTCTGCTCGACGACCTCCTCTATACCAACCTCGTCTTTTGCGAGACGAATCACACCTCCTTCGCCATCCTGCTTTGACTCGAGTCGTTCAGGCTCCGCTTCGGATTATCGAGCGGACTGAAGAAGGTAAGTGTTCCGGTTAGTCTTTCTGGGGGGGGGTCATCGCGCGTTATGCCCTTCGTTTGCCGGGCTGACCCGAATCTGTTTCATTTGCAGATCGACCTGTTTCGGACGATAGTTCTACTGTAAGCACCCCTTCTCTTGAAAAGATGTCGCGAAGATCTAGCAGCCGTCGGAACGGGAAAGATCCCGTTGATTTGGCAAAGAAAATGAAGGCTGGCGACTTGAGCAACGCCCTTCTTTTTGCCATGGACGAGGGGCCTCCTCCTCCTCCTTCAATCCCTCCTCCTAACCCTGTTCGGGTTTCTCCCGTGGTTGCAGGATCCGGAGAGGCGGACGTGGAGGCGGAGGATTTACCTCCTATTCCGGCCAGCGAGGAGCCGGTCCGGGCCCCGTCTGAAGAGCCTGTCTTGCGCAACTCTCGGTCGAATGGTTCGAGAGGGTCGAACGGCCGGAGTCGAGGCGGTCCTCCTCCGGCGGCGAAGCGTCGAAGGACTGACGCAGAGGTGAGCTCGAGAAGATCGGGCCAGAGTGTTGAGGCGAGGCCTGCTTCCTCTGGGTCTTCGGGGTCTTTCAACTGGCGCTTTAGGCACCAGAAGGATTGCCCGATTGCGTACGACCCAACGGGTGTTGCCTATCTGCTAAGGCATTTTAAGCCGGCAGGTGTTCAGCTCCCGGCCGTCGGGGATATGGCTCTTGGTGGTACTTATACCGAGATGATGGCGGCTTGTGGGAAGGTAATGATTTCTTCCTTTTGTTTTGTTTCGTGCTTAACTTTCTTCACACATTTCCTCTTTCTTTTGTAGGCCTTGGAGGCTGCGAATAGGTTCGCGGCTAGGGCCGGGCGCGAGCTGCGAGAGATACCGCAGGTAAGTGAGCTCGACACCGTTAAGAAAACGGTCAGCGACCTGAAAGCGCAGCTGCAGGGGGCCTTGGCTCGGGAAGAGGAGCTAAGGAAGAAGGCGGGCGGCCTGGATGGGGAGTTACAGGGCACTCTGGCTCGGGTTTCGGTTGCGGACGTGCGGGCGGCGCAATGCCAGGCTGATCTAGATAAGGTTCTCGCCGACCGATAGTTTGATGTTAAGATGGCAGCCCATGAGGCGAGAAAAGGGCTAAACGGTGAATATCTTAAGATTCTCGAGGGGATCGCAGCGAAAGAGAGCCGAAGGAAGATCGCCGTGAGCGCTGAGATGAGGCTCCAGGAGGCCTTGGCTAATATCGCGCTTATCGCCGAGTTCGCCTCTGGTGAACTGGACCTGACCAAGGAGGTGATGGATTTGGCCGAGAAGAAAAGATTGGCCACGGAGGAGATGGACGCTGCGGCGGTGTCGGACTTCAGTATCAGCAAGCTAAATTTGCCGGTGATGTCGGACGACTCCGTGATTCTTGCGCGCCCTTTAATCCAGGCGGCTACTCGCCTTGATCAGTATGGGTCGAACCTCCCGACCGGAGTTAATTCGCGAGTTAGCGATGAGGTCGAGGGTCAACTCGAGGAGGACAGGGCGACCGATGGTCAGACAGGGGATCGAGACGAGGCTTCCTCTCCTTCCAAGCAGTCTTAGTCCTTTTTATCTGTTTCCGCCCGAGGGGGCTTTTTAATTCAGATTTTTTGTTGCCCGAGGGGGCTTTTAATTTCTTTTCCAGACTTTGGTTGCCCAAGGGGGCTTTAATTTTCTGTTCGAATTCGAGGATATCGTGTCCTCTTTTTTTTTCATAAAAAATCTTTCATGCCTTAGCATAGATTTCATTGTTTTTATGTCTCAACACAGCCGTTGTGGCGATTCGAGCCTTCCTGGGGAACCGAGCGGATAACTTGTCGTGTTGCCTTAGAAGGTTCGTTGCGATCCTTTAAGTCAGTCGCATTTGAGCTCGAGCTCTTTGCCAAGAATGGTTTGGGGCGCGACTACTTCGTGATGTAAGGTTCGAGCTCAATCGCTGGATCGAAGAGAGAAGTATTAAGTATGGAAACGAATCGAAGTAAACTTACAAAGATTCGATTTAGAGGTTGCATGCTTGAATGGCTGTCATGGCCTCGTTATTTCGCTTGAGGGGTGGGGTAGCCCCCCGATTCTTTTAATCCGTATAAGGTTTTAGAAGAATTGTATTCTTAAGGGAGATCATTATGGATCTCTTTCTTTGGAACGATCATTTCAGTTC
Source organism: Orychophragmus violaceus (assembly GCA_030180135.1). NCBI lineage: Eukaryota > Viridiplantae > Streptophyta > Magnoliopsida > Brassicales > Brassicaceae > Orychophragmus > Orychophragmus violaceus. Next base: position 45,828,534 of record CM058229.1, on the reverse strand, counting down.
GTTCGTGGTGGGAGGACCGTTCTAGGTCGCTTGTTTTTGGGACGATCATTTCAGTTCGTTCGAAGCGGGAGGACCGTTCTAGGTCGCTCGTTTGAAGGGATAATTTCATATCACTTGGTTATAGAAGGAATAATTTCATATCTCTTTGAAGAGATAATTTCATATCGTCTTGTTATTTGGAAGAGGCCATTTCAGGTCACTTGGGAAGGATAATTTCATATCGCTTTGACTTAGAAGAGATAATTTCATATCTTTCGTTTCGGGAAGGGATAATTTCATATCACTTGTTTTGGGAGTGATAATTTCATATCGCTTTGCTTATAGAAGAGATAATTTTATATCACTTTGGTCTTTTGGGAGAGGTCATTTCAGGTCGCTCGAAATAGGATAATTTCATATCAACGTAATGGCTCTAACAGGAAGAGACGTTTGATTAGAAGACTTATTTTGATTTCACAAAGATAAGTTAGTATGACTTCGTTAGAAGTTGTCGAGCTCAGTGAGAGCTATGTGTTTGGGGGGTGGCTGCGCTCGAAGTCGAGCTGCCTACGTACCCTTTTAGGGGATCAAGCCATTTCGTAGTTCGATTATGTTGATGTACTTCTAGTGGAAATAATTTTTGAGGTTGATGATGTTCCAAGGTCGTAGTTCGGGCTTCTGGGTTTCCACCGACTTGAGTCGGTAGACCCCGTCCTTTACGATGTCGGTGACCTGGTAAGGACCTTCCCACTTCGCTCCTAATTTTCCAGCGTGTTCTTCCTTTTTATGGCCGAACACTTTCCTTAAGACGAGATCTCCTACTTGAAACCTCCGAGTTTTGATTGGGGAATCATAGTAGCGAGCCGCGGCTTGTTGGTAATTCTGGAGTCGAGCTAATGCGAGGTTCCTTCTTTCGTCGGCGAGGTCGAGCTCGTCAGTTATCATCTTGTTGTTAAGTTCCTCTTGTCGCGGGCATTCTTCTTTGCGAATGCTTGACACGAGAATTTCGGCTGGTACTACCGCCTCGATTCCGTAAGCTAGCGAGAAGGGAGTCTCGCCAGTGGATTTGCGGGGGGTAGTCCGGTAGGCCCAGAGTACGGCTGGGAGCTCGTCACTCCAGGTTGTTTTGCACTCGTTGAGCCTTTTCTTGAGGCCGTTCATAATCGCTTTGTTGGCTGCTTCTGCTAGCCCGTTCCCTTGGGGGTAGCGTGGCGTTGAGTAAGTCAGCTTTATGTTCCAAGTTCTGCAGAACTCTTTGAATGTGTTTGATATGAACTGAGGTCCGTTATCGGTAACGATCTCATGGGGTAGTCCATGTCTGCAAACGATGTTTCGCCAGACGAACTCCTTAACATGCACGTCCTTAATTTTCTGGTATGACTCTGCTTCAATCCACTTGGTGAAGTAGTCTGTCATCACCAGTAGATGTGTGGCTTTCTTTTTGCAAGATGGGACCAGCGGTCCAACGATGTCCATTCCCCACCGCATGAATGGGTACGGCGATGAGATAGAGGAGAGTTTCTCCGACGCTTGGTGGATAATTGGGGCATGCTTTTGGCATTTATCGCACTTGTTGGAGAAAGATTCGCATTCGGTGGCCATTGTTGGCCAATAGTAGCCTTGCCTTTTGATTCGCACGGCCAATGCTCGTCCTCCGGAATGGCTTCCGCAGGATCCGTCATGTGTTTGTGTAATCACGGCTAGGGCTTGCTTTTTGTCAAGGCATTTAAGGTAAGGTCCGGAGAGGCTCCTTTTAAAGAGCTCTCCTTGTGTGACACAGTACCTCGCACTTTGCATTTTAAGTTTCCGCGCCTCCCATTTGCCATCGGGAACTTCGCCGTTTGTGATGTATCGAATGATCGGAGTTCTCCAATCTTCGTCATTGTTAGGCTAAGGTCCCTGACTAGTGGATGCGTTTTGAATTGGTCTGTCGGGGACGTTCGCGACGTATATGGTGTTTCTAGGATCAAGATCATCGTTAATCTCGATGATGTCGCTATTAGTGCCTCCGGGACATTCTTTGCGTTTGACATCGTTTTTCACAGCGGGCCCGTCCTCTTTCAAGGACAGAGCTTTGAGAGCTATGTCGATGCTTGGTTTTTCTATCCCTTCGACTGGTATGATTCTTTTGAGGTTAGGATCTGATGTCGATGCTAATGCGGCTAGCGCATCGGCTGCAGTGTTTTCACCTCGTGGGATTCGTGTTAGATCGAAGAATTCGATTTGTTCGGCCAATGTATGGACTACCCGTAGGCATGCTTCCATTCGTTCGTCTTTGGCCTCGTAGTCGCCATGATATTGGCTTGTGACCAGTTGGGAATCGCTGAAGGCATTTACTTCTCGGGTTCCTATTGCTATCGCAAGTCTAAGCCCGGCTATCAGCGCTTCGTATTCTACCTCGTTATTCGATGCGGCGAAGCCCAATCTAAACGATTGTTCTAATACTTCACCCGTTGGGGAGATTAATTTCACTCCGACTCCGGACCCTTGTCTTGAGGAAGCTCCATCGACATAGAGTTTCCATCTTTGGGTCGAAGTCGGGTCGAGTTCTATAGTCGGAGGGAGCTCGATTATGAAATCTGCCAGTACTTGTGCTTTTAGGCATGTTCGAGCTTTGTATTCAATGTCGTACTCGCTGAGTTAGATAGCCCATTTGACCAATCGACCTGATTGGCTTGGACTGTGAAGGATGGTTCTCAGTGGCTGAGAGGTCATCAATATTATCGAGTGCGATTGAAAATACGGTCGTAGTTTCCGAGCCGATGTTACTAGTGCTAAGGCGAGCTTTTCCATGGCGGGGTATCTGGTTTCAGCGTCGATCAAGGTCTTACTGATGTAATACACCGGCCGTTGTTCGTTCTGTTCTTCGCGAACCAGGACTCCACTTACTGCTGCCGTCGAGACAGCTAAGTAAAGATAAAGGGGTTCTCCTTCTACTGGTTTCGCCAGTATGGGTGGTTCGCTTAAGTAAGCTTTGAGCTGAGTGAATGCCTCTTCACACTTTTCGTCCCAAAGGAACTTTTTCTTTTCTTTGAGCAAGTGATAAAAGGGTAGACATTTATCAGTCGACCTCGAGATGAAGCGATTCAGAGCAGATATTTTGCCGGTTAGGCGCTGGACTTCTCGCGTTGTTCTGGGAGATTTCATCTCTGTGAACGTTGCGATCTGTTTGGGGTTCGCTTCGATCCCTCTTTCGGTTACGAAGTAACCGAGGAACTCTCCTGAAGGGACCCCGAAGGTACATTTAGCTGGGTTGAGTTTCATCCCGTACTTATTGAGAATGGTAAAGCATTCTTTTAGTTGGGGGATGTGATCCTCGTACCTAGAAGATTTTACCAGCATATCATCGATGTAGACCTCCATGGTTTTGCCTAGGAGTCCTGAGAACATCTTGTTGACGAGGCGCTGGTAAGTTGCTCCTGCGTTTTTTTGTCCGAAGGGCATGACTTTGTAGCAGTACGTGCCTCGATCAGTTATGAACGAGGTCTTTTCTTGGTCTTCGGGGTTCATCAATATTTGATTGTACCCTGAGAACGCGTCCATAAAGGATAGCAGCTGATGTCCAGCGGTGGCCTCGACCAGTCGGTCGATGTGCGGGAGCGGGAAGCTGTCCTTTGGATATGCTTTGTTGAGATCCGTGAAGTCTACACAGACCCTCCACTTTCCGTTCTTTTTCTTAACCACCACGGGGTTTGCGAGCCAGTCGGGGTACTTGACCTCTCTGATCGATCCGATTTTTAATAGCCAATCGACCTCGTCATTGACGGCTTTGGCCCGTTCAGGGCCTAGTTTTCGACGTTTCTGTCTTACCGGTTTGTAGGTCGGGTCGACATTCAGCTCGTGGCTGGTTACGTCGATGTTTATCCCTTTCATGTCTGCTGAAGACGAGGCGAAGGAGTCGACGTTCTTTTTGAGAAAAGAGACCAGTTCGTTCTTGACTGGCTCCGATAGGTCGATTCCTATGCCAACGAGTCTTTCGGGATGAGCCTCGTCTATGCAGACCTGAGTCGTGAGGCCCTTTGGGGGTCCTATTTGACTGGGGTCGTTCGACCTTTTGGTCTGCATGGTGGCGAGCTCGTCCTCTTTCTGTAATTGCTACGCAAGGGATTTCTCGATCTGTTTGAATCCGTTCATGTAGCAATGGCGGGAAATCTTTTGACTTTCGTGAATGGTTTTGATCCCTTTGGGTGTCGGGAACTTTACGCATTGGTGGTAGGTCGATGGTACCGCTTTCATATCGTATATCCATGGTCGACCTAGGATTGCGTTATAGGGAGCTGGCCGATCTACTATGACGAACTCTGTCATTCTCCGAACTCCTCCAGCGATTACTGGGGCGAGGACAGAGCCCATCGAGTATGTCGTTTCACCAGCAAAACCTACTAGTGGCGTCTTTTCTTCTACAACCTCGGAGTCGTTGAATTCCATCTTTTTGAACGCGTCGTAAAAGAGGACATCTACCGAACTCCCTGTGTCAATCATTATCCTTGAGAGTTCGACATCTCCCACTACTAGACAAACGAGGAGAGCGTCGTCGTGTGGTTTGTCGAGATTACTTGTCTCGCTCTCGTGGAAAATGATCTCGTGGTGTGGACCCAACATTGGGGTCTTTCCCCTTCTGTCGGTCTCGACTCTTCTCTGAAGAGCTTTGATCGAATTGACCGAGTCGCGGCAAAGTTTGGAGCCACCGAAGATGAAGTCGATTCGTTTAGGGGGTATAGCCCGTACACCCCCCCCCCCCCCCCCGCAGAGACGAGGGAGATTGATTCTTGAGCGTAAACTTTTGGCAGGAGCCGGAGGCGGGGATAGTGCCGAACCTCCCGGGGTACCGCTCAGGTTAAGCTCGCCGAGGATGAACTCGAATCGCTTCCGCGACCCTTGAGGGAGTGTTTCGGGAGATTCCGGCTCTTTTGACCATTCCCGTTTGTTTTGAGAGTGCTTTTTAGAGTTCGACTCCTTGGTCTGTTTGTTTTCCTTTTTGTCGGACAGAGTTTCCTCCTCGACCTCGGAGTCTTTTTTGCTTTCGGACTCTTGTTTTTGAGCCTCTTCTTTAGCTCGAGTATAGCAATCCTCGGTCGAGTGCCCTCTCTTATTGTGGAAATCACAGAATTTTTCCTTGTCGAACTCGAATTTCTTCGAGCTCTTTGGGCTCTCGACCGCGTTGACGTTCCCTGACTTACGGGAATCCTTTTTCGAGTTTGGATTCTGCGGACCCGATGGGTTCCTTTCTTTCCGGTGTTTTTCCCTGAGGGCCGTGGTTTCGTCCTCGAGGCGAGCAAAGGCCGATGCGCGATGGAGGGCGTCATCAAGCGTTTGGGGTTCGCGGACCGTTATTTCCTCGCGGAATCTGGTTGAGAACCATAGTCCTCGTCTTAACGCTTCTATAGCTACCTCATCTCGTGGGTTCGCGATTTTGGATTTTATTTCCTTGAATCGGTCGATGTACGAGCGAAGTGTTTCGTCGGGTTTTTGAGAGACGCCAAATAAATCTGCCTCGGTAGTCTTTTCCTCGATGAAAACGGAGTATTGTGTGAGGAAAGCCGTCATGAACTGGGTGAAGTTGTCAATGGACCTTTCTTCCAGTCCGGCAAACCATTCTAGGGCAGAACCTGATAGGTTTTCCGCGAAGAGCCTGCAGAAGGCTGGCTCCCTCTCCTCATCGGTAAGGTACACCCTTGCCATCGCTAGTCGGAATGCCCTGATGTGGGCTTTCGGGTCCGATTTCCCAGAGAATTCTGGAACTTAGTTTTCTTGATCTCTCGGATTCTTGCAAACGTAATCCGATCTGTGAACGGCGTTTGTTGTGTTTCTTCGATCACTCGATCGATGTCAGGAGCCGCGCTCGTCGCCATGTGAACTTTTGAGCTCAGACTGTTAAACTTGGCTTTAGCCTGTTCAATGTATTGTCTAAGCATATCGTGTTCATCGCCCTCTGCGGGTGCGAACTGGACTTGTGCCTGTCCTGACGCTTGTTCCGGAAAAATGGGGTCGAGGAGATCGATCGTTGGGATCGACCTCGTCTGATCGACCTGTGGCGTTCGGAACTGAACTGAGTTTGTTCCATTAAGGAGTCCCGAGCTTGAGGCGAAGGCAGAACCTCCTAGTTGCCTCGGTCGGGTGTTAGAGTTACTCGGGAAAGGTGGTGGCCCGGGTAATGGTCGGTTTCTTGATCCGGTTGGATCTGCGACCATTGAACTCGAACCAAATGGGGTCGGAACCGCGATAGGGGTCATTGTTGGGCGGAAGCCGCTATTTGACGTATTACCGAAATGTCCCGACGTTCCCGGAGGAGTTACTACTTGGGAGAAGTCCAAGCGAGTACACGGTGGAGGACTTATGGGAGTTCGCGTTTGTCTGCCCCCTTGGCTTTGACTGGCGAGCTCTTCAAGACGGGCGTTCAGGCGCCGCTCTTGTTCTTCGAGCTGCGCTGCCAGGGAACGGTTTGCGAACTCTTGGGCCCTTGCGCTTGCCTCGTTGTTTCTCGTTCGATCTACCAACAGGCTTAACATCGAACGGATCTCGGCAAGATCGCTTGGTCCTTGTCTCTGTGGAGCGGAAGGTAGTGGTGAATTGGGTCTGGTTACTCCAGATCCTCCTCCCGGGGTGGGTATTGAGTCGTTTCTCATCCACACCCAGTTTCTGCTCGGATCATTAGTTCCTGACAAAACGTTTGTCGGAGTCTGGCTTGTCGCGATTGTTTGAGCGACGGAGCCGGCTGGTGCCGCGGTCGTGGAGACTGAGGCGGAGCTCGTCAATACGCCGTCGGTCTGACCCATTTTCCTTACCCCGGTAGTGTTCTGAGGAATGTTGTCGACCGTTTGAGGGCGGTCAACCGGTGGTGTGGCGCTGGGAGAGCCAGTTTGGTCGGGATTCATATCGATCAATCGGATCTAGGATCTGATTCTTAAGATAGGAAAGGCTATAGAATGTCCCCACAGACGGCGCCAAATGTGAGATCCGGGATTCACACTAAGAATTTGTATTCGTGGATTTGGACTTTTGGATATAGAAATGGTATAGTTTCCTATGAATCAAAGACTTTATTGAGATTGATCGTCGAGATAGAACAAACACAGTCGAAAAGAGAGTACAAAGTATGGAATCGAGCTATCTAGTCGAAGTGTTCTTAGCCTAGGTTGGAATTGTTTTTGATGAGCCGCCACTTCTTCCTTTAAATAGTCTCCACTCTCATCTCTTCGTCTTGATACTTCGGCCTCGTCGTTGTAACGATCTCTGAGATTCGTGCGGACCAGTTGAACTGACGAAGACCGAGTTGCTCTATCTCCACGTCATCCTCAGCCGATCTCGAGCTCGATCGTCTCCGGCTTCGGCGTCGTCTGGGCCTCTCTAAGGCGCTTGCTTTGTTTGGGCCCAACAAGAGAGTTGACTCTCCCGTTTATCTTTGATTCTGGAATGGGCTCGTAATTACCGGCCTTTGTCTTGTCTGTTAATGGGCCGGATTTCCTAGAGGGAAATCCAGTACCAACACTCCCTGCCTTACTCGTGTAATTGTGGACACCAAGCTCTTGGCAAGACTATCACAACAACGAAATGAGTCTTGACAGTTGACCTTATTGAAACTAAGCTTTGATCTAACACACATCCAATGTGTATTAGACAGGTTTAGAACATTTTACTTCTAATTTTAATTAAGTTTTAATCGTTCTAATTTCAGTGGGTTAGGTCATTCGGTTCGGTTTCTTAATCATTTGGTTCAAAACCAAACGATTACGGTTCGCATTGTCACCATATGCGTCGACTGACACACTTGGTCGACTTTTGATATGCAACCTTCAGATCATTCGAGATAACCGGTCAAATCCAATTTGACCAGTCCATCTAATTGAACCGATTCAACCAGTTTTAACTAATCGCGATAACCGGTCCAATCCAATTAAACCGAATTATCCAATCAAACTGATCTTAACCAATTAAATCGGTTTATTCTAATTGAGATAACCAGTTCAATTCAATTGAACCAATTCATCCAATTTAAACCGATCTTATCTACCTTAACCAAGCATGATAACCAGTTCAATCCAATTGAACCGATTCAACCAATCGTAAGGCTTGTGTCGACCGACATTAAACCTGTGTCGATCGACACAGTAGAGTATTAAGGATTTTGAATTAAACCGACATAACCATGCGAGATAACCAGTTCAATCCAATTGAACCGATCTACCCATTCGCATAGTCTGTGTCGACCGATGCACCCAGTGTGTCGATCGACACAATGCGATTTCAAATCTTTCGCATTTTCGCGGTGCATCGACCGACACACCCAGTGCGTCGACCGATGCTGTGCGAAAACCCTAATATCTTTTACGAGTTTTCGCGATGTGTCGACCGACACAAGATTAGTGTCGATCGACACCATGCGACAAACCCTAAAGTTATTTACGCGTTTTCGCTCTGTGTCGACCGACACACGCTTTGTGTTGACCGACACGCTGCGAAAACCCTAAATTTTATTTATGCGTTTTCGCTCTGTGTCGACCGACACACACTTTGTGTCGATCGACACGCTGCGAAAACGCAAACATCGAATTTTCAACAGAGGTTCTAATCCGAGATTTACATCATGAAAATTCGATTTACCAAGCAACAATCAATTCAATAACATCAGTATTCGAATTAAGTGCTTCAGATTCAATAGACTGAACCCTAAACAGCTCTGATACCACTGTTGGATCTCCTAGGATCTAGGGTTCGTTATATTTAGACATAGGCTGAAATTTTAATAAAAGAAAATTTTAGTTATGAAGTTCAGGAAGTGAGAAATCTTATCTAATAAGAAAACTCGCATTATATTCAAACAATGTTTCCTCTATGAATATAATGTTCCAAGACCCATACATCACTAAAATCTGAGTGGACGACTCGTCATCACCCAAAGTTTAGTTATCTAGGTAAGCAAATCATTGCTAATTGTACCCAGTACAACTCTTGGTCGCAGATAAGACAATCCATGTCTCATCCACTCTGATGTCTCTGGGCCCAGAACTTCTGATAGCCCAGTCAAGTAAATCAATCTCTTCAGTCTTGTGATCATTGACAGTCGCACTGCAAGTCTATCAATGATCACCTGCCTTACTCATGTAGCTGTGGATACCAAGGACTCCAAGACTATCCAACAACGAAATGAGTCTTGACAGTAGACAAGATTGGGCAAGACATCAAAGTCACTTGATATTTAGTTGAGGAAATGGAACTTTAAAAGATTAGTAAATCGATCATTTAGGTCATGTAATTGTTGATGTCAAGCACTGCAAGACCATCAACACAACTATCTGCCTTACTCATGTAATTGTGGACACCAAGCTCTTGGCAAGTGTATCACAACAACGAAATGAGTCTTGACAGTTGACCATATCGAATACTAATCTTTGATCTAATACACATCCAATGCGCATTCGATAGGTTTAGAACACGTTTAACTTTTAATTTCAATTGAGTTTTAATTGTTCTAATAAGAGTGGGTTAGGTCATTTGGTTCTGTTTCTTAATCATTTGGTTCAATAACCAAAACGATTACGGTTCGCATCCAACCTTAACAAAACCCGATAACCGGTCAATCCAATTGAACCGGTAATTGACCAAATGAACCGGTTTTAGACCAATTGAGATACCGGTCAAATCTAATTCAACCAGTCCATCCAATTGAACCGATTCAATCAGTTTCAACTAATCGCGATAACCGGTCCAATCCAATTGAACCGATTTATCCAATCAAACTGATCTACCTTAACCAAGCATGATAACCAGTTTAATCCAATTGAACCGATTAACCAATCGCAAGGCATGTGTCGACCGACACTAAACCTGTGTCGATCGATACAGTGGGGTATTAGGGAATTTTAATCGAATTAAATCGACATAACCATGTGAGATAACCGGTTCAATCCAATTGAACCGATCTACCCTTTCACAGCATGTGTCGATCGATGCACCCAGTGTGTCGATCGACACAGTGCGATTTCTAAATCGAAATCCAAATTTTCAATAGGCGAATTCGCGGTGCATCGACCGACACACCCAGTGCATCGATCGATGCTATGCGAAAACCTTAAAATAATTTTTTTTTTTGCCGTTTTCGCGGTGTGTCGATCGACACAAGTCGACCGACACAAACTTGTGTCGATCGACACAGTGCGAAAACACAGTTCTTCGTTTTCGATACTAATAAATCCGAGATTACATTTATCAAAACGAAACCTAGCTAGCATCAATTCAATCAAATACCATTTTAATCGAATTCCAGGCTACATATTCAATGGATTAAACCCTAAGGCTCTGATACCACTGTGGGAATCCCTAGGATCCAGGGTCTAGGTGATTGAATCTAAGAACTGACCTCGTGTTTACCTGGAGATTGGCAGCGGAAATTGGAGCAGGTAAACGAGATATATAGCGCCTCAAACACTGCGCCTCTATCGTAGTCCACACGCACACAAGCTGGAATCCGCCGGGATGCTAGTGCCGGGAATCGGATCTCCTGTGGATCTTATGAGTTTCTGTGTCTCTGCTTTCTCTCTGAGAAGCAACAACGACGACCAGGGTCCAGGTCGATCATATAAGACTTTATATATCGACCTAGGATGACCAAAACAACCTGCAGATCAAACCCGACTCGTTTAAGTCATTAACTCGAAACTTCAGTCTCGAGGCCCAATGTGCATCGATCGATACACATACTGTATCGATCGACACACCCATTCGAAAACCTGCGTCGATCGACACACTCATTGCATCGATCGACACACCTCTTCAAAAATTAATTCAATGTGTATCCAATACACATTGATCGGATCATATACCAATGATCAATCCCACTCAAAGTGTATCCAGCTTGCTTAGGTGTGTGACCTTGTAGGTTCATACGATACTAGAAATGAGTTACAACTCATTTGTCATAAGCGGTTTCTAGCAAAACATTATGACTACCCAGTATCACATGAATTGTCCGATCTCGACAATACAACTATCTTTAGAGTAAGTACAATATGATTTGAGGACATAATCCCAACAAAGAGATCAAGGCGGCAATCGAAAGGTTAAAAAAGGAAGAAGAATCTGGGCGGCAGGAGGAAGGCAAAATCAACGAGCAAGCACCCAAACAACAGCGGCGCATCAAAAGCATAGCTTTGAAGCGCATTCGAGAAGAAGAAAATGAGGAGGAAGACGAAGAGGAAACTCCCAAAACTGTCCGAAGAATCAACATGATCATGGGCGGTCTAATCTCCGTAAACGACTCAGTTCGGTCGATCAAGGTGTACGAACGCCTAGCATTAGCTGCGCAAAAGGTGCCTCAGCCAATCTTGTCAGACGATACTCCCGTCATCTTTACCGACCAAGATCTCTATGGAACTCATTACCCTCACAATGATCCGCTAGTAGTCGAACTATTAGTCGGAAGCTGTCAAGTATCTCGGATATTAGTAGACACCGGGAGCTCAATAGATTTGATCTTCTTTGACACGCTCAAAAAGATGGGAATAAAGGAGGAAGACATTAAGCAGAAAGCAAAACCGCTCACGGGTTTCACAAGCGAAACGACATACACGATTGGGACCATCAAACTACCGATTTACGCAGGGGGAATTAACAAAATGGTTAAGTTTCATGTCATCGACAAACCAACCATTTATAATGTTATCCTCGGCACTCCATGGCTATACAACATGAAGGCGGTGTCCTCGACGTATCACCAATGTCTAAAGTTCCCAACGCCCAAGGGAATCCAAACGGTCAAAGGATGCCAAAGAGCAAGCTGGTCCTGTTTCGCAAGAGAACATAAGATAAGAGTGCCTTCGTGTATGATCAATACAGAACAAGGACGAAAAGGCCCCGAGAAGGAACTCATCCAGCAAGTCATCATCGACGACTCAGACGCAAGCAAGTATGTGGGAATCGGTGCGGAACTACCCGAAGACATCAAGAAGGAACTGATCACCTTCTTACAACAAAATGTGGCGACCTTCGCGTGGTCGGTAAAAGACATGAAGGGTATTAACCCATCGATCACAACTCATGAGCTCAATGTTGATCCGACTTACAAGCCGATTAAACAAAAAAGGCGTAAGCTCGGTCCCGAAAGGACTAAGGCGGTCAATGACGAAGTAGAGAAATTGCTGGACGCCGGGTCAATTCAAGAGGTGAAGTATCCCGATTGGCTGGCCAACCCAGTCGTTGTCAAGAAAAAGAACGGAAAATGGAGAGTATGTGTCGATTTCACGGACCTTAACAAGGCCTGTCCAAAGGATAGTTTCCCACTACCGCACATAGATCGACTTGTTGAAGCAACAGCCGGCAACGAGTTACTATCGTTCATGGACGCATTCTCAGGATACAATCAGATCCTCATGAGCCCGGACGATAGGGAGAAGACGGCGTTCATCACTGAACGCGGTACTTACTGCTACAAGGTCATGCCGTTTGGCCTGAATGCCGGTGCCACATATCAACGACTGGTCAACCGAATGTTTGCAGGACAACTTGGCACGACAATGGAAGTTTACATAGATGACATGCTGGTCAAATCTTTGGTCGCTTCTCAACATGTCGGCCATTTGAAGGAATGTTTTAACATCCTCAACCGTTATGGAATGAAGCTCAACCCAGCGAAGTGTACGTTTGGGGTGACATCGGGAGAGTTCCTCGGATACGTGGTAACCCAGAGAGGGATAGAAGCTAATCCGAAACAAATCTCGGCCATAATCGACTTACTATCTCCCAATAATACACGAGAAGTGCAGCGTCTGACCGGTCGCATAGCCGCACTGAACAGATTCATATCTCGTTCAACCGACAAATGCCTGCCATTCTACGAACTCCTCCGAGGAAATAAAAGGTTCATTTGGGACGATAAGTGTCAGGAAGCCTTCATCCAGCTCAAAGATTATTTATCGAACCCACCAATACTATCGAAACCCGAAGACGGCGAGACACTCTTCCTATACATCGCAGTCTCAACAACTGCGGTCAGCGGTGTATTAGTTAGAGAAGACCGAGGCGAACAAAAGCCAATCTTTTACGTGAGCAAGACGATGAACGGAGCCGAGACCAGATATCCTGCGATGGAAAAACTAGCTCTCGCAGTAGTTATCTCGGCACGAAAATTACGGCCGTATTTCCAAGCACATTCGATTGCCGTTTTGAGTAGCCAACCTCTTCGGAAAATCTTACACAGCCCGGGACAGTCTGGCCGCCTAGCAAAATGGGCAGTAGAACTGAGCGAGTACAACATTGAATACAGAAACAGAACGACCACTAAATCACAGGTAATAGCCGACTTTGTGGTAGAGTTATCACCTGAACTCGATTTCGATACTCAGGTGGAAGATAAAAATTGGAAACTATTTGTCGACGGTGCTTCGTCAAAGAAAGGAGCCGGGGTAGGAGTACGCCTCATATCCCCAACCGGAGAAGTAATAGAGCAATCATTCAAACTGGGTTTCACGGCATCCAACAACACAGCTGAGTACGAGGCTCTCTTAGCCGGTCTTAGACTAGCCAAAGAAATCGGAGCGCGACACCTCTTGGCCCACTGCGACTCCATGCCTGTTGCGAATCAAATCAACGGAGACTATGAAGCTAAAAACGAGCGAATGGAGGCGTATCGAAAGGCGGCATTAGACCTTACCTGCTCCTTTGAATTTTTTTGATATCGTCCAGATACCAAGGAAAGAAAATGCCCCAGCAGATGCACTCGCAGCTCTGGCATCGAATCCCGATCTCTGTCGACGAATCTCAGTAGAAACAATCCACGAACCAAGCATCCCGCCTCCGGAAAGCAATCAAGAAGAATCTGACGCAACAATCCAACAAGATGGCGAGAATGACGCATGCCTTAGTATTCAAGCGAAAAACACCGACCTCATTGCACTTTTAACAGACGACAATGAGGATTGGCGACAGGAAATAAGAGCATATCTAACTGAAGGAAAGCTTCCGGTAGACAAGTGAACAGCACGACGACTTAAAGTCAGAAGTGCAGGGTATACTATACACAACGGTATCCTCTATAAATACTCGGCCAACAAAATCCTTCTCAGATGCATACACGGAGATGAAATAAGTCGAGTGCTCGAAGAAACACACTCTGGAGAATGCGGCAACCATTCCGGAGGCAGGTTTCTTGCCCTTAAAATAAAGCTGAACGGTCACTACTGGCCGACTATAATAGCCGATTGCGAAACCTATTCCAACAAGTGTGAAAAGTGTCAGCGTCATGCGCCATTCATACGTCGGCCCACATAACTGCTTACAACTTCGACTGCGGCTTACCCATTCATGAGATGGGCTACGGACATCGTTGGACCACTACCGTTATCCAATCAAAGACGTTTCTTGCTTATCATGACCGACTACTTCACAAAGTGGGTAGAGGCCAAAGCTTACGTCGCAATTCATGATGTCCAAGTCCAAAACTTTGTTTGGAAATACATCATATGTCGGTTTGGGCTGCCTTACGAGATCGTCACAGATAACGGATCGCAGTTCGTCTCGAAGCTTTTCGAAGGGTTCTGCAAAAAGTGGGATATAAGGCTCAGTAAGTCGACGCCAAGATACCCTCAAGGCAATGGACAGGCCGAAGCCACGAACAAAACCATCATTGTCGGCATTAAGAAACGACTTGAGAGAAAAAAAGGAGTTTGGGCCGACGAGCTAGAAGGAGTCCTCTGGTCGCATAGAACGACTCCTCGCCGCGCAACTGGAGCCACCCCATTTTCTTTGCCCTTCGGCGTGGAATCAATGGTACCAGCAGAAGCAAACATCTATACTCTCCGCCGATCTCTGATGCCGCAGCATACCGAGATCAACGAAAAAATGTTGATCCAAGCTCTTGATACCATAGAAGAAGAACGAGATCGAGCCCTGCTCAGAATTCAAAATTATCAGCAACTCGCAACACGGTACTAAGACCAGAGAGTCAAGGAGCGACATTTTCAAGTCGGCGACTACGTCCTGCGCAAAGTCTACGAAAATACAAAGGAGTGGAGAGCAGGCAAACTCGGTGCAAAGTGGGAAGGACTCTACAAAGTCACGAAAGTCATCAAGCCTGGAGTGTACGAGCTCGAATCGATGAAGGGCAAATCTTTGCCGCGATCATGGAACTCGGCAAGTCTAAAGGAATACTTCTAAGTCGACTACGCCAAGCGCAAAAAAAAAAAATGTATGAACTACGAGCGACTTGATTCTTCCTAGGAAGATACGTAGGCAGCCTTAATCGGCACAGTCGCAAAAACTAATAAAATTTTCATTAGCCCATATCGCGTTGAAAGATCATCAAAGCCAAACCAGGTTAGTCTTTTCTTGTAGAATTTAACATTTAAATGTAGAAAGCCGAGTCTAAGTAACTCGCAGAAAGTCGAGTCTAAGTAACTCGCAGAAAGCCGAGCAACTAATAAGACTCGCACTAGCATCACACCTCCTGGCCAGGGGTGTGGTCTTCCTTGCGCACGAGGTGCACATCGTGATAAGGATAAGCCGAGATCCGTCTCGCACATTCTTCTTGGTAGGCGATAACAAATAAGCCGAGCACATAGGACTCGCACATTCGCCCGCCCTTAGAATAAAGCCGAGCATACACATAAGTCTCGCAAAAACGCCTTATGGCAAAAATATAATTCGCTGTCTGTTTGAACTCGTCAAGGACAAGTTCAATACAAGAATAGTCCGACTTATATTATTGAAAGTCGCTAAATTGTTTAAATTTGTCGATAACAAGTTTAAAACAAGATTAGTCCGACTTAATTACAAGTACGTACTTAAGTCGCTAAGTTGTTTAAATTGGTTTTGACAAATTTAAAACAAGATTAGTCCAACTTAATTACAAGTATGTGCTTAAGTCGCTAAAGTTGTTTAAATTTGTTTGAATTAATTGATAACAAGTTTTCAACAGAATTAGTCCGACTTAATTACACAAAGTTTGTCAAGAACAACTTTAAAACAAGGATAGACTGATTCAAATCACTATCGGTTTTAAAGCATTGAAACGCAAACTTAACGTAAACTTGGATTAAAATTAATTTAAACTTTCCTCATAATAAGAGGAACAAAAGTTTTACAAAAATAAAAAGAAGGGTTTATAAAACCAACTACAACAAGAGGAATGAGATCAGTTAGTTGACAACTTTTCAGGATCGGTAACCATCTCGGCAGTCGCTTCCTGTGCTTTAGAAACGCCATCCAAAGCCGCGATCTCTGAGCTAACGGACTGAACAAGACCGACAGGAACCGCCTCTGGGATTATTCCACGGTTAGTTCCAAACTGATCGACATCCTTCGGAACAGGAGGAGGAGAATCATGGCGAAGATTGAGAAGGGGATGACGCACCGGTGATAGGACAAATGTGAGCTCTTCCGCCGTCACTACCTCCATGTCGTCTAGCTCCGCATTCGCTGCGGCCTCGTCAGCAACAACTTTGTCCAAAACGGTCTGAGGAACCGACACGCCTTCCTCGCTAAGCTTCATCAGGCATTTCTTAGGGCCAGAAATCTGAGCCTGCTTGACTTGCAACGCAACGGCAGCCTCCTGATCTGCGACGTAGCGCTGGAAAAGGTCAAAATGAGTCTGTGCCTTCGCCCTAACCGCGGCTTCAACTCTCTCTCTCTCTCTTGGCGAACCAGATCAACACAAGACTTCTGCAGCTTTTGTTTCTCCGACTGGAATTTGAAGAGATCGGCTTTCGACTTCTCTTCGGCCTGTTTTAGCTTACCCTCGAGAACCAGGTTATTCCCCTCCAATGCCTTTTTCTCCTCTTTGATCTTCCTAAGAAGATCATCCCGCTTGGTGACCGCGTCGGCCATCTTCTTTGCTGCCCAGGAAATTTCCAAAGCCACACGATTAGAGGCCGCGATCATCTGAAAATAAACGAAAGACGTTAGATCGGCAGACTAAGTACAGGATCTGAAAAAGAGACACTTACGGTTGCTTCGGCCTGTTTTAGCCTGAGGATAGCGTCAGAATGAGGCAACTCTTCCAAAACCGGCCAATCTGGTTTGTTTCCTCTTACGCATGTCAGCATATCGAAGCAGGCTCGAGGATTGTTGATGAAAGGAACCTCACTTGCGTACTGATAAGCAAAACTGTGAATAGACGGGCGGACTTCCCCCTCTTTCACTTCGCGCCTCGGTCGCACCAAAACGAGCTCCTTGTTAGAAGCAAAGGGCTTGGGGTTGCCAGACAAATCAGCAACAGTCCCATTGAATTTATAGAATCATTTCCACGGATCCTTCAGCTTAGCAGGTTCGCCAGAAGCCGCTATCTCAGTAGAGGCGTCTTCAACCGGCTTGCTCGTTTTGGACGCCTTCTTTGCTGACCTCTCCTGAACCGACTTATCCTCTGCAGGCCTTTTCTTGGGCGGAACCTTAGGCGGAAGACTAGGAGGATTGGCCACCTGAGCAGTCGACTTCTCGCCAACATCAGAAGGTTGGCTACCGCCTTGAGCAAGTAAAAGTGCGTCCTTATTTTTGACGGCTTGGCGGAAGAAGAAGGCTTAGACGAGATCTCCTTGGAGTAGTCGACAGAATTGATTCGCTTCACTTTCCCATCTTCGTCGGTTTTACGAGTTGGTCAGGAGAAACCTTTGTCTTAGTATCCCACTTGACTAGAATGGAGAAAGAAGAATTAAATTTCAGAAAAGAACTAGCAAAACACGCCTATCACAAAGCGGTAAACGAACCTTTGGATATTCGCGGAAGCATCCTGGTTATGCGATCCCGAGAAAGGTCTGACCACTTGCGAAGACCGAGAGACTGGATCTCTTGAAGAATTGGGAAGTAGTTGTCAGGATACGGCTTGAGGAAAGGATGATGCACTGCAATAACAAAAAAGAATTAAGTAAATCATCACATTTAAATGACGTCAAATTTGGAACGACATCTACCAAAATTTGTATTCCAAGACGTCCTGATAAGTTCCCTGTGCTCGTCAGGAACGACTAACGAAGACAGCTCGACAAAGAAATAATATCTCTGCCAGTTACTGATCTTCTTGGGAGCGTCTATTAATACGCGATTGCCACTTTTGAGTTTGACCGCGAAGCACCCCTGACTAGTGGCATTCATAGCATTGATCGATGTCATTTCCTCGAAGATGTTCACGGTTATCGTGACACCGGCTTCGGCACCTAGCACTAGAAGACCGACCATGTGGCGAACCGCGACAGCCGAAAGCTGGGAAATGGCAATTTCACGGCGATGGCAGTACGAGACTAGCAAAATCGGGTAGCGGGAACCAGCAGCGGCAACCCCCAGTGTCGGTGTTAATAAAGTACGATTCGTATAAAGTCATGTAACCAGGTGGAGGACTCCAAGGCCGGTCAAGCGGAAAGGGGATGATGACTTTGATCCTCGGATCTGCTCCACAACCTTGAAGCATAGACTTAACCGACTTCGCGGTAGATCGGGTCCCGAAGACGTTACCATACGCTTCACTAGGACCACCCGGTAATACAGGAGAAAGGATGTTTCCATCAGAACCGTCTTGATCAATATCAATGTCGTCCTCATCACCATCAGAGTCTCGTAATTGTGGAATGGCAAAATCTTCCCGGCCAGAATTCTCAGCGGCATCAGTTTGACGTGACGCCTCGCGGCGACGCCGGAGTTCTTCAATATCGAGATGGGCAGGATGATTCCCCAAGTCGGACGAAGTGCTCGAAGATGTGGAAGCAGAAGAAGTAGATTGACGACTTGATAAGTCGTCCGCAGACGAGACAGTAACAATTTCCTTGTCTTTGTTCGACGAACAACGGATCAAAGACATGATTCGCGGAAGAACAGATGAAGAACACAAACAACAAGGAATGTTTGATCTAGAAATCCTAGGAACCTAAGGCGGAGCAACGGTGGAGAGATAACCGGAAAATAAATACGGCAGAGAGAAAAATTACCTTTCGGAACTTCTTCGCTTGAGCAAAATGAAGAAGTGAGTAGTGAGAAGGGCCTATTTATAGTGAAAATGACGGCACAGAACTCGAGGCGATAATTACCTAGGCGACGCTTCGTGTTTCACACCTATCCGATAATAGAACCAAGAAATCAGTTCCGGTTTCGTCAAATCTCCACCGGTTCAAGTCTAATTACTCGATTTATCACTGGTTCGAGTCAAGCCGAATTGACCCGATTAAAATATGGGCCTATAAACAAAGCTCGTCAGATAGAAGACATGGGCCTATAAAATCATTTCTTAAACCATAGGTTAACTCCTCGTAATGCCGACTTGAATTCAAGTCGCCACACTGGGGGGGGGGGGGGTGGCTTATTGTTGGAGTCAAGATTAGCACTTTTCTAAAAGGCCTATTCATGAGTTTAGGTCGGCTCAGAATGGAAAGTCGGTAAAAGGCCCATGGCGGTAAAACCTAGGTTAAACCGAACGTGGGACAGCCGGCTTACACTAGGGTTTAGAAGGTGTTGAGACGAGAATAACACAAAGGCAGCGCGCGGCGACATCAATAATATGGAAATATTCCATATCAGGATAAAGCCGAGATTTTAGGAAATATTCGTATTTATCTTCTATTTCCTTATCTGTTAAACCGACTTGTAACCCTATAAAAGGGAACCCAGTTAATCAATAACATTCACGCTTTTAAAAATATTCTTGCTAGAGAGATCTTAGGATACCGACTTTTAACCTAAATTCTCTCCGGCGACTTTAACATTCTTTTTACCGGCTTCCATCTCGGAAAAACACCGGCATAAAACCCTAAAATCCCCAATTCTCACCGGGTTCTTAAATTCTTCTATTAGAATCCTTTAAGAAAAACCCTAAAACTCTTGCTATCTTAGGATAGACCGAGTTGAGATCTTACAGAAACTTGTCTGTAAAACATGGTAGGAATTAGCAAAACTTTATGCGTAATTTGGTAAAACTTTGTAAAACCTGGTAAAACTTGGTATAGTTAGAGTAAAACTTGGTAAAACTTAGTATAACTTTCGTGTAAAACATTGTTAAACTTGGTAAAACTTAATATAACTGGGTAATACTTGGTCAAACTTTTTGTGTGTGCAGAATTCAGAGGACGAAACCAAACCAATGCAGCCCCTCAAGATGTGTTTCCCTCCCACAGAATATGTGAAGACGATAAAGCTCTCTTCTAAGTGCTACATCGCCAAAGCCGTGAAGACTGTAGACGACATTCTCGAGGATGATGAGCTTGTTTGGTTCCATGAGCATCCACAATTCAAGCACTTCTTCCACATGGGTCAGAAGACAAGCTCAAAATGGATGGGACTGTGGATGATTCTTGTTAGGGTCACGGCTGTGGATAAGAAGGTGGAGCTATGGTTTATTGTCAACGGTGTTCCAATCCTCTATTCCATTAGGGAGCATGCACTCGTTTCGGGGTTGTTCTGTCACTCCTATCCAAACCACTTGATAGGTGTAGTTTTATCCCTATTCTACTGCAAGTGCACAGTTAATGCAATCGTAGTATATAAGGTATCGAATCCCACAAGGACTCTCAGTCACACAATAGATTATTAGTAGTTCAGATTAAATTAAGCGAAGCAGGTGTGAAAACAGTAAACGAAATAGCAAGCAAATCAAGTGAGTTTGTAAGCAAGAAGGCGGAGGTGTTAAGCTTAGGAAATTCTCAGGAAGTCAGGAACGCAAGTAATCAATCTATCGAGATCTAATCATAAACTATTCTAGAACTCAAACACAGATATAGAATTAACCAAATTTCTTTGCGATAATTCTCTAAGTCTAAGTGCAGCAAACCAAACTTTCGTTTGCGAGAACTAACAGATTAAACCAGCCTTAATTCCAAGTTTGATATGTTCACAATTAACCTAAACCAAACTTTCGTTTGCGAGAAGTTTAATTGCTTATCTAGGTTCTTTCTAGCTAAATTAACCAACTTTCGTTGCATTAATCAGCCTAACATCATAAATCTGGGTAGCTAATTCAGATTTAACATTAAGAACAACTTAGATAAAGAACTAGCAGATATGAATCCCTACAGATTAATTAAACTATAATTCCATGAAATTCCAAATGAGAATCCCTAAACCTAACGAGAGATCTACTCAGACATAGCAATCATAACAGATAACATAATCAAAGTAGATATCATAAAATAATCAAAGGAATAAGAATAGGGGTTCGAAATCAAGTCTCTCTCGAGAACAAAACCAGCCCCCAAAATCTCCTAAGAAAATAAGACTTAGTTATCAAAAGCATCCTAACAAGTGGCTGAAAATCCCTATTTATAATCTAAAACACGAATTGGGTCACTTTGCAAATATCAGGAACTTCTGGGCAAAACTGCAATTTTATTATTCTTCATTAACCCGTCGGTTGGCCCATCTCGCATATGCAACGATCGATGCCATAAGTGTGTCGATCGTTGCGGCTCTGAAATATTGACAGTGAAGTCTATCTCCCGGCCAAATACTCCAATTAGCTCCAGAAAGTGCCATAATCACCAAATCTGCTCCAAATGTGTTTGTACCTAATAAACACCTGAAAAGACTCTAAAACATAGTGAAAGACTTGATAAATAACACATATACCATGGTTAAAAACCCTAAAATCCATGGTATATCAACTCCCCCACACTTAGCCTTTGCTTGTCCTCGAGCAAAACAAAGAACTAAATGTAGTCAAGAGGTTTGAAAACTTTCAGAAACTCTTTTTGTCATAGAGGCAAAACCACTGCAAAAATCAATCACAGAATATCAAGACCAACATATACTTCCCCCACACTTAGCAACTGTCCTAAGTAAACTCCACAATCACATTCAAGCATTGAAATTCTCCCTTCTGACTTCTGCAAGTATTTAAGTGCGGTCTCACCTAAGGAGTATCGATCAAAGGGCACATGGATTCTTACCTTATCAGCTCTAGACCACCATACTATCTTTCTCTAGTCCCTTTCTTCTCTTTCCCTTCCTTAACAACTGATTTTTCCCACATTGGGTATCATTTTATTTTTTTTATCAGTGTTCTTCCCGTTATGGGGTGTACTTTGGACACATTCCATGGATCGCACAGGAGATAATAGGGGTCTCTACCACTCCTGTGACCACTTCAGAGTTACTAACTCATCCTCAGTTTATTATCTTTTTTTTTTTATGGAAGGGGAGAAGGGGACTAAATAGGATAGGTTGACAGGCTGTGTCAGAACTAACAAGGGAATCCGACACAAAGTATACCAAGCCCTTAAGTGAGAAATCTAAGTCAATATTAAGGTTGAAGTCAGTAAAAGGATCCTCTGATACCTGAAGTAATGTGGGTGTTCCCAGTAGGTTGATCCGTGTCTGGGTTTTCTAATAGTCAGAGATAGATCCTGCAACTTCATCCCAATGGTTACTTAAGTTCCTGCAAAAGCTACTAATCTTCACAAAAGTTCACTGTTTCTTACTTAAACAATTTTGACTCAATAAAACAAAATTTGAAAAATGGACTGACTCTTAAGAAAACAGAAAGATAAACGTCAGTAGCACCTCCCCCACACTTAAAACACACTGTCCTCAGTAGTGTCAAGCGAAGGATTGGTAAAAAGAAATAAAAATTGTGGATGGATGTGTTGAGTTCTGTCGTATTTTACCTCTGTCGCTCAAGCACCGATCGTTGCACTTTGTGCATCGACCGTTGCTATGCGATTTTCGTTGGGTGTCGATCGTTGCTCATGACTGCAACGATCGTTGCAATGCGTATATCGGATCAGTCAGCAAGTTAGCAGGTTAGTCTGTTGAAATCTATCAAATTTCGAATCCTGCAAGCTGGAAACACTGAAAACAGAGTAAAATCGAAGCAAATAATGTAGCAAATCAAACATATCATCCAAAAACAACGGCATCCTAAAAATCAAAAGGAAAAAGTGCAAAGAAAAGTAAGAAAAAGATAAAAGAGTACAGAACCGAATGTCTGAAAATGGAGATCAATCTCACTCGCTCACATCATCTATCCCACCATACAGCTCATCGTCATTGGCTGCTTCAGCTATGCGATCAGTACCACTCGAGGAAGTCGGAGTCGGAGATCGTCGTCTGTGTCGAGAAGGTCCTGGGACGGGCTGGTGAACCTGTGGCTTTCTCCTGCAAGTGCATCCACGCATCCACTCCCAAACGGTCTTCCATATCCCATCACTACGCTCTCTCCACTCAGCCTCAGACATATCACCGTAGGGTACTGTAATCTCAGGATAAGGGCCGATATCAACCGGGGCAGCAGCAGGCGCGGGTGTAGAGGAAGATGAAGCTCTCGTAGAAGGCTCTCTCAGCGGATGAGCCATAGTAGGCACTGCGCGTCGAGCTCCGGCAGGAGGGCGGAAACTCAAAGCATCAATCGTATCAATCTGTGTCAACCCAGCAGCAGGAAGATCAATACCATACTGTGTAGATGCAGGGTCGCAGTAAACCCATACTCGCCCCTCCTTCAGCCACCTAGAACTCTGCAAGTGACTGAGATCCAGGAACTCTCTCTCAGTAATGCGCTCTCTATCCTCCATAGGGATCCTGCAGTGTCTGGAAATAGGAGTAAGAAGACTCCCTACTGTCTCTTTGCGCACGCCGTCATAGGGCTTCTTCTGCAGTTCGCAAAGATGATGGGCAAATACAGCTCCCAGGTTGACTCTCTCAGCTGGGTTTCTCACATCGGTACCCCTGAACTGCTCCCTCAGTCCTCTGAATAATATTTCCAACTCATTCTTACGCATCTTGTTGGCCTCATGCTTGCACAATAGAGTGCGTCCCAAGATACGCAAGACATACCTGAGAGCCGGGTGCCTAACCTGAATCACAGGTGTAGTCCGTGAGTGATACCATCCGCCACCAATGTAGTCCCAGAACTGCCGAGCCTCTGATGGTTCCCATGGAAGGGACATAGCGGTGCGTGTCTGCTAAGTGCTAAACCCATAGATCCTACAGATATCGAGAATGGGTACTCGATACCTGGCGCCAAGACACATGAAAGTAAAAGTGCCTCCTTGAGCATTCCTGCTGTCCGTGTTTGGGTAGATAACCCTGCATGTGGCAAGCAACTGTCTCACCAACTCTGGGTATAGATCGTAAGGCTGCATCGGCATTGTCCCCAGACCAATGCCTCTGCACAGAGCCATAACCTGCTTGTCTATGCCGAGACTCATACAGGTCGAGTAATCCGCAAACTTGGTTGGCGTTAGCTCCATGCCACACCAACCGTTATACAGCAACGTGTCGTACTCGTCCCAGTACTCGTGTAGTGGCCTCTCTGTGAAATCATTTGTAGCGAGCAGCTTATTAATAGCCATGCCCCAGTCGCGGCCAGTCCGAATCAGAAGTTTCTCTGCCCTTGGCCATGGTGGTCCAATGGTTGCATGAACCGACTGATATGGCTCTGGAGGATCAGAATCTCTGTGTAGCCATTCGGGTGGTGGAATGTACTGTCGTGTGGCGCTTGCGGCGGTTGCTCTGCGCTTGCGGGGTTGTTGTTGAGTTGCCATCTGCAAAACAGAAATTTAAACAAATTAGTCTCGGAAAACTCCCTGTGAAATCGTCGAGCAACGACCGTTGCACTAAGGCATCGATCGTTGCAAGGTGACTTCGTATAATCGAACATTTCCCCAAAATCGCAGAGCAACGACCGTTGCACAAGTGCAACGATCGGTGCAAGTCGATTTTGGCCGCAATCAACTTTCAACAAAATCGTTCTAAATTTGTGCTATCAACCACAAAATCAACAACAATCCATCACTAAACAACCTAAATCATGTTCATTTAAGCATGCATTCATCAATTTCAATCCAAAATTCCCAATTTCTAAAACCCTAATAGTTGAATCCGAAAATCATCAAATAGAAGTACATTACCTTGAATTCGTGAGATATGGGTTGGAGAAATAGATTGAGAGTGTAAAAATGAAAGAATAGCGCTTGGAAACAAGGAAATCGATGAAGAAATGATAGTTTTAGGTGTGGAGGTTCTCGGTGGCGAAAAGAAATGGAGAAGAAAAAGGGTTTAAGGCAACTTACCTTGGTCGTGGGTGCAACGATCGTTGCACAGCAGCAACGATCGATGCTGGTTGAACCAGATCGATTCCGGTTTAGCTCCACATACCTTAATTTTCGATTTAAACCAATTGCATCGACCGTTGCACATGTAGGCAACGATCGTCACACATCTCCAGACTTGTGTTCTGTATCTAAAAAGTTAAAAACAAATAAAAACGTGAAATCCTAAGAAAAATAATAAGAATTAAAAATACTAGAACCTAATAGTGGGTTGCCTCCCACTCAGCGCTTGTTTTAAGTCATTAGCTTGACTTTTGGAAAGAGGTCAGACTTATGGAGGTTTCAACAGAGACTTTGAGTGTCTCTGTGAATGCCTTATCATCCATGGTGGGGTGTAAGCAGTAGCAGCATGATGTCGTCCAAGGAACGTAGGAAGGAATGTAGGGTGGGATCAACACTTGGGTGTTTTAAAGCTTTTTCCTGCATTCAAAACAGTGGAGTCAGGAGGTTTAAACTTAGAGGATTTATGCTTTACCTTTGGCAGAGATTTGATGTTCGGAGCCTTCTGCTTATGAGTAGCTTTAGGTTCTGAAGATGTTAGAGTAGACTCCTGTGGAACCACCATCTTCTTATCAACCACTACTGTGCACTGAACAACATCTTTAGCCCTTACAGGAGCTTTTGGGAATGGTATTGGAGGTTTGTAGATCCTTTCCTTAGCAACTCCACGAGGTATAAGTGAAACTGGTTTTTTACGGGGTGCAACGATCGGTGCATATGGTGCAACGATCGACACGGATGTCTCAGCTCGAGTTTCAACTACAGTCTCGGGTCCATCAGCTTCCTGGTCTAATCCAGCAATTCCAAACTCAAATTTCTCCTCTTGATTTGGTCCAGTATCAGTCTGAACTATCCAAGCCAAAAGATCCATGTCAATCTCTGTTGAGTCAGGTCCGTCGAAGCTCTCAAACTCAGGGAATTCAATATCAGACTCCCCTCTGTTTTCCACAAATTCCATAGCCTTAACTGCTAGATATGGTCCATGATCCATCCTGTGGTCAACCTGAATAGGAATGTCAACGACATGGGCTTCCTGAGTATCCTTCCTTGTGGTAGAACTTGAAATCTGATCCATCTGTGTATCTAGCAACTTCATATGAGTGTTCAAGGACTCAAATTTCTCATTCAGATTAGTGTACAAGCTCTCAAGCTTTGAGTTGAAAGACGATGTGGTCTGTTGTTGTTCTGCAAGGGACTGCTCCATCATGATCTCCAATCTTCTCTTCTGTGCAGGTACAGGAGATGCTAGGCAGGATGTATAACCATAATCTCTTGATCCTTGAGCATGCCTAGAACCTTGTCTCTGCTGGTGTCCAAATGTCTGTCCATAATAATCAGCTCCAGCCATATATTTTACCTCTGCAAATCCTTCAGTTTCTGCATCAGCTCGGAACTGTCTCTCCCTCAGTAGGACGTCGTGGATGTCATCTATCTTATTTCTCATCTCAGCTACCTGCCCAACCAATACATAGTAATCTGGCAAGATGGGGTTTCCCTCCCCATCTAGTTTCTGACCTTTTGCGTTGCATATGTGACCCTCTTGGTCTCGTAAAACGCCGTTTTCACCGCGAATCAGAATCACAGGTTCCATAGAGTGAAACCTATTGAACGTCTCAGATCTTGGCATCGCTGTTCTCGCCTTGTGTCGATCGATGCAAGGTAGGCAACGATCGATGCAATGCGAATCCCTGCAATCCCAAAAATCAAAAACGTGAGTAAACAAGAAAAGTAAAAAGAAATGCTTAGTCTAAATCCTAGTACTGAATCTATCGGCGAACTCAAAGAGTCCCCGGCAACGGCGCCAAAAACTTGATAGGTGTAGTTTTATCCCTATTCTACTGCAAGTGCACAGTTAATGCAATCGTAGTATATAAGGTATCGAATCCCACAAGGACTCTCAGTCACACAATAGATTATTAGTAGTTCAGATTAAATTAAGCGAAGCAGGTGTGAAAACAGTAAACGAAATAGCAAGCAAATCAAGTGAGTTTGTAAGCAAGAAGGCGGAGGTGTTAAGCTTAGGAAATTCTCAGGAAGTCAGGAACGCAAGTAATCAATCTATCGAGATCTAATCATAAACTATTCTAGAACTCAAATACAGATAAAGAATTAACCAAATTTCTTTGCGATAATTCTCTAAGTCTAAGTGCAGCAAACCAAACTTTCGTTTGCGAGAACTAACAGATTAAACCAGCCTTAATTCCAAGTTTGATATGTTCACAATTAACCTAAACCAAACTTTCGTTTGCGAGAAGTTTAATTGCTTATCTAGGTTCTTTCTAGCTAAATTAACCAACTTTCACTGCATTAATCAGCCTAACATCATAAATCTGGGTAGCTAATTCAGATTTAGCATTAAGAACAACTTAGATAAAGAACTAGCAGATATGAATCCCTACAGATTAATTAAACTATAATTCCATGAAATTCCAAATGAGAATCCCTAAACCTAACGAGAGATCTACTCAGACATAGCAATCATAACAGATAACATAATCAAAGTAGATATCATAAAATAATCAAAGGAATAAGAATAGGGGTTCGAAATCAAGTCTCTCTCGAGAACAAAACCAGCCCCTAAAATCTCCTAAGAAAATAAGACTTAGTTATCAAAAGCATCCTAACAAGTGGCTGAAAATCCCTATTTATAATCTAAAACACGAATTGGGTCACTTTGCAAATATCAGGAACTTCTGGGCAAAACTGCAATTTCATTATTCTTAATTAAACCGTCGTTTGGCCCATCTCGCATATGCAACGATCGATGCCATAAGTGTGTCGATCGTTGCGGCTCTGAAATATTGACAGTGAAGTCTATCTCTCGGCCAAATACTCCAATTAACTCCAGAAAGTGCCATAATCACCAAATCTGCTCCAAATGTGTTTGTACCTAATAAACACCTGAAAAGACTCTAAAACATAGTGAAAGACTTGATAAATAACACATATACCATGGTTAAAACTCCTAAAATCCATGGTATATCACCACTACAAATCCCTTGGTGGTGGCTCAGGTTTTATTGCTAAATACTTTGGTGAAGAGAGGGTTACACATGAAGAAGTTGTGAAGCAGTTCCTAGCTATGAAAATGAAAAAAAAATGTTGGCAAGAGAAAGTATGGCAAGGATCGTTTGAAGATGGCTGTCATGTACTTCTTGTCATATGTGATCATTGGGAAGAAGAAGACTGGCAAAAGAGCTACTCCCGTTGAGAGTTTCTTCCTCAGAGCCATTGATGATCTCGAGATATGCAAGACTTTTCCGTGGGGGCGTCTGTCATTCGAGGAGAACGTCAAAGACATATTGCACTTCATTGACCATACCGGAGGAGTGGCACCCACTTCATGGGTATTTCCTGGATGCATTGTTCCTCTGGAGGTACAAACAATATTTCTAGCATTTTAAATTGTATTTTTTAGTTGTTTTCAGTTGTCTGACCTGTAACGAATTTGTGTTGTAGGTCCTTGCATTTGAGACCATTTCCGAGAAAGGGTTCAGGGTGCGGATGAGGATTGCCCGTGAATGTGCAAGATGAGGTATAAAACCGTGGAGTCAAGGTTTTTCCGTATCTCAGAGATAAATGAGAAGCTTGGAACTACCAAGGTTAGTATCTCATATCATACTACTAATCCTAGTATCTCGTATCATACTTTGAGGTTGATATTAAATTGTTTCTTCTTATATTTCCAGGATATTCAAAGCATCTTGGAGGCATCTCCCATGGAAATGACGCTTCTAGAGAATACCATGGACGCTGATTCTGGCTGGAATGATGTGGATGACCCAATAGTCGATGGTTAGAACAGGCTGCTCAAGAAGAAGAAGACAATCTGGTTTGAAGAACTTTTCAACCAAGATGTGTCTGGTCGTGCGTCTCAGGCTCAAGAGCAACCTCGTGCGATTCATGAGGCGTCTGAGAGTGATGATGGGAATGAGGCTGCGGATGAGAGTGATGATGGGAATGAGAGTGAGTATCCGGAAGGGGCTCCTACTCCTACTGTTTTAAGTCTTGCGGATGTGGAGGAATTAATCAAGAAGAGAAATGAGGAAACATAGTCTCGAATGAAGATGTATTACGACGCTCAGTTCAAGGAGTTGACTAAAACGTATAACGGTAGATTAACCGATATGGAATCGGTTGTGAATGCACTAAGAGCGGGTGTTAAGGAGACATTACCAAGAGAGCCTGAGGCTACTGCCGATGATGGTGTTTTTGAAGGAATCGTTTGTGAGCCTAGTGTTATTAAAGTGCAAGAGGAAAGAAAGGGAAGAAAGGGAAGAAAGAAGAATGCGAAGAAAAGCAGTAAGAAGGGAGAAAAAGAGCGAGAGAAGGAAGAAGAGAAGAGAGAAAAAGAAAAAGAGAAGGAAGAAATCGTGGAAGACAAGGGGGAAACAGAGCAAGCAAAGGAAGTAACAGAGGCTGAGAAGGTAGTACCTGAGGCCGAGAAGAACGAGGACAGAAAAGTTAAGAAGAGAGCTGTTGAATCGTTGAGAATGTTCCAACAAAAAAGATAAAGATTAGGAGTCCCGTGATGACTAGGGGGAAGAAAATGGAGAACCAAGTTGCTGAGGGAACCACCAAACCGTGATCTTCTCTGTTTTTAGTACTTTTGGTTTTGAATTATCTATCTTTGAGTACTTTGGATATTTAGGTTTGAATTATCTATGTTTAACGTAATAGCTTAAATTATGTTTGGATTATATTACATTGTTTTACCAAGTTTTACCCAGTTTTCCCTAGTTTTACAAAGTTTGACATAGTAGTTTTACCAAGTTTTACCAAGTTTTACAAAGTTTGACATAGTAGTTTTACGAAGTTTTCCAAAGTAGTTTTACCTAGTTATGTCATGTTATCCAGAATACATCCATTCAAACTTAAACACTACCAATAAGCATTCAACATAGAAAATCCCATAGAAACAAACACATAATTCAAACATAGATATCCAGACATAGTAGATCTTAAACCACATCAGCTTTGCATCCCTTCGATTGTCTCCTTTAACTTGGCAATCTCTCTTTGGTTGCTATGAATCTCCAGATGCATGCCTGCGACTTTGACCTCTTGCATTTCAATCTTGTGCAGCAACTTCTCAAACTCTTGTTCGACACCATGCAACCATGGTTGACGAAAATGGAGTCCATCGGCCTACCAAAAAAATCAAAAATTTCGGAGTTACACCCATATACATGCAAAATGGGGTCCATCGTCAAAACACCAAATTCAGAGTTCCATTTACCCTCCATTTTTGACAAGTAAAGAAGGTACGGCCCGGTTTAGTATTAACAGGCGTAACCGTATCGACCTCGCGTACGATACCGCCACCACATGGGCATTTCTTTGGGATGCCGTATTCCACATCGGCGACTGCGTAAAGACGATCGAAGTATTCCTTGTGCCTCCTTTCCTCTTCATAGGGATCGAGCATGAAATTCTTTGTACTCATTGGAGATAGATCCGATCCGAAAGGGAAGAGAGAGAGAAGAGAGATTCGGGTTAGAGAGAGAGGGACAAGGACGAAAAATGAGAGAAAAATAGAAAAATAGATAGATATTAGGTTTTCCAAAAAAGGGGGGAAATTTAATTTTTGGAATTTGGGGGGCGGGAGTTTCAAATTTTTTAGGCGGGAATCAAAGTTTTACCAAGTTTTCAGTTTTACCAAAAACTGTCAAGTTTTACTTCTGCCAAAATTCAGTTTTAATGGTTATACTCTATCTTTAATAAAACAAAATTGGTTATACTCATGGTCTATGGCTATTTATATGCATTACAAATTAATTCATGCAATAATATTTGAAAATACATATATTATCTGACATTTTGAAGATTAAGATGATTCACGTAGATAAATAACTGTTAAATGTATATGATATTTTCTTGCTCATAGACAAATCTACTATATTTACCTTAAATTATGAAAGCGTATATTTTTCTTTAGCAAGAGATATGCTATATAGTTTGTATTTTAGTTTGTTTGTTATATTTAACATTATTATAAAAATTGAATTTCACAAAGAATTAAGGTTCTACAAATCTTGGTTTTACCAAGTTTTTCAAAGTTACACAACAAATGACAACAAATGAAAACTGTAGAAATACAAATACAACTAAATTCCTTCTTGGCTCACATCAGTTTGGCTCCCATTACTGCAATTAAACCAGCTCTCTAAATTCTTCCTTGCCTTCCTCTTGCTCCTTCTCCATCCGTGCTCCCCAATTGACGTATATCTTGTTTCTTGGACTCTTCCCTTTCTTTTCACATAGTTGGGAGGAAAAGCGTACAACTTTTCTACCTCTTCTGGAATAATCCACTCAGACATATGCGGAACTGGAAAAATTGTCCTCGTATAAGCCAAAGCCCATAATTCTATCATGTAATAACGCGAACACAGACCATACAAATCCTTCAATTCCGTCGGCCTAATGTCTTGCTTCAAGAATTTAGTAGTAGCAACTATTGCGTGGACACATGGGTACCTGTCAATATCAAAGAGTCTGCAACTGCACTTGTTATGTCTCAAATCCACCACATAAGTAATTCTGTCATCTCCAACAACACCGTATTCAAGCTCGAAAGCATTAAGTTCAAATGTCGTAAGTTTGGCCGCTTTCACAATTCTAGCGTGCAACGCAAGTTCCACTACCGGCACCAATTTTTGCGCGCTCGATCCAGAAACGGAATCGTTCCTATGACTGTTAAACCACTCAGCAAATTTTCCAATAAGTGCATCGATCATAGGTAGTAGATAATACCTTCTGGCCTTCTTAAAAACTGCATTCATAGACTCCACACAGTTAGAGGTGTCTATGTTGTACCTTGCACCGGGAGAATAACACCTTGCCCATTTCTTCACTTCTACACTTTTGTCAAGATATTCAGCTGCTTGAGGATATCTGTTCCTATAATCGCCATATTGCCTTAGGAAATCAGACTCAGAGTATATCCGAGCAATTTCCCTGAATTTTTTTCCAACTTCATCCTTGTTCTCGTAGGAAACTGCTCCTCTCACATTCTGTGACAGGTGGTAGATGAAATAACCATGATCCGAGAGAGGGTACACTAGAGCTATTGCCTTGATAAGACTTGCGTTTCTGTCACTAAAAAAAACTAACTACACGACTATCCGGTATAACGGTTTTCAGCGTATTGAAAAACCACATCCAACTTTCTTCCTTTTCACCATCAACTAGAGCAAAAGCAATGGGATAGTGGTGATGATTCGGATCCTTCGCAGTGGCGAATATTAAACAACCTCCATATACATTCTTAATGAAAGTTGCGTCAACGATGAGCACTTTCCTCATGGCTACAAACCCTTCGATGGAAGCTCCCAAAGCCACAAATAGATACCTGAACCTTCTTTCTTCATCCAAAACCAAATCGGTTTTTGTTCCTTGATTCACCTTCTCCAACATATGCAAATAAGAAGGCAACATCTTGAAACCATCAACTATACTACCACGGATATCAGAAACAGCTAGGTTTTTCCCTCTAAAAGCCGTAGAATACGACACTTCCACACCAGCTCTTCTTTGGACAAGCTGCACAATAGTTTTAGGACATGGAGTATCGAAGTTACCGGGATAGTCTTCGTTTAAGACGCTTGAAACTAACTGTGGTGTACCTTTCCTCTTGTTGCTTATACCACTAGTACTTGTCCGAGAGCATGGATGCATCTTCATGTATGTTTTAACCGAGAACATGGTTGAATTCTTAATCTTTGCAGCTCTCAACTGCCATTTACAACCTTGCTTCGCTTCACGGCATTTCACCACGTATCGACTCTTATATGAATTGCCTATTGAGATCCCATAACAGTTCAGATTTGCGGCTTTATCAACCAAATACTGCACATCTTCTTTACATTTAAATTCTTGACCTATTTCAAAACCAAAGCCATCTTCCCATTCATCTAAACGCCTTGTCTCTTCCACAACCCGGGGAAGCTCAACTGATTCAACCATATCCATATCATGCATATTATCATGTTGTACAATATCACCATCTCCAATAGCAACATTCTCCAACGGCTCAATCGGCTCAGTATGCTCATGAGGTTGTTCTGCTGATTCCTCGCCAGTAACATCAGTAGGATCACCAGCATTAATTACCCCAATATTATCCCGGGCACTAGAAATAAGCTCACCATAACTCCCACCATCTCGTTTCCCCCTCTCTACTCTTGAAAGTTGCTCGGTGATCGGAAATATTTCCAAATCTGTGACAACCTCTACATGCAAAACACTTCTTCGTTGCTCTTTATCCACAGAGGTTAGATACACATAAACATCCTCGTCATCAAAAATATACGATTGCCTTTGAGGTTTCACTACCAATGGAATATAACTCAAATTCAGCCTTTTTGTAGAATCATCTATTGAAATCTTTATGCGTATCATATCCACTAACAACGAATACGTTATCTCCTCCATAGATGATGTCTTAAACGATATACCATACAACCGAGCTTCTCTAGGAATCCATTCATAGTCATCTCCGGTCTTTGAATAATTTCCTTCAAAATCAAAATGTATGTTTGTGATAGGAGAACTCATCTTCTTCTGAAAATGACATAAAAATATCAATTAGCACTCAGATTTCAACAGTAATACCAAGTTATACCAGTTCTACCACAATAGTTTTACCAAGTTTTACCAAGTTGTACCAGTTCCACCAAAGTAGTTTTACCAGGTTGTACCAAGTTGTACTTCCACCATAGTAGTTTTACCAGGCTGTACCGGTTCTTACGAATCTATTATTACCAAGTTTTACTAAGTTGAGCAACTTTATCTTCAGATGCAAAATATCCCCAAAATCCCCAAATCGACAAATGCGATAACAACAATAGGATTCAGTACGATTAAACCACAAATTTCGATTTATTATCAATCCAGTTATCTAATTCACATCAGAAACATGGATTCCAACACAATGTTCTAAAGTTACCAACCAGAAATTAAAATAGACCTCCAATCGAACTCAAGCAATAAAAGAGAAAAAAAGAGAGAAGTGACGGAAAGAAAGGGGAGGAACTAACATGGGTTGACCGGAATCCCGAATAGAAGTGGCTGGGATGGTTGAATTGTGATAGTTTGGCGCATTCAAAATCTGGTTTTTGGAGCTGAAATCGAACTGGAGAGAGAGAGCGTCGTATGGGGAGGAGAGAGAAGCTATTTTCTGATTGGTTGATTAATTAATTTATTTTAGATTTTTTTAATTAGTTCATTAAGGGTAGAATGGGGATAACCTTATAATGGGAGGAGTAGGGGAGTATGGTAGATTAGGCAAGAGTATGAGAGAAATTGACTTTGAGTCAAGGAGCTCCTCAGAATTTGACCCGAGAGAGTACAGGAAATTTTTTTCTTAGGGTTCTAAGAGAATGTGGGAAAAATGGGAGTTCAAAGAGGGAAAATGAGAAGTGAAAGAGGGAAAATGAGTCTAAGCCTAAAATTTTCGCTAAGTGTTTGGCGCAAAAGCTAATTTTAGCTTCTTGCTTAGTGAAATTTTATCATAGCGTTTATTTGATGCTATTGTATAATATGGAAATTTCAAATTCATCTACGATAGCAGCTCAGTAAAACGTGCTATAACAATATGCTTTCAATGTGGATTTTTTTTGTAGTGATAGTGTTGTCTTTTCATCTTGTGAGAAAGCGATCTTGGACTCCATCAAAGAATTTTGCCATCAAAGTCTTCTATGAATCTTCAACTTCAACCTCCAACCGGTTCTTGAGGGTTTCAAATTCTTCAAAATATTCTTCGAATGGATGGTTCATTAAATTCTTAAACCTCTTATGTAGGTCTCTATGATAGTGAGATGGGAACTATCTCTACTTGAGTGAAAACTTCATGTCAGCACAAGTTTTATTTGCCCAAGCTTTAGTCTTCTCATTTTGGAAGCTTATTTGTCCCACAATTCTAAAACATTATATATGGGCTACAAAACTTCCATGGATACCTTTCTAGCTTCTGAATATTGGTAGTATTCATAACTGCATTTCATCTTTCTCTTTCAGTCGAGGTTAGCTTCATGATTGAATCTGCCAACAAAGTCTAGAGCCATGAGCTTCAAATATTTGCCTCCATTTATTTGTTGATCTTCATCTCAATCTCTTTCTCGACTTATTTATCTGCTTCCTAATTGGTTTTGGTTGTAGTGTTGTCTTTTATGCCTTTGATTTGGATCAGGAGGTGGTAGATCTTCCTCCAGTTCAGGCGTATCCTCATTGGTCTCCTCCTCTTGTGGAGATCTTTGTCCATTAACATTTTGGATAGGCATCCTTGGATGTACGGTTGACTCAATTGAGTGAGACGATCTCTTATGGTCCTCATTACATCAAGGAGTTAGGCCAGGTTGAAATGTTCTCATGTTTATTCTATAGTCTCTTATCATGCATACAACAATAGTTGGATCAAGTGCTAAATGGGATATGCGCCAAACTATTTGCTAAACAAGGTTCTGAACCAAAGAAGATGGTACTGAATGGAAGTCAAATTGTTTTAGGGTACGTTATATGGATTGCTGATATTCACTGATTTGTAAGCATATTCATGTGTTTAATTGAAATTATTATTCGGATTTCGCAGCCATGGGAGATGTACAGAGCTAATTTGACAACAAATCTGTCAAAGCATCACCGACGACGTTTCTTTACCGATTGGCTTATTGGACTGTCAAATCTCTTCGTTTGCATGCCGATCTCTTCTTCCAGGTAAACAAATTCTTCCCTAGAAGAGATTCATGTTAAGAGATTCATGTTTAGGTTATTGATTCAATTACATGTTCTGTTCGTGAACTCACTCTAGATAGTTTCTCTACTTTCTCTAGAGATTCGTGTCAGTTTTTTATTCATGTATTGGAAAATTATATGTGTTCTCTAACAATTTGAGTTAGGTTTTGATTCAAGTATAGGTTTCTGGGATCATAACACTCAATGTGTATATTACATTGCTTTAGACTCACCTTAGAATCCATACTCCAGCTTTGTATGTTACGTTGTTATAATAATTGTGATGGTTGCCAAGTTAAGAATGGATATAATATATATGCATTTTTGTCTATGTTAATGAACTTTTGTTCCAAAATTAATTATATTATGAAGCGTTATCTTCTAATGAACCAGGGTTTTCGTTGAGCGCCTTCCTTTGTCGAGACTTCTACAGCAGCAGCTGCTGCAGCGGCTGCGGTGATTCGCCCGGTTGAGGCAAAGGATCCAGCTTTACTTTTAAACAGCAGCTTACAGCTTCCATATAAAAGATATTTGAATGATTCGGGATAACCTGAAAAACGAGTTGCAAACTTTCCTTACCCTTTGCATCCACGTCGGCTAAGAAAAAACATTGGGAATTTCTAGGCAACAAAAACAAGTTCCTGTTGATTACAAGATTGACTGAAAGCAATATTGTTTAGGTTTACTCCACTCCTGTTAAGCTTCAGGTTAGAAGTTTTTTTGTTATTTCAGTTTGTATCTATTACCAATTCTAGCTTTGTTTGTTTGCGATTATCTTTTTAATTGTACTTTCTTCCTTGGTTAGGTTATGATCTTTGCCAAGGCTGATTGCTTTCAGAAACTGGCTCAGCCTCTTGAAGATTTTGCAAGCAGGTTTAAATCGATGGTATTTTCCGATGCTGCAACCTTAAAGTATATTTACGTTTTAAGATTCTCTCTTGACATATACTATTATTTTCCTTCCGAATTATGTTTATATATGTTGATATAACAAATGAGAACCTTGCGATGCCATAATTGACTTTATTTGGAATAGAGGATGCAAACAATATTGTTGGACACTATTATTCTGCAATGACTTCTTCACGTATTTTCTTTCTTCAGTGATTCTGAAATACGTTTGTGTTGATTCAGTTGGTTAAGCTAAGAATAGGGTTTAGGGAACTTGGTTCTCAAATGTCATTGTAACACCCCATTTCCCGGCGAACCGGAAACAACGATGTTAGGTCACCCGTTGAACCGGAATGGTCTAACGGGCTGCCTTTCCAACCGGTCCCAGGAACCCAGGCGCTTCCTTCGGTTAAATTCCACCAATAGCATCGATCGATTGATCAATCATGCATCCGGACCTGCAATGAAAAGGACGGTAAAGGAAACAGGACTGAGTAATTGTTTCAAACACACATTTACCCAGTGACGGAGGATTCAAGGAATCCGCGATCTCATCCTACGCTATCACAACAACAAGAAACAAGTCAAAGGCTAATAACACCTTGCACCCAACGCCTGAAGGATCTCAAACAATCTAACATTCATTCCTCGAACGTCCCTACACAACAAGCGGGCACGCCGGAATCCCACTTCGTACGTCCCTGCACACACACTATATGACGGAATCCCACATTGTACGTGTCTTACACAAACAATCTCCTACCGCAACTACTCCACACAAGCCATCAATCACAATCAACGTTTTTGGTTTAAGCGATAACCTAACTGTTATACGTTCAACAATCAATCGTATAACACGCATTACCAAACCTATACTACCTAAAAAAGACGGTATTAAACAAGGACTCATGTCCTGGAATTGAAATAGAGTAAGGGAAGATCACATCTGGTCCTCACTTTGGCCAAAGAAGGGCAAAAGCATAATTTAGGCATCCCTGATGCCCGAACGGACTTCAGATCTTCAAATCAAGACGATGGAGGAGCTCTAGATCTGGGCTTGGAGGGTGGTGGTTGTGATGGAAGAGGAGCAGGGCTTCGCGGGAGGCATCTTCTTTTGGTTTTCTCAAGGTGGAGACTCCTTATTTATAAGGAGAGACCTACGGTTTTCAAGAAGAAAGGAAACGGGCTTGTGCTTTGGGCTTGCTCTTTTTCTTCAATTTTTTGGCTAGGTTTCGGGCCATTATAATTCTCCCCCTCCCCCCCCCCCTTAAAAACAATTTGTCCAGAATTGTGAGACGAGAGTTCTCAACTGCAACTCCTTACTAACAGTACTCCACAAACTTCGCCGAACCAAAACTAAACTTGATCGTTTACTCGCTTGAAAGGTACTTGTCCTTGATCCTATAAGACTGATTCTCCCCCCCCCCCTTGATTCCAAACCACGCTCGGATGTGTCCTCCTCCTCGGTACCAATCCAACAACCGCTTCTGAATGCCGCACAAATGCCACATACTACCACCCATTTCCATTATGGCTACCTGACTTGTGGGGGAACGACCCACCATGCTTCCGATGCGCACTCTGATTCTCGAACCGGTTTCCAATCTGACTTCCAGCTCAAGGCTTCCTACCTTGTGATCTTGTTGTGTTGTTTTCCAAGCACCGTCCTTTGGGTTTCCATCCCCATTAAACTTTCCCTCCTCCACTCTCCCTTGCAGCTTCTTGCCATTCCGTCATAGTGTTTTCCTAACAATCTTCCATTGGATTTCCACCTCCAATAACATTCCTTGTCCACTTACGCTTGCAATAACAGAAGTCCAGCTTACTAGGAAATTCCAAATGCCATAACTCCACTTTTCCAAATTATTTTACGATCTCCTTTTCCTCTTGAAGAACTCCATTAGCTGCTCCAGTAACACACAAAGAACTCCTCAGCAGGCCGTTTCCTTTCCGGTCCTATCTTTGATTCCCTAGCCCGCAATACCACGAAGATCCCCTCCATTTCCAGCTTGATCAGACTTCAAACGAGCCGTCCATAACCCGTTGAAGTTGATTTCACAAACCTGATCCCAAGGTTCCATACGTAGAATAGATTTGGACAGCCTCCTGATGTTCCTTGTGCACCAAACCCCACGAAAAACTCTTGTCGCTTACTCCAATTAAAACACCGCCACGTCTTATGATTTTCTTGCAATCCGGTCTTTCCATCGACCTCTTGCGGCTCTTGCAGCACTCCTTGCAGCTCCTACAATGCCTCTTGCAACTCCTTCAACACTTCCTGCAACTCTTGCAGCTCTCTGCTACACTCCCTCAGTAACCTCTCAGGTGAACGTCTCCACATCCTTATCGCCTTAACACGCTTGGTTGGACAACACTCCGAACGGAAGATAACCCCAACACACATCTCAATAGTACCGACTATCCTGTAGGCACACACCACAACATACACCTTAACGGCACACATCATGACATACATACCAACACACATCTTCCGAGAAGTAGCACCACTAAGATCTAAGGGCACATACCACAACCTGCAAGGAAGATCTAACTAGACTAGGACCAACGCAGAGAATAATAGAAGATATAATTGGTGTTTGAAAAAGTCTTTTGCAGAGTAACCATTTTATAAACTTTCGCAAACAATTTTGAAAATTCTGAAAACACGGTTTTGGAAAACAACGGAAGCTGATCCTTTCAGGACGCACAGCGGGACCTTAACCCAGGCTCTGATACCAATTATAACACCCCATTTCCCGGTGAACCGGAAACGGCAATGTTAGGGCGCCCGTTGAACCGAAATGGTCTAACCGGGCTACCTTTCCACCTGTCTCAGGAACCCAAGCGCTTACTTCGGTTAAATTCCACCAATAGCATCAATCGATCGATCAATCCTGCATTCGTACCTGCGAGGGAAAAGGACGAGAAAGGAAAGTGGACTGAGTAATTGTTTCAAAACATAATTACCCATTGAGGGCGAATTCAAGGAATCCACGATCTCATCCTACGCTATCACAACAACAAGAAACAAGTCCAAGGCTAATAACACCTTGCACCCAACGCCCAAAGGCTCTAAAAAAATCTAACATTCATTCGTGCATAACGAGCTCCCAGCTCACACTCCTGAACTCCTACGGGCCGCTACGCCCCAAACACACACAATTGAACACGCCGGAATCCCACCTCATATGTGTCCTATACAACAATCGGGCACGCCGGAATCCTATCTCGTACGTCCTTACACAACAATCGGGCTCGCCGGAATCCCACTCGTACGTCCCTACACACGCACTACACGCCGGAATCCCACCTCGTACGTGTCTTACACAAACAATCTCCTACCGCAACTACTCAACACAAGCCATCAATCACAATCAACTTTTTTGGTTTAAGTGATATCCTAACAGTTCTACGTTCAACAATCAATCATATAGTGCGCACTACCAAACCTATACTACCTAGGAAGGACGCTATTAAACGAGAACTCATGTCTTGGAATTGAAATAGAGTAAGGGAAGATCACATATGGTCCTCACCTTGGCCAAAGAAGGGCAAAAGCGTAATTTAGGAATCCGTGCTGCCCGAACGGACTTCAAATCTTCAAATCCAAACGATGGAGGAGCTCTAGATCTGGGCTTGGAGGGTGGTGGCTGCGACGGAAGAGGAGCATTGCTTTGCTGGAGACATCTTCTTTTTCTTTTCTCAAGGTGGAGACTCCTTATTTATAAGGAGAGACTTAGGGTTTTCAAGAAGAAAGGAAACGGGCTTGGGCTTCGTGATTTGGGCTTGCTCTTTTTCTTCAATTTTTTTGAGCTAGGTTTCGTGCCATTACAGTCATCACATCATGTTTGCAGAACACTGTGGCCAATGGTGCACCCATCGTCCAGCACAACTGAAATACAATATCGATGTTGTGTGTGAGTACATTGTCAAGAAGATCCCAATCCCTAAGAGCAATTTTGTGTCATCACCAAATATGATAGTGATTCGGTCGTTTGATGTCAACAAACCTGGGTTTGAAGTTAATGAGATGAAAGGTGGAGTTGCGGGTGGAAGTATCCTCCGGGTATATATCTCTCTATCTATTTTGATCTCTGAAGTACAACTTGCTTGTCATTGCATATATTTTGCCTTCTAGCTTCATCAAGCTTTGTATGGTATATATATATATATAAATCATCCATACAAAGACAGAGCACAGCATGTATCGTCCAGTGTGTAAATGGTGTCTCTAACTAACTACAATTTCCATTATAGGGTGTTTTGAAAGTCACCAGTTAATTGAGATCCGACCTGGAAATGTTGGCAAAGACGAGCGTGGCAACCCAAAATGCACTCCGATTTACTCTCGCATTATATCAATGTACGCAGAACAAAATGAACTTCAGTATGCCGTTCCTGGAGGTCTAATTGGAGTTGGAACAACAATGGATCCAACTCTTCTTACTCGTGCTGATCGATTGGTTGGTCAAGTCCTGGGTGAAATCGGTTCCTTTCCTGATGACTTTGTTGAACTTGAGGTATAACCAGCAACTCAGGATAATATACTTCAGTCCAAATGGTCTCGGTGTTTTTTCTCCTTTCCTAAGGTTAGTTAATTCGGTTAATGTAAAAGAATCTATTTTAGGTGAACTTCTTTCTTCTACGGCAATCGTTGGGAGTCAGAACAAAGATATCAGAGAAGCAAGGGAAAGTGTCAAATCTAACAAAAGCAGATATTCTGATGCTGAATATCGGTTCCATGTCGACTGGAGCCAAAGTTGTTGGAGTAAAGAACGATCTGGATAAGTTGCAGATGACAACGCCGGTTTGCACAAGCAAAGGAGAGAAAGTGGCTCTGAGTAGGCATGTGGAAAAGCGTTGGCGTTTGAGTGGTTGGGGTCAGATTCAAGCTGGAACCACCATTGAAGTGCCTCCCTCACCTTTCTGAGGTCTTGTCTTTTTCTTTTTTGGAAAATTTTATAAACCCATCAAAGAGATAATAAAACTTTTTTCTTTTTTCATGTGAGGTTTTTTTGGAAAGTACCTTAGTCATATTTGCTGGATAAAATCTAAGATGATTTTTTTTTTGAACTCGTGGTTTAAATTAATTGAGGTTTGATTTGTAGGGGCCAGGTTCAATTTAATGTGATTTTGAGTAAAATAATGCTCATGGCCTGCCAATTATCGAAGAAAATAAAATGTTCTCTATCGACAGTAAGAAGCTAAGAATGAATGTAAAAAAGTTTCTATTATTAACTTATGTTGTCCAAATAAGGACCAAAATCCATACTTGCCTATTTACTTTTTTGTGTTTTGGTCCTGTAAAAGAGAAAATAGAGAAAATAAGTGAAAAGATCTCTACTTGCGGAAACGTTTTCAAACAATATGTTAAGTTTCCTTTTCTGTTGTGAAGTTAAAATGTAAATTTAATTGACAAAAGTTATATAGAACCTCAACATTATTTTTACTAAATTGTGCTTCCATGACATTATGAATTAGTCTAAATAAAATGGACCAAATTATATTATTAAATTCGTGAGTGAATGGAGGAACAAGTTTCAGATGTTCTTAAGGCTCCCAATGAAATCTACTGTGAAGTTTTATCGCCTATAGAAGCTTTGGTTTTCAGTCACCACCAGGGGCGGATCCAGAACATAAATTTATATGGGGCACAACATTTAAATAGTAAATATAATTTTTATTAAAAAATAAATATAATTTGTTATTTAAAATATATATTACATGAATATTAAAGAAATTAATAAAATTTTGGTGGTAGTTGTGAAAAGTTTACAAATTGAATTAAAATTAAGAAGGTACATATTTTTCTAAGTGCATATTCATTTTTAGTTGTATTATACTGTACATTACAATCCCATCTATATCAAAAGTTTCCATTCATCTAAACGCCTTGTCTCTTCCACAACCCGGGGAAGCTCAACTGATTCAACCATATCCATATCATGCATATTATCATGCTGTACAATATCACCATCTCCAATAGCAACATTCTCCAACGGCTCAATCGGCTCAGTATGCTCATGAGGTTGTTCTGCTGATTCCTCGCCAGTAACATCAGTAGGATCACCAGCATTAATTACCCCAATATTATCCCGGGCACTAGAAATAAGCTCACCATAACTCCCACCATCTCGTTTCCCCCTCTCTACTCTTGAAAGTTGCTCGGTGATCGGAAATATTTCCAAATCTGTGACAACCTCTACATGCAAAACACTTCTTCGTTGCTCTTTATCCACAGAGGTTAGATACACATAAACATCCTCGTCATCAAAAATATACGATTGCCTTTGAGGTTTCACTACCAATGGAATATAACTCAAATTCAGCCTTTTTGTAGAATCATCTATTGAAATCTTTATGCGTATCATATCCACTAACAACGAATACGTTATCTCCTCCATAGATGATGTCTTAAACGATATACCATACAACCGAGCTTCTCTAGGAATCCATTCATAGTCATCTCCGGTCTTTGAATAATTTCCTTCAAAATCAAAATGTATGTTTGTGATAGGAGAACTCATCTTCTTCTGAAAATGACATAAAAATATCAATTAGCACTCAGATTTCAACAGTAATACCAAGTTATACCAGTTCTACCACAATAGTTTTACCAAGTTTTACCAAGTTGTACCAGTTCCACCAAAGTAGTTTTACCAGGTTGTACCAAGTTGTACTTCCACCATAGTAGTTTTACCAGGCTGTACCGGTTCTTACGAATCTATTATTACCAAGTTTTACTAAGTTGAGCAACTTTATCTTCAGATGCAAAATATCCCCAAAATCCCCAAATCGACAAATGCGATAACAACAATAGGATTCAGTACGATTAAACCACAAATTTCGATTTATTATCAATCCAGTTATCTAATTCACATCAGAAACATGGATTCCAACACAATG
Source organism: Orychophragmus violaceus (assembly GCA_030180135.1). Lineage (NCBI taxonomy): Eukaryota > Viridiplantae > Streptophyta > Magnoliopsida > Brassicales > Brassicaceae > Orychophragmus > Orychophragmus violaceus. The sequence continues at coordinate 45,785,020 of CM058229.1, read as the reverse complement.
TTCTAAAGTTACCAACCAGAAATTAAAATAGACCTCCAATCGAACTCAAGCAATAAAAGAGAAAAAAAGAGAGAAGTGACGGAAAGAAAGGGGAGGAACTAACATGGGTTGACCGGAATCCCGAATAGAAGTGGCTGGGATGGTTGAATTGTGATAGTTTGGCGCATTCAAAATCTGGTTTTTGGAGCTGAAATCGAACTGGAGAGAGAGAGCGTCGTATGGGGAGGAGAGAGAAGCTATTTTCTGATTGGTTGATTAATTAATTTATTTTAGATTTTTTTAATTAGTTCATTAAGGGTAGAATGGGGATAACCTTATAATGGGAGGAGTAGGGGAGTATGGTAGATTAGGCAAGAGTATGAGAGAAATTGACTTTGAGTCAAGGAGCTCCTCAGAATTTGACCCGAGAGAGTACAGGAAATTTTTTTCTTAGGGTTCTAAGAGAATGTGGGAAAAATGGGAGTTCAAAGAGGGAAAATGAGAAGTGAAAGAGGGAAAATGAGTCTAAGCCTAAAATTTTCGCTAAGTGTTTGGCGCAAAAGCTAATTTTAGCTTCTTGCTTAGTGAAATTTTATCATAGCGTTTATTTGATGCTATTGTATAATATGGAAATTTCAAATTCATCTACGATAGCAGCTCAGTAAAACGTGCTATAACAATATGCTTTCAATGTGGATTTTTTTTGTAGTGATAGTGTTGTCTTTTCATCTTGTGAGAAAGCGATCTTGGACTCCATCAAAGAATTTTGCCATCAAAGTCTTCTATGAATCTTCAACTTCAACCTCCAACCGGTTCTTGAGGGTTTCAAATTCTTCAAAATATTCTTCGAATGGATGGTTCATTAAATTCTTAAACCTCTTATGTAGGTCTCTATGATAGTGAGATGGGAACTATCTCTACTTGAGTGAAAACTTCATGTCAGCACAAGTTTTATTTGCCCAAGCTTTAGTCTTCTCATTTTGGAAGCTTATTTGTCCCACAATTCTAAAACATTATATATGGGCTACAAAACTTCCATGGATACCTTTCTAGCTTCTGAATATTGGTAGTATTCATAACTGCATTTCATCTTTCTCTTTCAGTCGAGGTTAGCTTCATGATTGAATCTGCCAACAAAGTCTAGAGCCATGAGCTTCAAATATTTGCCTCCATTTATTTGTTGATCTTCATCTCAATCTCTTTCTCGACTTATTTATCTGCTTCCTAATTGGTTTTGGTTGTAGTGTTGTCTTTTATGCCTTTGATTTGGATCAGGAGGTGGTAGATCTTCCTCCAGTTCAGGCGTATCCTCATTGGTCTCCTCCTCTTGTGGAGATCTTTGTCCATTAACATTTTGGATAGGCATCCTTGGATGTACGGTTGACTCAATTGAGTGAGACGATCTCTTATGGTCCTCATTACATCAAGGAGTTAGGCCAGGTTGAAATGTTCTCATGTTTATTCTATAGTCTCTTATCATGCATACAACAATAGTTGGATCAAGTGCTAAATGGGATATGCGCCAAACTATTTGCTAAACAAGGTTCTGAACCAAAGAAGATGGTACTGAATGGAAGTCAAATTGTTTTAGGGTACGTTATATGGATTGCTGATATTCACTGATTTGTAAGCATATTCATGTGTTTAATTGAAATTATTATTCGGATTTCGCAGCCATGGGAGATGTACAGAGCTAATTTGACAACAAATCTGTCAAAGCATCACCGACGACGTTTCTTTACCGATTGGCTTATTGGACTGTCAAATCTCTTCGTTTGCATGCCGATCTCTTCTTCCAGGTAAACAAATTCTTCCCTAGAAGAGATTCATGTTAAGAGATTCATGTTTAGGTTATTGATTCAATTACATGTTCTGTTCGTGAACTCACTCTAGATAGTTTCTCTACTTTCTCTAGAGATTCGTGTCAGTTTTTTATTCATGTATTGGAAAATTATATGTGTTCTCTAACAATTTGAGTTAGGTTTTGATTCAAGTATAGGTTTCTGGGATCATAACACTCAATGTGTATATTACATTGCTTTAGACTCACCTTAGAATCCATACTCCAGCTTTGTATGTTACGTTGTTATAATAATTGTGATGGTTGCCAAGTTAAGAATGGATATAATATATATGCATTTTTGTCTATGTTAATGAACTTTTGTTCCAAAATTAATTATATTATGAAGCGTTATCTTCTAATGAACCAGGGTTTTCGTTGAGCGCCTTCCTTTGTCGAGACTTCTACAGCAGCAGCTGCTGCAGCGGCTGCGGTGATTCGCCCGGTTGAGGCAAAGGATCCAGCTTTACTTTTAAACAGCAGCTTACAGCTTCCATATAAAAGATATTTGAATGATTCGGGATAACCTGAAAAACGAGTTGCAAACTTTCCTTACCCTTTGCATCCACGTCGGCTAAGAAAAAACATTGGGAATTTCTAGGCAACAAAAACAAGTTCCTGTTGATTACAAGATTGACTGAAAGCAATATTGTTTAGGTTTACTCCACTCCTGTTAAGCTTCAGGTTAGAAGTTTTTTTGTTATTTCAGTTTGTATCTATTACCAATTCTAGCTTTGTTTGTTTGCGATTATCTTTTTAATTGTACTTTCTTCCTTGGTTAGGTTATGATCTTTGCCAAGGCTGATTGCTTTCAGAAACTGGCTCAGCCTCTTGAAGATTTTGCAAGCAGGTTTAAATCGATGGTATTTTCCGATGCTGCAACCTTAAAGTATATTTACGTTTTAAGATTCTCTCTTGACATATACTATTATTTTCCTTCCGAATTATGTTTATATATGTTGATATAACAAATGAGAACCTTGCGATGCCATAATTGACTTTATTTGGAATAGAGGATGCAAACAATATTGTTGGACACTATTATTCTGCAATGACTTCTTCACGTATTTTCTTTCTTCAGTGATTCTGAAATACGTTTGTGTTGATTCAGTTGGTTAAGCTAAGAATAGGGTTTAGGGAACTTGGTTCTCAAATGTCATTGTAACACCCCATTTCCCGGCGAACCGGAAACAACGATGTTAGGTCACCCGTTGAACCGGAATGGTCTAACGGGCTGCCTTTCCAACCGGTCCCAGGAACCCAGGCGCTTCCTTCGGTTAAATTCCACCAATAGCATCGATCGATTGATCAATCATGCATCCGGACCTGCAATGAAAAGGACGGTAAAGGAAACAGGACTGAGTAATTGTTTCAAACACACATTTACCCAGTGGCGGAGGATTCAAGGAATCCGCGATCTCATCCTACGCTATCACAACAACAAGAAACAAGTCAAAGGCTAATAACACCTTGCACCCAACGCCTGAAGGATCTCAAACAATCTAACATTCATTCCTCGAACGTCCCTACACAACAAGCGGGCACGCCGGAATCCCACTTCGTACGTCCCTGCACACACACTATATGACGGAATCCCACATTGTACGTGTCTTACACAAACAATCTCCTACCGCAACTACTCCACACAAGCCATCAATCACAATCAACGTTTTTGGTTTAAGCGATAACCTAACTGTTATACGTTCAACAATCAATCGTATAACACGCATTACCAAACCTATACTACCTAAAAAAGACGGTATTAAACAAGGACTCATGTCCTGGAATTGAAATAGAGTAAGGGAAGATCACATATGGTCCTCACTTTGGCCAAAGAAGGGCAAAAGCATAATTTAGGCATCCCTGATGCCCGAACGGACTTCAGATCTTCAAATCAAGACGATGGAGGAGCTCTAGATCTGGGCTTGGAGGGTGGTGGTTGTGATGGAAGAGGAGCAGGGCTTCGCGGGAGGCATCTTCTTTTGGTTTTCTCAAGGTGGAGACTCCTTATTTATAAGGAGAGACCTACGGTTTTCAAGAAGAAAGGAAACGGGCTTGTGCTTTGGGCTTGCTCTTTTTCTTCAATTTTTTGGCTAGGTTTCGGGCCATTATAATTCTCCCCCCTCCCCCCCCCCCCCCTTAAAAACAATTTGTCCAGAATTGTGAGACGAGAGTTCTCAACTGCAACTCCTTACTAACAGTACTCCACAAACTTCGCCGAACCGAAACTAAACTTGATCGTTTACTCGCTTGAAAGGTACTTGTCCTTGATCCTATAAGACTGATTCTCCCCCCCCCCCCCCCCCCCCTTGATTCCAAACCACGCTCGGATGTGTCCTCCTCCTCGGTACCAATCCAACAACCGCTTCTGAATGCCGCACAAATGCCACATACTACCACCCATTTCCATTATGGCTACCTGACTTGTGGGGGAACGACCCACCATGCTTCCGATGCGCACTCTGATTCTCGAACCGGTTTCCAATCTGACTTCCAGCTCAAGGCTTCCTACCTTGTGATCTTGTTGTGTTGTTTTCCAAGCACCGTCCTTTGGGTTTCCATCCCCATTAAACTTTCCCTCCTCCACTCTCCCTTGCAGCTTCTTGCCATTCCGTCATAGTGTTTTCCTAACAATCTTCCATTGGATTTCCACCTCCAATAACATTCCTTGTCCACTTACGCTTGCAATAACAGAAGTCCAGCTTACTAGGAAATTCCAAATGCCATAACTCCACTTTTCCAAATTATTTTACGATCTCCTTTTCCTCTTGAAGAACTCCATTAGCTGCTCCAGTAACACACAAAGAACTCCTCAGCAGGCCGTTTCCTTTCCGGTCCTATCTTTGATTCCCTAGCCCGCAATACCACGAAGATCCCCTCCATTTCCAGCTTGATCAGACTTCAAACGAGCCGTCCATAACCCGTTGAAGTTGATTTCACAAACCTGATCCCAAGGTTCCATACGTAGAATAGATTTGGACAGCCTCCTGATGTTCCTTGTGCACCAAACCCCACGAAAAACTCTTGTCGCTTACTCCAATTAAAACACCGCCACGTCTTATGATTTTCTTGCAATCCGGTCTTTCCATCGACCTCTTGCGGCTCTTGCAGCACTCCTTGCAGCTCCTACAATGCCTCTTGCAACTCCTTCAACACTTCCTGCAACTCTTGCAGCTCTCTGCTACACTCCCTCAGTAACCTCTCAGGTGAACGTCTCCACATCCTTATCGCCTTAACACGCTTGGTTGGACAACACTCCGAACGGAAGATAACCCCAACACACATCTCAATAGTACCGACTATCCTGTAGGCACACACCACAACATACACCTTAACGGCACACATCATGACATACATACCAACACACATCTTCCGAGAAGTAGCACCACTAAGATCTAAGGGCACATACCACAACCTGCAAGGAAGATCTAACTAGACTAGGACCAACGCAGAGAATAATAGAAGATATAATTGGTGTTTGAAAAAGTCTTTTGCAGAGTAACCATTTTATAAACTTTCGCAAACAATTTTGAAAATTCTGAAAACACGGTTTTGGAAAACAACGGAAGCTGATCCTTTCAGGACGCACAGCGGGACCTTAACCCAGGCTCTGATACCAATTATAACACCCCATTTCCCGGTGAACCGGAAACGGCAATGTTAGGGCGCCCGTTGAACCGAAATGGTCTAACCGGGCTACCTTTCCACCTGTCTCAGGAACCCAAGCGCTTACTTCGGTTAAATTCCACCAATAGCATCAATCGATCGATCAATCCTGCATTCGTACCTGCGAGGGAAAAGGACGAGAAAGGAAAGTGGACTGAGTAATTGTTTCAAAACATAATTACCCATTGAGGGCGAATTCAAGGAATCCACGATCTCATCCTACGCTATCACAACAACAAGAAACAAGTCCAAGGCTAATAACACCTTGCACCCAACGCCCAAAGGCTCTAAAAAAATCTAACATTCATTCGTGCATAACGAGCTCCCAGCTCACACTCCTGAACTCCTACGGGCCGCTACGCCCCAAACACACACAATTGAACACGCCGGAATCCCACCTCATATGTGTCCTATACAACAATCGGGCACGCCGGAATCCTATCTCGTACGTCCTTACACAACAATCGGGCTCGCCGGAATCCCACTCGTACGTCCCTACACACGCACTACACGCCGGAATCCCACCTCGTACGTGTCTTACACAAACAATCTCCTACCGCAACTACTCAACACAAGCCATCAATCACAATCAACTTTTTTGGTTTAAGTGATATCCTAACAGTTCTACGTTCAACAATCAATCATATAGTGCGCACTACCAAACCTATACTACCTAGGAAGGACGCTATTAAACGAGAACTCATGTCTTGGAATTGAAATAGAGTAAGGGAAGATCACATATGGTCCTCACCTTGGCCAAAGAAGGGCAAAAGCGTAATTTAGGAATCCGTGCTGCCCGAACGGACTTCAAATCTTCAAATCCAAACGATGGAGGAGCTCTAGATCTGGGCTTGGAGGGTGGTGGCTGCGACGGAAGAGGAGCATTGCTTTGCTGGAGACATCTTCTTTTTCTTTTCTCAAGGTGGAGACTCCTTATTTATAAGGAGAGACTTAGGGTTTTCAAGAAGAAAGGAAACGGGCTTGGGCTTCGTGATTTGGGCTTGCTCTTTTTCTTCAATTTTTTTGAGCTAGGTTTCGTGCCATTACAGTCATCACATCATGTTTGCAGAACACTGTGGCCAATGGTGCACCCATCGTCCAGCACAACTGAAATACAATATCGATGTTGTGTGTGAGTACATTGTCAAGAAGATCCCAATCCCTAAGAGCAATTTTGTGTCATCACCAAATATGATAGTGATTCGGTCGTTTGATGTCAACAAACCTGGGTTTGAAGTTAATGAGATGAAAGGTGGAGTTGCGGGTGGAAGTATCCTCCGGGTATATATCTCTCTATCTATTTTGATCTCTGAAGTACAACTTGCTTGTCATTGCATATATTTTGCCTTCTAGCTTCATCAAGCTTTGTATGGTATATATATATATATAAATCATCCATACAAAGACAGAGCACAGCATGTATCGTCCAGTGTGTAAATGGTGTCTCTAACTAACTACAATTTCCATTATAGGGTGTTTTGAAAGTCACCAGTTAATTGAGATCCGACCTGGAAATGTTGGCAAAGACGAGCGTGGCAACCCAAAATGCACTCCGATTTACTCTCGCATTATATCAATGTACGCAGAACAAAATGAACTTCAGTATGCCGTTCCTGGAGGTCTAATTGGAGTTGGAACAACAATGGATCCAACTCTTCTTACTCGTGCTGATCGATTGGTTGGTCAAGTCCTGGGTGAAATCGGTTCCTTTCCTGATGACTTTGTTGAACTTGAGGTATAACCAGCAACTCAGGATAATATACTTCAGTCCAAATGGTCTCGGTGTTTTTTCTCCTTTCCTAAGGTTAGTTAATTCGGTTAATGTAAAAGAATCTATTTTAGGTGAACTTCTTTCTTCTACGGCAATCGTTGGGAGTCAGAACAAAGATATCAGAGAAGCAAGGGAAAGTGTCAAATCTAACAAAAGCAGATATTCTGATGCTGAATATCGGTTCCATGTCGACTGGAGCCAAAGTTGTTGGAGTAAAGAACGATCTGGATAAGTTGCAGATGACAACGCCGGTTTGCACAAGCAAAGGAGAGAAAGTGGCTCTGAGTAGGCATGTGGAAAAGCGTTGGCGTTTGAGTGGTTGGGGTCAGATTCAAGCTGGAACCACCATTGAAGTGCCTCCCTCACCTTTCTGAGGTCTTGTCTTTTTCTTTTTTGGAAAATTTTATAAACCCATCAAAGAGATAATAAAACTTTTTTCTTTTTTCATGTGAGGTTTTTTTGGAAAGTACCTTAGTCATATTTGCTGGATAAAATCTAAGATGATTTTTTTTTTGAACTCGTGGTTTAAATTAATTGAGGTTTGATTTGTAGGGGCCAGGTTCAATTTAATGTGATTTTGAGTAAAATAATGCTCATGGCCTGCCAATTATCGAAGAAAATAAAATGTTCTCTATCGACAGTAAGAAGCTAAGAATGAATGTAAAAAAGTTTCTATTATTAACTTATGTTGTCCAAATAAGGACCAAAATCCATACTTGCCTATTTACTTTTTTGTGTTTTGGTCCTGTAAAAGAGAAAATAGAGAAAATAAGTGAAAAGATCTCTACTTGCGGAAACGTTTTCAAACAATATGTTAAGTTTCCTTTTCTGTTGTGAAGTTAAAATGTAAATTTAATTGACAAAAGTTATATAGAACCTCAACATTATTTTTACTAAATTGTGCTTCCATGACATTATGAATTAGTCTAAATAAAATGGACCAAATTATATTATTAAATTCGTGAGTGAATGGAGGAACAAGTTTCAGATGTTCTTAAGGCTCCCAATGAAATCTACTGTGAAGTTTTATCGCCTATAGAAGCTTTGGTTTTCAGTCACCACCAGGGGCGGATCCAGAACATAAATTTATATGGGGCACAACATTTAAATAGTAAATATAATTTTTATTAAAAAATAAATATAATTTGTTATTTAAAATATATATTACATGAATATTAAAGAAATTAATAAAATTTTGGTGGTAGTTGTGAAAAGTTTACAAATTGAATTAAAATTAAGAAGGTACATATTTTTCTAAGTGCATATTCATTTTTAGTTGTATTATACTGTACATTACAATCCCATCTATATCAAAAGTAATATTTGTTCTAATTTTTATTTTATATAAAAATTAAAAATATGAACTTAATTGAAAAATTAAGTATAGGAGTAAACATGAGAATTTTTTTCTTAACAGTAGAATATTTAACTATAATAATAAATTGAAAAAAATCAGATTATAGAATTGTTGAATACACTAAAAACAAAGAAAATAAGTATTTGTAGAACATTTGAAAGAAAATACAAGCAAGTTTGTTTTGAAGAGAAAAATAAAAAGACAAAAAGGAAACAATGATCTTCGAACTTGGAACAATATGTGAAAAGCAGAGTTTAAAACCAATTGAACTGACTCTTAAATACACTTACCTTACGAGTGCTAATTCTAATATTGATTTAGTATGGGGCATGTGCCACATATAGCATAACGTGCGTCCGCCCCTGGTCACCACTCTACCATCTTTCATTGTTTCTTTAGTCTAGATGCATTTTTGCTTATTTTTACCACAAACAATGATTGGAGATCCTACTCAGAAAATACAGAATTTAGGTTATAGAGTTGGACAAAAGATGACAAACATGTGTTTCACTGCACATCATTGCCCCCAAACAATCTACCAAATTTGATGCAAATTGGAAACGAAATGAAAATCAGTGGACAATATAGCTGTCGAATGTGAACATGCCATACTCACAGACAGAAATTGATATAGGATCATGGGCGGAGGCAGTAAGCAAGGAGGGGGTCAGCTGACCCCACCTTTTTTTAAAAAAATATATATTTTTCATCAAATAAAAATATAATGTGGAAAATAAAAATCTCTTATGTCTAAATGGGTTTTAAGAGTTGCTTTATTAGACTTGTTGGTAATTTTTGTGGTCTAAAATATATACTAATTAGTTTTGATTCTATTTTTAAAACATAAAACACAAACCCAAATTTTTATTCTCATTCACTTTTATTCCACAAAGCTCTCATTCATGATAAGAAAAAAAACTATCATTCACTTTATTTCAACTCACCATTCACCACAAATTAAATTGAATTTAAGTTGATTTCTTTTTATTTTTATATTTATACTTTAGTTTGTTTGACTACCATCAGAAAAGGTTAGGATTTATGTATGATATGTAAATTGAATATCTTTCATATTTTTTTTAAAAAATAAAATTTCACATATGATGGAGTTTATATAAAAAAAATTTTCCATCAACAAATTTAAATGATATGCCTTTTGATCAAAGGTACAAAAAAAAATTTGTCCCCAATATAAAAATTTTCTGGCTCCGCCACTGTATAGGATTATGTGGTCTCTAGCACCCAAATTAAACAAGCAACTATCTACCCACAAAAAATATGATCACGAATAATATTTTGGAGAAATCACTCGAACGAGTGGAGAATACAAAACTGTTGAGAATATCTCAGAAAGATGTATGAAACAAGCCATATAAACGGAGCCACAGAGGCAGCAACATATTTAGTTTGCTGACGAGGACAAAACCAATACATAAAAAACAAATAATGCAACACCAAAACACTAGAAATTAAACAAGGGCTGAAACATTTAAAACAGTCCAATAAAATACCTTAAATATAAGATATGAAATACCAAAATTTGTTGAATAAGACATTAAACAAATAAAGTATAAACATAGCCATCATACAACTGAATCCCCCGCGCGCGGGGGCGAACATCACTAGTGGATGGCAATCATAGGAAAACGATTTAGAAATATTCTATAGCAATTAAATGATTTTGACTGAAAACATAAAACATTAATGCTATTAAATATTTTCTTTTGGTTTTTATTTCTAATGAAACAATTATGGAAAGAAATACTATTTTTGGCTTTTCGATTGAAGATGTGTAAATAGACATAAAAATGGGTTTGGGGGGGGGGGGGGGGGGGGGGGGGTGAGGGTGAGGTGGGGTTATAAAAACACAATGAACAAAATAAAACATAAACACAAAAAATGAAATCATATGTTAAAAAGAAAGATACAAATCATGTATTATTCTCATGTAATTATGGAGTTCAAGCATGGAGACTTTCAGGTATTTCCATCCCATTGTGAATGGATCATAATTTATCATTTGAGGATAAATTACGAGAGATCCTAGGGTACTATAGGCAAGAGCAAATCACTATGGAACATCACCTACTATCTTTTTGGTTATTATGGAAAATATGGAAAAGTCGTAACGAACTTCTTTTAAAGAAACAGTGCAGAGAAGTGTGGAAGACGTCAAAGAATGACTAACTTGCAACGAAACTAAGAACAGTTGTAATAATACGAATATGCCCCAAACGAGAGAGAAGGAAAATGGAATAAACCGAAAAATGTTTGGATTAAATGTAACTACGATATTTCTCATCGTAAAGGAAACCACAATTCAGGTTTGGGATGGATTACTCGTGATAGTCACAACATACATGTCATGAGTGAAATGGGTAAATTTGAGGGAATAAACTGTTATACATGGGTTTAGCACCCATCTATTTAGCTCGGCCCATACCTGTTCTCTGGATAATTGTCCGGCTCAATAGAAACAAACTCGGCACATTATTGAACATCACCCGAAGATAAGACGCGCTCGTTTGATCCAAGCTCGACATGCTTGCCTCGGTTCGTACAAATCATTCCAGTTCGGCTCGGCTCGCAGCCTCTAGTCATCTCGGCTCTACTAACAAACAAAACGAGTTCGGCTCGGTCCATTTTTCACCTGAAGTACGGTCCATTCGTCATGAACTCAACAAGTAGTTAACGGCCCGTACAAAAGGACGACCGTATTTTACTATAAGTAGGACTGAACACTATACATTAATGTAACTTTTTGGGATTTGTGCTCTTTACTACTTTCTCTCTCCAGAATTCACGTCTCAGATTGTAACCCGAGCTCGTCTATCGACCAGCTCGGACTCTCTTCTCATTAATTATAAACATGCTCGTCTCTTGACGGCCTTATACTTTCCTGTTCGTTTTCCGACCTTACTATATTCTATTATAAAGATAGACCTTAACCCATAGACTTCCACGGAGCACGTTGACTCAGACCAAGTGAGACGAGCATCCAACCTTAGTGACGAACTAGGTTATCACAATTGGCGCCGTCTGTGGGGAACTTAGGTTTTTCTTCACTAATAGAAAAGCTCGGCGATGACAGGACCTCCACCTAGCAAGGACGTCATCACACTTCCAGACAGCTCTGGTTCGGGGGTGACCTCTCAAGCAAAGGGTCAACCTGATAAGACTTGGTGCATCTCCCAGGTCGCAAACCCGATTATCCAACCTTAAGAAACATAGGTACCTACGGGTACTGAACAGACTCAACCAGCAGCAAGCAGTCAATCCGACGAGCAGAACATGTTCGTCCTACTAAAGGCTCTCATGGCCCAAGTGGATGAGCTGTCTCGAGGGAGAAATTCTTGTTATAACCAGCTCGTCACAGCACAAGCGTTATGCCAGGGGAAGATTTACGATCTACAATTGTCAGGCCATCAGGAAACCGCGCCTCGTCTGACCAACTTCAGACCACGTCTTCAACGAGTCCTATTTGAAGGATCGCCAACCCCAAACATCGGAAAAGGTAGACGAATACTCTCACAATCCTCAACACAACCAACCGAGGAGACCAATGATCAACCTCTCATCGCCTGTACTCCGAGAAGCTCAGCAGCAGACGCTCATAGAGATAGCGAGATCGAAGACTTGAAGTTAAAACTACGAAATATGATCTCGAAGGTCCATCAAGCGATCAGCTCGGTACCGGAGATCGATCGCGTACTGGAAGAAACGCAAAACATTCCATTTACCCTCCGACTCACGAATATCCAAGTTCGACACCCTGGAAAAATCAAGATAATAACATACGATGGAAACTCTGATCCAAGGCAATTTTTGACTGCATTTCGCATCGCAATGGGCCGGACACAGTTCAACCTCGGGGAGCGCGATGCAGGTTTTTGCCAACTATTCGTGTAGCATCTAACCGGATCCGCCTTGGATTGGTTCTCTCGTCTAGAACCAAACTCAATCGACGGATACCAGGATCTAACAATGGCATTCCTCAAGCACTACTCCATGTACATCATGGAGGAAGTGTCTAACGTTGACCTCTGGGCCATCACGTAAGGGCAAAAGGAAAGCCTCTGATCATACATTACTCGTTTCAAGAGCATCCTTGCGAAGATATCAATAACCGACGGCGAAGGCCTGCCCTCATTACGTAATGGTCTATGGTACAAGTCCAGTTTCCGTGAAGAGCTAAAGAAAAACAAGTTGAGCTCGCTCGAAGACGCTCTTCACAGGGCTACCATCTTCATCGATCAGAAAAGGAAACCCTGGCAAAGAAGTTTGGACCAAAACGTTCAAACTCGAAAGAAAAGGTGGAGATAACTGTTGACCAGCATGAACCACGTCAACACTACGACCAAGATTAAAAAAGGACAAAAGAGAAAGACATCGCAAAAAAGGGCAAGTCGGCATACTACGTTAGCGACCAATCGCAAGACTACCAACAAGGAGAAGAACGACCCGCCCAAAACTATCGCTAAGATCGTCTGCCCAAGGCTATCAACAAGATCAAAACAAAGGTAAGCCCTGGACCAACAAGTACATTCAGGGTGGTGATAAGAGCAATCTCTTCTGCGACTTTCACCAATGAGCATATCACAACACAGCCGAATGCAGAAACCTAGAAGCTCTCCTCTACGCTGACTATCAAAAAGACGGCAAAAAGTTGGTGGCAACTCGCAACCAACCTCCCGCAAAACAAGTTAACCAGGCGACACAATCGAAGAACGAGTCCGAGCGTTTCAAGCTAGTTCAGGAGGAGAAAAATAAACAAGTAACCTTCGCGGCAGAAATCAAGCAGATCGATGCGAACACAGCAGCACATAAACGAGCCTGTGAGAAGTAAGACAAGGAAGGAATGCCTCCACCGAGAAGATGCATAAATATGATAAAGGGAGGATTACCACTAGCCAATGATTTGGTACGATCAATCAAGGCAAATGAGCGCCGAGCAGTGACCCAACAACAGTGGCAAAGAAACATCAATGACGAACTCAAAATCGGAAGTGGTATCACCTTCACCGAACAAGACGGAGAAGGACTGGATAGACCGCATAACGATCCACTCGTCATAGCACTTCGGATAGGCGATGTATCCAAAATTTTGGGCGACACTGGAAGTTCGGTCGACGTAATTTTCAAGGAAACATTGCAATGCATGGAGCTCAGTAATTACCAAATAAAGCCATCAGTGAAGCCCCGAACAGGCTTCTCCGGAGATTCAATCACTACGATCAGAACAATCAAACTCCATGTCTACGTCGGTAGGATATCCAAACTCATCAAGTTCGTGGTCGTCGACCGACCAGCCATTTACAAGGTCATTTTGGGCACACCGTGGATACACGAGATGAAAGCAGTCCCTTCCACTTATCATCAGTGCGTTAAGTTCCAGGCGCCCTTTAGCATTTTTACTTTCTGAGGAGACCAGAGAATTTTGCGAACGTGCTTCTGGATCGAACACAAACTCCACCACAAGTCACAAGATTACCTATTCGCCAAACCACGGATCGAGGTGCCACCACCCGACAAACCGAAAAAGATGTTGTTGTTCAATTCAACATCGAAATCAGCGACCCCGAGCGTTGCGTAGGAATAGGCGCCGATCTTCGTGAAGATATGCAAGACAAGGTCGTCGACTTCCTCAAACAGAATGCCACAACCTTCGCCTAGACCACCAACGACATGACCAGAGTCGACCCATCAATCGCATGCCACGAACTGCACGTCGATCTAGTGTTCAAAAAATCAAGCAAAAGAGAAGGAAGCTCCGCCCCGAGCACACCAAAGCCGTAAATGCGAGGTGGAAAGGCTCTCCAAAGCAGGGTCGATCACTAAGGTCAAGTACCCAGACTGCCTGGAAAATCCCGTAGTCTTAAAAAAAGAAGAACGATGGCGAGTATGCGTTGATTTCACCGACCTTAAAAAAGCATGCCCCAAGGACAGCTCCCCTTTGGCCCACATTGACCGGTTTGTCGAGGCAACCGCCGGACACGACCTGCTATCGTTCATGGATGCCTTCGTTTGATACAACCAAATTATGATGCACCCCGATGATCGCGAAAAGACCTCGTTCAGCACCGATCGCGGAACATATTGCCACAAATTTATGTCATTCAGACTCAAGAACGCATGAGCAACATACCAACGGTTGATCAATCGTATGTTCGTCGATCAGCTCGGCAAAACCATGTAAGTTTATATCGATGACATGCTCGTAAAATCCACCTCGGCTGATGATCACGTCAATCACCTGGCCACATGCTTCGAAAGCTTAAACAGGTACGGGATCAAGTTTAACCCGACCAAGTGCACGTTCACAGTCACATCAGGAGAGTTCCTCGGCTACATTGTCACGAGAAGAGGAATCAAGGCTAACACCAAGAAGATAACATCGATCACCGAGCTCTCCTCACAAAGAACACTCCGAAGTTCAGAGATTGACCGGACGAGTCACGGCCCTGAACAGATTCATCTCTCAATAAACCGAAAAATATCTCCCTTTCTACAACCTGCTCCAGGCAAACAAAAAGTTTGAGTGGAACACAAAATGAGAGGACGCATTCCAGCATCTGAAAACCTACCTGTTCACCCCGCCAATCCTGGCCAAGCCCGAGGAGGGAGAGACGCTCTACTTGTACATCTCGGTATCCACCTCGGAAATAAGCAGCATACTCATTCGGGATGACCGAGGCGACCAGAAACCCAACTCTTACATAATCAAAATATTTGACGATGCTGAGACACGATACAACACGCTCGAGAAACGCGCACTAGCTGTAGTTATTTAGGCAAGAAAGCTCCGACCTTGCTTTCAATCACACTCAGTGGTAGTACTCACAAATCAGCCGATCAGGAAAATCCTACATAGCCCGATCCAATCCGGCAGAATTGCCAAATGGGCAGTCAAATTAAGCGAGTATGATATCGAGTATAAACAAAGAACTAGTGCCAAGTCTCCAATTCTAGCCGACTTTCTGATTGAGTTTCCTCCCGAGCTCACAATCAGCACGAGCAGATTCCGAAGGAGAGGTGGATCCTGTTTGTCGACGAATCTTCGTCGAAAAACTGTTCGGGAGTTGGAGTCAAGCTGACATCCCCAACATGTGAAATAATCGAGCAGTCATTCCGCCTCGCCTTCCTAGTTTCCAACAACGAAGCAGAATACGAAGCACTAATAGCCGGTATGCGGTTAGCAGAATTGGTCGGAGCAAAGCAAGTACACGTATTCGCTGATTCCCAGCTCGTCGTTAACCAATACAACGGGTAAGAGGAAGCAAAGAATTAACACATATTCGCATATCTGAAACTCGTCCAACAAAATGTTGCCAAGATCAGATCGGTAACGCTGACCAAGATCCCCCGAAGTGACAACTCATTTGCAGATGCCTTGGCCGCCTTAGCATCACCATCAGACCCCGATCTCCGGCGAATCATACAAGTCGAATGCATAGCCCGACCAAGCGTCTCCCAAGAAGAAGAAATGCTCGTCGTTACCGAAGTCGAAGAGGGAATAAACGACGCTTACAAAAAGCAATGAGGAAATCACCAAAGTCGCAGCGCCAGAGTCCGACAAAGCGATAGATTGGAGGGATGATAATAAACAGTATATCCTTGACGGAAAGGTCCCCGAAGATTGATGGGCAGCTCACTGGCTAAAAGCCCGATGCGCGCAATACGTAAACATGAAATACGAGTTTTTTCGATGGAGTGCATCCTAAGCTCTTTTGCAGTGTGTGCACGGATAGGCAATAAAGTTGATTACCGAAGATACTCACGAAGGAGCAGGCGGAAATCAAAAAAGCGGCCGATCTCTCTCTGCCAAAATCAAGCGACAAGGGCACTTTTGGCCAACCATGATCGCCGACTGCTAAAAGTACGTGTTAAGGTGCGAGAAATGCCAAAGGCATGCACCAAACATTCATCAGCCATCTGAAATTCTCAAGACCACGGCCACACCCTACCCATTCATGCGTTGGGCGATGGACATCGTTGGACCCCTCCCGGCCTCGCATCAGAAGAAGTTCATCTTAATCATGACAGTACGCTGAAATCATTGACCTCGATGTCTACAAATTTTTGTGGAAATACATCATTTACTGCCACGGACTCCCGTACGAGATCGTCACCTACAAAGGATCTCAGTTCATATCCAACTTTTTCAAAGGATTCTGTGCGAGGTGGAAGACAAGGCTGAGCAAGTCAACCCCTAGGTACCCGCAAGGGAACGAGCAAGTTGAAGCAACGAACAAAGGCCTCTGGACCGACGGACTAAAAAAACGGTAGGAAATCAACAAAGGCCTCTGGACCGACGATCTTGACGGTGTCCTATGGTCCGATTTAACAACGCCAAGAAACTCAACCGGCCAGACACCTTTCTCACTTTCTCATGGGATGGAAGCAATGTACCCCACATAAGTAAGTGTGCCGACAATCCGACTAAGTGTATCACCCTAGCACGAGGAGCTGAACAACAGCATGATCATCGATCATCTCGACCAAGTGGAAGAACTTCGAGACCGAGCACTGCTACGACTTCAGAACTACCAACAGCAGATCACTCGACACTACAACAAGAAGTTCAAAGGCCGACGCTTCGTCGAAGTCGCCTCGTACTTTGGAAAGTGTTCGGAAACATGCGCGAACACAGTGCATGCAAGCTCGGAGCCAACTGGGAAGGACCCAACATCATCTCCAAAGTGGTCAAACCAGGCGTATACGAGCTCGTCAGGATTAATGGAGAATCCATTCCACGCTCGTGGAACGTGAACAAACTCAAGCAGTACTATTACTAGGCCGAACAGACAACACAAAGGAACTGAAGACTGTAGACCCCGAACAAGCGCTAAAAAAAAACCAGCTCCCTACACAAGAGCTCAAGTCACTTCAATATGAAATGTGAAGTAAGATCGGCTTGTTCCCCTTTTCGGGGTATATAGGCAACCTCTCACGAGGCTCAGCTATATCAATAAATAAAATTTGTTATGTACCTTATTGTCTGCTTACTGTCGTACCATTTACCCGAACAAATCGACATTGTGGCCAAATGCTCGATACAACGTTCCTACAAACACGTAAGTCGGGCCCAGTCCCCGCACAAGGCTAATCAGCATGGAAATAAGCCGAACCTAGTTTTTGCACAACTATCCCCATCAGACCTTAAGGATAAGCCGAGCACTTACTCGCACCTGATCCTTGGGACAACGAGCATAGCCTTGTTCCCATTAAAACAAGTCAGGCCAGTCCTCGCACAAGAACGATTGACAGAAAAATAAGCCGAACCCAGTTTGGCATAATTGTCCTAATCGTCCTTACTAGATAAGCCGAGCATACCACTGATATATAATAGTTTTTAAGGCTTTTGTCCATGGTATATGTCTTTGTTATCGAGTCTTTCTATGTGTTTTGGAGTCTTTTCAGGTGTTTTACAAGTTTAAGGACATTTGGAGCTTAATTGGACGTTATGGAAGCATTTGGAGCAATTCTGCACTATTTAGAGATTTCACAGAGTTTACTGGCTGTGTTTTCGCATTGCATCGATCGACGTAGTATGTGCGTCGATCGACACAACCACCCCTGTTCCAGAATTCTGCGCAAAAAAATCTGAATTCTTGAAAAATTAAAGTTTTTGCCCAGAAATTTCCTAGACTTACAAAAAGGCCTAAAACATGTTTTAGACTTTATGTTAGGGGTTTTAAGCCACTTATTAAGGCTAAGTTTTAATTAAGCGTTACTTTACATTCAGAGAGATTTAGAGAGCTTTGAGGGGCTGGTTTTATACTCGAGAGAGAAAAGATTTCGAACCACTGTTTCTTTACTTCTTTTATGATATTTGGTTTTATATTCATCATGTCTATTGTTATGATTGCCATGTCTGAGTAGTTTACCTGTTAGGTTTAGGGATTCTAATTAGGGATTTCATGGAATTATAGGTTGATCAATCAGTAGGGATTCATAACTTCTAGTTCTTTATCTAGGGTTATTCTTATTGCTTAATCTGAATTGGCCACTTAGATTATTGATGTTAGGTTTTGATGCAACCCCAAGGCTGAATCTTGAGCGATGGATTGACGGAGGGCAAGCACTGGCTTAAAAGCTCTCTTACTTGACCGAGATGGGTGGAATGGATGGAAGAAGATTGACTCTCTCAATCGTTGGGTGTGATTGACTCTCTAAATCCGTGGAGAATCAAGGCTGCTTGAATCACTCAAAGCAGGACTCAATCCTTTGTCAAAAGATTACTAAGGCTTCGCACACTTAGGAACCTAAAGACAGAATCTGTAGAACCGGTTGAATCACTCAAGAGTTCTAAAGACAAAATGAATCAAAGATAACTTTGAAAGAGAAACGAAATGTTCTATTAATTTTGAGATTGAAAAGGGTCAATAATACAATAGATGATACTGAGCTTATATAAGCTTTTTACAACGGTCCTATTGACCTTGAACAAGAAGGAAATCGAAACTTAATGAAAAACTAGCCGTTAGGCTGAATATAGCAAGGCTTCAATATTGGATGCTCTTCTTTGTATCTGGATGGCTTTAGGGGATAAGTGAGGATCTCTGGAACATCTTTAATGGTATAGAATTCGCAGCTCTCATTCTTGGAAAGGAGCCGTTGGATGATCTTCTCCTTGAATGTGCTTGTGTCTGAATAAGGAAAGTTGAACAAGCTGAACCTCCAATTGATTATGTGCCTTCTGGCTGAGTTAGGGACGTCTTCTATCTTATTTGGCTTGTGGTAAATGTCTCCTGGTCGCCAAATCTTGGTTTGAGAGGTGGTAAACCAATTGGTCTTCATAGCTTCCATAAATAGCTCCGATTGAGTTGGCTTAAGTTCCAATAGGATCCGCCTGATCCAGTGTGGGCTGGTGCTTCTGAGGGTGTTGTAGAGTGCTTCTAGGAGTATTAATAAGTCTCCTGGTCGCCAAGTTCGAGTTTGGCAACATATAAACTCATACTCTTCCAAATAAGGCAAGTGTAGCATCTCCTGATTTGGAAGTTGAATATCTTTCAAACCATTACTCCTTTTGGTTCGAATCCAATTCTCCTTGGTCCTCTGATGAGTTGGGAATCCAGAACAATTGGATTTATTGATTGGTTCCTCCTGGATTGGTCGGAGTGCTTCATTTTCTGACTGTTGGTCTCCATCGGGTCTGGTTGCGCTGACTGACGTAGTGGTTGAGTTAGTCAGCGTGCTGACTGACGTAGTGACTGACGTAGTGGTTGAGCTAGCGATTGAGTCAGCGAGCGCCTGGTCTAGTCTGGTTCTGATGACCGCATCATACCCTCCCTCTTCAAGAAGTTTTGACCTCAAAACTTGATAACCTGCACATAGATAAGTCAAGTTAGTCCAGTGAAGTGAATGAGGGTTTAGAAGATTACCTTGGGAATCATTTTGATTCTGATGTAGTGGTTGAGTATCCGGATAGCGATACTCCTCTTCTTAGAGCTGGTGTGACGCCTCCTTTGCTTATCTTGCTTCTGGTCTCTTTAAGACCTGAAATATTCTCAACCCTTTGACAAAGAAACAAGTGCATTATGGGCTTCTTATCACATAAATAACAGTTTGAATCATTTTCCTTAGATTCATCTTCATGTACTAGTGATATCTCATCTTCTTGCAAGCTTAACAAATCCTTTAACACAGTTGTTGAGTCATGGGAAATGAAGTGGATTAAGGAAAGACTCACAATGTTATTTGATGTAGTGTCCTTGCTTTGGTCTGGTGGCTCTTCCTTGATCTACCATTTGGCCTTATCTTTAGATCTAATCCCTGTCTCAACATTTGACTCAAGAAACAAGTGCATTATACCAGTGGATTGATAATCAAGAATACTAATTCCAAGTTCAGAAATAACCTCATGTTTGGTTGAAGCATGATATACGTCAAGCCTTTGATTTTCTTGTGGCTCATGTGTGGAAACATGACTCGGTTTTGGTCTCTCTTTCAAGGCTCCTTCTGCCTTTGGCTTCTTGATCTTTATCAGACCTGTACCTAAGTCAACTCTTAAGGAAAAGAGCAAGTGGATTATATCTGAGTTTGAAACTTTAAAAACATGTTGCACAAGGTTGGAGCTTACCATTATGGCTTTGACAAGCTGGTTCAGAGTCTCCTCTCTCCTGGTGCGTGTACTACTAGAGGTTTCATGCTCTAGTCCATCATTGTTTGAAGCTCCCTGATCTTTCTCATCTTGATTCCTTTGTATTGATGGTTCTGCCCGAAACTTGATTTTCAAGACCTATATCTTTCTCAAGTTCTTTTGGACAAGACAAATGCATTATCATATCCTTGGAATCAGTATGAACATTTTGAGTAAGATATTGGCTTACCTTGTCTCGCTCATGTCTTGGTACAACAGTCATGATGGTACCTTGAATGTACTCTTGTCCTTTACTTGCTTGTGTATCATGACATTGATGTTGCTCCACGTCTTCTTTGGCATCTAAACTTTCATGAACCTTTTGGTCCAGAGACAAGTGCATCATAACAGTGGTTTGCCAAACAAGTTTATTCAATTTAAGTTCAGAATTCACCTTGTTTGCTTGCACTCTTCTGTTGTTGTCTTGCTTGGTTTCCTCTTTCTCGGCCTCCTTTGAACAAGTAAGGTGTAAGAATTGATTTTCTTTACCTTTACTTATATTCCATTCTCCTTGTCTTATTCCTGCATCAAAACTCTTTGGCAAAGACAAGTGCATGAGTCTTGAATTGGAAATTAAAATATCAGATTGCACAAAAATATCATTTGTGTTAGTTACTTCCAATTTCAACTCGGATGTTATATCTTTGAACAACTTCTTAGATGGACAATTTGCAGCAAAATGCCCTCTTTTAAGGCACCTATAACAGGTTGACTCTTTGGAATTTACAAGGTTAGAACACTTACCTTGTGTTGGCATGTCTAGGAGCTTGAGTGAGGCATCAAAGCTGGATCCAGTTGCATTGGGTGAAGCTTTGTGGCTCTGCTTCTGCTCTTGCTTCTCCTTCAGGATTTCGTGAGTGTGTTCTACTGGTGCAAATCTGAAGGTGGGAAACTCATTAAATAGTTTAGAGACTGCTGGTTGCCTTTCTCCTCCTTTGGCCTCTTGTGGTACTAGCTTTTCACCATTTGATGTTGTGGTCCTCTTTCTTGGACAGTCCTTAGCAACATGATCCCTGCTCTTACACTTACAACACATTAGTTCTAATGTATTCTTAGAGACAGAGAACTTACCTTGATACTTTGTTTGAGAGCTATTGGTATCTCGCACAAGTTTAGGAGTTGATGATCTATTCGGTGGATAAGTAGTTTTGTTCTGTGAACAATACTTCTCCCACATGCTCAACTTTAAGTCATCCCATGTTCAGATCCTTGGCTCCTTGTAGTACCATCTCTCATACTCTTCCTTGTTCCACCATCTTA
This sequence comes from Orychophragmus violaceus, assembly GCA_030180135.1. NCBI lineage: Eukaryota > Viridiplantae > Streptophyta > Magnoliopsida > Brassicales > Brassicaceae > Orychophragmus > Orychophragmus violaceus. The sequence goes on along the minus strand of CM058229.1, from coordinate 45,763,005 downwards.
GAGCCTCTTTGGTGAGTTGTCCAACTGCTATATGGAGTCGCTCTTCATCAGGAACACAATAGTAGCTAAAGTACTCTTCCATGTTGCTTTCCCAATCTATATAGCTTGCTTTACCTCCTGGATATACAAAGAATTCAGGTCCATAATAATAATATCCATCATCCCAAATTAACCTGACTTTTGACTTGTAGGTGGCTTTGAATGTTGCACGGCTTGAGTCACTCCCTGATTTTCGTTGGGAAGCCCTTGGTGGATGTGACTTTGTCGTTCTTGTTCTCCAAGGTTGGTCTGGTGGTTTAGGCTCCACGTAAGTAGTTCCTGGTGCATTCCCAAGTCCATTCTCTTCTTGTTGTTGTGTAGGATGGGACTTCTCTAGCTGGGTCAGATGCTCACTCATGCCTCTCAAGACTTCATGAAGCTGATTCATGGTGATCTGATCAGCAGCTGCTCCTTCTCCCATGTCTGATCTAGTTCCTGAAACAATTCAAATTAAAAGAGTATCAATGGGTTCGAAGTGATTTAAATGAAAATTGAAAACCTTCCTTTTTTTTTTATAGATTCAATAAACAAGAAATAGAAACAAGATTTTGGTGACACAAAACTTAAATGTAAACTTTTTTTTTTTTTGAATTTTGAAATGACACAAAAACTAATATGGAAATAACACTTTTTTTTGGCTTTTGGTTTAAGAAATCGAATCAAATCAAAAACTTAATGTAAAACTTCTTTTTCTTTTTAGGTTTATGAAAACAAAACAAGAACAATATGAAACAAAAATCGACAAGAACAAACCGGGACTCTTTTTCTTTTGGTTTTTGATTTGAAGATGCAAAATGAAAACGATTTTTATGGCTTTTTTTGATTAAGGATGCAACAAAAACAAAACAGAATTGAACAAGATGAATCAAATACAAGACAGAACAATTTTTATGGTTTTTTTTTCTTTAATGATGTAATGAAGCAGAAAATTAAGAAACTAAATGAAATGAAAACCGAAAGGATAAAGGATAGATACACCTGATGTAGGAACCTTTCGGCTCTGATATCAGATGATGCAACCCCAAGGCGGAAGCTTGAGCGATGGATTGACGGAGGGCAAGCACTGGCTTAAAAGCTCTCTTACTTGACCGAGATGGGTGGAATGGATGGAAGAAGATTGACTCTCTCAATCGTTGGGTGTGATTGACTCTCTCAATCCGTGGAGAATAAAGGCTGCTTGAATCACTCAAAGCAGGACTCAATCCTTTGTCAAAAGATTACTAAGGCTTCGCACACTTAGGAACCTAAAGACAGAATCTGTAGAACCGGTTGAATCACTCAAGAGTTCTAAAGACAAAATGAATCAAAGATAACTTTGAAAGAGAAACGAAATGTTCTATTAATTTTGAGATTGAAAAGGGTCGGTAATACAATAGATGATACTGAGCTTATATAAGCTTTTTACAACGGTCCTATTGACCTTGAACAAGAAGGAAATCGAAACTTAATGAAAAACTAGCCGTTAGGCTGAATATGGTAAGGCTTCAATATTGGATGCTCTTCTTTGTATCTGGATGGCTTTAGGGGATAAGTGAGGATCTCTGGAACATCTTTAATGGCATAGAATTCGCAGCTCTCATTCTTGGAAAGGAGCCGTTGGATGATCTTCTCCTTGAATGTGCTTGTGTCTGAATAAGGAAAGTTGAACAAGCTGAACCTCCAATTGATTATGTGCCTTCTGGCTGAGTTAGGGACGTCTTCTATCTTATTTGGCTTGTGGTAAATGTCTCCTGGTCGCCAAATCTTGGTTTGAGAGGTGGTAAACCAATTGGTCTTCATAGCTTCCATAAATAGCTCCGGTTGAGTTGGCTTAAGTTCCAATAGGATCCGCCTGATCCAGTGTGGGCTGGTGCTTCTGAGTGTGTTGTAGAGTGCTTCTAGGAGTATTAATAAGTCTCCTGGTCGCCAAGTTCGAGTTTGGCAACATATAAACTCATACTCTTCCAAATAAGGCAAGTGTAGCATCTCCTGATTTGGAAGTTGAATATCTTTCAAACCATTACTCCTTTTGGTTCGAATCCAATTCTCCTTGGTCCTCTGATGAGTTGGGAATCCAGAACAATTGGATTTATTGATTGGTTCCTCCTGGATTGGTTGGAGTGCTTCATTTTCTGACTGTTGGTCTCCATCGGGTCTGGTTGCGCTGACTGACGTAGAGGTTGAGTTAGTCAGCGTGCTGACTGACGTAGTGACTGACGTAGTGGTTGAGCTAGCGATTGAGTCAGCGAGCGCCTGGTCTAGTCTGGTTCTGATGACCGCATCAGGTTTATTGGTGCAACGAAAGTTAATTAATTAACTAGAAAGAACCTAGATGAGCAATTTGACTATTCGCAAAGAAATTTGGCTTAGGAGAATTGTGAACGAAAGAACTTAAGATTAATGCATGTTTAGAAATCTAGGATTCGCAACGAAAGTTGGCTTGCTAGGTTATTAGACATAGTTAATATTCGCAACGAAAGTTGGTCCGTTATATTTCTGTGATTCTAGTTCTAAAAGCGTTCTTAATTTGATCCCGATTAATTGATTGCATGTATTCCTAATTTCCTGAAAACTCCCTTGACCTGATGCTTCGCCTGATTGATTACAAAACTGTTTGATTATTTTCTTGCATTATTTGCTGCTTACTTTCTGCTCTGCATAGCTTAATTCGACATTCTATAATCTCTTGTTAGATTCTTGAGTCTCTGTGGATTCGACTCCTATCTACTACTAGTCACGTCTATGCACTTTCAGTGTAACTCTAGGGATTAAACTCTGAGTATATCAAGTTTTTGGCGCCGTTGTCGGGGACTCTTTTGAGTCTTCGATAGATTTGAGTTTAGAATTTAGACTATGCTTTTCGTTTTTGTTTTACTAATTATATTTTCTGTTTTTCTTGCGTCTCAGGTTTGACAGAATCGCCCTGCATCGATCGACACCAACTCGGCATCGATCGACACCAACTCGGCATCGATCGACATAGTCCGCGATTAGCATCGATCGACGCTCTCCTTGCATCAATCGACACACTTGCGTGAACGATACATTTTATGCCTGATCGCATCTAAAGCCATCTGATACCACATATCAACTCCTTTGAAGAAAATGCCCAGCAGCTGAACTTCAGAGAAACCATGATGAGGGCATTCTCTCTGGTATATCCTAAATGTCAGGAGCTCCTGTCTAAGCTGATCAGATCTAGCATCATCATAGAAGTTCCTTAGAAACTTCCTCTTAACTGAATCCCAAGTAGTCAGAGTCCCAGGTGGAATCTGCTTCAGCCAATTTGCAGCTTCTCCTCCAAGAGAGTGAGGAAAAATATTTCAATTCAGGAAGTCATAGCTCACTCTATTAAGCTTCATCCCAGTGACTAAAGACTCAAAGTTCTCTATGTGATCCATAGGTTGCTCATGTGGGAGTCCATGGAAGAGGTGTTGTCCCACAAGCGTGTAGTAAGAAGTCTTCAGCTCAAAGTCGTTCTTCGCAAAAGCAGGAGGTACAATCGCAAACCTATTAGCATAGAACTCATCAGGCATGTTGTAATCAGCTAGTGTCCTCATAGCAGGAGGCTCTGGTGCTCTAGGTGGCACTTCAACTTGTTGATTTCCTTGTCCACCTGCTCTTCCACCTTGAGCTTCTCCATCAGGCTGAACAATCTGCCTCTCAGCTTCAGGAATGACATTACCTTCGTCATCAAGTCTATGACCACGCTCATTGCAGACATGGTTCTCTCCATCTCTCAGAACTCCATGTTCATCTCTAATTAGGATCACAACATTTACGTTTGCCATCTTAACTGGTTTCTGAGCTTTTCTGTTCGTCCTTTCTAACCTTACAAGTTCTTCAACTATGAGATTCACGAGTTTCTTTTCCGGATTACTTCTGGTCGAACGGTTATGCATACACTGTCGGTAATCGTCAAGCGTCGATCGATGCACATGTCCACGTCGATCGATTCAGTTCGAGAGTGTGTCGATCGATTCAAGGAAGCGTCGGTCGATGCACGTGTCTAATCGCAAACCTAGAACACACAAAGCAGAAAGAAAAATATAAAACTAATAACTAAAAACAAAAACGAAAAACTTAGTCTAAACTCTAAACTCAAATCTATCGAAGAGTCAAAAGAGTCCCTGGCAACATCACCAAAAACTTGATATGCTCAGAGTTTAATTCCATAAGTTACACTGCAAGTGCACAGGCAAATGTAGTATGTCGGGGTCGCACCACAGAGACTCAAGAAATCTTACGATAGACTATAAAATGTCGAGTTAAGCTAGGTGATATGAATCAAGAAAAAGTAAACTAATTGCAGCAAGTAAATCAGTATAAAATTTGGTTTATTATCAAATACTAAAAGCGCTAGGTCCAGAAAATTCTCAGGAAATCATGCCAAGTAGATCAAATATCAGTCATGATCAAATTAAGTACCGTTCTAGAACTCAAACACAGATGTAGAACTGGCCAACTTCTGTTGCGAGAATTCACTAAGTCTAAACCCTAGAAATCCAATTTTCTTTGCAATTCCTAACAAATTAAATTAGCTTTAAGTGTAGGATTGATTTGTTCACAATTCAATTAAACCAAATTTCTGTGCAGATAATTTAATTGCTCAACCTAAATAGACCAGATTCTAAATCGCACTTTCGTGCCAATTTATAAACCCTAAGTCTGGATTCCAATTGATCAGGTTATAAACTAGTATTAAGCACAATTCAAGTTGAAAAACTAATCAGGTTATGATTCTTTAACTGATTGATTTAATCTAGCAAGTCATGAAATCCCTAATGAGAATCTCTAAATCTAACAATGAATCTACTCAGACATGATCAATGAATAAATTGCATTAATAAAAGAGTAGAGAATAAAAAGGGGTTCGAAATCTTCTCCAAAAGCAGTACAAGGTTCTGATCAGCCCCAAAGCTCGATGGTGATTTCTGCTACTGACGGCTTTTAGCCCCAAATCTTGCCCAAAATGCTCCAATATCTTTCAAAATCCTCCTAACTTGCATATACCTAATAAACACCTGAAAGACTCAAAAGACACTACAAAAGACTCTAATATATACTTATATCATGACTTAAAACAGGTAAAAACCATGATATATCAATGGCTCTGAGGAACAAACTCTCTACATGAGATGCTCATTTTCCTGTCTTTTTCTTCCCAATGGTCACACTGGATAAGAAGTACAAGACTGTCATCTTCAAGCGATCCTTAGAAAGCTTTCGTTTCTCTTTCAGAGTTGGGAACATCTTCTAAACTTTTTCATGTGTAACCCGGTTCGTTCCAAAATATTTGGAAACAAAATCTAAGCCACCAAATCTAAAATCCAATTTTCCAGTAGTATCAAACAAGCTATACTAAGTTATCAACCCAAATTCAAAGTGGGATCCTTTCAAATTTTCAAAATTACAGTTATACTAGGTTTTACAATACACATCGTTTTTGTTTCTTCTGAATCAACAGGTTGTTCCTCACGGTTCGGTTTCTCTTCTTCTTCGTGAAACCCTAAACCCGGAAGACTAACCCTCGAAAATTCCTCCTCCTCATCCTCTTCCTCAGTCTCCTCATTCTCTTCCTTGTCGTCGTCCTCATCCCCGGATTCGTTTTCCAAATCGATTTCCTCCTTGACCTCAAATTCATCGAATTCCATTCCTACTTTTTCTTCATCAAGATTCTCCTCTTCTTCGCGATTAGCCTCTTCCAAGTCCACTTCGACATCGACTACCTTTTCCACTTCCCTTTCTACACGATTCAATTCAGCATGTTTCCTCTTTGAATGTCTTCGCAAAGACGTATTCTTTGTTTTAGGCGCCATGAGAAGAATTTGAGCTCAAATTTTATGGGTATGAAAGGGTAAAACCGTGGGGACTTAGAAAAATTTAGGGTTTGTTTTTTATTTTGGTTTCAATTTTGATTGGGGGGGATAAGCAGTCGAATTCGATTTTGGAGTAAATAACCAGATTCAATTAGATTAAAATGGGTCGGATCCGGATTGGCCCTGATAACCCTTGTTTTCAGATGTAAATAATTGAAAGTCTACTGGTTTTACAGTCTTTTACCTATTTAACTTATTTTAAAAATAAATAAAATTTAAATTATTTTCTCAAGAGCATTTGAGACTTTGACTTAATGTCAAAGAGCATTAGAGAATTTGATCTCTTTTTCAGTGAGTTTGGCGTCTTGGATACAATTTTTTTATTATTCTTTATGGTGTTTATATCAAGAGGAAATTGAATATTTTGTATTTTTGGATTTTAAACTAAAAGTAGACTTTTTGTAACATTAAGCAAAAGTGATCTTCAGGGGTAGATAAATTACATTTCCCACCCTTACGACCAAAAAAAAAAAAAAAATCTATACCTAAATTACCATATTAACCGTTGAGAAGTCTATTAAATATCTTGACTTCTAGTAGAAGTTTACAAAGATGACTTTAAAGAGAAGTCTATATTGTTGTTAAATCATACATATTAATTTTATAGTTTTTTTTTTAAAATAATGATTTGATCAAAATCTTGTTTTCATAAAAAAAATCCATTCAATTGTCAAATATGAAAAATAAATTTTGATATATTAAGTCATATTAAACAAATCTAAATTAGGGTAAATATCATATTCTTGTAGCTAAACATGAAGTTTACACGAGAAATATGCCTTGAAGTCTGTTGAGGAAATCGAATTTTAGAATTAGACCTAGAATGAAACTGGTGGGAACATAAATTATTTGGCGGGAATTATTTCTTTCAAAACGAAGTCTACCACGGAAACTCATAGGAGAAGTCTTTGTTTGAAATTTTTTGAATCAATTTTTAACCTTGAAAATTTAACTTCTACATAAAGAAGCGAGGAAATTGGTAAAAAAAAAAATCTCTCCTCTTCATCGTGAGCTTCTTTTGAACTGTCTCCGTCGCCATTGCTATTGCGGTATCAAGTCTTCATTACTTTTTCATGTCGCTTGGTTGCATTTTTATGTTTTAGTGGATAGATCTGCCATTTATTGTCTTCTCATGATTCTTGTTCAATAATACACACATATTGGGAGATACACCTACAGTAAACCATCAAGTACCTCTATGAGAAGTTTATGGAGTTCAAGATTACCCGAAGTAAACTTTGCCATGCGTAGACCTACAAATATTGGAATTCCTGACTGATGTTTTTGCGGGTTGGTAACTATGATGAAATCACCCACCATAAACAATAATCCGGGTAGGTTATTTTTTAAATGCAAGAAATATAAGGTAATAAGAATCTTGCAGTGTTGTTTTTTTTACGATTGTGGTTTGTGTCTTTTGAATATGATGAATTGCATAATAACTTTGTACATGATGGTAACCAACATTTATTTAAATGGTGGGATATATGAAGTTATGGAGGAATTTCAAGAGCTTAGATGTATTTTAGAAAACAAGAGAGACTGCATATGTGTTCTTGAAAATAGTGATTATCCAGCAGCACATAATAGGATTGAGGAAGAGATAGTTCAACTAAAGGAGATAATTCTGGAGCAGTGTTCTGAAAGCGTATAGTTGAAAAAGTTGTTTTTCATCGGTGTAATCCTCTTAACTTTGATAATCTCCGTTTGTGTTTGAAATTTAAAATTGTAGATTAGTGGTCAGATTTAATTATGACCTTTTAATGTTGTTTTTTGAAAGGGTCTAAATATATGTATCGGTCAGATTTGTATGACATTTTGGTACCATAACTTGCAATATAAGCGATTTGCTTGTTGTAGACATCATAAGAAGACTTATTGTTTAGACTTCCTATAGAAGTTTACTATGAAAATTAAACCTAGATTGAATAATGAATAAATGGGCAGGAAAGGGTTTTAGATAGTACAAATTGCGATAGCCGATAATTTAAACGATGGGATACTTGAAAAGTAGACTTTTTTTTTTTTTAACATCTAACTTTATTAATATATAGAATTTGACATTACAAATAGAATACATAAGATGCTAAACATGCCACTAGTTGCATGATTAAGGTTATTAGAGAACGTTAAAATAAAAAAAAGTAAAATTTGAAGATGATTTTACTTGACAGGTCTTGCTTTTTAACAGGGCTTCAACTCTGTTAGTTTTCTTGCGATCTTCATATTTGGCTATCACCCAAACGATGAAGCTCCAAACTTTAGGTCGCAACATGAAAACTTTACACACCCGTTTCTTTTGTTGTATAACATTGGCCAAGCCCCAATTTGGATCTATATATATTCTTCGGTTAAAAATCCAATATACTGATTTTTCCGATAGATATAAAAGTTGAGAAGGCCAATCTTCAACGATTATATGAATATCGTCATACAACAAATAGAATGCAACTTCGTCTCCAAGCCATTGTCTCCACCATGGTGGTTTCCATGGTTCCGATATTGACTCGGGATTTTCCATATTTCGATACCAAATATATTGTATCAAAATTTGGATTCCAAAAGATTCTCTCTTTGTCATTGGAATTATTATATCTCTGGCTTTTAAACCATTGACATCGTAATTCAACAACAATAAATAACATATCTCCAAAACCTTGTCAAGAAAATGTATAGATGAACCTGATTTTCTGGGTTTTGATATTCTACCAACAATGCATGTGTTGTGAATCGATATGAACGATTCTCCATTTCTCCATGAAATGGATCTTCGAAAGCAAATTCCCGGTTCCACATCAGATTGTTTCCACCGTGGCATCTTTAGTCTCAATCTTTCCATACTATCCTCCATCAATAAAAGGAAAAGTGGAAATACAATTCCAAATTCATCTGTCAAAATCTGAAAACTCTGTAGACTATTCCACCATAGCCTATTGACGGACTTCCTCCAACCGACAGTCGCTTGTGATTTTGTTTGTCGATTGATTTGGCAGAGACAACGTAACCGGTGAAGAACATCACGTCCGTACACCACCGTTGAATTCCTTTGGAATTGTTCATCACACCAGAACATAGATTCCGATGTGGAGATCTCTGACGTAATGTGATCAATTCCCGAAAGAATCCACACACCACATAAAATAAAAATCATCCATAGGATGAAGAATAATCGGTTTTCAAACCGTTTATGGATCACCATCTCATCATATGAGAAGGAACAAAAGGTGTTTCATCATTAAAACAGTATTACTAACCGACAGAAATTTCTTAGAGAAGTAGAAGAACTGTTATGGAAAGATCGCCTCTCTCGTCGCCAGAGTGAAACCGTTCAGTTTTTCTTTTACTTGAAAAGTAGACTTTATATTGAAAACTAATTTTTAAATTAATCAATTTATAACAATGAGCGAAAATTAAATAATTGGGTGGGAATCGATATTCTAACACATCGAATTAGGCGGGAGTCGATACTTCATTGTACCGCTTTGAGCGTGAAATTTTATTTGGGTATTCTAGTGGACACATCGTTAGGAGACTTCAATATGATGTCTACCATTTTTTTTTTAAAAACAGCATAATAAATTTCAAATCAAAAATTGATTTAATATTTTTACACACTAAATTTAATTTAAACCAATGTTAACCGTCACTCAACCGATTTATTAACCTACCTATATAAGCTTTTTTTTTTAACTCTTATCTCTTAACCCTAATTGTTTTCTACTCTCATCTCTCTCTCTCTCTAATCTCTCCCTCTCGGTCGTCGTCGCCTCTCTAGCCATCGCCGTATCGTCGTCGCCTCCTCTGTCGTACTCTGTCTCTCACCCTCTCCTCTTCTCTATTTTGCCTTCGCCTCTCTACATCGCACTCTCTACCACCTTTACCTCTCTCTCTCGCTGTCGTCGTTGCCATGGCTCGCTCTCTCCGTCATACTATCTTTGCCTCTCCTCTGTCTCTTATGTGTCTCACCCTCGCCTCTCCTCTCTCTCGCAGTCACCTCTCTCGCCGTTGTCTCTCTCGTCGTTGCTTATCTCGCTGTTGGTAACCTGTATTGATCCATGTATCTCATCTTCTTCTGAATATTGAAATGATTTTAAAACAACCTTACAATGCTTGTTGTTTTCTCCCTCGCGGTCCGTTCCTCACCGTCTTACTCAATTTTTGTCCCTTGCCGTCTCGCTCGATTTTTCGTTCCTCCTTGTCTCGCTTGATTTCCATGTGATTTGATATCCGTGCCTTCTCCAACATCATAGATTTTGAATAGGGTAACAAATTAGACATATCGTATTTTTTGCCGCTGTATAGGGTAAATCCCTTGCTTCTAATTTCAATTGGTTAGACTTATTGGCTAGACTTATCGAATAAACTTATCGCTTAGACATATCAAGTAGAATTATCGGTTAGACTTATTTAGTAGACATATCAGTTGGACTTATCGAGAGGCAATGTTCTGGCTCCATGTGACGACCTCCTTACCCTCGCAATCCCCCTCAACTTGAATTCATTATGAATTGTTTTCTGCCTACTACCTTTATTCTTCTCCCAACTATGTGAATCGGCCTTCTGATAGGTGTCAGGTTTTAATCCTATATCTAACTGCAAGTGCACAGTTCTGTAGTTGTAGTATATAGGTATCGAATCCACAGGGACTCCGGTATTCAATAGCTCAAGAACAGGAAATTAAACTAGAAAGAAAGCAATGTGATTGAATTAAAAGCAATGCGAGAAAGTAACAGAAAGCAGAGATTATTGGTTGTGAAAGCAAGTTATTAAGAGCGCTAAGTCTAGGGCGTTCTCAAGAAATTAGACAAGCAGACAGTTCATTCAGTAAGGATCTAATTAAGCACAGTTCTAGAACTCAAAACACAGATATATAATTAACCAAATTCCTTTGCGATAATTCTCTAAGTCTAAGTGCAGCAAACCAAACTTTCGTTTGCGAGAACTAACAAATTAAACTAGCATTAATCCCAAGTTTGATATGTTCACAATTATCCTAAACCAAACTTTCGTTTGCGAGAAGTTTAATTGCTCAACCTAATTAGTTCAGATTCCTAAACCCCACTTCCGTGACGTATTTAGCAACCTAAGATCTAGATTCTAATTGATCAGGTTAGAACTAGCTTTAAGCACAATTAGATTGAAGAACAGATATAGTTATGAATCCTTAACTGAAATAAACAAGTCTAGCAAGTCATGAAATCCTATGTGAGAAACCCTAAACCTAACAAGGAATCTACTCAGACATAGATAATGAAAACATAATCATATGAAGAATAAATGGCATAGAAGATAAAGAATAATAGGGGTTCGAAATCTTCTCCAAATACAGATGAAGTAAAGGTTCAGATCAGCCCCAAAAGCTCTAAAAATCCCCTGCTCTTAATTATGAAAGCGTTAGTAAAGAAAACACCAAAAAATTAATTATATAGGTCTAATCTCGGCCAGGGGCTTCTTTGTAAATATCAGGAACTTCTGGATCAGAGTGCAATATCTTGACTCTTCATAAACCGCCGAGTTTTGGCCCATCTCGCTGGTGCAACGATCGATGCTAGAGTGCAACGATCGACGCATTCCTCTGTTTTGGACAGTGAACTCTATCTCTCGGCCAAATACTCCAAAAATCTCCAAAAAGTGCCATAATCACCAAGTATGCTCCAAACCTGATTATACTTGTAAAAGACTCTAAAAGAACACAAAAAGACACTAAAAGACACTTATATCATGGTCTAAAACTAGTAAAAACCATGATATATCAACTCCCCCACACTTAGCCTTTGCTTGCCCTCAAGCAAAACAAAGAACTAAAGCTTGGTGAAGAGGTTTGAAAACTCTTCAGAAAGTCATTTCATCCTAGAAGCTACAATACTCAGATTCCCCTTAGTAAACCACTGAAAGAATCAATCACAGGATATCAAGACCAACATGTACTTCCCCCACACTTAGCAACTGTCCTAGGTAAACTCCACAATCACATTCAAGCATTCAAATTCTCCCTACTGACTTCTGCAAGTATTTAAGTGCGGTCTCACCTAAGGAGTATCGATCAAAGGGCACATGGATTCTTACCTTATCAGCTCTAGACCACCATACTATCTTTCTCTAGTCCCTTTCTTCTCTTTCCCTTCCTTAACAACTGATTTTTCCCACATTGGGTATCATTTTATTTTTTTTATCAGTGTTCTTCCCGTTATGGGGTGTACTTTGGACACATTCCATGGATAGCACAGGAGATAATAGGGGTCTCTACCACTCCTGTGACCACTTCGGAGTTACTAACTCATCCTCAGTTTATTATCTTTTTTTTTTACTTTATAGAAGGGGAGAAGGGAACTAAATAGGATAGGTTGACAGGCTGTGTCAGAACTAACAGGGAATCCGACACAAAGTATACCAAGCCCTTAGGTGAGAAATCTAAGTCAGTATTAAATTGAAGTCAGTAAAAGGATCCTCTGATACCTGAAGTGATGTGGGTGTTCCCAGTAGGTTGATCTGTGTCTGGGTTTTCTAATGGTCAGAGATAGATCTTGCAACTTCATCCCAATGGTTACTTAAGTTCCTGCAAGTCTTGTAAATCTTCTCAGAAAATCATAGTTTCTTACTTAAACAATTTTGACTCAATAAAACAAATTTTTTTTGAAAAATGGACTGACTCTTAAGAAAACAGAAAGATAAACGTCCGTAGCACCTCCCCCACACTTAAGACACACTGTCCCCAGTAGTGTCAAGCGAAGGATCGGTAAAAAGAAAATAATTTTTTTAAAAATTTCTGTTGAGTTCTGTCGGGTTTACCTCTGTCGCTCAGGCATCGATCGTTGCACTAAGTGCATCGACCGCTACTTGGTGATTTTCGTTGGGTGTCGATCGTTGCTCAGGACCGCAACGATCGCTGCAATGCGATTCCGATCGTGTTGTGACGATCGACACAGAAGTGCGTCGATCGACGCACTGCGAATTCATCCGAGACCTGCAATCATAAACTCACCAGAAACCAAAAACAAACGTAAAATCCTAACAAAAACCCCAAAAATTAAGTTGAAAAACACCAGTACCTAATGGTGGGTTGCCTCCCACCCAGCGCTTGTTTAAGGTCAATAGCTTGACCGGACGGACAAGATTTTTCAGGTACCAGGAGATCCTGACAGAGACTTTTTCTGTCTCTGTCCAAGTCTCCTCATCCAAGGTGGCGAGTAGGCTGTTGCAGAATGCTCATGTCCAAGAAAAGATGGAGTAAAATGTGCTCCAGGATCTATAATCACAGTGTCATCAGACTGCTCATCGTCTGCATTCCTTATGGTGAATGTATGCCCATCTATCAGTGGTCTACAGCTTATCCATCTCATAACGCAGCGGCTCATCTCCCAAATGGAGGTCTATCAGGCTGTTCCTAACATCTATCACCACTCCTGCTGTAGCCAAAAATGGTCTTCCAAGCAGCAATGCTTCATCCGGATCACAGACATATCTCAGCACTAAGAAGTCTGTTGGAACTAAGTAGTTTCCAACTCTCACCGGGATGTCCATCAGGAGTCCTTCAGGAACTCGTATGGACTGATCAGCTAGGACAAGAGAGGTCCTAGTAGGAGTAAAATCTAGCATAACCAGCTTCTCTACTACAGAGTATGGCATTAAACTTCCAGCAGCTCCTAAGTCACACAGAGAACGCCTGAAACTATCCTCAAAGATTGAACAATCAAGCACAAAGACTCCAGGATCAGGCAGCTTCTTCGGGATCTTGGTTAACAGAACATCACTAATATGCTGAGGAACTATAACCACCCAGTCTCTTAGCTCTTCATCTAGAGGCAGCATCTTGTTCAAATACCTCTGCACACATGGATGATAAGGTGGATCATCAGAAGATGGAATTTCTTCCAATTATTCACCAATCTCCTCTATCTTCTTAAGCTCTTCAATTTCCTGCCTAATCACTTCAGACACTGAGGAGTGTTGTCTAACAATCTGCGCATAAATCTCCTGTTGAGAGATCTCAGAGACTCCAGAGAATAAGCCATCAAGCTCTAAGTCTGCATCAATACCATCATCACTCAGCGAACCTGTCTGTTCCCGACGTGCATCGATCGACACTAAGTGTGTGTCGATCGTTGCAATGCTGCAATTTCCACCCGAGAGTTTTTCACAAAAATCCGGGATTTCTTCTTCCTTCACCAATTCAGCTGTACTAGCTCAAATTTTTCACCTAGGTGAGATCCATCATTAATGTACACATACCAGGCCTTAATATGAGTGTCTGCTAGCCCTTTTCCCTTTATTGAGCTGGAAATCTGGTTCACCTGAGTATCCAGCTGCTTCATGTGAGTGTTCAGGGACTCAAACTTCCCATTAAGGTCTTCATAGACAGCATCCAACTTCTTGTTGCAGTCCACAGAAATCTTGGTCTGACTCTCCATTAGTTGTTCCATCATAGCTTCCATTCTACTCTCATGAGCTGTAGGTGCAGGAGGAGTCTGGTAGGATGAAGATCCATAGGTTCTCTGAGTACCTTGTCCAAAGGTTTTCTGAAAACCACCAGTCTGTCCAGAATTAGATGAGTTGCTGTTGAAAGCACTTTTCTGTCCTCCATTGAAGAATCTGTTTCCTTGTTGATTACCAAATCTATTACCTTGGAACCCAGAACCTCCTATGTAATTCACATCTTCCTCCTGTGTGTCCTCCGCAGTTTGAATTACTTCTACATCTTGGGCAAAGTGGACAGCTTTCTTACCTGCTAGGAGATTGCAAACTGTGTCCAGCCTTGATCTAATATAAGCTATATCAGAATTCTCTACACTTCCACCATATTTCTTCCTCCTCTCATCCATAGTCTTGCAGCTGTTGCTGCCTACTAGATTCTCAATCAACTGCTTAGCTTGTGTAGGAGACCTGGTGTTGAAGTTAGCATTACTGGAATTATCCAGTGCAGACTGATATGGAAGATCTATGCCTCTAAAGAAAATGCCAATCAACTGAACTTCAGTGAATCCATGGTGTGGGCAGTGATAGGTGTCAGGTTTTATCCTATATCTAACTGCAAGTGCACAGTTCAGTAGTCGTAGTATATAGGTATCGAATCCACAGGGACTCCGTATTCAATAGCTCAAGAACAGGAAATTAAACTAGGAAGAAAGCAATGTGATTGAATTAAAAGCAATGCGAGAAAGTAAACAGAAAGCAGAGATTGTTGGTTGTGAAAGCAAGTTATTAAAAGCGCTAAGTCTAGGGCGTTCTCAGGAAATCAGACAAGCAGACAGTTCATTCAGCAAGGATCTAATTAAGCACAGTTCTAGAACTCAAAACACAGATATAGAATTAACCAAATTCCTTTGCGATAATTCTCTAAGTCTAAGTGCAGCAAACCAAACTTTCGTTTGCGAGAACTAACAGATTAAACTAGCATTAATCCCAAGTTTGATATGTTCACAATTATCCTAAACCAAACTTTCGTTTGCGAGAAGTTTAATTGCTCAACCTAATTAGTTCAGATTCCTAAACCCCACTTTCGTGACGTATTTAGCAACCTAAGATCTAGATTCTAATTGATCAGGTTAGAACTAGCTTTAAGCACAATTAGATTGAAGAACAGATATAGTTATGAATCCTTAACTGAAATAAACAAGTCTAGCAAGTCATGAAATCCTATGTGAGAAACCCTAAACCTAACAAGGAATCTACTCAGACATAGATAATGAAAACATAATCATATGAAGAATAAATGGCATAGAAGATAAATAATAATAGGGGTTCGAAATCTTCTCCAAATACAGATGAAGTAAAGGTTCAGATCAGCCCCAAAAGCTCTAAAAATCCTCTGCTCTTAATTATGAAAGCGTAAGTAAATAAAACACCAAAAACTTAATTATATAGGTCTAATCTCGGCCATGGGCTTCTTTGTAAATATCAGGAACTTCTGGATCAGAGTGCAATATCTTGACTCTTCATAAACCGCCGAGTTTTGGCCCATCTCGCTGGTGCAACGATCGATGCTAGAGTGCAACGATCGACGCATTCCTCTGTTTCGGACAGTGAACTCTATCTCTCGGCCAAACACTCCAAAAATCTCCAAAAAGTGCCATAATCACCAAGTATGCTCCAAACCTGATTATACCTGTAAAAGACTCTAAAAGAACACAAAAAGACACTAAAACACACTTATATCATGATCTAAAACTAGTAAAAACCATGATATATCAACTCCCCCACACTTACCTTTGCTTGCCCTCAAGCAAAACAGAGAACTAAAGCATGGTGAAGAGGTTTGAAAACTCTTCAGAAACTCATTTCATCCTAGAAGCTACAATACTCAGATTCCCCTTAGTAAACCACTGAAAGAATCAATCACAAGATATCAAGACCAACATGTACTTCCCCCACACTTAGCAACTGTCCTAAGTAAACTCCACAATCACATTCAAGCATTCAAATTCTCCCTACTGACTTCTGCAAGTATTTAAGTGCGGTCTCACCTAAGGAGTATCGATCAAAGGGCACATGGATTCTTACCTTATCAGCTCTAGACCACCATACTATCTTTCTCTAGTCCTTTCTTCTCTTTCCCTTCTTTAACAACTGATTTTTCCCACTTTGGGTATCATTTTATTTTTTTTTATCAGTGTTCTTCCCGTTATGGGGTGTACTTTGGACACATTCCATGGATAGCACAGGAGATAATAGGGGTCTCTACCACTCCAGTGACCACTTCGGAGTTACTAACTCATCCTCAGCTTATTATCTTTTTTCTTTTTTTACTTTATAGAAGGGGAGAAGGGAACTAAATAGGATAGGTTGACAGGCTGTGTCAGAACTAACAGGGAATCCGACACAGAGTATACCAAGCCCTTAGGTGAGAAATCTAAGTCAGTATTAAATTGAAGTCAGTAAAAGGATCCTCTGATACCTGAAGTGATGTGGGTGTTCTCAGTAGGTTGATCTGTGATGGGGTTTTCTAATAGTCATAGATAGATCCTGCAACTTCATCCCAATGGTTACTTAAGTTCCTGCAAGTCTTGTAAATCTTCTCAGAAAATCATAGTTTCTTACTTAAACAATTTTGACTCAATAAAACAAAAAAATTTGAAAAATGGACTGACTCTTAAGAAAACAGAAAGATAAACGTCAGTAGCACCTCCCCCACACTTAAGACACACTGTCCCCAGTAGTGTCAAGCGAAGGATCGGTAAAAAGAAAGAAAAATTGTTAAAGTTCTGTTGAGTTATGTCGGGTTTACCTCTGTCGCTGAAGCATCGATCGTTGCACTAAGTGCATCGACCGTTACTTGGCGATTTTCGTGTATGGTCGATCGTTGCTCATAACTGCAACGATCGCTGCAATGCGATTACGATCGTGTTGTGACGATCGACACAGAAGTGTGTCGATCGACGCACTGCGAATCTTTCTGAGACCTGCAACCAGAAACTCACCAGAAACAAAAACAAACGTAAAATCCTAACAAAAACACCAAAAATTAAGTAGAAAAACACCAGTACCTAATGGTGGGTTGCCTCCCACCCAGCGCTTGTTTAAGGTCAATAGCTTGACCGGACGAACAAGAATTTTCAGGCATCAGGAGATCCCAACAGAGACTTTTTCTGTCTCTGTCCAAGTCTCCTCAGCCAAGGTGGCGAGTAGGCTGTTGCAGAATGCTCATGTCCAAGAAAAGATGGAGTAAAATGTGCTCCAGGATCTAGAACCACAGTGTCACCCGGCTGCTCATCATCTGCATCCATGATTGTGAATGTCTTCCCATCTATCAGTGGCTTTCGCAGCTTCTCCATCTCATATCGCAGCGGCTCATCTCCCAGGTGGAGGTCTATTAGAATCTGTCTAACATCAATCACAGCTCCTGCTGTAGCCAAGAATGGTCTTCCAAGCAGCAATGCTTCATCAGGATCGCAGTCATACTTCAGCACAAGGAAGTCTGTCGGAACTAAGTAGTTTCCAACTCTCACCGGTATGTCTATCAGGAGTCCTTCAGGAACTCGTATGGACTGATCAGCTAGGACAAGAGAGGTCCTAGTAGGAGTAAAATCTAGCATACCCAGCTTCTCTGCCACAGAGTATGGCATCAAACTTCCAGCAGCTCCTAAATCACACAGAGAACGCCTGAAACTATCCTCAAAGATTGAACAATCAAGCACAAAGACCCCAGGATCAGGCAGCTTCTTCGGGATCTTGGTTAACAGAACATCACCAATATGCTGAGGAACTATAACCACCCAATCTCTCAGCTCTTCATCTAGAGGCAGCATCTTGTTCAAATACCTCTGCACACATGGATGATAAGGTGGATCATCAGAAGTTGGAATTTCTTCCAATTCTTCACCAATCTCCTCTAGCTTCTTAAGCTCTTCAATTTCCTGCCTAATCACTTCAGACACTGAGGAGTGTTGTCTAACAATCTGCGCATAAATCTCCTGTTGAGAGATCTCAGAGACTCCAGGGAATAAGCTATCAAGCTCCAAGTATGCATCAATACCATCATCACTCAGCGAATCTGTCTGTTCCCGACGTGCATCGATCAACACTAGGTGTGTGTCGATCGTTGCAGCTCTGCAATTTCCACCCGAGAGTTTTTCACCAAAATCCGGGATTTCTCCTTCCTTCACCAATTCAGCTGTACTTAGCTCAAATTTTTCACCTAGGTGAGATCCAACATTAACGTACACAGACCAGGCCTTAATATGAGTGTCTGCTAGCCCTTTTCCCTTTATTGAGCTGGAAATCTGGTTTACCTGAGTATCCAATTGCTTCATGTGAGTGTTCAGGGACTCAAACTTCCCATTGAGGTCTTCATAGACAGCATCTAACTTCTTGTTGCAGTCCACAGAAATCTTGGTCTGACTCTCCATTAGTTGTTCCATCATAGCTTCCATTCTACTCTCATGAGCTGTAGGTGCAGGAGGAGTCTGATAAGATGAAGACCCATAGGTTCTCTGAGTACCTTGTCCAAAGGTCTTCTGAAAACCACTAGTCTGTCTAGAATTAGATAAGTTGCTGTTGAAAGCACTTTTCTGTCCTCCATTGAAGAATCTGTTTCCCTGTTGATTACCAAATCTATTACCTTGGAATCCAGAACCTCCTATGTAATTCACATCTTCCTGCTGAGTGTCCTCCTCAGTTTGAATTACCTCTACATCTTGGGCAAAGTGGACAGCTTTCTAACCTGCTAGGAGATTGCAAACTGTGTCCAGTCTAGATCTAATATCAGCTATGTCAGAATTCTCTACACTTCCACCAGATTTCTTCCTCCTCTCAACCAGAGTTTTGCAGCTGTTGCTGCCTATTAGATTCTCAATCAACTGCTTAGCTTGCGTAGGAGTCCTAGTGTTGAAGTTAGCATTACTGTAATTGTCCAGCGCATACTGATATGGAAGATCTATGCCTCTGAAGAAGATGCCAATCAACTGAACTTCAGTGAATCCATGGTGTGGGCAGTCACGCTGATACTGCTTAAATCTCATCCAGGCAGTCTTTAAAGGCTCCACAGCTCCTTGTGAAAAGGTGAGTATGTCCTGTCTGGACTGGTCTGAGCGCGCATCATCATAGAAGTGACGCAGGAACTCACTCTTTAAAGCTGCCCAAGTAGTATACTGAGCAGGCACTAACTGCTTCAGCCATGCACTAGCGTCTCCAGCAAGACTGTGCGGAAAGAGCTTAAGGAACAGATAGTCCGGGCACACTCCATCATACTTCATGCCAGTGACTACGTCCTCAAACGAATCAATGTGATCCATAGGCTGCTCCGTTGGGTAGCCATGAAACGCATTCTGTCTCATCAGCGAGTAGTAGATGGTTTTGATCTCAAAATCATTCCTCTCAAAAGCAGAAAGCACTAAAGCTGACCGGTTTCTATGAAACTCATCCGGTCTGTTGTAGTCAGCTAAAGTCCTCTCATGGACAACCATCTGTCTACCTTGGGCCTGTCCTTGACCCTGGTTCTGCTCCTGTTGTTGTTGCTCAGGAGGATCAGGGATGACATTCCCTTCAGCATCAACCCTCTGCTAAGCGGCATTGTATGGGTTGTTATCTCGGTCCCTCAGGGTACCTTCAGCATCACGTACAAGAATCAAACGCTCTTGCACCATCCTTTCTCTTTTCTCTCTTCTGTTGGTTCTCTCTAAACGTCCAAGTTCTTCAAGATCGAGATTAACTAAGTCCAAGTTCGGATTACTTCCAGTTTTCTGCGTCTGCATAAACTGTCTGTAATCGTCCGGCAACGATCGATGCTATCAGTGCAACGGTCGTTTCAATCTCTGAATCGCCTAGTGACGATCGATGCTAGAGTGCAACGATCGACGCAGTGCGATATTAGTACCTGCTCCAGGATCTATAATCACAGTGTCATCAGACTGCTCATCGTCTGCATTCCTTATGGTGAATGTATGCCCATCTATCAGTGGTCTACGCAGCTTATCCATCTCATAACGCAGCGGCTCATCTCCCAAATGGAGGTCTATCAGGCTGTTCCTAACATCTATCACCACTCCTGCTGTAGCCAAAAATGGTCTTCCAAGCAGCAATGCTTCATCCGGATCACAGACATATCTCAGCACTAAGAAGTCTGTTGGAACTAAGTAGTTTCCAACTCTCACCGGGATGTCCATCAGGAGTCCTTCAGGAACTCGTATGGACTGATCAGCTAGGACAAGAGAGGTCCTAGTAGGATTAAAATCTAGCATAACCAGCTTCTCTGCTACAGAGTATGGCATCAAACTTCCAGCAGCTCCTAAGTCACACAGAGAACGCCTGAAACTATCCTCAAAGATTGAACAATCAAGCACAAAGACTCCAGGATCAGGCAGCTTCTTCGGGATCTTGGTTAACAGAACATCACTAATATGCTGAGGAACTATAACCACCCAGTCTCTTAGCTCTTCATCTAGAGGCAGCATCTTGTTCAAATACCTCTGCACACATGGATGATAAGGTGGATCATCAGAAGATGGAATTTCTTCCAATTATTCACCAATCTCCTCTATCTTCTTAAGCTCTTCAATTTCCTGCCTAATCACTTCAGACACTGAGGAGTGTTGTCTAACAATCTGCGCATAAATCTCCTGTTGAGAGATCTCAAAGACTCCAGAGAATAAGCCATCAAGCTCTAAGTCTGCATCAATACCATCATCACTCAGCGAACCTGTCTGTTCCCGACGTGCATCGATCGACACTAAGTGTGTGTCGATCGTTGCAATGCTGCAATTTCCACCCGAGAGTTTTTCACAAAAATCCGGGATTTCTTCTTCCTTCACCAATTCAGCTGTACTTAGCTCAAATTTTTCACCTAGGTGAGATCCATCATTAATGTACACATACCAGGCCTTAATATGAGTGTCTGCTAGCCCTTTTCCCTTTATTGAGCTGGAAATCTGGTTCACCTGAGTATCCAGCTGCTTCATGTGAGTGTTCAGGGACTCAAACTTCCCATTAAGGTCTTCATAGACAGCATCCAACTTCTTGTTGCAGTCCACAGAAATCTTGGTCTGACTCTCCATTAGTTGTTCCATCATAGCTTCCATTCTACTCTCATGAGCTGTAGGTGCAGGAGGAGTCTGGTAGGATGAAGATCCATAGGTTCTCTGAGTACCTTGTCCAAAGGTTTTCTGAAAACCACCAGTCTGTCCAGAATTAGATGAGTTGCTGTTGAAAGCACTTTTCTGTCCTCCATTGAAGAATCTGTTTCCTTGTTGATTACCAAATCTATTACCTTGGAACCCAGAACCTCCTATGTAATTCACATCTTCCTCCTGTGTGTCCTCCGCAGTTTGAATTACTTCTACATCTTGGGCAAAGTGGACAGCTTTCTTACCTGCTAGGAGATTGCAAACTGTGTCCAGCCTTGATCTAATATAAGCTATATCAGAATTCTCTACACTTCCACCATATTTCTTCCTCCTCTCATCCATAGTCTTGCAGCTGTTGCTGCCTATTAGATTCTCAATCAACTGCTTAGCTTGTGTAGGAGACCTGGTGTTGAAGTTAGCATTACTGGAATTATCCAGTGCAGACTGATATGGAAGATCTATGCCTCTAAAGAAAATGCCAATCAACTGAACTTCAGTGAATCCATGGTGTGGGCAGTGATAGGTGTCAGGTTTTATCCTATATCTAACTGCAAGTGCACAGTTCAGTAGTCGTAGTATATAGGTATCGAATCCACAGGGACTCCGTATTCAATAGCTCAAGAACAGGAAATTAAACTAGGAAGAAAGCAATGTGATTGAATTAAAAGCAATGCGAGAAAGTAAACAGAAAGCAGAGATTGTTGGTTGTGAAAGCAAGTTATTAAAAGCGCTAAGTCTAGGGCGTTCTCAGGAAATCAGACAAGCAGACAGTTCATTCAGCAAGGATCTAATTAAGCACAGTTCTAGAACTCAAAACACAGATATAGAATTAACCAAATTCCTTTGCGATAATTCTCTAAGTCTAAGTGCAGCAAACCAAACTTTCGTTTGCGAGAACTAACAGATTAAACTAGCATTAATCCCAAGTTTGATATGTTCACAATTATCCTAAACCAAACTTTCGTTTGCGAGAAGTTTAATTGCTCAACCTAATTAGTTCAGATTCCTAAACCCCACTTCCGTGACGTATTTAGCAACCTAAGATCTAGATTCTAATTGATCAGGTTAGAACTAGCTTTAAGCACAATTAGATTGAAGAACAGATATAGTTATGAATCCTTAACTGAAATAAACAAGTCTAGCAAGTCATGAAATCCTATGTGAGAAACCCTAAACCTAACAAGGAATCTACTCAGACATAGATAATGAAAACATAATCATATGAAGAATAAATGGCATAGAAGATAAAGAATAATAGGGGTTCGAAATCTTCTCCAAATACAGATGAAGTAAAGGTTCAGATCAGCCCCAAAAGCTCTAAAAATCCTCTGCTCTTAATTATGAAAGCGTAAGTAAATAAAACACCAAAAACTTAATTATATAGGTCTAATCTCGGCCATGGGCTTCTTTGTAAATATCAGGAACTTCTGGATCAGAGTGCAATATCTTGACTCTTCATAAACCGCCGAGTTTTGGCCCATCTCGCTGGTGCAACGATCGATGCTAGAGTGCAACGATCGACGCATTCCTCTGTTTCGGACAGTGAACTCTATCTCTCGGCCAAACACTCCAAAAATCTCCAAAAAGTGCCATAATCACCAAGTATGCTCCAAACCTGATTATACCTGTAAAAGACTCTAAAAGAACACAAAAAGACACTAAAACACACTTATATCATGATCTAAAACTAGTAAAAACCATGATATATCAACTCCCCCACACTTAGCCTTTGCTTGCCCTCAAGCAAAACAGAGAACTAAAGCATGGTGAAGAGGTTTGAAAACTCTTCAGAAACTCATTTCATCCTAGAAGCTACAATACTCAGATTCCCCTTAGTAAACCACTGAAAGAATCAATCACAAGATATCAAGACCAACATGTACTTCCCCCACACTTAGCAACTGTCCTAAGTAAACTCCACAATCACATTCAAGCATTCAAATTCTCCCTACTGACTTCTGCAAGTATTTAAGTGCGGTCTCACCTAAGGAGTATCGATCAAAGGGCACATGGATTCTTACCTTATCAGCTCTAGACCACCATACTATCTTTCTCTAGTCCTTTCTTCTCTTTCCCTTCTTTAACAACTGATTTTTCCCACTTTGGGTATCATTTTATTTTTTTTTATCAGTGTTCTTCCCGTTATGGGGTGTACTTTGGACACATTCCATGGATAGCACAGGAGATAATAGGGGTCTCTACCACTCCAGTGACCACTTCGGAGTTACTAACTCATCCTCAGCTTATTATCTTTTTTCTTTTTTTACTTTATAGAAGGGGAGAAGGGAACTAAATAGGATAGGTTGACAGGCTGTGTCAGAACTAACAGGGAATCCGACACAGAGTATACCAAGCCCTTAGGTGAGAAATCTAAGTCAGTATTAAATTGAAGTCAGTAAAAGGATCCTCTGATACCTGAAGTGATGTGGGTGTTCTCAGTAGGTTGATCTGTGATGGGGTTTTCTAATAGTCATAGATAGATCCTGCAACTTCATCCCAATGGTTACTTAAGTTCCTGCTAGTCTTGTAAATCTTCTCAGAAAATCATAGTTTCTTACTTAAACAATTTTGACTCAATAAAACAAAAAAATTTGAAAAATGGACTGACTCTTAAGAAAACAGAAAGATAAACGTCAGTAGCACCTCCCCCACACTTAAGACACACTGTCCCCAGTAGTGTCAAGCGAAGGATCGGTAAAAAGAAAGAAAAATTGTTAAAGTTCTGTTGAGTTATGTCGGGTTTACCTCTGTCGCTGAAGCATCGATCGTTGCACTAAGTGCATCGACCGTTACTTGGCGATTTTCGTGTATGGTCGATCGTTGCTCATAACTGCAACGATCGCTGCAATGCGATTACGATCGTGTTGTGACGATCGACACAGAAGTGTGTCGATCGACGCACTGCGAATCTTTCTGAGACCTGCAACCAGAAACTCACCAGAAACAAAAACAAACGTAAAATCCTAACAAAAACACCAAAAATTAAGTAGAAAAACACCAGTACCTAATGGTGGGTTGCCTCCCACCCAGCGCTTGTTTAAGGTCAATAGCTTGACCGGACGAACAAGAATTTTCAGGCATCAGGAGATCCCAACAGAGACTTTTTCTGTCTCTGTCCAAGTCTCCTCAGCCAAGGTGGCGAGTAGGCTGTTGCAGAATGCTCATGTCCAAGAAAAGATGGAGTAAAATGTGCTCCAGGATCTAGAACCACAGTGTCACCCGGCTGCTCATCATCTGCATCCATGATTGTGAATGTCTTCCCATCTATCAGTGGCTTTCGCAGCTTCTCCATCTCATATCGCAGCGGCTCATCTCCCAGGTGGAGGTCTATTAGAATCTGTCTAACATCAATCACAGCTCCTGCTGTAGCCAAGAATGGTCTTCCAAGCAGCAATGCTTCATCAGGATCGCAGTCATACTTCAGCACAAGGAAGTCTGTCGGAACTAAGTAGTTTCCAACTCTCACCGGTATGTCTATCAGGAGTCCTTCAGGAACTCGTATGGACTGATCAGCTAGGACAAGAGAGGTCCTAGTAGGAGTAAAATCTAGCATACCCAGCTTCTCTGCCACAGAGTATGGCATCAAACTTCCAGCAGCTCCTAAATCACACAGAGAACGCCTGAAACTATCCTCAAAGATTGAACAATCAAGCACAAAGACCCCAGGATCAGGCAGCTTCTTCGGGATCTTGGTTAACAGAACATCACCAATATGCTGAGGAACTATAACCACCCAATCTCTCAGCTCTTCATCTAGAGGCAGCATCTTGTTCAAATACCTCTGCACACATGGATGATAAGGTGGATCATCAGAAGTTGGAATTTCTTCCAATTCTTCACCAATCTCCTCTAGCTTCTTAAGCTCTTCAATTTCCTGCCTAATCACTTCAGACACTGAGGAGTGTTGTCTAACAATCTGCGCATAAATCTCCTGTTGAGAGATCTCAGAGACTCCAGGGAATAAGCTATCAAGCTCCAAGTATGCATCAATACCATCATCACTCAGCGAATCTGTCTGTTCCCGACGTGCATCGATCAACACTAGGTGTGTGTCGATCGTTGCAGCTCTGCAATTTCCACCCGAGAGTTTTTCACCAAAATCCGGGATTTCTCCTTCCTTCACCAATTCAGCTGTACTTAGCTCAAATTTTTCACCTAGGTGAGATCCATCATTAACGTACACAGACCAGGCCTTAATATGAGTGTCTGCTAGCCCTTTTCCCTTTATTGAGCTGGAAATCTGGTTTACCTGAGTATCCAATTGCTTCATGTGAGTGTTCAGGGACTCAAACTTCCCATTGAGGTCTTCATAGACAGCATCTAACTTCTTGTTGCAGTCCACAGAAATCTTGGTCTGACTCTCCATTAGTTGTTCCATCATAGCTTCCATTCTACTCTCATGAGCTGTAGGTGCAGGAGGAGTCTGATAAGATGAAGACCCATAGGTTCTCTGAGTACCTTGTCCAAAGGTCTTCTGAAAACCACTAGTCTGTCTAGAATTAGATAAGTTGCTGTTGAAAGCACTTTTCTGTCCTCCATTGAAGAATCTGTTTCCCTGTTGATTACCAAATCTATTACCTTGGAATCCAGAACCTCCTATGTAATTCACATCTTCCTGCTGAGTGTCCTCCTCAGTTTGAATTACCTCTACATCTTGGGCAAAGTGGACAGCTTTCTAACCTGCTAGGAGATTGCAAACTGTGTCCAGTCTAGATCTAATATCAGCTATGTCAGAATTCTCTACACTTCCACCAGATTTCTTCCTCCTCTCAACCAGAGTTTTGCAGCTGTTGCTGCCTATTAGATTCTCAATCAACTTCTTAGCTTGCGTAGGAGTCCTAGTGTTGAAGTTAGCATTACTGTAATTGTCCAGCGCATACTGATATGGAAGATCTATGCCTCTGAAGAAGATGCCAATCAACTGAACTTCAGTGAATCCATGGTGTGGGCAGTCACGCTGATACTGCTTAAATCTCATCCAGGCAGTCTTTAAAGGCTCCACAGCTCCTTGTGAAAAGGTGAGTATGTCCTGTCTGGACTGGTCTGAGCGCGCATCATCATAGAAGTGACGCAGGAACTCACTCTTTAAAGCTGCCCAAGTAGTATACTGAGCAGGCACTAACTGCTTCAGCCATGCACTAGCGTCTCCAGCAAGACTGTGCGGAAAGAGCTTAAGGAACAGATAGTCCGGGCACACTCCATCATACTTCATGCCAGTGACTACGTCCTCAAACGAATCAATGTGATCCATAGGCTGCTCCGTTGGGTAGCCATGAAACGCATTCTGTCTCATCAGCGAGTAGTAGATGGTTTTGATCTCAAAATCATTCCTCTCAAAAGCAGAAAGCACTAAAGCTGACCGGTTTCTATGAAACTCATCCGGTCTGTTGTAGTCAGCTAAAGTCCTCTCATGGACAACCATCTGTCTACCTTGGGCCTGTCCTTGACCCTGGTTCTGCTCCTGTTGTTGTTGCTCAGGAGGATCAGGGATGACATTCCCTTCAGCATCAACCCTCTGCTAAGCGGCATTGTATGGGTTGTTATCTCGGTCCCTCAGGGTACCTTCAGCATCACGTACAAGAATCAAACGCTCTTGCACCATCCTTTCTCTTTTCTCTCTTCTGTTGGTTCTCTCTAAACGTCCAAGTTCTTCAAGATCGAGATTAACTAAGTCCAAGTTCGGATTACTTCCAGTTTTCTGCGTCTGCATAAACTGTCTGTAATCGTCCGGCAACGATCGATGCTATCAGTGCAACGGTCGTTTCAATCTCTGAATCGCCTAGTGACGATCGATGCTAGAGTGCAACGATCGACGCAGTGCGATATTAGTACCTGCTCCAGGATCTATAATCACAGTGTCATCAGACTGCTCATCGTCTGCATTCCTTATGGTGAATGTATGCCCATCTATCAGTGGTCTACGCAGCTTATCCATCTCATAACGCAGCGGCTCATCTCCCAAATGGAGGTCTATCAGGCTGTTCCTAACATCTATCACCACTCCTGCTGTAGCCAAAAATGGTCTTCCAAGCAGCAATGCTTCATCCGGATCACAGACATATCTCAGCACTAAGAAGTCTGTTGGAACTAAGTAGTTTCCAACTCTCACCGGGATGTCCATCAGGAGTCCTTCAGGAACTCGTATGGACTGATCAGCTAGGACAAGAGAGGTCCTAGTAGGATTAAAATCTAGCATAACCAGCTTCTCTGCTACAGAGTATGGCATCAAACTTCCAGCAGCTCCTAAGTCACACAGAGAACGCCTGAAACTATCCTCAAAGATTGAACAATCAAGCACAAAGACTCCAGGATCAGGCAGCTTCTTCGGGATCTTGGTTAACAGAACATCACTAATATGCTGAGGAACTATAACCACCCAGTCTCTTAGCTCTTCATCTAGAGGCAGCATCTTGTTCAAATACCTCTGCACACATGGATGATAAGGTGGATCATCAGAAGATGGAATTTCTTCCAATTATTCACCAATCTCCTCTATCTTCTTAAGCTCTTCAATTTCCTGCCTAATCACTTCAGACACTGAGGAGTGTTGTCTAACAATCTGCGCATAAATCTCCTGTTGAGAGATCTCAAAGACTCCAGAGAATAAGCCATCAAGCTCTAAGTCTGCATCAATACCATCATCACTCAGCGAACCTGTCTGTTCCCGACGTGCATCGATCGACACTAAGTGTGTGTCGATCGTTGCAATGCTGCAATTTCCACCCGAGAGTTTTTCACAAAAATCCGGGATTTCTTCTTCCTTCACCAATTCAGCTGTACTTAGCTCAAATTTTTCACCTAGGTGAGATCCATCATTAATGTACACATACCAGGCCTTAATATGAGTGTCTGCTAGCCCTTTTCCCTTTATTGAGCTGGAAATCTGGTTCACCTGAGTATCCAGCTGCTTCATGTGAGTGTTCAGGGACTCAAACTTCCCATTAAGGTCTTCATAGACAGCATCCAACTTCTTGTTGCAGTCCACAGAAATCTTGGTCTGACTCTCCATTAGTTGTTCCATCATAGCTTCCATTCTACTCTCATGAGCTGTAGGTGCAGGAGGAGTCTGGTAGGATGAAGATCCATAGGTTCTCTGAGTACCTTGTCCAAAGGTTTTCTGAAAACCACCAGTCTGTCCAGAATTAGATGAGTTGCTGTTGAAAGCACTTTTCTGTCCTCCATTGAAGAATCTGTTTCCTTGTTGATTACCAAATCTATTACCTTGGAACCCAGAACCTCCTATGTAATTCACATCTTCCTCCTGTGTGTCCTCCGCAGTTTGAATTACTTCTACATCTTGGGCAAAGTGGACAGCTTTCTTACCTGCTAGGAGATTGCAAACTGTGTCCAGCCTTGATCTAATATAAGCTATATCAGAATTCTCTACACTTCCACCATATTTCTTCCTCCTCTCATCCATAGTCTTGCAGCTGTTGCTGCCTATTAGATTCTCAATCAACTGCTTAGCTTGTGTAGGAGACCTGGTGTTGAAGTTAGCATTACTGGAATTATCCAGTGCAGACTGATATGGAAGATCTATGCCTCTAAAGAAAATGCCAATCAACTGAACTTCAGTGAATCCATGGTGTGGGCAGTGATAGGTGTCAGGTTTTATCCTATATCTAACTGCAAGTGCACAGTTCAGTAGTCGTAGTATATAGGTATCGAATCCACAGGGACTCCGTATTCAATAGCTCAAGAACAGGAAATTAAACTAGGAAGAAAGCAATGTGATTGAATTAAAAGCAATGCGAGAAAGTAAACAGAAAGCAGAGATTGTTGGTTGTGAAAGCAAGTTATTAAAAGCGCTAAGTCTAGGGCGTTCTCAGGAAATCAGACAAGCAGACAATTCATTCAGCAAGGATCTAATTAAGCACAGTTCTAGAACTCAAAACACAGATATAGAATTAACCAAATTCCTTTGCGATAATTCTCTAAGTCTAAGTGCAGCAAACCAAACTTTCGTTTGCGAGAACTAACAGATTAAACTAGCATTAATCCCAAGTTTGATATGTTCACAATTATCCTAAACCAAACTTTCGTTTGCGAGAAGTTTAATTGCTCAACCTAATTAGTTCAGATTCCTAAACCCCACTTCCGTGACGTATTTAGCAACCTAAGATCTAGATTCTAATTGATCAGGTTAGAACTAGCTTTAAGCACAATTAGATTGAAGAACAGATATAGTTATGAATCCTTAACTGAAATAAACAAGTCTAGCAAGTCATGAAATCCTATGTGAGAAACCCTAAACCTAACAAGGAATCTACTCAGACATAGATAATGAAAACATAATCATATGAAGAATAAATGGCATAGAAGATAAAGAATAATAGGGGTTCGAAATCTTCTCCAAATACAGATGAAGTAAAGGTTCAGATCAGCCCCAAAAGCTCTAAAAATCCTCTGCTCTTAATTATGAAAGCGTAAGTAAATAAAACACCAAAAACTTAATTATATAGGTCTAATCTCGGCCATGGGCTTCTTTGTAAATATCAGGAACTTCTGGATCAGAGTGCAATATCTTGACTCTTCATAAACCGCCGAGTTTTGGCCCATCTCGCTGGTGCAACGATCGATGCTAGAGTGCAACGATCGACGCATTCCTCTGTTTCGGACAGTGAACTCTATCTCTCGGCCAAACACTCCAAAAATCTCCAAAAAGTGCCATAATCACCAAGTATGCTCCAAACCTGATTATACCTGTAAAAGACTCTAAAAGAACACAAAAAGACACTAAAACACACTTATATCATGATCTAAAACTAGTAAAAACCATGATATATGAACTCCCCCACACTTAGCCTTTGCTTGCCCTCAAGCAAAACAGAGAACTAAAGCATGGTGAAGAGGTTTGAAAACTCTTAAGAAACTCATTTCATCCTAGAAGCTACAATACTCAGATTCCCCTTAGTAAACCACTGAAAGAATCAATCACAAGATATCAAGACCAACATGTACTTCCCCCACACTTAGCAACTGTCCTAAGTAAACTCCACAATCACATTCAAGCATTCAAATTCTCCCTACTGACTTCTGCAAGTATTTAAGTGCGGTCTCACCTAAGGAGTATCGATCAAAGGGCACATGGATTCTTACCTTATCAGCTCTAGACCACCATACTATCTTTCTCTAGTCCTTTCTTCTCTTTCCCTTCTTTAACAACTGATTTTTCCCACTTTGGGTATCATTTTATTTTTTTTTATCAGTGTTCTTCCCGTTATGGGGTGTACTTTGGACACATTCCATGGATAGCACAGGAGATAATAGGGGTCTCTACCACTCCAGTGACCACTTCGGAGTTACTAACTCATCCTCAGCTTATTATCTTTTTTCTTTTTTTACTTTATAGAAGGGGAGAAGGGAACTAAATAGGATAGGTTGACAGGCTGTGTCAGAACTAACAGGGAATCCGACACAGAGTATACCAAGCCCTTAGGTGAGAAATCTAAGTCAGTATTAAATTGAAGTCAGTAAAAGGATCCTCTGATACCTGAAGTGATGTGGGTGTTCTCAGTAGGTTGATCTGTGATGGGGTTTTCTAATAGTCATAGATAGATCCTGCAACTTCATCCCAATGGTTACTTAAGTTCCTGCAAGTCTTGTAAATCTTCTCAGAAAATCATAGTTTCTTACTTAAACAATTTTGACTCAATAAAACAAAAAAATTTGAAAAATGGACTGACTCTTAAGAAAACAGAAAGATAAACGTCAGTAGCACCTCCCCCACACTTAAGACACACTGTCCCCAGTAGTGTCAAGCGAAGGATCGGTAAAAAGAAAGAAAAATTGTTAAAGTTCTGTTGAGTTATGTCGGGTTTACCTCTGTCGCTGAAGCATCGATCGTTGCACTAAGTGCATCGACCGTTACTTGGCGATTTTCGTGTATGGTCGATCGTTGCTCATAACTGCAACGATCGCTGCAATGCGATTACGATCGTGTTGTGACGATCGACACAGAAGTGTGTCGATCGACGCACTGCGAATCTTTCTGAGACCTGCAACCAGAAACTCACCAGAAACAAAAACAAACGTAAAATCCTAACAAAAACACCAAAAATTAAGTAGAAAAACACCAGTACCTAATGGTGGGTTGCCTCCCACCCAGCGCTTGTTTAAGGTCAATAGCTTGACCGGACGAACAAGAATTTTCAGGCATCAGGAGATCCCAACAGAGACTTTTTCTGTCTCTGTCCAAGTCTCCTCAGCCAAGGTGGCGAGTAGGCTGTTGCAGAATGCTCATGTCCAAGAAAAGATGGAGTAAAATGTGCTCCAGGATCTAGAACCACAGTGTCACCCGGCTGCTCATCATCTGCATCCATGATTGTGAATGTCTTCCCATCTATCAGTGGCTTTCGCAGCTTCTCCATCTCATATCGCAGCGGCTCATCTCCCAGGTGGAGGTCTATTAGAATCTGTCTAACATCAATCACAGCTCCTGCTGTAGCCAAGAATGGTCTTCCAAGCAGCAATGCTTCATCAGGATCGCAGTCATACTTCAGCACAAGGAAGTCTGTCGGAACTAAGTAGTTTCCAACTCTCACCGGTATGTCTATCAGGAGTCCTTCAGGAACTCGTATGGACTGATCAGCTAGGACAAGAGAGGTCCTAGTAGGAGTAAAATCTAGCATACCCAGCTTCTCTGCCACAGAGTATGGCATCAAACTTCCAGCAGCTCCTAAATCACACAGAGAACGCCTGAAACTATCCTCAAAGATTGAACAATCAAGCACAAAGACCCCAGGATCAGGCAGCTTCTTCGGGATCTTGGTTAACAGAACATCACCAATATGCTGAGGAACTATAACCACCCAATCTCTCAGCTCTTCATCTAGAGGCAGCATCTTGTTCAAATACCTCTGCACACATGGATGATAAGGTGGATCATCAGAAGTTGGAATTTCTTCCAATTCTTCACCAATCTCCTCTAGCTTCTTAAGCTCTTCAATTTCCTGCCTAATCACTTCAGACACTGAGGAGTGTTGTCTAACAATCTGCGCATAAATCTCCTGTTGAGAGATCTCAGAGACTCCAGGGAATAAGCTATCAAGCTCCAAGTATGCATCAATACCATCATCACTCAGCGAATCTGTCTGTTCCCGACGTGCATCGATCAACACTAGGTGTGTGTCGATCGTTGCAGCTCTGCAATTTCCACCCGAGAGTTTTTCACCAAAATCCGGGATTTCTCCTTCCTTCACCAATTCAGCTGTACTTAGCTCAAATTTTTCACCTAGGTGAGATCCATCATTAACGTACACAGACCAGGCCTTAATATGAGTGTCTGCTAGCCCTTTTCCCTTTATTGAGCTGGAAATCTGGTTTACCTGAGTATCCAATTGCTTCATGTGAGTGTTCAGGGACTCAAACTTCCCATTGAGGTCTTCATAGACAGCATCTAACTTCTTGTTGCAGTCCACAGAAATCTTGGTCTGACTCTCCATTAGTTGTTCCATCATAGCTTCCATTCTACTCTCATGAGCTGTAGGTGCAGGAGGAGTCTGATAAGATGAAGACCCATAGGTTCTCTGAGTACCTTGTCCAAAGGTCTTCTGAAAACCACTAGTCTGTCTAGAATTAGATAAGTTGCTGTTGAAAGCACTTTTCTGTCCTCCATTGAAGAATCTGTTTCCCTGTTGATTACCAAATCTATTACCTTGGAATCCAGAACCTCCTATGTAATTCACATCTTCCTGCTGAGTGTCCTCCTCAGTTTGAATTACCTCTACATCTTGGGCAAAGTGGACAGCTTTCTAACCTGCTAGGAGATTGCAAACTGTGTCCAGTCTAGATCTAATATCAGCTATGTCAGAATTCTCTACACTTCCACCAGATTTCTTCCTCCTCTCATCCAGAGTTTTGCAGCTGTTGCTGCCTATTAGATTCTCAATCAACTGCTTAGCTTGCGTAGGAGTCCTAGTGTTGAAGTTAGCATTACTGTAATTGTCCAGCGCATACTGATATGGAAGATCTATGCCTCTGAAGAAGATGCCAATCAACTGAACTTCAGTGAATCCATGGTGTGGGCAGTCACGCTGATACTGCTTAAATCTCATCCAGGCAGTCTTTAAAGGCTCCACAGCTCCTTGTGAAAAGGTGAGTATGTCCTGTCTGGACTGGTCTGAGCGCGCATCATCATAGAAGTGACGCAGGAACTCACTCTTTAAAGCTGCCCAAGTAGTATACTGAGCAGGCACTAACTGCTTCAGCCATGCACTAGCGTCTCCAGCAAGACTGTGCGGAAAGAGCTTAAGGAACAGATAGTCCGGGCACACTCCATCATACTTCATGCCAGTGACTACGTCCTCAAACGAATCAATGTGATCCATAGGCTGCTCCGTTGGGTAGCCATGAAACGCATTCTGTCTCATCAGCGAGTAGTAGATGGTTTTGATCTCAAAATCATTCCTCTCAAAAGCAGAAAGCACTAAAGCTGACCGGTTTCTATGAAACTCATCCGGTCTGTTGTAGTCAGCTAAAGTCCTCTCATGGACAACCATCTGTCTACCTTGGGCCTGTCCTTGACCCTGGTTCTGCTCCTGTTGTTGTTGCTCAGGAGGATCAGGGATGACATTCCCTTCAGCATCAACCCTCTGCTAAGCGGCATTGTATGGGTTGTTATCTCGGTCCCTCAGGGTACCTTCAGCATCACGTACAAGAATCAAACGCTCTTGCACCATCCTTTCTCTTTTCTCTCTTCTGTTGGTTCTCTCTAAACGTCCAAGTTCTTCAAGATCGAGATTAACTAAGTCCAAGTTCGGATTACTTCCAGTTTTCTGCGCCTGCATAAACTGTCTGTAATCGTCCGGCAACGATCGATGCTATCAGTGCAACGGTCGTTTCAATCTCTGAATCGCCTAGTGACGATCGATGCTAGAGTGCAACGATCGACGCAGTGCGATATTAGTACCTGCGACAGAGAGAAAAACATAGAAAATCAGCAACTAAAAAAAACAAAAATAAAAACGAAAAGAAAACGAAAAATCCTAGTAAAACCCTAAGTTCTAAGCTATCGAAGACTCAAAGAGTCCCCGGCAATGGCGCCAAAAACTTGATAGGTGTCCGGTTTTATCCTATATCTAACTGCAAGTGCACAGTTCAGTAGTCGTAGTATATAGGTATCGAATCCACAGGGACTCCGTATTCAATAGCTCAAGAACAGGAAATTAAACTAGGAAGAAAGCAATGTGATTGAATTAAAAGCAATGCGAGAAAGTAAACAGAAAGCAGAGATTGTTGGTTGTGAAAGCAAGTTATTAAAAGCGCTAAGTCTAGGGCGTTCTCAGGAAATCAGACAAGCAGACAGTTCATTCAGCAAGGATCTAATTAAGCACAGTTCTAGAACTCAAAACACAGATATAGAATTAACCAAATTCCTTTGCGATAATTCTCTAAGTCTAAGTGCAGCAAACCAAACTTTCGTTTGCGAGAACTAACAAATTAAACTAGCATTAATCCCAAGTTTGATATGTTCACAATTATCCTAAACCAAACTTTCGTTTGCGATAAGTTTAATTGCTCAACCTAATTAGTTCAGATTCCTAAACCCCACTTCCGTGACGTATTTAGCAACCTAAGATCTAGATTCTAATTGATCAGATTAGAACTAGCTTTAAGCACAATTAGATTGAAGAACAGATATAGTTATGAATCCTTAACTGAATTTAACAAGTCTAGCAAGTCATGAAATCCTATGTGATAAACCCTAAACCTAACAAGGAATCTACTCAGACATAGATAATGAAAACATAATCATATGATGAATAAATTGCATAGAAGATAAAGAATAAAAGGGGTTCGAAATCTTCTCCAAATACAGATGAAGTAAAGGTTCAGATCAGCCCCAAAAGCTCTAAAAATCCTCTGCTCTTAATTATGAAAGCGTAAGTAAATAAAACACCAAAAACTTAATTATATAGGTCTAATCTCGGCCAGGGGCTTCTTTGTAAATATCAGGAACTTCTGGATCAGAGTGCAATATCTTGACTCTTCATAAACCGCCGAGTTTTGGCCCATCTCGCTGGTGCAACGATCGATGCTAGAGTGCAACGATCGACGTATTCCTCTGTTTCGGACAGTGAACTCTATCTCTCGTCCAAACACTCCAAAAATCTCCAAAAAGTGCCATAATCACCAAGTATGCTCCAAACCTGATTATACCTGTAAAAGACTCTAAAAGAACACAAAAGACACTAAAACACACTTATATCATGGTCTAAAACTAGTAAAAACCATGATATATCAGGCAATCACGCTGATACTGCTTAAATCTCATCCAGGCAGTCTTTAAAGGCTCCACAGCTCCCTGTGAAAAGGTGAGTATGTCCTGTCTGGACTGGTCTGAGCGCGCATCATCATAGAAGTGACGCAGGAACTCACTCTTTAAAGCTGCCCAAGTAGTATACTGAGCAGGTGCCAGCTGCTTTAGCCATGCACTAGCGTCTCCAGCAAGACTGTGCGGAAAGAGCTTAAGGAACAGATAGTCCGGTCAGACTCATCATACTTCATGCCAGTGACTACGTCCTCAAACGAATCAATGTGATCCATAGGCTGCTCCGTTGGGTAACCGTGAAATGCATTCTGTCTCATCAGCGAGTAGTAGATGGTTTTGATCTCAAAATCATTTCTTTCAAAAGCAGGAAGTACTAAAGCTGACCGGTTTCTATGAAACTCATCCGGTCTGTTGTAGTCAGCTAAAGTCCTCTCACGTACAACCATCTCTCTACCTTGGGCCTGTCCTTGACCCTGGTTCTGCTCCTGTTGCTGTTGCTCAGGAGGATCAGGTATGACATTCCCTTCAGCATCAACCCTTTGCCAAGCAGCATTGTATGGGTTGTTATCTCGGTCCCTCAGGGTACCTTCAGCATCACGTACCAGAATCAAACGCTCACGTACCATCCTTTCTCTTCTCTCTCTTCTGTTGGTTCTCTCTAAACGTCCAAGTTCTTCAAGATCGAGATTAACTAAGTCCAAGTTCGGATTACTTCTAGTTTACTGCGTCTGCATAAACTGTCTGTAATCGTCCGGCAACGATCGATGCTATCAGTGCAACGATCGCTTCAATCTCTGAATCGCCTAGTGACGATCGATGCTTAGGGTGCAACGATCGACGCAGTGCGATATTGGTACCTGCGACAGAGAGAAAACAGACAAAAATCAGTAACTAAAAAAAAAACAAAAAAAAACAAAAAGAAAACGAAAAATCCTAGTAAAACCCTAGGTTCTAAGCTATCGAAGACTCAAAGAGTCCCCGGCAACGGCGCCAAAAACTTGATAGGTGTCAGGTTTTAATCCTATATCTAACTGCAAGTGCACAGTTCAGTAGTTGTAGTATATAGGTATCGAATCCACAGGGACTCCGGTATTCAATAGCTCAAGAACAGGAAATTAAACTAGAAAGAAAGCAATGTGATTGAATTAAAAGCAATGCGAGAAAGTAACAGAAAGCAGAGATTATTGGTTGTGAAAGCAAGTTATTAAGAGCGCTAAGTCTAGGGCGTTCTCAGGAAATAAGACAGGCAGACAGTTCATTCAGTAAGGATCTAATTAAGCACAATTCTAGAACTCAAAACACAGATATAGAATTAACCAAATTCATTTGCGATAATTCTCTAAGTCTAAGTGCAGCAAACCAAACTTTCGTTTGCGAGAACTAACAGATTAAACTAGCATTAATCCCAAGTTTGATATGTTCACAATTATCCTAAACCAAACTTTCGTTTGCGAGAAGTTTAATTGCTCAACCTAATTAGTTCAGATTCCTAAACCCCACTTCCGTGACGTATTTAGCAACCTAAGATCTAGATTCTAATTGATCAGGTTAGAACTAGCTTTAAGCACAATTAGATTGAAGAACATATATAGTTATGAATCCTTAACTGAAATAAACAAGTCTAGCAAGTCATGAAATCCTATGTGAGAAACCCTAAACCTAACAAGGAATCTACTCAGACATAGATAATGAAAACATAATCATATGAAGAATAAATTGCATAGAAGATAAAGAATAATAGGGGTTAGAAATCTTCTCCAAATACAGATGAAGTAAAGGTTCAGATCAGCCCCAAAAGCTCTAAAAATCCTCTGCTCTTAATTATGAAAGCGTTAGTAAATAAAACACCAAAAACTTAATTATATAAGTCTAATCTCGGCCAGGGGCTTCTTTGTAAATATCAGGAACTTCTGGATCAAAGTGCAATATCTTGACTCTTCATAAACCGCCGAGTTTCGGCCCATCTCGCTGGTGCAACGATCGATGCTAGAGTGCAACGATCGACGCATTCCTCTGTTTTGGACAGTGAACTCTATCTCTCGGCCAAATACTCCAAAAATCTCCAAAAAGTGCCATAATCACCAAGTATGCTCCAAACCTGATTATACCTGTAAAAGACTCTAAAAGAACACAAAAGACACTAAAACACACTTATATCATGGTCTAAAACTAGTAAAAACCATGATATATCACCTTCCCAAGATAGTTAAGTTCTCCTGCACATCATGATTTGGTTCTGTGATCACAAAATCCTCAGGTTTAATGCACTTCCTTAGCATTGAAATGTTGGACACATTATGACACACTACCATAGACTCTAGAAACTCCAATCGATAGGTGATTGGCCCAACTCTTTCCATATTATAGTACGGACCCATGTACCTCCGAGCCGATTTCCCAGTCAAGGCGGCTTGATCCTTACCCTTGTAAGTGATTGTCTTTAAGTAAACCAGATCACTGGCCGCAAATTCCAGATACTTATGGGCGTCTATCACCATAGCTCTTATGTTATTTTAGCCACTTTCATATTTCGCTTAACCAATCGGATCTTTTCACTCGTTTTCTGAAACAGTCCTGACCATAGATACTTTCCCCCCCCCCCCCCAGTTGGGTCCAACATATGGGAGTCCGGCATGGCCATCTATAAAACACTTAAAATGGAGACATTTCAA
Source organism: Orychophragmus violaceus (assembly GCA_030180135.1). Lineage (NCBI taxonomy): Eukaryota > Viridiplantae > Streptophyta > Magnoliopsida > Brassicales > Brassicaceae > Orychophragmus > Orychophragmus violaceus. The sequence goes on along the minus strand of CM058229.1, from coordinate 45,724,610 downwards.
TACTAGATTGATAGTTATTTTGTATGAAAATTCGGCCTAAGGCAGGTATTGTTCCGATCTCATAGAAGATATATGTGAAGTGCTTATGGATGATTTTTTTAGTATACTGTTCCTATTTTCTGTTTTCCTTGCTAATTTGTGCAGGGTCCTTAAGAGATGTGAGGAAACCAACTTAATGCTAACCTGGGAAAAGTATCATTTCATGGTGACAGATGGGGTTGTTTTATGCAACAAGATCTCAGAGAATGGCGTTGAGGTGGATAAAGACGAGGTTGATGTGATGATAAGCCATTACCCTCCGATTTCAGTTAAGTATATTAGAAGCTTTCTTGGTAATGCGGGATTCTACCAGCTCTTCATCAAAAAAATCTCGAAGATTACCCGCCCTCTCACACGCCTCTTGTGCAAGGAAAAATATTTCATCTTCGATGAGGAGTGCTTGAAGGAATTCCATGAATTCCATTGTGCAAGTTCCGGAGTTGGAGCTCCCTTCGAGATCACGCGTGATGCTAGTGATTATCATGTTGGAGAAGTTCTTAGGTTGAAGAAAGATAAGTAGTTGAATGTGATCTATTATGCGATCATGACCTTAGATGATGCTCACAAAAGGTTTGTAATCATTGAGAAGTAGCTTCCTAAAGTTGTATTTGCGTTTGAGAAGGTTCATGTATTACTTGGTGGGATCAAAGGTGATAGTGTAAACGGACTATGCTTCTTTGAGGTATATTTTAGCCAAGAAGGAGTCTAAGTCTATGTTTCTTAAATGGGTATTTCTACTCCATGAGTTTCTCGTGATTAAGGATAAGAAAGGAGTGTATAATGGGTTGAAAATCCCCTCTCAAAAATGTGGATTTAAGATTTTATACCTTTGGATGACTCTCTCCTGGATGACTCTCTCCCGGGTGACTCTCTCCCGGATGTCTCTCTCCCAGAAGAGACTCTTATGGTCATAAGGATTTTGAAGGAAGATTACAAAGTGAGCTTGAAGATGTAAAAGCTAAAGGTCTTGAGGATTGTAAAAGCTAAAGGCCTTGAGGATGATGGCCTACCTTGGCACTCGGCCTTGGTGAATTACTTGACTTGTGGGAAAGAGCCTCTTGAGCTAGATCGATACCATAAAAGAAGTTCTTTTGGGATGCTACTCGATTTTATTGTAATGAGAAATTCCTATACAAGATATGTGCATATGATTTGTTCAGTCGGTGTGTTATGATATACCATGGATTTTAGGGTTTTTTACCATGGTATATGTGTTATTTATCAAGTCTTTCACTATGTTTTATAGTCTTTTCAGGTGTTTATTAGGTACAAACACATTTGGAGCAGATTTGGTGATTATGGCACTTTCTGGAGCTAATTGGAGTATTTGGCCGAGAGATAGACTTCACTGTCAATATTTCAGAGCCGCAACGATCGACACACTCATGGCATCGATCGTTGCATATGCGAGATGGGCCAAATGACGGTTTAATGAAGAATGATGAAATTGCAGTTTTTCCCAGAAGTTCCTGATATTTACAAAGTGACCCAATTCGTGTTTTAGATTATAAATAGGGATTTTCAGCCACTTGTTAGGCTATGCTTTTGATAACTAAGTCTTATTTTCTTAGGAGATTTTAGGGGCTGGTTTTGTTCTCGAGAGAGACTTGATTTCAAACACCTATTCTTATTCCTTTGATTATTTTATGATATCTACTTTGATTATGTTATCTGTCATGATTGCTATGTCTGAGTAGATCTCTTGTTAGGTTTAGGGATTCTCATTTGGGATTTCATGGAATTATAGTTTAATTAATCTGTAGGGATTCATATCTGCTAGTTCTTTATCTAAGTTGTTCTTAATGCTAAATCTGAATTAGCTACCCAGATTTATGATGTTAGGCTGATTAATGCAGCGAAAGTTGGTTAATTTAGCTAGAAAGAACCTAGATAAGCAATTAAACTTCTCGCAAACGAAAGTTTGGTTTAGGTTAATTGTGAACATATCGAACTTGGAATTCAAGCTGGTTTAATCTGTTAGTAATTGCAAAAGAGATTTTGGATTGCTGCGCTTAGACTTAGAGAATTCTCGCAAAGAAATTTGGTTAATTCTATATCTGTGTTTGAGTTCTAGAATAGTTTATGATTAGATCTCGATAGATTGATTACTTGCGTTCCTGATTTCTTGAGAATTTCCTAAGCTTAACACCTCCGCCTTCTTTCTTACAAACTCACTTGATTTGCTTGCTATTTCGTTTACTGTTTTCACACCTGCTTCGCTTAATTTAATCTGAAACTACTAATAATCTATTGTGTGACTGAGAGTTCTTGTGGGATTCGATACCTTATATACTATGATTGCATTAACTGTGCACTTGCAGTAGAATAGGATTAAAACTTACACCTATCAAGTTTTTGGCGCCGTTGCCGGGGACTCTTTGAGTTCGCCGATAGATTCAGTACTAGGATTTAGACTAAGCATTTCTTTTTAATTTTCTTGTTTACTCACGTTTTTGATTTTTGGGATTGCAGGGATTCGCATTGCATCGATCGTTGCCTACCTTGCATCGATCGACATAAGGCGAGAACAGCGATGCCAAGATCTGAGACGTTCAATAGGTTTCACTCTATGGAACCTGTGATTCTGATTCGCGGTGAAAACGGCATTTTACGAGACCAAGAGGGTCATATATGCAACGCAAAAGGTCAGAAACTAGATGGGGAAGGAAACCCCATCTTGCCAGATTACTATGTATTGGTTGGGAAGATAGCTGAGATGAGAAATAAGATAGATAACATCCATGACGTCCTACTAAGGGAGAGACAGTTCCGAGCAGATGCAGAAACTGAAGGATTTGCAGAGGTAAACTATATGGTTGGAGCTGATTTTTATGGACATACATTTGGACATCAGCAGAGACAAGGTTCTAGGCATGCTCAAGGATCAAGAGATTATGGTTATACATCCTGCCTAGCATCTCCTGTACCTGCACAGACGAGCAGATTGGAGATCATGATGGAGCAGTCCCTTGCAAAACAACAACAGACCACAGCGTCTTTCAACTCGAAGCTTGAGAGCTTGTACATTAATCTGAATAAGAAATTTGAGTCCTTGAACACTCATATGAAGTTGCTAGATACACAGATGGATCAGATTTCAAGTTCTGCCACAAGGAAGGATACTCAGGAAACCCATGTCGTTGACGTTCCTATTCAGGTTGACCACATGATGGATCATGGACCATATCTAGCAGTTAAGGCTATGGAATTTGTGGAAAACAGAGGGGAGTGTGATATTGAATTCCCTGAGTTTGAGAGCTTCGACGGACCTGACTCAATAGAGATTTGTTGGAATTGTGTCCAGTAATCTCGGTACTGTCTCTAGAAAGTAAGAGTATGTCAATGATCAGACATAAGTCATATAATACTGGGGGTCATGATGGCTTGCTAGAGTCCGCTCATGATCTATAAGTCTTGGACTTATTGCCTCTATTATATGATCCCATATGGGTAACACGCCTAAGCTAACAGGAAAATGTGTAGGAATGGCTTAGCAGAAGTACGGTAAAAGTGCCAGGCATTTACTGTACTTAGAGAGAATAAAAGGTTTTAGCCACTGTGTGTCGATCGATACACATGATGTGTCGATCGACACAGTGCGCGAATGGCCAAATGGCCCAAGAGGAACCGGACGAGTTTTATAAATAAAACTCGAGTCTGTTTTCTTCTTTAACCCTAGCCGCGCCTCTCTCTTTCTCTCAGCGCCTCCTATCAGCTCGGTCTAGCAGCCGTTTTCTGTGATCGCGTGTGTGAGCCTTTGGAGGATTCATCTCTCGGTGTTTCTCTGATCTCTGACCTGTTCTATCTCCTTCCGCTGCAATTAACAGGTAAAAGGTGAGATCTAATCATTGTTTCTAATCAAGAAGAACCTAGATCCGCATGTTTAGGTTGATATGAATCTAAGAATTGAATCAGGATCAACTAAACAATCCTTCAGTGGTATCAGAGCTATTGGTTCCGGTTTTTTTCTTGTTTAGATTCATGTTTAGGATTGTTTTCTTGTTTAAGAAGTGTTTTGAATCAACTACTGATAAGAGAAATCACTTAAGCAACAAGGAATTGAAACCTAAACACATCTGAAATCGCAAAAACCAAACTATATTGATTTGGAATGCGATTTTTCAAAAGTGAGAATCGGCTGTGATCGCATGGATCGATCGATACGATCGCATGGATCGGTCGACACAATCCGAGAATATCTCGGCCAAACCTGATAACCGTCCGTGCATGCGTGAGAGCATCGATCGATACAGGATCGATGCACGATCGATGCAGGATTGATGCTTAGAGCATCGACCGATGCGGTTGATGGATCGATCGATGCGGTTGGTTCATCGACCGATATGGTTGGTTTAAGGCTCGGTTTAATGATTTTATTAAAATTATAAACGTCACGGTTTAATAAACAGACTTAATAAATTTATTAAGTTCTGGTTAAACCGGGATAAGAAATCCAAAGTCGTAAATTGGATTTTGTGCCTAAACCAGGATTTTCTAATTTGATTTGGTTGGACCAAATAAATTGAGAAAATCCGGTTTAGTAAATAACCGGTTGACAATTGTGGTCATCGTAGTAATTAAAATTTGGTTAGACCAATTTTAATGAACCAGACCGGTTATGTCATTTAATTGGACAATTGGGTCATGTCTTGGACATGGACCAATTCTTGGGCCTCGGGCCAAGAAGTTAAAACAATTGGGCCAATTATTTGAGTCTTTCTTCAGATTAATTTAAAATTTATTTTATAAAATTATAAAGTCGATTTTAAATTAAAGTTTCCGAAATTTTGAAATTAGAAAGTTTCTTAAATTAGAAGTTTCTGGATTTGCGGGTTTTGGATTTTAAAGAAATTTCTAAAGTTAGAAAGTTTCCGTTTTTAGAAAGTTTCCAATTTTAGAAAGTTTCCAAAAATAGTAGGTTTCCAAAAATGGAAAGTTTCCCGAAATAGTAATCTTCTATTTTGGGAATGAATTTTTAAATAAACCTACGAACCTCAAATAATATCAAGCGTTGGATGTCTTGTCCATTCTATGTCAGCTGTCGAAGCCCATTCAATTGTATTCATGGCCTTACAGTGTGAGGGTGTCTGCTTTTGCGTGGATAAGACGGTTTGTGATTCATAAATGTCATTGGGAGTCCCAGACATTAATGATTACATGACTGTATAGTCTGGTTTTCTTGACTGGGCCATCGGGAGTCCCGGGCCTTGAGACATCAGAGTGGATTGGGCCTCGGGCCCAGATTCACAACCAAGAGTTATATCACAGATATAATTAGCCGATATAGGCCTTACCGATATAAGCTAAGGTTGGGTGATGGCCAGTGGCCCACTTTGATCTTAGTTATATGTGGATCTTGGAATCATTATATTCTATTGAGGGTAACTTATGTTATTGAATATAATGCGTGATTAATCATATTAAATTTAATACGAGATTAATCATATTGAACATTTTAACTAATAACCTTTTTATCTATATATTTCAGCTATGACTACTACAAGCACACAAAACACATTCTCAATCCGGTCTGTTCTCGAGAAGGAGAAGCTGACTGGAACGAACTTCCTGACGTGGTCAAGGAACTTGAGGCTGGTCCTCAAGCAAGAGAAGAAGGATTATGTCCTTCGTGATCCTCTCCCCGAGAGGCCTGCTAACAATGCCGCCAGGACTCTGCATAATGCTTGGGAAAAGCATTCGTCAGATGAAAATGATGTGTATTGCCTTATGTTGGCGACAATGACTGGTGAGCTGCAAATGCAGTTCGAGAGTGTGTTGTCACCAATTGAGATAATGGCAAGCCTGAAATCGCTTTTTCAGGAGCAGGCTAGGACTGAGAGGTTTCAAACAGTTAAGAACCTCTTGGACTGCAAGTTGGCTGCGAATGCGGCAGTGAGTCCTCATGTCTTGAAGATGATGGGTTATCTCGATCATCTTCAGAAACTCGACTGCCCAATCAGCCAGGAACTTGCCTGCGACATCATTCTGCAGTCATTACCTGCAAGCTATGATCAGTTCATTCTGAACTTTAACATGCATGGCTTGAGTAAGACATTGCCTGAGCTTCACGGAATGCTCAAGACTGCAGAGCCCAACTTGAGGAAAACCGCCAAGGACCCCAATGTGCTTATGGTGCAAAAGGGCAAGGGGTTTAAGAAATCCTCTGCTAAGGATAAGGGAAAGGCCAAGGCTGTCCAAGTCGCGGACAAGGACACGCCAAAGCCCAAGCCCAAGTCCATGGCTGGGCCAACTGACATATGCAGGTTCTGTAAAGAACCAGGGCATTGGAGGAGAGAATGTAAGAAATTCCAAGAAGGTCTAAAGGAATTGAAGAAGAAGACTCTCGAGACTTCTTCGACAGGTATTTTTGTTATAGAAGTTAATACAACTACTTCTGATAATACCTCATGGGTTATGGATACTGGTTGTGGGGCTCATATTTGTACTAATATGCAGGCACTCAGCAACAGTAGAAGGCTGAAGCAAGGACAAGTGGAGCTACGAGTTGGGAATGGAGCGAAAGTTCCAGCACTAGCTGTAGGCACATACTTGTTGTCTTTACCTTCGGGATTGATTTTAGAACTCAATAATTGTTATTTTGTACCTGCTATAAGCAGAAATATTATTTCAATTTCTTTGTTGGATTTGGAAGGTTATGATTTTTCAGTTAAGAATAAATTATGTTCCTTCAATCGCAACAATTTGTTCTATGGTTCTGCCCCTCTTATGAATGGGCTTTACATACTCGATCAATCCGCGCCAATTTATAACATTAATACCAAACGGTTCAAACCTAATGAGGAGAACCGAACGTTTCTATGGCATTGTCGTTTAGGGCACATCAGCGAGAAACGCATCAAGAGGCTCCATTCGAATGGACTTCTTGGCTCATTTGACTTTGAGTCATGTGAGAAATGCGAATCCTGCATGATGGGCAAAATGACACGGGCCCCCTTTAATAAACCTAACGAGAGGGCCAGTGACTTATTGGGCCTGATACACACTGATGTGTGTGGCCCAATGTCCACAAATGCAAGAGGAAACTATCAGTACTTCATTACCTTTACTGATGATTTCAGTAGGTATGGATATGTTTATTTAATGAAACATAAGTCTGAATCTTTTGAGAAGTTCAGAGAATTCCAAAATGAAGTACATAACCAACTTGGCAAAAGCATTAAGGCTCTTCGGTCCGACCGAGGAGGAGAATACTTAAGCCAAGAATTCAGTGATCATCTAAGAGAGTGTGGGATCGTGTCCCAACTCACTCCTCCCGGAACACCTCAATGGAATGGTGTGTCTGAAAGGAGAAATCGGACCTTATTGGATATGGTTCGATCTATGATGAGTCACACAGACCTTCCAATATCCCTTTGGGGATATGCTCTGCTAACAGCAGTGTTCACTCTAAATAGAGCGCCATCGAAAGCAGTAGCAAAGACACCATATGAATTATGGACTGGAGAAGCTCCAGTGCTGTCTTATCTCAGAATTTGGGGTTGTGAAGCCTATGTCAAGAGATTGATCTCAGATAAGCTTACACCAAAATCTGACAAATGCTACTTCATTGGTTATCCACGGGAAACCAAGGCTTATTACTTCTATCTACAATCCGAGAACAAGATCTTTGTTGCCCGGGATTGTAACTTTCTTGAGAGGGAGTTTCTCTCTAAGAAAGACAGTGGGAGTAAGGTACTGCTTGAAGAAATTCAAGATGAACAGGATACTGCTCAACCTAATGAGGAAGAGCAGCAGGAGGACCTACAAGAAATTGTAGAGCCTGAACCTGTAGTACCTGAAGTTCGAAGATCCGGGAGGATCCGTCACGAACCCGAGAGATATCAAGGATTCCTCGTGACTGACTGTCATGATCTTCTGATCATTGATGGTGATGAACCATCGAACTTCAATCAAGCCATGATGGGCCCAGATTCCTCAAAGTGGCGCAAGGCCACTGATTCCGAAATGGACTCCATGTCGGTCAACCAAGTGTTTTCGTTGGTTGACTTACCCGCTGGTGTAAAAGCCATCGAGTGCAAATGGATCTTCAAGAAGAAGATTGACGTGGATGGAAATGTCCAGATTTACAAAGCCAGGTTGGTGGCAAAAGGTTTCAGACAAGTTCACGGTGTGGATTACGATGAAACCTATTCACCAGTGGCTATGATGAAATCTATTCGGATTCTACTAGCAACTGCAGCTTTTCATGATTATGAAATTTGGCAGATGGACGTGAAAACCGTCTTCCTGAATGGTATTCTGGAAGAGGATGTGTATATGACGCAACCTGACGGTTACATAGATCCAAAGAATGCTGGGAAAGTATGCAAGCTTCATAAATCCATTTATGGATTGAAACAAGCATCGAGGAGCTGGAATCTTCGTTTTGATGAAGCGATCAAGCAATTTGACTTCATCAGAAACGAAGAAGAACAATGCGTGTATAAGAAAACTAGTGGGAGCAAGATAGTATTTCTTATTCTGTATGTCGATGACATACTGCTTCTCGGAAACGACGTTCCAATGCTGAAGTCCGTAAAGGACTGGCTTGGAAGTTGTTTTTCCATGAAAGACATGGGTGAAGCCGCATACGTTCTTGGAATCAGGATCTACCGGGATAGATCTAGAAGGCTGATAGGCTTGTGTCAAGATTCATACATTGACAAAGTCCTACAAAGATTCAGCATGAAGGATTCCAAGAAGGGCTTCACGCCAATGGTACATGGCACAACGCTAAGCAAGAAGCAGAGCCCTACGACGGCTGCTGAGCTTGAGCGCATGAAGAATATTCCTTATGCATCTGCAATAGGATCTGTCATGTATGCCATGATCTGTACTCGTCCTGATGTTGCTTATGCATTGAGCATGACGAGTAGATACCAGTCAAATCCAGGTGAAAACCATTGGATTGCCGTAAAGAATATCTTGAAGTATCTAAGACATACTAAGGATAAGTTCTTGGTGTACGGCGGAAGTGATGTGCTTAAAGTCAGTGGATTCACGGACGCAAGTTTCCAGACAGACCAAGATGATTTCCGGTCACAGTCCGGTTATATCTTTTGCCTGAATGGCGGTGCAATCAGTTGGAGAAGCTCCAAGCAAGACACCGTTGCTGATTCCACTACAGAAGCTGAATATATCGCCGCCTCAGAAGCTGCGAAGGAAGCTGTTTGGATACGAAAGTTCATTATTGAACTAGGTGTGATACCAGATGCGGCTGAGCCTCTGGCACTATTTTGTGATAACAATGGTGCTATTGCTCAGGCAAAGGAACCAAGATCACACCAGAAATCCAAGCATGTTCTAAGAAGATTTCACTTGATACGTGACATCATTAATAGAAAGGAAGTCAAGATCAGCCGAGTTCAGACAGATGATAACGTCGCTGATCCGTTGACAAAGCCACTCCCAAGGCCTAAGCTCGAGTTTCTGACTGAAGCTGTAGGCATTAGAGACATTGAAATGTAATCTAAATTTGAGTGGGAGTTTGAGGGCTTTTATTTAGTTATTTGATATGTTCTTGTAAAAACATTCTTATGTTTAATGAAATTATTATTTCAAGATTATTTTAACTGTGATGAAATAATCGTTCCAAAGTGATATAAACCATTTTATAGGTCATCGAAGTAAGTGACTTGATCTTGAGTCATCAAAGTCATTTAGCTTGATCATGAGACCCTATATTTGATAGATGGATTATATCATCCTGTCCCTAGTCGAAGGTTGTTGAAATTGGAACACCAACAACCGTGAGAGACTGGATTGATATGTGACTTATGACAAAGTCTCAGTGTGTCATAGATGCGCGGCATCAAAGTCAATACATAGGTGTATGTTGGGAACATACGACCGGACAAGACCCGATTATGAGAACTCTTCAGGATATTTATATCTGTGTCATAAGAGATTCTCACTACGACTATAGAGTATAGTCCTTAGACCTGAGTTCGCATGCATGTGACTGCACATGGACTGATGCACTTTGATCATTGTCTAACGCTATCGTTCTGCGATAGTTATAAGGACCTTGTTTGGGTACATTATGAAATGAGTAGTTTACAGTGATGGAATAAGACGGAATTTGTCCCTCCAATATAAATGGAGTGAATATCTCTAGGCCAATCGGAGATTTGAATACTGGAAAATGCATGACCATGCTCAAACGGACTGTCCCGAGTCCGATGAACAAGATTAGGCTTTATAAGGATGACACCAATCTTGCCTTATGACTAATCGAGATATTGTGACAAAAGGATTATGAATACAGAGATTCCAGTACAAGTGGGAGATTGTTGGAATTGTGTCCAGTAATCTCGGTACTGTCTCTAGAAAGTAAGAGTATGTCAATGATCAGACATAAGTCATATAATACTGGGGGTCATGATGGCTTGCTAGAGTCCGCTCATGATCTATAAGTCTTGGACTTATTGCCTCTATTATATGATCCCATATGGGTCACACGCCTAAGCTAACAGGAAAATGTGTAGGAATGGCTTAGCAGAAGTACAGTAAAAGTGCCAGGCATTTACTGTACTTAGAGAGAATAAAAGGTTTTAGCCACTGTGTGTCGATCGATACACATGATGTGTCGATCGACACAGTGCGCGAAGGGCCAAATGGCCCAAGAGGAACCGGACGAGTTTTATAAATAAAACTCGAGTCTGTTTTCTTCTTTAACCCTAGCCGCGCCTCTCTCTTTCTCTCAGCGCCTCCTATCAGCTCGGTCTAGCAGCCGTTTTCTGTGATCGCGTGTGTGAGCCTTTGGAGGATTCATCTCTCGGTGTTTCTCTGATCTCTGACCTGTTCTATCTCCTTCCGCTGCAATTAACAGGTAAAAGGTGAGATCTAATCATTGTTTCTAATCAAGAAGAACCTAGATCCACATGTTTAGGTTGATATGAATCTAAGAATTGAATCAGGATCAACTAAACAATCCTTCAAGATTGACATGGATCTCCTGGCTTGGATAGTTCAGACTGATACTGGGCCAAGTCAAGAGGAGAAATTTGAGTTTGGAATTGCTGGATTAGACCAGGAAGCTGATGGACCCGAGACTGTAGTTGAAACTCGAGCTGAGACATCCGTGTCGATCGTTGCACCATATGCACCGATCGTTGCACCCCGTAAAGAACCAGTTTCACTTATACCTCGTGGAGTTGCTAAGGAAAGGATTTACAAACCTCCAATACCATTCCCAAAAGCTCCTGTAAGGTCTAAAGATGTTGTTCAGTGCACAGTAGTGGTTGATAAGAAGATGGTGGTTCCACAGGAGTCTACTCTAACATCTTCAGAACCTAAAGCTACTCATAAGCAGAAGGCTCCGAACATCAAATCTCTGCCAAAGGTAAAGCATAAATCCTCTAAGTTTAAACCTCCTGACTCCACTGTTTTGAATGCAGGAAAAAGCTTTAAAACACCCAAGTGTCGATCCCACCCTACATTCCTTCCTACGTTCCTTGGACGACATCATGCTGCTACTGCTTATACACCACCATGGATGATAAGGTATTCACAGAGACACTCAAAGTCTCTGCTGAAACCTCCATGAGTCTGACCTCTTTCCAAAAGTCAAGCTAATGACTTAAAACAAGCGCTCAGTGGGAGGCAACCCACTATTAGTTTCTAGTATTTTTAATTCTTGTTGTTTTTCTTAGGATTTCACATTTTTATTTGTTTTTGCTAGTTTTTAGATACAGAACACAAGTCTTGAGATGTGTGACGATCGTTGCCTACATGTGCAACGGTCGTTGCAATTGGTTTAAATCGAAAATTAAGGTATGTCGAGCTAAACCGGAATCGATCTGGTTCAACCAGCATCGATCGTTGCTGCTGTGCAACGATCGTTGCTGCTGTGCAACGATCGTTGCACCCACGACCAAGGTAAGTTGCCTTAAACCCTTTTCTTCTCTTTTTCTTCTCCATTTTCTCGCCGACCGTACACCGAGAACCTCCACACCTAAAACTATCATTTCTTCATTCGATTTCCTTGTTTCCAAGCGCTATTCTCTCATTTTTACACTCTCAATCTATTTCTCCAACCCATATCTCACGAATTCAAGGTAATGTACTTCTATTTGATGATTTTCGGATTCAACTATTAGGGTTTTAGAAATTGGGAATTTTGGATTGAAATTGATGAATGCATGCTTAAATGAACATGATTTAGGTGGTTTAGTGATGGATTGTTGTTGATTTTGTGGTTGATAGCACAAATTTAGAACGATTTTGTTGAATGTTGATTGCGGCCAAAATCGCCTTGCACCGATCGTTGCACTTGTGCAACGGTCGTTGCACTTGTGCAACGGTCGTTGCTCTGCGATTTTGGGGAAATGTTCGATTATACGAAGTCGCCTTGCAACGATCGATGCCTTAGTGCAACGGTCGTTGCTCGACGATTTCACAGGGAGTTTTCCGAGACTGATTTGTTTAAATTTCTGTTTTGACAACTCAGCAACAACCCCGCAAGCGCAGAGCAACCGCCGCAAGCGTCACACGACAGTACATTCCACCACCCGAATGGATACACAGAGATTCTGATCCTCCAGAGCCATACCAGTTGGTTCATGCAACCATTGGACCACCATGTCCAAGGGCAGAGAAACTTCTGATTCAGACTGAGCGCGACTGGGGCATGGCTATTAATAAGCTGCTCGCTACAGATGATTTCACAGAGAGGCCACTACACGAGTACTGGGACGAGTACGATACGTTGCTGTATAACGGTTGGTGTGGCATGGAGCTAACGCCAACCAAGTTTGCGGATTACTCGACCTGTCTGAGTCTCGGCATAGACAAGCAGGTTATGGCGCTGTGCAGAGGCATTGGTCTGAGGACAATGCCGATGCAACCTTACGATCTATACCCAGAGTTGGTGAGACAGTTGCTTGCCACATGCAGGGTTATCTACCCAAACCCGGACAGCAGGAATGCTAAAGGAGGCACTTTTACTTTCATGTGTCTTGGCGCCAGGTATCGAGTACCCCTTCTCGATATCTGTAGGATCTATGGGTTTAGCACTGAGCAGACACGCACCGCTATGTCCCTTCCATGGGAACCATCAGAGGCTCGGCAGTTCTGGGACTACAGTGGTGGCGGACGGTATCACTCACGGACTACACCTGTGATTCAGGTTAGGCATCCGGCTCTCAGGTATGTCTTGCGTATCTTGGGATGCACTCTATTGTGCAAGCATGAGGCCAACAAGATGTGTAAGAATGAGTTGGAAATACTATTCAGAGGACTGAGGGAGCAGTTCAGGGGTACCGATTGTAGGATTATGTGAATTCATGGTGTAATTGTCAGGTTACATCCTAGCACATAATCATCTAGGATCTAGGTGATTTGCAGATGAATCATAAACAGATCAGATTCATTACCTTGTGATTGCAGCGGATTGATCAAAGGAATGAAGAGATCTGCAAGAGCTGATAGAAAACGGCTCCTCCTAGGTATCCACACTCTTACAAGCTATTGGATCAGGCTGCTAGACCAAGCTGGAAAATCACAGAGAGAGAGGAAGACGGCTGGTGTGAAAATCGCAGATATATGAAGCATTAGGGCTTCCTGCGCCTTTTCTCTTCCTTATATGGGCCCAAGTAATTAAACTAATGGCTCATTAGGCTTTTGGGCCCAAGGCCCAAATCAGACAAAAGACTGTCTTTTGTCTGGCCCAATTCTCTGTACAAATACAGTAAATGCCTTGCATCTTACCGTATTAATTCCTTTTTAACTTTCCCGTTAGCTATGGTGTGTGACCCTTAGGGATCATACAATACTGGTAATAAGTCCTAAACTTATAGATCATGAGCGGGCTCTAGCAAGTCATCATGATCACCCAGTATTTATGACTTATGTCTGATCTCGACACTTATCATACTTTCTAGAGATAGTACAATAGATTTCAGGACATTCCCAACAATCTCCCACTTGTACTGGAATCCTACATTCCCTAATCCTTTTGTCTCAATATCTCGATCTGGCATAAGGCAAGATGCGTGTCATCCTTATATAGCCAGACCATGTTCATCGGACCAGATTTGATACTGACAATGCAAACGACTTGGGCAAGTCCGTTTGGGAGTGGCCACTCTCTTACCAGCTATCAAGTCTCCGATTGGCCTAGAGATATTACCTCCGTTAAACGGCAGGGACAAATCCCATCTTGTTCCATCACTATGAACTACACACTTCATAATACACCCAACCAAGGTCCTTATAGCTCCCAGTTACGAAACAGCGTTAGACAATGATCAAAGCGCATCACTCCATGTGCAGCCACATGCATGCGAACTCAGGTCTAAGGACTATACTCTATAGTCGTATATGAGAACATCTTATGACACAAATATTAATATCTTGTAGAGTTCTCATCAGTGGGCCATGTCCGGTCATATGCTCCCCTACATATACCTATGTGTCGACTTTGATGCCGCGCATCTATGACCCCTCGAAACTTGGTCATAAGTCTCAACACAATCTAGTCTCAAGTGGTTGTTGGTGTTCCAATTTCAACAACCTTCGACTATGGACACTATGATTTATGTCATTTCGTTAAATATGGGGTTTCAGGATCAAGTCTACTCATGTACTTCGATGGCCCATATATAATGACATGAATCATTTTGGAACGATTATTTATATCACAGTTAAAATAATCCAGAAATCATAGATTTCATAAACATAAAATATTATGTTTACATGAACCTTTCAAAACAACTAAATAAAGCCCTTTACTAACTCCCACTGAAATTAAGACTACATCTTAATTTCACTTATCCTATAGCTACAGTCCGCGACTCGTGCTTAGGCCTAAGGAGTGGCTTCGTTAATAGATTAGCAACGTTCTCATTCGTTGAAACTTGCTGATCTACTTAACACCTCTGTCATTTATCTCACGGAATAGGTTATACCTACCCTCAAGGTGTTTGGACCTCTGATGTGCAGCTAGTCTCATCTATGCTGGGAATCACATCAAGTTCAGTGATGAACTCTTCTTTCCAAACAACTTCTTTCGCCGCTACCCAAGCTGCGAAATGTTCAGCTTAAGTCATGGAGTCAGCAACAGTGCCTTGCACCGCCAGACAGACACAAGATATAACCGGACTGTGACCGGAAATCATCTTTGTCTGTTGGTAACTTGCCTTTCAGACTCTACCGACTTGTAGCACCTCACTTTCTCAGTAAATCAAGAACTTATCCTAAGTATTTTCCAAATACTTGAGGATATTCATTACGTCTATCCAGTGATTCTTTGCTGGATTTGACTGGTCTTTTCTTGTCTTGCTTAACATTAAAGCAACATCAAAACAAGTACGTGTCATGGCATACATGATAGATCCAATTGCCGACGCATATGGAATCTCATCCATGCATTCAAGCTCAGCAGTTATCGTAGGACACTGTTTCTTGCTTAACGTAATGCCATGTGACATTGGCATAAAACCCTTCTTGGAATGCTGAAAACGTGTAGGACGTTGTCAATCCTGACTTTGTCCTATCAGCTCTTTTGGATCTCTATCTTTAGATCCAAAATCCAAGAACTTACGTGGCTTTACCCATATCAATCATAAAACCAACTCCCAAGCCAGTCCTTTACCGACTGCAGCATTGGAACGTTATTTCCGAGGATCAGTATGTCATCGACATACACTATGAGAATAGCAACATCGCTCCCACTTATCTATTAGTAAACGCACAGTTCCATCTTGTTCCTGTTCAAGTCAAAACCTTGACTACTTCAACAGAACGAAGATTCCAACTCCGATATGTTTGCTTCTATCCATGAATGGATCGATGAAGCTAACTTACATACAGTATAATTTTTCGGAGTCCGGGCTCACTTTCGCTTCTGTGAATTTCGCAGGTTCGTCACTTTCAATGATCATCAGATCATGGCAACTAATCACGAGAAATCACTCTCGGATTAGTGACGGATTCATTCAGATCTGCAAACTTCAGGCTCAACAGGTGTAGATTCTACAGAAATCTGTAAATCCATCCGCTGCTCTCCCTCAACAGGTTGAGCAGCCTCCTGTATTTCTCGAATTTCTTCGAGTTATACTTTTACTCCCACTGTTCTTCTTGGAAAGCAACTTTCCTTTTAGAAAACAGAATTCCGAACAACCTAACTTCGTTTTCGGAATGGACGTAAAAAGTAACAAGCCTTGGTTTCCCTAGGACAACCAGCGAAGTAGCTCAACTACAAATACTCAGTAAAGACGAATTTGGATCATTTCCAGTCCACTTTTATGTGGTGTCTTTCAACTGATATTGGTGGAACTATTTCAGCGTAAACTTAGATATTTCTAGATCGTTATTCTTAAAGAATATCATGGAAGATTCGTGTGACTCATCTTTAATCATTTCTAATAAGATCTGATTCTTTCTCACAGAAACACCTCCAGGTTTTCAGGAGAAATGAGCTGTGAAACGACTTCACACTCATTCAGATGATCACACCATCAATGACTTAAGTATTCTCACTCGTGATCTAATCTAGAGTCTCAATACTTCTGTCACTTAGATTCTATACCTCATTCTGGAACTCTTTCGACCATTTCAAAGAATTCCGACTCGTGTCTCATCAAATGAACACAGTCATACTCACTGAAGTAATCAGTAGAGATAATGAAGTACAGGAAATTTTCTCTGGCATTGCTGCTCATCGGGCCACATACATGAGTATGTTCAAGGTCCAATAAGCCTTTGGGCTTTTCTCTAGCTCGGCTAAGATGGGCCCTTTGTCTTTTGGTCCAGTAAGCAGAATTCAAGTCTCATAAGATATCCGATCAAATGAGCCCAAAAGTCCATAACTATGGGGTTTCTGAATCCGACTTTCTCTATGTGACCAAAACATTTACGCCAAGAAAAATCAGGTTTAATTCATCAGATTTAAACCAATTCGGTATTTATGTTACATTTAGGCACTCTTTGGTTTAAGATATAAAACCCATTCCTTGAATAGGGTGCTACAATCAATATTTCATTGAGATCAAAAGAACAAAACTCGTCTTTTATCAAAATGAAAAACATTCAAATTCTTACAAGAAAATGAAAGACAACTCTGCTTAAAGCAGGTACATTGTAGCAATTACTTAATACAAAACCAAGCCTCAAAGGCATCTACAAGTGAAAACCCTACTTCTGAGGCAGCATCCATAGCTCCTTCCAGACATGCAGTTCCACTTGTCCTTCCTTCAACGTTGTACTGTTGCTTAGGCTCTGCATATTATAACAAATATCAGTGCCACAACCAGTATCCAATACCTATAAGGTAGAACTTGAAGTAATAACATGAATACCTGAGGAAGTAGTCTCATACATCAACTTCAACTCCTCATAATCTTCCATGAATTTAATGCAATCTCTCTTCCAATGCCCAGTCTCTTTACAGTAGCAGCACTTACCAACGTAAGATGTATCTGACTCGGGCTCAGAAGACACACGCTTGCCATGATTCAAAATCTGGACAACTTTGTCTTCACCCTTGTCAGCACTAGGTTTAATAAACCTACCCTTCTCCATTATGAGATTATACAGGGTACTCTTCACGTTTGGCTCAACTGTCTTGAGCATATCATGCAGTTCAGTCAGCGTCTTCGTTAAGCCTTTCTTGATATAGTTCCTTTTGAACTTATCATAGCTTGACGGCAGTGACTGCAGAATGATCTCAGTTGCCAATTCTTGGCTAACTGGATAATCCAGTTTCCTCAGGTTATCAATGTAACCCATCATTTTACTGACATGAGGACTTACTGGATGATCATTTGGTAGCTTGCAGCTAGTGAGAGACTTAACCAACTGGTATCTCTCCACTCTTACCTGCTCCTGAAATTTCAATTTCAGGCTGCTGATCATCTCTATTGGCGACTCCATGTTCTCATATTGCTTCAGCAAATCTGAGTCCATGGTAGCCAATATCAGACCACGCACATCTACCGCATCATTATAATGCTTATTCCAAGCATCATATACTGCATGAGAGGCATTGGACCCGATCCTCACGGGGAGAGCTCTCTCAAGGACATAGTCCTTTCTCTCCTGCCTGAGGACTAGCCTCAGGTTCCGCGACCAAGTCAAGAAATTTGATCCGTTCAGTTTGTCCATCTCAAGGACAGACCGGATCGAGAAAGTGTTTTGATTGTTTGTGCTAGTCATAACTGAAATTTAGAGATAAATAGAGTTTTAGTTATTCAGTTCATAAAAGAGTAATCTTAATAACTTATAAGAAAACTCGCATTGCATTCAAAATTTCTTTGTTTAACCTCATAAGAATGCAATGATTCCGAGACCCATGTTCAACCAAAGCCAAAGTGGGCCACTGGCCGTCACCCGGAATTAGCTTTACTTGGTAAGCATACACACAGCTAGTTATATCCATATAACTCTCGGTTGTGGATTAGGCCCAAGGCCCAATTCACCAGATGTCTCAAGGCCCGGGACTCCCGATGGCCCAGTCAAGGAAACCAATCTCTTACAGCCAAATAATCACTAAAGTCTGGGACTCCCAATGAAATTAGTGACTATATACTACTTTACTTACGCAACAACAGACACCTCACACTGTAAGCCATATCTGTAATTGAATAAGCGTTAAGTAGCTGACAAGATTGGGCAAGACATCCAAGCTTGATATTGGTTTTGAGGATTTTAGGTTTCAATAGATTTCCTCCCAAAATAGAAGATTACTATTTTGGGAAACTTTCCATTTCAGGTAACTTACTAAACTTGGAAACTTTCTATTTAGGGAAACCTACTATTTTAGAAACTTTCTAAATTTAGAAATATACTAAAAATAGAAATTTCTAATTTAATATTTTATTAAAGTTTTCGGTTGGGTCACAAATTATAGGCCCAATTCTTGGCCCAAGACCACAGAATTCCAATTGGCCCAATAATTTGACATAACCGAGTCGGTTCATTAATTCTGGTCCAAGACCAAATTAACTACTAAATCCAACTGGTTATTTACTAAACCAGACCAGCTCTAAATTATTTGGTCCAACCAAATCAAACTTAGACCAGCCTTCGGTTTAGGTTAAAATTCAATTTTTGAATTTAAATCCGGTTTAACCAGAAACTAAATAATACCAATTGTATTAAATAATTTCCAGCAAACCGCGATCTGGGTTAACCGCTTAAACCATAATTATAACAAAATCGATTGTTATATTAATTATCAATCGATTTTGACTTATATCAGTTCGACAATCGACTCATTAACAAACCTTGTTAACAAACGAATTCTTATTAACATTAAAGCAAAGTCAAACACGTTTTTGACATTACTCAAAGACAAACGATTTTGACCTTGTCCTGTTTTTCGTCTTTTATGCTTAATCAACAAAAGATTCAGACTTTTCCAATTCGTTTCATAATTAATAAACCAAAGTCAACAGCGATGTTATCATCACGATTCATAACAATGAAGAATCACTTAATTCAATAATAGATTTTGATCAAGCGATCTTGACATTCACTAAAGACAAAACCTAACAATCGATTATGGCATGTCAACAAGCGATCCAATTCAACAATCTATTATTGAACCTAACATTAACAAACCGATCATATTGATTCTCTATTATGAAACAAAGTCAACTTTCGATTGATTATGATAACGATTATCAAGCAAAGACAACAATACGATTCATATAGAAACGATATCAAGTTTAATCAACAAGCGAATGATTCAAAAAGCAAAAACCTAACGACCTGGCTCTGATACCACTGTAGGATTATGTGAATTCATGGTGTAATTGTCAGGTTACATCCTAGCACATAATCATCTAGGATCTAGGTGATTTGCAGATGAATCATAAACAGATCAGATTCATTACCTTGTGATTGCAGCGGATTGATCAAAGGAATGAAGAGATCTTCAAGAGCTGATAGAAAACGGCTCCTCCTAGGTATCCACACTCTTACAAGCTATTGGATCAGGCTGCTAGACCAAGCTGGAAAATCAGAGAGAGAGAGGAAGACGGCTGGTGTGAAAATCGCAGATATATGAAGCATTAGGGCTTCCTGCGCCTTTTCTCTTCCTTATATGGGCCCAAGTAATTAAACTAATGGCTCATTAGGCTTTTGGGCCCAAGGCCCAAATCAGACAAAAGACTGTCTTTTGTCTGGCCCAATTCTCTGTACAAATACAGTAAATGCCTTGCATCTTACCGTATTAATTCCTTTTTAACTTTCCCGTTAGCTATGGTGTGTGACCCTTAGGGATCATACAATACTGGTAATAAGTCCTAAACTTATAGATCATGAGCGGGCTCTAGCAAGTCATCATGATCACCCAGTATTTATGACTTATGTCTGATCTCGACACTTATCATACTTTCTAGAGATAGTACAATAGATTTCAGGACATTCCCAACACCGATGTGAGAAACCCAGCTGAGAGAGTCAACCTGGGAGCTGTATTTTCCCATCATCTTTGCGAACTGCAGAAGAAGCCTTATGACGGCGTGCGCAAAGAGACAGTAGGGAGTCTTCTTACTCCTATTTTCAGACACTGCAGGATCCCTATGGAGGATACAGAGCGCATTACTGAGAGAGAGTTCCTGGATCTCAGTCACTTGCAGAGTTCTAGGTGGCTGAAGGAGGGGCGAGTATGGGTTTACTGCGACCCTGCATCTACACAATATGGTATTGATCTTCCTACTGCTGGGTTGACACAAATTGATACGATTGATGCTTTGAGTTTCCGCCCTCCTGCCGGAGCTCGACGCGCAGTGCCTACTATGGCTCATCCGCTGGGAGAGCCTTCTACGAGAGCTTCGTCTTCCTCTACACCCGCGCCTGCTGCTGCCCCGGTTGATATCGGCCCTTATCCTGAGATTACAGTACCCTACGGTGATATGTCTGAGGCTGAGTGGAGAGAGCGTAGTGATGGGATATGGAAGAGCGTTTGGGAGTGGATGCGTGGCTGCACTTGCAGGAGACAACCACAGGTTCACCAGCCCGTCCCAGGACCTTCTCGACGCAGACGACGATCTCCGACTCCGACTTCCTCGAGTGGTACTGATCGCATAGCTGAAGCAGCCAATGACGATGAGCTATATGGTGGGATAGATGATGTGAGCGAGTGAGATTGATCTCCATTTTCAGACATTCGGTTCTGTACTCTTTTATCTTTTTCTTATTTTTCTTTGCACTTTTTCCTTTTGATTTTTAGGATGCTGTTGTTTTTGGATGATATGTTTGATTTGCTACATTATTTGCTTCGATTTTACTCTGTTTTCAGTGTTTCCAGCTTGCAGGATTCGAAATTTGATAGATTTCAACAAACTAACCTGCTAACTTGCTGACTGATCCGATATACGCATTGCAGTGATCGTTGCAGTCATGAGCAACGATCGACACCCAACGAAAATCGCATAGCAACGATCGATGCACTAAGTGCAACGATCGGTGCTTGAGCGACAGAGGTAAAATACGACAGAACTCAAAACATCCATCCACAATTTTTCTTTCATTTTACCGATCCTTCGCTTGACACTACTGGGGACAGTGTGTCTTAAGTATGGGGGAGGTGCTACTGACGTTTATCTTTCTGTTTTCTTAAGAGTCAGTCCATTTTTCAAATTTTTTTTGTTTTATTGAGTGAAAATTGTTTAAGTAAGAAACTATGATTTTCTGAGAAGTTTTAACAAGACTTGCAGGAACTTAAGTAACCATTGGGATGAAGTTGCAGGATCTATCTCTGACTATTAGAAAACCCAGACACGGATCAACCTACTGGGAACACCCACATCACTTCAGGTATCAGAGGATCCTTTTACTGACTTCAAATCTTAATACTGACTTAGATTTCTCACCTAAGGGCTTGGTATACTTTGTGTCGGATCCCCTTGTTAGTTCTGACCCAGCCTGTCAACCTATCCTATTTAGTTCCCTTCTCCCCTTCCATAAAAAAAAAAGATAATAAACTGAGGATGAGTTAGTAACTACGAAGTGGTCACAGGAGTGGTAGAGACCCCTATTATCTCCTGTGCGATCCATGGAATGTGTCCAAAGTACACCCCATAACGGGAAGAACACTGATAAAAAAAATAAAATGATACCCAATGTGGGAAAAATCAGTTGTTAAGGAAGGGAAAGAGAAGAAAGGGACTAGAGAAAGATAGTATGGTGGTCTAGAGCTGATAAGGTAAGAATCCATGTGCCCTTTGATCGATACTCCTTAGGTGAGACCGCACTTAAATACTTGCAGAAGTCAGTAGGGAGAATTTGAATGCTTGAATGTGATTGTGGAGTTTACTTAGGACAGTTGCTAAGTGTGGGGGAAGTATATGTTGGTCTTGATATTCTGTGATTGATTCTTGCAGTGGTTTACTAAGGAGAATCTGAGTGTTGTTGCTTCTATGACAAAAGGAGTTTCTAAAAGTTTTTAAAACCTCTTGACTACATTTAGTTTTTTGTTTTGCTTGAGGACAAGCAAAGGTTAAGTGTGGGGGAGTTGATATACCATGGATTTTAGGGTTTTTAACCATGGTATATGTGTTATTTATCAAGTCTTTCACTATGTTTTAGAGTCTTTTCAGGTGTTTATTAGGTACAAACACATTTGGAGCAGATTTGGTGATTATGACACTTTTTGGAGCTAATTGGAGTATTTGGCCGAGAGATAGACTTCACTGTCAATATTTCAGAGCCGCAACGATCGACACACTCATGGCATCGATCGTTGCATATGCGAGATGGGCCAAATGACGGTTTAATGAAGAATGATGAAATTGCAGTTTTGCCCAGAAGTTCCTGATATTTACAAAGTGACCCAATTCGTGTTTTAGATTATACATAGGGATTTTCAGCCACTTGTTAGGCTATGCTTTTGATAACTAAGTCTTATTTTCTTAGGAGATTTTAAGGGATGGTTTTGTTCTCGAGAGAGACTTGATTTCGAACCCCTATTCTTATTCCTTTGATTATTTTATGATATCTACTTTGATTATGTTATCTGTCATGATTGCTATGTCTGAGTAGATCTCTTGTTAGGTTTAGGGATTCTCATTTGGGATTTCATGGAATTATAGTTTAATTAATCTGTAGGGATTCATATCTGCTAGTTCTTTATCTAAGTTGTTCTTAATGCTAAATCTGAATTAGCTACCCAGATTTATGATGTTAGGCTGATTAATGCAGCGAAAGTTGGTTAATTTAGCTAGAAAGAACCTAGATAAGCAATTAAACTTCTCGCAAACGAAAGTTTGGTTTAGGTTAATTGTGAACATATCGAACTTGGAATTAAAGCTGGTTTAATCTGTTAGTAATTGCAAAAGAGATTTTGGATTGCTGCGCTTGGACTTAGAGAATTCTCGCAAAGAAATTTGGTTAATTCTATATATGTGTTTGAGTTCTAGAATAGTTTATGATTAGATCTCGATAGATTGATTACTTGCGTTCCTGATTTCCTGAGAATTTCATAAGCTTAACTCCTTCGGCTTCTTGCTTACAAACTCACTTGATTTGCTTGCTATTTCGTTTACTGTTTTTACACCTGCTTCGCTTAATTTAATCTGAACTACTAATAATCTATTGTGTGACTGAGAGTCCTTGTGGGATTCGATACCTTATATACTACGATTGCATTAACTGTGCACTTGCAGTAGAATAGGGATAAAACTACACCTATCATGTTACTGAAGAAGAGATGAAGGAAATTCTATAGCATTGCCACAGTTCAGTGTATGGTGGTCACTTCGCCTCATTAAAAAAAGCTACAAAGTTCTTCAAGAAGGCTGTTGATGGCCAAGTCTCTATAAGGATGCTCATGCCTATGTCTCAAGATGTGACACATGTCAAAAGAATAGAAACATTGAAAGGAGATATGAGATGCCTCAAAATCCCATCCTTGAGGTTGAGGTTTTTGATGTGTGGGGATGTACTTGATGGGTCCTTTCCCATTCTCCTATAAAAATCAATACATCCTTGTAGCAGTTGACTAAGTCTGGAAATGGGTAGAAGCGGTTGCAAGCCCTATGGATGATGCAATGGTTGTAATCAAGCTTTTCAAATCCATTATCTTCCCAAGGTTTGGTATTCTTTGAGTGGTGATAAGTGATGGAGGAAGCCACTTCCACAAAAGGTTTTTCGAGAACATTCTGAGGATATGTGGGTTTAAGCATAAAGTGACCACTCCCTACAATCCTCAAACGAGTGGTCAAGCTATGGTCACGAATAGGAAAATCAAATCCATTCATAAGAAAAAAAGTTAGAACTACAAACAGGATTGTGGGCATACCTCACAGCTTTCAAAACTACATTGAGCACAACACCATTCAACTTGCTCTATGGAAAGTCATGCCATTTGTAGAACTTGAGTACAAGGATTTGTAGGCATTGAGACTCGCAACTTCGACATCAAGACAACCATAGAGACGAGATTAATTCAGTTGCATGAGCTCGATGAGGTTATACTTGCGGCATATGAAAGCTACAAGAGTTAGAAAGAAAGGACCAAAATATTCCATCACCTTGTGATAAATAATATGGAGCTCAAAGCTGGAAACCTCGTCCTACTCTTTAACTCCCAGTTGAAACTCTTTCCCAAAAAGCTTAAATCGAGATGGTTGGGTCTTTTTTGGGGAAAAGAAATAAAACTGTATGGGGAAATTGTGCTTTGGAACAAGACAAATGAAGAGTTCACAATCAATCGCCAAAGGCCGAACCTTACTTTGCCTCGGATTACACGGAGCAAGGGACTCCGGTTTCTCTTTCCAACCCTCTCCCACCTAAAAACAGTTTGAAAAGTCAAGTTTGGCGACTTAAAACAAAAGCGCACTTAGAAGAACTTCTCATGTTTATCCTTGTACATATTTTCTTTTAGCTTGTCATTTTTGATGTTTTTATTCGAGTTTCTTAGATTCTTGTGTATAGAGAGGCTTTCGACATGTTGAATATGAACAAATTTCATACTAAAACGGAGAGATCGAGCCATGGCCTAATTGAGCCGTTGTACCAAGCTGACCACACCAGTTGTGCTGAAACGTGACTGAGCTGAGTGCCTATGTCAGATGAAGATTATCGGATTAGATGGGTTGTGCCGAGCTGATTTTTTGTATCAATTTGATGAACATTGGGCGAGTTGGACCTTGAACAAGCACTAGTGTGACCTGGAATGGACCAGGAAGTCTAGCGACTTGGGGGTAGCGGCCAGAAGGAACCGTGACTAAGCAGAGTCTTGTACCAGATGGTGAGCAGTGAGCTGCATTGACCGTGGAGAAGAAACACATGCGTTCGAAGACTGGTCACGAAAAATAGCGTTTTGGTTGTAACGGCTCGATCAGATCACGATCAAACTCCACTCTTGTACTGGACAATGACGAATGGGCCAGAGGAACCATGATTGAATGAGTGTGATGCATACGAGAGTGGCCAAGAGATATAACAAATGAAGATATGCGGCTTAATCATGAAGGATTCGTTTAGTATTTCCTGGTTCAATTCATCAGATTAATTGATCCTACTAAACATGCCAGATCTAGGTTCTCTTGCAGAATCATAAAGGATCTCACCTGTTACCTTGTTTTGCAGCGGAAAGGGGAGGTACGGGTCAGAGATCAGCAGAACCACCAAGAGATAGCTCCTCCAAAGGCTCACACACGCACGCACAGGAAATTGGCTGCTAGACCGAAGAGGAGGGAGGCCGCAGAGAGAGAGAGAGAGTTGGCGCAGAAGCTTAAGAAAATAAGAGCTAGGGCAAGTTTTATTTATTAAAACCCTTGTCCAGTTCTTATGGGCTTTTGGGCCCAATTCTCAGTCTGATTAAATCCCTTAGATTTAATCAGGCCCTTTTGTCTCTCTAAGTACAGTAAATGCCTAGCACTTTTACCGTACTTCTGCTAAACCGTTCCTACACATTTTCCTGTTAGCTTAGGCGTGTGACCCATATGGGATCATATAATAAAGGCAATAAATCCAAGATTTATAGATCATGAGCGGACTCTAGCAAGCCATCATGACCCCCAGTATTATATGACTTATGTCTCATCATTGACATACTCTTACTTTCTAGAGACAGTACAGAGATTACTGGACATAATTCCAACAATCTCCCACTTGAACTGGAATCTCTGTATTCATAATCCTTTTGTCTCAATATCTCGATTAGTCATAAGGCAAGATTAGTGTCATCCTTATAAAGCCTAATCTTGTTCATCGGACTCTGATTTGATACTGACAATCCAAACGACTCGGGACAGTCCGTTTGAGCATGGCCATGCATTTTCCAGTATTAAATCTCCGATTGGCCTAGAGATATTCACTCCATTTATATTGGAGGGACAAATCCCGTCTTGTTCCATCACTGTAAACTACTCATTTCATAATACACCCAAACAAGGTCTTTATAACTATCGCTTAACGACAGCATTAGACAATGATCAAAGCGCATTAGTTCATGTGCAGTCACATGCATGCGAACTCAGGTCTAAGGACTATACTCTATAGTCGTAGTAAGAATCTCTTATGACACAGATATAAATATCCTGAAGAGTTCTTATAATCGGGTCATGTCCGGTCGTATGTACCCAACATACACCTATGTACTGACTTTGATGCCGTGCATCTATGACACACTGAGACTTTGTCATAAGTCACATACCAATCTAGTCTCACATGGTTGTTGGTGTTCCAATTTCAACAACCTTCGACTAGGGACAGGATGATATAAGCCATCTATCAAATATAGGGTCTCATGATCAAGCTAAATGACTTTGATGACTCAAGATCAAGTCACTTACTTCGATGACCTATAAAATGGTTCATATCATTTTGGAACGATTATTTCATCACAGTTAAAATAATCTTGAAAAATAATTTTATTATTAAACATCTCAAATGTCTTACAAGAACATATCAATAACTAAATAAAGCCCTTTACAAACTCCCACTGAAATTAAGACTACATCTTAATTTCACTTATCCTACAGCTACAGTCCGCGACTCGTGCTTAGGCCTAAGGAGTGGCTTCGTTAATAGATTAGCAACGTTCTCATTCGTTGAAACTTGCTGATCTACTTAACGCCTTTGTCATTTATCTCACGGAATAGGTTATACCTACCCTCAAGATGTTTGGACCTCTGATGTGCAGCTAGTCTCATCTATGCTGGGAATCACATCGAGTTCAGTGATGAACTCTTCTTTCCAAACAACCTCTTTCGCCGCTTCCCAAGCTGCGAAATGTTCAGCTTAAGTCATGGAGTCAGCAACAGTGCCTTGCACCGCCAGACAGACACAAGATATAGCCGGACTGTGACCGGGAATTATCTTTGTCTATTGGAAACTTGCCTTTCAGACTCTATCGACTTGTAGCACCTCACTTTCTCCGTAAATCAAGAATTTATCCTTAGTATTCCTTGAATACTTTAGGATATTCTTTACGGCAATCCAGTGATTCTTTGCTGGATTTGACTGGTCTTTACTTGTCTTGCTTAACATTAAAACAACATCAAACAAGTACGTTTCATGGCATACATGATAGATCCAATTGCCGACGCATATGGAATCTTATCCATGCATTCAAGCTCAGCAGATATCGAAGGATACTGTTTCTTGCTTAACGTAATGCCATGTGGCATTGGCATAAAACCCTTCTTGGAATGCTGAAAACGTGTAGGACTTTGTCAATATAAGAATTCTGACTTTGTCCTACCAGCTTTTTTGAATTTCTATCTTTAGATCCAAAATCCAAGAACCTATGTGGCTTTACCCATGTCAATCATAAAACCAACTTCCAAGCCAGTCCTTTACCGACTGCAGCATTGGGACGTTATATCCGAGAATCAGTATGTCATCGACATACACTATGAGAAATGCAATATTGCTCCCACTTATCTTTTAGTAAACGCACAGTTCCATTTCGTTCCTGTTTAAGTCAAAACCTTGACTACTTCAACAGAACGAAGATTTCAACTCCGATATGTTTGCTTCCATCCATGAATGGATCGATGAAGCTAACTTACACAAAATGTAATTTTTCCGGAGTCCGGGCTCACTTTCGCTTCTTTGAGTTTCGCAGATTCGTCGCTTTCAATGATCATCAGATCATGCGAACTTTCAATGATCATCAGGTTCAACTAATGACGAGAATTCACTCTCGGATTAGTGACTGATTCTTTCATATCTGCGAACTTCAGGCTCCACAGGTGTAGATTCTACAGAAATCTGTAAATCCATCCGCTGCTCTCCCTCAACAGGTTGAGCAGCCACCTGTGTTTGTCGAATTTCTTCGAGTCATACTTTTACTCCCACTGTTCTTCTTGGAAAGTAACTTCCTTCTTGAAAACAGAATGGACGTAAAAAATAACAAGCCTTGGTTTCCCTAGGACAACCAGCGAAGTAGCTCAACTACAAATACTTAGTAAAGACGAATTTGGATCGATTCCAATCCACATTTACGTGGTGTCTTTCAACTGATATTGGTGGAACTATTTCAGCGTAAACTTAGATATTTCTAGAGCGTTATTCTTCAAGAATATCATGGAAGATTCGTGTGACTCATCTTTAATCATTTCTTATAAGATCTGATTCTTTCTCACAGAAATACCTCAAGGTTTTCAGGAGAATTGAGCTGTGAAACGATTTCACACTCATTCAGATGATCACACCATCAATGACTTAAGTATTCTCACTCGTGATCTAATCAAGAGTCTTAATACTTCTGTCACTCAGATTCTATACCTCATTCTGGAACTCTTTCGACCATGTCAAAGAATTCCGACTTGTGTCTCATCAAATGAACACAGTCTTACTCACTGAAGTAATCAGTAGAGACAATGAAGTACAGGAAATTTTCTCTGGCATTACTGCTCATCGGACCACATACATGAGTATGTTCAATCTCCAATAAGCCTTTGGGCCTTTCTCTAGCTCGGCTAAGATAGGCCCTTTGCCTTTTGGTCCAGTAAGCAGAATTCAAGTCTCATAAGATATCCATTCAAATGAGCCCAAAAGTCCATAACTATGGGGTTTCTGAATCCGATTTACTCTATTTGACCAAAACATTTATGCCAAGAAAAATCAGGTTTAATTCATCAGATTTAAACCAATTCGGTATTTATGTTACATTTAGGCACTCTTTGGTTTAAGATATAAAACCCATTCCTTGAATAGGGTGCTACAATTAATATTTCATTAAGATCAAAAGAACAAAACTTGTCTTTTATCAAAATGAAAAACATTCAAATTCTTACAAGAAAATGAAAAACAACTCTGCTTAACGCAGGTACATTGTAGCAATTACTTAATACAAAACCAAGCCTCAAAGGGATCTATAAGTGAAAACCCTATGGCTGAGGCAGCATCCCAAGCTCCTTCCAGACACGCAGTTTCACTTGCCCTTCCTTCAAAGTTCTACTGTTGCCTAGGCTCTGCATATTATAACAAATATCAGTGCCACAACCAGTATCCAATACCTATAAGGTATAGCTTGAAGTAATAACATGAATACCTGAGGAAGTAGTCTCATACATCAACTTCAACTCCTCATCATCTTCCATGAATTTAATGCAATCTCTCTTCCAATGCCCAGTCTCTTTACAGTAGCAGCACTTACCAACGTAAGAGGTATCTGACTTGGGCTCAGAAGACACACGCTTGCCATGATTCAAAATCTGGACAACTTTGTCTTCATCCTTGTCAGCACTAGGTTTAATAAACCCACCCTTCTCCATTATGAGATTATACTGGGTACTCTTCACGTTTGGCTCAACTGTCTTGAGCATATCATGCAGTTCAGTCAGCGTCTTCGTTAAGCCTTTCTTGATATAGTTCCTTCTGAACTTATCATAGCTTGACGGCAGTGACTGCAGAATGATCTCAGTTGCCAATTCTTGGCTAACTGGATAATCCAGTTTCCTCAGGTTATCAATATAACCTATCATTTTACTGATATGAGGACTTACTGGATGATCATTTGGTAGCTTGCAGCTAGTGAGAGACTTAACCAACTGGTATCTCTCCACTCTTACCTGCTCCTGAAATTTCAATTTCAGGCTGCTGATCATCTCTATTGGCGACTCCATGTTTTCATATTGCTTCCGCAAATCTGAGTCCATGGTAGCCAACATCAGACCACGCACATCTACCGCATCATTATAATGCTTATTCCAAGCATCATATACTGCATGAGAAGCATTGGACCCGATCCTCACGGGGAGAGCTCTCTCAAGGACATAGTCCTTTCTCTCCTGTCTGAGGACTAGCCTCAGGTTCCGCGACCAAGTCAAGAAATTTGATCCGTTCAGCTTGTCCATCTCAAGGACAGACCGGATCGAGAAAGTGTTTTGATTGTTTGTGCTAGTCATAACTGAAATTTAAGATAAAAGAATTTTAGTTAATATGTTCAATGTGATTAATCTCGCATTATACTTAATATGATTAATCTCGCATTATATTCAATAACATCAGTTACCCTCAATAGAATATAATGATTCCAAGATCCACATATAACTAAGATTAAAGTGGGCCACTGGCCGTCACCCAACCTTAGCTTATATCGGTAAGCCCTATCTCGGCTAATTATATCCGTGATATAATTCTTGGTTGTGAATCTGGGCCCGAGGCCCAATCCACTCTGATGTCTCAAGGCCCGGGACTCCCGATGGCCTAGTCAAGAAAACCAGACTATACAGTCATGTAATCACTAATGTCTGGGACTCCCAATGACATCAATGAATCACAAACCGTCTTACCCACGCAAAAGATAGACACCCTCACACTGTAAGGCCGTGTGTACGATTGAATGGGCTTCAACAGCTGACATAATCTGGACAAGACATCCAACGCTTGATATTATTTGAGGTTTGTAGGTTTTTCTTAAAATTTTATTCCCAAAATAGAAGATTACTATTTTTGGAAACTTTCCATTTTTGGAAACCTACTAATTTTGGAAACTTTCTAAAATTGGAAACTTCCTAAAATTGGAAACTTTCTAACTATAGAAATTTCCTAAATATCCAAAACATGCAAATCTAGAAACTTCTATTCTAAGAAACTTTCTAATTTCAGATTTTGGAAACTGATTAATATAAAATTAAATTTTAATTATAAAATAAATTTTAAATTAAATCTGAAGAATAGACTCAAATAACTGGCCCAATTGTTTTAACTTCTTGGCCCATGGCCCAAGAATTGGTCTATGTCCAAGACATAACCCAATTGTCCAATTAAATGACATAACCGGTCTGGTTCATTAAAATTGGTCTAACCAAAATTAATTACTACGATGACCACAATTGTCAACCGGTTATTTACTAAACCGGATTTTCTCAATTTATTTGGTCCAACCAAATCAAATTAGAAAACCACTGGTTTAGGCACTAAATCCAATTTTACGACATTGGATTTCTTATCCCGGTTTAACCAGAACTTAATAAATTTTATTAAGTCTGTTTATTAAACCGTGACGATTAAGTTTTAATCAAATTAAACCGAACCATTAACCGAAACGAACCGATTTGACGATCACGTCAGCCCTAGGCGAGACAGGAGACGATCCGTGATCGGTCCATCTCTTGATCATGATCCGCCCACGGCCGCAAGCCATGCGATCGTTCGGGACGTGATCGGGTCGATTCGGGACGGGACAGCTCACGCCGTGCGATCCAGCGGTCCATCTCGCGCGCATCATCGCTGATCGGACGAGAGGCAACGGCAACGCAAGCGGGACGAGACGGGCCGAGAGTGGGACGATAGCGGGACGATCGCAGCGATCCGCTCGGTCCATCCACGCGATCGATCCACACGATCACGCGCTTCATCTCTCGCGCGCGAGCATCACCGATCGGTATGACCACGCGACACGATCCATGATCGGTCCGTGCGTCAAGCGATCCGCTCGGCCGACTCTCCGACGCATACCGATCCTTTAGCGATCGGTTCATGCGGTTTTAGTTTAGGGTTTTCAATTGTTTCTTAAGTGTTTTACAAATCAAATTCAAGCACAGATTGAT
Organism: Orychophragmus violaceus; assembly: GCA_030180135.1. Taxonomy (NCBI): domain Eukaryota; kingdom Viridiplantae; phylum Streptophyta; class Magnoliopsida; order Brassicales; family Brassicaceae; genus Orychophragmus; species Orychophragmus violaceus. The sequence goes on along the minus strand of CM058229.1, from coordinate 45,692,613 downwards.
TCAAACACTTCTAAACAACCTAAACATGATTCTAAAACAAGAAATCCTAACAGAACCAATGTCTCTGATACCACTGAAGGATTCGTTTTGTATTTCCTGGTTCAATTCATCAGTTTAATTGATCCTACTAAACATGCCAGATCTAGGTTCTCTTGCAGAATCATAAAGGATCTCACCTGTTACCTTGTTTTGCAGCGGAAAGGGGAGGTACGGGTTAGAGATCAGCAGAACCACCAAGAGATAGCTCCTCCAAAGGCTCACACACGCACGCACAGGAAATTGGCTGCTAGACCGAAGAGGAGGGAGGCCGCAGAGAGAGAGAGAGTTGGCGCAGAAGCTTAAGAAAATAAGAGCTAGGGCAAGTTTTATTTATTAAAACCCTTGTCCAGTTCTTATGGGCTTTTGGGCCCAATTCTCAGTCTGATTAAATCCCTTAGATTTAATCAGGCCTTTTTGTCTCTCTAAGTACAGTAAATGCCTAGCACTTTTACCGTACTTCTGCTAAACCGTTCCTACACATTTTCCTGTTAGCTTAGGCGTGTGACCCATATGGGATCATATAATAAAGGCAATAAATCCAAGATTTATAGATCATGAGCGGACTCTAGCAAGCCATCATGACCCCCAGTATTATATGACTTATGTCTGATCATTGACATACTCTTACTTTCTAGAGACAGTACAGAGATTACTGGACATAATTCCAACAATTCAAACCGCGATTGAGCAAAGTTTCAATAACTAATCAGGATTTTTGGTCCATGTGGACCGCGGGTGGACAACGATGAAATTTCAAACTTTTGGGAGGGAAAATAGCGGGGTCAGACTTATTGGTGACCTGGACCGCGATCGTGTGACAGATCCATAGTGACTGATGACTCGCGGCCCAATCCGAACGTGACGGGCTCCCACAGAAAAGTCACACTAAAAACAAAGGTATGTGCTACTTTTGCTTTTTTCTGAGCCTTCTTGTATCTTTCCTCACAAAAAGCATATTCCTTGTCTCCTTTACTCCAACACTCTCTCTTTCATCTCTCATTCATAAAAAAAAACAACTCCATTAAACTCTTCCACTTCTCTATGATGAGGGCATCAAGCCATCATCAACCAAGGAGCATGGAGAAGGCCACAACCAAATCAGAACATCCACTGTCTAAGCTACACTCCAAGCTGCTAAACAAAACCAATTGGATCCATATATGGAAAGAACCAAAACCAAGCAATTTGGATCATTGCAACATCAACAATGGAGACCAGGAGAGTTCACTAGACCATCAAAAGTTTCAACAGACAATACTCCATACACCAGCAAGCCAAGGATCAACCAAGACCAATTTGTCCACAACTTGCCATATTTGGATGCATTCACATTTGGAAGATCAATTCAGCACCAAACCTTCTCATATCAAATATGCAACGTTTTGGGATCATTTTCATCAAGTCTAGACGCCTTAAGCTTCTCCAGAACACACCAGAACACACACAATCAGTTGAAGCCTCACTTGCCATATTTGGACCCAAATGGCATTAAACCCCAACAACTACTTTCTTATGCCTTTATGCACGAATCAGAGGCTTTCTATTGCCTTCAGAGTGTCCCAAGGACGTGTAATTACCTCCCCAAGCTCTCAAGATACAAGCCACCAGACTTTCCATTCTTGGACAGATTTGCTCATCAATTCTCTAACAGCTCTTTTCTTTTAATTCTGCTGATTTTCTTCTTATTTTTGGTCATTAGACCGTTGTTAGTCCAGACTATAAAGACTCATTGCCATTACCAATTGTAAACCACCTTTCAATCAAATATTAAACAGAGTATTTCGTTTTCAGAGAGTTTTCTTTGAGTTTGTGTTCATTAGATTCAATTGAGTGATTCATTGTTTCTTTTGAGTTTTAGAATTAGTTTCTTTGTGTGATTCAAAGAGGTTGTTTCTTCTAAGGATTAAGAGAGTCAATTAGCTCACTGAACAAGAGAGTTGTTCACCTACACATCCATCTCCCCCATCCATTCAATTCTGAGCAAGTGAGAGAGCTTCAAAGTCAGCACTTATTCTTCCATCTCCCATCATCGTAGTCTCTGATTCTGAGGCTGCATCATCTGGTATCAGAGCTGAAAGGTTCCAAATCAGGTGTTTTCTATCCCATTACCTTTCGGTTTCATTACATTAGTTGTTAGATCCATTCATATAGTTTTTGTTTCATTTCATTCTTATCAAAAAAAACAAAAGAAAAAGCACTCTACATTTATATAGCTTCTTTTCTAAGTTTCATTGCATCTTAAATAAAAAAATTCAGAAAAATTGATTTTGTTTTGCATCTATTTCATTCTTATTTGCACTTAGATTGTTTTGCGTTTTGTTATTGCATCTTAGAACTGAAAAACCCATAAAAATCATTATGTTTCATTCAATCTAGTTGTTTAACAGTCTGTTCACTGCATATATTAAAACCCCATAAAAACTTGTGTGCTTTATCATTCTGTTTTTGCATTATCTCATTAGTTGTTCCTGTTTTCACTCATCTTTGCATTCTTAAATAATAATAAAAAACAAAAGAAAAAGTGTCCTTGATTCATTCATTTTCGAGTTTCCATTATAGTTCATCATATAGTTTTTGTAAAAACCAGAAAAGCAAAAGAAGAAGAAGAAGTTCCTAGTTGTTTTTTATTCGATTTTTATTAGTACTTAGGGTCAGAAAAGTGTTTATTTCCTTTTTAAAACCTTGTTTTCGAAATCCAAAAAAAAAAAAAATTATATTTGAAAGGCTCATCATTTAGTTTTTAGCATCCAAAAAGGTCTGGTTGCCAAAACTGAATACAAAAACATGTGGGACTTTTTGATAAAAAGAAGTTTGCAATATTTCTTTCTTTCTTTGTCACTTGCATTCAAAAATCATTCACTTGGTCTGTTTTGAGTCTACATTCGGATTTTTGGACTATGACATACTCAACTTTGGTTTATTTTTTATCCTCATACTTTCCAGAACACATTCATACTTCTTGTTTTTAACTTGTGAACAGGAGAGAAAGAAATGGGTGACGAAGATGGAGCAAACGGCATCACTACCTCAGTGGTTGACTAGGGTGATGAAGAGCACTCATGGAATGGAGAAGAAGAGTTCTCAGAAGCATCTTGGACAGAAGAAGCTGCATCAGAAGCTAGCTTTGGTACAAATGCTGAGAATGATCAGGAAGGATCCGAGCTTGAAGAAGAAGCATACGGAGAAGACTATTATAACACAGACTATGAATATGATCCTAATGGTGGAGAACCTGAACCAGAACCTCCAGACCCTTACCAAGACGAGGTACAATGTGAGTCAAGGCAGAAGGAACCATGGGAGGATCAATCTGACCTTGAAGATCCTTATGGAGCAGAACTGGACTGCAAATAAGAAGAAGAGCAACAAGAGTTTGATTTTTTGGGATGGAGAAGCTCAAGCTGAAACCAACTCTGAAGAAGAATCAGAGAGAGGCTGTGAAGAGGAGTCATGGGCAGAAGAGAATGACTCAACATCTGATAGCATAGAAGTACCAGGCTGTGAAGAAGCTGATTTCCAATACAATCTAAGTGAAGCTGAGACAAGACAAGATCCCATTGAAAAAGCATGGGAAAGCAACACCAATTCTGAAATTAGTGAAGGAGGAGATTTCCAAGGTGAGCTTTATCAAGAATGACCATATAACATCTGTTTTTCAGGTCGTGTGCAAGGACCAGAAGCTTATCTAAGGTGGGAAAGAGATATAGATGACTAGTTTCAAGCAAATCAAGTTCCAGCAGAGGAGAAGACCAGCATTGCTGAAGCAAATCTAATTGAAGAAGCCTATCTAGAATGGGATAAGGATGCTTACCTCAGACTTGAACTTGAGCTACAAGACCACACTTTGGGAAGAGATGAAGCAGCTACTGCATAAGGAGTTTGTAGAAGAGATATCCACAAAACCATACTACTCAAGGTGCCAAACTCCTAAAGAGCCAAGAAGATGGATCATGGCAACACTGCCCAAGAAGAGTACTTGTTCTAAATCAAGAAAGATGACTTCCAACAAGCAATTAAAGGCTGTCAAAGATGAACCAGAGGCGCCAAGACAACAGAGGACATGAGCTGCCAAAGTTAGGAAGCCACATTTAACCACTCCTAAGAAGCAGGAGCAGAGCAAAGAAGGACCACGGCTTGAAGAAGCCATTGGAAGAAGTTAAAACCTCTTGCACCTTCAACCAGACACGCCAAGACCATGTAAGTCTACTAACTCTAACAGACTTAAAGATCAGATATGCTATAGATGTCATAAGAGAGAACATTTTGCTGCAACTTGTCCATCTAAACAATTGTTGAAAGAAACATCACTAGGACATAAAACTGCATGAGCTAAAACCAGTGATAGTTTAGCTCATTCTGATTTGTTATTTCCCAATTCTAGTGTCATGCATTTGTCTTTGTCAAGAGGATTTGATACAGGGAAAGAAGAACTGAGCAGTAAAGAGCATGAGCAAACCAAAGACAATAGGGAAGATCAAAGACCAGAGAAACATGTTTTGGTGATCAGGAAAGAAGATGAATGTTTAGTGATCACTAGCTCACAAGTGCAGAAGGTCCAAACCCTCATACAACCTACTGAAGCTGACAATGTAAGTACAAGTATCAAACAATCTGTTTATACTACTCCAAGAACAGATATAATGCACTTGTTCTTCCCAATGAGCATCTCTACAGATATAAAGCACATAGGAGAAGAGAATGTGAAGAGAAGCTCAGAAACATCCCTTACACTAAGTGGTCAGGCTAAAAAGGAGAACATCAAGGAGAAACCCCCAGACCAAAGCAAAGGCACTACATTTATTAACAAGGTAAGTCTCTCGTTGATACATTTCATTTTCAATGATTCAACAGCTGTGTTAAAGAATTTGTTAAGCTTACAAGAAGATGAGATATCACAAGCACATGAAGTTTACTATAAGGAGAATGACTTAAATTGTTTATTCTGTGAAAAGGAGCCCATAATGCACTTGTCTCTTTGCCAAAGTGTTGAACATATTTCAGGTCTTAAGGAGAGCAGAAGCAAGATAAGCATAAGAAACGTCATACCATACCAAAGAAAAGGAGTACTAATATCCTATCTGTTCAAAGGAGAACCACCAGACACTCCATTCATCACCAGACCACATAAACATCAAGGTAAGGCCCTAGACTCCCAAAGGAGAATGAAAGCTAACTTGCTTTCTCTTAGTGCAGATTATTCAGTTTCGGGGTCGAAACCTTTTCAAGAGGGAGAGTATGATGAGGGCATCAAGCCATCATCAACCAAGGAGCATGGAGAAGGCCACAACCAAGTCAGAACAACCACTGTCTAAGCTACACTCCAAGCTGCTCAACAAAACCAATTGGATCCATTTATGGAAAGAACCAAAACCAAGCAATTTGGAGCATTGCAACATCAACAATGGTGACTAGGAGAGTTCACCAGACCATCAAAAGTTTCAACAGACAATACTCCATACACCATCAAGCCAAGGATCAACCAAGACCAACTTGTCCACAACTTGCCATATTTGGATGCATTCACATTTGGAAGATCAATTCAGCACCAAACCTTCTCATATCAAATCTGCAACGTTTTGGCAATAAACCCCAACAGCTACTTTCTTATACCTTTATGCACGAATCAGAGGCTTTCTATTGCCTTCAGAATTTCCCAAGGACGTGCAATTACCTCCCCAAGCTCTCAAGATACAAGCCACCAGACTTTCCATTCTTGGATAGATTTGCTCATCAATTCTCTAACAGCTCTTTTCTTTTAATTCTGCTGATTTTCTTCTTATTTTTGGTCATTAGACCGTTGGTAGTCCAGACTATAAAGGCTCATTGCCATTCTCATTTGTAAACCACCTTTCAATCAAATAATAAACAAAGTATTTCGTTTTCAGAGAGTTTTCTTTGAGTTTGTGTTCATTAGATTCATTTGAGTGATTCATTGTTTCTTCTGAGTTTCAGAATTAGTTTCTTTGTGTGATTCAAAGAGGCTGCTTCCGCCAAGGATTGAGAGAGTCAATCAGCCCACTGAACAAGAGAGTTGTTCACTTACACATCTATCTCGTCCATCCATTCAATTCTGAGCAAGTAAGAGAGCTTCAAAGTCAGCACTTGTTCTTCCACCCCCCCCCCATGATCCTAGTCTATGATTCTGAGGCTGCATCATCTCTCTTCTTTCTCTTGAAAATTTGTGAGCAAAAAAATCATTTTTCTTGATTTTCTTGAGATTTCTTTCTTTCTAGATTTTGTGATCTAGTCTCTCTCAATATTTCAATTTTAAATTGCCATTTAAGAAAGTAAATTATCCATGACAAAGAGCTTGTTTTGTGATGAAATGGAGATTTGAGTTATTAGAGAAGAGTTCTTATGGATTTGAATAATTGATTGTTGTTGAAATGCTAGTTTTGAATTTGGAAGCCAGAACTCTCATGAAAATGAACTTAAAAACTTCCTAATGATGGTTTAAGGAAATTTTGGGTTAATTAAGGTGATTAATGCTTGATTAAGAGTTTAATTCTAATTCCTTTGCCATTTAGCTTGTTATTAAGTTTCTCAAATCTCTCAAGATTAAATGAGTGCATTGATGGTTGTGTCGGATATTGAACAAGAGACTCATTCTTCTCTTGAGTGCTTTGTATGAACAAACATGGTTAGGCTCACTGACGAAGAGTCCCTACCAAAGGAAAAATAACCAAGAAGGGGCTATGGAGATGAGCAGTCTCTAGCCACAACCTCCTCACCCAAAGGAAAAGGCAACATAGGAGACCAAATAAGGGTTCAAAGGAACCGGGTTTTGAGATGGAGCAAGAGGAGCCGGTTGATGAGACATTGATCCCACGAAAGAAAGATCCTAAACCCAACACAAGATCCCAAACACTTTGAAAATCCTCAAGAAGATTAACCTCATCCATTTTAAAGGAACTATTTACCACACTTTGGGAGCTTGGAAGAGTTTGGGTTGCTTGAGGATGGTGAGGTTAATCTTTCAAAACATGGGACTTGAGAAGTTTTTCGCTTCTTCTAATGAAGAATTTATGAATCCAACATACCAATTCCTTGCTTCCTTGAAGGCAACATTCTACAAAGGTGAAGGGGATGAGAAATCTCAAGAAAGCTTTGGGTTTAGTGATTTCAAGATCGTTCGAACCAACCATCGGATGAGTTTCAATGACATCCGTGAGTTGTATGGGTTTAATGAAGAAGGTTCAATCTGGACTAAGAAGACCTGCTTATGAGATCCAATGGTTGTGGGAATTCATAATAATTGGAGATTACAAAGCAAGACATGTGAAGTTCGACAAGCATCCGCCACCCAGCCATCCGTTATGTTCACAAGGAATTTACCAATGCATTATTTGCAAGAACGGAGGCCAGAAGTGTCACTGAAAAGGAGATGTCGTTCTTATACGTTTTTCTACAACCTCTATTTAAAAACTTCAAGCTCCTTCAAGCCTTGATTTTTTTTTCAGAAGCTCCTCCACTACAAGAATTGGTCTCACACTACCACATATGGCACGCCAGAACGGAGCATGGGAGTTCTTGTGACCCCAATTTTATGCGCTAAAGGCATTGAGCTTGTTGGAGAACCAAATATTGAGTGGTGGACATTAAGCGTCTTAGTTGAACGAGATATTTAGGTAGGAGTATTGGAGACTCCTATGCCTACAAGATGACTCAGGATAATCATGTGGTAAAGGTCATGCTACCCAACACAAGGATCACCTCGGTTCCTAAAAGGGGAAATGTGTTGTTCAACCCAACCAATGATGAATGCTACAACCCCTCCACTCAACCCACTCTAGGTGGACTCTCAAAGCCTCAAAAGACGAAGAAGAAGGATAGTCCATATAAGATAAAGAAGGAACCTTCTCCACTAAATAAGAGAAAGATAAAGAGCAAGCCCCAAAAAATCCCTCGTTTTATTGTAGTCAGCGCTATCACTTTCAACCATATGATGAGCGCATCAAGCGAAATGCTACACGAGCCTCTCACCATTAGAACAAACTTCTTCAAAGGTGGTGTAAGCAGAAAGATAAGACCATAGGAAAAATGGCAAAGAAGATGAAGAAGATATTGGAGGCGATAAAAATGTTGACAAGGATGGTGGAGAAAGGAAGCTTCTCAAACCAACCTCAACCAGTTAAGGAATTTGGGGAAAGTAGTGAGAAAACATACCACCGGAACTCATTCAGTGGTCATGAGTTGGTGCCATAACTCACTTGGATTCATATATGGCATATAAAAACACTAAGTGGCAGGCTATGCCCACACCATCACACTCCTCCTCCAATCTGTCTTACTCCTTAGTGAACACATCCTCCTCCTCCAACCATTCCTAGAGGTAACACTCCTTGTACATAGTTTTTCTTTCTTTTCATGCATTTTCCCTTTTTTTAGGACCTTCTCTCATTCTTCTATCACACAAGGGACCGTGTGATTTAAGTTTTGGGGAATAGACAGTAGCTAACATGTTTTCTTTGATCTAATTATTGAATTGCACCTTTGAGTCTCATGCACAATTCACTAGGATTCATATATGGCGTAGAAAAACACACACAAAAAAACACACAAAAAATCCTATAACAATAGAGAATATAATTGCATGTTCATGGGTAAGATTGAGTCTAGTAGCGTATATGCTTACATTTGCACTTGCATAGGGAGCAATGATAGGATTTCCTTGTAAGTTTTTGTCTTGAGAGATTATTTTCATCATGCTAGTTGGCAGTTCTTTGTTTGAATTTTGAGGAAAACTAGAAATTAAGCACGAACATGCTTGGATTACTTGTCTCTTGTCTTAGCTAAAGATTTTTGTGAAGTGATTCTAGCTCTCATAAGTGATACTTCTGATCGAAAGTGGCCGATCAAACGAGTTGGTGATAGACTTACAGAAGGCTGGAGACGGTTCGTTGAGGCACATGATTTTCGAGCATACGATGTTTTAATTTTTGAGTACTATGGAAGTGCCGATTTCCATATACAGGCCTTCAGATCAAGTTGTTGTGAGATCAAATCGGAAAATGTCCCAACTGAAAGAAAACATGAGTAAGTTGTTTTCTATTATCCTTAAGACAAGTTGTTTCGTCTTTTATCTTGTTTTGACTAATGTTTGCCTGGTTTTTTGAAGGATTTGAAGAAAACTTTGTTACATTAAACGTTACTAGAGACAACATCAAATGTAACATAATCGTAAGTTTTTATCTTTTACTTTCTCATAATTTTTATCTTTTGGGTTGTTTTTGTTCATTTGTGTTTTAATTTACTAAATTATTGTTACACGAAGAATATTATGATTTTACAGTTTCTTCCTAAGTCCTTTGTCGATGCTAACAAATTAGAGAAGGTTGCTGGCAAGACCATATCAATGGTCAATGATGTTGGAGCGAAGTGGCCTGTTGAACTGGCAGTGCATTGTGATAGTGACAGGGGACGTTTACGTTTGAGTGGTGGCTTGAGAGATTTTCTGTTGGCAAACAATGTTAAGGCCAACCAAACTATTGTGATTGAGCTTATCTGGGAAAACGCAACTACTACTGTCCTCAAACTCTTCTCCAAGAATTGTGTCTTTGACTAACGTTTCTAAATCTTATGTTGGAAATCAGTTTTCTTTTTGGACAAACTTATGTTGGAAATCAGTTTTCTTTTTGGACAAAACTTATGTTTTGTATTTTGGCGTTTTTCGTATGGGTGTTGTGAGTTCAGAGATTTCACACCAAGAATTTGTATTGAAATGCGGTTGCTGGACTTTAGGAAATAAAATATAGATTTTCTGTGAATCAAGGACGTTGTAAAAGATTGAATGCTGAAATAGATCTTATACAAAGAACATGTTGAATGTATACAAATGAGATCGATCTAATTTAGTCGAAGTGTTTATAGCTGTAAAGCTAGGGTTATGATTTCGCGTGTCCTTCTTTGAATGACTTCTTCCGCCTTTATTGCCTCGATCTCTCCTCGTCAGTTGCGATCTTCTCGCTTGCATTATCCTCGACATCCCGGGATTCTCGGAGGTTTTTGCAACGGTTGACGACTTATTCTTTGTCGAACTCGAACTCAAACAGATCTTTACTTCTTATGATTCGACTTCGTCGTTTCATCGTACGTACTGGGACTGGTTGAGTTTGTCTATCTTTCGGGCTTCTTCTTTTAATGGGCTTCGTAATCTATAAATGGGCCGGATTTCTGGGTGTGAAATCCAGCACCAACAATTTCCCCCCAGCCCATTAATGAGGTTCGAATTAATGGGCGGCAACCTAGGGAACATGGGCGCCGCCCTCGATCTTCGTACGTTCTTTTCACATGCGCTGGGGCTGTCGAACTGGAGAGATCGAACGGTCGAGATGGTACGCGAGGGAAGCGACCTCGATTCTCGGGATCCCCTTCTGATTTCCCTTGGATCGTTACGATTTTTCTTCGATCCAACGGTTGAGATACGGGAAGATGAGAGGTCATCACATCAAATCTTATCAGTCGTATTCAAATCAATCGATCTTATCTTTCTCTTGTATCCGACGGTTACGATTTGCTGATGTGGAATAAGTCTGGCGATCTCGAGGTCGACCTTAGTTATGAATTTAAAAGGGGAGGTTAATCCCACGTTTTCCACTACAAGCTTCACCGTATTTATCCATTTAACTTCAGAGTACAAAGAAGTAAGGTCGTTCCTCGCCAGAGTTCTTCTCTCCCTATTTTTGTTTAATTTTTTCTTATGGCTCCGAAAACTATAACCGTAGGAAGCAGTTCGAATTAGGAACCCTATGGATCTCACCAGAAATCCAAACTCACGATGCGCCACGAAAGCTGCAACGTTCCTCCGGAGGTGGAGATGGTGCTGCCGGACGAGTCAGAATCTCCGGAGATCGTCCGTCCCGGATTTTTCTGCGCATATTTGACCTTTTTCGAGAGATGCGGGATGATCTTTCCGATACCGTGCATCTTGCTCGAGGTCTTGGCGGCCCTTAAACATTCATTTCCTCAAATGACGCCGAATTTTGTCCTGCAAGTCATCTAAATTTCCGTGTTGGCCGCTGAGGAGGGGCTTTCGGTGACAGTTGATCTCATCCTGCTTCTGTGTCTTGTTAAATACAACAAGAAGTGCCTGGGAACCTATTATCTTTCACCGCGCCACGGGAGGATCATAGAGGAGACCCCTCTAAGGGACGTATGGCAAGATCGCATCTTTTTCTTTTAGATAAACGAGTTCTCCGTCGGCGATTTCGACTTCTCTGCCATCCCCACACGCTGGGCCGTCAGCGTTGGTTACAAGAAAGGCCATTATTAGTGAATCGGGCTTAGCTCGATACAATATTTATGATCTGTTTTGACCATTGATTTTTGCGTTTGTAGATTCTCCGAAGCACTACCGCTTGACACGGATACTGCAGTTCTGATCGCTTGCTTGAAGAACGGGAAGATCGATTGGGATTCCTTCACGCCAGACCGCATCAGATCCGCAATCGGAGGGCAGAGCTCAAAAAATCTCCCATCCTCAGTTCCTCGAATTCTAGCGACATGAAACCTCACATCGATCGACCGATCACAGCAGCATGTAATCCGTCAGTTCGATAGTCTTTTACATTCGTTTTTCTGGCTAAAAGATGTCTCGTTTTTTTTTTCTGACCTTGCTGTCTTTAGTTCGTGCCGTTTCAGACTCAGGTTCTTCAGCAAGTACTTCGCCGCGAGAAACGATGTCCAGAAGGAACAACTCCCATCGTACCAGAAAAGCTCCTGCCGATTTAACAACGATGCTTACTAGGGCCCTCAGCTCGACTACTCCGGCGTATCGAGCCGTCAGTGATGATGAGGTGAACCAGGGGTTTCTATTGTGAGCGGGCTTCCACCTCTACCAAGTCAGCCAGCCCGGGAGGTTGTTCAGGTCCACTCTGACCCGACAAACTCGAATGGGTCTAGGGGTTCGAACGAGTCTCATCCTCCGACCTCAAAGCATGCTCGAAGTGAGGCGGAGGTCCCTGTGGGTGGCGATGCAGAGGTTAAACCAACCTCATCGGGCTCTTTGGTAAGCATGTGCTTTATCTGGCGGTTCAAGCACAAGAAAGAGTGCCTGATCACGGATGATCCTGCTGGAGTGGATCAATTTAACAGATAATACTACCTCCGTTCTAAGAGAATCCATCCACGATCACGATCAACGGCTCCACCTGCTCCTGAAAACTTCCTTATAAGATTGCCTCCATTAATCTTGTAAAACTTATTCCTTCGGGAATTCGAACCGAGTACCTGCCGGTGTAGAGCTTTAACCACTTGACCACTAGGCCACGGTTGCTTCCCCCAATTTTTGAGTGATTTCTGATTGCTATCTTTTGTTATCCTAGGCCCTCGAAGCAGCCAAAAAGTACTATGCCTTGTCTGAGCAGAACTCGAAAGGAGTCTCCCGAACCGGAGAGTTTAAGGAGGCGGAGAAGGTCGTCGAAGACCTCAACGCCAGCCTTCAAGATGCTAAGGCTTGGGACGCGGCACTAAATCGGCAGCTACTCGGGTACAAGGACCAGGAGGCTATGATCATGCGGCTGGAGAACTCGGTGGAGGACCTCAATATCAAGCTCTGGATCGCGAAGAAAAATATGTTCGCTTCTCAGAAGGAGAGGCAGCTCACCTTTGAGCAGGTGAATCACGGTGAGGAGGAGAAGCGGAAGGCCATAGCCAGTCGTGACGCTGCGATCCGAGCGACCGAAAGGGCGATGAAGGCGGCGAAGCGCGAGCTTGCTGGGGCATCTGTCCATCCTCCAGCAGATCAAGGAGAAGTGGGACAAGAAGAAAACCTGGGTCGACATCGAGATCGCCCTTCTGGAGGCCATTGCTAATCTCGATCTCCTTGTTTACAAACCTCAAATTTGAGGTTTCAAGGTGTTTGTCTCCAAAACAAAACCTTAAACATAAACCTCAAATCTCTTTAATATTTTACATTTTTTTTTCATTAAAATCCTCGATATTAATAAAATTAATTTATATCACAAAACTTTTACATAACTATAAAACATACATTAAAAAATTAATTCATAAAGTATTTCATTATAACATTATATTACATAAAATAATAATAAAACATACAAATTACACTTAATATCACAACTAAAATTATGCAACAAAATTACCTCCGTGATACTCCCAAATATGATCAATCAATGCATTTTGAAGTGATAAATGTGCTTTTTATTTTTATCTTAAGATTGCGTGATAAAAATTGTTGAAATCGAGAATTTTCATTTACTGTTGTTTCCGCAGTTGGAGCTGGTGCTATTTCTTTATTTTATATGTAAAATAAAATTTAGAAAATATATATATTGTATATAAGATATAAAATTGTTTAAGGTTCAAAAGTAATGAAATATTTAATTATAGAGACTAAACTGCAAAAGAAAAGATGAAACCTCAAATTTGAGGTTTTGAAGTTTCTTTTGGAGTGAGACAAACCTCAAAAATAAGGTTTTGAGGTTTCTTTCGGAGATGCTAAAACCTAAAATTTGAGGTTTCATATTTTCTTTTACACCAAATGATCTTGGTGCAAATGAGAGTGGATGGGTGGAATAAAATAAATAAGGATTAGTGGAATTAAATTAGAGGAATAGGGTCAAGTTACGCTCATATTTTCCTTTTTGTGGGAGGAGAGGAACAATTTCCAGCAGAATTCTTTATTTTTCCATTTAAAATGTGAACCCAACAATATTACACTAAATTTTTTAAAACATGACAAATGGAAAGATTTTAGAGTAACTCAGCATAATAACCTATTCCACTAGATTATGGTCTTCTAGGAAGGCAATCATTTGCATAATTAATCAAACGTATATTGCGAAATGAAGTGGTTGGTGTGAAATGTTCTTACTAGTTTTATGATGGTTTGAGAAATTAAATTAAGATTTTGTGAATCTTTCTAGATATCTGATTTTTTTGGCGTATATATGAACTTATCATGTTAAGAAAATTTATTAATATCGGTTGAGAGGAACATTGAATATTCTTCTTGTCTCTCATTTAATGTGTAAGCAATAAGAATAAGCCTACCATATGAAACATTAAAAAAAAGTTTGGAGGGTGGCTGCAGCATACATGTCCCGCCGAAATAGAGGATTTTGTACCTAAAGGTGGTTACGTGTGCCACTATTGTCTCAATTGAAAATTCAAAAAAACGGTATTTTCAAGTTTGCAAACTGAAAAGGTGGTCCCGATTCTGATAAGAAAAATCAAATAAGTTCATAAACTTTTGATCTTATTAAAAGGTCAAATGTAGTTATGAGAAATATTGTGCTGGTTTTATATAATACTGATGGTTATCATGTTCCTAATATTGACAAGGCTTATTTTAATTCTGAACTTGGTTGGGTTTATCGACAATAGAATCATTTTTTAACTTTGACAAGGCTTAATATGAAAAAGTTTACCTATTATGATAAAGAAGATCTTATAAGTTCATAAATTTATGAACTTATCTAATTTCAAATCTAAATATATAAAAAAACTTAGTTGGGTTTATCGAGAATAGGAAGTTTTGAATCGTCATTACTGACATGGCTTAGTGTGATTCGAAACAATATTTATCTGGGCTTAGAGAAAAAATATCATTAGCGGTTGTGGTCCAAATAGTTTTTCTAAACCAAGGGATGTGACTTCTAATTTTTACACTTTCTGCTATTATTAATTCAGGGATTTTCTTTTAGTGCTTCACACCTTTTACTCACCAATTTGGAAAATTATATAATTTTAAAACCCTAGATGATTCATTGTCATACTACTTACTGAGAGAAAAAAACTTATTTTCAAGCTAATTTTTGCGAAAATTTCTCCGATTCTCAATTATGGCTCCACAGACTTTCGGAACAATTTATCAAATCAACAACTTCATTCCTTTCCATGGGACCTAAAAGTTCTTCTTTTGCGTGTTTGGAATTGTTATAAGTCCATTGAACCAAAAATCCAAATGCTTTTGGTCGATGACAAGGTAATCTTTCTTTTACTCTATAATCTAATTTATTTATTGGGTTATTGCATGCTTTATTAGGATATTCATTTATTGATTTAGAGTATGAAAATAGAGGCAACTGTTCCTGCCTCTTTTATTGAGAAATTTTGTTTCTCTACATGATGTCAGAGTCGTTGGTTTAAACTTGCGAATGCTCGAGTTGTACAAGCACCATAATATGTGTCGTTGACCCCTCATAATTTCAAGCTCATATAGGGTTAAACACATCTTCCTGCCTCACTTATGATAATATTCCGGAAGGTCATTTATGCAATTGAATCGATTCCGGATATATTAGATGGGAGATTCTGTGATGAATACCCTATAGATAACTTTTAGTCTATACATTTGTTTTCTTTATTGAATTGTATTAATCATGTTATTTTCATGTGTGGTATACATTATATTTTTTAACTAAATAGATTAAGATATAGTTTTCTAAATGATTTTATTTTTCTATTATCGATGTCCTTGGTGTTGTTACACGTGTTGGAAACCTTCAACCTTATTGGGCAGGACCAAAGCTGCAGTTTACAATTCGCGACCTAAGGTTAGTTAAACAAATGCCTAGTAATCTTCCTCACATCTGTTTTGTTGTTTGTCTCTGATAATGAAGCACTTTCTATCGATGACGTTTTGTATGAACAAGATTTTATACGAAAAGCTTCGAACGGATAACATTTCATACAAAACAGACAAAACTATTCACAAAGACATCTGAATGGATCGATCGGACAAACAAATCTCTCAACATAAGGTATGGATAGATGAAACATTCGGACAAGCAACTTCCGAGCTGAACCAGCTCGGATCCAAGCTAAACCAGCTCGAAATTTCCGAGCTGAACCAGCACGGATCCAAGCTAAACAAGCTCGGATCCGAGCTAAACCAGCTCAGAGTTTCCGAGCTGAACTAGCTCGGATCCGAGCTCAACCAGCTCGAAATTCCAATGTGAACCGGCTCGGATCAGAGCTAAACCAGCTCGGACTTTCCGAGCTCAACCATCTCGGATCCAAGCATGTCCCTTCTCATTTTTCGAGCAAATATCCATCTCTTCGGAAGTTCCGAGCTGAATGCATTCCGTGGAAACTTCCAAGCTGAATTTACTTCTAAAACTTTCCAAATGGATATTCCACTTAGATCATATGATCAAACATTTGCCGATATTTCCTTCTTCGGATACGCAACTAGCCGCAATCCATTTTCGGAAATATTGACTTATACGTTCCTAGCCGTTAAACCAAAATCGTCGGATAAAGTCAAGAAGATATTCGAATTTGGGCCCTACCTACGAGATTTGTATTTCCGAGACTTTGGGCCGAATCAAGAAGTATATGCTCGAACGGACTTGGACCATCCGTTTTCGGCCAATTCGGTAATATAGGTTAAGCCATGGAAAGATAGTCACCAAAATAAGAGGATAATCTCGAAGAAGAGAAGAGGAAGATATCGCCGAGCAGAAGAGAAAAATTCGAGCTGAAATGTAAATCTTAACGGAAATGGAAGGAGACGATAACAGGGAGATTTCTGAATATCTTGAGGATGAAGATTCTCGAAGCCGACTTGCCGCAGCTATATAAGGAGATGGACTTCCTACGACTTAGACATCTCGAAAAACCCTAGCATCTAGACTTACCACTTAGCAATTTTCTCAGCTTCTTTTGTTCTTTGTACTCTCTTTTCGATCGATTATCAATAAAATATCCTCTGGGTTCCTACTCGGTGTGTTTACTTTTGAGATTTATGTTCCCTAAAAGTTTAGCTCTACAAGTTTTGAAAGTGCGAGTTCCGACTCTCACATTTCCTTAGCATCTTCCCCAATTAATAAACACTGAAGACTCCAGAGGCTAGAAAAATGTATTTTCAAATTCAATTATCAGAGACAAACAACAAAACATATGTGAGGAAGATTATAGGCATTTGCTTACCAAGTTACGTCTCTGAGAAAATTACGTCTCGGAGCAAGTGATGATCAAGAAGGATTTCCAAAACTTGCTCGGCATGATCATACTCGGCTTATGCATTCTCGTCAAAGTTTTCCGAGCAGAAAATGCCTTAGATCTCACGAGCCGATCTCCTTTGTCTAGCTTTTCATCATATGTTTGGAACAGCTCGACAAAACACGGGAGCTAAAGCTGCTCAACGATTCTCTTCTCTGCATATCAATCTCTTTTCGGACGCGCAATCTTTTCTCGGCACACGAAAAACTTGGCGTACGACCGAGTTCTTTACGCGCCAAGCAAAAAATCTCACTTGGCAATTCCAGTGACGTCCGTAATGCCCTACGATCCCAGCAGAATATGTCCGCATAATCTCTGCTCGGCGCACTGAACTTTCCGTGGAAATGACCAGCTTGACAAAATTCCTTTCCGCGACCGTCTCACCACTTGCACATAATCTGATCGGATGCACCGTCCCCATAGTTAGTACGTGATTGCCTCAGTCTGCGATGATCACATCATTGAACTTGGCGAGCATAAATTTTGCTCGGAGGATTTGATCATGCGACAAAGTAATCTTCTCGGAACATTTTCTCCGCTTGCGATGATCAATCTAACGATACGAACGACACGATTGTGCACTTGTCTGCATCCGAAACTACCAACAAGAAACTGCCGAATACTAAAAATCCAGCAGTTAAAGTTTCCTCGACAACGACCTGGTCCTATTGAAAGTGTCGAGAACGTGGCTGAAGGAAACACATGCAAAATAGGAGCGAATCGAGAAGAAACGTACATAGTTACCAAAGTAGTTCGCCCTGGAGCATAAGAATTCGTCAACATGGACAACGACAAAATTCCAAGAAGTTGGAACGCAACACATTTGAAGATATCACTAAGACGAGATTTCCGAACGTGTTAAGAAACACTTGAAATACGGTAAGGCCTGATCCCTGAAAGGGGTACGTAGGCATCCGATATCTTGATCGGTTCAGCTGTCCCCCCTATTAAAAAAAAGGGGGAGTGTGTCCGTATATATCTATATTTCTGCATCAAAAATTCAAAAAATTTCAAACAAATTTTCGGATTCGAATGCTACATGGTAAAACACAAATTCCCAGACAAAACTATTCAAAACATCCAGGCAAGCAGAACTGTTCGAACGAAGATTCCCAAACGTACAATTAGACAAGCTCGAAAACTTCAAGCTGGCTAATCTTCTCGAGGATTCCGCGCTAACCAGCTAGGAAATTCTGAGCTGACCAATCTCCTCGGAAATTCTGAGCTAACAAGCTAGGAAACTCCGGGCTTACCAAATTTCACGGAAATTCCGAACTAACCAGCTAGGAAATTCCGAGCTGACCAATCTTCTCGGATAATTTCGAGCGACCACTCTTCTCCGAAATTCCGAGCTAACCTGCTAGGAAATTCCGAGCTGACGAATCTTCTCAGAAATTCGAGTGAGCCGCTCCTCTCAACCAAAGACAAAACTCGTCCGACTAATCTCAAAACGTACTCGGACAATCTTCACGACGTTCTATACGCGAACCATTCCACTCGGAGAATTTTTCAAAAACTCAAGTCACCAGATCACAACCACGGATACGACGTATCTGCATATATTCGACTCTCCAATCATATGACTGGACTTATCTGGTAACGAAAAATAAACTCATTCTCGCTTTTTATTTAATTTACTTCTCTTTGACCGAAATTAGGATATAAACCTCATAACTTAGAATTCATTTACTATCATGTCATACCTAGTCGAGCGCATGTTTTCATGATTGTTAGGAATAGTTTATCTTGTTTGCTGAATGCCGCAGCAGACAAACACATACAACCTTTACGGATATTAGCTAACATGTCCTATACAGATTGAGGCTCTATACATCCAACAAACGGATAAAAGCGCTATATAAATTTTAAATACCGCCAAGGTATGTTTATTACCGGTGAAGTGAACATAAGTCGAGCAAACCCCCGCACCAGTACTATAGTCGATAGTAGACCCCAAAAATCCAGTATGACGCTACTCAGCACACTGGTAAAATGACGTTATAGCCAACTATATATTGGTCTGATATTTTTGAAAGGTATGTCCTGCGGATATCGGCTCACTTTCGATAGCGGAAGATGTAAGATGAAAGTCTCACGGAAAAATAGTATCAAAAGTCCAAACCCAGTAAAACACAACACACTGGTCTTGACAACGTCATTATTGAGTACACGACCGACGACGGGAAGATAAGATGGGAAACCGCCGCACTAGTACTGAAGTCAACTGTAAAACTCCTAAACCCAGTAAAACGTTTCCGCACACTGGTCTAAATTATTACAATTCCGCAAGAAGAGTACGTCTCATTAATCTTCGGACTTAGTCTCGAAACACAGTAAGACGCTTCCGAGCACACTGGTCTAAACTCATCACAAGTCCGCAAGAAGAGTACATCTCGCTAATCTTTGGACTTAATCTCGAAACCCACTAAGACGCTTCCGAGCACACTGGTCTAAACTCATCACAAGTCCGCAAGAAGAGTACGTCTCGCTAATCTTCGGACTTAATCTCGAAACCCAGTAAGATGCTTCCGAGCACATAGGTCGAACCAGCTAGGATCCGAGCTTAACCAGCTCGGAATTTCCAAGCAGAAGCGGCTCGGATCCAAGCATTTCCCTTCTCATTTTCCGAGCAAATATCCATCCCTTCGGAAGTTCCGAGCTGAATGCATTCCTTGGAAACTTCCGACCTGAATTTACTTCCCAAACTTTCCAAACGGATATTCCACTTAGATCGTATGATCAAACATTTACCGATATTTCCTTCTTCGGATGCGCAACTAGCCGCAATACATTTTTGGAAACATCGACTTATACGTTCCTAGCCGTAAACCAAAATTGTCGGATAAATTCAGACGAAATACGAATTTGGGCCCAACCTACAAGATTCGTATTTCTGAGAATTTGGGCCGAATCAAGAAGTCTATGATCGAAAGGACTTGGACCATCCGTTTTTGGCCCATTCGGAAAATAGGTTAAGCCACGGAAAGACAGTCGCCAAAATAAGAGGATAAACTCGAAGAAGGGAAGAGGAAGATATCTCCGAGCAGAAGAGGAAAATCCGAGCTGAAATGTAAATCTTAACGGAAATGGAAGGACATGATAACATGACGATTTTTGAATATCTTGCGGACGAAGATTCTCGAAGCCGACTGTGAGAGTCGAAACTCACACGGTCAAAACTTGTAAAGCTAGACCTTTTAGGGAACATAAACTTTCAAGGATAACCACGAAACTAGCAAACCCGGAGGATTTTTATTGATTAAAGTCGAAAAGAATACAAAGATCGGAAAGAAAGTAAAGGAATCGGAAAAGAACAAACGAACTCTAGAAAAGTCTAAAAGAAAACTCAAAAGCTCTTAAGTCTAAGTCTTAGGGTTTTTCGCTCTGCCTTGATCGTACGGCCGCCATCTTCTTTTATAGTTGTGGGAAGTCGGTCTTCGAGAATATTTCCGTCAGATTTACGGAAATCTTCCTGTTGTTATCTCTTTCCTTTTTCCGTTAAGATTTTACATTTCTCCTTTCGATTTCCTTTCCGGCTCATCGATATCTCTTCCTTTCTGTCTTCTTTCATCTTTCCGAGGCCTAACTCGTCTTCCGGATGGGCCGAGATTTGGGATGTTCCGAGTCCGTTAAAGTTTTCCGTATTCTTAGGCCTGAGTTCCCATTTTCCTTGATTTCGGTCCATTAGCCCACATCATTGGTCCGAGAGAGTTCGGGCTTTCCGAAGGAAAATATTTTGACAAGTTATCCGCATCGGCGAATGTTTAGTCATCTATTCGGATAATCCAGCTCGGAAGATCCAACCCGGTTCATCTCGGAATTTCGAGTGGGTTTGATTTTTCTGGGGGTTTATTATCGTCTCCAGTACTGGTGCGGCGGATTTGAAGACCTGTCGACAACCCGTATTCGGGATCTTATGCCAACCTTTCGACTTATGTTCCCTTTGACGATAATTAACATACATAGAGCGCTTTTATCCGTTGTTCGATGTAATAGAGCCTTAATCCATTCTGGATGTGTTGGCTTATATCCGTGAAGGATGTAAGAGTTCGTCCGTTGCGGCCGTCAGCGGACGAGGTAAATTGTTCCTAACTTGTATGCATGCAATAAACTAGTAGGCGTGTTCTAAGCTCGTATCCTAATTTTCATCTTAACTTAAATGGTACAAAGGTAAAGAGGGGAGTTTATTTTAATACCTGGTTTGGCGGGACAGTCGAGTTTCCGTGATCTGCAACAACTTCCAAGGAATGTTTAGCTCGGATTTCCGAGATGGCTGAGTCTCGGATCCGATTTGTTTCAGCTCGGATTTCCGAGATGGCTGGGTCTCGGATCCGATTCGTTTCAGCTCGGATTTCCGAGATGGCTGGGTCTCGGATCCGATTCGTTTCAGCTCGGATTTCCGAGATGGCTGAGTCTCGGATCCGATTCGTTTCAGATCGGATTTCTGAGATGGCTGAGTCTCGAATCCGATTCGCTTCAGCTCGGATTTCCGAGATGGCTGAGTCTCGGATCCGATTCGTTTAGGCTCGGATTTCCGAGATGGCTGAGTCTCGGATCCGATTTGTTTTAGCTCGGACTTGTTTTGTGTTCATCAGTTCGGAGCTTAGTTCTCGCTGATGAGTTTTAAGAATCGTTTCAGGTGTCTGCGAGATCCAAAACGAGCTTAAATGTTTTTTGAAAACCCGATATGGGAGTATAGATATATACGGACCCACTCCCCCCCCTTTTTTGAGAGGGTGGACAGCTGAACCGATTACGAAAATCGGCTGCCTACGTACCCCTTCCGGGGATCAAGCCACCCCGTAGTTCAACACGTTTGAAGTACTGACTTTAGTGATAGTATTTCTTTAGATGCATCGCATTCCAGCTCCTGGGAACCTTGACGTTGTCCATGTTTGTTAGTTCGTAAGCTCCTGGTCGGACAACTTTTGTGATTTTGTAAGGTCCTTCCCAGTTTGCTCTTAGTTTTCCGCATTTCGTTCGGCGGTGTTTTGGAAAACTTTTCGCAGGACCAGATCACCTTCGCGGAATCTTCAACTACGTACGTTTGAGTTGTAGTATCTTGTGGCTGCCTGCTGGTAGTTTTGGATGCGAACTAATGCTTTATCGCGTTTTTCGTCAATTAGGTCCAGTTCGTCGAGGAGCATCGAGTGGTTTAAACCTTCCTGTATAGGGAGTAGTTCGCGACGTATCCCTGGTACCTGAATTTCGGCTGGGATTACGCATTCCGATCCATAAACCAGCGCGAATGGTGTCTCGCCCGTCGCTCGCCTGGGAGTTGTTCGGTGTGACCATAGAACTCCTTCTAGCTCATCCGCCCATCGTCCTTTCTTTTCGTTGAGCCGCTTTTTCAAACCGTCGAGAACTGTTTTGTTAACTGCTTCGACCTGTCCGTTCCCTTGGGGGTATCGCAGCATTGATTTTTGTAATCGTATCTTCCACTTTTCGCAAAAAGCTTCGAAGCGCGTTGAGATGAACTGCGAACCATTGTCGGTGACGATCTCGTATGGTACTCCATGCCGGCATATGATATTCTTCCAGACGAAGTTTTCGACTTGGGCGTCTTTGATACTAGCGTATGACTCGGCTTCGATCCATTTTGAGAAGTAATCAGTCAGGACGACGAGAAATCGTTTTTGTTTTGATTGATGAACATTGACCATCGCATGAATGGGTATGGTGCTGAAATAGATGATAGCAGCTCGGCCGGCTGTCGGATAGTCGGGGCGTGTCTTTGGCATTTCTCACACTTTCGGGAGAACTTTTCGCAGTCTTTCACCATTGTTGGCCAAAAGTAACCATGTCGCTTGATCTTTATTGCTAGAGCTCTCCCTCCAGAGTGGTTTCCGCAGGAACCATTGTGGATTTCTTCCATAACTCGTTTTGCCTCGTCGCCCTCGATACACGACATTAGGGGGCCGGATAATCTCCATTTATATATTTTCCCATCCATCAGAGCATAACAAGCGGCATGTACCTTGATTTTGCGTGCTGCCCACTTCTCTTCGGGTAGCTTGCCGTTTGTTATGTATGAACGGATCGTCTATATCCATTTCTTGTCGCAACCATATTCTTTGTTGGCTCGCGCTTCTGTTTCGGCTTCGTCCCCTCTCGGCAGATTTTCATCTTCTTCTTCTGGTGGATAAGCCAGATTGACCATCGCTGGATTTTCGATATTGGGATTCTCGATAAACTCCACCGGGATGATTCTTTTCAAACCTGGTTTCGATGTAGAGGCCAGCGCTGCCAATGCGTCTGCGGGTGCATTCTCTCCTCGGGGGATGCATTTCAGTTTGAAACTTTTGAGTGGCTTTACTAGGTCCTGGACGATCTTTAGATAGGCTTCCATTCTTTCGTCCCTTGTCTCGTATTCTCCGCTGTACTGACTTGCGACTTGTTGTGAATCGCAGAATGCTTGTATGTTTTGGATTTTCAACGCGTGCACTAGTCTCAGTCCGGCTATAAGGGGTTCGTATTCTGCTTCGTTGTTTGAAGCGTGGAAGGTTAAACGAAAATATTTTTCTAAAATTTCTCCAGTTGGCGAGGTCAGGCGGATTCCTACTCCTGAACCCTGTTTTGATGAGGAACCGTCGACGTGGAGCATCCATTCCAGGTCTTCTCACAATCCCTCTGTCCCTTCTTGCGGTAACTCGACGAGGAAATCTGCCAGTACCTGCGATTTTGCGCACGTCCTCGACCGATATTCGATGTCGAATTCGCTAAGCTCTATCGCCCATTTAGCTAGTCTTCCGGATTGGCTTGTGCTGTGAAGAATCGTTCGCAACGGAAAGGTCGTTAAGACTACAATCGAATGGGATTGGAAATATGGTCTAAATTTTCGAGCGGACATGACCAGTACGAGTGCCAATTTTTCAATATGCGGGTAACGGGTTTCCGCGTCCGTTAGGGTTTGGCTGACGTAGAAGATTGGCTTTTGTTCGCCCCGGTCTTCTCTGATCAGGACCCCACTCACCGCGGTGCCAGATATAGCGGTGTACAAGAATAAGGGTTCCCCCTCGATTGGTTTTTCTAACACTGGCGGATTTTCCAAATATCGCTTTAACTGCTGGAAGACTTCCTCACATTTCTCCGTCCATTCAAAGGTTTTGTTCCCCCTTAAAGTGTCGTAGAAAGGTAAACACTTGTCGGTTGATCGCGAAATGAACCTGTTCAATGCAGCTACACGTCCTGTTGGTCGCTGGACTTCGCGTTTCGACTTTGGCGAGGTCATTTAGATCAGGGCATTAATTTTTTTTGGGTTCGCTTCAATGCCTAGGTGGGTCACAAGATACCCGAGAAATTCTCCGGATGCCACTCCGAATCTGCATTTGGCTGGATTGAGCTTCATGTTATGCTTGTTCAACTGTCTGAAACATTCCTGTAAGTGCTCTACATGGTCTTTCTCCTCAAGGGATTTCACCAACATGTCGTCTATGTAGACTTCCATGGTTTTTCCGAGCTGATCCGCAAACATTTTGTTCACAAGGCGCTGATATGTTGCTCCGGCATTCTTTAAGCCGAAGGGCATAACTTTGTAGCAATAGATTCCTTTGTCAGTGACGAAGGCAATTTTATCTCGGTCGTCTGGATTCATCATGATTTGGTTGTATCCTGAAAATGCATCCATGAAGGTGAGTAATTTGTTTCCCGCGGTTGCTTCTACTAGACGATCTATGTGCAGAAGTGGGAAACTGTCCTTGGGGCATGCCTTATTTAGGTCCGTGAAATCGACGCAAACCCTCCATTTCCCATTCTTCTTTTTTACTACCACTGGGTTTGCGAGCCAGTCTGGATACTTTACTTCGATGATTGAGCCTACTTTTAGTAGTCTTTCCACTTCGTCGTTGACGGCTTTGGCTCGTTCGGATCCTAGCTTTCTCCTATTCTGCCTGATGGGTTTGATCGTTGGATCCACGTTTATCTCGTGACAGGCAATGTACATACTAATACCCGGCATATCTTCCGCGGACCATGCGAAGCTGTTTACGTTCTCTCGGAAGCATAGTACTATACCTTCTTTTATCGATTCATCCAGATTTGCCCCAACGTCTACACATCGTTCGGGGCGGTCGTCGTCTATGCATATTGATACCACATGTTCGTAGGGTTCATCGTTTTTTGCTTCCTCTTGCTCCTCTTCGACCCCTATAGGTTCTATGGCAGTCTCATGATTCGACTCTGTCCTGGGTCTCTTCGGTTTTCGCGGAATTTCTCTTGTTGGTTTCCTGAGTTTATGTTCAGCCATGAAACAAGATCTGGACTGAGCTTGACTCCCCCATATTGTCGTGATTCCGTTGGGTGTCGGAAACTTTAAGCAGAGGTTGTATGTTGATGGGATGGCCTTCATGGCATTTATCCACGGAGTTCCCATAATCACGTTGTACATGGCCGGAGCATCTGCTACCGAAAATTCGATGATTTTGGTTATTGCTCCAGCTCGTACCGGTAGCATGACTGTCCCGAGCGTCATTGTGGTGTCTCCTATGAATCCTGTCAGAGACTTTGGTGTCGGGGATATTTCGGATAAGCTGACGTTCATCCTTTTCAAGGTGTCGCGGAAGATTACGTCTACGAAACTCCCGGTGTCAATCAAAACTCTGGCTACGTCTAGATCTCCGATTATCAGCTCGATAACAAGTGGATCGTTGTGTGGTCGATCGATGTCTCCGGTCTCGCATTCCTCAAATGTTATTATGTCGTTCGGAGATTGAGATGAGGCGGTCCAGCGAGCGTTTGTGTCAGCTCGTCTCTGGTAAGCTTTGATGGACGATAATGTGTCTCGGCAGTACCGTGAACCTCCAATGATCATGTTATTGTTGGTTGTATCTTGGCAATTGGTCGTTTCTTTATTTCCGTTGGTAACCATGTCCTTGGGTATGCTAGGCGATGGTTTTAAGTGTCGAAAGTTCCTTATTCCCCACAGACGGCGCCAAACTGTGAGAGTCGAAACTCACACGGTCAAAACTTGTAAAGCTAGACTTTTTAGGGAACATAAACTTTCAAGGATAACCACGAAACTAGCAAACCCGAAGGATTTTTATTGATTAAAGTCGAAAAGAATACAAAGATCGGAAAGAAAGTAAAGGAACCGGAAAAGAACAAACGAACTCTCGAAAAGTCTAAAAGAAAACTCAAAAGCTCTTAAGTCTAAGTCTTAGGGTTTTTCGCTCTGCCTTGATCGTATGGCCGCCATCTTCTTTTATAGCTGTGGGAAGTCGGTCTTCGAGAATATTTCCGTCAGATTTACGGAAATCTCTCTGTTGTTATCTCTTTCCTTTTTCCGTTAAGATTTTACATTTCTCCTTTTGATTTCCTTTCCGGCTCATCGATATCTCTTCCTCTCTGTCTTCTTTCATCTTTCTGAGGCCTAACTCGTCTTCCGGATGGGCCGAGATTTGGGATGTTCCGAGTCCGTTAAAGTTTGCCGTATTCTTAGGCCTGAGTTCCCATTTTCCTTGATTTCGGTCCATTAGCCCACATCATTGGTCCAAGAGAGTTCGGGCTTTCCGAAGGAAAATATTTCGACAAGTAATGCGCATCGGCCAATATTTAGTCATCCATTCGGATAATCCAGCTTGGAAGATCCAACCCGGTTCATCTCGGAATTTCGAGCAGGTTCATCTCGGAATTGCGAGATGGGTCATCTCGGAAATCCGAGTGGGTTCATCTCGGAAATCCGAGATGGTTTATCTCGGAAATCCGAGATGGTTCATCTCGGAAATCTGGGATGGTTCATCTCGGAAGTCCGAGTGGGTTCATCTCGGAAATCCAAGATGGTTCATCTCAGAAATCCGAGATGGTTCGTCTCGTATATCCGAGATGGTTTATCTTGGAAATCCGAGATGGTTCGTCTCGTATTTCCGAGATGGTTCGTCTCGGAAATCTGAGATGGTTCATCTCGTATTTCTGAGATGGTTTATCTCGTAAATCCGAGATAGTTCGTCTCGTATTTCCGAGATGGTTCGTCTCGGAATTCCGAGCAAGTTCATCTCGGAAATCCGGGATGGTTCGTCTCGTATTTCCGAGATGGTTTATCTCGGAAATCCGAGATGGTTCGTGTCGTATTTCCGAGATGGTTCATCTCGAAAATCCGAGATGGTTCGTCTCGTATTTCCGAGATGGTTTATCTCGGAAATCCGAGATGGTTCGTCTCGTATTTCCGAGATGGTTTATCTCGGAAATCTGAGATGGTTCGTCTCGTATTTCCGAGATGGTTCATCTCGGAATTCCGAGCAACTTCATCTCGAAAATCTGAGATGGTTCGTCTCGTATTTCCGAGATGGTTTATCTTGGAAATCCGAGCAAGTTCATCTCGGAAATCCGAGATGGTTCGTCTCGTATTTCCGAGATGGTTCAACTCGGATTTCCGAGCTGGTTAAGCTTGGAATTCCGAGCTGGTTCAGCCCAGATTTCCGAGCTGGTTCAGCTCGTACTTTGCCATGTTCGGATGTTTAGTCGATCCGTAATTCTTGTTGGAAAGTGTGTTTGTCCGATCTTGGTTTCGTCTGTTTTCCGACATCATTCTTCCGATAAATCGTCGATGTTTCGTACGATTTTTCCATTTACACGAAACATTAGACGTTCGATGAACATTCGTTCGTATTCGAATATTCAATCTTATCTTTCGGTTATTGTTTTCGTCGAGGAGGTTTTTGACCTCAACACCGACTTACCGCAGCTATATAAGGATATGGACTTCCTACGACTTAGACATCTCGAAAAACTCTACCATCTGGACTTAGCACTTAGAAAATTTCTCAGCTTCTTTTCTTCTTTTTACTCTCTTTTCCGATCAAATTATCAATAAAATATCCTCTTGTTTCCTATTTCGGTGTGTTTACTTTTGAGATTTATGTTTCCTAAAAGTTTAGTTGTACAAGTTTTGACAGTGCGAGTTCCGACTCTCACATTTCCTTAGCATCTTCCCCAATTAATAAACACTGAAGACTCCAGTGGCTAGAAAAATGTATTCGTATTCAATATTAACTATACGAATCTCCATTCGTATGAAATATGATGAACGTCTGTGTCCGATTGTTTAACTATGCTTTTCGGCTATTACTTTCGCCGAGAGTATTTTGACCCCAACAAGAACTAATAAAAAGGTTTTGGAAGGATGCTGATAGACATCTCTTTGTGATTCTCCGGTGCTTCTACAGAAAGCACAAAATGGGTGAGATTAGAAACTCAATTTAGTTTTTTTTTAGAATGATCTCGTTGTCTATTACATGTTTGGGTTTAGGATTGATGAGACTTTTGATTTCTATATTGTTTAAAATGTTAAAGGTGTTTGTGTATAAATTTTATTTAATTAGGTGTAACTTGGCTCAAAGGAGAAAAGGGATGTCAACGATAATGTACGATCAAACCAACAATTCGGACTTTAATAGATTTCTCAACATGTTTTGGTCATAAACCTAATGCAACTCATTATGTAATATGTTTTATATGTTATCCGGAATTCATACATTGTTTTCTATTTTGTAGCTTTTCAAATCTGATACCTGACCAATATCCTGAAGAAAATCTTATGTCCTGGTTAATCTTCTAAATTATGTACCTAATTTGGAAGACCTTATTAAACTTTATTATTTTTTTGGTTAGATGATCTGTTGATTGTCTTTATGTTTCTTTTAAAAACATATTTATCGTTAATGTTTACAACTTTTCTGTCCACTATCATAATCTTTTTTTTTAACATAATTTAAATAGCATATAAAATCTAACCTTCATCAATTTGGTTATTGTTAAATTCAAATATCAAAGTATATATTTCATTTGTGATACGACAATAAAAATTATTTTGCAAATTTAAAGAATTGTATACATCTGTTAATTCAAAGCAATATGTAGCTATGATATTTTCATAAACAATACACTTACACAAATAAATTTGTGTTTTAATTTTGTATTTTTTCATTATTTTCCTACAAAAAACAATAATATGATTTGAAGATAAAAAAATAAAAATATGAATTACTTTATTGTAAACAACATCATAATCTATTTTTTTTAAACTAATAAGAAATATATTAAAATCCATTAAAAATTAATTTAAGCCCTTAGGCAGATAAACAGATTTTGTATCTTCCATGCAAATAGGACTAGACAATCCACCATGGGTCGTCGATCCTGATAAAATCTCATATGCCAGGAAGTCGCTTATTGTACACAACATCACTGCTTTTAGTTTAAAGTTTTCATTCAATGACACATCATATGCATGGACTCCAGAAGACCACAATTCTTTTAACTCCTCAATAAGAGGTTGGAGGAAGATATCGAGACTAGACTGCGGATGATTTGGCCTAGAATTCAGAATTTTAAGAAACAAGTATTTTGTATTCAGGCACATATCATGGGGTAAATTATATGGAGTCAAGATCACGGGCCACAATGAATGATTACGAGACTTTCCAAATGGATTGAACCCATATGTACATAATCAAAGATAAATGTTACAAGGTTCTTGGGAAAACAAAGGATGTTGAGCTTGAAATGATTTCCCCATTTCTCCCTCCTTCGTTTGGTGCTCCGCTTGCCATCTCATTGCCGCTGAAGTCTTCTCGCTTTGATACATTCTCTCCAGTCTGTCAGCAATTGGTAGATACCACATACGACTTTAGGGTACTATGGTTCTACTTTGTCTCCCGTTCGGCTTCCATCTTGGTTTAGAACAAAACCGACACTTATCTTCCTTTTCGTCTTCTTTCCAGAAGATCATACAATTGTTTATGCAAACATCTATTTTAAGATAGGGGAGGCCTAAATTGTGCATCAGTTTCTCTGTCTCGTAATGTGAACTTGTTGCCTGGTTTCCTTCTGGTAACTACTATGTCATCATTTCACATATCGAATCCACTAACCTTTCATTCATATTATGTTCTGTCTTGTTATGCAGGACCCGAGCAGCCAAGGATAATTGGGAGTGACGTTCACAACAACCATCATATAAAAGATTGTTGGCTCCTAACAGGTCATAAAGCTTTTTTGAATGATTACGTACAAGTTCTTCACTATTACTCGTGTAACCACGAAGTGCACCATTCACCATATCCACATACCTATATACTACTTTTTTTATGACCATTCGGATCAACATAACTTTTTTATGACCATGCTTATACCAAACACAATAATCAGGCATAAATCCGTAACTAAACAGATGACTCCAAATTCCTTGTTTTGTGGTTTCCGGTTTTTCGTTCTTGCATAAATGACAAGGGCAGAGAAACTTACTGCCATTGCTCAGCGCTAAAGGCTGGTTTTTCACAGGTTCCATAAATTGTGCCACCCCCGTTGTGAAGGCTGTTGAGAAATTTTATGTGGCATCATCGAACCTATTATACATCCACTCACAATGGTTGCTATAATTATTATATCCTCCCGCCATGTAACTAGATTTATAAATTATTTTTGTTTCTACAAATGAAAACGGAGATAGGACTGAATTTCGACTATGTAGACATAATTGGCCACTACCCTTAATTGTCATAAATGCATGTCTCATGAAACCGGTACATCTACCATAAACATGTAAAATATAACCAATCTATCTTACTAAATCCAAAATAATATATTATAGGACCCATACACGACTACTTTGCGACATGAATAATGAGTTGAATATTAGTCGTAACAATAACGACAAATAAACGACTTGGTTACTACTATACACGAAGTAGCGAATTAGTCATCCATGTGCAGACCAATTCGCGATTTTTCTACGACTCTTCACAGCAGACACAAAAATAGTCGACATATCACCGACTGGCCTGCGACTATTGTTTTCGGTCTCGACAATGGTTGTTAGTCATTCGTAAATCGACGACTAAATTGTCTACAATCATTTTTGGTTGTATATTAGCGACTAATACACGTCCATATATTGTTGTCGCAAAACAATAGAAATATTGTCCCCTAATAGTCGCCCAATGTTACGACTACAAGTATAGTCGCAAGTTCTAGTCGCAAAAACGATGGTTTCTTGTAGTGTGTATTTTTTGTCCACCATTATTTATGGCTTAACAAAACAAGGAGAAGACGTTCCGCCCGTGTTGGAAATCTTTCAATGATTGGTGAATTATCTTAAGTTATGTGTGTCATGTCCTTGGGGCAGATTCTCCTTTGAGAACATGATAAAATCTATTTGGAATACGATGGATCATTATAATGGCATGGTGAGTAGTAACTGGCCGTTTCCATGTTTTTGTATTCTTTTGGAGGTAAGTAAATTGTTTTACTCATTGTTTAATATTTCTTATACAGTAAGCTAACTCTAATTGTATATGTGTTGTGTAGCTTTTAGAAGTCGAGGCCATTCCGCACCAGACGCTCTTGACGATTGTCCTAGGATGTGCAAATACAATTGGAATGAAAAACTAGGTGTAACCGTGTTTAGTCATATCTCTACATTTTAATTAGTTTGGGGTCTTCTGTTTTTGATCTCTAGGTTATTTTTGGTTGTTATGTTTTTTTTATCTTTAGGTTATTTTTGGTTGTTATGTTTTTGATCTCTATGTTGTTTAAATTCACAGGACAATGATAGTTTTTTGGTACCTACGGAAGAAGACAAATATATGTTGGATGAAATCTTGGAAAATGATGACGACGTGGATGTGCACGATCATGTTGTTGAAATCTGGATAAACTGTCTTAACCAAGGATTAAACTTTCAGTTTGAAGAGATTTGCGTGGAACATTTTAAAGTCCGAGCAGCTAAGAAGGCGGTGAATGCGGTGATTGAGGAGGGAATAGCCGGCAATGAAGGACATCCCCCCATAAACACATCTATCACTGAATTGGTAAATGACGTAACGACCATGACAGAGCATATGAGGGTGCTTAAGGATAAGGTAGACGGGTTATAGCAAAGGATGTTGCCAGTAGAATATTTTGTGAAGGATCATACCAAATCAGCGGCTATAACGGTTGGAGCAAAGGATATCGCCAAGCAACTATTTTGGGGATGGGAACATAGTTGGAAAAAAAAATTTTGCATTTTGTTATTTATCATGGATTGTCCTAGTATCTATATGCTAGGTAAGACATTGGTTGTTCTCCTTGCATTTTGTTATCTTTGCACTTTGTTTCGTAAGTGAAAGTCACTTTAGAAAGGAAACATTGTGACAAAACCAAAGAACATAATAAGTATTAAACAACAAACAAAGCCACGCCATCCCATACATAATGTCTTAAAAACCGAACTTGCTAAACATCCTTAATAATCCCAACAACAGCCACCAACTCTTTAAGCTTTGCAATCTCTTCAGCATTGCTTTGAACCTCCTTACTCATATCTTGAATCATCCCACGCTGCTCATCAACCTGCCTCATTAACTTCCTAATCTCCTCTTCGACACCGAAAACCCATTGTTGACGAAAATGGAGGCCATCATTCTACAAATAAAAGCAGAATCTCATATAGTTTGACATAGTATTACCAGTTCTACTACCCATAAATGTCATATAGTTTGACCTAGTATTCGCAGCTCTACTGCCAAGAACTCTCATATAGTTTGACATAGTATTACCTTAAATTGTTTGCTAGTAAAGTATCTACTTCATGGTAAAGTATCAAAATCGCTCGGATGATTTTGAGTAGGAGAGACGTTGTGGATTATTCGTCCACCACATGGACAATTTTTTGGAATCTCATGGTGGGCATCGGCGATGAAACCCACCATGTCGTAATGCTCCTTCAACTGTTTCATCTCCTTCATGTGCTTCCCTTCCTTGCGATCCATAGCCAAGGATTGAGAGAAATCGTGATTGTGAAGGAAGAGGAAGTGAGAGAGAGAGAGAGAGAGAGAGAGAGAGAGAGAGAGGCAAATGTCGGATGTGAATTAAGAGAGAGAGACTAATTTGATCTTAAAATTTGAAAATAACTGAATTTTAGATTTTGGGCGCCTAAAACTTCTAATTTGTTTTTAGTTCCCCGCCAAAACATTCAGTTAGTTTTACCTAAGATAGTAGTTGTACCAAATTTTCAAATTGTTCTACTATCGGGATTTTCCAATTTAATTTGTATTACCCAAACTAAAACTTTATTTTTCTAGTTTTACATTTGAGTTTGTTGTTTTAACATGTAATTAAGATTGTCTTGTGCAGTAATATATTTGAATGTAGATTTTGTAACTTTCCATCCTAAGTTGTGTCAATTAGAAAGTATTTATAAAAGTATAAGGAATGTATTGTCCAAATCATTTCATAATAACCCAAATTTTCTCATATTTGTTAAAATTTGCTTACATTATTCTTATGTAGTTGTGACAATTACTCTTATTTTCTTTCAAAGTCAACTATTACCGGTAATACCAGTTTTACTATTGTATTATAGTAATGTGAAATTATACTAGTAGTACCCACTAATCATGAAAGCAATATATAATCTTACATACCAGAAAACCAGCTTGACTTAGTCTTTTACATAACAAAAGCTTAAAAACCAATAAAAAAAACTAGTAGTTTTCAGCAAATAACAACCACAATAGTTTTCTTGGCCGCCTTTTATTTTGTCCTTCGACGACGCTTTTCTCTGGCCGATGGAAAACTTAGTACTCTCTTTCGACTCTTCTTTATGATGCGATCCTGAGGTATTATCTGCTTCTCTTTGATGTAATCCAGGACATTCCAGTAGACATATATGCCACTAAATAAATCGACATGTAATAAGCCAATGCCGACAACTCCGTCCAATAATATTTTGAGCATAACTTATATAACTCTATTTGGGTATCACGACTACGACCACCACCTCTATCAACATTTCTTTTATGGAATGTGATGTAACCGGCTTGTGCGTGGACACAAGGATACTTCTGAATATTGAAGAACTTGCAACTGCAGCTTTTCAATACCAACTTCACCAGATAAAGCTTTGCATCATCACCATCGATTTTGTATTAAAGCGTGTAATTGTTTACCTCCCTCACAGTTAACTTCTTATGTATTGTGCAAGAAGATCTCAACAAAAGGCACAAATTTGTTATAATCGTCCTGACACGGCCGCTTTCCTATGCTCGTTAAACCAATCAGAAATTATTGAATGATCGTATCGAGCATGGGTATTAAGGAGTACCTACTTGCTTCCCCAAAATTTTTTTTCTGAGATTCCACATAATTGCTTGTTTCTAGGTTGTATCTGTCACCTGGAAAAAAACATCTTGCCCATGTTTCTTTCGCGGTGTTTTCCTCCACATACCACACGGCGGAAGGATATCTCGTCTTAAACAACTCGTAAAGACTGTTGAAATCAGCCACCGTGTAAGCTCATCCGCACTCCTGGAATCGATATACTTGTGATGAGCTTCTGGATACACATTAGCTATGGCGTTGATGAAGCTTGTATTTTTTCACTCATAAAAACCAGCTCGAAAGAATCAGCTACAACGATTTTCAGCATCTCGAAAAACCAGGTCCAACTTGCATTATTCTCACCATCGCGTACACCAAATGCATGGGATAAATGTGACGATTAGGATCCTGAGCTACGACGGAAACTAGTACACCACCATATCCGTTCTTTAGAAACGTTGCATCCACAATTACCACTTTCCTCATGCATTGAAACCCTTTAATAGCTCTGAAAGCTATGAATTAGTACTTGAATTTTCATGCCTCATCCAATTCCAGACTCGTTATTGTTCGAGGAATGACCTCCTCCAACACGAACAAATAACAATACAACATCATGTAGCTATCTTCAGCACTACCACACAAATCACGAACTGCTTGATTTCTCCCTCTCAACGATGTGGAGTATGATATTCAACACCACATTTTCTCTTTACAAGATCAATAATTATTTTAGGACTTGGAGTTTCAAATTTTCCAGGATATTCCTCATTCAAAAGATCTGCAACTAGTTGCGATGAGCCTATCCAATTATTGTTGCTTGTACTCCGGTTGCATGTGTGCATCATCATGAATGTTCTAATCGAGAAAATATCTGTGTTTGGAATCCTTGCTGCTCGTAAACCCCATTTATTGTTGTGTAGAGAACATTTAGCCACCCATCGCGCTATCAGAATGTATCATAACATACCCAAAACAGTTAACAAATGCAACTTTATCAACCTACTCTACAATTGCCTTCTTATTTAGAAATTCTTGGCGCACACTCACACCCAAACCGTCTTCCCATGACTGTAAAAAAGCACACTAGATTCAACATCAAGTGGTTCCTCGACATATTCATCACGCATATCCGATGAATCCATTTCGTTACCCTTACATTCATCACGTAATGTATCATCATCATCATCCTCTATCACCTCCTCTTGCTGATTTGCTTGTTCGTTTTCTCCGTAAAATGTAATGGCATTAGGTCATACTTCTCTGATTTCATCATCAGTTCGATGCAACTCGTCATAGTTCATACCAAAATAACTTATCCCCACCCTCGACTATGGCTCGGGAAGTTCTGATTTAGTCATCACCTCCACATACAAAATACATTTACGGTACTCTTTATCAAAAGACGTTAGATAAACAACCATATATTCATCATCACAAATAGTCCGATGTTCCTCATATCCAACCTGCAGACGAATGTAATTCAAATGCAATTTAAACTTACTTTCATCTAAACAAAGCTTTTTGTATATCTTAGCTTCTACCATCGACAAGGTTATCTCATCCACTGATGTCTTCAACATTATGCTATACATTGAATCTTGGCATTTAAAATGTATGCTGACGTTGATGCTCATTCTATCCTGCAAAAAACAAAAACAAAAACAATTATTCATGATTTTCAGTAATACTAGTTTTACTAGTTATACAACATTTAACAGTAATACTAGTTTTACATAGTTATCCTATCGCATGAACTCAAATCACATCGTTTTCGGGTTCTAATTTACTTACAATCACTACGATTCAACCACTGAAATGCATTTGTAACTAAGGTAGAGTCACAATCGACCCAAAAATATTATTTAAACACCAACGTGCACCAAGTAAAAATTCAATCCATCAACTCTCTCCATTTCAAATCTTTAAATTCTCAATTTAGCTCAATCCAAAATAAAATACCTGGATTTTGGAGCTTAATCAGCTCAGGCGATGTGATGCTGGTGAAGGAAACGTCGATGGCAGATGTGGACGGAGACGGCGGAGGAGGATAGAGACAGCGGAAGAGGACGGAGACGACGTCGGAAGAGGAACGGTTTTTGATACCCGATTTTTTAAAAATTTCACCTAAATTTTTTTTTCTGTTTTTATTCTTTTCAAATAATTAAAATGTTATGTTTCATTAAAGATCATATGTTCAATGTACATATTTTTATAAATGAAAAGGGTATGAGAGATTAAAAGGGAATATATAAAATTTTGATTTCTCAAAAAATGTCATTTGAGAGGATTCCCCTTTTTTCTCCACTGAAGTTGAGAGAACTTGTTTTTTGTTACGATAATATAAATTTATATATTATATAAATATCTGTAATAGACTGACTTATCATTGTCGGTTTACTACCTTATAAAAAGGCATAGTGTCATGCCTTGTATCAGACACAACACCATAATAATAAGAGAAGATTAATACATATACAAACCTCTTGTCACTCTCTCTCGTTCTCATTTTTTTTTGGTAAATTTTTTTTTTATTCTATAACACGTTATCAGCACGACCGTCTTTCGATCCGGTCATATAAAAAGGTGAGGTTTAATTATAACCAATTTATTTTACAAAAAATTATGTCTTTTATATTTCCATTTCGGAAAGATAGGCACTGCCTTCTCCGAACCGATCGATATGGTAGGCTATACCTCTACGATCTGATAACATAGTAGAATATGTCTCCTCAGATCATATTTATGGAGTGGTAGGTTAAGCCTCCTCCTTATCGTTATAGTAGGCTATGCCTCCACGATCTAATCACAAGACAGACTATGTCTCCTCAGATCATATTTATGGAGTAGTAGGTTAAGCCTCCTCCTTATCGTTATGGTAGGCTATGCCTCCACGATCTGATCACATGGTATACTATGTTTCCTCAGATCATATTTATGGAATGGTTGGTTAAGCCTCCTCCTTAATCAAAATTATCGTTATGGTAGGCTATGCCTCCACGATCATGATCATATGGTAGACTATGTCTCCTCAGATCATATATATGGAGTGAGAAGTTATGCCTCCTCCTTGAATTTATGGTAGGTGATGCCTCCTCGATTATTTTAATTTTGTTTTTTTAATTATGCATTTAAATTTTGCATTTATATTTATGCGTTTAAATTTATTCATTTAAATTTATCATATTTCTTGAAAAAATCACATGGATGTAGTCGTCCTGAGATGATTCTTTAAATTATGTTTTTATGTTCGATTTACATTAAATTATTTCTGGAGTGGAAGGTTATGCCTCCTCTTAAATCGAGTTGTAGGCTATGCCTCCTCTAAAACGACATCAAATGAAATGATATTTTTACGTCACCACTTATATGATGGTTTGAAAGATAATGAACCATTATGCTTGTCTAACTGGATTGGCTCCATTCTCAAAAGTTTCATTATCAAAAGTGAATGTCGTAGCAACCAGTAATTGTAATAATTTTCGATGACGAGAATGCAGACACAGTAGAATCCATAGTCGCACTTATGAATAAGGTGGTGGACATGGACGTGAAAAAAAATATATATTCAAGTCTCATAAGTTAATAATATTCATATTGATATCAAAAAATTTCTTGTTGATATAGAAATATCAACAAAGAATTTAGATTGATATGACATGATGTCATGAATATGAATTCATGATGGAGACATCTATCTGGCAGATAATGCTTCAACACGCATTATCGATGATATTTTTCCTGTTTCAAAAATGAAGGACTCCGCCGAAAGCGTGAGTACCATACTCGGTAATGCAAAGATCATTGTAGGCCTAGATAATCCGATTTTCAATGCTGAGGGGAACCAAATGTTGTATTCTCCTAAAATCTCGCAGAATTTTGTTAAGTTCCAGAGATATATCAAGAAAGAGATAAAATGACATTGAAAAGATTTGCATTACATCAGAGAGAAAACATACATTGGAAGAGTGACAATGATGTCCTCCGAATTATAAATATGGCTGAATCATATGGTTTATGGCCAAATCACTATTTTTGGTAGAAATAGCTCATTGCATATGATGGTTTGATGAAAGTGAATTCCCCACGTTAGAGGGAGGATTGAGAGAATCACCAAATGATAACAACTAGTGTATAAACTCTTTGGCTTATCTTGATTCTCCTACTAATCACGCGAAGTGGAACTTCAAAAAGGATCCAAGTAAGTAATTCATGACCAATGTTGTTGATCCTAGAATGGGATTCATTCGATATGGATATATTGTACGAGTTATCATCTCGAGGGGGAGAATTAACGAATCCCACATTGACAGTAAGTTGATAATATTGGTACAATGAAATCCTAGATTTGATCACTCTGGTGAGTTCATGTTATGCAATTTGTCACTTATTGTCGATGAGATAAATTTATGCATACAGATGGTTATGTTCACACTCAAAATGAGGTTATTTATAAGCAAATCCAAGTGATTGGAATGACCAATTATGGTGAAATTTAATCTCCATGTTTTAGCATGGGTGTAAGATATATGCTTTCCACACCGCATATAAGTAACATCCACAGAGAATGAAACGTAAGATCTGGAGATGAATCTCGCTATAATAATGTTGAGTTATCACTCGGTGATGTGCTCATTGTAAGATTTGCATATTATCATTGTGGTGAGAATTTTCTCCCATTATTATAAATAGAATCGTGAATATTTGTAATCCTTGAACAAATGAATGTGAACTTGAGGTTCAAAGTTTCAAAGGATCATTATTCATATGTATTGAAAATCTAATGCTAATGTTGACGGATGAGATTTCATTGTGATCCTTGCATAAATGAATAATGAACTTGAAGTTCAAAGAAATCTCATATTCCAGCTGAGAATGCTCCTATAATAATAGTGTGTCTATGACACGTGAGGAACTTTAGAGACCCCTTTTGGTTCCAAAGCTAAAGTAAATCCTCATAATAAAAAGAGCAAATGACTATTGAACAGAGGATTAAACTCCCGAAGAGGAGTAATGAGACCGTTGTAATGGTTAATAATAAGATCAAGTACCTAAATGAAATCAATGATATTGATAAAGAGATCTCGAATAACCATGTATGTCATTACAGGGAAAATATGGACCAAATTAAGGTAGATATGATTGTCGACAAAAATGAATGATATAACGCACATGAATCTCCGCTCTGCAGTTAAGCGTAGAGAGAAAATGAGGATCACGAGTCTCTGCTCCAAAGATGAGTGTAGAGAGACAATGAAATGATAACTTCGCCCAATGTGAAAAAATATGGTTTAGAAACGAAATAGAAGATATTGATGGAATGTTCTCCTTTTCTGTATCCAAAAAACTTGAAAATAAAAATGATCCGGGACCAAGGTCCATATGGGAATGCCAGAAAATGCCCGATTGGGAGAAATGTCGAATAGCCATCAAGAATGAATTACCCTCCCTCAATAAAAGAAATGTGTTTGGATCTGTGGTTATTACACCTAAAGATGTAATGCATGTCGGTGTAAATGGGTCTTTGTGCGAAAAAGAAATGATAAAAACGAAGTCACAAGATATGAAGCACAACTTGTGGCACAAGGGTTTTCTCAAAGACCGGGAATTGATTATGATGAAACATATTCCCCATTAATGGTTGTAATCACATTCAGGTACTTAATGAGCCTAACGGCATCGAAAATTTTAGAAATGTACCTTATGGATGTTGTGACTGCATATCTATATGTATCACTAGATAACGATATATATATATATATATATATATATATATATATGAAAATCCCAGAAGGGTCGAAGATTCCTAAAGAATTTGAGAAAATTTGTTCGGTCAAATTACAACGATCACTTTATGGATTGAAACAATCCGGACGCATGTGGTATAATCGCTTAAGCGATTTTTTGTTTACGAAAGGATTTATCAACAATGAGATATGCCCTTGCGTATTTATAAGGAAATCCACATCTGGATTTGTAATTATTGTTGTTTATGTTGATGACCTGAATATTATTGGAACTCAAAAGGAAGTTGATGATGCAAGAACCCATATGAAAGAAGAGTTTGAGAGGAAAGATCTTGGAAAGACAAAATTTTGTCTTGGGCTCCAAATAGAGCATTTCCAAGATGGTATATTTGTGCATCAATCAAATTACACCACAAGGGTGTTAAAACATTTTAATATGAATAAAGCAAATCCTTTGAGTACTCCAATGGTCAATAGATCGCTTAATGTTGACAAGGATCCATTTTGACCTTGTGAAGATAACGAGGAAATATTGGGTCCAGAAATACCTTATATGAGCGTTATAGGTGCACTCATGTATCTTGCAAACTATACCAGATGAGATATATCATTTGCTACTAATTTTCTTGCAAGATACAATTCGTCTCCTGCGCAGAGACATTGGACCGGGATAAAACATATCATTCGATATCTCCGAGGTATGATTGACTTGAGATTATATTATCCTCGAAATTCTACGCTTGGACTAGTTGATTTTGCAGATGCAGGATATTTATCTGATCCGCATAAAGCTCGATCGCAAACCGGATACGTTTTCACAATGGGAGGAACTGCGATCTCATGGCGTTCACAAAAGCAAACTCTTGTCGCCACCTCTTCAAATTATGCGGAGATAATTGCGCTTTATGAGGCATGTCGAGAATGTATATGGTTGAGATCTATGACTCATTATATACAAGAAGCTAGCAGAATAGTTACTAACAAAGAACCATCGATAGTATTTGAAGACAATGATGCATGTGTTGCTCAACTCAAAGAAGGTTATATCAAGAGCGGTAGAATCCCCAAGATTTTTCTCCTATATTCAAGAGTTCGAGAAAAATCAAGAAGTGGACATCCAGTATATCCGCTCAAACGACAATGCAGCAGATCTCTTGACAAAGTCGCTTCCCACTACAACATTCATGAAACATATTCAAAGTATTTGAATGCCCATTTACGAGATTTATGAAAACCTATCATTTTCAGGGGAAGTTTACATCACTGTACTCGTTTTTTCCTTGTCATAATTTTTATCCTATTATATTTTTTCATTATAAAGTTTTTAATAAGACATTACGTAATATAAAATAAATATTTAAAACAAAGTGTTAGGATTATGTAAATATATATATTATATAAATATCTATAATAGTAATAGACCTACTTATCATTGTGGGTTTACTACCTTATATAAAGACATAGTGCCTTGCCTTGTATCATAAAAGAAGATCAATACAGATACAAACCTTTTGTCAGTCTCTCTAGCTCTCATTTTTTTGGGTCAATTTTTCTTTATTCTATAACATTTTTTAGTATTTTTTTTGGTGGTGAGAAGAGTTTTTCTTCTACAGTTATGAATCTGTTCTGATTATTAGAGATAAGCAATACACAAGGAACCAATCTCCAATAAGACAATGGCGATTTCTCCTGTAATCGATCCTTCCATAGCTCATTGCTTCTCCTTCTCCTCCTCCTCTTCTTCCTCGTCTCCATCATCATCATCAGTTCTCACCGGAAAACCGAGAACACTACCCTTACGAAACCTCCGTTTACATGGCAGACGACCTTCATATTCACTGGATTCGAAACCCAGTAAAGTATTTCCATCACCGATAACTGTACACAGTCGGCGAAGCTATGTAGCATCTTTCTCTGCTTCACCTGTAAGTTGTACACTCTTCTTCTCTTGTAAGTCTCAGATTCATATATTCTTCATCATCGTCTTTGAATTGGGGTATGTTGTTATTTGGATATTTATTGGTGTTCTTGTTCTTTGATTCACAGACTAATAGTGAAGAAGCGAAGTCAAAGCACCCAACAGATGTAAAAACTCTAATTGGAGCTTATAAGCAAGCTCTCTTCAATGGAGACGAAATCACCGTCTCAGAAATCGAAACGGTTTTTTGCCAAATCGAGAAGGAGAAGAACAGATTCGACCATAAGGTTTTGTCTTTATCAATGAAGATAGCTTCAGAGAAGGAGGCCAAAATCCGATTGCAAGCTGATTTTGATAACACCAGGAAAAAGCTTGACAAGGATCGGCGTAATACAGAGTCTAACGCAAAAGTGGAAATTATGAAGAGTCTCTTACCACTCATTGATAGTTTCGAGAGAGCGAGGCAACATACTAAACCTGATACGGAGAAGGAGAAGAAGATCGATACGAGTTATCAGGGCATTTACAGGCAATTCGTTGAAGTTTTAAGACACCTTAGTGTTAAAGCCATTGCAACTGTTGGGAAGCCGTTTGATCCTCTGGTAAGTAAAAGCTCTTCAAATGTTTCATTACTTGTACTAGTTGCATCTGTTAGAGATTATAATGAAGAGATAGCTTGATTGAGTTGGGGGAATTAGACTCTGCATATAACGTAGTCAATGGTTGTCTTTGCTAAACGTAGTTGAAAGTTTTACATCAAAACGATTGGCTGTATTGAGTGACTTACCAATATCTTTAATCGTTGTAGTTGCACGAGGTAATTTTGCGAGAAGAATCTGAGGTGGTTAAAGCAGGGATAATAACCGAAGACCTTAACCGGGGATTTCTTCTAGGAGATCGTGTTCTGAGACCAGCAAAGGTTAAAGTCTCTTTAGGACCCATCAAGAAGAAGACTCCAGCTGCTGAGGAGACTACACCTTCTGCTTGAGTTGACGTTTCTTTATCAATGGAAAACAAAAGCGCAGCTGATGTCTGATTAGGAAGTTCGTTAGCAGCTGAGACTTGCTTAGTGATGGATTTGAGGCAAAGCTTCAGGTTCATGCGTTTGTTTTGGGTCTTTAACAAAAACTTTGGATAACATTATTTTCGACATCATTAAGCAATATAAATATCTCTCACAACAATTGTAACATCAAACCCGTTTTGTATCCAAGTCTTTGCTCAGTCAACTCTGGGAGTTGACTTCTTTATTTGAATTTGCCATGTCAGTGTTTTTTCTCCTCTTTTCTCCTACAACTCTCTTCTTCTTCATGTAGTAGCATTGTTGTTTCTTATCAATACTCTCCTTCTTCGACATGAAGTTTGTCCTCAAGCTTTAAATGTGGATATTGATCCTTCAATTCCTTGTATGTGACCCAAGAGGTTTCTATTGGCGGAATCCCTTCCAGTTTACCAGCATTTCCAGTTGTCCATGCGCATTTTACCTTGCGTTTTCCACATGTTCTGGCTTAATCACTATGTCAGCCAACTCGGAAGTGGTGATTGGTAAAGAAATTACATGACGATTAGCGCCTAATGCTGATTTTAACTGAGAAACATGAAAACACTGAATCTTTGTCTCAGGTGGAAGCTGTAGTCGGTATGCCACTTTCTCAATCCTTTCTAACACCTTATAAGGACCAAAGTATTTAGCAGACAACTTATGACAAACCCTCTTTGCCACTTATGACTAACGATATGGCCTGAGCTTAAGATAGACTGAATCTACAACCTGAAACTCCACTTCCCTTATATGTTTATCAGCATTGTTTTTATAAGCTATTGAGAATGAATCAATTTCGCTTGAATGTCTTCCAAAATCGCATCTCTCTCTTCCATCATCATCTCCTACCGCATTTTGTGTTGACCCTTCTTCAAGCAGGAGTAAAGCTGGCGGTTCCCTCCCATATACTGCTTTAAATGGCGTTGTATGCAAAGATGTATGGTAACAAGTGTTGTACCACAGTTCAGCTCAACCCAAGAACTTGTGCCATGTATGTGGGTATGAAGAAGTAAAACATCGTAAGTATGTTTCCAGGCGGCGGTTGATTACCTCAGTCTGACCATTTGTGTGAGTGGAATGATGTGCTGAACTTAAGCTTGGTTCATGTTAATCTGAACAGTTCTCTCCAAAAGGTACTGAGTAAAATAGTATCGCGATCTGAAACTATGGATTTTGGGAGTCCATAAAGTCGAACGATCTCCTTAACAAAATTCTGCGCCACATCCTTCGCTTGAAAAAGTCTCAGAAAATGAGCATATTTGCTTAATTTGTCAACCACCACAAAAATCACATTACAGCTTTGAGATGAAGGAAGACTCTCTACAAGTCCACCGATAGGTCCTCCCATATAGCATTAGGAATTGGTAATGGCTGTAAGAGATCTGCGTGACATAATGTTGAATATTTGTGTTTGGCACACTTGACAATTAACCACATAATTCTGGATCCTTTTTAACATTCCTTCCTAGTAAAACCATTGTTGAACTCTCTTAACCGTTTTCAAAACTCCTGAATGGTCTCCTTACAAACCATCATGACATTCCCTTAGCATTGTACTGATAAACATCGAATCTTTAGGTACAACCAGTCTGTTTATATACCATAAGTTCCCTTCATGGACCTTATAATCTTTCCTTGCCAACCCATCCTGCTCAGTATCTCTGATCATCGATTGTATACTCTCATTGTCAGCTATTTCCATGTATAAAT
This sequence comes from Orychophragmus violaceus, assembly GCA_030180135.1. NCBI lineage: Eukaryota > Viridiplantae > Streptophyta > Magnoliopsida > Brassicales > Brassicaceae > Orychophragmus > Orychophragmus violaceus. Next base: position 45,648,113 of record CM058229.1, on the reverse strand, counting down.
TATGTAATTGCGGATTAGTTGGTGCTGTGAAAGCAAACAACATTAATTTAAGGTTAGATAGAACCGGTTGTTCTATCCTTGAAAGACCATCTACTGCCTTATTTTGAATCCATGGTTTGTGAGTAATATCAAACTCATATCCCAACAACTTTATCAACCACTTTGATATTCCATACTGACTTCCCTCTGCTATAATAGAAACTTCAATATCTTCTAATCAGTGTGGACTACAAAACGACGACCCAATAGTAGTGTTTCCAGTTACTTATAGCCATAACCAAAACCATCAATTCCCTTTCGTAGATAGGTTTCAACTATTATCTTGTAGTCAGTCCATGACTAGAGTAGGCTATGGGTCGCGTTTCTTGCATTAAAACTGCCCCTGTCCCAAATCCGAATGCATCACACTCCACCACAAACAATTTGTTGAAATCTGGTAATCTAGAAATGGTGTTTCCGTCATTGCATGCTTGAGTCTGTCAAATGCTATATGAGCTTCGATTGACCATATAAACTTGTCAATCTTCAAAAGATTTGTTAGCGTCTTGCCAAAGAACCATACCCTCTTATAAATAGCCTGTAGTATCCTGTTACACCAAGAAATCCCCTCAGTTGGTTGATATTCCTTGGTGTAGGCCACAAACGCATTGAATCAGTTTTCTCCTCATTTGTCGCCGCTCCATCTACAGAGATGATATGTCCCAAATATTCCACTCTTCCTTGTCCAAATAAACACTTCTTCCTATTTGAAAACATGTAATTCTCAGCAAAAACTTTCATTACCTGCCTCAAATGATGCACATGCTCATCCACACTTTTGTTGTACACCAATATATCATCGAGAAAAACCAAAACAAATTTGACAAGCTGTGGTCTAAACAGATCATTCATAAGGGATTAAAATGTTGAAGGAGTGTCGGTCAACCCAAATGGCATGACCAAGAATTCATAGTGACCATCATTTGTTCTAAAAGCAGTCTTGTGTATGTCTTCCTCTTCCATTCTAATTTGATGGTATCCTGCAGTTAAATCCAATTCTGGAAAACACCTGAACTCTATATAACTCAACAAATAGCTGGTCTATCATTGGTATGAGAAATTTGTAAGCATATGTTGCCTGATTTAAAGTTCTGTAATCCACACAAAATCTCCCTGTATTGTCTTTTTTCTTAACTAACAATATTGGGCTTGAAAAAGAACTTTTTCCTGCTACGGATTAAACCCTTCTTTAAAATTTCAATCACCATATGAGACGTGATATCTTTGTGTGCCTGTGGATATTTGTAAGGTCTATGATAGAGTATTGATATCTTGAACTCTATCTCTCTCTCTCGATGTACTCTCTTGATTGAATAATACTCCTATTGATGAATGTAAAGGAATACAGCTTGTATGTTGATAGACTACTGAGCTCTCATGACGAACCCAGCAGTTATCACGATCTCATAGCGATCGACATGAACTGACTCATAACGTCAAGAACATTATACAACAAGCATGCCTCGTAAGTTCCTATCACCATCTTATTTATACTACTCTCACTGCTCGTCAGTCTTGAGCAGCTAACTGCAATGTCTCCAGCTGAGACTGAGTCTTCTTTATTCTTCATTCTTCACTTGGAACATTGACTATGTTCTCTTCCATCTCAGCAACATCAACTTCTGATTATCTGTTCACACTCAAGATCTGTTTATTCCCTCTCTTAAACAGCAGCATGTTAGACGATGTCTATCAGTCTAACGCTTATAGCTGATGTTCCTGCTTTTAGGAGTGATTGCATGTTCTCTTTCACGAATGAAAGGTAAACCTTGTGGTTTGTCAAAAACCTTCCCCAAATCTGGATAAATTGTTGTCACTGCTTTCGGTACCTCAATTTGGTTAGTGTTGATTCTTCTCCTCTAATGATCCAAACCAATATGCCTCTATTAATTCCACTTGATTGTTTACTGGAGACACTGCTGCTAATGATCCTTTAATTTAATATGATGCAGATCAGACTCTCCCTGTAGTGTGACCTTTTTGTTCTGATATCTGGAACTCCATTCTTGAGTTTTCCAATCAACATCACATTTACCTAGTGTCCTCCTAAAACCACATCCACCTTTCCTAAAACCAAAGAAATGCAGTCTATTACAAATTCCCGTTTATGTACTTCTAACTTCACGCTATGAAAAACATCCTAGCCATTAACGGTAACTCATGTTCCAAATCCTCCCAATATTCTGGCGTTACTTTCACTTCTACTCCATCTACCACTGTCATTATTTGCAGTTCTGGATTAGCACACACATGACCACATAACCATTTAAAGCAAAGTTTTAATCGTTTTAGTTCAGCCAATTTTGCATTTGTCAGATGCAGTCTTGGTCTTTGTTGTTGAAGTTTATTCCCCTATGTGATCGTCTTCTTATATTCTAACAGAGGTTGAACATTTCTATTGTTGAAAATGTTCTGTTTCTGCGGTCGATATGTGAATGTATTAAAATCTCTTGACTAAACTATTTTCTTTTCGCTCACCACCTGATAGAATGTGCTAGATTCCATCTTTACTACAACATCTATATGATTGCGTAGTCCTTTAGGTTCTTTTAGCTTGATGACTTCATGCATTTCAGGTTTCAATCATGTATAGTTATTGCTGATTAGATTTGCTTCATCAATTCCTTTAATTTGTGTTATTAGTTCCTCACACTCGTTCACGTATTTCTGAATTGATGATGTTTGTCTGAGTACACATAGTATATTGTGCGGTTCTTAATTAAATGACTCAACAAACCTTTCTAACATCCTTTCTTTGAATTGAGACCAACTGTGAAACTGTTCCTCTTCAAATTCCCACAAATACCAATTCAGTACTAGTCCTTGTAAACTCAGTGTGACCAGTTCTAATTATGCGCTTCACTATAACGAGCTACTCTGAAGTACCATTCTTCCACTGTTGATATCCAGCCATATGGCATTGTTCCATCGAAATTTGGTAGCTCAATCTTTTTCAATTAACTTTCCCGTTTGGCAAACACATTCTGATTTCCCCTATAACCTAACGAATGTTCATACAAATCATCGAGAGTAGCCTGAGTATATACCTGATTATGATGATGTGATGATTCTGGAATCTCTTTGCCTTTTAATGATTCCGTGTTAGTATTCACCTCGATCTTGTTTAACATTTCCATCATCTTACGCATTTGATCTTCAATTTAGCAGATGTTACGTACGAGTCTACACACCCACCTATCTTGTATCAATATCGGCGCAAGAAGGCAGTAAAGGTGAAGACTCACGCACAAGAGTGAAAGAAAGAGAGACAACTTCTAGAAGGAGTGAGGTGGCTCATCTGGAAGCAGGAGGAATCTTATCCTCAACAAACAAATAACAACCTGGGAGGAGCACGTGACAGGACGTTACAACGAATGGGACGTGACTCACCTTTTTCTATTTATGCTTTTGTGTCTTTGAGAATAATTTCCATCGAAGGATTATCGATCAAGTTGTAGGAGAGGTGAGAGTACTCTCGAGCAATTCTCTCAAACACTTGTAATCAGTAATCATTTTGGGAATAAAGTCTTTGATTCTCATTAAGGTTATCGTTTACATATTATCTCGTAACAAACTTGGTATCAGAGCAAGTACGTGACCGGGAAATATGGCACCGCCGAAGAAGAACGACGTTGAGAAGGCTATGGATGCTTGGCAGATCGACGTTGGGAGGATCGCGGCGTTGGAACAAGATGTTGGAAGGATCGCGTCTGTGGAAGGGAAGATCGAATCGATGGAGAAAGGGGTCGATGAGATCAGGAAGCAGATGGATCGCTTAAGTATTTACTTAATGGAGAATGCGAATACCTCGAGGAGGAAGGAAGCGGAGCAGTGGTCTTCCGGTGATGGGTCCAATCAGACCGGAGCTTTCATTCCGCCAGGACCCATCAACGACGACAAGGGAAAGGCGAAAGAGAAAACGGGATCGGAGAGACCATTGTACGGTCCTGACATGGATGGAGCGTTCTCGTACCAGCAACCACCGTGGGGAATCCAGGACGGAAGGTTTATGCCTTTGTCAAAGAGGTTCGAGATCCCAGAATTCTATGGAGAAGAAGCGGATATTCTGATCCTCCGGGTCGAGCAGTACTTTGAACTGGGAGATTTCACGGAGGATGACAAGCTACGCGCAGTCCGAATGAGCTTCATCGGAGAAGCACTAATGTGGTACCGCTGGGAAAGAAATCGGAACCCATTCGTGAGCTGGGAGCAGATGAAAACCCGAGTGTTGGAGCAGTTCTCGCCGATACAAGACTCAAGTTCCGGCGAAAGACTGTTAAACCTCAAACAGGAAGAGTTGGTAAAAAATTTATGTCGCGACTTCATTGGGTTAGCGTCAAATGCACCGGAGTTCTCTGACACGGTGTTGGAAATGGCGTTTATGAACGGGCTTAACCCTCGGATCCGAGCTGGAGTGAAGATGCTGGAGCCGACGGGGCTGAAGAAGATGATGAGTACGGCGAAGTTGGTTGAGGAATGGGCCGGCGTAGATGAAGGATCGTCGAAGGAGAACACTGGTAGTGGGTCGACGAAGATCAACCGGACGAGCAATGGAAGGTTTCAGTCCAACTCAGGGAAGCCCAACCAGAGCTTGGGCCAGGGATCCAACAAATTCAGGCCCAAACCTAATACCACTACAACGACACCGTTTCAAAACAACAGTAACAAGAGTCACAATCGACTCAAACCCCCTTATCGAAGATTGACGGCGGCGGAGGTTGCAAAATGGAAGGCGGAGGGTCTTTTTTTCCGGTGTGACGAGAAGTATCAGGCTAACCATCGATGTCCGTTCCCGGAGCTGATGGTAGTCATGGTGCAGGATGATGGTAGTGAAGTAGAAGTATCGGAGTGCTCTGTCGAACTCGAGAAAGGGGAAGCAGAGGAAGAGACAGAGCTGGCCGAGCTATCTCTAAATTCCTTGGTGGGTATATCATCGTCAAAGACCATCAAGCTGAAAGGGACGATAAAAGAGGCTGAGGTGGTGGTCCTCATCGATAGCGGGGCCACCCATAATTTCATAGACGTAGGTGTGGTTAAGCGACTGGATCTTATGTCTGACGACACTAAAGGCTATGGAGTATTAACGACAGGAGGGATGATGATGAAAGGGAGAGGGGTATGCCAGCAACTGGAGTTGGTAATACAAGGTTGCAAAATTACAACTAATTTTCTTCCACTGGAGTTGGGTAGCGCCAATGTCATATTGGGGATTCAGTGGTTGGAAACATTAGGCAATATGAAGGTCAATTGGAAATTACAGTTGCTGAAGTTCAAAGTGGAAGGAGTCAGATATATGCTACAAGGAGATCCAAGTCTGTGCTGTTCACCGATCTCACTCAAGGCCTTGTGGAAGGTGATAGAACAAGAAGGAGAGGGGGTGTTCATTGAGTACAGCGGGCTACAAGCTGAGCAGGCTACAGTGGAAAATCAGGTCCCCAGGGAGTTGAAATTATTACTGGCACAATATGAACAAGTGTTTGAGGAGCCAAAGGGGTTACCCCCATCTCGAGGAAAGGAACACTCTATCCTCCTCAAGCCAGGGGCGAGTCCGGTCAGTGTGCGTCCGTTCCGATATCCTCAGGCTCAGAAGAAAGAGATCGAGAAACAAGTGTCAGCTATGCTCGCAGCTGGAATCATCCGCGACAGCTGCAACCCATTTTCAAGCCCAGTGCTCTTGGTCAAAAAGAAGGACGGAAGTTGAAGGTTCTACGTTGATTACTGGGCCTTGAATAAGGTAACAGTCACATACAGCTTCCCTATTCCCATGATCGATCAATTGCTTGATGAGCTTCAGGGGGCAAGTATCTTTTCCAAACTGGATTTAAAATCCGGATATCATCAGATCCTTGTCAAGGCAGAGGATGTACAGAAGACTGCATTTCGAACCCACGACGGTCACTACGAATTTCTTGTAATGCCGTTTAGGTTGTCGAATGCACCGGCGACATGTCAGTCTCTCATGAACGAGGTGTTTCGGGGATTCCTAAGGAAGTTTGTCCTAGTTTTTTTGGATGACATCTTAGTCTTCAGCAAGACAAGAGCAGAACATGTGGGACATCTGAGGGCTGTGTTGGGGATTCTGCAGCAACATCAGTTGTATGCAAACAGGAAGAAGTGCCAATTTGGCAGCGAGACTATTGAATACTTGGGGCATGTGATATCCAGGGAAGGGGTAGCAGCTGATAGCACCAAAGTCAAAGCAATGATGGACTGGGTGGAACCAAGGACTGTGAAAGAGCTGAGAGGGTTCTTGGGGCTCACCGGGTACTACCGGAAATTCATCCAAGGGTATGGGGATATAGCCAGACCTCTTACGACATTACTCAAGAAAGACCAATTCCTTTGGACTGAGGAGGCTACCAAGGCGTTTCATCAACTCAAGCTGGCCATGTCGACAGTCCCGGTATTGGCTCTTACAAACTTCAATGTGCTATTCATTGTTGAGTCTGATGCATCAGGAGTGGGGTTAGGTGCGGTGTTGATGCAGAACCAGTGCCCTATTGCATATTACAGTCAGGCACTAACGGACATGCAAAGATTGAAGTCTGTTTACGAAAGGGAACTTATGGCGATAGTCTTTGCCATCCAGAAGTGGCGACATTACCTGTTGGGAAGGAAATTTTTGGTGAGAACAGATCAGAAGAGTCTGAAATTCTTGTTGGAGCAGCGAGAAATCAATATGGATTACCAGAGGTGGTTAAGTAAGATCTTGGGATTCGACTTTGACATCGTTTATAAGCCAGGATTGGAGAATAAAGCCGCAGACGCCTTGTCTCGGAAGAGTGTAGTTCCTGAGCTCTTTGCCTTGTCAGTCCCAGCCGCAATCCAGCTGGAAGAAATCTGCAGTGAAGTGGATAGGGACCTTGACTTACAGAAACTGATCCAGGAGCTGCAGGAGGATCAGTCTAAGCACCCAGATTACTCTCTCGTCCAGGGCAGGCTGTTGCGAAAGGGGAAGTTGGTCATGCCAAAAACTTCTGGTCTTATTGGAGCTATCCTTCGGGAGTTTCATGATAGTAAACAGGGAGGTCACGGAGGCGTGTTAAAAACACAGAGGAGGATTGGTGACCTATTTTACTGGCAAGGAATGATGACTGATATCCGTCGGTACGTCGCAGCTTGTCAGACTTGCCAAAGGCAGAAGTACTCTACCCTAGCTCCAGGAGGACTTCTTCAACCTCTTCCTATACCCGAGCAGGTTTGGGACGATATATCCATGGACTTCGTGGAGGGTCTTCCACGCTCAGACGGAGTGAATGCAGTGCTGGTAGTGGTTGACCGCCTCTCTAAATATGCACATTTTCTGAAGTTGAAACATCCGTTTACAGCCACAGATGTTGCAATTCTCTTTGTCCATGAGGTAATTAGGCTGCATGGTTTTCCAAAAACAATTGTCTCTGACAGGGACAAGGTGTTCACAAATCAGTTTTGGAAGGAGTTATTTCGCTTGGCTGGTACGACTCTGTGTTTCAGCACGGCCTACCACCCCCAATCTGATGGTCAGACAGAAGTGATAAATAGGGGGCTTGAGACATTCCTGCGTTGTTATGCTAGTGACAAACCCCGCACGTGGGCACAATATCTACCATGGGCAGAGTTCAGTTACAACTCCTCGTTCCACTTAGCTATCCAAATGTCTCCGTTCAGAGCAGTCTACGGCAGGGAGCCGCCTACACTGATACGGTTTGAGAATGGTTCTACAAGCAATGCCGACCTGGAGCAGCGCTTGAGGGACCGAGATGCTCATTTGGAGTTGTTAAAACAACATTTACACAAGGCTCAACAGGTCATGAAGGCAAGGGTTGATGCTCATCAACGGGATGTCGAGTTTGCTGTGGGAGACAGTGTGTTTCTGAAGCTCCATCCTTATAGGCAGCAAACATTGGCTCGCCGGGTTAATGAGAAACTGGCAGCCCGTTTTTATGGTCCATATGAGATAGCAGCAAAGGTAGGGGAAGTGGCTTATCGGCTCAACTTACCGGCAGAAGCCCGCATACACCCGACCTTCCATGTCTCGCAGTTGAAGAGAGCAGTCGGGGAATCACTTCAGCCAGCTTCCATACCACCACAGCTCACTGCAGAAGGGGTATTGGAGGTCACACCAGAAGCTGTCTTGGACTCACGAGTCAACAACAAAACTGGGATTGAGGAGGTCTTGGTTAAGTGGAAGGGTCTCCCTGATTATGATTGCACATGGGAATGGAAATCTACTATTGAAGGAATTTCTAGCAGTTCTAATCAGGATTAGCAACCCTAGTCTGAATTCCAAGCCTAGGATCTAAGGTTAATGTAATTGAATCTATGGGATCTCCGATTTACCTGTTGATTTGCAGCGGAAGTATTAGCAGATAATCGAGATCACGAAGCGCCTCAAATGCTGCGCCTCTACTGGTATCCACACGCACACAAACTGGACCGCAGGGATGCTAGTGCCTTACAGAGATCTAATCTCCAGAGAGGTTTGTTTCTGTGTTCTGGTGGCTGTAAATTAGGTTAGGGGCGAGTTTAGGTCGACCATATATCTTATATATGTCGGCTTAAACCATGACGGAATTAACTAATGATTAAACCGTATTAATCTGGTTAATCCGCGAGTGCATCGATCGATGCACTAAATGCAACGATCGACACTCCCCAGAACATTGATATCGAATGCATATCACATATGCATTCACTTGGATCATTACATTAATGATCAACCTCGTCTTTAACTCCCAGTTTGCTTAGGTGTGTGACCCTGTAGGATCATATAACACTAGCAATGAGTTCTCAACTCATTGATCATAAGTGGATTCTAGCAAAGCGTTATGACTACCTAGTGTTATGTGATTGTCTCATCTCGACTATACGACTTTCACTTAGAGCATGTACAATAGATTTCAGGACATTCCCAACAATCTCCCACTTGTACTCGAATCATCTATTCCTTTAATCCCTTTGTAGCTATATCTCAATCTAGCATAAGGCAAGCACTGTGTCATCCTTATTCAACCAGATTATGTTTATCGAATCCCGATTTGTACTGATGAAAAACAAACGACTGACAATCACCTCGTTTGAGCGCGGCCACGCATTTCCAGTATCAAATCTTCGATAGGCCCAGAGATATTTAACTCCTGTTATATAGGAGGTACAAATCCCATCTTGTCCCATCCATGTCTCTTTCATATTTCATGATACGCCTAATCAGTGTCTTTATAATCACCAGTTACGGCTGACGTTTGATAAAGTCAAGACGAACCAATCCATATGAGAGAGGACATGATGAACTCAGGTCTTAGGACTAAACTCTTTTGTCGTAATGAGAAACTCTTATGACACTCATATAACATCTTGTAGAGTTCTCATTAACGGGTCAAGTCCGATCATGTGTTCTCTAACACATATCTATGTGATTGACTTTAATACACTTATTAATGACTCCATGAAACATGGTCATCAGTCACCTCACATACTAGTCTCACGTGGTTGTTAACATCCCACGTTAACAACCTCGACCAGGGACCATTATAATTTATGTCATTTATTGCTTATAGGGTTTCATGATCAAGTCACATACTTGATGGCCTATAAAATGTCATAAATTACTTTGGGACAAAATACATATTTAAGTAACACAATTAAATAATGCTGAAACAATTTCATTAATATAACATAACTATTATGTCTTTGTGAACATCATGTCATAACTAAAACAAATACAACTCCCACTGAAATCAAGATCATATCTTAAGATATCTAATGCCTACAGCAGTAGTATGAAACTCATGCTTAGGCCTTGGGAGGGGCTTGGTCAGTGGATCAGCAACATTCTCATCCGTTGGGACTCTGCTGATCTTCACATCTCCTCTATTCACAATATCACGGATAAGGTGATATCGCCTTTCTATGTGTTTGGATTTCTGGTGTGATCTAGGTTCCTTTGCTTGCGCAATGGCTCCATTGTTGGCACAATACAAAGCCACTGGCTCAGAAATGCTAGGAATCACACCAAGTTCAGTGATGAACTTCTTGATCCAAACAGCCTCCTTTGCCGCTTCAGAAGTAGCGAGGTACTCAGCTTCAGTTGTGGAATCTGCTACAGTGTCCTGCTTGGAACTCTTCCAACTTACTGCACCGCCATTCAGGCAGAAGATGTAACCAGATTGCGATCGGAAATCATCTTGGTCTGTCTGAAAACTTGCGTCTGTGTAACCACTTACTACCAGCTCATCACTTCCTCCATACACCAAGAATTTATATTTAGTATTTCTCAAATACTTCAGAATATTCTTGACTGCTGTCCAGTGACATTCACCTGGATCCGATTGGTATCTACTCGTCATGCTTAAAGCACAAGCAACATCTGGACGAGTACATAGCATAGCATACATGATGGATCCCAACGCCGAGGCATAGGGAATCCGACTCATGCGATCTCGCTTAGCAGGTGTCTCAGGACACTGCTTCTTGCTGAGACTTATGCCATAAGACATTGGTATGAAGCCCTTCTTGGAATCTTACATTCTGAACCTGTGTAAGACCTTATCGATATAAGTGTCTTGACACAGTCCAATCAACTTGTTTGATCTATCTCTATAGATTCTTATTCCAAGAATATACGCGGCTTCTCCCATGTCTTTCATTGAAAAACAACTTCCGAGCCAAGTCTTAACAGACTGTAACAACGGAACGTCATTTCCGAGAAGAAGTATGTCATCTACATACAACACGAGAAATGCAACTGCGCTCCCACTAGTCTTCTTGTAAACACATGGTTCTTCTTCGCTTCTGATGAAATCAAACTTTTTGACTGCTTCATCAAAACGAAGATTCCAACTCCGAGATGCTTGCTTCAATCCATAAATGGATCGATGAAGTTTGCATACTTTCCTAGCTGCATTTGGATCGATGAAACCTTCTGGTTGTGTCATGTACACATCCTCTTCCAGAATTCCATTAAGGAAAGCTGTTTTCACGTCCATCTGCCAGATCTCATAATCATAATGAGCAGCTGTTGCTAGGAGAATCCGAATGGATTTAAGCATGGCGACAGGTGAATAGGTTTCTTCATAGTCAATACCATGAATTTGTTTGAAACCTTTTGCCACTAGCCTTGCTTTATATATCTGAATATTTCCATCCACATCAATTTTCTTCTTGAAAATCCATTTACACTCAATGGGTCTTGCACCATCGGGTAAATCAACCAAAGTCCATACTTGGTTCTGTGACATGGATCCCATTTCGGATTCAGCGGCTTTCAGCCACTTTGCGGAGTCAAGGCTCATCATTGCTTCTTCGAAATTCGCTGGTTCGTCACTGTAAATGATTAACAAATCATGACAATTGGTTACGAGAAATCCATATCTCTCGGGTTCGTGACGGATCCTTTCGGATCGGCGAATTTCAGGCTCCACAGGCGCCGTCTCTACAACTCTTTGTAGATCCAACTGTTGCTCTTCCTCTACGGGTTGAGCATTTTCCTGTGGTTCTCGAACTTCTTCGAGTTGTACTTTACTCCCACTGTTTCTCTTGGAAAGAAACTCTCTCTCAAGAAAAACGCAGTTCCGAGCAACAAACACTTTGTTCTCGGATTGGTTGTAAAAGTAGTATGCCTTGGTTTCCTTAGGATAACCAACGAAGTAGCATTTATCAGATTTGGGCTCGAGCTTATCTGTAATTAATCTCTTAACATAAGCTTCACAACCCCAAATCTTCAGGAAAGACACATTCGGAACATTTCCAGTCCACATCTCATGTGGTGTCTTTGCAACTGATTTTGACGGAACCCTATTTAGTGTAAACGCAGACGTTTCTAGAGCGTATCCCCAAAAAGATAATGGAAGAGTTGAGAGACTCATTATTGATCGAACCATATCTAATAAAGTCCGATTCCTCCTCTCAGACACGCCATTCCATTGTGGTGTTCCAGGAGGAGTGAGTTGTGAAACAATTCCACAATCTCTCAAATGATCACTGAATTCTTGGCTTAAGTATTCTCCTCCACGATCTGATCGAAGAGCCTTAATACTTTTGCCAAGTTGATTTTGTACTTCATTTTGGAACTCTTTGAACTTTTCAAAGGATTCCGACTTGTGCCTCATTAAATAGACATAGCCATACCTGCTGAAATCATCAGTGAAGGTAATGAAGTATCGAAAATTTCCTCTGGCACTTGTGCTCATTGGGCCGCATACATCTGTATGTATAAGGCCCAATAGGTCACTGGCCCTTTCATTTTGTTTGTTGAAAGGCGCCTTTGCCATTTTGCCTAGTAAACAAGATTCACATTTCTCACATGATTCATAATCAAATGAGCCCAAAAGCCCATCACTATGGAGCTTTTGAATCCGTTTCTCGTTTATGTGGCCCAAACGACAATGCCATAGAAAAGTCTGATTCGTGTCATTTGATTTGAATCTCTTGGTGTTAATGTTATAGATTTATGTGCTTTGGTTTAGAACATAAAGCCCATTCTCTAATGGGCTGCTACCATAATACATATCATTGTAATCAAAAGAACAACATTTATTCTTAATTGAAAACTGATATCCTTCCAAATCCAAAACAGGAATGGAAATAATATTTCTGCTTATAGCAGGTACATAGTAGCAATTATGAAGTTCTAAAATCAAACCAGAAGGCAAAGACAAGTTAAATGTTCCTACGGCTAATGCAGCAACTCTTGCTCCATTCCCCACACGCAGGTCCACTTGTCCCCTTTCCAACGTCCTACTGTTGCTTAGGCCCTGCATATTTGTACAAATATGAGCACCACAGCCGGTATCCAATACCCAAGAAGTAGAACCAGAAGTAGTAACATTTACTTCTATAACATAAATACCTGAAGATGAAGTCTCGAAAGTCTTCTTCTTCTTCTTCTCCTCTTCCAAGAATTTGTTGCAATTTCTCTTCCAATGCCCAGGCTCTTTACAGTAATGGCACTTATCAGTCTCAGATGGGCCCGGCTTGGGCTTCGGGGCTGGCGCAGGCGTGTCCTGGTTCTCAACCGGGACTGCCTTGCCCTTTCCCTTGCCTTTCCCTAGTTTCTTAAACTTCTTACCCCCTTGTACCATAAGTACATTAGGAGTGCCCTTCCTGATATTAGGCTCAGCTGTCTTGAGCATGCCATGCAGTTCAGTCAACGTCTTCGTCAAGTTGTTCATGTTATAGTTCATAACAAACTGATCATAACTTGACGCCAGTGACTGCAAAATGATGTCAGTAGCCAACTCTTGGCTAATGGGACAATCCAGTCTCCCCAGGTTATCAATATAACCCATCATCTTAATGACATGAGGACTGACCGGACTGTCCTTTGGTAGCTTGCATTCAATGAGAGATTTAACCGTCTGGTATCTCTCAGTTCGTGCTTGCTCCTGAAACATGCTTTTCAGGCTAGTAATCATCTCCATTGGCGAGTCCACGTTCTCGTATTGCTTCTGCAAGTCCGAGTTCATGGTAGCCAACATGAGACAATTCACATCGACCACATCATTGGAATGCTTGTCCCAAGCACTCCTTTCTGCATGTGCAGCATTGGATCTCGGTTTTTCAGGGAGAACATTTTCAAGGACATAGTCCCGCTTCTCCTACTTGAGAACAATTCTCAAGTTCCGATACCATTCGAGAAAATTCGATCCATTTAACTTGTCCTTCTCAAGGACGGATCGCAGGGAGAAAGAATTATTATGAGTAGTAGTCATAGCTGAGAACATAGAAAAGAAAAAGGTTTAGTTATGATGTTCAAGAAATGAGAAATCTTAACTTTTAAGAAAACTCGCATTATATTCAATCAATGCTTCCTCAGATGAATATAATGATCCAAGATCCATACTTCACTAAACTTGAGTGAGCCACTGGCTATCACCCAAATTTAGCTATATAGGTAAGCAACAACTTTGCTAGTTATATCCAATATAACTCTTGGTTGTGGATCGACATCTCATGTCCAATCCACCTGATGTCTCTGGGCCCAAAACGATTTTGATAGCCCAGTCAAGCAAACCAATCTCTTCAGTCATGTAATTGTTGATGCCTTGCACTGCAAGCCCATTAACACGATTACTTCCTGCCTTACTCATGTAATTGTTGACACCTTGCACTGCAAGCCTATCATACAATGAAATGAGTCTTGACAGTTGACAAGATTGGAAAGACATCAAGTATCACTTGATATTTGGTTGAGGAACGGAACCATTTAAAACGTTCAGTTTTACTATGTTTTAATTCTTACAATTAATTAATCCGCGATAACCGATCAATCCAATTGATCCGGTTTTGAATACCGGTCAGCGTCGATCGATGCTACATTAGCATCGGTCGATGCCAACCTAATCAAACCAATCGCTTTTAAACCATTCACAGTGTTCGACCATTATTAACCAAGCTCGATAACCGGTCCAATCCAATTGAACCGATCCAACAATCTCGCGAGGCTGTGTCGATCGATGCAACAATTGAGTCGATCGACACTAGGCGAAAACTAGGTTTATTTGGGTTTTCGCCCTGCATCGATCGTTGCCGGATTGGCAACGATCGACACCATGCGAAAAACCCTAAATTTTATTCGGGTTTTTGCCCTGCATCGATCGATGCCGGATTGGCATCGATCGACACCATGCGAGAAAACCCTTAAACGTTTTCGATCAGAACCCTAAACTAGGTTTTCAGGAAAACGAATTTTAGCATGCTTGTATCAATTATACAAAGATCTAGATTCAACTAATCTAATCATCATGCTACTGATTCAATGGAACCCTAAAGCTCTGATACCACTGAAGGAATTTCTAGCAGTTCTAATCAGGATTAGCAACCCTAGTCTGAATTCCGAGCCTAGGATCTAAGGTTCATGTAATTGAATCTATGGGATCTCCGATTTACCTGTTGATTTGCAGCGGAAGTATTAGCAGATAATCGAGATCACGAATCGCCTCAAATGCTGCACCTCTACTGGTATCCACACGCACACAAACTGGACCGCAGGGATGCTAGTGACTTACAGAGATCTAATCTCCAGAGAGGTTTGTTTCTGTGTTCTGGTGGCTGTAAATTAGGTTAGGGGCGAGTTTAGGTCGACCATATATCTTATATATGTCGGCTTAAACCATGACGGAATTAACTAATGATTAAACCGTATTAATCTGGTTAATCCGCGAGTGCATCGATCGATGCACTAAATGCAACGATCGACACTCCCCAGAACATTGATATCGAATGCATATCACATATGCATTCACTTGGATCATTACATTAATGATCAACCTCGTCTTTAACGCCCAATTTGCTTAGGTGTGTGACCCTGTAGGATCATATAACACTAGCAAAGAGTTCTCAACTCATTGATCATAAGTGGCTTCTAGCAAAGCGTTATGACTACCTAGTGTTATGTGATTGTCTCATCTCGACTATACGACTTTCACTTAGAGCATGTACAATAGATTTCAGGACATTTCCAACAACTATCGCTGATCAGTTTGCTGATTGTGACCTTGGGGACAAGGTCAGTTTGAATGGCGGTAGTAATGTTACGTACGAGTCTACACACCCACCTATCTTGTATCAATATCGGCGCAAGAAGGCAGGAAAGGTGAAGACTCACGCACAAGAGTGAAAGAAAGAGAGACAGCTTCTAGAAGGAGTGAGGTGGCTCATCTGGAAGCAGGAGGAATCTTATCCTCAACAAACAAATAACAACCTGGGAGGAGCACGTGACAGGACGTTACAACAAATGGGACGTGACTCACCTTTTTCTATTTATGCTTTTGTGTCTTTGAGAATAATTTCCATCGAAGGATTATCGATCAAGTTGTAGGAGAGGTGAGAGTACTCTCGAGCAATTCTCTCAAACGATTGTAATCAGTAATCATTTTGGGAATAAAGTCTTTGATTCTCATTAAGGTTATCGTTTACAGATTATCTCGTAACAGCAGACTCCTTTGTTTGTTTTGGTATGCGAGTTCATCAATCTATCCCAACCACCATGATAACTGCGTGACTGTTCTGTAATTTGATCAGCGTTCGATCTATATTCTATCTGAGACATCGTCGCCATGCGAGAGTACACCGAAATTTGAGGCAAGTGCGTCGAGTGATTTCTACTGCTCCTTCAAGAAAGTTCAACGGAATCTGTCACAAATTCTTCCCTTGACTCATCAACTTCTCACCAGAAACTGAAACTGATTCGTCGCGTGTAATCGTCTGCGACATCTTGATCTAAAATGGAATCGGCTACAAATGCTTTGTGTGAACACGGCTATGTCTCACCGTACCAATTGATAGAGTTAAGCTACCAGGTACTTTTGATTTTTCTTCCACATCCACGACCCCGACACCGTGCTCTGATTTACATCCCAAAATGATTTTTCTGATAAAATATAATTGCAGCCAGTTGACCCACAAGGAAGAAGTAGAAGATAGAATGAGCCACACGAGTTTCATTCCACATACCAAGTTTGTTTCCTATAACGACCTGAGACCTAATCCCCCTCGCGTTTTGGCATAAATATTTTGTTCCATGCTACTTTTTTTTTCCTTTGCGTTACGAGATGGGCCCAACAATAGAAAGGCAGAGCACAACCTTGCAATCTCCTTCATACATGCATTGGGCAGCTTAAAGGCTGTGAACCAGAAGTTAGCCAAGCTCATGATCACATAAATTATTAACTTGAGCCTGCCTTCATATGATAGAAACCGTCTTGTTCAAGAGCTGATTGTAACGTCCGCGTTCTAAGGATAAACGGATTGGGTAATGGATGGTCATCCAGAATGGCCTTTTAAGACAAAGAATATTAAAAACTAAGGGGTTCATCTGGATGAGTAAGGTTTACTGTGTGAAAGCCGAGTTTAAAACAAACTGAAAAGTTCGGACCGTGATTTTCGGACCAAGAGTGGACGTTGAGCTGATTTGGTCAGATTCAAACAGTATTGGTCAGGATTCGGACAAGTTTGGTCGGCTTTCATACAAGTCAGTTAGGATTGTAAGCCTAAGCTCATATTCGCGGGTTGATTGTCTAACTGAGTTTTGGGCGTGAACGGTTATTGGCCGAACTCAGCATTTTCGGCAAGGAAAAAGAGCGGGAACATGTTTATGTTCATTTTCGCGCAGACAAGTGATTGAAGCGCTGGGAAGACGGTTGGGTTGGATTGGCCAATCAAAAAGACGCGGAGCAGTTTTGGGATGGTTTCAGGGCAGTTGGCTTGACTGAAATCGCCCATAAACGTATAAAACCAGCCCTTAGGAGATTTTTGTTTAGTTTCCGCGACCAAGAACTTAAATAGATCGAGAAAGAAAGTCTGAAAGAGAAACCAAGATTTGGCTGATTATTTGATCGAGTTTGGCTTACGGTGATCGAGCAAGGCCGTGAGATCGTCTGTTCTGGTTGATTGAGCACAAGAGGTTTCAAGAATCGTTATCATCAAACGAACCGAAAGACTAAGGTGAGTGTGTGACTGTAGCGATAGATTTGATCGTCTGTTTCATAGATTCGTTGAGTCTAGGCTTGCTTATCGATTATTCTGTTTCTGTTGTGACTTAAACGATTGATTGATTTCTTTCACCGAGCATGTAGATCAGATCATGCACTTAAGGGCAATTTGCTCGTTAAGGCTTTATGCTAGATCGTGGAATATGGCTTGTTGACTTGGAATGATCAGATCGGGTTAAGCATATGTCTGTTCAGGCCATTCTGTTTCTGCTGACTTGATCGATTGATTGGTTTCTTGCATTGAGATGTTGATTCTTTGCCTTGAAACGATCAGATCGGATTAAGTGTTTGTACTGATGATAACCTTGATAGACTGAATGAATGTATGGCTTGTCTGCGTGACTATTCTGTGGCTAAGTGAGACGGGATGACCGCTCTCACTAAGCAATCCATTTACTTATGCCTCCTTTGTGGATGCAGGTGATCGTTCTAAGAAGGCTTAGGCACGAGACTAAAGGCGGCTGTATGGAAAGGATAGTTAGATTTGGGTAGATTTTGTTAAGTATGAATGTAATATCTTAGTCGCAAACTGATCATTGTACTTAAACCTCGAAATCTATCTAAGTCTATTTTATGCTTGAAATGCTTGTTTAGTTCGGATTGAAAAACGCAAAAATAATTCTAAGTATGGAAAAATTGAAAATGGCCTAAGTCTAAGCGAGGAAGTCGACCCAGACACTACACGCGAGTTGGAAAAATTGGTTCGGGACGTTTCAAGTTGGTATCAGAGCGTAGTTCGGTTCTAGGACAATTTAAGCATAAATGGGTTAGTGGGTTAAACCATCCTTCCAGCGCCGGTCTCGCGGTAGGTCATTATGTGTTCTGTTAACAAGTTAGTGAGGGGGCTAACTTGACTGATCTGTTATTTGCAGATGGATAAGAGTAACCAAAACACCAGGAGGAATGTTGGTGAAATTGGGAGACATCTTGGAATGATGCGGCAAGGAATGCTGCAAATGAAGAAGTTCATGATGCTAAGAATGCTGCTAATGCGGCTAATGATGCTGCTGCTGCGACTGCTGCGGCTGCTGCTGCGACTGTTGCGGCTGCTGTTGCGACTGCTGCGGCTGCTGCTGGTGCTGCTCCTCTGGCTGGTTTGGAGGCAGTATTAGCATTTTGGCACAAGTCTTGGAAAGACTGCCGGTTGTTGTGCCTGTTCTAAATGCTCCACAAATTGATGTGAATGTGGAAAAAATTGTGGTGGAAGAGGAGGATGTGTTGCCTGCGCCTAGGAACCCATCCTATCTCCAAGTGATTTATCAGATGAGGAAGCTGGGAAAAAGTTCTTACGTGGAAGAACAAAGCTGATTGATGCAGATGAGTGGTTGACAAGATTGGAGCGGAATTTTGACTCAATCCGCTGTCATGATGCCTACAAGAAGGATATTGTGGTGCACTATCTGGATGGAGATGCACACACTTGGTGGAAAGGTGTGGCAAGTCAGATGGGTGAAGAAATTTACACTTGGGCAATGTTCTGTGAGAAATTCAAGAGGAAGTACTTTCCGGCTGAAGCCTTTGACAAGTTGGAAGGTGCATTCCTTAAGCTGGAGCAAGGGTCTATGATCGTGAGGTAGTATAAAACTGAGTTCAATCGGCTTAAAAAGTATGCTGGTCGTGAGGCAGAGGATGAAGAATCCTTGGTGCGCAAGTTCATGTGTGGATTTCGTGTGGATTTGAACACTCGTTCCGGGATCCACAAGTATTGACTCTATTGCCGAGCTGGCGGAAAAAGCTTTGAAATAGGAAGAAGGATTGAACGAGGAAGAAAAGTTGCTGGGAATTGGAAATGATGCTGGGAAAAACAAGATGTTTGGAAAGAACAACCCTTATGGCAAGTCATCTGTCGGCCGCAGTGTGTGTCCGACTTGCAAGAAGATGCATGTGGGATCATGCAAAAAAAGCTTCTCGAGCATGTCACCGATGCGGAAGTCTGAAGCATAAGGTGCATAACTTCCCAGAGGAGGATACAAGGCCTAAGGATCAAGTTAAGGTGCAAATGAGCGGTTGTGCTACAACTGTGGGGAAGTTGGACATTTCAAGAATGATTGTCCTAAGTTGGCTAAGCAGGCTGGGTAACATCCAAGTGATGGACATAAACCAAACGCGAAGAGGCAAGCCATCATTCCACGTGTGTACACAATCAAAGATGAGTCTCAGGATCCTTCCACCTCTCATCCGATCACTGGTAAGTCCTATTACTTACCTTAGCATTTATGTGTGGTTTTCCTGTTTCTTGTTTAGTCTAGGTTTTTAGCATTCATGATGATGAATGTGTAGGGACCTTAGTCATGGGTGGTGTGGCGACCCATGTTCTGTTTGATTCTGGTGCATCACACTGCTTTGTGCATCCGGACATAATAGGACTCATTGAGTTTCAGAAGGAAAATGATGGGGAAGTTCTGAGAGTTCAAGCAGTTGGAGGACAGGTTATGTTCACAGTGGGAAAAGTCCGAAACATCTCTGTGATGATCGGTGAAGTGAACATGCTAGCCGATCTGATGGTTTGTCAGGTGAAGTTTTACAATGTGATCCGTGGTATGGATTGGCTTAGGAAATATAGGGCGCATCTATATTGTCACCGCGGTCGAGTTAAGCTTGAAACTGGCTAAGAAAAGCTGGAGTATCAGGGAGTTAAACCGACTAATAAAAATTTGATTGTTTTGGCAATTCAAGCAGAACGGATGTTAGAGAAGGGATGTGAAGGATATCTAGCCGCAATCACTACGGTGGAAGTTGGGCCGAATTATGAATTGAGTGAGATTCCAGTGGTAAATGAATTTGAGGATGTTTTCCAATCACTAGCTGGATTACCACCTATTCTTTCTGATCCGTTCATGATCGAGCTTGAGCCTGGGACGGCTTCAATCTCGAAAGCGTCATACCGGACGTCTCCGGCAGAGATGGCCGAGCTAAAGAAACAGTTAAGCGAATTGATGGAGAAAGGGTTTGTGCGACCAAGCAGTTCACCTTGGGGCGCACCAGTTTTGTTTGTCAAGAAGAAAGATGGGAGTTTCAGACTCTACATCGACTACCGTGGACTGAACAGAGTGATAGTGAAGAACAAGTACCCTCTTCCAAGGATAGAAGAGTTGTTGGATCAACTCCAAGGTGCTACTTGGTTCTCAAAGATCGATTTGGCTCAGTGTTATCATCAAATTCCGGTAGCTGAGCAGGACGTTCTGAAGACAGCTTACATTATGAGTTAGTGGTTATGCCCTTCGGGCACCGACGGCTTTTATGAAGCTAATGAAAAACGTATTCAGCGATTCCCTGGATGAATACGTGATAATCTTCATAGATGATATCTTGGTTTAGTCCAAGGGTAAGAAAGAGCACAAGGTTCATTTGAGGATGGTTATGAACAGACTGCGGGAACATCAGTTGTTTGCTAAGCTTAGTAAATGCAGCTTTTGGCAAAGGGAGATCAGATTCTTGGGTCATGTTGTCTTGGACAAGGGAGTGTATGTGGATTAAGAAAAGATCAAGGCAATAGCGGATTATACTAGACCAAGAAATTCGATCGAGATAAGGAGTTTTCTGGGATTAGCTGGCTACTGCCGACGGTTTGTTACAGGTTTTGCGAGTATGGCTCAGCCAATGACTCGACTGACCGGAAAATATGTTCAGTTCGTGTGGTCAACAGACTGTGAAGCGAGTTTCTCTAAGCTAAAGGATATGCTAACGAGTACTCCAGTATTGGATTTGCCAATGGACGGTGAGCCTTATGTGGTTTATATTAATGCATCAAGAGTTGGACTTAGATGCGTTCTGATGCAGCAAGGCAAGGTGATCGATCGTCTATGCATCAAGACAGTTAAGGAAGCATGAAGGAAACTATTTGACTCATGACCTAGAGATGGCCGCAATTATTTTTTCCCTAAAAATCTGGCGGTCTATCTCTATGATGAAAAGTTCGAAGTCTTCACGGATCATAAGAGTTTGAAGTACATCTTCACACAACCGGAACTGAATTTGAGACAAAGAAGATGGATGAAGACATTGGCCGATTATGACTTGGATATTGCCTACCATCCGGGAAAGGCAAACACAGTGGCTGATACTTTAAGCAGGAATCGAGTGCCTTCGAATTCACAAAAAGACATGGAAGGATTAGTCAGTTTGATCAGTACATTGCGTATGACTGCCTTGACTAGCAAAGTGAAACCGTTAGGTTTAAGTGCAGCAGATCAAGCAGATTTGCTGACCAGGGTGTGGTTAGCTCAAGAGAAGGATCAAGATTTGATCGATGAGGTAAGAAAAGAAAAGAATTGGTATCAGACATCAAACAATGGGATGATTTTGGTGAACGACCAAGTTTGTGTGCCAAAGGATCAAGGGTTGCGGGATGAAATCCTTAAGGAAGCACATCAGTCAAGATTCTCAATATATCCCGAGACAACTAAGATGTATCGTGATAAGCGGTATTATCACTGGGTTGGAATGAATCGTGACGTTGCTAAGTGGGTTGTTGGATGCCCTACCTGTCAGATTGTTAAGGCTGAACATCAAGTTCCAAGCGGATTGTTGCAAAGCTCACCCATTCCGGAGTGGAAATGAGACAAGATCACGATGGATTTCATGACTGGATTGCCAATGCAGAATGGGAAGGTGCAATTTAGATTATCTTGGACAGACTGACTAAGTCACCACATTTTATTGCAATCAAAAATTAGGATAATGCATCAGTATTGGCCAAGTTGTATGTGGAACAAATCGTGAGATTGCACTGAGTACCTGAGAGCATTGTGTCAGACCGTGATGCAAAGTTTAGTTCAACCTTCTGAAAGGCGATGCAAAAGGCAATGGGGACAAAGGTCCATATGAGTACATTTTATCATCCTCGGACAGATGGACAGTCAGAGAGGACAATCAGGACATTTTAAGATTTGTTGCGAGCCTGTGTTCTGGACTGGGGCGGTAATTAGGATCAATACTTGCATCTGGCCGAATTCTCTTACAACAATATCTACCAAGCTAGTATCGGAATGTCGCCTTATGAAGCACTTTATGGACGGCCATGCAGAACACCGTTGTGTTGGACTCAAGTGGGTGAACGAAGCATCTTTAGCCGAGACTTTCTTGAGGAAACAACTGAAAGAATAAGGGTGTTGAAGATTAAGATGAAAGAAGCGCAAGACAGAGAGAAGAGTTATGCTGCTGATAAGCGGAGGAAACAGTTGGAATATGCGGTTGGAGATATGGTCTATCTCAAAACAGTCACATATAAAGGGAAGAATCGAGCAACAAAGAATGCAAAGTTAAGTCCAAGATACATGGGACCGTACAAGATTGTGGAGAGAATCAGGGAAGTGGCTTACAAGCTGGAATTACCTCCGGCTATGTACGCGTTCCATAACGTTTTCCTTGTCTAAATGCTAAGGAAATGCATAAGTGACAGGCATAATGTGGTTTCTGAACCACCTTCGGACTTAAGGGAAAATTCGACAGTGGAAGGAAGACCAGTGCGAGTTTTGGATGAAAAGATCAAGAATGTTGGCAGAAGAAAGAACGTAAGGATGATCCAAGTTGTTTGGGATTGTGATAGTGAAGAAGAAACAACTTGGGAAGCGAAAGGAAAAATGCAAGCTGAATTTCCTAAGTGGTTTGAGAAACTTAAGGAAACTCCGGACAAGAAGAGTAAGACTTGATGACGAGTCTAAGCCAAGTGGGAGAGAGTTGTAACGCCCGCGCTCTAAGGATGAACGGATTGGGAATGGATGGTCATCCAGAATGGACTTTTTAAGACATGGAATATTAAAAAATAGGGGGGTCATCTGGATGAGTAAGGTTTACTATGTGAAAGCCGAGCTAAAACGAACTGAAAGAGTTTAGACCATGATTTTCGGACCAAGAGTGGATGTTGAACTGATTTGGTCGGATTCAGAAAGTATTGGTAAGGATTCGAACAAGTTTGGTCGGCTTTCGGACAAGTCTATTAGGATTGTCGGCCTAAGCTCATATCCGTGGGTTGATTGTCTAACTGAGTTTTGGGCGAGAACGGTTATTGGCCGAACTCAGCATTTTTGCCAAGGAAAAAGAGCGGGAAGAGGTTTATGTTCATTTCTGTGCAGGGAAAGACGGTTGGATTGGATTGGCCAATCAGAAAGACGCGGGAGCAGTTTGGGGACGGTTTCGGGGCAGCTGGCTTGACTGAAATCGCCTATAAACGTATAAAATCGGCCCTTGGGCTATTTTTGTTCAGTTTCCGCGACCAAGAACTCAGAAAGATGGAGAAAGAATGTCTGAAGAGAGAAACCGAGATTTGGCTGAGTATTTGATCAAGTTTGGCTTACGGTGATCGAGCAAGGCCGTGAGATCGTCTGTTCTGTTGGATCTAGCACAAGAGGTGTCATGAATCGTCCCCATCAAACGAACTGAAAGACTAAGGTGAGTGCGTGACCGTAGCGGTAGATTTGATCGTCTGCTTGCATAGATTCGTTGAGTCTAGGTTAGCTAGGACTGCTCTGATTGCTTGCTTATTGATTATTCTTTTTCTGCTGTGACTTAACCGATTGATCGATTCCATTCACCGAGCATCTAGACATTTCATCGGCTTAAGGGAAGTTTTCTCGTTAAGGCTTGATGCTGAATCATGGAAGATGGCTTGTTGACTTGGAATGATCAAATCGGGTTAAGCATATGTCTGTTTTGGCCATTATGTTTCTGCTGACTTGATTGATTGATTGGTTTCTTGCATTGAGATGCTGACTCTTCGCCTTGAAACAATCAGATCGGATTAAGTGCTTGTAATGATGATAAGCTTGATGGACTGATTGAATGTATGGCTTGTATGCGTGATTATTATGTGGCTAAGTGAGACGGGACGACCGTTCTCACTAAGCAATCCATTTTCTTATGCCTCCTTTGTGGATGCAGGTGATCGTTCTGAGAAGGTTTAGGCGCAAGATTAAAGGCGGCTGGATGGAAAGGAATGTTAGATTTAGGTAGAATTGGTTAAGTATGAATGTAGCTTAGTGGCAAACTGATCATTGTACTTAAACCTCGAAATCTATCTAAGTCTGTTTTACGCTTGCAATGCTTGTCTAGTTCAGAATGAAAAATTCAAAAATAATTCTAAGTATGGAAAAATTGAAAATGGCCTAAGTCTGGGCGAGGAAGTCGACCCAAACACTACCCACAGGTGGGAAAAATTGGGTTGGGACATTTCACTGATCCTTGACCTGATTTTTTTGACCAATGGAAGGAAATTGTTTGCTGTCATTCTCCTCATAAGCAAGGGTAGCCTTAAGCATTTGACTAGCAAATTTCATGTGCCCCAGGGGAAGTGAGAGACGATTTCGGTTTGTTTTTCCTTCAATATGCTAGCCATATATAAAGTTGACTTCTCCAAGCTTATCTTCAGTCCTGATATTCTTGTAAACTCGTCCAACATAGAGAGGATGCCCTCTATCATCTCTTTTTCCTATATGCGAATACCATAAGATCATCCGCAAAACATATGTGAGTAAGATTTAGAAGTTGGCACCGAGGATGGTAACCAATAACTTGCTTCAAGGCTGCATAATCTAGCATTTTAGAGAGCACATTTATGATATTACAAATAAATAAGGCGAGAGGGTGTATCCTTGTCTTAAACCTCTGGAGCACTGAAAAT
Source organism: Orychophragmus violaceus (assembly GCA_030180135.1). NCBI lineage: Eukaryota > Viridiplantae > Streptophyta > Magnoliopsida > Brassicales > Brassicaceae > Orychophragmus > Orychophragmus violaceus. Next base: position 45,622,988 of record CM058229.1, on the reverse strand, counting down.
ACCCTGCTAAATATCCATTAACTTGAACAGAGAAAAAAGCCGTGGATACACAAAGACAAATCCAATGAATAAATCTCAGAGGAAAATTGAGAGCTGTCAATGTGTTTAGGAGAAAGAGCCACTGAAATATATGAAAAGCTTTTGATATGTCAATTTTCATCACACACCTTGGTGATATGGTCTCCTTGTGATAGTCCTTTACGAGTTATGTTGGTAATAGCAAATTAACGATAAGCAACATGTCCTTTATGAAAGTCGGCTGGCTGGGAGCAATAAACTGTGGCAGAATTATTTTCAAGCGACTTGCGATGATTTTTGAAATCATCTTGTATAGAACATTGCGACAAGATATCAGTCTGTATTGTTTCGTTTCTCTAGCTCCTTCCCTTTTTGGTATCTATGCCAATATCGTGGAATTTAGATCCTTCGGTAAAAGACTGGATCACTATTGTTACATTCTTATCAACAATAGGCAAAGCCTCTTTTAAAAGTCAGTTGTGAATCCGTCTATGCTCGGAGCCTTATTTACCAGAATTTTGAACAACACTAATCTGACCTCTTCCTCAGTATCCTCCCTCTCCAATCATATTTTATTATCTTCACTGCAGCTGAACCCCAACAAACTTTTTAAACTCTCCACATATGATATATCAAGATCATCGAGCTCGCATAAATTTCTCTTCGCTTCTTGTTTGATATCTTCTGCTGAACTCACCACAATCCCATTAAGACACAACTACTCACGGATTGATTTACTTGCTATTCTTGCATGTACAACACTGTAAAATGCCTTGTTGTTTTATTACCAACTTGTAACCAATGCAACTTTGATGTTTGTTTATAAAACTCTTCCTCCAAATCAGCTAATACGTTCCATCTCTTCCATGCTTTGGCCTCCTCCTTCACAGCCTTAGAAGAAGGATTCAGTAAATTTTGTTGCTTCCCTTCACACATAAATTCATACGCCTCTTTAGTATTTCAAGAAATATCTCCAATTTTTTTATTTACTCAGCTCTCTAACATGTGGCTTTAGCATTTTTAGTTTTTTTTGGTAAGCCGATACAATGCTGAAGTTGAGTGAAACAAATCCTGCGTTCATGTCCAGTATGACACCATAATTTTTGAGAATCCCGGCAACTTCGTAATCAAGTTTACGAACTTGAATTGTTTTTCGTTTTTCTCCAATTCAGCACGCAGTACTATCGGACACCTTAGATGATCACAACATCCCCCCCGATTCATAAACACCATCCATGCATCATTTATCAATACATGATCCAGCTTCTTACACATAGTCCCTTCCTCCCGTTTGTTACACCATGTGAACAAAGGACCTTTCCAACCCATATCATGGAGATGACAATTTTCTACCACATCTATGAAGTCTCTAGTACCCTGAGTAACATGTGGTGAGCTCAAGAAACCAGAATACTCCTCCCCATCTACTATCTCAATTAAAGTCCTCCATAACTATCCACAGCTGCTTCTGAAATATGGAAGAGTTGTAGTGATATATCATGTCCTCCCACAACTATCTTCTTTCCTCGGTTGTGTTAAAAGCATATAAAAATGAGCAGAGAATCTCTCGATCCATTCCTTCTATGTAATCATTTGGTCACTTTTAACAATCGGAGTCATCCGTACAGACGATCTCCAATTAATCCAAATTCTTCCAAGCTGATTTAACTCATAATTTGACATAACGTCCCAGCCTAAAGGCTGAGTTTATTACCTTCTCCATCTTTTTCTTCTTTACTCTTGTTTCCAACAATCCTCCAAACTGTAAAGAACATTTATTTATCCATGAATGAACTACCAAATGCTTTGAAGATTTATTAAATCCGTGAATATTCCAATAGAAACTCGACATTGATGATTACGACGAGTGGATCTTTTTGTAACAAAAAAGGAAGTTCTATTGATGTCTTACTCATTGATTCTTTCTGCGATTTTTTGGTTTGATCGAGTTACGCGAGTTTGTATCCTCTGCGTACTCACCTCAATCTCATCTTGCCTTTTTTCCTCTACATCATTTTTTTTTGGTTCTCACGAACAATAGATCACCTTTCATATCCATTTTTCTGACTCTTTTCCACTACTAGATTCCTCCTAAATCTCCTTCACTATCTCTTCCTCCTAATTTTCTAGTGCATCAAACAGTGATGGTGATGCTATTTTGACTTGTTCATCAACCAAATTTTCCATATGTGATATATCATGGTTTTTACCGGTTTTAGACCATGATATAAGTGTGTTTTAGAGTCTTTTAGTGTTTCTTTTACAGGTGTTATTAGATATATGCACGTTTGGAGCGAAATTGGAGTTTATGGAGCTTTTTGGAGCATTTTGGTGCTTCGACCCGAGAGATAGACTTCACTGTCCAAAACAGAGTAATGCATCGATCGACACACATCGTGCATCGATCGACACACTAGCGAGATGGGCCTTCCTCGGCGGTTTTAATGAAGAATGAAGAAATCACAGTTTTGCCCAGAAGTTTCTGATAATTACAAAGAAGCCCCAAGACATGATTAGCTTATATAATTAGGTTTTTAAATCAGTTTTGAGATACGCTTTCATACTTAGAGCTGAGAGTTTTTAGAGCTTGGGGCTGATCTAATCATGTACTGCTTTCTGCTTTTTGGAGAAGATTTCGAAACCCTTTACTCCCTTATTCTCTTTTATGCAATCTATTATTTCATTGATTATGTTTTCATATTCTATGTCTGAGTAGATTCATATTTAGGTTTAGGGATTCTCATAGGGATTTTATGACTTGCTAGATTTATTTATTTCAGTTAAGGATTCATATCAATAATTGTTCTTCAATCTAAATTGTGCTTAACACTAGTTTCTAACCTGATCACTTAGAATCTAGATCTTAGGTTGTTAAATTGGCACGAAAGTGTGGTTTAGAATCTGAACTATTTAGGTTGAGCAATTGAATTACTCGCAAAGAAATTTGGTTTAATTGAATTGTGAACACATCGAACTTAATCTTAAAGCTAGTTTAATCTGTTAGGAATTACAAAGAAATTTGGATTTCTGCAATTAGGCGTAGAGAATTCTCACAACGAAAGTTGGTTAATTCTATTTCCGTGTTTGAGTTCTAGAACCGTGCTTAATTTGATCCTGACTGAATGATTTATCTGCTTGTCTGATTTCCTGAGAACTCCCTAGACTTAGCGCTTTAGTTAATTGCCTACAAACCAATCTTGCTACTGATTTACTTTCTTGCTTTGTTTTTAGTTTCTCATTACATTGCTTTCTCCTAGTTTTAACTTGACTGTTCTTAATCTATCGTTGCCTAAAGTCTTTGTGGATTCGATACCCTAAAGTACTACATTCACATCACTGTGCACTTGCAGTTTGAATAGGGATAAAACCTGACCTATCAAGTTTTTGGCGCCGTTGCCGGGGACTCTTTTGAGTCTTCGATAGATTTGAACTTAGGGTTTAGACTAGGATTTTTTTTTTTTGGTTACTAATTTTCTCTGTTTTTCTCTGTCACAGGTTTTACATTCGCCTAGCATCGATCGTTGCATCCTTTTGTGTCGATCGTTACTAAGCGACTGGAGTTGAGTCGATCGTTGCACCTTAGCATCGATCGTTGCACTGCGATTACAGACGGTTTATGCAGACGCGTGATACCAGAAGTAATCCGAATACTAATCTCGTTAATCTCCAACTTGAAGAGCTTGCTAGACTAGAGAGGACTAACAGGAAAGTTCAACGAGCAAGAATGGTTAGAGAAGGTCTGATTCTGATACCCGATGCTCAAGGTCCCCTGAGGGACCGACAAAACAATCCGTACAATGCTGCTGGGCATAGGATTGATGCTGAAGGGAATGTGATTCCTGAGCCTGAATAAGAACAAGAGCAAGGACAAGGAAAAGGCCAAGGCCAAGAGGAGAGGCGGATGGTTAATCCTCCTGTTGCTAATGAGAGGACCTTAGCTGACTATAACCGTCCGGATGAGTTTCATGCTAACCGGTCAGCTCTTGTGCCTCCTGGTTTTGAGAGGAATGACTTCGAGATCAAGACAACTTAGTAAGCAATAATAGCTGCAAGACTGCTGATAGGAGAAGGAAGGAATCTGGTGGGAAGATAGATAATTTGGAGATAGCTGATATTAGGACCAAATTGGACACTGTCTGTAATTTGCTGGCTGGGAAGAAAGCTGTCCATTTTTCTCAAGATGTAGAAGTGATCAATGCTGAAGAAGATGGTCAGGAAGAGGATGTGAACTACATTGGAGTATCTTGTTTCCAAGGGAACAAGTTTGGAGGACAGCAAGGGAATAGGTTCTTCAATGGTGGACAGAAGTGCTTTCAATCAAAACTCTTCTGGCTTTGGACAGAATGCTGGTTTCCAGAAGCCTTTTCAACAAGGTAATCAGAGGACTTATGGATCTTCCTCTTACCAAACACCTCCTGCTGCTAATGTGGGAAGTTTAGGTGTTAATCCAGATTCAATTCTCAGATTCAACAGTTCCTAAACATGCGGATCTAGGTTCTCTTGAATAGAAACATTAGATGATCTCACCTTTTACCTGTTTGTTGCAGCGGAAGGAATAGAACAGGTCAGAGATCAGAGAGATACACCGAGGGATGAATCCTCCAAAGGCTCACACACGCTTCACAAGGAAATGGCTGCTAGACCGAGCAGGAGAGGAGGCGCAGAGAGAGGCTGTGGGTGGCGCAAATCAGCTGAAGAATTAGAGAGCTTTTAGGTCAAGTTTTATTCATTAAAACTCCCTTTAGTTCTCATGGGCTTTTGGGCCCAATTCTCAGTTCTGATTAAATCCCTTGGATTTAATCAGGCCCTTTAGTCTCTCCAAGTACCGTAAATGCCTAGCACTTTTACCGTACCTCTGCTAAACCGTTCCTTCGAATTTTCACGTTAGCTTAGGCGTGTGACCCATATGGGATCATATAATAAAGGCAATAAGTCCAAGACTTATAGATCATGAGCGGACTCTAGCAAGCCATCATGACCCCCAGCATTATATGACTTATGTCTGATCATTGACATACTCTTACTTTCTAGAGACAGTACCGAGATTACTGGACACAATTCCAACAATCTCCCACTTGTACTGGAATCTCTGTATTCATAATCCTTTTGTCTCAATATCTCGATTAGTCATAAGGCAAGATTAGTGTCATCCTTATAAAGCCTAATCTTGTTCATCGGACTCTGATTTGATACTGACAATCCAAACAACTCGGGAAAGTCCGTTTGAGCATGGCCATGCGTTTTCCAGTATTCAAATCTCCGATTGGCCTAGAGATATTCACTCTATTTATATTGGAGGGACAAATCCCATCTTGTTCCATCACTGTAAACTACTCATTTCATGATATACCCAAACAAGGTCCTTATAGCTATCGCAGAACGATAGCGTTAGACAATGATCAAAGTACACCAGTCCATGTGCAGTCACATGCATGTGAACTCAGGTCTAAGGACTATACTCTATAGTCGTAGTAAGAATCTCTTATGACACAGATATAAATATCCTGAAGAGTTCTTATAAGCGGGTCTTGTCCGGTCGTATGTTCCCAACATACACCTATGTACTGACTTTGATGCCGCGCATCTATGACACACTGAGACTTTGTCATAAGTCACGTACCAATCCAGTCTCACACGGTTGATGGTGTTCCAATTTCAACAACCTTCGACTAGGGACAGGATGATATAAGCCATCTATCAAATATAGGGTCTCATGATCAAGCTAAATGATTTTGATGACTCAAGATCAAGTCATTTACTTCGATGACCTATAAAATGGTTCATATCATTTTGGAACGATTATTTCATCACAGCTAAAATAATCTTGAAATAATAATTTCATTATTAAACATCTCAAATGTTTTACAAGAACATATCAATAACTAAATAAAGCCCTTTAATAACTCCCACTGAAATTAAGACTACATCTTAATTTCACTTATCCTACAGCAACGGTCCGCGACTCGTGCTTAGGCCTAAGGAGTGGCTTCGTTAATAGATTAGCAACGTTCTCATTCGTTGAAACTTGCTGATCTACTTAACATCTCTGTCATTTATCTCACGGAATAGGTTATACCTATCCTCAAGGTGTTTGGACCTCTGATGTGCAGCTAGTTTCATCTATGCTGGAATCACATCAAGTTCAGTGATGAACTCTTCTTTCCAAACAACCTCTTTCGCCGCTTCCCAAGCTGCGAAAGATTCAGCTTTAGTCATGGAGTCAGCAACAGTGCCGTGCACCGCCAAAACAAACACAAGATATAACCGGACTGTGACCGGAAATCATCTTTGTCTGTTGGAAACTTGCCTTTCAGACTCTATCGACTTATAGCACCTTACTTTCTCCGTAAATCAAGAACTTATCCTTAGTATTCCTCAAATACTTTAGGACATACTTTAGGAAACTTGATTCTTTGCTGGATTTGACTGGTCTTTATTTGTCTTGCTTAACATTAAAGCAACATCAAACAAGTATGTTTCATGGCATACATGATAGATCCAATTGCCGACGCATATGGAATCTCATCCATGCATTTAAGCTCAGCAGTTATCGTAGGATACTGTATCTTGCTTAACTTAATGCCATGTGACATTGGCATAAAACCCTTCTTGGATTGCTCAAAACGTGTAGGACTTTGTCAATTTAAGAATCCTGACTTTGTCCTACCAGCTCTTTTGGATCTCTATCTTTAGATCCAAAATCCAAGAACTACGTGGCTTCACCCATGTTAATCATAAAACCAACTCCCAAGCTAGTCCTTTACCGACTACAGCGTTGGGACGTTATATCCGAGAATCAGTATGTCATCGACATACACTTTGAGAAATGCAATATTGCTCCCACTTATCTATTAGTAAACGCACAGTTCCATTTCGTTCCTGCTTAAGTCAAAACCTTGACTACTTCAACAGAACGAAGATTCCAACTCCGATATGTTTGCTTCCATCCATGAATGGATCGATGAAGCCAACTTACACAAAATGTAATTCTTCGGAGTCTGGGCTCACTTTCGCTTCCTAGGATTTCGCAGATTTGTCGCTTTCAATGATCATCAGATCATGCGAACATTCAATGATCATCAGGCTGAACTAATGACGAGAATTCACTCTCGGATTAGTGACTGATTCTTTCATATCTGCGAATTTCAGGCTCCACAGGTGTAGATTCTACAGAAGTCTGTAAATCCTTCCGCTGCTCTCCCTCAATAGGTTAAGCAGCCTCCTGTATTTCTCGAATTTCTTCGAGTTGTACTTTTACTCCCACTGTTCTTCTTGGAAAGTAATTTCCTTCTTAGAAAACAGAATGGTCGTAAAAGTACCGAGCCTTGGTTTCCCTAGGACAACCAGCGAAGTAGCACAACCACAAATACTCAGTAAAGATGGATTTTGGATCGATTCCAATCCACATTGACGTGGTGTCTTTCAACTGATATTAGTGGAACTATTTTAGCGTAAACTTAGATATTTTAGAGCGTTATTATTAAAATATCATGGAAGATTCGTGTGACTCATCTTTAATCATTTCTGATAAGGTTTGATTCTTTCTCACAGAAACACCTCCAGGTTTTCAGGAGAAATGAGCTGTGAAACGACTTCACACTCATTCAGATGATCACACCATCGATGACTTAAGTATTCCCACTTTGATTTAACTCAGAGTCTTAATACTTCTGTCACTCAGATTCTATACCTCATTCTGGAACTCTTTTGACCATGTCAAAGAATTCCGACTTGTGTCTCATCAAATGAACACAGTCTTACTCACTGAATTAATCAGTCGAGACAATGAAGTATAGGAAATTTTCTCTGGCATTTCTGCTCATCGGACCACATACATGAGTATGTTCAATCTCCAATAAGCCTTTGGGCCTTTCTCTAGCTCGGCTAAGATGGGCCCTTTGTCTTTTGGTCCAGTAAACAGAATTCAAGTCTCATAAGATATCGTATCAAATGAGCCCAACAGTCCATAACTATGGGATTTCTGAATCCGTCTTACTCTATGTGACCAAGACTTTTACACCAAGAAAATTCAGGTTTAATTCATCAGATTTAAACCAATTCGGTATTTATGTTATATTTAGGCACTCTTTGGTTTAAGATATAAAACCCATTCCTTGAATAGGGTGCTACAATTAATATTTCATTAAGATCAAAAGAACAAAACCTTGTCTTTTATCAAAATGAAAAATATTCAAATTCTTACAAGAAAATGAAAAACAACTCTGCTTAAAGCAGGTAGATTGTAGCAATTACTTAATACAAAACCAAGCCTTGAAGGTATCTACAAGTGAAAACCCTATGACTGAGGCAGCTTCCATAGCTCCTTCCAGACATGCAGTTCCACTTGCCCTTCCTTCAACGTTCTACTGTTGCTCAGGCTCTGCATATTACAACAAATATCAGTGCCACAACCAGTATCCAATACCTGCAAGGTAGAACTTGTAGTAATAACATGAATACCTGAGGAAGTAGTCTCATACATTAACTTTAACTCCTCATCGTCTTCCATGAATTTTATGCAATCTCTCTTCCAATGCCCTATCTCTTTACAGTAGCAGCACTTACCAACGTAAGAGGTATCTGACTTGAGCTCAGAAGACACACGCTTGCCATGATTCAAAATCTGGACAACTTTGTCTTCACCCTTGTCAGTACTAGGTTTCATAAACCTACCCTTCACGTTTGGCTCAACCGTCTTGAGCATATTATGCAGTTCAGTCAGCGTCTTCGTTAAGCCTTTCTTGATATAGTTCTTCCTGAACTTATCATAGCTTGACGGCAGTGACTGCAGAATGATCTCAGTTGCCAATTCTTGGCTAACTGGATAATCCAGTTTCCTCAGGTTATCAATATAACCTATCATTTTACTGACATGAGGACTCACCGGATTATCATTTGGTAGCTTGCAGCTAGTGAGAGACTTAACCAACTGGTATCTCTCCACTCTTATCTGCTCCTGAAATTTCAATTTCAGGCTGCTGATCATCTCTATTGGTGACTCCATGTTCTCATATTGCTCCCGCAAGTGAGAGTCCATGGTAGCCAATATCAGACCACGCACATCTACCGCATCATTATAATGCTTATTCCAAGCATCATATACTGCATGGGAGGCATTGGACCCGATCCTTACGGGGAGAGCTCTCTCAAGAACATAGTCCTTTCTCTCCTGCCTGAGGACTAGCCTCAGGTTCCGCGACCAAGTCAAGAAATTTGATCCGTTCATCTTGTCCATCCCAAGGATAGACCGGATCGAGAAAGTGTTTTGATTGTTTGTGCTAGTCATAACTGAAATTTAAGATAAAAGGATTTTAGTTAATATGTTCAAAATGATTAATCTCGTATTATATTTAATATGATTAATCATGCATTATATTCAATAACATAAGTTACCCTCAATAGAATATAATGATTCCCAGATCCACATATAACTAAGATTAAAGTGGGCCACTGGCCGTCACCCAACCTTAGCTTATATCGGTAAGCCCTATATCGGCTAATTATATCCATGATATAACTCTTGGTTGTGAATCTGGGCCCGAGGCCCAATCCACTCTGATGTCTCAAGGCCCGGGACTCCCGATGGCCTAGTCAAGAAAACCAGACTATAGAGTCATGTAATCATTAATGTCTGGGACTCCCAATGACATTTATGAATCACAAACCGTCTTACCCACGCAAAAGCAGACACCCTCACACTGTAAGGCCATGAATACAATTGAATGGGCTTTGACAGCTGACATAGCCTGGACAAGACATCCAACGCTTGATATTATATGAGGTTCGTAGGTTTATTAAAGTTTCATTCCCAAAATAGAAGATTACTATTTCGGGAAACTTTCTATTTTTGGAAACCTACTATTTTAGGAAACTTTCTAAAATTGGAAACTTTCTAAAACCGGAAACTTTCTAACTTTAGAAATTTCTTAAAATCCAAAACCCGCAAATCCAGAAAATTCTATTTTAAGAAACTTTCTAATTTCAAAATTTCGGAAACTTTAATTTAAAATCGACTTTATAATTATATAAAATAAATTTTAAATTATTCTGAAGAAAGACTCAAATAATTGGCCCAATTGTTTTAACTTCTTGGCCCGAGGCCCAAGAATTGGTCCATGTCCAAGACATGACCCAATTGTCCAATTAAATGACATAACCGGTCTGGTTCATTAAAATTGGTCTAACCAAATTTTAATTACTACGATGACCACAATTGTCAACCGGTTATTTACTAAACCGGAATTTCTCAATTTATTTGGTCCAACCAAATCAAATTTGAAATTCCTGGTTTAGGCACTAAATCCAATATTTCTTTCGACATTGGATTTCTTATCCCGGTTTAACCAGACTTAATAAAATTATTAAATCTGTTTATTAAACCAGGACGAATTGATTTTAATCAAGTTTTAAACCGAACCATCTAACCAAAATCGAACCGGCCCATCACACCCAAAAACCCTAACCGGTCGAGTAAGAACCGTCCAGCCGCAAGCCGCATACGACGATCCGAGATCGAGACGCTCGGGACAATGGCCGGACGGGACGCTCGCGTGTGATCGGGACGGGACGATCGGGACGGTCGGACGAGATGCGATCGGGACGAGCGATCGGCCCATCTCTCGCGACCGGGATGTGATCCGTCCGACGATCGGGACTGGCCGCGATCGGGATGCGATCCGTCTGACGATCGGGACGAGCCGCGATCGTGACGCGATCGATCCGATGATCCGACCCAGCCGATCAACACTCGGCCGTGCGATCCAACCGGCCAAGCCGATCGGTTCTCTACTCGGCCGATCACAAGAACACGAGTCATATAGCTCGGTTTTGCGATTCATATGTTTGTTCAGGATTCAATTCAGTTTCTTAAGTGTTTTTCTTATCAGTAATGGATTCAAAACACTTCTAAACAGATTAAACAACCTAAACATGAATCTAAAACAAGAAATCCTAAGAACCAATGGCTCTGATACCACTGTGGGAAGTTTAGGTGTTAATCCAGATTCAATTCTCAGATTCAACAGTTCCTAAACATGCGGATCTAGGTTCTCTTGAATAGAAACATTAGATGATCTCACCTTTTACCTGTTTGTTGCAGCGGAAGGAATAGAACAGGTCAGAGATCAGAGAGATACACCGAGGGATGAATCCTCCAAAGGCTCACACACGCTTCACAAGGAAATGGCTGCTAGACCGAGCAGGAGAGGAGGCGCAGAGAGAGGCTGTGGGTGGCGCAAATCAGCTGAAGAATTAGAGAGCTTTTAGGTCAAGTTTTATTCATTAAAACTCCCTTTAGTTCTCATGGGCTTTTGGGCCCAATTCTCAGTTCTGATTAAATCCCTTGGATTTAATCAGGCCCTTTAGTCTCTCCAAGTACCGTAAATGCCTAGCACTTTTACCGTACCTCTGCTAAACCGTTCCTTCGAATTTTCCCGTTAGCTTAGGCGTGTGACCCATATGGGATCATATAATAAAGGCAATAAGTCCAAGACTTATAGATCATGAGCGGACTCTAGCAAGCCATCATGACCCCCAGCATTATATGACTTATGTCTGATCATTGACATACTCTTACTTTCTAGAGACAGTACCGAGATTACTGGACACAATTCCAACAGCTAATTCTCATGAGAGCAAGATGGAGAGTATGATGGAGCAGTTTCTAGAAGAACAGACTAAGATTGTTGTGGACTGCAATAGGAAGCTAGATGCTGTGTATGAAGACCTTAATGGGAAGTTTGAGTCCTTAAGTACCCATGTGAAGCAATTGGACACTCAGGTGAGCCAAATTTCGAGCTCTATTAAGGGAAAGAGTGTCGTGGACACCCACATCAAGGCTTGGTCAGTCTATATCAATGATGGATCATACCAAGGTGAAAATTTTGAGTTAAACACAATAGAACTGGTGGAAGAAGCTGAAAATTCTGAAATTGAGAAAAATCTCTCGGGTGGAATTTGTGAAAACTTATCTGCATCGATCGATGCACCTCTAGCGTCGATCGTTGCATGCCGTGGACAGACAGATTCACTTGATTCTCATGGCATTGATGCAGAGACGGATCTTGAGCTTATTAGATTATTACCTGGAGTGTCTGAGATAACTCAATAGGAGTTTGATGAGGTCCGACAGATAGGAGAGATTGGTGAAGAGTTGGAAGAAGTTCCATCATCTGATGATCCACCTTATCACCCTTGTGTGCAAAGGTACTTGAAGAAGATGCTGCCAATGGATGAGATGCTGAAAGATTGGGTGATAGTGGTCCCTCAACAGATAAGTAATGTGCTGTTAACTAAGATCCCGAAGAAGCTACCTGATCCTAGGATATTTGTGTTGAGTTGCTCTATTTTTGAGGATGGTTTCAAGTGCTCTCTGTGTGACTTAGGAGCTGCTGGAAGTCTCATGCCATACTCTGTGGCAGAGAAGCTGGGGATTGTGAGATCTGGGATTCACACTAAGAATTTGTATTTGTGGATTTGGACTTTAGGATATAGAAATGGTATAGTTTCCTAAGAATCAAAGACTTTATTGAGATTGATCGTCGAGATAGAACAAACACAATCGAAAAGAGAGTACAAAGTATGATGATCGAGCTATCTAGTCGAAGTGTTCTAAGTTAGGGTTGAGAAGTCTTGAGTAAATAGCCACTTCTTCTTTAAATAGTCTCGACTTTGACCTCCTTGTTCCGATATTTCGGCCTCGCCTTCATAACGATCTCTGAGATTTACGTGGATCATTTGAACCGACGAAGACCGAGTTGCTTTATCTCCACATCGTCTCCTGCCGAGCTCGAGCTCGATCGCCTCTTACTTCGGCATCGCTTGGGCCTTGTCAAAGTGTCATTCGTTTGGGCCCAACAAATGAATCGAATCGTCTCTTTATCTTTGATTCTGGAACGGACTCATAAATATGGGCCTTTGTTTTATTTGTTAATGGGCCGGATTTCCTAGAGGGAAATCCAGTACCAACAATAGCCCCCTAGCCCATTAATTTTGACAAGTCGAGGTTAATAGGCGGTGGACGTTCTCTGGAAGACGCGTGCGTGTCTCGGGTGGCGAAAACCTAATGATTATTTTCGCCCTATCCGTAGATCTTGCTTCGATCTAACGGCCAAGGATGATCGCGTGGGACGAGCTGAACTGCTTTTTAGCGCGTCGGCAGTCGTGGAGTGTATTTGTTTGAGAATTTCATCTCCTACCGTGGATCTGGTCGATCATCAACGGCTAAGATTCCAGGGTCGCGAAGAGTCTTTTCAGGCTCGTTCTTTCGGTGATTTGACCTAATTATCGCGCATTCGTAACCGTTGATCTTAAATCAACGGTTGGGATAAAGAGAAAGCGAGGAGTCCAAACCGTCTCGATTTTCTCATTAATTAATAAGAGCTTGGGAGTTGTACGGACGATATCTTGCATGATTCCCACTATAAATAATCATACATATTGTCGAAGGTAACCCTTTGCCTTCTCCTTTTTACCCTATTTCTTTCTCGCTTAAGGTTTTCCTTCATATCTCCTCTGCAGTCAGAAAAAGTTCTTTCCGTAGATTTTCCGTTTTCATTATTCCGATACATATTTCCTTATGGCTTTGAGAGACCCGACGGGAGCGAGTACGAGTGCGGCGGCGGGATCATTTGGTCCGCACCCGCCGTCTTCGTTAACCGTAAACCACATTCAGCAGTTGAGGGCGCTTTGCCGGATTCCGCCGGAAGTCGAGATCGTCATCCCTTCTCCGGCGGTGTCCCCTGAAATGGTCGTAGAAGGCTACTGCTGCGCCTCCTACACTTATTTCGAAAGATGTGGGCTCTTCTTCCCCATTCCCCGCCTTGTTTTCTTAGTGCTGGCCCAGCTCCAGTTGGCGTTTCATCAAATGACGCCAAATTTTGTTCGATACGTTATCGGGCTCGGAGTCAGAGCCACGGAGGAGGGGATTGAGTTTGGTCCCGAGGAGCTCATGCGGGTTTGCTCGGTGAAGCAAGATTCTCGCTTTCCGGGGACGTATCGTCTCTCTCCTCGGTTCGGGAGGATCCTTGACGGTCTCCCGTCGAGGGATGGGTGGAAAGACCGATATTTTTTCTTTAGGGTGACCCATCATTCGGTCGGAGAGTTCGATTGCTCGGTCATCCCTTCACGGTGGGCTTCCAATGTTGGTAAGATTCTCGGTTTACTACTCGATCCTCTCCCCCTTTTTTTGTTGTTGTCAGTCCGAATCCTGATTGGTTTTAGTCTGTATCACAGAGTTTCCCGAGTCGCTTAACCTCAACCCCATTACGGAGGCCTTAATAACCCGACTGAGAAGGGGTACCGTCAACTGGGACAGTTTTACAATGGAGCGCGTGCAGGCTCCTCTGAGGATCGATCTGGGGGGATTCCGCGGGATTGATTTTGGATTTCTCGGGACTTACCGTCTCCTCCTGCGCCTCCCCGGGCTTCCCCGGTTCGAGCTGTCCGAAGCGGGAGGGACGGTAGTATGAGCAACGCAATCTTTTTTGCTATGTGTGATTCTCCCCTCCCTCCCCCAGTTATTCTTCCGAGCTCCGAGGCTTTCGACGCGTCTGTAGAGACGGGGGAAGTTCCTTCCTCTCTGGTTGTTGGGGAGTCGGACCCGGTCTCGTTCAGGGAGCCGGCTTTGCGCGGCCCTTGCCCGAATGATTCGAGAAGGCCAAATGGCCAGCGTGGGGGTGGAAACCTTTCCCCCGCACCAAAGCGTCAGAGGACCGATACGGAGGTGAGCTCGAGTAGATCGAGCGAGGATGTTGGGGCGCCGGGGAGCGCGGCCCGTTTATTAAGGCGCTTTAAGCCTACGGGTGTTCGGCTTCCGGCCGTCGGGGACATGGTCCTTGGTGATATGTACACCGAGATGGCGACAGCCGCTGGGAAGGTAACAGTTGTACCGCTTTGTTTTCGCTGTTTTTCTGTATGAGAGACTTATCATTCGTCTGCTTATGTAGTTCCTGGAGGCTACGAACGGGCTCGTGGACCAATCCGAGCGTGAGCTTCTCGGGAGGTTGCAAGTAGGGGAGCTTGAGGCCGCCAAGAGATCGGTGGGTATTTTGACCGCGCAACTGCAGGATTCCTTGGCTCGAGAGGAGGAGCTTGAAAGGAAACTGGCTAGATACGAGGGAATAGAAGCTCGATTATTGGTTCTCGAGAATCGTGAGGAAGATCTTTCTCAAAATCTTTGGGCGGCTGAAGGTCGCACACTGGCCGCTGAAGAAGCGAGTCGGGTTGCAACTGCGCGAGCTGCTCAAGATCGAGCTGACCTGGAGAGGGTCCTCGTGGGGAGGGACTTCGACGCGAAGGTCACGGCTCACGAGGCGAGGAAGAAGATGAGCGGGGAGTACATGGAAATCCTTAAAGAGATTAAGGAGAAAAGCGAAAAACGAAAGCTCGAGACCAACGCTGAGATTCACCTCCAAGAAACCCTAGCCAATATCGAACTCATCGCGGAGTTTGCTTCCGGCGAGCTTGACCTGACTCGGGAAGTGCTGAGGTTGGCTGACAAAAAGAGGGCGGCCATGGAATAGATGAATGCCGCAGCGGTCTCCGACTTCAGTGTTGGCAAGTTAAACTTGCTAACTGTGTCGAGCGACTCGGTTATTTTGGCGCATGCTCCGCCGCCGGCTGCTTCCCGTCCTGATCAGTACGGATCGAATCTCCCGACTGGGGTTGCATCTACCGGTGATCAGGCGGAGGATGGAGACGAGGCTTCCTCGCGATCGCGGCAATTTTGATTGTTCTGTCGTTGCCCGAAGGGGCTTTTGATTTCTCTTCTTTTTTTGAAAATCTACTTGCCCAAGGGGGCTTCGTTTTATTTTAGTGTTGCCCTTAGTGGGCTTTTTGTTCGAACTCGAGGACATTGTGTCCTCTCTTCAATGAATTTCTTTTTGAGTTTTTCATGCCTTAGCATAGACTTTACTGTTTTAGCACCTTAGCGCGAAGTCGATCGTACTCGAGTTCGAGCTCTTTAGTAATGTGCAGTACGAGTTTGATTGTTCAATGGGAATGATAAATCGGGGTAGACTTACAAAGATCCGTTTTGAATGTGCGCGGAGATCTTTCTGTATGATCGGTTGTCTTGACTTCGCCATTTTCGCTTAAAGGGAGAGGGTGGCCCCCTAATTCTTCTGAGCTGTATAAGGTTGGGAGAATTTTAGGTTTGCGAGAGGTCGTTTCAGACCGCTTAATTTCGAAGAGATAATTTCATATCGCTTGATTTTAGGGAGAGGCCATTTCAGGTCACTCGGAGAGGATAACTTAATATCGTTTGTTTCTGAAGGGATAATTTCATATCACTTTAGCTTTTGAAGAGATAACTTCATATCGCTTTAATTTTTTGAAGAGATAATTTCATATCGCTTTGTAACGGCGAAGTATTTCGCGATGACTCTGACTTTTAAGACAGAAAGAGACATTGATCGGGGGACTTATTTTGATTTCACAAAGATAAGCTAGTAAGACTTCGTTTGAAGTTGTTGAGCTTGGTAAGAGCCTTGTGTTTGGGGGGGTGGCTGCGCTCGAAGTCGAGCTTCCTACGTACCCTTTTAAGGGGATCAAGCCATTTCGTAGTTCGATTATGTTGTCGTACTCTTAGTGGAAGTACTTTTTGAGGTTGATGATGTTCCAAGGTCGTAGTTCAGGTTTCTGGGTTTTCACCGACTTGAGTCGGTAGACCCCGTCCTTTACAATGTCGGTGACCTGGTAAGGACCTTCCCACTTTGCTCCTAACTTTCCAGCGTGTTCTTCCTTTTTATGGTCGAACACTTTCCGTAAGACGAGCTCTCCTACTTGAAACCTTCGAGTTTTGATCCTGGAATCGTAGTAACGAGCTGCGGCTTGTTGGTAGTTCTGGATTCGAGCTAGTTCGAGGTTCCTCCTTTCGTCGATGAGATCGAGCTCGTCAGTTATCATCTTGTTATTGAGTTCCTCTTGTCGTGGACATTCTTCTTTGCGGATGCTTGACACGAGGATTTCGGCTGGTACTACCGCCTCGATCCCGTAAGCCAGCGAGAAGGGAGTCTCGCCGGTGGATTTACGGGGGGTAGTCCGGTAGGCCCATAGTACGGCTGGGAGCTCGTCGCTCCAGCTCGTTTTGCACTCATTGAGTCTTTTCTTGAGGCTGTTCATGATTGCCTTGTTAGCCGCTTCCGCCAGCCCATTCCCTTGGGGATAGCGTGGCGTTGAGTAATTCAGCTTTATGTTCCACGTTCTGCAGAACTCCTTGAAGGCGTTTGATATGAACTGGGGACCGTTATCGGTGACGATCTCGTGGGGTAGTCCATGTCGGCAAACGATGTTTCGCCAAACGAACTCCTTAACATGAACGTCTTTGACTTTTTGGTACGACTCTGCTTCAATCCATTTGGTGAAGTAGTCCGTCATTACCAATAGGTGCGTGGCTTTCTTTCTGCCGGACGCGACTAAGGGTCCCACGATGTCCATTCCCCATCGCATGAATGTGTATGGCGATGAGATAGAGGAGAGTTTCTCCGATGCCTGGTGGATAATCAGGGCATGCTTTTGGCATTTGTCGCATTTGTTGGAGAAGGACTCCCATTCGGTGGCCATTGTTGGCCAAGAGTAGCCTTGCCTTTTGATTCGTACAGCCAAGGCTCGTCCTACGGAATGGCTTCCGCAGGACCCATCGTGGGCCTGTGTTATCAAGTCTAGGGCTTGCTTTTTGTTGAGGCATTTGAGGTAAGGTCCGGAGAGACTCCTTTTAAAGAGCTCTCCTTGCGTGACGCAGTACCTTTCACTTTGTGTCTTGAGCTTCCGTGCCTCCCATTTGTCGTCGGGAACTTCGCCATTTGTAATGTATCGAATGATCGGAGTTCTCCAATCTTCGTCTTGGTCAGGCTCGGGTCCTTGACTAGCCGATGCGGCTTGGATTGGTCTGTCGGGGACGTTCGCGATGTACACGGCGTTTCTTGGATCCAGATCATCATCAATCTCTATGATATCGTGACTGATGTCCTTGGGACATTCCTTGTGCTTGACATCGTCCTTTATGGTAGGCTCGTCTTCTTTCAAGGAAAGAGCTTTAAGGGCTATGTCGATGCTTGGTTTTTCGATCCCTTCGACTGGTATGATCCTTTTGAGGTTGGGATCTGATGTCGATGCTAATGCGGCCAGGGCATCGGCTGCGGTGTTTTCCCCTCGCGGGATCCGCGTTAGATCAAAGAATTCGATATGTTCGGCGAGCCCGTGGACTACCCGTAGGTATGCTTCCATTCGTTCGTCTTTGGCCTCGTAGTCGCCATGATATTGGCTTGTGACTAATTGGGAATCGCTGAAGGCGTTTACTTCCCGGGCTCCTATCGCTATCGATAGTCTGAGCCCGGCTATTAACGCTTCGTACTCTGCTTCGCTATTTGATGCGGCGAAGCCCAGCCTGAACGATTGTTCTAGTAATTCGCCCGTTGGGGAGACCAGTTTCACCCCGAATCCGGATCCTTGCCTCGAGGAAGCTCCATCGACGCAGAGTTTCCATATCTTGGCGGAGGTCGGGTCAAGTTCGAAGGTCGGAGGGAGCTTGATTATGAAATCTGCCAGTACTTGTGCTTTTAGGCACGTCCGAGCTTTATATTCTATGTCATACTCGCTAAGTTCGATAGCTCATTTGACTAGTCGACCTGACTGACTTGGATTGTGAAGGATGGTTCGCGAACCAGGACTCCACTTACTGCTACTGTGGAAACAGCTAGGTAGAGGTAGAGGGGTTCCCCCTCTACTGGTTTCGCCAGTATAGGTGGTTCGCTTAGGTAAGCTTTGAGCTGAGTGAACGCTTCTTCGCACTTTTCATCCCAGAGGAACTTCTTGTTCGCTTTGAGCAAGTGATAGAAGGGCAGACATTTATCAGTCGACCTCGAGATGAAACGGTTCAGAGCAGCTATTTTGCCAGTCAGGCGCTGGACTTCTCGCGTTGTTCTGGGAGATTTCATCTCTATAAACGTTGCGATCTGTTTGGGGTTCGCTTCGATCCCTCTTTCGGTCACTAGGTAACCTAGGAATTCTCCTGAGGGGACCCCGAAGGTACACTTTGCTGGGTTGAGTTTCATCCCGTATTTATTGAGAATGATAAAACATTCTTTTAGTTGGGGGATGTGATCCTCATACCTGGAAGATTTGACCAGCATATCGTCGATTTAGACTTCCATAGTTTTGCCTAGGAGTCCCGAAAACATCTTGTTGACGAGGCGTTGGTAAGTTGCTCTTGTGTTTTTTAGTCCGAAGGGCATGACTTTGTAGCAGTACTTGCCTCGATCAGTTATGAACGAAGTCTTTTCTTTGTCCTCGGGGTTCATTAATATTTGATTGTACCCCGAGAAAGCGTCCATGAAGGATAGTAGCTGGTGTCCGGCGGTGGGTTCGACCAGCCGATCGATGTGTGGGAGTGGGAAGCTGTCCTTCGGACCTGCTTTGTTGAGATCCGTGAAATCTACACAGACTCTCCACTTACCGTTCTTTTTCTTAACCACTACGGGGTTTGCAAGCCAGTCGGGGTACTTGACCTCTCTGATCGATCTAATTTTTAATAATTGATCGACCTCGTCATTGACGGCTTGAGCTCGTTCCAGACCTAGTTTTCGACGTTTTTGTCTTACCGGTTTGTAGGTTGGGTCGACATTCAGCACGTGGCTGGTGACGTCGATGTTGATCCCTTTCATGTCTGCTGAAGACCAGGCAAAGGAGTCGACGTTTTGTTTAAGGAAAGAGACCAGTTCGTTTTTGACTGGCTCTGATAGGTCGATTCCAATGCCAACGAGTCTTTCGGGATGAGCATCGTCTATGCAAACTTGAGTCGTGAGGTCCTTTGGAGGTCCTATTTGACTTGGGTCATTCGACCTTTTGGTCTGCATGGTGGCGAGCTCGTCCTCTTTCTGTAATTGCTACGCAGGAGATTTCTCAATCTGCTTGTATCCATTCATGTAGCAATGGCGGGAAATCTTTTGACTTTCGTACACGGTTTTTACTCCTTTGGGAGTTGGGAATTTTACGCATTGATGGTAGGTCGATGGTACCGCTTTCATGTCGTATATCCATGGTCGACCTAGAATTGCGTTATAGGGAGCTGGCCGATCCACTATGACGAACTCTGTCATTCTTCGGACTCCTCCAGCTATCACTGGGGCGAAGACAGAGCCCATCGAGTACGTTGTTTCGCCAGCGAACCCTACTAGTGGTGTCTTTTCTTCCACGATCTCGGAGTCGTTGAAGTCCATATTTTTGAACGCGTCGTAAAAGAGGACATCCACCTAACTTCCTGTGTCGATCATTATTCTTGAGAGTTCGACATCTCCCACTACTAGACAAACGAGGAGAGCGTCGTCGTGTGGTTTGTCGAGATTGCTTGTCTCGCTCTCGTGGAAAGTGATCTCGTGGTCTGGACCTATCATTGGGATTTCCCCCCCCTTTGTCGGTCTCGACTCTTCTTTGAAGAGCTTTGATTGAATTGACCGAGTCTCGGCAAAGCTTGGAGCCACCGAAGATGAAGTCGATTCGTTTAGGGGGTATAGCCCGTACACCCCCCCTGCAGAGACGAGGAAGATTGATTCGTGAGCGTAAACTCTTAACGGGAGCCGGAGGTGGAGATAACGCCGAACCTTCCGGGGTGCCGCTCAGGCTGAGCTCGCCGAGAATAAACTCGACTCGCTTTCGCGACCCTTGAGGGAGTGTTTCGGGTGATTCCGGCTCCTTTGTCCGTTCTCATTTATTCTGAGAAGGCCTGTTGGTGTTCGACTCTTTGGTGTGTTTACTTTCTTTTTTGTCGGACGGAGTTTCCTCCTCGACTTCGGAGTCTTGTTTGCTTTCGGACTCTCGCTTTTGAGCCTCGGCTTTAGCTCGAGTATAGCAATCTTCAGTCGAGTGTCCTCTTTTGTTGTGAAATTCACAGAATTTTTCCTTGTCGAACTCGAATTTCTTCGAGCTCTTCGGGCTCTCGACCGCATTGACGTTTCCTGATTTACGGGAATCCTTTTTCGAGTTCGAGTTCTGCGAGCCCGACATGTTCTTTTCTTTTCGATGCTTTTCTCTGAGGGCCGTGGTTTCGTCCTGGAGGCGAGCGAAGGCCGATGCGCGATGAAGGGCGTCATCGAGTGTTTGAGGTTCGCGGACTGTTATTTCCTCGCGGAATCTGGTTGAATACCATAGTCCAAGTCGTAGTGCTTCTATAGCCACTTCTTCTCGTGGGTTTGTGATTTTGGATTTTATTTCCTTAAATCGGTCGATGTACGAGCGAAGCGGCTCGTCGGGTTTTTGAGAGACACCAAATAGAGCTGCCTCAGTAGTCTTTTCCTCAATAAAGACGGAGTATTGTTTGAGGAAAGCCGTCATGAACTGGGTGAAGTTGTCGATGGACCTTTCTTCCAGTCCGGCAAACCATTCTAGGGCGGAGCCCGATAGGTTTTCGGCGAAGAGCCTGCAGAACGCCGGCTCTCTCTCCTCGTCGGTAAGGAATACCCTTTCCATTGCTAGTCGGAATGCCCTGATATGGGCTTTCGGGTCCGATTTCCCAGAGAATTCCGGAAATTAAGTTTTCTTGATTTCTCGGATCCTTGCGAAGGCGATCCGGTCTGTGAACGGCGTTTGTCGCGTTTCTTCAATCAGTCGATCGATGTCGGGCGCCGCGCTCGTTGCCATGTGAACTTTCGAGCTTAGACTATTGATCCTGATTCAATTCTTAGATTCATATCAACCTAAACATGCGGATCTAGGTTCTTCTTGATTAGAAACAATGATTAGATCTCACCTTTTACCTGTTAATTGCAGCGGAAGGAGATAGAACAGGTCAGAGATCAGAGAAACACCGAGAGATGAATCCTCCAAAGGCTCACACACGCGATCACAGAAAACGGCTGCTAGACCAAGGGAGAGGAGGCGCAGAGAGAAAGAGAGAGGCGCGGCTAGGGTTAAAGAAGAAAACAGACTCGAGTTTTATTTATAAAACTCGTCCGGTTCCTCTTGGGCCATTTAGCCATTCGCGCACTGTGTCGATCGACACATCATGTGTATCGATCGACACACAGTGGCTAAAACCTTTTATTCTCTCTAAGTACAGTAAATGCCTGGCACTTTTACCGTACTTCTGCTAAGCCATTCCTACACATTTTCCTGTTAGCTTAGGCGTGTGACCCATATGGGATCATATAATAGAGGCAATAAGTCCAAGACTTATAGATCATGAGCGGACTCTAGCAAGCCATCATGACCCCCAGTATTATATGACTTATGTCTGATCATTGACATACTCTTACTTTCTAGAGACAGTACCGAGATTACTGGACACAATTCCAACAATCTCCCACTTGTACTGGAATCTCTGTATTCATAATCCTTTTGTCACAATATCTCGATTAGTCATAAGGCAAGATTGGTGTCATCCTTATAAAGCCTAATCTTGTTCATCGGACTCTGATTCGATACTGACAATCCAAACGACTCGGGACAGTCCGTTTGAGCATGGCCATGCATTTTCCAGTATTCAAATCTCCGATTGGCCTAGAGATATTCACTCCATTTATATTGGAGGGACAAATTCCGTCTTATTCCATCACTGTAAACTACTCATTTCATAATGTACCCAAACAAGGTCCTTATAACTATCGCAGAACGATAGCGTTAGACAATGATCAAAGTGCATCAGTCCATGTGCAGTCACATGCATGCGAACTCAGGTCTAAGGACTATACTCTATAGTCGTAGTGAGAATCTCTTATGACACATATATAAATATCCTGAAGAGTTCTCATAATCGGGTCTTGTCCGGTCGTATGTTCCCAACATACACCTATGTATTGACTTTGATGCCGCGCATCTATGACACACTGAGACTTTGTCATAAGTCACATACCAATCCAGTTTCTCACGGTTGTTGGTGTTCCAATTTCAACAACCTTCGACTAGGGACATGATGATTTAATCCATCTATCAAATATAGGGTCTCATGATCAAGCTAAATGACTTTGATGACTCAAGATCAAGTCACTTACTTCGATGACCTATAAAATGGTTTATATCACTTTGGAACGATTATTTCATCACAGTTAAAATAATCTTGAAATAATAATTTCATTAAACATAAGAATGTTTTACAAGAACATATCAAATAACTAAATAAAAGCCCTCAAACTCCCACTCAAATTTAGATTACATTTCAATGTCTCTAATGCCTACAGCTTCAGTCAGAAACTCGAGCTTAGGCCTTGGGAGTGGCTTTGTCAACGGATCAGCGACGTTATCATCTGTCTGAACTCGGCTGATCTTGACTTCCTTTCTATTAATGATGTCACGTATCAAGTGAAATCTTCTTAGAACATGCTTGGATTTCTGGTGTGATCTTGGTTCCTTTGCCTGAGCTATAGCACCATTGTTGTCACAAAATAGTGCCAGAGGCTCAGCCGCATCTGGTATCACACCTAGTTCAATAATGAACTTTCGTATCCAAACAGCTTCCTTCGCAGCTTCTGAGGCGGCGATATATTCAGCTTCTGTAGTGGAATCAGCAACGGTGTCTTGCTTGGAGCTTCTCCAACTGATTGCACCGCCATTCAGACAAAAGATATAACCGGACTGTGACCGGAAATCATCTTGGTCTGTCTGGAAACTTGCGTCCGTGAATCCACTGACTTTAAGCACATCACTTCCACCGTACACTAAGAACTTATCCTTAGTATGTCTTAGATACTTCAAGATATTCTTTACGGCAATCCAATGGTTTTCACCTGGATTTGACTGGTATCTACTCGTCATGCTCAATGCATAAGCAACATCAGGACGAGTACAGATCATGGCATACATGACAGATCCTATTGCAGATGCATAAGGAATATTCTTCATGCGCTCAAGCTCAGCAGCCGTCGTAGGGCTCTGCTTCTTGCTTAGCGTTGTGCCATGTACCATTGGCGTGAAGCCCTTCTTGGAATCCTTCATGCTGAATCTTTGCAGGACTTTGTCAATGTATGAATCTTGACACAAGCCTATCAGCCTTCTAGATCTATCCCGGTAGATCCTGATTCCAAGAACGTATGCGGCTTCACCCATGTCTTTCATGGAAAAACAACTTCCAAGCCAGTCCTTTACGGACTTCAGCATTGGAACGTCGTTTCCGAGAAGCAGTATGTCATCGACATACAGAATAAGAAATACTATCTTGCTCCCACTAGTTTTCTTATACACGCATTGTTCTTCTTCGTTTCTAATGAAGTCAAATTGCTTGATCGCTTCATCAAAACGAAGATTCCAGCTCCTCGATGCTTGCTTCAATCCATAAATGGATTTATGAAGCTTGCATACTTTCCCAGCATTCTTTGGATCTATGTAACCGTCAGGTTGTGTCATATACACATCCTCTTCCAGAATACCATTCAGGAAGGCGGTTTTCACGTCCATCTGCCAAATTTCATAATCATGAAAAGCTGCAGTTGCTAGTAGAATCCGAATAGATTTCATCATAGCCACTGGTGAATAGGTTTCATCGTAATCCACACCGTGAACTTGTCTGAAACCTTTTGCCACCAACCTGGCTTTGTAAATCTGGACATTTCCATCCACGTCAATCTTCTTCTTGAAGATCCATTTGCACTCGATGGCTTTTACACCAGCGGGTAAGTCAACCAACGAAAACACTTGGTTGACCGACATGGAGTACATTTCGGAATCAGTGGCCTTGCGCCACTTAGAGGAATCTGGGCCCATCATGGCTTGATTGAAGTTCGATGGTTCATCACCATCAATGATCAGAAGATCATGACAGTCAGTCACGAGGAATCCTTGATATCTCTCGGGTTCGTGACGTATCCTCCCGGATCTTCGAACTTCAGGTACTACAGGTTCAGGCTCTACAATTTCTTGTAGGTCCTCCTGCTGCTCTTCCTCATTAGGTTGAGCAGTATCCTGTTCATCTTGAATTTCTTCAAGCAGTACCTTACTCCCACTGTCTTTCTTAGAGAGAAACTCTCTCTCAAGAAAGTTACAATCCCGGGCAACAAAGATCTTGTTCTCGGAACGTAGATAGAAGTAATAAGCCTTGGTTTCCCGTGGATAACCAATGAAGTAGCATTTATCAGACTTTGGTGTAAGCTTATCTGAGATCAATCTCTTGACATAGGCTTCACAACCCCAAATTCTTAGATAAGACAGCACTGGAGCCACTCCAGTCCATAATTCATATGGTGTCTTTGCTACTGCTTTCGATGGCGCTCTATTAAGAGTGAACACTGCTGTTAGCAGAGCATATCCCCAAAGGGATATTGGAAGGTCTGTGTGACTCATCATAGATCGAACCATATCCAATAAGGTCCGATTTCTCCTCTCAGACACACCATTCCATTGAGGTGTTCCGGGAGGAGTGAGTTGGGACACGATCCCACACTCTCTTAGATGATCACTGAATTCTTGGCTTAAGTATTCTCCTCCTCGGTCGGACCGAAGAGCCTTAATGCTTTTGCCAAGTTGGTTATGTACTTCATTTTGGAATTCTCTGAACTTCTCAAAAGATTCAGACTTATGTTTCATTAAATAAACATATCCATACCTACTGAAATCATCAGTGAAGGTAATGAAGTACTGATAGTTTGCTCTTGCATTTGTGGACATTGGGCCACACACGTCAGTGTGTATCAGGCCCAATAAGTCACTGGCCCTCTCGTTAGGTTTATTAAAGGGGGCCCGCGTCATTTTGCCCATCATGCAGGATTCGCATTTCTCACAAGACTCAAAGTCAAATGAGCCAAGAAGTCCATTCGAATGGAGCCTCTTGATGCGTTTCTCGCTGATGTGCCCTAAACGACAATGCCATAGAAACGTTCGGTTCTCCTCATTAGGTTTGAACCGTTTGGTATTAATGTTATAAACTGGCGCGGATTGATCGAGTATGTAAAGCCCATTCGTAAGAGGGGCAGAAACATAGAAAAAATTGTTGCGATTGAAGGAACATAATTTATTCTTAACTGAAAAATCATAACCTTCCAAATCCAACAAAGAAATTGAAATAATATTCCTGCTTATAGCAGGTACAAAATAACAATTATTGAGTTCTAAAATCAATCCCGAAGGTAAAGACAACAAGTATGTGCCTACAGCTAGTGCTGAAACTTTCGCTCCATTCCCAACTCGTAGCTCCACTTGTCCTTGCTTCAGCCTTCTACTGTTGCTGAGTGCCTGCATATTAGTACAAATATGAGCCCCACAACCAGTATCCATAACCCATGAGGTATTATCAGAAGTAGTTGTATTAACTTCTATAACAAAAATACCTGTCGAAGAAGTCTCGAGAGTCTTCTTCTTCAATTCCTTTAGACCTTCTTGGAATTTCTTACATTATCTCCTCCAATGCCCTGGTTCTTTACAGAACCTGCATATGTCAGTAGGCCCAGCCTTGGACTTGGGCTTAGGCTTTGGCGTGTCCTTGTCCGCGACTTGGACAGCCTTGGCCTTTCCCTTATCCTTAGCAGAGGATTTCTTAAACCCCTTTCCCTTTTGCACCATAAGCACATTGGGGTCCTTGGCGGTTTTCCTCAAGTTGGGCTCTGCAGTCTTGAGCATTCCGTGAAGCTCAGGTAATGTCTTACTCAAGCCATGCATGTTAAAGTTCAGAATGAACTGATCATAGCTTGCAGGTAATGACTGCAGAATGATGTCGCAGGCAAGTTCTTGGCTGATTGGGCAGTCGAGTTTCTGAAGATGATCGAGATAACCCATCATCTTCAAGACATGAGGACTCACTGCCGCATTCGCAGCCAACTTACAGTCTAAGAGGTTCTTAACAGTTTGAAACCTCTCAGTCCTTGCTTGCTCCTGAAAAAGCGATTTCAGGCTTGCCATTATCTCAATTGGTGACAACACACTCTCGAACTGCATTTGCAGCTCAGCTGTCATTGTCGCCAACATAAGGCAATACACATCATTTTCATCTGACGAATGCTTTTCCCAAGCATTATGCAGAGTCCTGGCGGCATTGTTAGCAGGCCTCTCGGGGAGAGGATCACGAAGGACATAATCCTTCTTCTCCTGCTTGAGGACCAGCCTCAAGTTCCTTGACCACGTCAGGAAGTTCGTTCCAGTCAGCTTCTCCTTCTCGAGAACAGACCGGATTGAGAATGTGTTTTGTGTGCTTGTAGTAGTCATAGCTGAAATATATATAATAAAAGGTTATTAGTTATTATGTTCAATATGATTAATCTCATATTATATTTAATATGATTAATCACGCATTATATTCAATAACATAAGTTACCCTCAATAGAATATAATGATTCCAAGATCCACATATAACTAAGATTAAAGTGGGCCACTGGCCGTCATCCAACCTTAGCTTATATCGGTAAGCCCTATGTCGGCTAATTATATCCGTGATATAACTCTTGGTTGTGAATCTGGGCCCGAGGCCCAATTCACTCTGATGTCTCAAGGCCCGGGACTCCCGATGGCCCAGTCAAGAAAACCAGACTATACAGTCATGTAATCATTAATGTCTGGGACTCCCAATGACATTTATGAATCACAAACCGTCTTATCCACGCAAAAGCAGACACCCTCACACTGTAAGGCCATGAATACAATTGAATGGGCTTCGACAGCTGACATAGAATGGACAAGACATCCAACGCTTGATATTATTTGAGGTTCGTAGGTTTATTTAAAAATTCATTCCCAAAATAGAAGATTACTATTTCGGGAAACTTTCCATTTTTGGAAACCTACTATTTTTTAGAAACTTTCTAAAATTGGTAACTTTCTAAAAACGGAAACTTTCTAACTTTAGAAATTTCTTTAAAATCCAAAACCCGCAAATCCAGAAACTTCCAATTTAAGAAACTTTCTAATTTCAAAATTTCGGAAACTTTAATTTAAAATCGACTTTATAATTTTATAAAATAAATTTTAAATTAATCTGAAGAAAGACTCAAATAATTGGCCCAATTGTTTTAACTTCTTGGCCCGAGGCCCAAGAATTGGTCCATGTCCAAGACATGACCCAATTGTCCAATTAAATGACATAACCGGTCTGGTTCATTAAAATTGGTCTAACCAAATTTTAATTACTACGATGACCACAATTGTCAACCGGTTATTTACTAAACCGGATTTTCTCAATTTATTTGGTCCAACCAAATCAAATTAGAAAATCCTGGTTTAGGCACAAAATCCAATTTACGACTTTGGATTTCTTATCCCGGTTTAACCAGAACTTAATAAATTTATTAAGTCTGTTTATTAAACCGTGACGTTTATAATTTTAATAAAATCATTAAACCGAGCCTTAAACCAACCATATCGGTCGATGAACCAACCGCATCGATCGATCCATCAACCGCATCGGTCGATGCTCTAAGCATCAATCCTGCATCGATCGTGCATCGATCCTGTATCGATCGATGCTCTCACGCATGCACGGACGGTTATCAGGTTTGGCCGAGATATTCTCGGATTGTGTCGACCGATCCATGCGATCGTATCGATCGATCCATGCGATCACAGCCGATTCTCACTTTTGAAAAATCGCATTCCAAATCAATATAGTTTGGTTTTTGCGATTTCAGATGTGTTTAGGTTTCAATTCCTTGTTGCTTAAGTGATTTCTCTTATCAGTAGTTGATTCAAAACACTTCTTAAACAAGAAAACAATCCTAAACATGAATCTAAACAAGAAAAAACCGGAACCAATAGCTCTGATACCACTGAAGGATTGTTTAGTTGATCCTGATTCAATTCTTAGATTCATATCAACCTAAACATGCGGATCTAGGTTCTTCTTGATTAGAAACAATGATTAGATCTCACCTTTTACCTGTTAATTGCAGCGGAAGGAGATAGAACAGGTCAGAGATCAGAGAAACACTGAGAGATGAATCCTCCAAAGGCTCACACACGCGATCACAGAAAACGGCTGCTAGACCAAGGGAGAGGAGGCGCAGAGAGAAAGAGAGAGGCGCGGCTAGGGTTAAAGAAGAAAACAGACTCGAGTTTTATTTATAAAACTCGTCCGGTTCCTCTTGGGCCATTTGGCCATTCGCGCACTGTGTCGATCGACACATCATGTGTATCGATCGACACACAGTGGCTAAAACCTTTTATTCTCTCTAAGTACAGTAAATGCCTGGCACTTTTACCGTACTTCTGCTAAGCCATTCCTACACATTTTCCTGTTAGCTTAGGCGTGTGACCCATATGGGATCATATAATAGAGGCAATAAGTCCAAGACTTATAGATCATGAGCGGACTCTAGCAAGCCATCATGACCCCCAGTATTATATGACTTATGTCTGATCATTGACATACTCTTACTTTCTAGAGACAATACCGAGATTACTGGACACAATTCAAACAAATTGGGCCTTAGCCTGCTCGATGTATTGTCTAAGCATATCGTGTTCATCGCCTACCGTAGGCGTAAACTGGGCTTGTGCCTGGTTTGATGCTTGTTCCGGGAAAACGGGTTCGAGGAGATCGATTGTTTGAATCGATCTCGTCTGGTCGACCTGCGGCATTCGGAACTGTACCGTATTTGATCCGTTAATGGGTCCCGAGCTCGAGGCAAAAGCAGAGCCTCCTAGTTGCCTCGGCCGGATGTTGGAGTTATTCGGGAAAAGTGGTGGCCCGGGTAATGGTCGGTTCCCTGATCCGGTTGGATCTGTGACCATTGAACTCGAAGTGAATGGTGTCGGTATCGCGATAGGGGTCATTATAGGGCGTAGGCCGCTACTTGACGCATTAGCGAAACTTTCTGACGCTCCCGGGGGAGTTACTACCTGGGAGAAGTCCAAGCGTGTACACAGTGGAGGACTTATGGGGGTTCGTGGATCATGTGTTGACCTACCCCCTGGTTTTGGCTGTCGAGCTCTTCGAGACGGGCGTTAATGCGCCTTTCCTGTGCATCGAGCTGCGCGGCCAGAGCGGTTCGCGATCTCTTGGGCCCGTGCACTTGCCTCGTTGTTTCTCGTTCGGTTTACCAGCAGGCTTAACATCGAACAGATTTCAGCGAGATCATCTGGGCCTTGTCGCTGTGGAGAAGAAGGCAGTGGTGAATTAGGTCTGGTTATTCCAGATCCACCTCTAGGGGTGGGAATTGAATCGTTTCTCATCCACACCCAGTTTCTGCTCGGATCGTTAGTTCCTGACAAAACATTTGTCGGAGTCTGGCTCGTCGCGATCGTTTGGGCGACTGAGCCGGCTGGTGCCGAAGTCGTGGAGACTGAGGCGGAGCTCGTCAACACGCCATCGGTCTGACCCATGATTCTTACCCCGGTGGTGTTCTGAGGAACGTTGTCAGGCGTTTGAGGTGTTGGAATTCCTAGCAGTTCCTAATCCGATTTGGCAACCCTAAGTCTGAATTTCGAGCCTAGGATCTCAGGGTTTAAGTAATTGAATCACGGATCTCGCGTTTACCTTGTTCTGGCAGCGGAAGATGAATCAGGTAAGACAAGATCAGGAGCGATTCAGATGCCTCGCCTCTATCGTAGTCCACACGCACACAACCTGGAAAGTCGGGATGCTAGTGCCGGATCTGGGAATCGAAGAGAGAGTTTTTCTGTTTTCTCTAATCAAGAAAACTGACGGCTTAGGGTTCATGTCGACCATATAATCCTATATATATGACCTGTTATGACTGAACCATCTTTCGGGTTTAACCGAAAAAGTCTAAGTCATAAAATGAAACATCAGTCTCGGAATCGACCCTCTGTCGATCGATACACCAACTGTGTCGATCGACACACCTCTCTTTAATCGATATTGATATGTATCCAAAACACATCATCCTGATCATCACCATGATGATCATTCCCATATATTAGCTTCCAGATTGCTTAGGTGTGTGACCCTATAGGATCATATGATACTGGCAGTAAGTCTACAACCTACAGACTGCAAGAGGCTTCTAGCAAAACATTGCAACCGCCCAGTATCATACAACATGTCTGATCTCAACATACAACTATCGTTAGAGTAAGTACAATGTGATTTCAGGACATAATCCCAACAATCTCCCACTTGTACTGGAATCACCTATTCCTATAATCCCTTCGTCTCTATATCTCGATATGGCATAAGGCAAGAGACTGTGTCATCCTTATTGTAGCCAATATCATGTTCATCGAACTCCTGATCTATACTGATAAAGCAAACGACTGACAATCACCTCGTTTGAGCACGGCCATGCATTTTCTCAGTATCAAATCTTCGATGGGCCCTGAGATATTTATCTCCCATTATATAGGAGGGACAAATCCCATCTTGTTACATCCCTGTTTCTACACATACTTCATGATACGCCTAAGAAATGTCGTTATAGCCGCCATTTACGGAACGACGTTTGACAAGGTTAAAGCGCACCAATTCATATGCTAGAAAGCATGATGAACTCAGGTCTAAGGACTATACTCTATAGTCGTAATGAGAAACTCTCATGACACAGATATAACTATCCTGTAGAGTTCTCATTAGCGGGTCATGTCCGATCATATGTTCACCAACATATATCTATGTGACTGACTGTGATACTCATATCATTGACTCCATGAAACTTAGTCAACAGTCACCTCACAAGCTAGTCTCTCGCGGTTGTCAGTGTCCCACTTTGACGATCTCGACTAGGGACAATCATAATCTATGTCATCTTTTACTTAAAGGGTTTCATGATCAAGTCCTAACCTTGATGACCTATAAAATGAACATAAAATACTTTGGGACCATTACTTAATTATCCAATAATTAAATAATACCGATGTCAGTTTTAACTTACACAAACATTGCCATAGCATGTTTATATAAAGATTATAACATAACTAAAATAACTCCCACTGGAATCAAGATCATCTGTTTAGATATCTTATACCTACTGCAACAGAATAAATCTCGTGCTTAGGTTGTGGGAGAGACTGCGGTGTTTTTGCTTGAAACAATTCCAACAAACCACACCGCCATTCAGATAAAAGCACTATTCTATGGTCCACTGCTTGTAGCTCTTCCAACAGATAGAACCGTTATTCAGACAAAGAGATATGCCAGGTGGGAACCGGGAGTCTTCTTTGTCCGTCTAACTACTTTCAACTGGTTCGTCACTTCCTCAGTTCACCACGAACCTATCCTTAGTGTTTCTCAAACACTTGGGATATTTCTGGCAACTGTTCAGCGACTTTTACCAGAACATATTGGTATTTTCTCGTCATGATTGATGCGTAAGCTGCATCTAGACGAGCGAAAAATATGGCATTCATGATGGATTCTATTGCAGCAGCATAAGCAATCACACTCATTGATACTAGCTCAGCCAGTGTTCAAAACACTTCATCTTGCTAAGATTGTTGCCATAAGACCTTTGGTGTGAAGCCATTCTTGGAATCATGCATATTGGAACTGTCCAACACCTTATCTGCAAAAGGATTCTGACACGATCCAATTAGCCTACCCAATCTATATCAATAGATTCTTATTCTAAGAATTCACGAGGCTACTCCCATGTCTTTTTGTTTAAATTTGACTTCCAACCCAAGTCTCACAAGACTTAACCGACGGAACGTCGTTCATGAGATTAAGTACATTATGTACATACGGTGTGAGAATTGCAACTACGCTCCCACTAGTCTTCTTGTAAACGCATGGTTTCATTTCCTTTTCTGATCAAGTCAAAACTTTTGACCACATTATCAGAATGTTGATTCCAACTCCAAGATGATTGATTCAATCCAGAAATAGATCGGTGAAGCTAACATGCATACCCAGCCAATTTTTCGGAGTTGGGGCTCACCATCGCTTCTTGAATTTCGCATGCTCATCACTTTTCAATGATCAACAGATCACGACAATCGGCTACGAGAAATCACTCTCGAGTTAGTGACGGATCCTTTCGGATCTGCGAATTTCAGGCTCCACAGGTATAGATCATACAGCACTTTGTAGATCTCACCGCTGCTCTTCCTCAACAGGTTGAGCAGTCTCCCGCATTTATCGAATTTCTTCGATGTGTACTTTTACTCCCACTGTTCCTTTTGAAAGTATGATCTTTCTCAAAAGACACAGTTCCGGACAACAAAACTTTGTTCTCGGATTGGTTATAAAAGTAGTAAGCCTCAGTTTCCCTAGGACAACCAGCGAGGTAGAACTTATCGGGTTTGGGTTCAAGCTTATCAGCTACCATCCCCAAATTATCAGAAACAACTTACTTGAAAAAACTTCCAATCCACATCCAATGTGGTGTCTTTCAATTGATTCTGATTGAAACCCTTTTCTGCGCAAACACAAACCTTTCTAGAGTGTATTTCTTAAAGGATTATGGAAGATTCCTGTGACTCATCATTAATCGGAGCATATCTAATAAGATCCAATTCGTTCTCTCAGAAACACCATTTAGTTTTCCAGGAGAAAAGAGCTGTGATATGACTTCACACTCACCTAGATGATCACCCAATTCTTGACTCAAGTATTTTCCTCCGCGATCTAGTCGAGGATCTCAATACTTCTGTCAAATCGGTTCTATACTTCATCTTGGAACTCCTCAAGGGATTCCTGCTCGTGTCTCATCAAAAGAACACAGCCATACTTATTGATGCCATCAATAAGGTAATGAAGTACTGAAGATTTCCTTTGGCACTAATGCTCATTGGGCCACACACACCAGTACGTGTAAGGCCCAATAAACAGAAAGGCTCTTTTCTTTAGCTCTGCTAAAGAAGCCTTAGTTATTTGGCCCAGCAAGCGGAATTCATGTCTCAAATGATTTATAATCAAATGAACCTAAAGCCCATAACAATGGAACTTCTGAATCCGCTTCACTTTATCTGGTCAAAACGACTATGCTAAAGAAAAATCGACTTCAAGTCATCAGACTTAAACCGTTTGGTATTTATGTTATATTCTGGTGTATATTGGTTTAAGACATAAAACCCATTTATCAAAAGGGGTGCTACCATATAATATTTCACTAAGATCAAAAGAGCAAAACTTGTCTTTTATCAGAATGAAAAACATCCTAATTCTTACAAGAAAATGAAAGACATCTCTGCACAAGGCATATACATAGTAGCAATTACTTAATTTCTAAAACCAAGTATGAAAGGCTCCTACAAGTGGAAAATCTCTACGGCTCATGCAGCAACCATTGCTTCATACCAGACACGCAGTTCCACTTGTCCTTTCTTCAACGTTCTACTGTCGCTTAGGTCCTGCATATTTCAAAAATATCAGTACCACAACTAGTATCCAATACTCATGTAGAACTTGAAACAATAACACAATACCTGAAGAAGAAGAAGTACCATACATCTTCTCCATCTCTTGTGAATCTTCCAAGAATTTAATGCAATTTCTCTTCCAATGCCCAAACTCTTTACAGTAGCAGCATTTATCAACATCAGATGAGCCTGACTTGGGCTTAAAAGATGACACATGCTTATTCTGATTCCAAACCTGAACGGCCTTGCCTTCACCCTTGTCTATACAAGATTTCTCAAATCTTTTACCCTTTTTGATGTTTTGCTCTGCTGTCTTGAGCATACCATGCAGCTCAGTCAACGTCTTCGTCAAGCCTTTCTTGATATAGTTCTTGATGAACTTATCAT
Source organism: Orychophragmus violaceus (assembly GCA_030180135.1). NCBI lineage: Eukaryota > Viridiplantae > Streptophyta > Magnoliopsida > Brassicales > Brassicaceae > Orychophragmus > Orychophragmus violaceus. Next base: position 45,588,422 of record CM058229.1, on the reverse strand, counting down.
AACTTGATGGCAGTGACTGCAGAATGATGTCAGTAGCCAACTCTAAGCTGACAGGACAATCCAGTTTCCCCAGGTTATCAATGTAACCCATCATTTTAATGACATGAGGACTTACTGGAGCATCCTCCGGTAGCCTGCACCCAGTGAGAGAATTCACCATCTGGAATCTCTCAACTCGTGTCAGATCCTGAAACTGAAGTTTCAGGCAGGTAATCATCTCTATTGGCGACTCCATGTTCTCGTATTGATTCTTCAAGTCCGAGTTCATGGTAGCCAGCATCAGACCACACACATCTACCGCATCGATATAATGCTTATTCCAAGCATCATATACTGCACTCGAGCGATTGGTCCCAAGCCTTTTTGGAAGAGCTTTCTCAAGGACAAAGTCCTTGCTCTCCTGCTTGAGGATTAATCTCAAATTCCGATACCAATCCAGGAAGTTGGATCCATTTAACTTGTCCTTCTCAAGGACGGATCGCAACGAGAACGTAGTCTTCGACATAATCTGAAATCCAAGAAAAACCAAGATTTAGTTATGCATTCCATGAGAAATCTTATCTAATAAGAAAACTCGCATTATATTCAAACAATGTTTCCTCTGCGAATATAATGATCCAAGATCCATACTTCACCAAAATCTGAGTGGACGACTCGTCATCACCCAAAATTTGATTATCTAGGTAAGCAAATCATTGCTAATTGTACCCAGTACAACTCTTGGTCGAAGATAAGACAATCCATGTCTCATCTACTCTGACGTCTCTGGGCCCAGAACTTCTGATGGCCCAGTCAAGTAAACCAATCTTTTCAGTCTTGTGATCATTGACAGTCGCACTGCAAGTCTATCAATGATCACCTGCCTTACTCATGTAGCAGTGGATACCAAGGACTCCAAGGCTATCCAACAAACGAAACAAGTCTTGACAGTAGACAAGATTGGGCAAGACATCAAGGTTACTTGATATTTAGTTGAGGAAACTAAACTCTAAAAGGTCAGCATATCAATCTCTTAGGTCATGTAATTGTTGATGTCAAGCACTGCAAGTCCATCAACATAATTACTTGCCTTACTCATGTAATTGTGGACACCAAGTTCTTGGCTAGACCATCACACAACGAAATGAGTCTTGACAGTTGACCATATTGAAGCTAAGCTTTGATCAAGGTTTAAGTCTAGTTTGGTTTCTGCAAATTCAAGGTTCAATAACCAGAATTGTGAGCACTGCGTCGATCGACGCAGACTATGTCTGTCGATCGACACTTCCAAACAAAAACCGGATTTCAATAACCGGTTAATCCAATTAACGCGGTTCATTGAACCGGTCATGTCGATCGACACAACCCATGTGTGACGGTCGACATAGACCTAAACCGGATACAGTTTTGATAATCGGTCCAATCCAATTGAGCCGACTTATCAGATCAAACTGATCTTTACTATTTAAATCGGTATATACTAATTGAGATAACTGGTTCAATCCAATTGAATCAATTTATCCAATTCAAACCGTTTTAACCAGTTTCAACTAATTGTGATAATCGGTCCAATTCAATTGAACCGTTTTATCCAATCAAACTGATTTTAACCAATCGGTTTGTGCTAATTGAGATAATCAGTTCAATCCAATTGAACCAATTCATCCAATTTAAACGGATCTGTTCGGACTTAACCAAGCATGATAACCGGTCCAATCCAATTGAACCGATTAACCAATCGCAAGGTCTGTGTCGACCGACACTCAACCTGTGTCGATCGACACATCATGCTTTCTGTTTTTCTTCGCGAAAAACCCTAGCCGCCGAGTTTGTCGATTTCACCTTTCTGTGTCGACCGACACACCTAGTGTGTCGATCGACACTCTGCGAAAACACTGAATCGTTTCCGATCTGAATCGATCTAACCTGTTCTTATTCATACTATCTTATGAACGAATTTAAATCATCAAATTCTACTAAACAGGTGATTCAATGATAAAACCCTAAGGCTCTGATACCACTGTTGGAATTCCTAGCAGTTCCTAATCCGATTAGGCAACCCTAAGTCTGAATTCCGAGCCTAGGATCTCAGGGTTTAAGTAATTGAATCACGGATCCCGCGTTTACCTTGTTCTAGCAGCGGAAGATGAATCAGGTAAGACCAGATCAGGAGCGATTCAGATGCCTCGCCTCTATCGTAGTCCACACGCACACAACCTGGAAAGTCGGGATGCTAGTGCCGGATCTGGGAATCGAAGAGAGAGTTTTTCTGTTTTCTCTAATCAATAAAACTGACGGCTTAGGGTTCATGTCGACCATATAATCATATATATACGACCTGTTATGACTGAACCATCTTTCGGGTTTAACCGAAAAAGTCTAAGTCATAAAATGAAACATCAGTCTCGGAATCGACCCTGTGTCGATCGATACACCAACTGTGTCGATCGACACACCTCTCTTTAATCGATATTGATATGTATCCAAAACACATCATCCTGATCATCACCATGATGATCATTCCCATATATTAGCTTCCAGATTGCTTAGGTGTGTGACCCTATAGGATCATATGATACTGGCAGTAAGTCTACAGCTTACAGACTGCAAGAGGCTTCTAGCAAAACATTGCAACCGCCCAGTATCATACAACATGTCTGATCTCGACATACAACTATCGTTAGAGTAAGTACAATGTGATTTCAGGACATAATCCCAACATGAGGGTGGTCGACGGGTGGTGTGGCGCTGGGAGAGCCAGATTGGTCGGGATTCATCTCGATCTATCGGATCTAGGATCTGATTCTTAAGACAGGAAAACTATAGATAGTCCCCACAGTCGGCGCCAAATGTGAGATCTGGGATTCACACTAAGAATTTGTATTCGTGGATTTGGACTTTAGGATATAGAAATGGTATAGTTTCCTATGAATCAAAGACTTTATTGAGATTGATCGTCGAGATAGAACAAACAAAATCGAAAAGAGAGTACAAAGTATGATGATCGAGCTATCTAGTCGAAGTGTTCTAAGTTAGGGTTGAGATGTCTTGAGTGAATCGCCACTTCTTCTTTAAATAGTATCGACTTTGACCTCCTTGTTCCGATATTTTGGCCTCGCCTTCATAACGATCTCCGAGATTTACGTGGATCAGTTGAACCGACGAAGACCGAGTTGCTCTATCTCCACGTCGTCTCCTGCCGAGCTCGAGCTCGATCGCCTCTTACTTTGGCATCGCTTGGGCCTTGTCAAAGTGTCATTCGTTTGGGCCCAACAAATGAACCGGCTCGTCTCTTTATCTTTGATTCTGGAACAGGCTCATAAATATGGGCCTTTGTTTTATTTGTTAATGGGCCAGATTTCCTAGAGGGAAATCTAGTACCAACAGGGATGATGGATTTTTCACCCACTAGGACCTCTCTTGTCCTAGCTGATCAGTCAATAAGGGTTCCAGAAGGAGTTCTTGAGGACGTCCCAGTAAGAGTTGGGAACTACTTGGTTCCGACAGACTTCTTGGTGCTTAAGTACGACAGTGAGCATGATGATGCTTTGATACTTGGAACACCATTTTTAGCCACAGCAGAAGCAGTGATTGACGTAAGGAACAATCTTGTTGATCTCTATCTGGGAGATGAGCCTCTGCACTTTGAGATGGATATGCTGCGCAAACCGCAGACTGATGGGAAAACCTTCAGGATTGAGGATGGATATGGAGAGCAGATGAGTGGGACTTTGGTTTCAGATCCTAGAGATCATTTTATTCCCTCTTTTCTTGGACTAGCTCACGGTGAGACAGCTTACTCTCCGCCTTGGATGAGGAGACTTTCGCAGAGACAATCACAGTCTCTGTTGAAACCTCCAGGAGCCTGAATCTTGTTCGTCCGGTCAAGCTAATGACCTTAAACAAGCGCTGAGTGGGAGGCAACCCACTGTTAGGTTTTAGTGTTTTTCTTATTTATTTTTTGGTGTTTTTCTTAGGATTTCACGTTTTAATTTTGTTTTTGCTAAGTTTTTCGTTACAGAACACTGTCTGGAGATGTGTGACGATCGTTGCCTACATGTGTAACGGTCGTTGCAGGGAGAAATGACGAAGAGATGAAATCGTCTTGGGACGATCGTTGCGGTCCTGTGCAACAGTCGTTGCAAATGGTTCAATTGCAAAATCTGAAGGATTATGTGTGTTTATTGGTGTAATTCTCAGATTGCAACCTAGCACATAATCATCTAGGATCTAGGTGATTTGCTGTTGAATCATAAACAGATCAGGATCATTACCTCTTTTAGAGTGCAGCGGATTGATTGGTAACGTCGAGATCACTGAGAGCTGATTATCACCCGGCTCCTCCTAGGTATCCACACGCTTACAAGCTACTGGATCAGGCTGCTAGACCAAGTCAGGAATCAACAGAGAGAGAGAGGAAGAGTGGCTGTGAAAATCGCAGAGGCATAAGCCTTAGGGCTTCCTGCGCCTCTTTTCTTCCTTATATGGGCCCAAGTAATTAAACTAATGGCTCATTAGGCTTTTGGGCCCAAGGCCCAAATCAGACAAAAGACTGTCTTTTGTCTGGCCCAATTCTCTGTACAAATACAGTAAATGCCTTGCATCTTACCGTATTAATTCCTTTTTAACTTTCCCGTTAGCTATGGTGTGTGACCCTTTGGGATCATACAATACTGGTAATAAGTCCTAAACTTATAGATCATGAGCGGGCTCTAGCAAGTCATCATGATCACCCAGTATTTATGACTTATGTCTGATCTCGACACTTATCATACTTTCTAGAGATAGTACGGTAGATTTCAGGACATTCCCAACAATCTCCCACTTGTACTGGAATCCTACACAGGACATTCCCAACAATCTCCCACTTGTACTGGAATCCTACACAGGACATTCCCAACAATCTCCCGATTGTACTGGAATCCTACATTCCCTAATCCTTTTGTCTCAATATCTCGATCTGGCATAAGGCAAGATGCGTGTCATCCTTATATAGCCAGACCATGTTTATCGGAACAGATTTGATACTGACAATGCAAACGACTTGGGCAAGTCCGTTTGGGAGTGGCCACTCTCTTACCAGCTATCAAGTCTCCGATTGGCCTAGAGATATTACCTCCGTTAAACGGCAGGGACAAATCCCATCTTGTTCCATCACTATGAACTACACACTTTATAATACACCCAACCAAGGTCCTTATAGCTCCCAGTTACGAAACAGCGTTAGACAATGATCAAAGCGCATCACTCCATGTGCAGCCACATGCATGCGAACTCAGGTCTAAGGACTATACTCTATAATCGTATATGAGAACCTCTTATGACACAGATATTAATATCTTGTAGAGTTCTCATCAGCGGGCCATGTCCGGTCATATGCTCCCCTACATATACCTATGTGTCGACTTTGATGCCGCGCATCTATGACCCCTCGAAACTTGGTCATAAGTCTCAACACAATCTAGTCTCAAGTGGTTGTTGGTGTTCCAATTTCAACAACCTTCGACTATGGACACTATGATTTATGTCATTTCGTTAAATATGGGGTTTCAGGATCAAGTCTACTCATGTACTTCGATGGCCCATATATAATGACATGAATCATTTTGGAACGATTATTTATATCACAGTTAAAATAATCCAGAAATCATAGATTTCATAAACATAAAATATTATGTTTACATGAACCTTTCAAAACAACTAAATAAAGCCCTTTACAAACTCCCACTGAAATTAAGACTACATCTTAATTTCACTTATCCTACAGCTACAGTCCGCGACTCGTGCTTAGGCCTAAGGAGTGGCTTTGTTAATAGATTAGCAACGTTCTCATTCGTTGAAACTTGCTGATCTTCTTAACACCTCTGTCATTTATCTCACGGAATAGGTTATACCTACCCTCAAGGTGTTTGGACCTCTGATGTGCAGCTAGTCTCATCTATGCTGGGAATCACATCAAGTTCAGTGATGAACTCTTCTTTCCAAACAACCTCTTTCGCCGCTTCCCAAGCTGCGAAATGTTCAGCTTAAGTCATGGAGTCAGCAACAGTGCCTTGCACCGCCAGACAGACACAAGATATAACCGGACTGTGACCGGAAATCATCTTTGTCTGTTGGAAACTTGCCTTTCAGACTCTACCGACTTGTAGCACCTCACTTTCTCCGTAAATCAAGAACTTATCCTAAGTATTTTCCAAATACTTGAGGATATTCATTACGTCAATCCAGTGATTCTTTGCTGGATTTGACTGGTCTTTACTTGTCTTGCTTAACATTAAAGCAACATCAAAACAAGTATGTGTCATGGCATACATGATAGATCCAATTGCCGACGAATATGGAATCTCATCCATGCATTCAAGCTCAGCAGATATCGTAGGATACTGTTTCTTGCTTAACGTAATGCCATGTGACATTGGCATAAAACCCTTCTTGGAATGCTGAAAACGTGTAGGACTTTGTCAATATAAGAATCCTGACTTTGTCCTACCAGCTCTTTTGGATCTCTATCTTTAGATCCAAAATCCAAGAACATACGTGGCTTTACCCATGTCAATCATAAAAACAACTCCCAAGCCAGTCCTTTACCGACTGCAGCATTGGAACGTTATTTCCGAGAATCAGTATGTCATCGACATACACTATGAGAAACGCAACATCGCTCCCACTTATCTATTAGTAAACGCACAGTTCCACTTCGTTCCTGTTCAAGTCAAATCCTTGACTACTTCAACAGAACGAAGATTCCAACTCCGATATGTTTGCTTCCATCCATGAATGGATCGATGAAGCTAACTTACACACAGTGTAATTTTTCGGAGTCCGGGCTCACTTTCGCTTCTGTGAATTTCGCAGGTTCGTCACTTTCAATGATCATCAGATCATGGCAACTATCACGAGAAATCACTCTCGGATTAGTGACGGATTCATTCAGATCTGCGAACTTCAGGCTCTACAGGTGTAGATTCTACAGAAATCTGTAAATCCATCCGCTGCTCTCCCTCAACAGGTTGAGCAGCCTCTTGTATTTCTCGAATTTCTTCGAGTTATACTTTTACTCCCACTGTTCTTCTTGGAAAGTAACTTCCCTTTTAGAAAACAGAATTCCGAACAACCTGACTTCGTTTTCGGAATGGACGTAAAAAGTAACAAGCCTTGGTTTCCCTAGGACAACCAGCGAAGTAGCTCAACTACAAATACTCAGTAAAGACGAATTTGGATCATTTCCAGTCCACATTTATGTGGTGTCTTTCAACTGATATTGGTGGAACTATTTCAGCGTAAACTTAGATATTTCTAGAGCGTTATTCTTAAAGAATATCATGGAAGATTCGTGTGACTCATCTTTAATCATTTCTAATAAGATCTGATTCATTCTCACAGAAACACCTCCAGGTTTTCAAGAGAAATGAGCTGTGAAACGACTTCACACTCATTCAGATGATCACACCATCAATGACTTAAGTATTCTCACTCGTGATCTAATCCAGAGTCTCAATACTTCTGTCACTCAGATTCTATACCTCATTCTGGAACTCTTTGACCATTTCAAAGAATTCTGACTCGTGTCTCATCAAATGAACACAGTCATACTCACTGAAGTAATCAGTAAAGATAATGAAGTACAGGAAATTTTCTCTGGCATTACTGCTCATCGGGCCACATACATGAGTATGTTCAAGGTCCAATAAGCCTTTGGGCTTTTCTCTAGCTCGGCTAAGATGGGCCCTTTGTCTTTTGGTCCAGTAAGCAGAATTCAAGTCTCATAAGATATCCGATCAAATGAGCCCAAAAGTCCATAACTATGGGGTTTCTGAATCCGACTTACTCTATGTGACCAAAACATTTACGCCAAGAAAAATCAGGTTTAATTCATCAGATTTAAACCAATTCGGTATTTATGTTACATTTAGGCACTCTTTGGTTTAAGATATAAAACCCATTCCTTGAATAAGGTGCAACAATTAATATTTCATTAAGATCAAAAGAACAAAACTAGTCTTTTATCAAAATGAAAAACATTCAAATTCTTACAAGAAAATGAAAGACAACTCTGCTTAAAGCAGGTACATTGTAGCAATTACTCAATAAAACCAAGCCTCAAAGGCATCTACAAGTGAAAACCCTATGGCTGAGGCAGCATCCATAGCTCCTTCCAGACATGCAGTTCCACTTGTCCTTCCTTCAACGTTCTACTGTTGCTCAGGCTCTGAATATTATAACAAATATCAGTGCCACAACCAGTATCCAATACCTATAAGGTAGAACTTGAAGTAATAACATGAATACCTGAGGAAGTAGTCTCATACATCAACTTCAACTCCTCATAATCTTCCATGAATTTAATGCAATCTCTCTTCCAATGCCCAGTCTCTTTACAGTAGCAGCACTTACCAACGTAAGAGGTATCTGACTCGGGCTCAGAAGACACACGCTTGCCATGATTCAAAATCTGGACAACTTTGTCTTCACCCTTGTCAGCATTAGGTTTAGTAAACCTACCCTTCTCCTTCATGAGATTATACAGGGTACTCTTCACGTTTGGCTTAACTGTCTTGAGCATATCATGCAGTTCAGTCAGCGTCTTCGTTAAGCCTTTTTTGATATAGTTCCTTCTGAACTTATCATAGCTGGACGGCAGTGACTGCAGAATGATCTCAGTTGCCAATTCTTGGCTAACTGGATAATCCAGTTTCCTCAGGTTATCAATGTAACCCATCATTTTACTGACATGAGGACTTACTGGATGATCATTTGGTAGCTTGCAGCTAGTGAGAGACTTAACCAACTGGTATCTCTCCACTCTTACCTGCTCCTGAAATTTCAATTTCAGGCTGCTGATCATCTCTATTGGCGACTCCATGTTCTCATATTGCTTCAGCAAATCTGAGTCCATGGTAGCCAATATCAGATCACGCACATCTACCGCATCAATATAATGCTTATTCCAAGCATCATATACTGCATGAGAGGCATTGGACCCGATCCTCTCGGGGAGAGCTCTTTCAAGGACATAGTCCTTTCTCTCCTGCCTGAGGACTAGCCTCAGGTTCCGCGACCAAGTCAAGAAATTTGATCCGTTCAGTTTGTCCATCTCAAGGACAGACCGGATCGAGAAAGTGTTTTGATTGTTTGTGCTAGTCATAACTAAATTTTAGAGATAAATAGAGTTTTAGTTATTTAGTTCATAAAAGAGTAATCTTAATAACTTATAAGAAAACTCGCATTGCATTCAAAATTTCTTTGTTTAACCTCATAAGAATGCAATGATTCCGAGACCCATGTTCAGCTAAATCCAAAGTGGGCCACTGGCCGTCACCCAGAAGTAGCTTTACTTGGTAAGCATACACACAGCTAGTTATATCCAATAACTCTCGGTTGTGAATTGGGCCCAAGGCCCAATACACCAGATGTCTCAAGGCCCGGGACTCCCGATAGCCCAGTCAAGGAAACCAATCTCTTACAGCCAAATAATCACTAAAGTCTGGGACTCCCAATGAAATCAGTGATTATATACTACTTTACTTACGCAAAAACAGACACCTCACACTGTAAGCCATATCTGTAATTGAATAAGCGTTAAGTAGCTGACAAGATTGGGCAAGACATCCAAGCTTGATATTGTTTTTGAGGATTTTAGGTTTCAATAGATTTCCTCCCAAAATAGAAGATTACTATTTTGGGAAACTTTCCATTTTAGGTAACTTACTAAATTTGGAAACTTTCTATTTAGGGAAACCTACTATTTTAGAAACTTCCTAACATGCCAAAATTAGAAACTTCTAATTTAATGTTTTATTAAAGTTTTCGGATGGGTCACAAATTATAGGCCCAATTCTTGGCCCAAGACCACAGAATTCCAATTGGCTCAATAATTTGACATAACCGAGTCGGTTCATTAATTCTGGTCCAAGACCAAATTAACTACTAAATCCAACTGGTTATTTACTAAACCAGACCAGCTCTAAATTATTTGGTCCAACCAAATCAAACTTAGACCAGCCTTCGGTTTAGGTTAAAATTCAATTTTTGAATTTAAATCCGGTTTAACCAGAAATTAAATAATACCAATTGTATTAAATAATTTCCAGCAAACCGCGATTTGGGTTAACCGCTTAAACCATAATTAATTAAATAATTAATCAATTCATACAATCATGTGATCATAATCAATTAATGCTTTTGACTTTTCAAATAAGACAAAATCATAATCTTAACAAGCCTTAACAAATCGAGATCTTTATTAATTGAACAAAGTCAACAAGCAAACATCACGATTCATGCTTCAACAGCGATTGAGACTTTCACATAAGACAAAAAATTTTGTCCTTTTCCCATTATACAATCACATGATCGAATCATATAATCATGACCTTAAATCAACAATCGTACACGATAACAAATAATCGATTCTTATGTTTACCAATTCAAACAAATCGTACACGATAACAAAACTTAAGTCAACAATCGATTTCACTTAAAATCGTTTCTTAATTAATTCATAAAGTCATCAACATACGATTGTTTTGATAACGAATCTTAAAATAAACGATATCAACTTTTAATCATCAAGCAATCTTATCGATTTTCTTATTTCTAGGTTTTCCAAGTTTCAATCAATTTTACTCATTAAAATCGATTCATCAAACTAATAAACAACCTAGTATGATCCAAACAGCAAAAACCTAACGACCTAGGCTCTGATACCACTGAAGGATTATGGTGTTTTTCAAGGTTTAATTCCCAATTACAACCTAACACATAATCTTAACAGATCTAGGTTCTTGCAAAACGAATCATAAATCAAACCTGTGACATTACCTTTCGCATTCAAATGCAGCGGATTGATTGGTAACGTCGAGATCACTGAGAGCTGATTATCACCCGGCTCCTCCTAGGTATCCACACGCTTACAAGCTACTGGATCAGGCTGCTAGACCAAGTCAGGAATCAACAGAGAGAGAGAGGAAGAGTGGCTGTGAAAATCGCAGAGGCATAAGCCTTAGGGCTTCCTGCGCCTCTTTTCTTCCTTATATGGGCCCAAGTAATTAAACTAATGGCTCATTAGGCTTTTGGGCCCAAGGCCCAAATCAGACAAAAGACTGTCTTTTGTCTGGCCCAATTCTCTGTACAAATACAGTAAATGCCTTGCATCTTACCGTATTAATTCCTTTTTAACTTTCCCGTTAGCTATGGTGTGTGACCCTTTGGGATCATACAATACTGGTAATAAGTCCTAAACTTATAGATCATGAGCGGGCTCTAGCAAGTCATCATGATCACCCAGTATTTATGACTTATGTCTGATCTCGACACTTATCATACTTTCTAGAGATAGTACGGTAGATTTCAGGACATTCCCAACAAAATCAAGATACGCGTGCTAAACTGGAATCAATTCGGTTCATTAGCAACGATCGTTTCTTAGCTGCAACGGTCGTTGCACACACGATCCAGGTAAGTGCCTTAACCCTTTTCTCTCTTCTCTTCTTCCCCATTTCGCCGTCCGTACAACCCGACTCTCATCACCTAAATCGCTCATTTCTTCATCATTTTCTCTGATTCAAAGCTCATTCTTCTTGTTTTTACTTTCTCTATCTATTCTTCTAACCCATTCATAACAATTCCGAGGTAAGAGCTCTAAATTTCATCATTTTCGGATTCAGTTCTAGGGTTTTGGAATTAGAAGATTTTGGCTTGAGAATGATGATTCCGTACTGATATAGACTTGATTTAGGTTGATTGGTGATGGAATAATGCTGTGTGTGAGATTGTGGAACAAATTTAGAAACGATTTGAAAGGTTGTTTGTCGACTGTGAAATCGCCCTGCAACGATCGTCGCACTTGTGCAACGGTCGTTGCATTGCGACTTCACAGGGAGTTTCTGCCGAGACTTACATGCTTTATTTTCTTGCTTGCAGATGCCTCCTCGACAACCTCGCAAACGCAGAGCTACCACAGCAGCTGCAGCTGCAGATCATCATCCTCCGCCAGTTGAGTGTTTTCCTCGAGACTCGCCATGTCATGAGCCTTATCAGAGAGATAAGGAAGCGATACAGTTGCCTTGGCCTAAGGCGGATAAGGAGCTAATTCTGACAAACAAGGTCTGGGATATGGAGATTGATCAGCTGCTTAAGACCGACACCTTCACAGAGAGGCCGCTACATGAGCATTGGGACGAGTTTGATACATTGCTATACAATGGCTGGTGTAGCATGAAGATCAAGCCGACCAAGTTTGCGGACTATTGGACTTGTAGGGGTCTAGGCATTGATGAGCAGGTGCTGACATTGGTTAAGGGCATTGGTATGGGGACAATGCCTATGCAGCACTATGAGTTGTATCCTGATCTGGTGAGACAGCTGCTGGCCACTTGCAAAGTTATTTATCCTGACCCAGAGAGCAGGAGAGATTCAGGAGGTTTCTTTACCTTCATGTGCTTAGGAGCCAGATATCGGATTCCCCTTCTTGATATCTGTCGGATTTATGGATTCAGTGTTGAGCCTGCGCGTATTGGTATGTCTCTTGAGTGGGATGTGCCGGAAGCTCAGTATTTCTGGGAATGTATTGGCAACGGTCGGTATTGCTCGAGGACGACGAAGCTGATACAGGTTAGGCATCATGTTCTCAGATATGTCTTGCGCATCTTGGGATGTACTCTGTTGTGCAAAGCTGAAGCCAACAAGATGCGTAAGAATGAGCTGGAGATGCTTTTCATTGGGTTGAAAGAGCAGTTTGCTGAGACTGATTTGAGAGATCCCACCAGAGGACTCAACTTAGGAGCTATCTTTGCTCATCACTTGTGCTCACTGCAGAAGAAGCCATTCGATGGGAAGGATACTGAGTCAGTAGGGAGTATGCTTACTCCCATTTTCAGGCACTGCAGGATTCCCTTAGAGGGTACAAAGTGTGACGACAACAAGGAATTCCTTGATTTTACCCACCTGCAGAGTGCTACATGGCTGAAGGAGGGACGTATATGGGTCTATTATGACACCGCTACGAAGCATGGTATAGATCTTCCTGCTGCTGGTCTGACACAGATTGATACGCTGGCTGCCTTGAGATTCCAGCCTCCTACGCAAGATCAACGCAGTGTGCCTACGATGGCTCATCCGCTGGGAGAGCCTTCTAAACGCCCTTCTTCTTCATCTGCGCCTGCACCTGCTGCTCCTGCTGATGATATTGGTCCTTATCCTGAGCCTTCGGTACCTTTTGATGAGATGTCTGAGGGAGAGTGGAGAGAGCTTGAGGATGGTATTCTACGTAGCATCTGGAACTACATGCGTACCTGCACCTGCAGGAGACAACTGCAGATTCATCAGCCCGGACCTTCCCGTCGACGTAGACAGCGCTCTCTGACTCCCGGTTCTTCGAGCGGTACTGATCGCTATGATGGCATAGATGACGAGTGAGAGTATTGGCTTCTCTAGACTACGGTTCTGTATTTCTGTTTTCATATTTTCTTTTGCATTTTTCTTTTGATTTTCTTAGGATTCTTATGTTTGGATGATGTTTTCACTTTGAGACTATCTGTTGCTTTTATTCTACTTGTTTGCATTGATTTTTCAGCTTGCAGGTTTGAAATTTGATAATTTCTCACGGACTAACCTGCTAACTGCTAACTGGTCTCGACAGAATCGCAATGCAACGATCGACACGGTCCTGTGTGTCGATCGCCACAACATGAAAATCGCATTGCAGCGATCGTTGCGGTCCTGAGCAACGATCGACTCATGATGCAAATCGCCTTGCAACGGTCGTTGCATTTGTGTAACAATCGATGCATGAGCGACAGAGGTAAAATCAGACAGAACTTAACACATCCATTAACTTTTTCTTTGTTTTACCAAACATTAGCTTGACACGACTGGGGACAGTGTGTTTCAAGTGTGGGGGAGGTGGTACTGACTATTATCTTTCTGTTTTCTTAGAGTCAGTCCTGTTTTTCAAAAAAAATTGTTTTATTGAGTCAAAACGGTTTAAGTAGGAAACAATGAATTTTTGAGAAGTTAACAACATCTTGCAGGAACTTAAGTAACCATTGGGATGAAGTTGCAGGATCTGTCTATGACTATTAGAAAACCCAACACGGATCAACCTACTGAGGACATATCAATTCAGGTATTCAGAGGATCCTTTACTGACTTCACCCTTGTAAACCTAACTTAAGTTTCTCACCTAAGGGCTTGGTATACCTTGATTTGGATTCCTTTGTTAGTTATGACACAGCTTGTAAACCTGTCCGAGTATGGTTCCCTTCTCCCCTTCCATAAAGTAAAAAAAAAAGTAATAAACTGAGGATGAGCTAGTATTTCCGAAGTGGTCACAGGAGTAGTAGCAAACACTATTTCCTCCTGTGCATTCATGGAATGTGTCCAAAGTACACCCCTTAACGGGAAGAGCACTGATAAAAAAAAAATGATACCCAATGGGGAAAAATCAGAATGCTAAGGAAGGGAAAAGAGAAGAAAAGGAACCAGAAAAAGATAGTATGGTGGTCTAGAGCTGACAAAGTAAGAATCCATGTGGCCTTTGATCGATAATCCTTAGGTGAGACCGCACTTAATAGCTTATAGAGGTTAGTAAGGTGAATTTGAATTGCTTGGATTGATTGTGGAGTTTACTTAGGACAGTTGCTAAGTGTGGGGGAAGTACATGTTGGTCTTGATGTCTTGCAGGTGATTCTTTCAGTGGCTTACTAAGGGAAATCTGAGTGTTGTTGCTTCTAGGATAAAAAGAGTTTCTGAAAGTTTTCAAACCTCTTCACCATGTTTTAGTTCTCTGTTTTGCTTCAGGGCAAGCAAAGTCTAAGTGTGGGGGAGTTGATATATCATGGTTTTTACCGGTTTTAGACCATGATATAAGTGTGTTTTAGAGTCTTTTAGTGTTTCTTTAGAGTCTTTTACAGGTGTTATTAGATATATGCACGTTTGGAGCGGAATTGGAGTTTATGGAGCTTTTTGGAGCATTTTGGTGCTTTAACCCGAGAGATAGAGTTCACTGTCCAAAACAGAGTAATGCATCGATCGACACACATCGTGCATCGATCGACACACTAGCGAGATGGGCCTTCCTCGGCGGTTTTAATGAAGAATGAAGAAATCACAGTTTTGCCCATAAGTTCCTGATAATTACAAATAAGTCCCAAGATGTGATTAGCTTATATAATTAGGTTTTTACATCAGTTTTGAGATACGCTTTCATACTTAGAGCTGAGAGTTTTTAGAGCTTGGGGCTGACCTAATCCTGTACTGCTTTCTGCTTTTTGGAGAAGATTTCGAACCCCTTTACTCCCTTATTCTCTTTTATGCAATCTATTATTTCATTGATTATGTTTTCATATTCTATATCTGAGTAGATTCATAGTTAGGTTTAGGGATTCTCATAGGGATTTTATGACTTGCTAGATTTATTTATTTCAGTTAAGGATTCATATCAATAATTGTTCTTCATTCTAAATTGTGCTTAACACTAGTTTCTAACCTGATCACTTAGAATCTAGATCTTAGGTTGTTAAATTGACACGAAAGTGTGGTTTAGAATCTGAACTATTTAGGTTGAGCAATTGAATTACTCGCAAAGAAATTTGGTTTAATTGAATTGTGAACACATCGAACTTAATCTTAAAGCTAGTTTAATCTGTTAGGGATTACAAAGAAATTTGGATTTCTGCAATTAGGCTTAGAGAATTCTCACAACGAAAGTTGGTTAATTCTATTTCCGTGTTTGAGTTCTAGAACCGTGCTTAATTTGATCCTGACTGAATGATTTATCTGCTTGTCTGATTTCCTGAGAACTCCCTAGACTTAGCGCTTTTAGTTAATTGCCTACAAACCATCTTGCTACTGATTTACTTTCTTGCTTTGTTTTTAGTTTCTCATTACATTGCTTTCTCCTAGTTTTAACTTGACTGTTCTTAATCTATCGTTGCCCAAAGTCCTTGTGGCTTCGATACCCTAAAGTACTACATTCACATCACTGTGCACTTGCAGTTAGAATACGGATAAAACCTGACCTATCAATATGTCCTGGACTTTCACATGTTTTTAATGGATTTGCCCATTCACCTTCTGAATTTTCCTTCTCCTCTTCCTTATCATTCACACATGCAGCCTCCTTACTTTCGCATTATGAATGCCTTTGTTCAACTTCCACCACTGTGGTTTTCTTCGGCTTCTCTGCTTCTTGGGTAAGGACTACAATGTTCTCTGTTATTTAATTATTTTGACTCTGATTTCCCACCCTTCTCATTCTCCACACTTCTATTCAGAATGCAAGTACGCTTCAAATGACCCTACTTTTCTCACATATTGCACCGTTGAGGTAGCCATGGATAAGTTAAAGTAAATGTGAAGTGTTTCCCATTCTTCTTGAACCGAATCTTATTGGAATCACTCCAACTTATGATCACTCAATGACCAAGAGATTCCAAGCTTATGGATGCGGAAGGTGTGATGAAATTGTGATGGAGATGGGATTAGGGTATTGACTCGCTCAATCAAATGGAATGGACATAAGGTGTTGAATCACATAACTCAAGCCAAATATTCAGTAGCACCAAATGAATCACTCACTTAGAATTAAAGAACACCACAAAGAAACTTAGAACTTCGTATAAAGAGAAAATGATTTTTGTTACTTTAAGATGATCAAGGGTTAGGTTTACATAATTTTTTTTTTTTACAACTTGATCTGAGCTCTCCATGAAGTGATAGTTGGTATCCAACGTTTTTTTTGGAAATCTTCTTAGTTGTAACTTGATTATCTTCTCATCTGGAGACCTTTTGAAACACTTCCACTTTCATAATGATTCCTTGATGCGTTAAGTTTCTGTAACATGTTCATTTGTAGATTAATTCCTTATGGTTGGGTAGATATGCTCCAAGACATGCACATATGTCTCTGGTACGCTTAAACTGCTTCTCCTCAAGGGCATGGACCGGCTGAAAACACTCTGCTCTATACTTCTTGGTTGATGATGACTTGATTACCTCATCAGGATATCCTTCTTAAAAAGGTTTCGATCTATAAACTATAAAACTTGCACCAAGAGAAAGAAAGTTAGCTTTAATTCTCTTTTGTGATCTAAGGGTCTTACCTTGGTGGTTTGGTATGGTTTGGTGCATCAAGTGGATCTCCTTTGAGCAGGTAAGATAGAATCACCAATCTACTTTGGTCTGGTTTAACATTTTATCCTTTGGTGGACTTGGTAGTGATTATCAATGGCGCCTTTCTTCTTTACGTCTGGACATGGCCTATTAGCAAATTCTCTTATGGTGGCACTTCACTGTCCTTTAGCTCCTAAAATAAGATTGACATCTTGGACAAGAAACGAGTGCATTATGGATTCTTTATGATAAAATAAACTTGTTGAGTCTAATTCCTTAGAACTAGTTTTAGCAAAGCTTCCTTCTACTTGCCGTTTAAAAAAAATTATTTTCTCATGCTCTTGTGTGTTTATTAAAATCTCTAATACAGTTGTGGATTCATGAGAAACATATCGAGTCAAAGAGAGACTTACATGTCTAAGACGTTCAGTGTATATATGAGTTGGGTCTGGCGGTTTCTCTTTAAGAGATAATGTCTTTCTTGGGCAGTTTTTGGAGGTGGGTTTAGCACCCCTCTTTAGCCCGTCCAACAGCTGAACGGCCTATTTGAGATCAAGCCCATTATAAGAGAAGTCAGCCCAACACGGTGTAGCAAGGCGACGACACCTTAGACGACCTGCTTAAAATAAAGGAAATATGTTAATGGTAAATTAACATATTTAAAAAATTGGAAAAGATAAACACAAATCTCCTAAATGGAAAGAAAATCTATGTTGTTCAGATTGTACTTTATCATATGAAAGAGAATCTAGTGAATAAACCTTAATTCTCCTGATCTAAATAGGCTTCCTCTATGCGGGAAAAGACGAAATTCATTTATTGTAACATAAACCCTAGGAAGAGAGATCAATGGATTTCGAACCTAAAGATCAATAAAGACTAGATTTTCCGGTCCTTTCGTTATTGCCTTTTAGTCCTTAGATTCGAACTATTCAAGTCTCTAAATTTAAGATCAGTTTATTGAATTGATTGTTGTGGTTCTCTGAATTAAAAATTGGCGTCGTCTCTGGATACTTTGAATACATTCGTACGATCAAAGGAAAGATCGACAATGACAGGAACACCACTCTCATCGCCAGAGACAGGAGGAGCAAGCAACGCCGGCGACATCACCAAAACCAGAAACACAATGGGAGGAGAGCGGACCCAGTCCAACATGTCTAGAGAGGTGATGAAGCACACAACAATTTAACAACTTCAGGATCATAGGACAACGCGATACCCGCAAGAAACCTGAAGGCCCCAAACGCACCCTAGCAAGAACAACTCAGGCGACAATTGGCACAATTACGACTACCGCTAGGCGTGCACGGGACGCAGTGGCACAGGTGAGGCGCTGCGTGTAGCAAACACCGCAGCACCAACCACCAGGATTGGGAAACAGAGCACGACGGAGATGCTCTTGATGCTAATGAACCGAATGGACAAGATGGATATAGCGGCAAACGAACGAATCACCATGTTCGCCACTCAGCAAGCCTTGCTCCAAGAAAACTTGTTGGGGCGTCAATAAAGACCTACAACAGAGCAGACCCCGGAGCAAATACCGCCCACTAACATGCGCCTCTTTCACGAAGTACCTCAGATGACCGCATGCTAGACGATCAACCCGACAGGCATCGCATCCGCTTCGGTCAACCCGACATTGACACCAAACGATCAAATCACAACCATAATGAGTCAAATCCAGGAGCTAAACTCTAAGATACACCGGTAGCAAGCTTGGCACAAGAGCTTGATCACGTGTTGGAAAAAGCTCAGCAGACACCTTTGCATCTATAATCATGAATGCGAGAATTCCACTTGTCGAAAAGGTCAAGTTTCCGACCAACAAAGGAAAAACTGATATTATACAATTCATGATAGCATTTATGATAGCGATGGGACGGAATCGATTCATGAACAAAGTGAGGGACGCGGGATACTGCCAACACGTCATACATAACCTTAGAGGAACGGCCCTTACCTGGTTCTCGCAACTCAAAATGGGGTCAATCGATAGATTTTACCAGCTCTCGGAAAAGTTCTTAAAGCACTACTCTCTATACATAACTTCTGAATCACTGGATACCGACCTATGGGACCTCGAGAAGAAGCAAGACGAGTCCTTACAAGAGCTTATTGATCAATTAAGGAGGTGGTATCCATAATAACAGCTGACGATAATGAGGCTCGAGGAGACTTCAGAAAGTTTTGTGGTATAACTCGGACTTAAAAAAGGATCTGAAGCTCAATGAGCCGACATCCTTATAAGAAGTGTTGCATAGAGCAATGACATTAATAGAGTTGGAAGAAGAACATGCTTTATTATCCAAAAAGAAATTTGCTCGACTAAGAAAGCCTCGATATCGAAATAAAAATCGAAATCTGATTACCAGGATGATAATCACTGTAAAGCCTCTTTGGCCTTTTTGTCGACAGCTCATCGCAGGGATGAAACAAGTTTGTTCGCAATCAGCCTCAACCCGACGATGGCAACTACGATCGGCCATACTGCGAATATCACAAAAGTACTCCAATGACACCACAATCTGCCTAAACTTGGATGACTATTTACTGGATTAGTACCGCAATGGGAAGATAGTCGACCCCAATCGAGGAGGTCGGCGGCCCAAAAATAACAATAACGGGAAAGATGCCAATGGGAAAGGAGATCAAAGGGAAGCACTAAACCAAGAATCAAAACCAAAGGAAAATCCCCCAGAAATGGAGCCTAAAAGGCGTCCTCGGGACAAATACAATGAGGGCAAAGCGCCACCACAACCTCGCCAAAGAATCAAGATGATAATGGGCGGTCCGTAGCTCTGCTCAGACTCGGAGCGATCAATCCATGCATAATCCTCTTCCCACTAAAGAGGGCATACCTCTTTCGTTCACTGAAGCTAACGCAATCGGAGTATATGTGTCGCACAACGACCCCTTGATAGTCTAGATCCTGATTAGGGACCGCGAGATCTCCCGCGTTCTGGTCGATACAGGAACCTCGATAGATGTGATTTTCAAGGAAGCACTCAAAAAAGCGGAATTCAAAAACTTGTAGGTCAAGCCAAAGGTGCAACCACTTACCGGCTTCGAAGGCGATCAGACCATGACAATAGACACAGTTAAGCTGCCTAACTATGTCGGGAAAATGGCAACCATGAAAAAGTTCGTCATCCTCGATAGGACATCTATCTACAACGCCATTTTTGGAACGCCGTGGTTACACGCTATGAAGGCAGCCGCCTAAACATAGCACCAGTGTGTAAAATCCCCAACTCCAAACGGACTCCATACATTCAGAGGGGATCAGACCACTTCGAGGTTATGTTTCATCAGCGAACGAAAACTCCATCACCCCTCTAAGCCGAAAGGGAAAAATAAGATCGTACCAGGCCCAGCCACTATGGGAAAAGCTCCCAAGGGAAGTAGAATCACGGGTAAAACAAACAAACCTCGGTAGGACCAGACCTAGACTCAATAACACCAAAGCATCACAGCCTAGCTCTCTTTTTACGTTTTTTTGCTCCACAAAGACTATTACCCTATGTAATATGAACTACAAACGGTTGATCCTCGTTTCCGAGGTATGTAGGAAACTCTTCTCAGAGTGAAGCCATAAATAAAAAAATAGACTTTTGTTTGTAAGAAACTCTTGTCTTAAACAACGTCGGCATCCTGGTCAGGTGCTCTACTCAACAAAATCCGCACATCAACGTGCAAGAAAATCACCTTTACCAATACGACGAGGATTCCAATCTAAATCATATCAGCACAAGGAAAAAGCCGGGAATCGCCCCCGCCCTAACTCAGACGGACTGCATAGCCATCCCAAGTTACGGATATAAAAACTAATTCGAAGTCTAGATCGATGAATCTAAACCGAGTCTTCACTCGCATAATAAAAACTAAACCCTTTTTCAAGGTACAATTGTGGGCTGCTCTATTGCCCAGAAAATACTCGCAAAGCCGAGATCCAAATTAAACTTCATAAGCAAAGGTTAAAGTGTTTTTCGTTGAAACCTTCAAAGGATTTATTCAACAAGCTGAGCCTTCACTAACAAACCAAAGACGAGTTCCCACTCAAAGAAAAACCGAGTAATCACTCAAAAAATAAGTCTTAAGGCTTTTTTCAAAAAATAATGAGAGGAGCTTGCTTTCGCTCATAAGAAATCTCGAAGTTTTCACTCGGAGTATACACGAATCATTCATTCACAAGCGAAGTTAGTCTTCGCTAGAATGGAATTATTCGCCGAATGTCTGCAACCAGTTCGAAAGCTTGTCAATTTTGAAAAACAAATTTCAGTCTAAGTCAAAGTACATTCTGCCTTAATACGATCGTAATATAGCTAAGAAGCATTGCAAAAGAGATTCCGCAAAAGTAAAGCTAAAAGCATTCCGATTTTAAGAAGGGGGCATCGCCACCCCAAATAAGTTTACAAAAGGGGAGATCCTACTACCCCAAAGAAATTTTTTTACAAAAGACAAAATAAGGCCTATGCAGGCCATCGGAGGAAGATCTTGAACCGGTTCGATCGAAAGAGCCGCCGAGGTCGAGAAAGGCATCACCGCAGGCAATGAAGAAGAAGTTCTCGTCACCGCAAGCTATGCATCTTCAGGGCTCTTCAACGTCTTAACCACAACCTTCGACATCGCATCAACATTCGTGCCAAACTCGTCAAACATGACGTCACCATCAGTTTTTGGAACGAAGGACTGAAGTTGAAAAGTAAAAGGAGAAGGAAGATTGAGATCACCCACTCTACCTCGAGCCGGCAAAACCACAAAGAAATCATCGCTTTCTTTGGAGCGTTGATCTGATCGATCGCCTCATCCCACTCCCATCTCTTCTCCTCGATCTCGGCGAAGGCACTATCATGAACGGGTACCCCTTTTTCATTCCGGAGCACCTTAAGGTAATCCAAGGTCCCAAAATTCTGGCTCATCTGCATATAAGCATTGCTCTCAGCTTCCTTCATGGCAAACACCTCCTTCAACTCTCAAAAGCGATATTCGTACTTGTCCGCCAAGATACGAAGAGCGTTAAGAGTCTCTCAGAGTGTCAACGAAGAAATACTCCGCTCATCCCTTAAGTTCTCGAAGTGGTTCTTCTTCTCCTATGCCAGCTCAGATGCGAACTTGTTGTTGTGCTCATCGAGCTCCTTGTTACGAGTCTTGCACAACTCAACCTTCCCAGTGAGAGAAGAAATATGACTCTTGAGGTTTGCCTCGCTCACTCAAGAGATCTCGGAATAAATGCGGAACGTTTCCAATTCCTTCTTCTTTTTGAAGAGATCTTCCTTGATCTAGGCACCTTGTTTCACTGATTGTCGATTCATATCCAAGACGCATGAATTCATCAAGAAGGTTACCTGCATAAAAGCGGCTGTCAGAACAAATGCAAGGATACAAAAATAAAAGAAAAACAAAACACCCACCTTAAAAAGTTACTGAGAGATGTTGCGATATACATCTAGATTGTAAATCTGGTTCACTAGACAAGGCGGGGTGACATCGAATGAGATATTCCGGATCTGCTCCCCGCATTAAAATTTGTCCAGGGTCCTAAGCTTTTTGCCTCAAAGCGTGAAGGCTCTGTTCCTCCAGTTCTGGGTAGAGTCACCGACCTTCGGACGCTTATTCGCCCCCAAGCTCTCAGAATGACTTTATTTGCCCCATCCAGCGAGGTCGATGTCCCAGAAGGCCAAATAGTCGGAACCTTTTGAGGAGAAGAAGGGAGAAGAATGCCCTTATCGGTTGAAGGAGTTTTCTACCCGGACCTAAAGACTTTGCAGTCTTCCGAATCAATTGGGAAGAGGGATCCTCCAGCTCATCCTCAATAGACCTAGACCCACTTCTTTTCTTTGAAACATTGAGGCCATCGACCGTCCTCTTCGATATAAGCTCAGACGAGCGCCTCTAGGCCTCCTTAGCCCTTTTCTTATCGAAATCATTGGAGGCTCGGGGCTTCTCCGCTCTTAAATATTAATCTAGGGGATACAGTGTATTTGGTAGCTGCAGATCAACTAGAACCATCTATCTTTCTACCATCATATGGTTTCAATCTCTTCTTCAGGTCGATCACCATGCTGAGAATGGATTTCCTTGTTTTCCCCATCTGATTCTTTGACTAGGATGTTGCGGAAAGGACCAACAAAATTAAGGTCGAACTTACTAGTTTTTCTTGTTTTAGCATCTTCGGATTCGGGCCAAGTCTGATGACCGAGATCAGAAAGCTTGTTGCTGACATTGTCCAAGTATTCCTGATTGAGTCTCTTCGGGGTAACATGATCTGAAACAAAAAGAAGAACGGCTGTTAGGTTCAAAGACAAGAAAAGTACTATTGGTTAACCGACTGGTCAACTACCAACAAAAAGATGCCACGCGTTGACGACCAGAGTTGTTGGATCATGACACGAGAGCTTTTTTAATTCTGACAAAGAAATAATTCCTCTACCAACCGTGAGTTTTACTAGGTTTAACACCAACTCGCAATTTGTGCCTCGGCCGTAAATTAACCGGAATCCACGCCGTCTTCGTCTTGACGATGTTCAGTTGGCCGAAGCGTTCCAATAGGTCAACCGTAATAGGGCTACCAAGAGATATGCTTAGTTCTAGAAGGATAGTTATGTTTATTATGCTAGCGAGGTTAAGCTAAGTGAACGCGATTTCGGACCTTGCACAAAATCGACTAATACCTTCGGTAGCGGAAACCAAAGGCTGACAGAATGAAAGAATGATTCATAAAGGCAGGCAAAGTTTTGAGGAGCATTCCAAGGTCGCTGTGTGTATAAGGGTAAGAGGAATTCTACGCCCTCACACCTGGGAAAAGTTTTCAACGAAGCCAAGGAATCTTTGTTAGAAAAGGCCGGCTACGCGCTTAAGTTGTCGTCAACAACTTGTTGAGGAGCTGACTCCTTCTTTTTTCCTTTATGCGTTTTCTTCTTTCTACCTCCGCCACGCGATGCCTCCATTAAAGCAAGATGAACATGCTCGGCTGAATGATCAGCACCGTTATCACAAAGAGACTCAGTATGTCACCGAGATAATTCCTGGGCGGAATTAACAAAGCCCAAGCTACGAGATAAAGAAGTGGAAGGAACACTATCTCCTCCGAATTCTCTAACACTTATAGAACTGGCAGACTCTTCGCTAGATTCAGCATGAATACTCATATCGGCAGGAAGGACGGTGAAAACAGAAAGACAAAGGAAGGACGAGAAGGTCAAAGAAGGAGAGGTTCGAAAAGGCAGTGAAATCATTATTTATAAAGACAAAGAAGTGGGAGTCTTCGGAGAGATGCAACGCTATCTCTCAACGACGCGACGCTGCGGCTTCCTGTCACATGTGTCTGAGTGTCATTGGCTACAAAAGGAAGCGTGTGGAACACACATAAATGCCGATAGCCACGTGGAGGGAAAAACCGATGATTCGAATAACCGATCTCAACTCGCGATTATTAACATGTTTGGCTGGACCAGGATTAAATTTGCCGACCTATGTTCCACTCAGTGTGCCGAACTGTGGGGGGGGGGGGAGGGCTTACTGTTGAAGGTGGATTTAGCATTGTCTTGAAAATTCAGTGTTATGTTCCTCTGATCTATAGGTTTTACCGCTAAGAATAATTCTTCTTTAGGTTTTGACTTTAGAAAATTCAGCTTCATATCATTAGAATCATTAGAACCAAGGTGGAGAGACTTACTTACATGATCATAACTCTTGGTGACTTTTTTTTTTTTTTTTTGTATATGCCATGGTATATGATTTTATCGTGCTATCTAGTGGCTCTTTTTTTATCAAAGTGAAATTGGTGACAACTTCATCTTTCTCAAGGGAAGGCTGGCACATTTTGATTTCATGATATTCTTGCTTCATGTCACAATATAGACTTGCATCAATTACTTTTGGCAATGACAAGTGCATTAATCTTGAATCGGAAACTTCAAAACCAAATTATACTAGTCATTCTTCTAAACTGTTTGAAGTTATTTTCTTGTCAAGTGATGTTGATTCCATGGTTGGTCTATTAGACAAGTTACAGCAAAGTGACCTCTCTTATGACATCTACAAAAAGATACTTCTTTTGATTTTGAGAAGTTAGAAGACTTACCTTCAGTATCCTTGCTTTGCGGTTTAGGAAATGGCTTTGCACTCAATTTTGCATCCACGAATTGGGGCTTTGATGTAGATAAAACTCTTCTTAGTGTATCTTTGCATTGAGACCTTTCGTTGAGGCCCTTTTGTGCTCGTGCTTCTCTACAAATTCCTTGTACATCTTAGACTTGAGATCTCTCCAATCTAGCATTGGTTTGTTGTTTAAGGTTGGAGTTCTTTCTTCTAGCCATTAGCTTAAGCATTCCCAGTAAATGCTGAAACTGCTTGTGTTAACTTTTTTCCTTGGGAATATTGTGGGATTGTAGCCACTGTTCCATATTACTTTCCCATTGGAGGTAAACTTCAAGATTATTGCTTGAACCTGAAAATAATATTCAACTACTTCCTTTGTTGACTTGCTTGTTTAGACTGTTTGGCTTTGAATAAACTTGTACTCGACATGGAACAGGTCCATAGTCTTCATTTTCAGTCTGTGACTCTCCTTCATACCACATGGTATTCGGATAACTCTTATGGAAGTCTAGGCAGCCTCAGAACTTGAGTAGTATCCGGTTTGTGTGTCTGCTTCATAACATGATCCTTTGGAGAAACTTCTATTGGTGAGATAGTGGTGTGGTGGCTCTCGTTTCCTTACCTCACGTTCTTGTTCATCTCCAAGCTCTGAGTCAGAGTTAACCTCTTCAAAATAATATTCTTCAGTACTCTCATCCTCTTTCTCCCAAGAGTTCTGGCCAGACTCATCACCACCAATAAATCTCAAATGCTTTGAAATCATCCATGTCATCTTCCTTATACTCCATAGGTTCCGATTTATGTGAGAACCAAATAGAAAATTCAGAATCTCTTGCAAAAGACAAGATACAAACCAAGAAATAAGGAAATATGAATTATGATAAAAATAAATGAAACCTTCTTATTTTTTTCTTTTCTTTTTGACCTTAAAAGTAAGGAGTGATGACTCTGCCATAATCCATTTGCTCCCAGGCACGGATTTCGAGACAGCCACCTCTATCTTCTGCAGCATCTTCCGGCGACCATTCTCCCCCACCTGACGCGCCACTCCTCCTCCTCTTCCAACGCGCAGTTTAATTGATGTCTTCCGCTTCCTCAGGTGGTGTAAATCTCGCCGGATATCCTCCACTCTCTGTTCCTCCTCCGAGCCCCCTGACCCACCGTCGCTGCCGTTACTCTCTCTGCGTTGTGGTTCACCGCTCCATCCGACCCAAGGCGTATCTCCTTCATTTCTGTTCTCTGTTACTACCACCTTACCGCTTTCCGCGTTTCTCTCCAACACCGAATCTCGGCTCATATATGCTGCTCCCAACGGCCTCCAAACCTCCGACGTCATCTCTGCCATCTCTGCTAGTCGCAACTCTTTCCTAGTGCATGGCACCTCATCTCGGACTCCTTAGGTCTTCATCTCGTCCGTTTCTTCGGCTATTTCCTCCACCGCAACCGTGTCGTTACTCATCTCCAGCCCAACAAATTTGTTCTCTTCAGCTGTTGCAGCTCACGCTCGTTGCCAAGCCTCCGATGTCGCCTCATTCAGATCCGTCGCGACATGTTATGCCTCTAACTCCTCCGCCGTCAATACCGCAAACCTTCCTGAGCCATGGTGGTTGAAGTCTCCATCTCTGGTCCGAGTGTTTGTTGTCGAGCATATGGTTTTGAAAGAATACAGATCTACAGCAGAAAATGAATTTATTGAAGGTTTTAGTGTGGCCTCCTTTCCCTCATGTATGAGATGCTTTGCTGCCCTGTGCAGAATTTTGCTCTGGTTCAACCCTTTGAAACCATCAGTTATCTCGCCCCCAATCTGTATTTTTAATCCTTGCTCTTGATGAGGTCGGACTTCCCTGTAGTATGGGTCTCAGATCCCATTGTTTTGACTTCTGTGATGGAGAGATCACATTATTTTATCAGGGTTTGGTGGTGTTTTTTGGTGGCGCTTCCTCCGATGTCACCAGTTCCTCCCGACCCACTAGATTCTATCATATCTTCGCTTTGTCTGTTTGTTTTCAGGACCCTTGACTCTATATTCTTAACACTCTTAAGCTCAGGAGACATGTCGTTCTTGATTTATTTTATCTCTACCGCCTCCATTCTTCCCTTCACTTAAGGTTCGATCTTGTCGGCTCTTTGGAATGTTTGGAACTTGAATGGTTTATGTCCTAATGAAAGATTTATTGTCTTTAGGATTGAACATTTGTCTCCTCATTTATGTCTCTTTGAGGTTGCTAGACTTTTTCTTAGCTCATTTTTGCCTTGCCTCTTTATGAGGATCACTTGTCTCTTTATGAGGATCTCTTGCCTCTTTATGAGGATCGTTTGTCTTTTTATGAGGATCGCTTACCTCTTTATGAGGGTTGCTATACCCGCTCTTTTCTCTATTTTACCTCTTTATGAGGACCTTGTTTATATTCATTGGGGTGTCTTGGACTATGTAGTCTCTTTGTAACCATTACGGAGTTCGTTTCCCCCTTGGACTCACCATTTTTTGTAAATGGTTGGGTTGCAATGGGTGTCATCAAAGGCTCAATTTATAGGTGTTTAATCGCCTCTGTAGCCATTTTGGAGATTGTTAATCGTGCACTTGATATTGTTTCAATCTCGGGTGTTAGATCACTACATGATACAGCCTCAGAATCACTCCAATGCTAAGATCACTTGATGATCAGATGATTCCTAAGCCAATCATGCGGAAAATGGATTGAAGGTAGAGGTGGTGGTGGAACTTGTGATTGACTCTCTCAACCAGTGGGTTTGATTGAATCTCTCAACCTTAGAACAAGCTATATGAATCACTCAAATAGATTGATCTGAAACTCCTGAGAACATGGTGAATCACTCACAATATTCAGAGAAGGAAGACTTAACAAAGAACACAAAATTTGGAAGAAAAACAAAATATTTCTATTAACTTTAAAATGATTGAAAAGGTGATTTACAAGGAATTCAAATATGAGATTTTATAGGATCATATACAACGATCTAAAAGAGATAATCCAAAAAAGAATAGAAAAATATGAAGAAGAGAGCCGTTTGTGCATTGATGAAGGTATCTTGGCCAAATAAGGAAAATGAGGTTTATTTGAATCTTGACAGCTTGGGTGAGAATTCGTGGCTCCTTGAGGTGTCCAGGTTCACTGAGAATGTATTCAAGTATTGGTAGAAGAATATAGATGTTTGTTTGTTAAGACACAAAGTGTGAATGCCTTAAATTCTCTTAGGTCCAAAGATGGTAAGTATGGCTGCTGGTTGATATGAGTGAGCTGGTTTGTTTTTGTGCAGCTAAGTTCTTCTGGATACTTTAAGGGTGAAGCCAAAACGTTGTAGTAATTGTTTAAGGTGTCTCCAGGTCGCCAAGTTTGGGTTTGGAGTGTATTAAATCTGGGAGACTCAAAATAAGGCAAGTGCACAAACCATTGGTTTAGAGCTTGAATAACTTTTTTATCCGAACCGGTATTGCCATGATTCAAACTCTCCTAGCTTCCCTGATGAACCAAGATTCCAGAAAAAAGTAACCTTGTTGATTGATTCATCCTGGTTGACTAGCAGTGCTTTAGTTTCGGGTCGTATATCTCTATAGGATCCATGAGAAATCTTCTGAGTTGTAACTTGAATATCTTTTTCATGTAGAAAGGTATTGAACCTATTCCACCTCTTGCTGATTCCATCATGAGTTAACTTTCTGGAACATGTTGATTTGTATCTTAATTCCTTCTTGTTGGGTAGATATGCTCCAAGACATCCACATATGTCTTTGGAGCATTCCTCTTTTCTGTGATTCCTCTTGCTTGTGATTCTTCTTTTCCGTCCATCTCTTCTGGTCCTGCATCAAATCCCTTTAACACAGACAAGTGCATCATACTAGAATTGGAATTCAACAAATCTGTTTGAATAAAACTATCACTGGTTTGGGATACTTCTATTTTCTCTTCTAGTAATTTAACCTTCTTTAGTTGATAATGTGCAGCATAGTGTCCTCTCTTATGACATCTATAACATGTCTAATCTTTAACATTATTAGAGTTAGTAGAATTCCTGGTTGAATGTGCAAGGTGTTGGAGCTGGGTTTGATTTCCTTGGTTGCAACTTCTGGTTCTCCTATGTTCATAGAAGAAGCCTTATGACTCTGCTTCAGCTCTGTTTTCTTCTCCTTTAGTTTCAACATCTCCTTTATCCTCTGCCATTGCCCTTGTAAGCTTTGCGGTTCTGTACTTTTCTGATCTTTCTTTGCATGAGTGGCCGTCTTAGCTTCTGATTGACGTGTGAGATCATTTGATAACACATTCTTAGGCTCAAGGAGGTAAGCACATTTTCTCCTTTGGGCAGGTTGTGGTGTAGTAATCACCTTTCTTGGTGTTGCTTGGCAGGTGAGCTTTGTAGGGATGTTACTGCGATTCTTCACAAATTCGCTTTATATTCTCACCTTAAGGACTCCCCAATCTGACACTGGATTGTTGTAGAACGTTGGTATACCTTCTTTCAGCCACCAATTGTAAGCATCTCTAACAAGAGAATAAACAGCATATGATAACTTCTCTTCTTTTGGAATGTTGTGGAGACGCAGCCACTGCTTCATATTGCTCTCCCATCTTAGATAATCTTATGGGTCATTGCTAGAGCCTGAGAAGGTTAATTACTTGGATTGGGAACACTTCTCCCATCTTAGATAATCTTGACCTGATTTGTGGGTTGGATAGTTGTGCTTGAATGGTCATCAAAAGTCTGGTGATGCTCCTTATTCTTTGGTGAGGTTCTGTAGTAGTGGTACTTCTCATCCACTGCCTCATCATAATCTGAAGATTAATAGCCTCGTTCCGTCCATGAATCTTCTTCTTGGTACCATGCTTCCTTGAGATAGCTTCTGGTACAGTTTGGTGGGTCTTGTTCAATTTCCTCCTCATGTGGTTCTTCTTCAAAACCAGAATAGTCTCCAGGCCATGGAGGTTCTTCATAATCAGCTTCTCCATCAAATGAGGCATGACTTTCTCCTTGGCTCCATTGATCTTCAAGGCTCTGTTGATAGTAATTATCTTCATCTGAATCTTCCATAGCTGCCTCTTCTCTTATGATTTAGGTACCTGCGGATTTTAAGTCAAGCATCAATGCTCTTTAACAGGAATAGAAAAGTATATTTCTTGAAATGGCCAAGTTATTGAGCAGATTTGAGCAAGAATAAGTTGTTTCCTAACTTGGAGAAACTGTGTAACAGATATGGAATGCTACAATATCTTTTTGGTCTTTTTGTTTTAAGTTTTTGAAAATCAAACACTAGAAAGATATTGAATTCTTTTAGAAAAGGAAATAAACAAATTTTTGACATGAGAAAAGGGGGAAAACGGATCAACTTAAAACGGATCAAGTAAAGACTTTCTTTTTGGTTTTGTGTTTAAAATAACTAAGAACTTCTGGAAACTTAAAACTCGACATGAACAATATTGATGCAGTTTTTCTTTGGTTTTTGATATAAGAATGCAAAGGATGAATGCAGAACTAAAACAACTAATGATCTAATGCAAAACAGAACAACTTTTTATGCTTTTTGATTTAGATGCAATAAAGAACAATGAACATAAACTAACACTTTTGTTTTGGATTTTCGTTTATGAATGCAATGGAACTAAATGAAAGCTAGACATGATGAATGGATCTAGGAAAAAAAAAATAGAACAAGATGCAAAAACATAAAACAGATTGGAAACAGAAACATAATTTTTATTGGTTTTCGCTTTTAATGAAGCAAAAGAGAATGGATAAAAACAACCTAATAGTTGGGAGATTTTGAAGCTCTGATACCAAATGATACAGCCTCGGAATTACTGCAATGCTAAGATCACTTGATGATCATATGATTTCTAAGCAAAGCTTGCGGAAGATGGATTGAAGGTAGAGGCGGTGGTGGAACTTGTGATTGACTCTCTCCACCAGTGGGTTTGATTGACTCTCTGAACCTAAGAACAAGCTATATGAATCATTCAAATAGATTGATCTAAAACTCCTAAGAAAATGGTGAACCACTCACAATATATAGAGAAGGAAGACTTCACAAAGAACACAAACTTTGGAAGAAAAACAGAATATTTCTATTAACTTAAAAATGATTGAAAAGGGTGATTTACAAGGAATTCGAATCTGAGCTTTTATAGGCTCTTAGAAAATGATTTAAAAGAGATAATAAAAGAAAAGAACAGAAAAATATAAAGAAGAGAGCCGTTGGTGCATTGATGAAGGTATCTTGGCCAAATAAAGGAAATGAGGTTTGTTTGAGTCTTGACATCTTGGGTGAGAATCCGTGGCTCCTTGCGGTGTCCAGGTTCACTGAGAATGTATTCAAGTCTTGTTAGAAATAATATAGCCAATGGTTTGTGATATATCATGGTTTTTCTAGGTTTTCAACCTTGATATAGTTGTATATATTGAGTCTTTAACCTGGTTTTTAGAGTCTATTGAGTCTTCTACAGGTGCGCTTGCATTTGGAGCAAAGGATGGGATTATACGACGTTTCTGGTGATTTGTGCAACGAGATGAAGTCGGTGTCTTGACCACGATTGAGTGTCGACCGACACTGGCTTTGATATCGATCGACATTGAGCGCGACAAAACAATACCCGAAAGTTAAAGACAAGTTTTGAAGATTTTCCGAATTACCCAGAAGTTTCCCCAAATTCTAAACTGACCCCAAAACATGTTTAGAGAGTTTAATTAGGTTTTCAGACTCATTCTACCTTTTATCTTGTTCTTACTTTGTTCTTGCTTGAGAGATTGGGAGATATTGAGTTGGGGCTGATTCTTGCTACTTGTAACCTTGAGAGAAGGATTTTGAACCCCTTTTACTTTATCTATTTAGTCTTTTGGTTTTCTATTCATGATGTGTTGTTTGATTACTGATATGTCTGAGTAGTAACCTAGTTAGATTTAGGAATTCTCACAAAGGTTTTATGCTTGTTTGATAACTGATTGATTATGATTCACCATCTATTGTTCATCACCTAAGTTGTGCTTAATACTAAATTCTAGACTGATCACCTAGGGTTTAGATCCTAGACAATTAACAATAGCACGAAAGTGTGAGTTATAATGTGAACAAACTTAGAGTGAGCAATTTGACTAGATACAAAGAGATTTGGTTTAGGAGAATTGTGAACCGATATAACTTGTTCTTAATGCTTGTTTAGAACTCTAAGATCACAAAGAGATTTGAATCGCTAGGTTGCTAGATATAGAAATAATCTCAGCGAGAGTTGGATTACTTAGCATTGTGTTTCTAGTTCTTCAACATGTGTTTAATCTGAATCCGGTTAGTTAAGTTTCTTACATAGCATAATTCCCGAAAACTTCCTAAGTCTGACGCCTTTCTCTTATTTAAATTCACGTACTAGTTTAACTGCTTTTGTCTACTACTTTCTTAAGATTTGATTTAGCTTAACTTGACGGCATATAATCTATCGTGTGACCGTGAGTCCTTGTGGATTCGATACCCTGAAATACTACAATAACATAAATGTGCACTTGCAGTAGAATAGGGATTAATTCTTGACCTATCAAGTTTTTGGCGCCGTTGCCGGGGACTCAACTGAGTTCGCCGATAGGTTTTGTTTTAGAGTTGAGTCTAGGTCGTTTTTATTTTCTTTGTTACTGATTTTTCTCTTGTTTGGCTTGTTTTTGTTGCGCAGGATTCGACAGACGCATTCCGTGTCGACCGATTTCCCTGGTAGTATCGCTCAACATTGACCTCGAGACAGAGTTTTGAGATCAGTGTATACCAAGTCGACATACCCGAAGCAACAAGAGCGAAGAACTTTTGAACCTCATGATGGCTTGCTAGAGACAGTACCGAGATTACTGAGCTTGCTAGACTAGAGAGAACGGACAGAAAGGGTCAAAGAACAAGAATGATGAACAATCGTTTGATTTTGAGACCAGATGCTGGAGGAGTTCTGAGAGACCAACAGAACAACCCCTACAATGATCAGGGGCAAAGGATTGATGCTGAGGGACGAGTGATCCCTGAACCTGAACCTGAACCACCTCAAGGTCAGAGGCAGATGGTTGTTGCTGAGAAGACTATTGCTGACTACAACCGTCCGGATGAGTTTTATGCTAACCGGTCAGCAATTGTTCCTCCTCCTTTTTAGAGGAATGACTTTGAGATCAAGACTGTCTACTACTCTATGGTGAGACAACACCCCTTCCAAGGTCTCCCACATGAGCAACCCGTGGACAACATTGAGGATTTTGAAGCCTTCATCACTGGAATGAAGTACAATGGAGTGGATTATGACTTCTTGTATCTAAAGCTTTTCTCATACTCTCTTGCTGGAGAGGCTGCTGCTTGGCTGAAACAATTTCCACCTGGGAAGTTAACTACTTGGGATGCTGTGAAGAGAGAGTTCCTATGACACTTCTATGATGATGCTCGCTCAGATCAGTTCAGACAGGATCTTTTGACATTCACTCAAGGTCCTCCGAGCCTCTTAAGTC
The DNA here is from genome assembly GCA_030180135.1 of Orychophragmus violaceus. Classification (NCBI taxonomy): domain Eukaryota; kingdom Viridiplantae; phylum Streptophyta; class Magnoliopsida; order Brassicales; family Brassicaceae; genus Orychophragmus; species Orychophragmus violaceus. Next base: position 45,554,750 of record CM058229.1, on the reverse strand, counting down.
TGCTTGGATGAGGTTTAAGATGTACCAACGTGACTGTCCTCATCATGGATTCTCTGAAGTAACGCTGTTGGGTATATTCTTCAGAAGAATTGATCTCAACCACCAGTCTACATTGGATGCTGCCAGCAATGGCAATTTCAACACCAAGACTCCTGAGCAGCTAGATTGCTGATTGATAACTTGGTGAGCAGTAACAGCACCAAGACTGCTGATAGAAGAAGGAAAGAGTCTGGTGGGAAGATTGATGATCTGCAGATTAATGATATCAGGAACAAGCTGGACATTGTTCATAGCTTGTTAACTAATAAGAAGGCTGTTTACTTTACTCAAGAAGTTGAAGTGTTTGAGGCTGAAAAAGGCTGCCAAGAAGAGGATGTGAACTACATCAGTGGCTCTGGATTTCAAGGAAACAGGTTTGAAAATCAGCAAGGCAACAAGTTATTTAATGGTGGACAGAAGAGTGCTTTCACAAGCAACCAAAACTCTTCTGGATATGGTCAGAATGCTGGTTATCAGAAACATTTTCAGCAAGGTAATTCTTATCAGAGGACTTATGGATCATCTTCATATCAGACACCTCCTACTGCTAGTGCTCATGAGAGCAAGATGGAAGCTATGATGGAGCGATTGCTGGAGGGTCAGACTAAGTCTACTGTGGACTTCAACAAGAAGTTGGATGCTGTGTATGAGGATTTGAATGGGAAGTTTGAGTCTCTGAGTACACATATGAAGCAGTTGGATTCTCAAGTTCCTCAAACTGCTGGAGCTGTTAAGAGGCAAGTTGGATTCCTTCCTAGAAGTACATATACTAATCCAAAGCATCAATGCAATGCTATATCACTGCGGAGTGGGAAGGAGCTGCACACCATTCCCAATAGGCAGATCACTGATAAGGAGATCGAAGAGATAGAGGAATTTGAAGAAGAGTATGAAGCTTCGAGACGGATGTCGACCGACACTACCACATGTAATCGGGCGACACCAGCTTCTTCGAGTTCTCGTGACGGATGGAAATCGACCGAGGTCGATTTTGAGGTCAACGCCAGAACAAAATCGACCAATGTCGATCGACACCAAGATGATGTCGGTCGACACCAGACGCGTACATAAGCAAAAACTCAGACGAAAGCTCCTGTAGCTGTAGGGAAAGTGTACAGACCCAAGGTACCTTTTCCTAGGAACCCAAAGCGGTCTAAGTTTGAACGGTTCAAGGCTAAGTATATGGCTATGCTAAGCAGGCTAACTCTTCCAATGCCATTGATGGACGCTGTCAGCAATAACCCAGTGTTGAAGAGGTGCTTGAAGCAGATGTTGACTTTTGATATGGGAGATGACGAGGGTGTGATGATGATCACTGAAGTCTATAGTGCTGTCATCTTAAACAGAGTTCCAGAAAAGCAAAAGGATCCAGAGAGCTTTGTCTTGGACTGTACCATCTTCAGAGACAGATTTGAGACGTCATTGTGTGATTTGGGATCCAGCGTCAATCTGATGCAATATTTAGTTGCTAAGCAGATGGGAATGATAGATTTCACACCTACTAGGATATCCTTGATTCTAGCAGATCGCTCCATAAGGATTCCTGAGGGCCTTTTGGAGGATGTACCGGTAAAGAATGGTGAATGTGTTATTCCAACTGACTTCGAAGTCTTGCAGTACAATGATGAGCCTAAGGATCCTCTTATCCTAGGCAGACCGTTCTTGGTTACAGCTGGTGCAATCATTGATGTGAAAAGAGGGAAGATTGGTCTCAATGTGGGTGATCTGGTGATGAATTTTGACATGGATAAGCTGATGAGACATCCTAACATTTATGGGCAGACCTTCTATGTTGATACGATTGAGAATCTGGCAGCAGAATTCCTCAATCAGATACATCATGTTGATCCTTTGGAGAGAGCTCTAATGAGTTCTGAGAGTGATTTGGAGTTGGAGGATGATGATGTTGCTGGGTACCTGAGGCTGATGGACGTTACCGAGCAAGTGATGAATTTAGAAGTCGCTGATGACGTACAGTGTCGACCGACACCATAGGGTAATCGGTCGACACCAGCCGCGACAGATTGGAGAGAAGAGAGAGCTCCAAAGGTCGAGCTGAAACAGCTACCTGCGGGCCTCAAATATGCATTCCTAGGTAAAAATTCCACTTACCCTGTTATAGTCAATGCTGATTTGAATAACGCAGAACTCACCTTACTGCTAAGCAAGCTGCGCAAGCATCGCAAGGCTCTTGGCTATTCTCTTGATGATATTTCAGGTATCTCTCCTGACTTGTGCATGCAGAGGATACACCTTGAGGATGAGACCAAGTCGTCAATTGAGAATCAAAGGCGTTTAAATCCCAACCTGCAAGAGGTTGTAAAGAAGGAGATCATGAAATTGCTGAAAGCTGGGGTCATCTTTCCTATCTCTGACAGTAATTGGGTCAGCCCAGTTCATGTGGTTTCTAAGAAAGGAGGAGTCATTGTGGTTAGGAATGAGATGAATGAGCTGATTCCTACAAGGACAATCACTGGTCACAGGATGTGCATAAACTACAGGAAGTTAAATGCAGCCACCAGGAAAGATCATTTTCTACTTCCTTTTATTGATAAGATGTTGGAGAGGTTAGCAAGTCATCCATACTACTGTTTTTTGGATGGCTATTCTGGTTTCTTTCAGATCCCTATCCACCCAGAGGACCAGGAGAAGACCACATTTACTTGTCCTTATGGTACCTTTGCATACCGCAGAATGCCATTTGGACTGTGTAATGCTCCTGCGACGTTTCAGAGGTGCATGATGTCCATCTTCACGGACATGATAGAGGATTTCATGGAGGTCTTCATGGATGATTTCTCTCTCTACGGACCATCTTACAATGCCTGTCTGGATAATCTATGCAAGGTGCTAGCTCGCTATGAGGAAAAGCACCTGGTTTTGAACTGGGAAAAATGTCACTTTATGGTCAAGAATGGCATTGTACTTGGACATAGAGTCTTTGAGGCAGGAATTGAGGTGGACAGAGCCAAGATTGAGGTAATGACAAGACTGCAGGCGCCTGATTCAGTCAAAGGAATAAGAAGTTTCCTTGGGCATGCTGGTTTTTACAGGAGGTTCATTAAAGATTTCGGCAAGATAGCTAGGCCGCTCACTGCACTTCTCTGCAAGGATGTGAAATTTGAGTTCACAGATGAGTGTCATGCTGCATTCAAAGAGCTGAAGCAGGCTTTAATCTCTCCTCCAATTGTGCAACCTCCAGATTGGAGTCTACCTTTTGAGATAATGTGCGATGCTAGTGATTATGCAGTAGGAGTTGTTCTTGGGCAGAAGAAGGACAAGAATCTCCATGCTATCAATTATGCCAGTAGAACTCTTGATGATGCTCAAAGGAACTATGCAACCACTGAGAAGGAACTATTGGCAGTTGTGTTTGCATTTGAGAAGTTTCGTTCCTGCCTGATTGGATCCAAAGTGGTTGTACATACTGATCATTCTGCGCTTAAGTACTTGATGCAGAAGAAAGATGTTAAGCCAAGGCTGTTAAGATGGATTCTATTGCTTCAAGAATTTGACATAGAGGTGAGAGATAAGAAAGGAGTAGAAAATGGTGTTGCTGATCACTTGCCTCGGATTAGGATCGATGAGGATGTTCCAATAGATGATTCTCTACCAGAAGAGAACATCTACAAGATTGAGACAGGTTTTCAGGATGTTTCTGCTAGTCCACTGATTTCTACACGAGTTGCAGGGTCAGTGTCGATCGACACTCAGCTGATGTCGGTCGACATCCGACTCGAAAAAGCGGACGATAATCGATCATGCTCGACGTTGCTTGGCCGATTAGGGACAATGTCGGTCGACATCGGTTGCGGACAGAGGCAACAATTCCGGATGATGAAGCTGACATATTAAAATGTCATAAGTTTTAACCATATACTAACTGCAAGTGCACAGTAATATCAATGTAGTACTTAGGGTATCGAATCCACGAGGACTCTAGGCAACGATAGAATCAGAACAGAAAAGATTAAACTAGGAGAAAGCAAATTGTATTGAGAAACTAAAAGCAATGCGAGAAAGTAAACAAGTAGCAAGTTCGGTTTGTAAGCAGTTAACTAAAGGCGCTAAGTCTAGGGAGTTCTCAGGAAATCAGACAAGCAGATAAATCATTCAGTCAAGATCAAATTAGGTACAGTTCTAGAACTCAAAACACAGATATAGAATTAACGAACTTTCGTTTTGAGAATTCTCTAAGCCTCATTGCAGAAATCCAAATGTCTTTGTAATTCCTAAAGATTAAACCAGCTTTAACAATCAAGTTCGATATGTTTACAATCTAATTAAACCAAATTTCTTTGCGAGTAATTAAATTGCTCCACCTAAATAGTTCAGATTCTAAACCACACTTTCGTTTCAATCTAGCAACCTAAGATCTAGATTCTAAGTGATCAAGTTAGAACTAGCATTAAACACAATTAAGATTGAAGAACATCTATTGATATGAATCCTTAACTGAATTAATTATATCTAGCAAGTCATAAAATCCTTAATGAGAATCCCTAAACCTAACTATGAATCTACTCAGACATGGAATATGAAAACATAATCAATGAATTAATAGATTGCATAAAAGAGATTAAATAAGTAAAGGGGTTCGAAATCTTCTCCAAAAACAAGATGTAGTACAGGATCATATCAGCCCCAAATAGCTCTAAAAACTCTCTGCTCTAAAGTAGGATAGCGTATCTAAAAACTGATGTAAAAACCTAATTAAATAGCTAAATCACGTCTTGGGGCTTCTGTGTAAATATCTGGAACTTCTGGGCAATTCTGCAAATTCATCATTCTTCATTAACTCTCGCCGAGACTGGCCCAACTCGCTATGCATCGATCGATTCTGACACATTACTCTGTTCTGGACAGTGAGCTCTATCTCTCGGGTCAAAACACCAAAATGCTCCAATTACTCCAAATCCACTCCAAACGTGCTAGTACCTAATAAAACCTGTAAAAGACTCTAAAGAAACACAAAAAGACTCTAAAACGCACTTATATCATGGCATAAAACCGGTAAAAACCATGATATATCAACTCCCCCACACTTAGCCTTTGCTTGCCCTCAAGCAAAACAGAGAACTAAAACATGGTGAAGAGGTTTGAAAACTTTCAGAAACTATTTTTGTCCTAGAAGCAACAATACTCAGATTTTCCTTAGTAAACCACTGAAAGAATCAACTGCCAGATATCAAGACCAACATGTACTTCCCCCACACTTAGCAACTGTCCTAAGTAAACTCCACAATCAATCCAAGCAATTCAAATTCACCCTACTGACTTCTTAAGCATATTAACTGCGGTCTCACCTAAGGATTATCGATCAAAGGGCACATGGATTCTTACTTTGTCAGCTCTAGACCACCATACTATCTTTTTCTGGTTCCTTTCTTCTCTTTTCCCTTCCTTAGAATTCTGATTTTTCCCCATTGGGTATTATTTTATTTTTTTTATCAGTGCTCTTCCCATTAAGGGGTATACTTTGGACACATTCCATGGATCGCACAGGAGGTAATAGTGTTTGCTACTACTCCCGTGACCACTTCGGAGCTACTAGCTCATCCTCAAATTATTACTCTTTTATTTTATGGAAGGGGAGAAGGAAACCTTACTCGGACAGGTTTACAAGCTGTGTCAGAACTAACAAAGGAATCCGGCTCAAGGTATACCAAACCCTTAGGTGAGAAAATTAAGTCAAGTTAAGGGTGGAGTCAGTTAAGGATCCTCTGAATACCTAAATTGATATGGGTGTCCGCAGTAGGTTGATCCGTGTTGGGTTTTCTAATAGTCATAGATTGATCTTTCAGCCTCATCCAAGTGGTTACTTAAGTTCCTGCTAGATGTTGTTAACTTCTCAAAAATTCACTGTTTCATACTTAAACTGGTTTTGACTCAAAAAACAAAAAAAAATTTGAAAAACGGACCGACTCTAAGAAAACAGAAAGATAAAAGTCAGTATCTACCTCCCCCACACTTGAAACACACTGTCCCCAGTAGTGTTAAGCTAAGGGTTGGTAAAAATAAAGCAAAAATGTTAATGGATGTGTTGAGTTCTGTCTGATTTTTATCTCTGTCGCTCATGCATCGATCGATACATAAATGTAACGACCGTTGCAAAGCGATTTTTCGTCATGTGTCGATCGTTGCTCAGGACCGCAACGATCGCTGCAATGCGATTTTCGTGTTGTGACGATCGACACAGGACCGTGTCGATCGTTGCATTGCGATATCCGAGACCTGCAGACAAAAACTCTCCAAAACCAAAAACAAACGTAAAATCCTATCAAAAACACAAAAATAAAAATGCAATAACGAAACAGTGGGTTGCCCCCCACTCAGCGCATGTTTAAGGTCATTAGTTGGACCTATCAGCTGAATTAGACATATGGTGCAACATCCAGAGGCAAAATCTGACCTTCTGGAATCTCGGCCTTAGCCCAATAATGCTTTACTCTCTGTCCATTCACAGTAAATTCCTTACCTTCCTGGCTGATTAGAACGACAGCTCCGTAAGGACGTACCTACTTGATTGTGAAAGGACCAGACCACCTTGATCTCAACTTACCTGGAAACAATTGCAAACGAGAGTTATACAAAAGTACCTGATCAATAGGCTCAAATTGTCTAGAGACAATCTTCTTGTCATGATAAGCCTTAGTCCTCTCTTTGTACAGCTTTGAGTTCTCATAAGCATGATGCCTAATCTCATCCAACTCATTAGGCTGCATCAATCTCATCTCTTTAGCAGATTTAAGATCAAAGTTCATCTGTTTCACAACCCATGCTACTTTGTGCTCAAGCTCTACTGGAAAATGACATGCTTTTCCATACAGCAGATGAAATGGAGTAGTCCCAAGTGGTGTCTTAAACGCAGTCCGGTAAGCCCATAATGCATCATCCAGCTTAGCTGCCCAATCTTTCCTTGTCTTCCCAACTGTCTTTTCTAAGATCTCCTTGATCTATCTGTTCGAGACCTCGACTTGTCCACTAGTCTAAGGGTGATAAGGAGTAGCAACTCGGTGATGAACTCCATGCTTCTGCAGCAGCTTCTCGAAGACCTTATTAATGAAATGAGATCCTCCATCACTAATTACTATCCGAGGTACTCCAAATCTAGGGAATATGATGGTCTTAAACAGCTTAATGACCACCGAAGAATCATTGGTTGGACTAGCTATTGCTTCCACCCACTTAGACACATAGTCCACAATAACCAAGATAAATTTATTCCCATAAGATGAGGGAAAAGGACCCATAAAGTCTATGCCCCAGCAATCGAAAACCTCAACCTCAAGAATGAAATTCTGAGGCATCTCATGCTTCTTACTGATTTTCCCTCTCCTCTGACAGGCATCACACTGAGAAACGAAGGAATGAGCATCCGCAAACATCGTAGGCCACCAGAAACCTGCTTGCAGAATCTTAGACACAGTCTTGAAAGTAGAAAAATGTCCAGCATAATCTGATCCATGGCAGTGGAATAAGATATCTGGAACCTCTGATTCAGCAACGCATCTCCTGTAAAGACCATCCGAACAGTGCTTGTAGAGATAAGGCTCATCCCAGTAGTATCGTCTAAGCTCTCTGAAAAACTTCTTCTCTGCATACCCCTTTAGATATCCTGGTTCAGTCTCTGCAGCCAAGTAATTAGCTATATCTGCATACCAGGGTCGATCGGTTGTGACAGCATCTACTTCGAAGTCATAGTCCCCAATTCGAACCGTTAAAGGCTCTGGGTCTGGTTCTGCACCGCAACGATCATCGCATATAGTTGCATTGATCGTAGCAGTCTCGACACTTGCATCGATCGTCACAGATGTGGCATCGATCGACGCAATGCGATTAATCCGACAGTTTTCTGAGTTTCTGTCCAAATCCATCTGAAACACTGTCCCGATCATATTGACGTTCTCCTCAGGCAAGTAATCATTAATGGGCACGTCTTCCTCAACCAGCATCCTTGAAAGATGGTCAGCAACTCCATTCTCAACTCCCTTCTTGTCCCTTACTTCAATGTCAAACTCCTGAAGCAACATAATCCATCTCAACAATCTTGGCTTAGCAACTTTCTTCTGCATCAGATACTTCAGGGCTGAATGATCAGTGTGCACAATCACCTTGGAACCAACAAGATAGGGGCGGAACTTCTCAAATGCAAAGACAACAGCCAACAGCACCTTCTCTGTAGTGGCATAGTTTTTGTGTGTATCATCTTGTGTCCTACTAGCATAATAGATAGCATGAAGCTTTCTGTCCTTCTTCTGCCCAAGAACAGCTCCTACAGCATAGTCACTTGCATCACACATAACCTCAAAAGGTAAATCCCAATCTGGTGGCTGAACTATAGGAGCACTCACTAACGCATGCTTGATCTGTTCAAATGCAGTCTGACAATCTGCATTGAACTCAAATTTGGTATCCTTACACAGCAAAGCAGTTAGTGGTCTAGCAATATTACTGAAGTCCTTGATGAACCGTCTGTAGAACCCAGCATGTCCAAGAAAGATCCTTATAGACTTCACAGAATCAGGTGCCTGAAGACTGGTCATTACCTCAATCTTAGCGCGGTCTACTTCGATCCCTGCTTCAGACACTTTATGTCCAAGTACAATGCCATCTCTGACCATGAAATGGCACTTCTCCCAATTAAGAACCAAGTGCTTCTCCTCGCATCTAGTCAGTACCTTGCACAAATTATCCAAGCACTCATTATAAGATGACCCATAGACTGAGAAGTCATCCATAAACACATCCATAAAGTCCTCAATCATATCAGTGAGTATGGACATCATGCATCTCTGGAAGGTGGCTGGTGCATTGCAGAGTCCAAAAGGCATCCTACAGTAAGCAAATGTGCCATATGGACAAGTGAAGGTGGTCTTTCCCTGATCCTCTGGATGGATAGGAATCTGAAAGAAACATGAATATCCATCGAGGAAGCAATAGTAGGGGTGATTTGCTAACCTCTCCAGCATCTGATCAATCATGGGTAAATGGAAATGATCCTTCCTTGTTGTAGCATTGAGCTTCCTGTAATCGATGCACATCCGGTGTCCAGTCACAGTCCTAGTAGGGATCAGCTCATTCTTCTCATTTTTCACAATTTGACTCCACCTTTCTTAGGCACTACATGGACTGGACTAACCCAATCACTATCTGAAATAGGATAGATGATCCCAGCATCTAGGAGCTTCATGATCTCCTTCTTGACCACATCCTTAAGGTTAGGATTACGCCTCCTCTGATGCTCAAATGATGTCTTAGACTCATCCTCGAGATGTATCTGATGCATGCACAGCTCCGGAGAGATATCTGAAATGTCATCAAGAGAATAGCCAAGAGCTTTGTGATGCTTGCGCAGCTTGCTTAGCAGTAAGGTAAGCTCTGCGTTGTTCAAACTAGCATTTACAATCACTGGATATGTTGAATTAAGTCCAAGAAATGCGTACCTTAGTCCGGATGGAAGTTGTTTCAGCTCAATTTTTGGAGCTTTTTCCTCTGCCCAGTCTCTGTCGACTTGCAACGATCGATGCACAAGTTGTGTCGATCGACTCAAAGTCGCGTCAGACACTTCTAACCGCATTACTTGCTCAGCAGAATCCATCAGCCTCGCATAGCAGATTGCAGGCTCGTCTTGCAGGTGTTCCAGCTCCATTATAGAGCTCAGTAAGGCTCTCTCCAGCGGATCCTCAGCATGTGTCCTATGAAAGTACTCTGCAGCCAAATTGCCGAATGTGTAGACATAGAAGGTCAGTCCGTCGATGGTTGGTCTCTTCACCAGTTTGTCCATATCAAAACTCATCTTCAAATCACCTACATTCAGAACTATCTTACCTCTTTGGCAGTCAATCATCGCACCGGCAGTAGCTAAGAAAGACCTACCCAATATCAGTGGATCCTTTGGTTCCTCTCCATACTGCAGAACCACAAAATCAGTAGGAATCACACATTTGTCAATCATTATAAGCACATCTTCCAATACTCCTTCAGGAATCCTAATAGTTCTGTCTGCTAAAACTAGTGAGATCCTAGTTGGTAAGAAGTCAGTCATCCCAAGTCTCTTAGCAACAGAGAAGGGAATTAGATTCACACTAGAACCAAGATCACATAAGGATCTTTCAAATCTTTCCCTGTAGATAGCACAATCCAACACAAAGCTCCCTGGATCTTTCAGCTTCTCAGGAATTCTGCTCTGAATTACCGCACTACATACTTACCATTACACTCTCCTCATCAGACCACTTACCAGCAAGTAAATCCTCACAGGAGTAGTCTCCATGGAGTCAATCAAAGGCACTTCAATCTTCACATTCTTAATGATTTCCTTGCATTTGACATACTGCTTATCATTCTTAGCTTTCCTGAGATTTTTGGGATAAGGTACTTTAGGTTTGAAAACCCTTTCACTTGACTGTTTCGGCTTCTCTGGTTTTGAACTCTCTGCAGTCGCCTTGCGTCGATCGTCGCTGGTGTTGCGTCGATCGTTGCTGGGCGACTTTGTTACGATAGGTTCTTCGTTTTCGCTTTGCATCGACCGTTGCTGAGTAGCGTCGATCGATGCATTGCGAATATCACGGATATCATCTTCCATTCTTCAATTTCCCCGAGTTCTTCAACACTTAACTGCCTTTTATGGCCAGGAGACAGCTCCTTACCCCTTCTCAATGTTACTGCATTGCATTGATACTTGGGATTAGCATCAGTTCGCCCCGGAAGATATCCATCTTCCCTCTTAACATGTCCATCAGTCTGTGCAACTTGAGCATCAAGCCTTTTCACATGTGAGCTCAAGGATTCAAATTTCCCATTCAAATCATCATAGACCCAATCTAGTTTCTTGTTGAAGTTCACAGCAGTCTTGGTCTGTCCTTTCAGTAGCTGCTCCATCATTGCCTCCATCTTACTCTCATGAGTGTTAACAGCAGGAGGTGCTTGGTAAGAGGAAGATCCATAAGTCCTCTGATTACCTTGTTGATAAGGCTTCTGGAAACCAGCATTCTGTCCAAATCCAGAAGAGTTTTGGTTGCTTGTAGAAGCACTCTTCAGACCACTGAAGAATCTATTACCTTGCTGATTACCAAACCTGTTACCTTGTTAACCAGATCCTCCGATGTAGTTCACATCCTCTTCCTGACCATCATCTTCAGCATTTATCACCTCAACATCTTGAGCAAAATGGACAACTTTCTTCCCAGCTAGAAGATTGCAAACAGTGTCCAATTTACTCCTAATATCAGCTATCTCCTGGTTCTCCATCTTCCCACCAGACTCCTTCCTTCTTTTATCAGTACTCTTGGAGCTATTACTGCTTACGAAGTTATCTATCAACTGCTTAGCTTGCACAGGAGTCCTAGTGTTGAAATTTGCATTTCTGGAATTATCCAACGCAGTCTGGTATGGGAGATCTATACCTCTAAAGAAAATGCCCAACAATGTTACCTCAGTGAATCCATGATGCGGGCAGTCACGTTGGTACTTCTTAAACCTCATCCAGGCAGTCTTAAGAGGCTCTGTCGGACCTTGGGAGAAAGTGAGAATGTCCTATCTTGACTGATCAGAGCGAGCATCATCATAGAAGTGTCTCAGAAACTCACTCTTCAGAGCATGCCATGTAACAAACTTCCCAGGTGGAAGCTGTTTCAGCCAAGCACCAGCATCTCCAGCGAGAGTGTAGGGGAAAATTTTGAGAAACAGATAGTCATAGTTCACTCCATCATACTTCATCCCAGTGACTATGTCCTCAAACTCATCTATGTGATCCATCGGCTCCTCATTAGGAAAACCATGGAAGGCATTCTGCCTCAGAAGAGAGTAGTAGATGGTCTTGATTTCAAAATCATTCCTATCAAACTCAGGAGGTACAAGAGCTGACCGGTTAGCATGAAACTCATCCGGATGGTTATAGTCAGCTAAAGTCCTCTCATGAACAACCATCTCTCTACCTTGGGCATGTCCTTGGCCTTGGTTCTGCTCCAGTTGTGGTGGCTCAGGAGGATCAGGGATAACATTCCCTTCAGCGTCAATCAGTTGCCCAGCAGCATTGTACGGATTGTTTTGTCGGTCCCTCAGGGTACCTTGACATCAGGCATTATAATCACACGTTCAACAACCATCCTTGCTCTTTGAACTTTCCTGATAGTCCTTTCTAGTCAGGCAAGCTCTTCAAGTTGGCGGTTAACGAGGTTAGTATTCGGATTACTTCTGGTATCACACGTCTGCATAAACCGTCTGTAATCGCCAAGCAACGATCGATTCAACTCCAATCGCCTAGTAACGATCGACACAAAATATGCAATGATCGATGCTATGCGAAAGTAAAACCTGCGACAGAGAGGAAACAGAGAAATAATTAGTAACTAAAATAAAATAAAATAAAAATAAAAAATCCTAGTCTAAACCTAAGTTCGAATCTATCGAAGACTCAAAAGAGTCCCTGGCGACGGCGCCAAAAACTTGATAGGTCGTAAGTTTTAACCTTATACTAACTGCAAGTGCACAGTAATACCAATGTAGTACTTAGGGTATCGAATCCACGGGGACTCTAGGCAACGATAGAATCAGAACAGAAAAGATTAAACTAGGAGAAAGCAAATTGTATTGAGAAACTAAAAGCAATGCGAGAAAATAAAAAAGTAGCAAGTTCGGTTTGTAAGCAGTTAACTAAAGGCGCTAAGTCTAGGGAGTTCTCAGGAAATCAGACAAGCAGATAAATTATTCAGTCATGATCAAATTAGGTACAGTTCTAGAACTCAAAACATATATATAGAATTAACCAACTTTTGTTGTGAGAATTCTCTAAGCCTAATTGCAGAAATCCAAATGTCTTTGTAATTCCTAACAGATTAAACCAGCTTTAACAATCAAGTTCGATATGTTCACAATCTAATTAAACCAAATTTCTTTGCGAATAATTAAATTGCTCAACCTAAATAGTTCAGATTCTAAACCACACTTTCATGTCAATCTAGCAACCTAAGATCTAGATTCTAAGTGATCAAGTTAGAACTAGCATTAAACACAATTTAGATTGAAGAACATCTATTGATATGAATCCTTAACTGAATTAATTATATCTAGCAAGTCATAAAATCCTTAATGAGAATCCCTAAACCTAACTATGAATCTACTCAGACATGGAATATGAAAACATAATCAATGAATTAATAGATTGAATAAAAGAGATTAAATAATTAAAGGGGTTCGAAATCTTCTCCAAAAACAAGATGTAGTACAGGATCAGATCAGCCCCAAATAGCTCTAAAAACTCTCTGCTCTAAAGTATGATAGCGTATCTATATTGTCTGAAAAATTACTGGGCGAAAGGTTAGATTCCAGAAGGCAATATTGTCCATCTGGATAATGCACCCAATACCTGATCGCAATATAGTCAAGCTATTGACGTTAAAAGAGCGCTGAGTGGGAGGCAACCCACTGTAGGTTAGTTTTCTTTTCTTTTTGGTTTTTGTTCTTGTGTCTTTTGATTTTTCTGGTTTTTGTGTGTCAGAGCCGTGGTGAACAGGTCTGCAGAGCTTGATGTCGAGCGACACTAAGCTTAATGTCGGTCGACATCAGCCGTGATCAGGTTCGGATTTTTAACTCAAAATCTCTATGGTTCCAATTTGATTTATACCGATCTCATGCTACAATTGAACTGGGGAAAGTGCAGTTTAAGTGTGGGGGAGGTGGCTACTGACATTGTGTTTTGTTTTCTTAGAGTCAGTCCCATGTTTTCACTAGTTTTCAAAATTGTTTTATTGAGTCAAAATTTGTATGAAACTATGATTTTTCGAGGAAAGTTTTCACTGGAACAGGAACTAAGTGACCATTGGACAGACTTGCAGAAGCTCTATGACTATTAGAAAACCCCAAACAGATCAACTTACCAAGGACACCCATAATGAACCAGGTATTCAGAGGATCCATCACTAGTCTCACACTTAATCTTAACTTTAAATTCTCACTTAGGGGCTTGGTAATCTTTGGGTCAGATTCCTTTGATGTGTTTGGCACAGCCTGTGATCCTGTTCTAAAGTATAGTTTATGATTTTCCCTCCTTTGAAAAAAAAAAAAAAAGATAAAAACCGAGGATAAGCTAGTAGCTTCGAAGTGGTCACGGAAGTGGTAGAGACCCCTATTACCTCCTGTGTATCCATGGAAAAATCCAAAGTTAAACCCCAATAAAAAGGGAAGAGCACTGATAGAAAAAATAAAATGATACCCAGTGGGGAAAAATCGGTGCTAAGGGAGAAAGGGAAAAGAAAGAAACCAGAAACTGACAGTTTGGTGGTCAGATACTGAATAGGTTGAGTCCATGTGTCCTTTGATTCGATATTCCCTTTGTGAGACTGCACCTAATTGTATACGGAGGCTAGTGTGGTGAACTTGAATGTCCTAACTTGATTGTGGAGTTTACTTGGGACAGTTGCTAAGTGTGGGGGAAGTATACTGTGGTCTTGAGTTCTGTAGGAAAGTTTTCAGTGGTTTACTAAGTGAATGTGAATGAGAAAGTTCCTAGGACGAAATGAGTTTCTGTGTTTTCAAACCTCTTTTCTTATGCTTTGGTTCTTTACTTGCTTGAGGGCAAGTGATAGGGTCAGGTTTTAATCATATATCTAACTGCAAGTGCACAGTTCAGTAGTTGTAGTATATAGGTATCGAATCCACAGGGACTCTGGTATTCAATAGCTCAAGAACAGGAAATTAAACTAGGAAGAAAGCAATGTGATTGAATTAAAAGCAATGCGAGAAAGTAAACAGAAAGCAGAGATTACTGGTTGTGAAAGCAAGTTATTAAGAGCGCTAAGTCTAGGGCGTTCTCAGGAAATCAGACAAGCAGACAGTTCATTCAGCAAGGATCTAATTAAGCACAGTTCTAGAACTCAAAGCACAGATATAGAATTAACCAAATTCCTTTGCGATAATTCTCTAAGTCTAAGTGCAGCAAATCAAACTTTCGTTTGCGAGAACCAACAGATTAAACTAGCATTAATTCCAAGTTTGATATGTTCACAATTATCCTAAACCAAACTTTCGTTTGCGAGAAGTTTAATTGCTCAACCTAAAGAGTTCAGATTCCTAAACCACACTTCCGTGTCGTATTTAGCAACCTAAGATCTGGATTCTAATTGATCAGGTTAGAACTAGCTTTAAGCACAATTAGACCGAAGAACAGATATAGTTATGAATCCTTAACTGAATTAAACAAGTCTAGCAAGTCATGAAATCCTATGTGAGAAACCCTAAACCTAACAAGGAATCTACTCAGACATAGATAATGAAAACATAATCATATGAAGAATAAATTGCATAAAAGATAATAAAGAATTAAAGGGGTTCGAAATCTTCTCCAAATACAGATGAAGTAAAGGTTCAGATCAGCCCCAAAAGCTCTAAAAATCCTCTGCTCTTAATTATGAAAGCGTAAGTAATTAAAACACCAAAAACTTAATTATATAGGTCTAATCTCGGCCAGGGGCTTCTTTGTAAATATCAGGAACTTCTGGATTAGAGTGCAATATCTTGACTCTTCATAAACCGCCGAGTTTCGGCCCATCTCGCTGGTGCAACGATCGGTGCTAGAGTGCAACGATCGACGCATTACTCTGTTTCGGACAGTGAACTCTATCTCTCGGCCAAACACTCCAAAAATCTCCAAAATACTCCAATATCTTCAATTCAGCTCCAAACCTGATTATACCTGTAAAAGACTCTAAAAGAACACAAAAAGACACTAAAACACACTTATATCATGGTCTAAAACTAGTAAAAACCATGATATATCAGCAAGCAAGAGCTAAGTGTGGGGGAGTTGATATATCATGGTTTTTCTTGGTTTTCAACCATGATATCAGTGCAACGATCGGTTCAATCTCAGAATCGCCTAGTGACGATCGGTGCAAGGGTGCAACGATCGACGCAGTGCGAAATCGGTAACTGCGACAGAGAGAAAACAGAGAAAATTAGTAACTGAAAAAAAAAAAAAAACAAAACAAAAATGAAAAGAAAACGAAAAGTCCTAGTAAAACCCTAGGTTCTAAGCTATCGAAGACTCTAAGAGTCCCCGGCAACGGCGCCAAAAACTTGATAGGGTCAGGTTTTAATCCTATATCTAACTGCAAGTGCACAGTTCAGTAGTTGTAGTATATAGGTATCGAATCCACAGGGACTCTGGTATTCAATAGCTCAAGAACAGGAAATTAAACTAGGAAGAAAGCAATGTGATTGAATTAAAAGCAATGCGAGAAAGTAAACAGAAAGCAGAGATTATTGGTTGTGAAAGCAAGTTATTAAGAGCGCTAAGTCTAGGGCGTTCTCAAGAAATCAGACAAGCAGACAGTTCATTCAGCAAGGATCTAATTAAGCACAGTTCTAGAACTCAAGGCACGGATATAGAATTAACCAAATTCCTTTGCGATAATTCTCTAAGTCTAAGTGCAGCAAACCATACTTTCGTTTGCGAGAACCAACAGATTAAACTAGCATTAATTCCAAGTTTGATATGTTCACAATTATCCTAAACCAAACTTTCGTTTGCGAGAAGTTTAATTGCTCAACCTAAAGAGTTCAGATTCCTAAACCACACTTCCGTGTCGTATTTAGCAACCTAAGATCTAGATTCTAATTGATCAGGTTAGAACTAGCTTTAAGCACAATTAGACCGAAGAACATATATAGTTATGAATCCTTAACTGAATTAAACAAGTCTAGCAAGTCATGAAATCCTATGTGAGAAACCCTAAACCTAACAAGGAATCTACTCAGACATAGATAATGAAAACATAATCATATGAAGAATAAATTGCATAAAAGATAATAAAGAATTAAAGGGGTTCGAAATCTTCTCCAAATACAGATGAAGTAAAGGTTCAGATCAGCCCCAAAAGCTCTAAAAATCCTCTGCTCTTAATTATGAAAGCGTAAGTAATTAAAACACCAAAAACTTAATTATATAGGTCTAATCTCGGCCAGGGGCTTCTTTGTAAATATCAGGAACTTCTGGATTAGAGTGCAATATCTTGACTCTTCATAAACCGCCGAGTTTCGGCCCATCTCGCTGGTGCAACGATCGGTGCTAGAGTGCAACGATCGACGCATTACTCTGTTTCGGACAGTGAACTCTATCTCTCGGCCAAACACTCCAAAAATCTCCAAAATACTCCAATATCTTCAATTCAGCTCCAAACCTGATTATACCTGTAAAAGACTCTAAAAGAACACAAAAAGACACTAAAACACACTTATATCATGGTCTAAAACTAGTAAAAACCATGATATATCAACTCCCCCACACTTAGCATTTGCTTGCCCTCAAGCAAAACAGAGAATTAAAGCTTGGTGAAGAGGTTTGAAAACTCTTCAGAAACTCATTTCATCCTAGAAGCTACAATACTCAGATTCCCCTTAGTAAACCACTGAAAGAATCAATCATAGGATATCAAGACCAACATGTACTTCCCCCACACTTAGCAATTGTCCTAAGTAAACTCCACAATCGCATTCAAGCATTCAAATTCTCCCTACTGACTTCTGCAAGTATTTAAGTGCGGTCTCACCTAAGGAGTATCGATCAAAGGGCACATGGATTCTTACCTTATCAGCTCTAGACCACCATACTATCTTTCTCTAGTCCCTTTCTTCTCTTTTCCCTTCTTTAACAACTGATTTTTCCCACATTGGGTATCATTTTTTTTTTTTTATCAGTGTTCTTCCCGTTATGGGGTGTACTTTGGACACATTCCATGGATCGCACAGGAGATAATAGGGGTCTCTACCACTCCTGTGACCACTTCGGAGTTACTAACTCATCCTCAGTTTAATATCTTTTTTTTTTTTTTTACTTTATAGAAGGGGAGAAGGGAACTAAATAGGATAGGTTGACAAGCTGTGTCAGAACTAATAGGGAATCCGACACAAAGTATACCAAGCCCTTAGGTGAGAAATCTAAGTCAGTATTAAATTGAAGTCAGTAAAAGGATCCTCTGATACCTAAAGTGATATGGGTGTTCCCAGTAGGTTGATATGTGTCTGGGTTTTCTAATAGTCAGAGATAGATCATGCAACTTCATCCCAATGGTTACTTAAGTTCCTGCAAGTCTTGTAAATCTTCTCAGAAAATCATAGTTTCTTACTTAAACAATTTTGACTCAATAAAACAAAATTTTTTGAAAAATGGACTGACTCTTAAGAAAACAGAAAGATAAACGTCAGTAGCACCTCCCCCACACTTAAGACACACTGTCCCCAGTAGTGTCAAGCGAAGGATCGGTAAAAAGAAATAAAAATTGTTAAGGCTTTGTTGAGTTCTGTCGGGTTTACCTCTGTCGCTCAGGCATCGATCGTTGCACTAAGTGCATCTACCGTTACTAGGCGATATTCGTGTATGGTCGATCGTTTCTCAGGACCGCAACGATCGCTGCAATGCGATTCCGATCGTGTTGTGACGATCGACACAGAAGTGCGTCGATCGACGCACTGCGAATTTATCCGAGACCTGCAATCATAAATTCACCGAAAACAAAAACAAACGTAAAATCCTAACAAAAACAAACGTAAAATCCTAACAAAATTACCAAAAATTAAGTTGAAAAACACCAGTACCTAATGGTGGGTTGCCTTCCACCCAGCGCTTGTTTAAGGTCAATAGCTTGACCGGACGGACAGGATTTTTCAGGCACCAGGAGATCCTGATAGAGACTTTTTCTGTCTCTGTCCAAGTCTCCTCATCCAAGGTGGCGAGTAGGCTGTTGCAGAATGCTCATGTCCAAGAAAAGATGGAGTAAAATGTGTTGGGAATGTCCTGAAATCTATTGTACTTGCTCTAAGTGAAAGTCGTATAGTCGAGATGAGACAATCACATAACACTAACAACCACGTGAGACTAGTATGTGAGGTGACTGATGACTATGTTTCATGGAGTCATTTAATAAGTGTATTAAAGTCAATCACATAGATATGTGTTAGAGAACACATGATCGGACTTGACCCGTTAATGAGAACTCTACAAGATGTTATATGAGTGTCATAAGAGTTTCTCATTACGACTAAAGAGAGTAGTACTTAGACCTGAGTTCATCATGTCCTCTCTTATATGGATTGGTTCGTCTTGACTTTGTCAAACGACAGCCGTAACTGGTGATCATAAAGACACTGATTAGGCGTATCATGAGATATAAAAGAGACATGGATGGAACAAGATGGGATTTGTACCTCCTATATAACAGGAGTTAAATATCTCAGGGCCTATCGAAGATTTGATACTGGAAATGCGTGGCCGCGCTCAAACGAGGTGATTGTCAGTCGTTTGTTTTATCAGTACAAATCGGGATTCGATAAACGTGATCTGGCTTAATAAGGATGACACAGTTCTTGCCTTATGCTAGATTGAGATATAGCTACAAAGGGATTAAAGGAATAGATGATTCCAGTACAAGTGGGAGATTGTTGGGAATGTCCTGAAATATATTGTACTTGCTCTAAGTGAAAGTCGTATAGTCGAGATGAGACAATCACATAACACTAGGTAGTCATAACGCTTTGCTAGAAGCCATTTATGATCAATGAGTTGAGAACTCATTGCTAGTGTTATATGATCCTACAGGGTCACACACCTAAGCAAACTGGGCGTTAAAGACGAGGTTGATCATTAATGTAATGATCCAGAGAATGCATATTTGATATGCATTCGATATCAATATTCTGGGGCAGTGTCGATCGTTGCACATAGTGCATCGATCGATGCAACTCGCGGATTAACCAGATTAATACGGTTTAATCGTTGGTTAATTCCGTTGTGGTTTAAGCCGACATATATAAGATATATGGTCGACCTAAACTCCTTTCTAACCTAACCTAATTCACAGCCACCAGAACATAGAAAGAAACCTCTCTGGAGATTAGATCTCTGTAAGGCACTAGCATCCCTGCGGTCCAGTTTGTGTGCGTGTGGATACCAGTAGAGGCGCAGCATTTGAGGCGCTTCGTGATCTCGATTATCTGCTAATCCTTCCGCTGCAAATCAACCGGTAAATCTGAGATCCCATAGATTCAATTACTTGAACCTTAGATCCTAGGCTCGGAATTCAGACTAGGGTTGCTAATCCTGATTAGAACTGCTAGAGATTCCTTCAGTGGTATCAGAGCTTTAGGGTTCCATTGAATTTGTAGCATGTTGATTAGATTAGTTAAATCTGAATCTGTGTATGGTTGATACAAACTTGCTAAAATTCGTTTTCATGAAAACCTAGTTTAGGGTTCTGTTTGAAAACGATTTAGGGTCTTTTCGCATGGTGTCGATCGATGCCAATCCGGCATCGATCGAAACAGGGCGAAAACCCGAATAAAATATAGGGTTTTTCGCATGGTGTCGATCGTTGCCAATCCGGCATCGATCGACACAGGGCGAAAACCCGAATAAAACTCAGTTTTCGCCTAGTATCGATCGACACAAATGTTGTGTCGGTCGACACAAACCTCGCTAGATTGATGAATCGGTTCAATTGGATTGGACCGGTTATCGAGCTTGGTTAATAATGGTTGAACTCTGTGAATGGTTTAATTGCGATTGGTTTGATAAGGTTGGCATCGACCGATGCTAATGTAGCATCGATCGACGCTGACCGGTATTCAAAACCGGATCAATTGGATTGATCGGTTATCGCGGATTGCTTTTGGTTATCCTGCATTGATCGACACTATAGTAGTGTCGGTCGACATCAGATTTGTTGATTAGGTTATTGAACCTGAAATCACAGAACCAAAGCAAGATGAATCAATTAATTATAAGAATTAAAACGTAATAAAACTGAACGTTTTGAATGATTCCGTTCCTCAATCAAATATCAAGTGATACTTGATGTCTTTCCAATCTTGTCAACTGTCAAGACCCATTTGATTGTGTGATAGACTTGCAGTGCGAGATGTCCACAATTTCTTGAGTAAGACAGAGGTAATCGTGTTGATGGGCTTGCAGTGCAAGACATCGACAATTACATGACTAAAGAGATTGGTTTACTTGACTGGGCCATCAAAATCGTTTTGGGCTCAGAGACATCAGGTGGATTGGACATAAGATGTCAATCCACAACCAAGAGTTATATTGGATATAACTAGCAAAGTTGTTGCTTACCTAGATAGCTAAAGTTGAGTGATAGCCAGTGGCTCACTTGAATCTAGTGAAGTATGGGTCTTGGATCATTATATTCATCTGAGGAAACATTGTTTTGAATATAATGCGAGTTTTCTTAAAAGTTAAGATTTCTCATTTCTTGAACATCATAACTAAACCTTTTTCCTTTCTTTGTTCTCAGCTATGACTAACACTCATAATAACTCTTTCTCCCTGCGATCCGTCATTGAGAAGGACAAGTTAAATGGATCGAATTTTCTCGAATGGTATCGGAACTTGAGAATTGTTCTCAAGCAGGAGAAAAGGGACTATGTCCTGTAAACTGTTCTCCCTGAAAAACCGAGATCCAATGCTGCACATGCAGAAAGGAGTGCTTGGGATAAGCATTCCAATGATGTGGTCGATGTGAATTGTCTCATGTTGGCTACCATGAACTCGGATTTGCAGAAGCAATACGAGAACGTGGAGTCGCCAGTGGAGATGATTACTAGCCTGAAAAGCATGTTTCGGAGCAAGCACGAACTGAGAGATACCAGACGGTTAAATCTCTCATTGAATGCAAGCTACCAAAGGACAGTCCGGTCAGTCCTCATGTCATTAAGATGATGGGTTATATTGATAACCTGGGGAGACTGGATTGTCCCATTAGCCAAGAGTTGGCTACTGACATCATTCTGCAGTCACTGCCGTCAAGTTATGATCAGTTTGTTATGAACTATAACATGAACAACTTGACGAAGACGTTGACTGAACTGCATGGCATGCTCAAGACAGCTGAGCCTAATATCAAGAAGGGCACTCCTAATGTACATATGGTACAAGGGGGTAAGAAGTTTAAGAAACTTGGCAAAGGCAAGGGAAAGGGCAAGGCAGTCCAGGTTGAGAACCAGGACACGCCTGCGCCAGCCCCGAAGACCAAGCCGGGCCCATCTGAGACTGATAAGTGCCATTACTGTAAAGAGCCTGGGAATTGGAAGAGAAATTGCAACAAATTCTTGGAAGAGAAGAATAAGAAGAAGAAGACTTTCGAGACTTCATCTTCAGGTATCGATGTTATAGAAGTAAATGTTACTACTTCTGGTTCTACTTCTTGGGTATTGGATACCGGCTGTGGTGCTCATATTTGTACAAATGTGCAGGGCCTAAGCAACAGTAGGAAGTTGGAAAAGGGACAAGTGGACCTGCGCGTGGGGAATGGAGCAAGAGTTGCTGCATTAGCCGTAGGAACATATAACTTGTCTTTACCTTCTGGTTTGGTTTTAAAGCTTAATAATTGCTACTATGTACCTGCTATAAGCAGAAATATTATTTCCATTTCTATTTTGGATGTGGAAGGATATCAGTTTTCAATTAAGAATAAATGTTGTTCTTTTGATTACAATGATATATTTTATGGTAGCAGCCCATTAGAGAATGGGCTTTATGTTTTAAACCAAATTGCACCAATCTATAACATTAACACCAAGAGATTCAAATCAAATGACACGAATCAGACTTTTCTTTGGCATTGTCGTTTGGGCCACACAAACGAGAAACAGATCCAAAAGCTCCATTGTT
Organism: Orychophragmus violaceus; assembly: GCA_030180135.1. Classification (NCBI taxonomy): domain Eukaryota; kingdom Viridiplantae; phylum Streptophyta; class Magnoliopsida; order Brassicales; family Brassicaceae; genus Orychophragmus; species Orychophragmus violaceus. The sequence goes on along the minus strand of CM058229.1, from coordinate 45,532,033 downwards.
ATGGGCTTCTGGGCTCATTTGATTATGAATCATGTGAGAAATGTGAATCTTGTTTACTAGGCAAAATGACTAAGGCCCCTTTCAACAAATCAAATGAAAGGGCCAGTGACCTATTGGGCCTTATACATACAGATGTGTGTGGTCCAATGACCACAAGTGCCAGAGGAAATTTTCGATACTTCATTACCTTCACTGATGATTTCAGCAGGTATGGCTATGTCTATTTAATGAGACACAAGTCGGAATCTTTTGAAAGGTTCAAAGAATTCCAAAATGAAGTACAGAATCAACTTGGCAAAAGTATTAAGGCTCTTCGATCAGATCGTGGAGGAGAATACTTAAGCCAAGAATTCAGTGATCATTTGAGAGATTGTTGAATTGTTTCACAACTCACTCCTCCTGGAACACTACAATGGAATGGGGTGTCCGAGAGGAGGAATCGAACTTTATTAGATATGGTTCGATCAATGATGAGTCTCTCAACTCTTCCATTATCCTTTTGGGGATACGCTCTAGAAACGTCTACGTTTACACTTAATAGGGTTCCGTCAAAATCAGTTGCAAAGACACCACATGAGATGTGGACTGGAAATGTTCCAAGTTTGTCTTTCCTGAAGATTTGGGGTTGCGAAGCTTATGTTAAGCGATTAATTACAGATAAGCTCGAACCCAAATCTGATAAGTGCTACTTCGTTGGTTATCTTAAGGAAACCAAGGCATACTACTTTTACAACCAATCCGAGAACAAAGTGTTTGTTGCTCGGAACTGTGTTTTTCTTGAGAGAGAGTTTCTTTTCAAGAGAAACAGTGGGAGTAAAGTACAACTCGAAGAAGTTCGAGAACCGCAGGAAAATGCTCAACCCGTAGAGGAAGAGCAACAGTTGGATCTACAAAGAGTTGTAGAGACGGCGCCTGTGGAGCCTGAAATTCGCCGATCCGAAAGGATCCGTCACGAACCCGAGAGATATGGATTTCTCGTAACCAATTGTCATGATTTTTTGATCATTGACAGTGACGAGCCAGCGAATTTTGAAGAAGCGATGATGAGTCCTGACTCCGAAAAATGGCTGAAAGCCGCTGAATCCGAAATGGGATCCATGTCACAGAACCAAGTATGGACTTTGGTTGATTTACCCGATGGTGCAAGACCCATTGAGTGTAAATGGATTTTCAAGAAGAAAATTGATGTGGATGGAAATATTCAGATATATAAAGCAAGGCTAGTGGCAAAAGGTTTCAAACAAATTCATGGTATTGACTATGAAGAAACCTATTCACCTGTCGCCATGCTTAAATCCATTCGGATTCTCCTAGCAACAGCTGCTCATTATGATTATGAGATCTGGCAGATGGACGTGAAAACAGCTTTCCTTAATGGAATACTGGAAGAGGATGTGTACATGACACAGCCCGAAGGTTTCATCGATCCTAATGCAGCTAGGAAAGTATGCAAGCTTCATCGATCCATTTATGGATTGAAGCAAGCATCACGGAGTTGGAATCTTTGTTTTGATGAAGCAGTCAAAAAGTTTGATTTCTTCAGAAGCGAAGAAGAACCATGTGTTTACAAGAAGACTAGTGGGAGCGCAGTTGCATTTCTCGTGTTGTATGTAGATGACATACTTCTTCTCGGAAATGACGTTCCATTGTTACAGTCTGTTAAGACTTGGCTCGGAAGTTGTTTTTCAATGAAAGACATGGGAGAAGCCGCGTATATTCTTGGAATAAGAATCTATAGAGATAGATTAAACAAGTTGATTGGACTGTATCAAGACACTTATATCGATAAAGTCTTACACAGGTTCAGAATGCAAGATTCCAAGAAGGGCTTCATACCAATGTCTTATGGCGTAAGTCTCAGCAAGAAGCAGTGTCCTGAGACACCTGCTGAGCGAGATCGCATGAGTCGGATTCCCAATGCCTCGGCGTTGGGATCCATCATGTATGCCATGCTCTGTACTCGTCCAAATGTTGCTTGTGGTTTAAGCATGACGAGTAGATACCAATCGGATCCAGGTGAAAGTCACTGGACAGCAGTCAAGAATATTCTGAAGTATTTGAGAAATACTAAGGATAAATTCTTGGTGTACGGAGGAAGTGATGAGCTGGTAGTAAGTGGTTACACAGACGCAAGTTTTCAGACAGAAAAAGATGATTTCCGATCGCAATCTGGTTACATCTTCTGCCTGAATGGCGGTGCAGTCAGCTGGAAGAGTTCCAAGCAGGACACTGTAGCAGATTCCACAACTGAAGCTGAGTACCTCGCTGCTTCTGAAGCGGCAAAGGAGGTTGTTTGGATCAAGAAGTTCATCACTGAACTTGGTGTGATTCCTAGCATTTCTGAGCCAGTGGCTTTGTATTGTGACAACAATGGAGCCATTGCGCAAGCAAAGGAACCTAGATCACACCAGAAATCCAAACACATAGAAAGGAGATATCACCTTATCCGTGATATTGTGAATAGAGGAGATGTGAAGATCAGCAGAGTCCCGACGGATGAGAATGTTGCTGATCCACTGACCAAGCCCCTCCCAAGGCCTAAGCATGAGTTTCATACTACTGCTGTAGGCATTAGATTTCTTAAGATATGATCTTGTTTTCAGTGGGAGTTATATTTGGTTTTTAGTTATGACTTGATGTTCGAAAAACATAATTTAGTTATGTTATATTAATGAAATTGTTTCAGCATTATTTAATTGTGAATAATTAAATATATATTGTCCCAAAGTAATTTATGACATTTTATAGGTCATCAAGTATGTGACTTGATCATAAAACCCTATAAGAAACAAATGACATAAATTATAAATGGTCCCTAGTCGAGGTTGTTAAAATGGGACACTAACAACCACGTGAGACTAGTATGTGAGGTGACTGATGACTATGTTTCATGGAGTCATTTAATAAGTGTATTAAAGTCAATCACATAGATATGTGTTAGAGAACACATGATCGGACTTGACCCGTTAATGAGAACTCTACAAGATGTTATATGAGTGTCATAAGAGTTTCTCATTACGACTAAAGAGAGTAGTCCTTAGACCTGAGTTCATCATGTCCTCTCTTATATGGATTGGTTCGTCTTGACTTTGTCAAACGACAGCCGTAACTGGTGATCATAAAGACACTGATTAGGCGTATCATGAGATATAAAAGAGACATGGATGGAACAAGATGGGATTTGTACCTCCTATATAACAGGAGTTAAATATCTCAGGGCCTATCGAAGATTTGATACTGGAAATGCGTGGCCGCGCTCAAACGAGGTGATTGTCAGTCGTTTGTTTTATCAGTACAAATCGGGATTCGATAAACGTGATCTGCTTTAATAAGGATGACACAGTTCTTGCCTTATGCTAGATTGAGATATAGCTACAAAGGGATTAAAGGAATAGATGATTCCAGTACAAGTGGGAGATTGTTGGGAATGTCCTGAAATCTATTGTACTTGCTCTAAGTGAAAGTCGTATAGTCGAGATGAGACAATCACATAACACTAGGTAGTCATAATGCTTTGCTAGAAGCCATTTATGATCAATGAGTTGAGAACTCATTGCTAGTGTTATATGATCCTACAGGGTCACACACCTAAGCAAACTGGGCGTTAAAGACGAGGTTGATCATTAATGTAATGATCCAGAGAATGCATATTTGATATGCATTCGATATCAATATTCTGGGGCAGTGTCGATCGTTGCACATAGTGCATCGATCGATGCAACTCTCGGATTAACCAGATTAATACGGTTTAATCGTTGGTTAATTCCGTTGTGGTTTAAGCCGACATATATAAGATATATGGTCGACCTAAACTCCTTTCTAACCTAACCTAATTCACAGCCACCAGAACATAGAAAGAAACCTCTCTGGAGATTAGATCTCTGTAAGGCACTAGCATCCATGCGGTCCAGTTTGTGTGCGTGTGGATACCAGTAGAGGCGCAGCATTTGAGGCGCTTCGTGATCTCGATTATCTGCTAATCCTTCCGCTGCAAATCAACAGGTAAATCTGAGATCCCATAGATTCAATTACTTGAACCTTAGATCCTAGGCTCGGAATTCTGACTAGGGTTGCTAATCATGATTAGAACTGCTAGAGATTCCTTCAAAATGTGCTCCAGGATCTATAATCACAGTGTCATCAGGCTGCTCATCATCTGCATTCCTTATGGTGAATGTCTGCCCATCTATCAGTGGTCTATGCAGCTTATCCATCTCATAACGCAGCGGCTCATCTCCCAGATGGAGGTCTATCAGGCTATTCCTAACATCTATGGTCTTCCAAGCAGCAATGCTTCATCCGGATCACAGTCATATTTCAGCACTAGGAAGTCTGTTGGAACTAAATAGTTTCCAACTCTTACCGGGATGTCCATAAGGAGTCCTTCAGGAACTCGTATGGACTGATCAGCTAGGACAAGAGAGGTCCTAGTAGGAGTAAAATCTAGCATACCCAGCCTCTCTGCCACAGAGTATGGCATCAAACTTCCAGCAGCTCTTAAGTCACACAGAGAACGCCTAAAACTATCTTCAAAGATTGAACAATCAAGCACAAAGACTCCAGGATCAGGCATCTTCTTCGGGATCTTGGTTAGCAGAACATCACTAATATGCTGAGGAACTATAATCACCCAGTCTCTCAGCTCTTCATCTAGAGGCAGCATCTTGTTCAAATACCTCTGCACACATGGATGATAAGGTGGATCATCAGAAGATGGAATTTCTTCCAATTCTTCACCAATCTCCTCTAGCTTCTTAAGCTCTTCAATTTCCTGCTTAATTACTTCAGACACTGAGGAGTGTTGTCTAACAATATGCTCATAAATCTCCTGTTGAGAGATCTCAGAGACTCCAGAGAATAAGCCATCAAGCTCTAAGTCTGCATCAATACCATCATCACTCAGCGAATCTGTCTGTTCACGACGTGCATCGATCGATACTAGTTGTGTGTCGATCGTTGCAATGCTGCACTTTCCACCTGAGAGTTTTTCACCAAAATCCGAGAATTCTTCTTCCTTCTCCAATTCAGCTGTACTTAGCTCAAATTTTTCACCTAGGTGAGATCCATCATTAACGTACACAGACCAGGCCTTAATATGAGTGTCTGCTAGTCCTTTTCCCTTTATTGAGCTGGAAATCTGGTTCACCTGAGTATCCAACTGCTTCATGTGAGTGTTCAGGGACTCAAACTTCCCATTGAGGTCTTCATAGACAGCATCCAACTTCTTGTTGCAGTCCACAGAAATCTTGGTCTGACTCTCCATTAGTTGTTCCATCATAGCTTCCATTCTACTCTCATGAGCTGTAGGTGCAGGAGGAGTCTGATAGGAGGAAGATCCATAGGTTCTCTGAGTACCTTGTCCAAAGGTCTTCTGAAAACCACTAGTCTGTTCAGAATTAGATGAATTGCTGTTGAAAGCACTTTTTTGTCCTCCATTGAAGAATCTGTTTCCCTGTTGATTACCAAATCTATTACCTTGGAATCCAGAACCTCCTATGTAATTCAAATCTTCCTCTTGAGTGTCCTCCTCAGTCTGAATCACCTCTACATCTTGGGCAAAGTGGACAGCTTTCTTACCTGCTAGGAGATTGCAAACTGTGTCCAGCCTAGATCTAATATCAGCTATGTCAGAATTCTCTACACTTCCACCAGATTTCTTCCTCCTCTCATCCATAGTCTTGCAGCTGTTGCTGCCTATTAGGTTCTCAATCAACTGCTTAGCTTGTGTAGGAGTCCTGGTGTTGAAGTTAGCATTACTGGAGTTATCCAGTGCAGACTGATATGGAAGATCTATGCCTCTGAAGAAGATACCAATCAACTGAACCTCAGTGAATCCATGGTGTGGGCAGTCACGCTGATACTGCTTAAATCTCATCCAGGCAGTCTTTAAAGGCTCCACAGCTCCTTGGAAAAAGGTGAGTATGTCCTGTCTGGACTGGTCTGAGCGCGCATCATCATAGAAGTGACGCAGGAACTCACTCTTCAGGGCTGCCCAAGTAGTATACTGAGCAGGTGCCAGCTGCTTTAGCCATGCACTAACGTCTCCAGCAAGACTGTGCGGAAAGAGCTTAAGGAACAGATAGTCCAGGCAGACTCCATCATACTTCATGCCAGTGACTATGTCCTCAAACGAATCAATGTGATCCATAGGCTGCTCCGTTGGGTAACCATGAAATGCATTATGTCTCATCAGCGAGTAGTAGATGGTTTTGATCTCAAAATCATTCCTCTCAAAAGCAGGAAGCACTAAAGCTGACCGGTTTGCATGATACTCATCCGGTCTGTTGTAGTCAGCTAAAGTCCTCTCACGTACAACCATCTCTCTACCTTGGGCCTGTCCTTGACCCTGGTTCTGCTCCTGTTGTTGTTGCTCAGGAGGATCAGGGATGACATTCCCTTCAGCATCAACCCTTTGAAAAGCAGTATTGTATGGGTTATTATATCGGTCCCTCAGAGTACCTTGAGCATCGCGTTCTAGAATCAAACGTTCTCGCACCATCCTTTCTCTTCTTTCTCTTCTGTTGGTTCTCTCTAGACGTCCAAGTTCTTCAAGTCCGAGATTAACTAAGCTCGAGTTCGGATTACTTCTAGTTTTCTGCATCTGCATAAACTGTCTGTAATCGTCCAGCAACGATCAATGCTATCAGTGCAACGATCGGTTCAATCTCAGAATCGCCTAGTGACGATCGGTGCAAGGGTGCAACGATCGACGCAGTGCGAAATCGGTACCTGCGACAGAGAGAAAACAGAGAAAATTAGTAACTGAAAAAAAAAAAAAAAAAACGAAAAGTCCTAGTAAAACCCTAGGTTCTAAGCTATCGAAGACTCTAAGAGTCCCCGGCAACGGCGCCAAAAACTTGATAGGGTCAGGTTTTAATCCTATATCTAACTGCAAGTGCACAGTTCAGTAGTTGTAGTATATAGGTATCGAATCCACAGGGACTCTGGTATTCAATAGCTCAAGAACAGGAAATTAAACTAGGAAGAAAGCAATGTGATTGAATTAAAAGCAATGCGAGAAAGTAAACAGAAAGCAGAGATTATTGGTTGTGAAAGCAAGTTATTAAGAGCGCTAAGTCTAGGGCGTTCTCAGGAAATCAGACAAGCAGACAGTTCATTCAGCAAGGATCTAATTAAGCACAGTTCTAGAACTCAAAGCACGGATATAGAATTAACCAAATTCCTTTGCGATAATTCTCTAAGTCTAAGTGCAGCAAACCATACTTTCGTTTTCGAGAACCAACAGATTAAACTAGCATTAATTCCAAGTTTGATATGTTCACAATTATCCTAAACCAAACTTTCGTTTGCGAGAAGTTTAATTGCTCAACCTAAAGAGTTCAGATTCCTAAACCACACTTCCGTGTCGTATTTAGCAACCTAAGATCTAGATTCTAATTGATCAGGTTAGAACTAGCTTTAAGCACAATTAGACCGAAGAACAGATATAGTTATGAATCCTTAACTGAATTAAACAAGTCTAGCAAGTCATGAAATCCTATGTGAGAAACCCTAAACCTAACAAGGAATCTACTCAGACATAGATAATGAAAACATAATCATATGAAGAATAAATTGCATAAAAGATAATAAAGAATTAAAGGGGTTCGAAATCTTCTCCAAATACAGATGAAGTAAAGGTTCAGATCAGCCCCAAAAGCTCTAAAAATCCTCTGCTCTTAATTATGAAAGCGTAAGTAATTAAAACACCAAAAACTTAATTATATAGGTCTAATCTCGGCCAGGGGCTTCTTTGTAAATATCAGGAACTTCTGGATCAGAGTGCAATATCTTGACTCTTCATAAACCGCCGAGTTTCGGCCCATCTCGCTGGTGCAACGATCGGTGCTAGAGTGCAACGATCGACGCATTACTCTGTTTCGGACAGTGAACTCTATCTCTCGGCCAAACACTCCACAAATCTCCAAAATACTCCAATATCTTCAATTCAGCTCCAAACCTGATTATACCTGTAAAAGACTCTAAAAGAACACAAAAAGACACTAAAACACACTTATATCATGGTCTAAAACTAGTAAAAACCATGATATATCAGCAAGCAAGAGCTAAGTGTGGGGGAGTTGATATATCATGGTTTTTCTTGGTTTTCAACCATGATATAGTTGTATATATTGAGTCTTTAACCTGGTTTTTAGATTCTATTGAGTCTTTTACAGGTGAGCTTGCGTTTGGAGCAAAGGATGGGATTATACGACGTTTCTGGTGATTTGTGCAACGAGCTGAAGTCGGTGTCTTGACCACGATTGAGTGTCGACCGACACTGGCTTTGATATAGATCGACATTGAGCGCGACAAAACAATACCCGAAAGTTAAAGACAAGTTTTGAAGATTTTCCGAATTACCCAGAAGTTTCCCCAAATTCTAAACTGACCCCAAAACGTGTTTAGAGAGTTTAATTAGGTTTTCAGACTCATTCTACCTTTTATCTTGTTCTTACTTTGTTCTTGCTTGAGAGATTGGGAGATATTGAGTTGGGGCTGATTCTTGCTACTTGTAACCTTGAGAGAAGGATTTCGAACCCCTTTTACTTTATCTATTCAGTCTTTTGGTTTTCTATTCATGATGTGTTGTTTGATTACTGATACGTCTGAGTAGTAACCTAGTTAGATTTAGGAATTCTCACAAAGGTTTTATGCTTGTTTGATAACTGATTGATTATGATTCACCATCTATTGTTCATCACCTAAGTTGTGCTTAATACTAAATTCTAGACTGATCACCTAGGGTTTAGATCCTAGACAATTAACAATAGCACGAAAGTGTGAGTTATAATGTGAACAAACTTAGAGTGAGCAATTTGACTAGATACAAAGAGATTTGGTTTAGGAGAATTGTGAACCGATATAACATGTTCTTAATGCTTGTTTAGAACTCTAGGATCACAAAGAGATTTGGATCGCTAGGTTTCTAGATATAGAAATAATCTCAGCGAGAGTTGGATTATTTAGCATTGTGTTTCTAGTTCTTGAACCTGTGTTTAATCTGAATCCGGTTAGTTAAGTTTCTTACATAGCATAATTCCCGAGAACTTCCTAAGTCTGACGCCTTTCTCTTATTTAAATTCACCTACTATTTTAACTGCTTTTGTAAATTGCTTTCTTAAGATTTGATTTAGCTTAACTTGACGGCATATAATCTATCGTGTGACCGTGAGTCCTTGTGGATTCGATACCCTGAAATACTACAATAGCATAACTGTGCACTTGCAGTAGAATAGAGATTAATTCTTGACCTATCAGTTTGGTAAGACACAAAGTGTGAATGCCTTGAATTCACTTAGGTCCAAAGATGGTAAGTATGGCTGCTGGTTGATATGAGTGATTTGGTGTGTTCTTGTGAAGGTAAGGTCTTTTGGATAATTTAAGGGTGAAGCCAAAATGTTGTAGTATTGGTTTAAGGTGTATCCAGGTTGCCAAGTTTGGGTTTGGAGTGTATTAAATCTGGCATGGGTGATATGGTCTGTTCTTGTGAAGGTAAGGTCTTTTGGATACTTTAAGGGTGAAGCCAAAACGTTGTAGTATTGGTTTAAGGTGTATCCAGGTTGCCAAGTTTGGGTTTGGAGTGTATTAAATCTGGGAGACTCCAAATAAGGCAAATGCAGAAACCATTGGTTTAGAGCTTAAATAACTTTTTCATCAGAACCAGTATTGGTATGATTCCAACTCTCTTGGCTTCCCTGATGAACCAAGATTCCAGATTAAGTAACCTTGTTGCTTGATTCATCCTGGTTGATTAGCAGTGCTTTAATTTCTAGTCGTATATCTCTATCGGATCCATGGGAAAATCTCTTGAGTTGTAACTTGAATATCTTTTCTCATGTGGAAATCTCATGTTGATTCCTTGATGAGTTAAGTTTCTGGAACAGGTTATTTGTAGCTTAACTCCTTCTTGTTGGGTAGATATGCTTGAGTTTGATGCACACAATGTAGAACTGGTTTCACTAAACCACCACCTTGGTCTTCCCTCTTGATCTTCCACCTTAGCTGCTCTTCTAGTCTGCCTTGTTCCGGTCTATCTCTCTGGTCTACTTCCTTTTGAAGCATCCACATGGATCAGCCATCTTCTGGTCAGCCTATATCAGCTAGGTTGGACTTGTCAATCGGTGGATACCATTGGTTTCTCTTCATTGTTCACAGAATAACAAACTAGCCTTCTTCTTATTCAGTATGCGCCTTGGTCTTCTCTTTATTCATCCCAAGGCTTAACTCTTATGCTTCTGATGTGATAGGTCTAGTTTTAACCCTATTCTAACTGCAAGTGCACAGTGATGTAATTGTAGTACTTAGGGTATCGAATCCACAGGGACTCCGGTCAACGATAGATAAGAACAGAAAAGATTAAACTAGGAGAAAGCAAATTGATTAAATTAAAAGCAGAGCAGAAAAGTAAATCAGTAGCAGGCGAGTTTTGTGAGCAAGGAAGCGAAGCGTTAAGTCTAGGGAGTTCTCAGGAAATCAGGAACACAAGCAATCAATCAGTCGAAATCCAATCAGAAAATGTTCTAGAACTCAAACACAGATATAGAATTAACCAAATTCCTTTGCGAGAATTCTCTAAGTCTAAGTGCAGCAAACCAAACTTTCGTTTGCGAGAACTAACAGATTAAACCAGCTTTAATTCCAAGTTTGATATGTTCACAATCTAATTAAACCAAACTTTCGTTTGCGAGAAGGTAAATTGCTTATCTAGGTTCTTTCTAGCTAAATTAACCAACTTCCGCTGCATTAATCAGCCTAACATCATAATCTAAGTGGCCAGTTCAGATTAAGCATTAAGAACAACCTAAACAAAGAACTAGCAGATATAAATCCCTACTGATTAATTAAACTATAACTCCATGAAATCCCTAATGAGAATCCCTAAACTTAACAGGTAATCTACTCAAATATAATCATCGAAACAGAAAACATCTTGAATAGAAAACCAAATATCATAAAACAAAGTAAAGATCTGGGGTTCAAAATCCTCTCTCTCTCGAGAGCAGGATCAGCCCCTAACTCTCTCTGAAATAAAATAAGACTTAATGAAAGCGTCGCCTAAACAATGGCTTAAAAACCCTTATATAATAGCTAAAACACGTTTTGGGCTTCTGTGTAAATATCTGGGCTTTTCTGCAAAATCAGCATTCTTCATTAAATCGGCGAGTCTGGTCCATTCGCATATGCAACGATCGATGCAGGTGTGCAACGATCGACGCAGTCTCCAAAACTGGACAGTGAACTCTGTCTCTCGGACCAAATCTCCAAAATACACCAAATAGCTCCAAAATCTCCACTTCTGCTCCAAATGTGTCTAAACCTGAAAACATACTAAAAAGAACACAAAAGACACTAAAAACACATCTATATCATGGCATAAAATGGGTAAAAACCATGATATATCAACTCCCCCACACTTAGCTCTTGCTTGCCCTCAAGCAAGTAAAGAACCAAAGCATAAGAAAAGAAGTTTGAAAACACAGAGACTCATTTCGTCCTAGGAACTTTCGCATTCACATTCACTTATTAAGCCACTGAAAACTTTCCTACAGAACTCAAGACCACAATATACTTCCCCCACACTTAGCAACTGTCCCAAGTAAACTCCACAATCACATTCAAGCATTCAAATTCTCCCTACTGACTTCTGCAAGTATTTAAGTGCGGTCTCACCTAAGGAGTATCGATCAAAGGGCACATGGATTCTTACCTAGTCAGCTCTAGACCACCATACTATCTTTCTCTAGTCCCTTTCTTCTCTTTCCCTTCTTTAACAACTGATTTTTCCCCACTGGGTATCATTTTATTTTTTTTATCAGTGTTCTTCCCGTTAAGGGGTGTACTTTGGACATATTCCATGGATCACATAAGAGATAATAGTGTTTGCTACTATTCCCATGACCACTTCGGAGTTACTAACTCATCCTCAGTTTATTATCTTTTTTTTTTTTTTTTTTACTTTATAGAAGGGGAGAAGGGAACTAAATAGGATAGGTTGACAGGCTGTGTCAGAACTAACAAGGGAATCCGACACAAAGTATACCAAGCCCTTAGGTGAGAAATCTAAGTCAGTATTAAGGTTGAAGTCAGTAAAAGGATCCTCTGATACCTGAAGTGATGTGGGTGTCCTCAGTAGGTTGATCCATGTCTGAGTTTTCTAACAGTCATAGAGGCTCTGCAAGTCTGTCCAATGGTCACTTAGTTCCTGTTCAAGCGAAAATTTTCCTCGAAAAATCATAGTTTCATACAAATTTTGACTCAATAAAACAATGTTTTTGAAAAACTAAGAAAACAAAAGCGTGCGTCAGTAGCTTCCTCCCCCACACTTAAACTACACTGTCCCCAGTGTAATCAAAGCATGAGCTCGGTGAAAGAATAATCAAATTGAAGAACAAACCGAAAAGTTGCAGAATACTTACCTGTCGTCGCCCTGCGTCGATCGATGCCACAAGGGTGTCGATCGATGCAAGGCGAATATGCTCGCGGTTATGTAGATAACCGATGTCTGAACCGCAATCAATTCGGCTAACCGTGAATCGCGACTGCATCGACCGATGCACAATGTGTGTCGATCGATGCAAGGCGATTATTCCTGTTTCCCTCAGCTCTGAACACACTTAAACAGAAAAATTAAAAATACCAAATCAAAACGAAAAAAACAAAAACAAAAACGAACCTAACAGTGGGTTGCCTCCCACTCAGCGCTTGTTTTTAGTCATTAGCTTGACTATTGGAAGAGATTTGACTCAAGGCGGTTTCAACAGAGACTTTGAGTGTCTCTGTGAATATCTCTTCATCCATGGCGGTGTATAGGCATTATGATCATGAGGCTTCCCAAGGAAAGAGAAATCAGAATCAGGGCGGGAATGAAGCTTGGGCGGTCTACTGCGTTTCCCTGCATTCAAAACAATGTGATCACAAGGTTTAAGCTTAGGTGATTTGTACCTTACCTTTGGTGCAGATGTGATGTTTGGGACTTTTTGCTTATGAGCAGTTGCAGGTACTGAAGATGTTAGAGCAGGTTCAAGAGGAACTGCCATCTTCTTCTTTCCACTATCAGATACCGTAGTTCCACCAATCTGAACTTCTTCTTTCAGACCACCTTCAGTGGAGATCATCTTCTTTGCATGAACTCGCGAAGCTTCAACTGGTGGTATTTCATTCACCTTCTTATCCATCACTTTCATGCAGTTAGCCACTTCTAACTCTTGTCTGGAAGGTTTAGGAACCTTAGGATATGGCACCGGGGGCTTGTAAGCTCGTTCTGGTACTGTTGCAGGTTTCTCGACATGTGTGCCATCTGTGTCGATCGTTGCATAATGTGTGTCGATCGATGCAAGGCGATTCTGTTTCTCGAAAGAACTCGAAATTGCCGTCAGAATGGCGTGTCGATCGTCACTAAGGGGGTGTCGATCGATGCATGTATCAGGCAGACAATATTCATCCAGAAAATCCGAGATTATGCTCTCTTCTTCTTCCAGCAAGTCAATCTCATCCCTTATGTTCACAGCATTGATGTGCAGCTTCTGTTCAGCTCTCTTAGCTTCATTCCGCCTCTCTATTGCTGCATCTGCTCGTTCAATTTTGATATCCAGCTCCTCCATATGTGTGCTCAGAGATTCGAACTTCTCACTCAAATCTTCAATCAACGCATCAATCTTTGAGTTGAAGGACATATCAATCTGTTGTTGTCTCTCAAGATACTGCTCAATCATGATTTCCATTCTGCTCTCATGAGCTGTAGGTGCAGGCGGTGCTTGGTAAGAAGAAACACTACAACTCCTTGTAAAGGGTTTCTGAAAAGCAGATCTGTGACTATAGAATCCAGTTCCTTCAACGCAATGGTTAGCTTCTTGTGCATACTTTCCAAGTAGAAGACTATGCAGAGAGTCAACTTGGTTCTTCAACCCAACTATCTGTGAACTGTCAATTCCTGAGCTGAAAATATCATTCCGACACATCGTCCTGATGATCTCTTAGTCTTCTTGGTGATTCTGCGAAGTGTGTCGATCGATGCAAGCAGGGCGTCGATCGACGCAATGCGAAATCAGAGAAAACAGAAAAATAAATCAGCAAAAATAAAAATAAAATAAAAACAAAAAGAAAACAAAAAAATCCTAGTAAAACCCTAAGCTCTAAGCTATCGAAGACTCAAAGAGTCCCCGGCAACGGCACCAAAAACTTGATAGGTCTAGTTTTAACCCTATTCTAACTGCAAGTGCACAGTGATGTAATTGTAGTACTTAGGGTATCGAATCCACAGGGACTCCGGTCAACGATAGATAAGAACAGAAAAGATTAAACTAGGAGAAAGCAAATTGATTAAATTAAAAGCAGAGCAGAAAAGTAAATCAGTAGCAGGCGAGTTTTGTGAGCAAGGAAGCGAAGCGTTAAGTCTAGGGAGTTCTCAGGAAATCAGGAACACAAACAATCAATCAGTCGAAATCCAATCAGAAACTGTTCTAGAACTCAAACACAGATATAGAATTAACCAAATTCCTTTGCGAGAATTCTCTAAGTCTAAGTGCAGCAAACCAAACTTTCGTTTGCGAGAACTAACAGATTAAACCAGCTTTAATTCCAAGTTTGATATGTTCACAATCTAATTAAACCAAACTTTCGTTTGCGAGAAGTTAAATTGCTTATCTAGGTTCTTTCTAGCTAAATTAACCAACTTCCGCTGCATTAATCAGCCTAACATCATAATCTAAGTGGCCAGTTCAGATTAAGCATTAAGAACAACCTAAACAAAGAACTAGCAGATATAAATCCCTACTGATTAATTAAACTATAACTCCATGAAATCCCTAATGAGAATCCCTAAACTTAACAGGTAATCTACTCAGATATAATCATCGAAACCGAAAACATCTTGAATAGAAAACCAAATATCATAAAACAAAGTAAAGATCTGGGGTTCAAAATCCTCTCTCTCGAGAGAGCAGGATCAGCCCCTAACTCTCTCTGAAATAAAATAAGACTTAATGAAAGCGTCGCCTAAACAATGGCTTAAAAACCCTTATATAATAGCTAAAACACGTTTTGGGCTTCTGTGTAAATATCTGGGCTTTTCTGCAAAATCAGCATTCTTCATTAAATCGGCGAGTCTGGTCCATTCGCATATGCAACGATCGATGCAGGTGTGCAACGATCGACGCAGTCTCCAAAACTGGACAGTGAACTCTGTCTCTCGGACCAAATCTCCAAAATACACCAAATAGCTCCAAAATCTCCACTTCTGCTCCAAATGTGTCTAAACCTGAAAGCATACTAAAAAGAACACAAAAGACACTAAAAACACATCTATATCATGGCATAAAATGGGTAAAAACCATGATATATCAACTCCCCCACACTTAGCTCTTGCTTGCCCTCAAGCAAGTAAAGAACCAAAGCATAAGAAAAGAAGTTTGAAAACACAGAGACTCATTTCGTCCTAGGAACTTTCGCATTCACATTCACTTATTAAGCCACTGAAAACTTTCCTACAGAACTCAAGACCACAATATACTTCCCCCACACTTAGCAACTGTCCCAAGTAAACTCCACAATCACATTCAAGCATTCAAATTCTCCCTACTGACTTCTGCAAGTATTTAAGTGCGGTCTCACCTAAGGAGTATCGATCAAAGGGCACATGGATTCTTACCTAGTCAGCTCTAGACCACCATACTATCTTTCTCTAGTCCCTTTCTTCTCTTTCCCTTCTTTAACAACTGATTTTTCCCCACTGGGTATCATTTTATTTTTTTTATCAGTGTTCTTCCCGTTAAGGGGTGTACTTTGGACATATTCCATGGATCACATAAGAGATAATAGTGTTTGCTACTATTCCCATGACCACTTCGGAGTTACTAACTCATCCTCAGTTTATTATCTTTTTTTTTTTTTTTTTACTTTATAGAAGGGGAGAAGGGAACTAAATAGGATAGGTTGACAGGCTGTGTCAGAACTAACAAGGGAATCCGACACAAAGTATACCAAGCCCTTAGGTGAGAAATCTAAGTCAGTATTAAGGTTGAAGTCAGTAAAAGGATCCTCTGATACCTGAAGTGATGTGGGTGTCCTCAGTAGGTTGATCCATGTCTGAGTTTTCTAACAGTCATAGAGGCTCTGCAAGTCTGTCCAATGGTCACTTAGTTCCTGTTCAAGCGAAAATTTTCCTCGAAAAATCATAGTTTCATACAAATTTTGACTCAATAAAACAATGTTTTTGAAAAACTAAGAAAACAAAAGCGTGCGTCAGTAGCTTCCTCCCCCACACTTAAACTACACTGTCCCCAGTGTAATCAAAGCATGAGCTCGGTGAAAGAATAATCAAATTGAAGAACAAACCGAAAAGTTGCAGAATACTTACCTGTCGTCGCCCTGCGTCGATCGATGCCACAAGGGTGTCGATCGATGCAAGGCGAATATGCTCGCGGTTATGTAGATAACCGATGTCTGAACCGCAATCAATTCGGCTAACCGTGAATCGCGACTGCATCGACCGATGCACAATGTGTGTCGATCGATGCAAGGCGATTATTCCTGTTTCCCTCAGCTCTGAACACACTTAAACAGAAAAATTAAAAATACCAAATCAAAACGAAAAAAAACAAAAACAAAAACGAACCTAACAGTGGGTTGCCTCCCACTCAGCGCTTGTTTTTAGTCATTAGCTTGACTATTGGAAGAGATTTGACTCAAGGCGGTTTCAACAGAGACTTTGAGTGTCTCTGTGAATATCTCTTCATCCATGGCGGTGTATAGGCATTATGATCATGAGGCTTCCCAAGGAAAGAGAAATCAGAATCAGGGCGGGAATGAAGCTTGGGCGGTCTACTGCGTTTCCCTGCATTCAAAACAATGTGATCACAAGGTTTAAGCTTAGGTGATTTGTACCTTACCTTTGGTGCAGATGTGATATTTGGGACTTTTTGCTTATGAGCAGTTGCAGGTACTGAAGATGTTAGAGCAGGTTCAAGAGGAACTGCCATCTTCTTCTTTCCACTATCAGATACCGTAGTTCCACCAATCTGAACTTCTTCTTTCAGACCACCTTCAGTGGAGATCATCTTCTTTGCATGAACTCGCGAAGCTTCAACTGGTGGTATTTCATTCACCTTCTTATCCATCACTTTCATGCAGTTAGCCACTTCTAGCTCTTGTCTGGAAGGTTTAGGAACCTTAGGATATGGCACCGGGGGCTTGTAAGCTCGTTCTGGTACTGTTGCAGGTTTCTCGACATGTGTGCCATCTGTGTCGATCGTTGCATAATGTGTGTCGATCGATGCAAGGCAATTCTGTTTCTCGAAAGAACTCGAAATTGCCGTCAGAATGGCGTGTCGATCGTCACTAAGGGGGTGTCGATCGATGCATGTATCAGGCAGACAATATTCATCCAGAAAATCCGAGATTATGCTCTCTTCTTCTTCCAGCAAGTCAATCTCATCCCTTATGTTCACAGCATTGATGTGCAGCTTCTGTTCAGCTCTCTTAGCTTCATTCCGCCTCTCTATTGCTGCATCTGCTCGTTCAATTTTGATATCCAGCTCCTCCATATGTGTGCTCAGAGATTCGAACTTCTCACTCAAATCTTCAATCAACGCATCAATCTTTGAGTTGAAGGACATATCAATCTGTTGTTGTCTCTCAAGATACTGCTCAATCATGATTTCCATTCTGCTCTCATGAGCTGTAGGTGCAGGCGGTGCTTGGTAAGAAGAAACACTACAACTCCTTGTAAAGGGTTTCTGAAAAGCAGATCTGTGACTATAGAATCCAGTTCCTTCAACGCAATGGTTAGCTTCTTGTGCATACTTTCCAAGTAGAAGACTATGCAGAGAGTCAACTTGGTTCTTCAACCCAACTATCTGTGAACTGTCAATTCCTGAGCTGAAAATATCATTCCGACACATCGTCCTGATGATCTCTTAGTCTTCTTGGTGATTCTGCGAAGTGTGTCGATCGATGCAAGCAGGGCGTCGATCGACGCAATGCGAAATCAGAGAAAACAGAAAAATAAATCAGCAAAAAAAAAGCAAAAACGAAAACAAAACAAAAAAATCCTAGTAAAACCCTAAGCTCTAAGCTATCGAAGACTCAAAGAGTCCCCGGCAACGGCGCCAAAAACTTGATAGGTCTAGTTTTAACCCTATTCTAACTGCAAGTGCACAGTGATGTAATTGTAGTACTTAGGGTATCGAATCCACAGGGACTCCGGTCAACGATAGATAAGAACAGAAAAGATTAAACTAGGAGAAAGCAAATTGATTAAATTAAAAGCAGAGCAGAAAAGTAAATCAGTAGCAGGCGAGTTTTGTGAGCAAGGAAGCGAAGCGTTAAGTCTAGGGAGTTCTCAGGAAATCAGGAACACAAACAATCAATCAGTCGAAATCCAATCAGAAACTGTTCTAGAACTCAAACACAGATATAGAATTAACCAAATTCCTTTGCGAGAATTCTCTAAGTCTAAGTGCAGCAAACCAAACTTTCGTTTGCGAGAACTAACAGATTAAACCAGCTTTAATTCCAAGTTTGATATGTTCACAATCTAATTAAACCAAACTTTCGTTTGCGAGAAGTTAAATTGCTTATCTAGGTTCTTTCTAGCTAAATTAACCAACTTCCGCTGCATTAATCAGCCTAACATCATAATCTAAGTGGCCAGTTCAGATTAAGCATTAAGAACAACCTAAACAAAGAACTAGCAGATATAAATCCCTACTGATTAATTAAACTATAACTCCATGAAATCCCTAATGAGAATCCCTAAACTTAACAGGTAATCTACTCAGATATAATCATCGAAACCGAAAACATCTTGAATAGAAAACCAAATATCATAAAACAAAGTAAAGATCTGGGGTTCAAAATCCTCTCTCTCTCGAGAGCAGGATCAGCCCCTAACTCTCTCTGAAATAAAATAAGACTTAATGAAAGCGTCGCCTAAACAATGGCTTAAAAACCCTTATATAATAGCTAAAACACGTTTTGGGCTTCTGTGTAAATATCTGGGCTTTTCTGCAAAATCAGCATTCTGCATTAAATCGGCGAGTCTGGTCCATTCGCATATGCAACGATCGATGCAGGTGTGCAACGATCGACGCAGTCTCCAAAACTGGACAGTGAACTCTGTCTCTCGGACCAAATCTCCAAAATACACCAAATAGCTCCAAAATCTCCACTTCTGCTCCAAATGTGTCTAAACCTGAAAACATACTAAAAAGAACACAAAAGACACTAAAAACACATCTATATCATGGCATAAAATGGGTAAAAACCATGATATATCATGATGTTCACTTCACTTCAGCATCCTTAATGCCTTCACCTTAGCTTTGGCTAAGTGATTGATCCATCTTGGGCTCTTGTTGTGCAACACAAAAGCTTCAACATGGAGAGAGTCTCGGCTTTGTTTTCATGACTTCAGCCTCTCCTTCTCCTTTCCATCTTACTCTCTAATAATCATTTGGTATCAGAGCATCATTTGAGACTTTGGTAGTTTTTGATCCTTCACCTTCTTTGTCTGTTCATCTTCTATTCCAAAATTTGCATTTTTTTTTATTGCGTTTGTGATGTTAGGGTGTTAGAATCATTTCGTAGATAATTTCTAATCGTCCGTTTTTGTTCATGTGTTTTCTGCATCAGTTCATCATTTCAAAAATTGAACCTTCATGTTCTGAACTGATTTGCATAAAATCTCTTAAGATTTTTTGCTTGTTGAGTGTTTTCTATCATTGCATCATCAATTTCTTGGCATCCTTTGCATGTTTAGGAATGTTTTCATCAACTTTTACATTATGAACTTCTCCCTCCGTATTCTGTTTCAAATTTTGCAACAGAGAATATGAGTTTGTTTGTTTCAGATTGTTTCATTTTGTTTCTGCATCAATTTCGAATCATCCTTATATTTCTTTTGATCATAACCGGTTATACCATCATTTAGTGTGTTCAATTTGTTCCTGCATTTTTAGTTACGAAAATTGCTCTGCATCTTCATAAAATTGTCCAATCATATTTTGTTCTGGATTGATTTGATCATTGTTTGGTGATTTTCGCATTTTAATTGGATATGTTATGAACTGCAATTCTAAAGCTTTCAATTATGTTTAGAACTTGTTATTGGATTTGTTTTGTTTTATCATTGCAGGTACAAGATGTCTGATCATGGAGAAGAGATCAGCAACAACCAGAACAATAAAATTTTGATACAAGCTTTTACGAGAACCAGAAGGAGCTGCAAGAACAAATCGTGAGTCATAAATATCAGCGAGAGATGAAGCTACAAATGCATACTATGGATAGAGTGGTGGTTATTCTCATAGGAGTGAAAGGAGAAGCAGATGTAGCATGCATGAAAGAGCTCCACCACCATATAACTTTGGAGAGCTTAAGCTTAAAATCCAACCATTCCATGGAAAGAGTGATCCAGATGCTAAACTAGAGTGGGAGAAGAAGATAGAGCTTGTGTTTGATTGTCATCACTACACTGAGATCAATCGTGTGAAAGTTGCTGCAACAAAATTCTATGACTATACACTCAGTTGTTGGGATCATCTTATTATCTCTAGGAAAAGGAATGGAGAATATCATGTTGATTCATGGTGTGAGATTAAAACTATAATGAGGAAAAGGTTTTTCCCAAGTCATTACCAAAAAGATTTGCATCAAAGGCTTAGAAGAGTCACCAAAGGCAACCGTAGTCTGGAAGAGTATTATTGATGTATTATATTTTTAGCATATTTGATCTTGATTTTCATTGAATTTTAGCTTTAGGTTGTGCATTTTGACATCATTAGGTTGCATTTGTTTTCTTTTTCTTTTGCTTTAGGTGGTGGAAGACATAATGAAGCATTAAAGACATAATGGAGGAGGTAGGGACTTAAAACACCCAAAATCAAGTGAAAAAACAGCTAAGGATCACGACAACCACGTATACGGCCATCCACAGCGACTTGGAGCCGCTGTGAGGAGAAACAACGTGCACCGGCCTCAAAAGGTATTTAAACTTGAAAGATCGAGTCATATGAAGAGCTTGCGTTCATATTTAGCTTTGGATCTTCAAACCAAAGTTATGGGAAATTAAGTTAGCTTCCTATTGGAGGTGGTTTAAAGTAAATTGGAGCTATACCTAAAGAGTTATGACCTATTAACTGGAAACATATCAACCTGCCGTGAAGAGGAGACATCTGAGAAACGCCGTAAGCTACAGCGAACTGTGCAGCGGCCTCAGCATCCCGCTGCGTGAAAAAAAAAAAACCACAGCGGCCTCCCACAGCGAGTTCCTGATGCCGCTATGAGACCAACTTTTTCCCACATGCTCCTTTTCTTTACCTTCGGCTTATAGACTCTCCCATGTGATTGTGGTCTTAGAATGCACTCTATTTTCTTCTATTTAAAGGCTTGATGTGTTAGAAGAGCCATATCACCTCTTGTAGACATCTACCAGAAAACAATTTAGTTTTTTTATCTTTTATGCAATTTTAAGTTTGTTCTTGAGTTCTTCTTCTAGTTCTTTTTGCATCTTTCATACTTGCTTTCTTAAATCATGTCTTACTTTGTTATTATCATTGCTAGTGAGTAGTTTCATCATAAGTTTATGGGTTTGAGTAGGTGAGGGTGATCTAGTAATGCTTTAGGATGTTTAAAACTTGGAAGATATTTCTTTCTTACTTGTTAGAAGTTCTTAAAGTTAGGATTGAAGTTGCAAATCAATTCATTGATCTTAAATGTTGCTAGCACTGAGAAGTGTAGTTAATGTTTGAAACACTATCAAGTGATTTCATACTTAACCAATGAGAGTTGATGTTTAAGGTGTTTAGAGGTAATAAGAACTTGTTCATAATGCATAACTATCTTGAAATTGCCAATGAGAATTGATGTTAATGCTTGATAGGTACAAGGCTATTATCATGAGAGTGGAGTAGCTTGATATGTTGTTCTTAGCCTAAGAAATCATTCCATTGTTGTTAAATACTTCTAAATTAATTGTTGATCACCCAAACCAAAATCTCAACCCAAGGAACTTAGTCTTTTAAATCAATTGTTTGAGTCATGATCTTGCTCTGTTTTTGATCACCCGTGAACATTGTCAAAAATTGTGTTATTGTTTTGTCTTTCGAATTAGTTATTGTTTCTATTTATTGCAAAGATTAGTGAACAATTCCGTGAATCATTTTGGTTTCACTTAGATTAAGTGAATTTCAGCATTCTTAGTGTGTTTGATCACCCAAGTGGATTGACACCCCCAAAAACTACAGAGACTAGGTTGTATACTTGCAGCTGAAGTGGTTGAAAGGGAACTTTTTAGCTTATCAATTATCAAGAGTTGGAGACTCTTCTGATCAGGGCTGATGTAGAGGCCACTATGTCATAGTTCTTTGAAGGACTGAACAGAGACTGGAAATGGATCATTTTGTGGAACTAGAGGAGATGCTCCACAAAGCTATCTTGATTGAACAAAAGCTTAAAAGGAGAAGTACTTCACGACCTAGCTATGGAAAAGGAGCTGATACAACTAAACCAAGCTATCCACGTGAATTTAAAGAATTCACAACACCAAAAGTGGAGTCTAAGCCATTCATTGCAGTTCATGACAAAGCCAAGGACAAGGTAGAAGCTTACACAACAAGACCTCATGATGTTAAGTGTTTCAAGTATCATGGAATAGGACACTATGCCAGTGAATGCTCTAACAATAGAGTAATGATTCTCCTTGACAATGGTGAGATGGAGTATGAGGATGAGAAACCAGTTGTAGGAGAAGTGTTGGTAGCTAGAATATCATTGAGCCTGAAAAACAAAACAGCGGAGCAAGAGCAAAGAGAGAACATGTTTCACATCAGATGCATTGTTCAGGGCAAAGTGTGCAGCCTCATTGTAGATGGAGAAAGCTGCACCAATGTGGCTAGTGATTACATGGTTCAGAAGCTTCAATTAAAAGTAAAGAAGCATCCAAAGCCATACAAGCTTCAGTGGCTCAATGATAGTGGTGAAATGAAAGTTAACAGCCAAGTGCTTGTCCCTCTAGCTATTGGGAAGTATGAGGATGAAATTATTTGTGGTGTACTACCGATGGAGGTTGGTCATATACTTCTTGGCAGGCATTCCTTTGTGTTTAATGGCAGGAAAACCACATTGGTCCCCATGACGCCAAGAGGTCTATAAAGATCAGATGCTTCTCAAACAAAGGGAAGAACAAAAGGCTAAGCAATCAAATTTCTTTGTAAAGGCTGGTGTGGTTGAGAAAGATTTGTTTTCTAAACAGCATATGCTTATGTTTTTTTATAAAGAAGCTCGCTTTAGCTTAATTGACCTTGCACCGGTGCTGCCGAGTAATATGATCTCTCTATTGCAGGATTATGAGGATTTGTTTACAGAGGACAATCCAGATGGTTTACCACCTATAAGTATTAATCATGCCAGAAGCTCATAATCCTGGATTGTCCTCTGTAAACAAATCCTGTGGAAACCAAGGAGATTCACTTCCAAATGACCAACTTATAGGATTAATCATGTGCACTACAAGAAATTCGAGTATTGATAGCATTACCAAATAGCGTTTTTGATGTTTATGCTATCTTTGATTGAACCAGGAGTTAAAGATAGCGTTTGGTAAGACAGAAACGCTATCTATGTTTTGAGAGAGAAAATAAAATAAAACACGCGGCCAAATTTTTACTTGGCGTGTTGACTGAAGACCGAAAACGCTATGAATCCCTGTAGCGGGAAGAATAATCTAATTTCCCCGCGTGCTAGAAAAAAAATAGAAAAATTGAAGACATTTTTTTTTCCGTATCCACTCTCATTCTCTCTGTGTTCTTGCGAGATCTTGCATGTTCATCCCTTTCGTTCAATCTCTGGCTCGATTTCGCACCACAATCCGACTCTCAACTGCCTGGAATTCCTGGGTTTGAGTTAATTTGTCAACTACGAAGCAGAATCAGAGGTAAAAATCATTTCGATTTCTTAAATCGAAGATCTTGATTATGCAGAGAAATGTTGGGTTAAGAACTCGTCTCGTGTTTTTGAAGTGTTAGGGATTTGAACAGAACAAAGGAGATCCCCAAGTTCAGAAAATATACATGTTTAGGAAGAACAAATTTAGCTGGTGAGTATTTATTTTTCAGAATCATCTTTGCTTGTTCTCGTTTATTTTGTTGATTGATATGGTTTAATTTGAGTGTATGTGAAGGTGTGGTGTTGTTGTAAGATGGATAAGTCTGGGACTGTTAGCGAATTACAGTTTTATAAACCGTAAATGAACAGTTGAGCATAAAGCTCTGGATGTGTCGAGCTAGCAATTCCATTCTTACATTAGGGTTCATGTTTCCGATCGATGATAAGCCTCATACTGCAGCATCTGTTAATGTTCTTCTGAGACAAGCATTGCAAGCTGATGATCGATGCTTTTTCTTTGCTTTTCAGGGGAGATTGCTCATTTTGGTGCAGGGTACGGTTTCTAATCCTATTGTAGAAACTGTGTGATGGTTTTAACGCTTATCTCAACGTCTTTTCTTTCTTGTTGCTATAGGGTCTTTCTCTTGATACAACTCATTAGTATCATCAGTTTCATTACATGGCTCAATGAATTTTTCCAATCCCAAAAAGACTCAGAGAGATGGTGAGATAATAATAGTTACATAATCAAAGATGATGGTGTTTTCTGATGAACCTTTTATGTTGCAGCCATGTCCATGTGATGCTACTAGTGACTAGTGCTCACACCTTATGCATATTAGCGGTGATTTTGATGTACATATGGTATGTGCCAGATCAATCATGTTTTCTCAGCAGAAGTACTCAAGCTTCTAAATTCCCTTGAATGTTGTTTTCAGGCTCAATTTTTCTGGTCTAAGACATCTTGTGCTGCGTTTCTATCTGCAGCTAGAGTCATGTTCCATGTATTTCCATATGATTTGCCTCCTTGGTCAGTCAGTATTTGCCTCCTTGACCACTGAGTTGTTGAATTAAACAGGTTAATGCACCAAGAGTACACAGGAATATGGTTCCAACTGGTACAAGATTCTCTTGGGAATCATACTTTAAAGCAACTCCTGCAATTGAAGCTGATACGTTTGCAAGAAACGGGCTTCTGGAACAGCTAAACATGACTTGGGACAAAGCTGACTACTTCTGGTATCTAACAGAGTAAGTATATAACTTCAAAACTCTCTTGACTTGTGTCAATCTCTAAAATCCTTCTGGAAAAAACAAACTCACGGTTTGTTTGCTTATGGGTATTTTTACTCAGCATTACAATCGGTGCTGGTGATAGGTTGTTGAAGACTGGTGATTACCCTTTTCTTACAAGTTGGTCAGATGGACATGTTCTTCATGTGTTTGTGAATGTCCAGCTTGCAAGTAATATTAAGAAAAACGATCAAAGCTTCTCTTGTCTAATCTTGTAATTCTCTGTCAATGCTTATGGAGGACTTGACCACACCAAATTAGTCAGAAGATCAAACTACACGCAGGTGTCAACAAGCTTGCTCTGTTGAATTCATTATTGGATTGACTCAAAGTTGTATATGTCGGTTTTCAAGCTTGATTTAAATCCTTGGATATGTTGAGTCTCATATAATTTTAATATTTTCAATTGTTAAATGTGTTTGTGGCTATATATACAAGTGTGATTGATCTATCTTACATAGTTTTATTTTCAATTACATAGTTCTATCAACATAGTTTTATGTTAATTATAAGTATGTTATTGTTGTCCAAAATCAATAAAAAAACATTATTATTACACCTTTAATAAAAAAACTCATAAAATAAGAAGAAAGTTACAAAATAAAAAAATGAATTTTTCAGTTTTAGTTTAGGGTATAGATAGGGTTTAGGGTTTGAAAAAAAAACTCTAACTACTATAACATATCCAAAATTTAACATTTTTAAAAGATATTTTATTTTTCAAATATAATTTTTTCAATCATTTTCTAAACCTTAATTCTTTAAACCCTAAACTCTAGACTACAAACATAAACCTTAAGGACTTAAACCCTACACTTAAAATTGTAGTATAGGTTTAGGGTTTAGGGTATTGGAATGTAGGGTTTAAAAATTTTATTTTCAAATATAAAATTATAATTATTTTCTTCATCCTAATCTATAAAACTTAAACTCTTTAAACTCTAGACTACAAACTATAAACCCTAAACTTCCAAACCTTTAAAATCCATTTTAATCATTTTTATTTATTATATATACTCATTTTTTATTATTTTTAAATCATTTTTAAGTTTAGATGGTTTCGAAAAAGGTATATAAAAACAAATTTGTATAGAAATTTCAAATTTGAAATACCTTTATATCGAACTAGTTAAGGTTATTGAATGATAAACTTGGATTCTGGTTTAATTGGATATTACGTACCATATATTCTGAGAATATAATGCACTGAGCCAATGAGACTCAATGTAAATAACTTGTTTGTCCAATTTTAATAAAAAGAAAAATAATTAATAAAGTGTGTGATTATCAATGTTTCTATTGGTTGAGAGAACCTTCACGCGGATCATAAATCTAAACCATTGATTAAAAGATATCAAGGGTTCACAGAGCTTCTCATTATATACACAGATCGCATCTCAATCGTTAGATCTAAATCCATATTAAATTCTGACCATTAGATCAGCTTCTTTAGAAAACCCTAATTTAAAATGTAAAAACAAAAATTGCTACCCAGCCACCACGAACCTTCATCTTCGTCTATCATCTTCCTCTCTACTACCTTCACTTCGTCTTCAAGTCACCATCAACGATTTTCCCAGCCAATCACCTTCGATTTTCCATCCTTCTCACCCACCACCTTCGATCTCGCACCGGATACAGCCGTAAACGAAGATGAATCGGACTAAGGTGAGAGAGACGAGGTCAATGTTCTCTCTGTGTTCGAGAAATGAGGCGAACCAGAGCCTAACCTCACATATCTGTCATCAAATCCGTCCATAAATTATTCTCCTTCATGAAGCTGCCATTGAAGACAGAGAGGAATTGCTAGACAATGAAGACGAAGAGGACTAGACCCGAAGTGTCCTCCGTCGTTTTCGTCACCGGAGGCGTCATGTTTTCCGGCGACCACCGGAGTTCTCTGGATTCTGCAATTCTATTTTTTTTTTTTGCGATTCTGTATTTTTTTATTTTGCAATTATGTATTTCTTTTTTCTTTTTGCATTTCTGTATCTTTAGTTATTGTATTTTTTTGTTTCTTTTGATTTTGTATTGTTTTAATTATTTAATTATTGAATGTATATATATTTGTCGTCAGGAAGAATCAATCCGATCGTCGGGAAGAATCAATCCGTTCAGCACTTGTCTAATGGAGGTAGTAGCTACTGCTGCGAGATGACCAACATCCCTCCCAAGGTTTGTCTTTATCTCTCTGTTTTAGCCTTTGTTATGTGACTGATGTTGATTCGAACATAATATGATCATAGTGTGATATGATTTCTTGATTATGCAGGTTGTGGAAGAGATTATTCGAATGTACATTGGTTTAGTAAGGGGATTCTTGAATCTTTGAGAAGAAGAGCAAAGATCATGACTGATGGATTCAATCATTAATTCCCATTTTGTACATAATTTTTGTTTATAATGTGTTGTATTTTCTGGAAAAATGTAATTGTATATTCAGTTTTAATTTAATTAATTATTTATATAATTTTTTTTTTAATTTTTTTTTGTAATACCATAGCGTTTAATAAACATTATTATAAAATAATCTAAAACGCTATCTTAAAAATATATAACATAGCTTTTAACAAAAACGCTATCTTAAATACATGTAACCATTGCATTTACTGAAATGCTATCTTAAAAATATATACAATAGCATTTACGAAAAACGCTATCTAAAGTGTCAGACCTATTATCGCGGGACATGACATAGCGCTTACCTTTCCGCTATCAAAACCGTATTATAGCGTTTTTCTTATGTTATTAATACCTGTTTTTCCTGTAGTGGTGGAAACCAAGGAGATTCAAAGACAAGTGATTGAGCTCATTGAGAAAGGCCACATAAGTGAGAGCATGATTCCTTGCGCTATCTAGGTTCTGCTTTTGTCAAATAAAGATTGTAGGGGGCGTATGTGGGTAGATTTTAGAGCAATAAACAATAACACTGTGAAGTATTGACACCCTATTCCTATATTAGATTATATACTTAATGAATTGCATGGTTCTAGCATATTTTCTAAGATTGATATTAAGAGTGGATATTACCAAATTAGGATGAAAGAGGGTGATGAATGGAAAAATGCATTTAAAACTTAGCATGGCCTTTATGAATAGTTCGTTATGCCGTTTGATCTTACAAATGCACCTAGAACTTTGATATGATTGATAAATCATGTTCTAAGAGCATTCATAGGAGTCTTTGTCGGTTTTTAATTTGATGACATCTTAGTATATAGCAACAACTTAGATGAGCATCTTATGCATTTGAATTCTGCCTTGAATGTTCTTAGGAAGGAAAAGCTTTATGCCAATCTCAACAAATGCACTTTGTAGGGATAACCTTGTGTTTCTATGCTTTGTTGTAAGTGCAGATGGAATCAAAGTGGCTGAAGAGAAAGTTAAAGCTATAAAGGAGTGGCCTAGCCCAAAGACCGTTTGATAAGTGAGGAGTTTTCATGGTCTAGCAGGCTTCTACAGACGTTTTGTGAAATATTTTATCACCATAGCTGCCACACTCACTGAAGTAATCATGAAGGATGTTGGTTTCAAAAGGGGACAAGCCCAAGAGGAGGCTTTTCTAGCCTTGAAAGAGAAGCTCACCAATGCTCTCTTATGCTTACCTGATTTTCTTAAGACTTTTGCGATTGAGCGTGATGTTTATGGTGTAGGAATTGGAGCTGTCTTAATGTAGGCTAAGAAGCCTATAACATTCTTCAGTTAAAAGCTTGGAGGCGCCACTTTGAACTACCCAACATATGACAAGGAGTTGTATGACTTTGTTAGAGCTTTTCAAACATGAAAACATTACTTGTGGCCTAAGGAGTTTGTCATACACACTGATCATGAATCCCTTAAGCACTTAAAAGGGAAACATAGCTTAACAAACGACATGCCAGGTGGGTGGCGTTCATTGAGACATTTCCTTATGTCATCAAATATAAATAAGGTAAGGACAATGCTGTTGCTGATGCATTTTCTCGGAGGTATGTTTTACTCTCAACCCTTGATGCTAAGCTATTAGGATTTGAAGATGTTAAGCATCTCTATAGTAATGATTTTGATTTCAAGAGATTTTAAAGATTGTGAGAAGTTTTCTTATGGTCATTACTATATACATGACGTATTTCTCTTCTTTGATAATCGTTTGTGTGTGCCAAACAACTCTTTTAGAGATTTGTTTGTTAGATACGCACATGGAGGTGGTAAGTATAAAGTGACTTCTAGCTTTAATGTTACTGACTTGATTCTTTTTACTGCAGATGATCCAGATTTGAGGTTAAATCCTCTTCAACTTGAGGGGGATGATGCGATATTGGATATCATCATGGATAAGGAGCTTGGACCTTAGCTTGAATCAGAGGATGAGCTTGTAGCAGAAGAACTTAGAGCTGGAGATGCATTTCATGTACCAGAAGGACCAATGATTCGGTCTAGAGCTAAGAAGTTCAAGGAAGCTATTGGAGGATTACTTTATCACATTTGAGGAGAGCCATTTCCCTTGGACTCAGTTGGAGAAGTTTATCGAACCTCTTTGGTTGGTAAAGGTCCAAGGAAATCAATGAATAAGTAAATGGTCCATTCGCACTCTTTTTCCCTTCTCTTTGGTTTTGTCCCACAGGTTTTTCCAAAGAAAGGTTTTTAATTAGTCAAATGAATCATGTTCCTTAGACTCATTTCATTGAATTAAAAATGGCCCAACCCGTTTAGAAGACCACGAAGAGTATGAAGAGCCAACATTTCGAATTCAAACTTTTTAAGTAATTGATCTTTATTTTATTTTCTAGGAGAGCTAATGCTGCTCATGCAACTTTGTTGTGTTTCTTTTTATACTCTTGTACTTCATTTTTGAAATTTATCAGACTTCTTATCAAAAACCTTTTGAAATGTCTAGATCATCTTGATGGTGTGTCATATCAACCAAAATCCTTTTTCTTTTGGTGTGTAATATCCTGAAAAGATCAAGAGGTGAAATAAAGGATTTTTCTGTAACCTTTGTGTGACCATTCGCTCCACATTCTTTGAAACAATTTGATTGTTTGCAAGGCCTATCATTTTACCAACTCCCAAGTGTCGAGTTTGGGTTGATACTGTCTAGGATCGTATCAAAGCAGGTGGCCCTTGTTGAGATAATTTCATCTCCTTTCCACCGAAAGGAGGTGCACTACAAGAAATATGCATATTGTTAGCACGAAAAAAATGCTATAATATGTCATTGATAGCATTTTCATAAACGCTAAGACATCCCAAGCTATCGTAGGTTCCACTTATACAATAGCGCGTTTTTGATATGTTATAATAGGTGTTTATACGATAGCAATTTTCAGATGCTATAATTGGATCAATCTATAATAGCTTTTCGTAGCCGACCCAAGCCATATTATATATATATATATATATATATATATATTCTCTTTTTTATGTGTATCTATTAGATTTATAAAAAAAATTATATTTAAAATGATTTTATTAATAAACCAAAACATGTTTACACAAAGTTCATTAACAAAATTATCTAAGTTAACATTAAATTAGATTCTCCCTTCCTTGCTTTCTCCTTTCTTTTTGCTCTTTTCTTCTTCCTTTCTCTTCTTCATCAAGATCTTTGTTGCTGCCTCATCAACTTTCCGCAATGCTCTTCTCTTCGTTTGACACTCTTAACAGCATCAAAGATCCTAAACGCAACATCACCTGCATTTTAAAAACAATCCCCTTAAACAATATTTATGACAAGAGAATACAACATTTTTCAACTATAAAACTCTAAGAGTAAAAAAAGGAAATATCAATTGTATAGACTAACCTATTCCACCTGTCACATCAAGATGCTTCATCCCTGCAAATGGACTCAGCTTCCCAACGAGTCTGGAATCACAAGACCAACAAAAGTTTCAAATTTATAGAAGAGCATGAGGAAATCAAAACACTTGTGTTCAAAGTATCACAAAGTCTAACCTTTCCTTCCATAGCCTATGCAAGCCAGCGCTCATCACATCATTCATAATATCATCACGGGAAGCTACATTAGTGAAAACGTTATAAACCAATTTGCTTCTCTTCTTCCTTTACTTGTTGAAACCCTGAAGTGAAAACATTGAAGTTTAAACTCACGCAGTAAAACCAAAGGAGAAATTATAATCTGGATACAAAAAGCATTTCGTTTAGCATGAAATACATGATCTTCAATTGAAAGTCATACACAAGAATACTAAACAGCCAAATCTAATAGAGGAATGATAGATATTAAGAGTGATACCGAAACGTGTGGCATGACAGTAAAGTGAAGCAACAGTGGAAGGATAAGTCAAGCTTCTTCTTCCAAGCCTCCTGCTTAGTAATCAAAATGCCATAACTTTTATATAAATTATAGTCCTCTAATTCTTATTTTGATCCTGCAACCAAATCCCACAGTATTAATTTACAAGACCACTTACACCTACAAATTATTAAAACTGAGAACAAAAAAATACTGAAGAAAAAGCTGAAAAATCAGTTTTGATACTGAACCGAGAACATCACCAACACAGTGGAAAGCAAATAAAAATCCTAAACTTTAAATCTAACCTTAATCCGTAAAAGTATTAACACTTATCAAAGTATTAACAACATCCATATAGATATATGGCTTACCTACAGTCTTTGGAAAATCCTCATGAATACAACATGAGAATCCAATTTTGAGTTCCACAGAAAAGGACGGTGCAGTATAACGTATAGCCTTCCCTCTCTATCAAACCCATAACCAAGAATATTTTGTACTTCCTGGCCATTTCCACCAAACGTTCCACTTCAGGGCCTAAGATTTTGCATAAACAAGATGCACAAACGAAAATTAATAATGTATTTTATAGTTTACACAGTCTTGGTAATTCATGGAACAGTATTGCTAGAGACGGAAGCTCAAGCTCGTTTATGAAACTTTAAAATTACATCTTTAATCTCATCAACATATGTTCAATTTAAGAGCAACGAAATTTAGTGTTCCTGAAGCAGTTTAGTCAATGAATTAATCACTAAATCAAAGGCTTCTAAATAGATATTTTGATCGAAGAGTATTGGAACAATCTCACCTCCAGATGATATTATCATAACCACAACGCCAGAAATTTTGAGCTAATGACTAATCGATAAGCGACCCAGAAGCCATATTCAGAAGAACTCAAAAAAGATTTCAACTTTACCAGGAACATCAATGACAGATGCATGATACTTGCGAAAATCGTCCCTTCCTGAGCAGTCCGAGCACCTATCGCCAACTCGAAGCTGGATCCGCGAGGATATCCGCCGATAAACGCCTCCGGGAACACCACGAGCTGGAACCTGCATACAAGAACATGAACAATCTAGATCGAATCTGATACCTCTGTGAAATTGAGGATTTTCGGGTTCCGAGGAATCTGAGATTAGAGAAGAACAACACCTGGAATCTCTTGATTTCTAGATGAATGACATCTAATATCACTGGATTTCTCGATGAGAAAAGTAGGGAAGAAAGAATCCAGAGACATGGGAGAGGGAGAGGGAGAGGGAGAGAGAGACAAGAGAAGACTCAATCGTATGCTTTCTTTTTTTTTAGGGATTGTGTTTTGGTGACTGATTTTGTTTTAGGGTTCTAAGAAAAATGAGGGTAAATGTAAGATGAAAGAGGGAAAATAAGAAGTTATATTTTAAGATCCTAAAATTTTCGCTAAGTGTTTGGCGGAAAAGCTAATTTTAGCTTCCCGCTTACTGAAATTCTATCATAGCGTTTGTCTAATGCGATTATATAGTACGAAAATTTCAAACTCATCTACGATAGCAGTTCAATAAAATGTGCTATAACAATATGCTATCAATGTGGATTTTTTTTGTAGTGGTGCTTTTATAGAACAAAAGAAATCGCACTTTAGATTACACTTCTCTCTCTCTCTCTCTCTCTCTCTCTCTCTCTCTCTCTCTCTCTCTCTCTCTCTCTCTCTCTCTCTCTCTCTCTCTCTCTCTCTCTCTCTTTCTCTCTCTACATATATATATATATATATTCTTTTTCTCCCTCCAATGCGTTACTGCAAGTACTTTAAACTTGTTCTTTACAAAAACATAAACCCTAAAATCGAAACAAAAAACTTAATATATTTTTTTAATTTCAGATAGAATAATATGCAATGGAAAAAGATATATGTAATAAGAGTAGTTTGAAATATAGTGATATATCATGGTTTTAGATGTTATAAGCCATGATATAAGTATATATTCGAATTTTTTTTGTAGTGTCTTTCGATCCTTTTCAGGTGTTTTACAGATTTACACACGTTTGGAGGACTTTGTAGACGTTTGGAAGATTATCATGGTTTTAGGTCGACGCAGCCTCCAAATCGTTATATGCAAGCAAATTAATGAAGTTTGAATAATTGCAGATTTGACCCAGAAGTTTCAATATTTACAAAGAAGACCCAAGACGTGTTATACACTTTATATTAGGGTTTTTGGTGTTTGATTCTTATTACACATTCATACTTTTGGCAAGAGAGATTTTTAGAGCTTTGGGGCTAATCAGAACCTTGTACTGCTTTTGGAGAAGATTTCGAACCCCTTTTTCTATTCTCCACTCTTCTTTAATGCATTCTATTCAATCTATGTTGTTTGTTTCATTCAATATGTCTAAGTAGATTCATTGTTAGGTTTAGGGATTATCATATGGTTTTCATTGCATGTTAGTTTGATCTAATCAGTTAAGGAATTCATAACATGTTAGTTCTTCAACCTGAATTGTTCTTTAAGCTAGTTTCTAACCTGGTCAATTGGAATATAGATCTTAGGTTTTTAAATTGACACAAAATCATTGAAATTGAGAAGTTGGAAGATGAAATTAGCAAATTGCAGAGTGCGCTGGCCTATGCACCTCAGCATCGATCGACGCATAGCGTGAATCCTGAGAATTCTTCGAGTTTTGACGGAGATTTGAACAAAGGACTACAGACCATTATCGACGCAATGGTCGGCACACCTAAGCCAAGCATCGACCGACGCAGGATTCCTAAGAAACTGAAGGATCCAGGGAGTTTTGTGTTGGATTGTTCTATCTACATAGATAGATTTGAGAGATCATTGTTTGATCTTGGTTCAAGTGTGAACCTTATGTCTGTCTATTGCTCAGAAGCTTGGGATGACAGATTTCATGCCTACTAGAATCTCATTGGTTCTAGCTGACATGACTGTCCGGATTCCAGAAGGAGTGTTGGAAAATGTGCCAATCAGGATTGGTGACTGTGTGATCCCTACACGCTTTGTGGTTTTTCAGTATGGAGAGGACCAAAGGATCCACTTATCTTGGGTAGACCCTTCTAGGCTACTGCTGGTGCGATGATTGAATGTAAGAAGGGAACAATCATTCTGAATGTGGGTGATCTGAACATGAGTTTTGATATGGATAATCTGGTAAAGAGACCAACCATCGACGAACATACCTTATATGTGGACACTTTCAGTGATTTGGCAGAAGAATTCTTTCAGAAGACACAAGCTGAGGATCTGTTGGAAAGAGCTCTGTTAAGCTCAGTACAGTAATTGGAGCATCTGAAGGACGAGCATGCTATCTGTTATGCTAGATTCATGGATTCGACAGAGCAAGTCATGCAACTGGAAGTGTAGAATGAACAACTTCATCAATCGACGCAACCTGTGAGTCGGTCGACGCAACCTGTGAGTCGGTCGACGCACATCGCAGCCGATTGGGAAGAGGAAAAAGCTCCGAAAATTGAACTGAAACAACTTCCATCTGGGCTAAGGTACTCAATTCTTGTACCTAATTCAACATATCCAGTGATTATTAATGCTTCCTTAAACAATGTAGAGACTTCCTTACTGCTGAGAAAGCTGCAAAAGTATTACAAAGCTTTTGGCTATTCTCTTGATGACATTTTAGGTATCTCTCTGGATCTGTGCATGCATAGGATACATCTTGTGGATGAGACAAAGTCATCAGTAGAGCATCAGAGGAGGTTGAATCCGAATCTGAAGGAAGTGGTGAAGAAGGAGATTCTAAAATTTTTGGAAGCTAGAATCATTTATCATATTTCTGGAAGTGACTGGGTCAGACCAGTGCATGTTGTGCCTAAGGAGGAAGGTGTTAATGTGGTTAAGAATGAGAAAAATGAGCTGATTCATACAAAGACTATGACTGGACACATGATAAGCCTTGATTACAGGAAGTTGAATGCTGCGACTAGGAAGGATCATTTCCCGTTGTCTTTTATTGATCGGATGCTGAGAGGTTAGCTTATCATCCCTACTATTGTTTCCTTGATGGGTACTCTGGTTTCTTTCAGATTCTCATTCATCCAGAGGATCAGGGGAAGACCACTTTTACTTGTCCTTATGGTACTTTTGCATATCGCATAATGCCTTTTGGACTTTGTAATGCACCAACCACCTTCAAGAGATGTATGATGTCGATTTTTACAGATATGATTGAGGATTTCATGGAGGTATTTATGGATGATTTTTGAGTCTATGGTTCTTTATATCATGAGTGTTTGGATAATCTGTGCAAAGTGCTAGCTAGATGTGAGGAAAAGCACTTGGTTCTGAATTGGGAGAAGTGTCATTTCATGGTCGGAGATGGTATTTTCTTGGGCACAGAGTATCAGAAGCCGAAATTGAGGTAGATCGCGCCAAGATTGAGGTCATGGCCAGCCTACAGGCGCCGGATTCCGTGAAGTCTGTGAGGAGCTTTCTTGGACATGATGGGTTCTAAAAGAGGTTCATCAAGGATTTCAGTAAGATTGCTAGATCACTAACTGCTTTGCAGTGTAAGATGTGAAATTGGAGTTCACTGCAGATTACCAGACTGCATTTGAACAAATTAAGAAAGCATTAGTGAGTGCTCTTATAGTGTAGCCACCAGATTGGGAGTTACCTTTTGATGTTATGTGTGCTGCAAGTGATTTTGTTGTAGGAGCTATTCTGGGGCAGAAGAAGGACAAGAAACTTCATGATATCTATTATGCCAGCAGAACACTAGATGATGCGCAGCGAAACTATGGCACTACAGAGAAAGAATTGTTGGCAGTTGTTGATAGGTCGAGTTTTAACCCTATTCTAACTGCAAGTGCACAGTGATGTAGTTGTAGTACTTAGGGTATCGAATCCACAGGGACTCCGGTCAACGATAGATAAGAAACAATAAAGATTAAACTAGGAGAAAGCAATGTGAGAAAGCGGTAAATCAAATAGCAGAAAAGTAAATCAAGCGAGTTTGTAAGCAAGAAGGCGAAGCGTTAGGTTTCAGGAGTTCTCAGGAAATCAGGAGCGCAAGCAATCAATCTATCAGGATCTAATCAATAACTGTTCTAGAACTCAAACACAGATATAGAATTAACCAAATTCCTTTGCGATAATTTTCTAAGTCTAAGTGCAGCAAACCAAACTTTCGTTTGCGAGAACTAACAGATTAAACCAGCTTTAATTCCAAGTTTGATATGTTCACAATTAACCTAAACCAAACTTTCGTTTGCGAGAAGTTTAATTGCTCATCTAGGTTCTTTCTAGTTAAATTAACCAACTTCCGCTGCATTAATCAACCTAACATCATAATTCTGATTAGCTACTTCAGATTAAGCATTAAGAACAACCTAAACAAAGAACTAGCAGATGTGAATCCCTACAGATTAATTAAACTATAATTCAATGAAATCCCTAATGAGAATCCTTCAACTTAACAGGTAAACTACTCAGACATGTTCATCGAGACAGAAAATATCATAAGTAGAAAACCAAATATCATTAAACAGAATAATCAACAGGGGTTCGAAATCAAGTCTCTTTCGAGAACAAGATCAGCCCCTAAGGCTCTCTTAAATAAAATAAAACTTAAGAAAAGGGTAGCCTAAACAAGTGGCTAAAAACCCTAATATATAGGTCTAAAGTCAGCTGGGGGCCTTTTTGCAAGTCTGGGAAGTTTCTGGGCAAAAACTGTAATTTCTAGAAAATGCAGATTTTTGGGCTCAGAACTGCAACGACAGTTGAACAGACTGCAACGATCGTTGCACTGCGAAAACGCAGCCAGTGAACTCTGTGAAATCTCTAAATAGTGCAGAATTGCTCCAAATGCTCCTAAAACGTCCAATTAGGCTCCAAATGTCCTTAAACCTGTAAAACACCTGAAAAGACTCCAAAACATAGTAAAAGACTCGATAAATAACACATATACCATGGTTAAAATCCCTAAAATCCATGGTATATCAACTCCCCCACACTTAGCTCTTGCTTGCCCTCAAGCAAGTAAAGAACCAAAGCATAAGAAAAGAAGTTTGAAAACACAGAAACTCATTTCGTCCTAGGAACTTTCACAATCACATTCACTTAGTAAGCCACTGAAAGCTTTCCTACGGAACTCAAGACCACAATGTACTTCCCCCACACTTAGCAACTGTCCCAAGTAAACTCCACAATCACATTCAAGCATTCAAATTCTCCCTACTGACTTCTGCAAGTATTTAAGTGCGGTCTCACCTAAGGATTATCGATCAAAGGGCACATGGATTCTTACCTTATCAGCTCTAGACCACCATACTATCTTCTCTAGTCCCTTTCTTCTCTTTCCCTTCCTTAACAACTGATTTTTCCCACATTGGGTATCATTTTATTTTATTTTATCAGTGTTTTCCCGTTATGGGGTGTACTTTGGACACATTCCATGGATCGCATAAGAGATAATAGTGTTTGCTACTATTCCCATGACCACTTCGGAGTTACTAACTCATCCTCCGTTTATTATCTTTTTTTTATTTTATGGAAGGGGAGAAGGGAACCAAATAGGATAGGTTGACAGGCTGTGTCAGAACTAACAAGGGAATCCGACACAAAGTATACCAAGCCCTTAGGTGAGAAATCTAAGTCAGTATTAAGGTGAAGTCAGTAAAAGGATCCTCTGATACCTGAAGTGATGTGGGTATCCTCAGTAGGTTGATCCGTGTCTGAGTTTTCTAACAGTCATAGAGGCTCTGCAAGTCTGTCCAATGGTCACTTAGTTCCTGTTCAAGCGAAAATTTTCCTCGAAAAATCATAGTTTCATACAAATTTTGACTCAATAAAACAAATTTTAAAAAACTTAAGAAAACAAAAGCGTGCGTCAGTAGCTTCCTCCCCCACACTTAAACTACACTGTCCCCAGTGTAATCAAGGCATGAGCTCGGTGAGAATAATAATCAAATTTGAAACAATCCGAAAAGTTGC
Organism: Orychophragmus violaceus; assembly: GCA_030180135.1. NCBI lineage: Eukaryota > Viridiplantae > Streptophyta > Magnoliopsida > Brassicales > Brassicaceae > Orychophragmus > Orychophragmus violaceus. Next base: position 45,493,663 of record CM058229.1, on the reverse strand, counting down.
AGAACACTTACCTGTCGTCGCCCTGCGTCGATCGATGCCCAAGGGTGTCGATCGATGCAAGCGAATATGCTCGCGGTTATTGAGATAACCGGTGTCTGAACCGCAATTGAATCGGTAAACCACAAATCGTGACTGCATCGACCGATGCACTATATGTGTCGATCGATGCAGTGCGATTCTTCTGTTTCTCTCGCCTCTGAACACACTTAAACAGAAAAATTAAAATACCAAAACCAAAACGAAAATTGAAAAACAAAAACGAACCTACTAGTGGGTTGCCTCCCACTCAGCGCTTGTTTTTAGTCATTAGCTTGACTATTGGAAGAGATTTGATTCAAGGCGGTTTCAAAAGAGACTTTGAATGTCTCTGTGAGTATCTCTTCATCCAAGGTGGCGTATATGCATTCAGATCATGAGGCTTCCCAAGGAATGAATAAACAACATCAGGGCGGGAGTGAAGCTTGGGTGGTATACTGCGTTTTCCTGCATTCAAAGCAATGCGGTCAGGAGATTTAAGCTTAGGTGATTTATACTTTACCTTTGGTGCAGGTCTGATATCTGGAGCTTTCTGCTTATGAGCAGTTGCAGGCTCTGAAGATGTTAGAGCAGGTTCAAGAGGAACCGCCATCTTCTTCTTTCCACTATCAGATACTGTAGTTCCACCAATCTGAACTTCTTCTTTCAGATGACCATCAGTGGAGATCATCTGCTTTGCATGAACTCGCGAAGTTTCAACTGGTGGTGTTTTATTCACCTTCTTATCTATCACTTTCATGCAGTTAGCCACTTCTAGCTCTTGTTTGGAAGGTTTAGGAACCTTAGGATATGGCACAGGGGGCTTATAGACTCGTTCTGGTACTGTTGCAGGTTTCTGGTCATGTCTGCGTTCTGTGTCGATCGTTGCATGATGTGTGTCGATCGATGCAAGGCGAATCTGTTTCTCGAAAGAACTCGAAATTGCCGTCAGAACGGCGTGTCGATCGACACTAAGGGGGTGTCGATCGATGCATGTATCAGACATACAATATTCATCCAGAAAATCCGAGATTATGCTCTCTTCTTCACCTAGCAACTCAATCTCATCCCCTAAGGTCACAGCTTTGATGTGCAGCTTCCGTTCAGCTCTCTTAGCTTCATTATGCCTTTGCATTGTTTCAGCTGTTTGAACTCGGACATCTAGCTTCTTCATATGTGTGCTCAAGTATTCAAACTTCTCATTCAGATCTTCATGCAATGCATCCATCCTTGAGTTGAAGGACACAGTGATCTGTTGTTCTCTCTCAAGAAACTGTTCCATCATAGCTTCTAATCAGCTTTTATGTGTAGGTGCAGGCGGTGCTTTGTAAGAAGAAACACCATAGTTCCTCGAGAAGGCATTGTCTTGTTGCTGGAAAGGTCCCTGAAAAGCTGATTCCTGACTGTAGAATTCATTCCCTCCAACGCAGTTGATAGCTTCTTGCGTATACTTTCCAAGTAGAAGGCTATGCAGATAGTCAACTTTACTCTTCAACTCAGCTATCTGCGATTTATCAATCCCTGGACTAAAGAAATCATACATCTTTCTTACGATATGTGTCGATCGATGCAGGAGAAGCGTCGATCGATGCAAGCGCGATGATGTGATGATCGACACACAGGACCGTGTCGATCGATGCAGTGCGATTACAGGCGTACCTGAAACGCAAGAACAGAAAAGAAAGAAAAAAAAATTAGTAGCAAAAAATAAAAACGAAAAACCTAGTCTAAACCCTAAGTTCAAATCTATCGAGGACTCAAAAGAGTCCCCGGCAACGGCGCCAAAAACTTGATAGGTCGAGTTTTAACCCTATTCTAACTGCAAGTGCACAGTGATGTAGTTGTAGTACTTAGGGTATCGAATCCACAGGGACTCCAGTCAACGATAGATAAAAAACAATAAAGATTAAACTAGGAGAAAGCAATGTGAGAAAGCGGTAAATCAAATAGCAGAAAGGTAAATCAAGCGAGCTTGTAAGCAAGAAGGCGAAGCGCTAGGTTTCAGGAGTTCTCAGGAAATCAGGAGCGCAAGCAATCAATCTATCAGGATCTAATCAATAACTGTTCTAGAACTCAAACACAGATATAGAATTAACCAAATTCCTTTGCGATAATTCTCTAAGTCTAAGTGCAGCAAACCAAACTTTCGTTTGCGAGAACTAACAGATTAAACCAGCTTTAATTCCAAGTTTGATATGTTCACAATTAACCTAAACCAAACTTTCGTTTGCGAGAAGTTTAATTGCTCATCTAGGTTCTTTCTAGTTAAATTAACCAACTTCCGCTGCATTAATCAACCTAACATCATAATTCTGATTAGCTACTTCAGCTTAAGCATTAAGAACAACCTAAACAAAGAACTAGCAGATATGAATCCCTACAGATTAATTAAACTATAATTCCATAAAATCCCTAATGAGAATCCTTCAACCTAACAGGTAAACTACTCAGACATGTTCATCGAGACAGAAAATATCATAAGTAGAAAACCAAATATCATTAAACAGAATAATCAACAGGGGTTCGAAATCAAGTCTCTTTCGAGAACAAGATCAGCCCCTAAGGCTCTCTGAAATAAAATAAAACTTAAGAAAAGCGTAGCCTAAACAAGTGGCTAAAAACCCTAATATATAGGTCTAAAGTCGGCTGGGGGCCTTTTTGCAAGTCTGGGAAGTTTCTGGGCAAAAACTGTAATTTCTGGAAAATACAAATTTTTGGGCTCAGAACTGCAACGACAGTTGCACAGACTGCAACGATCGTTGCACTGCGAAAACGCAGCCAGTGAACTCTGTGAAATCTCTAAATAGTGCAGAATTGCTCCAAATGCTCCAAAAACGTCCAATTAGGCTCTAGATGTCCTTAAACCTGTAAAACACCTGAAAAGACTCCAAAACATAGTAAAAGACTCGATAAATAACACATATACCATGGTTAAAATCCCTAAAATCCATGGTATATCAGTTGTCTTTGCCTTTGAGAAATTTCGCCCATGTCTGGTTGGATCGAAGGTGATAGTACATGCATACCATTCAGCTCTAAAATACTTGATGCAAAAGAAGGATGCAAAGCCAAGTATTTTGAGATGGATTCTCCTTCTTCAAGAGTTTGACATTGAGGTCAAGGACAAAAAGGGAGTTAAAAATGGGGTTGTTGATCATCGTTGAAGGATCAGGGTTGAGGAGGACGTTCCTATTGATGATTTTCCGCCTGAGGAGAATGTCAATTTTGTTGAGATAGTGTTCAGAACGGATTTGGAAAAATATGCAGAAGTGTCAGCTTTCAAAGAATGCATCAGTCAATGCCACTTTAGCAACGATCGATACACGTCTTGATGCAATCTTGATTGATGCACCCCCTTGAGTCGGTAGACGCACTGCGATTACGATCCTAGAACCTCTGAAGGTTCAAATTGGTCACTACAACATGGATCTTTACGCTGTTTTGACACCCGACCGACCATGGTTTGCTGATATTGCGAATTACCTGGCTGCAGAGACTGAACCAAATGATCTCAAGGGGTATGCAAAGAAGTTCTTCAGAGAACTAAGGAGGTTCTATTGGGATGAGCCTTATCTGTGTAAGCACTGTTCGGATGGCATTTACAGGAGATGCGTTGCATAATCAGAGGTTCAAGACGTTCTTTTTCATTGCCATGGATCAGATTATGTTGGACACTTTGCTACTTTCAAGACAGTTTAAGGTCTTGCAAGCATGCTTCTGGTGGCCTATTATGTTCATAGATCCTCATATGTTTGTCTCTCAGTGCAATGCATGTCAGAGGAGAGGGAAATCAGTAAGAAACATGAGATGCCACAAAATTTCATTCTTGAGGTTGAGGTTTTCGATTTCTTGGGCATGGATTTCATGGGTCCTTTTCCTTCATCTCATGGGAATAAGTTCATTTTGATTGTTGTGGACTATGTGTCTAAGTGGGTGGAAGCAATAGCTAGTCCAACCAATGATTCTTCGGTGGTGCTTAAGCTGTTTAAGACCACCATTTCCCTAGATTTGGAGTGCCTTTGATTGGGATAATTGATGGAGGATCTCACTTTATAAACAAAGTCTTTGATAAGCAACTACATAAGCATGGTATTCATCATCGTGTGACTACTCATTATCATCCTCACACAAGTGGGCAAGTAGAAGTCTCTAACAGACAGATTAAGGAGATCTTGGAGAAGACAGTTGGGAAGACAAGGAATGATTGGTATGAAAGTTGGACGATGCGCTATGGGCCTATAAGACTGAGTTTAAGGCACCACTTGAGACTACACAGTTTCATCTTCTCAATGGGAAAACCTGCCACCTTCCAGTTGAGCTTGAGCATAAGGCAGCATGGGCTGTGAAGAAGATGAACTTTGAATTTAGATCTGATGTAGAGAGGCGATTGGTACAGCTGAATAAACTGGATGAGATTAGGAATCATGCCTATTAGAATTCGAAGATGTACAAGCAGAGGACTAAGGCATATCATGACAAGAAGATTATCTCCAGACAATTTGAGCCAAACGATCAGGTACTTTTTATAACTCTCGTTTGCAATTGTTTCCAGGTAAGTTGTGCTCTATATGGTCAGGTCCTTTCACAATTAAGGAAGTGAGTCAGTATGGTGTTGTTGTTCTGATTAGTTGAGAAGGAAAGGAATTCACTGTCAATGGACAGAGGGTGAAGTATTATTGGGCTAAGACCGAGATTCCGCGAGATCAGATTCTGCCTTTGGATGATGCACCCTCTGCCTAATATCCTTTATGTCAAGCTAATGACGTTAAAGAAGCGCTTGGTGGGAGGCAACCCACTGGTAAGTCTGTAAATATTCAATTTGGTGTTTTCGATTCGATTTTACTTGGTGTTTTTTGTTTTTTGTGTTTTTGTCTTACAGATATGAGTCTGTCACTAGGAATTGTCGTGCATCGATCGACGCGGTCCTATGCGTCGGTCGATGCAGTTGTTGAATGCGGTTTGGCCAACAGGTGAATTATACCGCGAGTTATTATGTATTTTATACCGTATAGATTGTAGTTTGGGCAGCGGTTGGTATTAGAACGCGAGGAAATAAGCCTTCAAAGCTACTAGCTTATCCGCAGTTTGTTTCTTTTCTTTTACTTTAAGGAAGGGGAGAAGGGAACCATACTTAGACAGGTTTTTAAGCTGTTTCAGAACTAACAGAGGAACCCGACTTAATGTATACCAAACCCCTAGGTGATTAAAATTAAGTCAAGTTAAAGGTGAAGTCAGTAATGGTTTCTCTGAATACCTTAAGTAGGCTGAAGCGCCTCAATCTTCGTGAGCTCCTGTAAGGGAAGTTGCACGCACCACTCACGTATTTGCGCCTCATGGAAAACCCAAAGGTTTCCCTCCTTCATCCAAGTAGCTCTCCTCAAATGAGCATCATCTATCCACATCCTCTTAGTCACACACTCTCGACCCTCTGTAGGGATCCTGAAATGCTCAAAGATAGGAGTAAGCAGGCTGCCTACAGACTCAGTCTTCTTGCCCTTAAATGCCTTAGTCTTCAAATCACAGAGGTTAATCCGCGAAAACTGCTCCCATGTTCAATCCAGGCAAAGGGTCAGATAAAGCAGTACCCTCAAGCAAGTGGCTAATCCCAGTGTATAATAACATCACCTCTTTATTCCTCATCTTCTTCGGCTCAGACTTGCACAACAGCGTGTTCCCCAAAATGCGCACGACAGACCTCAGGACCGGATGTCGTATAGCTGTATGTTTGGAATATCGCGTGTGATAGCGCTCATTTCCAAAATGAGACCAAAATAACTGAGTGTCTGCATCTGCCCACTCAGCAGTAAGAACGCAGCGAATAGGCTCCACATTGAACCAATAGATGCGGCTGAGATCCAGAATCAAAATGCGGTACCTGACTCCCATACACATGAAAGTAAAGACCCCTTCACCTGCTCTCTTATGCATCTCATCCAAGTAGTACACTCTGCAAGTAGCCAATAGTGGACAGTTCGTGTACGCTTTATCTCCATGTCAATCCAAGCATCGTAGAACAATGTGCCATACTCATCCCATTCCTTAGAGATCTCTTACTCAGTGCAATTAGCGCTCTTCGTCTCAGTCTTAGGATCATTCACCCACAGTCTCAGCATCGGGATCATATCCTTCTCTCCTTTAAGCCAAGGAGTCAGTATTTCTCCAAGAATTCGTGGATTAGCCATAGGAAGCGATGAAGCGCGAGTGTGCCAGTCAACACACATCTTTATTAAGCACTTACCCTTTAATTCCTCGGTTTGATTTGACTGGTTTGACAGGTGCGTCGATCATCGCACATGACCGCAATGATCAACGCACTTCGTGTGCTTGTTTCCTCATGGTCTGATACCAACCGCTGCCCAAACCGCAATCTATAGGGCATAAAATCCTTAATAAATCGCGGTATAATCCATCCGCTGGCCAAACTGCATCAAACCACTGCATCGACCGACAGGATCACGTCGATCAATGCAGCGTGAGTCCCAGTGATAGACTCGGATATGTAAGACAAAAACACCAAAAACAAAAAAACACCAAGTAAAATCTAATCAAAAACACCAAATTGAATATTTACAGACTTACTAGTGGGTTGTCTCCCACCAAGCGCTTCCTTAACGTGATTAGCTTGACTGAAATGAGATTAGGCAGAGTGTGCATCATCCAGAGGCAGAATATGACCTCATGGAATCCCGGCCTTATCCCAATACTGCTTCACCATCTGTCCATTGATAGTGAATTCCTTTCTTTCTAAGCTAATCAAAACAGCAGCACCATACGGATGCACTTCCTTAATTGTGAAAGGAACTGACCATCTAGAGCGTAACTTACCTGGAAATAATTGCATACGAGATTTATACAAAAGTACCTTATCATTTGGCTCAAATTGTCTGGAGACAATCTTCTTGTCATGAAATGCCTTAGTCCTCTCCTTGTATAGCTTTGAATTCTTATAGGCATGATGCCTAATCTCATCTAGTTCATTCAGCTGTACCAATTGCCTCTCTGCAGTAGATCTCAAATCAAAGTTCATCAGCTTCACAGCCCATGCTGCCTTATGCTCAAGCTCAACTGGAAGGTGGCATGATTTCCCATAGAGAAGTTAAAACGGTGGAGTCCCAAGTGGCGTCTTAAACGCAGTCCTATAGGCCCATAATGCATCATCCAGCTTTGCATACCAATCCTTCCTTGTCTTCCCAATTGTCTTCTCCAAGTTCTCCTTAGTCTATCTGTTAGAGCCTCTACTTGCCCACTAATCTGAGGATGATAAGGATTAGCCACACAATGATGAATACCATGCTTCTGTAGCAGCTTCTCAAATACTTTGTTGATAAATTGAGATATCACAATCCGAGGAACTCCAAATCTAGGGAAAATGATGCTCTTAAACAGCTTAAGCACCATTGAAGAGTCATTGGTTGGACTAGCTATTGCTTCCACCCACTTAGACACATAGTCCACATTCCCATGAGATGAAGAAAAGAGACCCATGAAATTTATGCCCCAGCAATCAAAAACCTCAACCTCAAGAATGAAAATTTGTGGCATCTAATTCTTCTTACTGATTTTCCCACTCCTCTGACAGGCATCGCACTGAGAGATAAATAGATGAGCATCTCTGAACATAGTAGGCCACCCAAAGCCTGCTTGCAAGACCTTATACACTGTCTTGAAATTAGCAAAGTGTGCAGCATAATCTAATCCATGGTAATGAAAAAGAACATCTAGAACCTCTGATTCTGCAATGCTTCTCCTGTTAATGCCATCCGAATAGTGCTTATATAGATAAGGATCATCCCAATAAACCTCCTTAGTTCTCTAGAAAAATTCTTCTTTGCATACCCCTCGAGATCATCAGATTCAATCTCTGCAGCCAGGTAATTCGGAATATCAGCATACCATGGTCGATCGGGTGTCGAAACAGCGTAAAGATCCATGTTGTAGTGACCAGTGCGTAATCACAGTGTGTCGACCAACGCAAGGGGGTGCATCAATTGACACTGCATCGAGACGTGCATTACAGAGTCCAAAAGGCATTTTGCGATATGCATAACTATCATAGGGACAAGTAAAAGTGGTCTTCTCCTGATCCTCTGGATGAATGGGAATCTGATAGAAACCAGAGTACCCATCAAGGAAACAATAGTAAGGATGATTAGTTAACCTCTCCAGCATCTGATCAATAAAAGGCAAGGGGAAATGATATTTCCTAGTCGCAGCATTCAGCTTCCTGTAATCAATGTAAATCTTGTGTCCAGTCACAGTCCTTGTAAGAATCAGCTCATTCTTCTCATTCTTAACCAAATTAAAACCTCCCTTATTAAGCACAACATAATATAAGTATATATTCGAGTCTTTCGTAGTGTCTTTTGAGCCTTTTCAGGTATTTTATAGGTTTACACAAGTTTTGAGGACTTTGGAAGATTTTGGAGATTTTTGGGAAACGATTGGACTGAAGCCGTGGTGAGAAGATCATAGTGTCTGTTCGACCTGAGCATCGACCGACACACCTCTGAATCTATCGATGCAGCTCCAAATCGTGATATGCCAGCGAATTCATGAATTTTTGAAGAATTGCAGATTTGACCTAGAAGTTCCTATATTTACAAAGAATACCCAAGATGTGTTATACACTTTATATTAGTTTTTTTTGGTTTTTGATTCTTGTTACACATTTATATTTTTGGCTAGAGAGTGTTTTAGAGCTTTGGGGCTGATCAGAACCTTGTACTGCTTTTGGAGAAGATTTCAAACCTCTTTTTCTATTCTCTACTCTTCTTTAATGCAAATTATTCAATCTATGTTGTATGTTTCATTCAATAAGTCCGAGTAGATTCATCGTTAGGTTTAGAAATTCTCATAGGTTTTTCATGGCATGTTAGATTGATCTAATCGGTTAAGGAATTCATAACTTGTTAGTTCTTCAACCTGAATTGTTTTTAAAGCTAGTTACTAACCTGATCAATTAAAATCTAGATCTTAGGTTTTTGAATTGACACAAAAGTGTAATTTGGAATCTGATTTATTTAGGTTGAGTAAATTAGTTATCTGCAAAGAAATTTGGTTTAGCTAATTTGTGAACAAATCGAACCTGCACTGACTACAAGAAAACAACGTTTTTGCGACTGTGCTTTAGTCGCAGAATAGTCATTAATCAGCGTTTTATGATAAACATACGACTAATTATGGTAGTCGTAAATCCATAGTCACTAAACTCATAGTCGTATTATTAGTCGGCGAGTTACGACTATTTATACGACCAACATAGGTAATTGTAAAATAGACGTAGCATTGTCGGAAGATATAGGGACTAATATGCGACTACGGTAGCGACAATTGTGAGACTATAGAGGGAGTCTGGATACGGTCAAGGAATGATGTCATCAAAAAGTCGTCAAATTAGGTGACCATTATGCGATTAATATGTGACTATAAGTAGTCGTAAATTGTAGCCACTATGTAGCGATTGGGTAATGACCATTTTAACTACTATCCCGCGACTAATCTGAACATCCATATACGATTATGACAATTATCTCGCTACTATGTGGCGACTGTTATGTGAATGACTAGTAAAGTCATGATTTAGTCGTAGACTATGGTGACGTTTTGGCGACTGTTTATTGACTAATTTACCGATTATATGACGACTAATTGAATCCAAATATGAGTATGGTAAACATCTTGCTATTAAATGTTGACTGTTAAACGACTATGCAGCGTCTAAACAAAACATCCAGATAATGGTACAATATGTGTGACTAGTATATGACTGTCTAATAAAGTCACAACATTGTCGTAAATATTAAGTGACTATTCGAAAAATCCAGATTTGTTGGTAAATATTTAGCGACTAGTTTGTGTGTAGTGCGAATAATTGACAGGTTTTTTCGTAAAATTAAGAATTTGGATTAATTTCATTTTTGATTTGGTAATGGGTGATACCATAATTTGAATGGCAACAAACGTAACAAACACTTGCATCAAAAATAACATTGGTAACATGTAGACACAGACGACCTACGTACGCAAACTCCAGCATTTATGGGTTGCCAAACCATATACCAATAAATTAACAAGTGCAAGAGACAGTAAAAAGTAACCTACGAATCAGATGGTGTTGTTGTCTTACTTTTGGCTTCCTTCAGTTGCTCTTGGTGGGCGACGCCGCTAAAAAGTGTCTGGGCTGCTTGTGCTTGCGCATTAAAAGATTAGCTGTCAGGCTTTTGTCTCGATAAGGATTTACTCGTCTTTCCTTCTCAGTGTCCTGTGACAATTACATACAGTAAGAGAAAATAATTAAATAAAGAACGTGAGATGACTTTACAAACATGGATTGTGAAAATGTTACTTTACCTGAGGAAAGATGTTATATATTTAACTGTTGATATCTCACGAGGTCAAAGTTCTTTGCAGTGCTTCTGCAGTTCTTTGTGATGCTAACCATGTGTTTCATACGTCGTTGATAGATCTCCTCAACAAATGTTTCAGAAGAAAGTTATGAATGGTTTGACCATGTCTCAAATGAAACAAAAATTATCTTGTAAGCGCTCAGACACTCAAACTTAACAAAACAAATTAATGAGTTAAGCAGAGACTGGTATCTTCAAGTGTGTGCTAACTATAAGATTAACATCCTAACCATCAGACTCTAATTCCTCAAACACTCATTAAAAAAAAATAACCAACTTACCCAAACTGTGGAATATAGGATCCTTTACAATCTGTAAAACCAAAATTAATTGTAAACAAATAATCAGATTCAGAGCCCGTCCCGTTTCAAAAGCAAAGCAAGCAGAAGGAAACTATGATATAGCTACCTGTACTCGTAGGCATCGATTCACGGAGGCTTTCGTGATTGAGATATTCAAGGAAGAATTTGAGAGAGTCGATAGGGTTTCGGCCAAAGTTAGCTATGAAATGGAAAGCTTCGAATAAGAGACTCAAAGAAGAGATATCAGTTTGAGATGGGTGGGCGTAGAAGAGGATATGATTCGAAGGAGATTTCTGAAAAGGGGAAGAACAAAAGAAAACCATGGTTTGACGTATTTGATGATTTCTCGGCACTTTGTCAAAAATTCTTGGGTATAGGCGGGTAATTGAAATGTTTTGGGCTATAAAATTGGGGTTAGGTTTCCCAGAATAATTTGGCAAATATTTTGAATTTTTGTCCACTTGTATGCATAACGTGGTCGTAATATATTCCTTTTTTGTTGACTCTGTTTTAAAATTTTAACTAATCTATTTTACTTTATTATAATCAGAACAAGTTTGCTCACAATATAAAGAACGATCGAAGACAGGATTTATGAAAACAAATTTTTTTTTAAGTTCTTTGAAATAGTTGAGGAGATTTTTGTAACACTCAAATTAAAAATAGTACATAGCGTAATTTAAGAAATAGTTTTTGAACTAGAATGTTAAAGCGCAGACGAAATTTTAGATTTTAAGGGTTTAGGGTTTAGGGTTTTTTTGGAGTGAACAAAACCCTAAACCCTAAAAAGTATCCATAACACCTCATTATGAGGTGTCATTTTAGGGTTCAACAAACTTATTTCCGTGATACACTCAAATTTGATCAATCAATGCATTTCGAAGTGATTAATGGTCAAAATTAATGAAATACTCTCAAATTTTTGAGGTTTTGTCTTTTCTTTTACATCGAATGATCTTAATCAAACATACATAGCGAGATGAAATGGTCATAAATTAAATTATGAATTTGTGAATCTTTCTAGATATATGTGATTTTTTTTAGTATATACGAACTTATCATATTAAGGAAATTAAATAATATCAGTTGAGATGGACATTGAATATTCTCCTTGTCTCTCATTTAGAGTTTAGGGTTTAGGGTTTATATTTTAGGGTTTACGGTTTAGGCAGTTTGCTCCAAACATATAAATAGGAAATTAATTAAAAAGTTCTAACAACCCCCAAATTCAACGATTGCACTTATTCATCAAGCAACGCTAGAAGGTCGAATGGGATGATTGCTCTATGTTTTCTTGTCACTGATCGGGTTTCGTAGTAAGGCTGATCTTATCGACGCCATGGCCAGTACGCATAAGCCATAGACATGTTGTCGTAGTGTGGGTTAACGAAGAGGTTGACAGAATGGGTTTTTATTAATCCCTAATTTGATTGACTGAGTTTCTTCTACATTATAACCGTACATATAGACACGACTATTCACTTTCCCGCACAAGAATAATTAATAAAATAATGAAACAAAAAATCTACTTAACTTTAATAACCTAGATCATCGTGTATATGGTGCGCAGTTCCCTAGATAATCACTTATCCACTAATGTCGGTTGTGTGTATGCAGGAAGCCGAATGTAAACCCTATATGTTAAGTAGTCGTAATTAATAGACTACTTTATGTCAAATCTTTCTAACATAGTCATTATGTCATGCAAGATTTTGTTAGCTATCAACATTGGTAATGCAATTTTGGTGTAACAGTAGCCAGAGTATAACACTATACATTAATACAACACCACACATTAAAATATTGTGGTTCAAATATACTAATTCTGATAATTAGTACGATGTAATTTTTTCACAATTTGTAACTTACTATTAATTTAAAATGTGAAACCTACAATATGATACTAAAACATAAATAAAAAATCAAATGGATGATTGATAGAGGAACTCAACATAACTAGAAACACGAACCCAACGTTCTTTTGACATCTAATTCAATAGTTACAAGTGTGAGAGCAAGTGTCAAACAATAGTTCTTTAGTATGTCATGTGTAACTGACTAGTTAATGACTAGCCATTATGTGACACAAATAAACCACTAAGTGCACGGGGAATCGATAAGATATTTACATTGATCAAAACCAAAGTTAATGTACTGATATATCTAATTAAAGCCCGCCTAACCCAATATATCTAGGGTGCCTAAATTACCATAAACTGCCAATACCCTAACCATTATAACCTCTCTCGAATTCACTTCATATGTCAAATTCCTTTCGTCTTACATTTATTTTCTCAACGGAAAATTTATTGCAAAACGACCAATGGCACAAAGGCAATACCAATTCCTCTCGGAGATCAACAAGTCGACGAGGAAATGGAGTTTGAGATTGAAGGTCCTTTGGTATTGGATGTATCAACGGGTCTTCTCCGGCAAAACCATCAAACTACTTTTCGTGGATGAACATGTTATCTCTCTATCAGTCCATGCGCTGTATAAAGTTTTGTATAAACTTTTGTTCTTACGCTGTTTAAAGTTTTAATTCTAACACTTTCTAACGATAGGGCCAAAGGATAGAAGGAGAAATCTGGGGTGATTTCGTTGAAATATTCGAGTGGCTGGTGGAATCTGAGGGTCAGTGGGTACAATGGGATAATGTTCATATCCTTGATAGGACAATGTTTGACTGTTTGACAGATAGTTTATTCTCTGTGTCGAACTAGTTCGAGTGTAATCTAGAAAATTTCATACCCTAATGGCCAGCACTACTTAGACTTGAAGCCTATACGTGGCGTTTCAATTAGCACTATAACTAGCACATATCCAATCGGTATAGTTTTTTGGACTTAAGGTTACAATTTCTATGGGACATTACTGTTTTAATATGATTTTGTTATGGATTTGTTTGTTATGTTTATTGGTTTGAGATATAGATTTGATTGGGGTTGTGCTTGGAATTGATGGATTCGTAAGAGATACAGTGATTACTGCAAATGATCTTGAAACTTATTTCTGGAGGCGACTTCAAGTAAAATTCAGAATCAGAGATTGGGAGTAACTATAACATCAATTTATTTCATGTACAATATTCTTAGAATGCAATAAAGCTGATATGCAGTAAATGTTGGCAGAAACGAGTCATTGGATTGTGTGCGCCAATGGTGATCTTGTTGTTAGGTTGGTTAGGGCATGGGGCAAAAGTCTGAATGGGATATTATTCTGCTTATTTCGGTGCTTTAATATGACCAATAACATTGGTGGTATGATGAAACATCAAAGCTTTTTTGTAAATTTATTCCAGTTAGTGTAAAATGAAAAATAACTAAAATTTCTTTGTTGATTATGGTAGGTGAGGTTGGAGGCAATTCAACGGGTTTCTAAGATACGCTTTGATGCGTATGAAGTTGAAGAGTTCCGTGGTCCAGAGGTAATTATCTCACAACTCATAATCATATAGTATAAATGTTAGTGTTTTTTTTTTGCGATCTTATGTGTTATTGTTTTAATAGGATTTTTTTTGTACAGGTACCCTAAGCCTCCTCTATGTTAAGAATGTTGGGTGTGGTTTGTTGGATTTTCAAAGTGAAGAACATACTTATGGTTTATGAATTTATATTAAATTTGTATTTAGTATTTTGCTTATGGTTTTCTGTTTATGGTTTTCTCTAGTATTTATTTTTTTTTGTCAACTTGGTTATCTTTAGTAATGTCATGATATTACTCGTATGCCATGATATCCAAAAACTGAAAAAAATAACGAATGATTATTAACCATTGATTAAAATTTAGTACCTAAACTTATTAACCGATCGAGAACATGTTCCCTTTTGAAGAACAAATCAATGTATTTCGTTAAGCTGAGAGGATTATGAACAATCAGTTTCTTATTGTAAATTCAACGCATAACAATTAGAGATTATGAAACAAAAGGATACATGGGTCACTCTCATGCAATCATTCGAGAAAAGCCCAAAACGAGTAAGTGGATTTTAATGTAAAGTCGCAACTGTTGCGTATCGAGTTAAAATAGTTACCGGGTATTTATTTCAATAAACCTAAAAAATCTTCGCTTTCTTCTTCTACCTCTTCCCTATCATTCTCTGATATTCAAAGAGATATCCACAAAATGAATCCGCTTATAACATGCGATTATGAAAACTTACAATTTCGCAAAATTGCTGATATTACTTTGAGGGATAATCGTTGGAACGTTAGAGCGATGGTTTTGAGAGCGTGGTGTTTTACTCAATATGATGCTCCCTTGGAATTAATTTTATGCGATGAAACGGTATTCTTCTTCTACTTTTTTATCCGTTTGAATTAATTTACCCCTTTCATTTTATTGGGTATAAATGGCACCAATAAATCCATACGTTTTTATTTGTGTACTTCCTTTTGTAACCTTTGGTTATAATCAACATGGAAGTCGGATTCAGGCTTTAGCTTTTGAAAAAAATGCCCAGAAATTCCTTTTTCTTTTGGAGAAAGAAGGTTGATGGTTTAATTTTTCTGATTTTAGGTTTCGTTAGGGCCAAAGTATGACAGAGTATGTCCAACGTATAATGATATTTTTATAACTGACGAGACAAATATCACTGAGAACTTCCATCCTCCAACTTTGGATGACCTCTTGAGCATCACACCAATCCAAGGAATTAATTATGGGGCGGTTTCAGATAAATATACAATTGGTAAGTGTTATTTACAATACATTATTATTAGATTAGGTGGAGAAATTTAACATCAGATTTGGAAGAATTGTGGTTGTTGTCTTTAGGAGATTAACTTATACTTACAATAATTTTTTCATATAGATGTTGTTGGTGCTATAACATGGGTTGGAGAGCTTGAATTGGTAGATGACTCTTCAAAGGTCAATTCGTATTCACGTACACGCGCTAAAGTCCAATTCACGCTAAAAGATGCCGAGTAAGTTTAAGTACAAAGACTCCAGGATCAGGCATCTTCTTCGGGATCTTGGTTAGCAGAACATCACTAATATGCTGAGGAACTATAATCACCCAGTCTCTCAGCTCTTCATCTAGAGGCAGCATCTTGTTCAAATACCTCTGCACACATGGATGATAAGGTGGATCATCAGAAGATGGAATTTCTTCCAATTCTTCACCAATCTCCTCTAGCTTCTTAAGCTCTTCAATTTCCTGCTTAATTACTTCAGACACTGAGGAGTGTTGTCTAACAATATGCTCATAAATCTCCTGTTGAGAGATCTCAGAGACTCCAGAGAATAAGCCATCAAGCTCTAAGTCTGCATCAATACCATCATCACTCAGCGAATCTGTCTGTTCACGACGTGCATCGATCGACACTAGTTGTGTGTCGATCGTTGCAATGCTGCACTTTCCACCTGAGAGTTTTTCACCAAAATCCGAGAATTCTTCTTCCTTCTCCAATTCAGCTGTACTTAGCTCAAATTTTTCACCTAGGTGAGATCCATCATTAACGTACACAGACCAGGCCTTAATATGAGTGTCTGCTAGTCCTTTTCCCTTTATTGAGCTGGAAATCTGGTTCACCTGAGTATCCAACTGCTTCATGTGAGTGTTCAGGGACTCAAACTTCCCATTGAGGTCTTCATAGACAGCATCCAACTTCTTGTTGCAGTCCACAGAAATCTTGGTCTGACTCTCCATTAGTTGTTCCATCATAGCTTCCATTCTACTCTCATGAGCTATAGGTGCAGGAGGAGTCTGATAGGATGAAGATCCATAGGTTCTCTGAGTACCTTGTCCAAAGGTCTTCTGAAAACCACTAGTATGTTCAGAATTAGATGAATTGCTGTTGAAAGCACCTTTTTGTCCTCCATTGAAGAATCTGTTTCCCTGTTGATTACCAAATCTATTACCTTGGAATCCAGAACCTCCTATGTAATTCAAAGCTTCCTCTTGAGTGTCCTCCTCAGTCTGATTCACCTCTACATCTTGGGCAAAGTGGACAGCTTTCTTACCTGCTAGGAGATTGCAAACTGTGTCCAGCCTAGATCTAATATCAGCTATGTCAGAATTCTCTACACTTCCACCAGATTTCTTCCTCCTCTCATCCATAGTCTTGCAGCTGTTGCTGCCTATTAGGTTCTCAATCAACTGCTTAGCTTGTGTAGGAGTCCTGGTGTTGAAGTTAACATTACTGGAGTTATCCAGTGCAGACTGATATGGAAGATCTATGCCTCTGAAGAAGATACCAATCAACTGAACCTCAGTGAATCCATGGTGTGGGCAGTCACGCTGATACTGCTTAAATCTCATCCAGGCAGTCTTTAAAGGCTCCACAGCTCCTTGGAAAAAGGTGAGTATGTCCTGTCTGGACTGGTCTGAGCGCGCATCATCATAGAAGTGACGCAGGAACTCACTCTTCAGGGCTGCCCAAGTAGTATACTGAGCAGGTGCCAGCTGCTTTAGCCATGCACTAACGTCTCCAGCAAGACTGTGCGGAAAGAGCTTAAGGAACAGATAGTCCAGGCAGACTCCATCATACTTCATGCCAGTGACTATGTCCTCAAACGAATCAATGTGATCCATAGGCTGCTCCGTTGGGTAACCATGAAATGCATTATGTCTCATCAGCGAGTAGTAGATGGTTTTGATCTCAAAATCATTCCTCTCAAAAGCAGGAAGCACTAAAGCTGACCGGTTTGCATGATACTCATCCGGTCTGTTGTAGTCAGCTAAAGTCCTCTCACGTACAACCATCTCTCTACCTTGGGCCTGTCCTTGACCCTGGTTCTGCTCCTGTTGCTGTTGCTCAGGAGGATCAGGGATGACATTCCCTTCAGCATCAACCCTTTGAAAAGCAGTATTGTATGGGTTATTATATCGGTCCCTCAGAGTACCTTGAGCATCGCGTTCTAGAATCAAACATTCTCGCACCATCCTTTCTCTTCTTTCTCTTCTGTTGGTTCTCTCTAGACGTCCAAGTTCTTCAAGTCCGAGATTAACTAAGCTCGAGTTCGGATTACTTCTAGTTTTCTGCGTCTGCATAAACTGTCTGTAATCGTCCAGCAACGATCGATGCTATCAGTGCAACGATCGGTTCAATCTCAGAATCGCCTAGTGACGATCGGTGCAAGGGTGCAACGATCGACGCAGTGCGAAATCGGTACCTGCGACAGAGAGAAAACAGAGAAAATTAGTAACTAAAAAAAAAAAACAAAACAAAACGAAAACGAAAAGAAAACGAAAAGTCCTAGTAAAACCCTAGGTTCTAAGCTATCGAAGACTCTAAGAGTCCCCGGCAACGGCGCCAAAAACTTAATAGAGTCAGGTTTTAATCATATATCTAACTGCAAGTGCACAGTTCAGTAGTTGTAGTATATAGGTATCGAATCCACAGGGACTCTGGTATTCAATAGCTCAAGAACAGGAAATTAAACTAGGAAGAAAGCAATGTGATTGAATTAAAAGCAATGCGAGAAAGTAAACAGAAAGCAGAGATTATTGGTTGTGAAAGCAAGTTATTAAGAGCGCTAAGTCTAGGGCGTTCTCAGGAAATCAGACAAGCAGACAGTTCATTCAGCAAGGATCTAATTAAGCACAGTTCTAGAACTCAAAGCACGGATATAGAATTAACCAAATTCCTTTGCGATAATTCTCTAAGTCTAAGTGCAGCAAACCATACTTTCGTTTGCGAGAACCAACAGATTAAACTAGCATTAATTCCAAGTTTGATATGTTCACAATTATCCTAAACCAAACTTTCGTTTGCGAGAAGTTTAATTGCTCAACCTAAAGAGTTCAGATTCCTAAACCACACTTCCGTGTCGTATTTAGCAACCTAAGATCTAGATTCTAATTGATCAGGTTAGAACTAGCTTTAAGCACAATTAGACCGAAGAACAGATATAGTTATGAATCCTTAACTGAATTAAACAAGTCTAGCAAGTCATGAAATCCTATGTGAGAAACCCTAAACCTAACAAGGAATCTACTCAGACATAGATAATGAAAACATAATCATATGAAGAATAAATTGCATAAAAGATAATAAAGAATTAAAGGGGTTCGAAATCTTCTCCAAATACAGATGAAGTAAAGGTTCAGATCAGCCCCAAAAGCTCTAAAAATCCTCTGCTCTTAATTATGAAAGCGTAAGTAATTAAAACACCAAAAACTTAATTATATAGGTCTAATCTCGGCCAGGGGCTTCTTTGTAAATATCAGGAACTTCTGGATCAGAGTGCAATATCTTGACTCTTCATAAACCGCCGAGTTTCGGCCCATCTCGCTGGTGCAACGATCGGTGCTAGAGTGCAACGATCGACGCATTACTCTGTTTCGGACAGTGAACTCTATCTCTCGGCCAAACACTCCAAAAATCTCCAAAATACTCCAATATCTTCAATTCAGCTCCAAACCTGATTATACCTGTAAAAGACTCTAAAAGAACACAAAAAGACACTAAAACACACTTATATCATGGTCTAAAACTAGTAAAAACCATGATATATCAGCAAGCAAGAGCTAAGTGTGGGGGAGTTGATATATCATGGTTTTTCTTGGTTTTCAACCATGATATAGTTGTATATATTGAGTCTTTAACCTGGTTTTTAGATTCTATTGAGTCTTTTACAGGTGAGCTTGCGTTTGGAGCAAAGGATGGGATTATACGACGTTTCTGGTGATTTGTGCAACGAGCTGAAGTCGGTGTCTTGACCACGATTGAGTGTCGACCGACACTGGCTTTGATATAGATCGACATTGAGCGCGACAAAACAATACCCGAAAGTTAAAGACAAGTTTTGAAGATTTTCCGAATTACCCAGAAGTTTCCCCAAATTCTAAACTGACCCCAAAACGTGTTTAGAGAGTTTAATTAGGTTTTTAGACTCATTCTACCTTTTATCTTGTTCTTACTTTGTTCTTGCTTGAGAGATTGGGAGATATTGAGTTGGGGCTGATTCTTGCTACTTGTAACCTTGAGAGAAGGATTTCGAACCCCTTTTACTTTATCTATTCAGTCTTTTGGTTTTCTATTCATGATGTGTTGTTTGATTACTGATACGTCTGAGTAGTAACCTAGTTAGATTTAGGAATTCTCACAAAGGTTTTATGCTTGTTTGATAACTGATTGATTATGATTCACCATCTATTGTTCATCACCTAAGTTGTGCTTAATACTAAATTCTAGACTGATCACCTAGGGTTTAGATCCTAGACAATTAACAATAGCACGAAAGTGTGAGTTATAATGTGAACAAACTTAGAGTGAGCAATTTGACTAGATACAAAGAGATTTGGTTTAGGAGAATTGTGAACCGATATAACATGTTCTTAATGCTTGTTTAGAACTCTAGGATCACAAAGAGATTTGGATCGCTAGGTTTCTAGATATAGAAATAATCTCAGCGAGAGTTGGATTATTTAGCATTTTGTTTCTAGTTCTTGAACCTGTGTTTAATCTGAATCCGGTTAGTTAAGTTTCTTACATAGCATAATTCCCGAGAACTTCCTAAGTCTGACGCCTTTCTCTTATTTAAATTCACCTACTATTTTAACTGCTTTTGTAAATTGCTTTCTTAAGATTTGATTTAGCTTAACTTGACGGCATATAATCTATCGTGTGACCGTGAGTCCTTGTGGATTCGATACCCTGAAATACTACAATAGCATAACTGTGCACTTGCAGTAGAATAGAGATTAATTCTTGACCTATCAGTTTGGTAAGACACAAAGTGTGAATGCCTTGAATTCACTTAGGTCCAAAGATGGTAAGTATGGCTGCTGGTTGATATGAGTGATTTGGTGTGTTCTTGTGAAGGTAAGGTCTTTTGGATAATTTAAGGGTGAAGCCAAAATGTTGTAGTATTGGTTTAAGGTGTATCCAGGTTGCCAAGTTTGGGTTTGGAGTGTATTAAATCTGGTATGGGTGATATGGTCTGTTCTTGTGAAGGTAAGGTCTTTTGGATACTTTAAGGGTGAAGCCAAAACGTTGTAGTATTGGTTTAAGGTGTATCCAGGTTTTCCAAGTTTGGGTTTGGAGTGTATTAAATCTGGGAGACTCCAAATAAGGCAAATGCAGAAACCATTGGTTTAGAGCTTAAATAACTTTTTCATCAGAACCAGTATTGGTATGATTCCAACTCTCTTGGCTTCCCTGATGAACCAAGATTCCAGATTAAGTAACCTTGTTGCTTGATTCATCCTGGTTGATTAGCAGTGCTTTAATTTCTAGTCGTATATCTCTATCGGATCCATGGGAAAATCTCTTGAGTTGTAACTTGAATATCTTTTCTCATGTGGAAATCTCATGTTGATTCCTTGATGAGTTAAGTTTCTGGAACAGGTTATTTGTAGCTTAACTCCTTCTTGTTGGGTAGATATGCTTGAGTTTGATGCACACAATGTAGAACTGGTTTCACTAAACCACCACCTTGGTCTTCCCTCTTGATCTTCCACCTTAGCTGCTCTTCTAGTCTGCCTTGTTCCGGTCTATCTCTCTGGTCTACTTCCTTTTGAAGCATCCACATGGATCAGCCATCTTCTGGTCAGCCTATATCAGCTAGGTTGGACTTGTCAATCGGTGGATACCATTGGTTTCTCTTCATTGTTCACAGAATAACAAACTAGCCTTCTTCTTATTCAGTATGCGCCTTGGTCTTCTCTTTATTCATCCCAAGGCTTAACTCTTATGCTTCTGATGTGATAGGTCTAGTTTTAACCCTATTCTAACTGCAAGTGCACAGTGATGTAATTGTAGTACTTAGGGTATCGAATCCACAGGGACTCCGGTCAACGATAGATAAGAACAGAAAAGATTAAACTAGGAGAAAGCAAATTGATTAAATTAAAAGCAGAGCAGAAAAGTAAATCAGTAGCAGGCGAGTTTTGTGAGCAAGGAAGCGAAGCGTTAAGTCTAGGGAGTTCTCAGGAAATCAGGAACACAAGCAATCAATCAGTCGAAATCCAATCAGAAAATGTTCTAGAACTCAAACACAGATATAGAATTAACCAAATTCCTTTGCGAGAATTCTCTAAGTCTAAGTGCAGCAAACCAAACTTTCGTTTGCGAGAACTAACAGATTAAACCAGCTTTAATTCCAAGTTTGATATGTTCACAATCTAATTAAACCAAACTTTCGTTTGCGAGAAGTTAAATTGCTTATCTAGGTTCTTTCTAGCTAAATTAACCAACTTCCGCTGCATTAATCAGCCTAACATCATAATCTAAGTGGCCAGTTCAGATTAAGCATTAAGAACAACCTAAACAAAGAACTAGCAGATATAAATCCCTACTGATTAATTAAACTATAACTCCATGAAATCCCTAATGAGAATCCCTAAACTTAACAGGTAATCTACTCAGATATAATCATCGAAACAGAAAACATCTTGAATAGAAAACCAAATATCATAAAACAAAGTAAAGATCTGGGGTTCAAAATCCTCTCTCTCTCGAGAGCAGGATCAGCCCCTAACTCTCTCTGAAATAAAATAAGACTTAATGAAAGCGTCGCCTAAACAATGGCTTAAAAACCCTTATATAATAGCTAAAACACGTTTTGGGCTTCTGTGTAAATATCTGGGCTTTTCTGCAAAATCAGCATTCTTCATTAAATCGGCGAGTCTGGTCCATTCGCATATGCAACGATCGATGCAGGTGTGCAACGATCGACGCAGTCTCCAAAACTGGACAGTGAACTCTGTCTCTCGGACCAAATCTCCAAAATACACCAAATAGCTCCAAAATCTCCACTTCTGCTCCAAATGTGTCTAAACCTGAAAACATACTAAAAAGAACACAAAAGACACTAAAAACACATCTATATCATGGCATAAAATGGGTAAAAACCATGATATATCAACTCCCCCACACTTAGCTCTTGCTTGCCCTCAAGCAAGTAAAGAACCAAAGCATAAGAAAAGAAGTTTGAAAACACAGAGACTCATTTCGTCCTAGGAACTTTCGCATTCACATTCACTTATTAAGCCACTGAAAACTTTCCTACAGAACTCAAGACCACAATATACTTCCCCCACACTTAGCAACTGTCCCAAGTAAACTCCACAATCACATTCAAGCATTCAAATTCTCCCTACTGACTTCTGCAAGTATTTAAGTGCGGTCTCACCTAAGGAGTATCGATCAAAGGGCACATGGATTCTTACCTAGTCAGCTCTAGACCACCATACTATCTTTCTCTAGTCCCTTTCTTCTCTTTCCCTTCTTTAACAACTGATTTTTCCCCACTGGGTATCATTTTATTTTTTTTATCAGTGTTCTTCCCGTTAAGGGGTGTACTTTGGACATATTCCATGGATCACATAAGAGATAATAGTGTTTGCTACTATTCCCATGACCACTTCGGAGTTACTAACTCATCCTCAGTTTATTATCTTTTTTTTTTTTACTTTATAGAAGGGGAGAAGGGAACTAAATAGGATAGGTTGACAGGCTGTGTCAGAACTAACAAGGGAATCCGACACAAAGTATACCAAGCCCTTAGGTGAGAAATCTAAGTCAGTATTAAGGTTGAAGTCAGTAAAAGGATCCTCTGATACCTGAAGTGATGTGGGTGTCCTCAGTAGGTTGATACATGTCTGAGTTTTCTAACAGTCATAGAGGCTCTGCAAGTCTGTCCAATGGTCACTTAGTTCCTGTTCAAGCGAAAATTTTCCTCGAAAAATCATAGTTTCATACAAATTTTGACTCAATAAAACAATGTTTTTGAAAAACTAAGAAAACAAAAGCGTGCGTCAGTAGCTTCCTCCCCCCACACTTAAACTACACTGTCCCCAGTGTAATCAAAGCATGAGCTCGGTGAAAGAATAATCAAATTGAAGAACAAACCGAAAAGTTGCAGAATACTTACCTGTCGTCGCCCTGCGTCGATCGATGCCACAAGGGTGTCGATCGATGCAAGGCGAATATGCTCGCGGTTATGTAGATAACCGATGTCTGAACCGCAATCAATTCGGCTAACCGTGAATCGCGACTGCATCGACCGATGCACAATGTGTGTCGATCGATGCAAGGCGATTATTCCTGTTTCCCTCAGCTCTGAACACACTTAAACAGAAAAATTAAAAATACCAAATCAAAACGAAAAAAAACAAAAACAAAAACGAACCTAACAGTGGGTTGCCTCCCACTCAGCGCTTGTTTTTAGTCATTAGCTTGACTATTGGAAGAGATTTGACTCAAGGCGGTTTCAACAGAGACTTTGAGTGTCTCTGTGAATATCTCTTCATCCATGGCGGTGTATAGGCATTATGATCATGAGGCTTCCCAAGGAAAGAGAAATCAGAATCAGGGCGGGAATGAAGCTTGGGCGGTCTACTGCGTTTCCCTGCATTCAAAACAATGTGATCACAAGGTTTAAGCTTAGGTGATTTGTACCTTACCTTTGGTGCAGATGTGATGTTTGGGACTTTTTGCTTATGAGCAGTTGCAGGTACTGAAGATGTTAGAGCAGGTTCAAGAGGAACTGCCATCTTCTTCTTTCCACTATCAGATACCGTAGTTCCACCAATCTGAACTTCTTCTTTCAGACCACCTTCAGTGGAGATCATCTTCTTTGCATGAACTCGCGAAGCTTCAACTGGTGGTATTTCATTCACCTTCTTATCCATCACTTTCATGCAGTTAGCCACTTCTAGCTCTTGTCTGGAAGGTTTAGGAACCTTAGGATATGGCACCGGGGGCTTGTAAGCTCGTTCTGGTACTGTTGCAGGTTTCTCGACATGTGTGCCATCTGTGTCGATCGTTGCATAATGTGTGTCGATCGATGCAAGGCAATTCTGTTTCTCGAAAGAACTCGAAATTGCCGTCAGAATGGCGTGTCGATCGTCACTAAGGGGGTGTCGATCGATGCATGTATCAGGCAGACAATATTCATCCAGAAAATCCGAGATTATGCTCTCTTCTTCTTCCAGCAAGTCAATCTCATCCTTTATGTTCACAGCATTGATGTGCAGCTTCTGTTCAGCTCTCTTAGCTTCATTCCGCCTCTCTATTGCTGCATCTGCTCGTTCAATTTTGATATCCAGCTCCTCCATATGTGTGCTCAGAGATTCGAACTTCTCACTCAAATCTTCAATCAACGCATCAATCTTTGAGTTGAAGGACATATCAATCTGTTGTTGTCTCTCAAGATACTGCTCAATCATGATTTCCATTCTGCTCTCATGAGCTGTAGGTGCAGGCGGTGCTTGGTAA
The DNA here is from genome assembly GCA_030180135.1 of Orychophragmus violaceus. NCBI lineage: Eukaryota > Viridiplantae > Streptophyta > Magnoliopsida > Brassicales > Brassicaceae > Orychophragmus > Orychophragmus violaceus. The sequence continues at coordinate 45,468,768 of CM058229.1, read as the reverse complement.
GAAGAAACACTACAACTCCTTGTAAAGGGTTTCTGAAAAGCAGATCTGTGACTATAGAATCCAGTTCCTTCAACGCAATGGTTAGCTTCTTGTACATACTTTCCAAGTAGAAGACTATGCAGAGAGTCAACTTGGTTCTTCAACCCAACTATCTGTGAACTGTCAATTCCTGAGCTGAAAATATCATTCCGACACATCGTCCTTATGATCTCTTAGTCTTCTTGGTGATTCTGCGAAGTGTGTCGATCGATGCAAGCAGGGCGTCGATCGACGCGATGCGAAATCAGAGAAAACAGAAAAATAAATCAGCAAAAATAAAAAAAAAAAGCAAAAACGAAAAGAAAACAAAAAAATCCTAGTAAAACCCTAAGCTCTAAGCTATCGAAGACTCAAAGAGTCCCCGGCAACGGCGCCAAAAACTTGATAGGTCTAGTTTTAACCCTATTCTAACTGCAAGTGCACAGTGATGTAATTGTAGTACTTAGGGTATCGAATCCACAGGGACTCCGGTCAACGATAGATAAGAACAGAAAAGATTAAACTAGGAGAAAGCAAATTGATTAAATTAAAAGCAGAGCAGAAAAGTAAATCAGTAGCAGGCGAGTTTTGTGAGCAAGGAAGCGAAGCGTTAAGTCTAGGGAGTTCTCAGGAAATCAGGAACACAAACAATCAATCAGTCGAAATCCAATCAGAAACTGTTCTAGAACTCAAACACAGATATAGAATTAACCAAATTCCTTTGCGAGAATTCTCTAAGTCTAAGTGCAGCAAACCAAACTTTCGTTTGCGAGAACTAACAGATTAAACCAGCTTTAATTCCAAGTTTGATATGTTCACAATCTAATTAAACCAAACTTTCGTTTGCGAGAAGTTAAATTGCTTATCTAGGTTCTTTCTAGCTAAATTAACCAACTTCCGCTGCATTAATCAGCCTAACATCATAATCTAAGTGGCCAGTTCAGATTAAGCATTAAGAACAACCTAAACAAAGAACTAGCAGATATAAATCCCTACTGATTAATTAAACTATAACTCCATGAAATCCCTAATGAGAATCCCTAAACTTAACAGGTAATCTACTCAGATATAATCATCGAAACCGAAAACATCTTGAATAGAAAACCAAATATCATAAAACAAAGTAAAGATCTGGGGTTCAAAATCCTCTCTCTCTCGAGAGCAGGATCAGCCCCTAACTCTCTCTGAAATAAAATAAGACTTAATGAAAGCGTCGCCTAAACAATGGCTTAAAAACCCTTATATAATAGCTAAAACACGTTTTGGGCTTCTGTGTAAATATCTGGGCTTTTCTGCAAAATCAGCATTCTTCATTAAATCGGCGAGTCTGGTCCATTCGCATATGCAACGATCGATGCAGGTGTGCAACGATCGACGCAGTCTCCAAAACTGGACAGTGAACTCTGTCTCTCGGACCAAATCTCCAAAATACACCAAATAGCTCCAAAATCTCCACTTCTGCTCCAAATGTGTCTAAACCTGAAAACATACTAAAAAGAACACAAAAGACACTAAAAACACATCTATATCATGGCATAAAATGGGTAAAAACCATGATATATCATGATGTTCACTTCACTTCAGCATCCTTAATGCCTTCACCTTAGCTTTGGCTAAGTGATTGATCCATCTTGGGCTCTTGTTGTGCAACACAAAAGCTTCAACATGGAGAGAGTCTCGGCTTTGTTTTCATGACTTCAGCCTCTCCTTCTCCTTTCCATCTTACTCTCTAATAATCATTTGGTATCAGAGCATCATTTGAGACTTTGGTAGTTTTTGATCCTTCACCTTCTTTGTCTGTTCATCTTCTATTCCAAAATTTGCATTTTTTTTTATTGTGTTTGTGATGTTAGGGTGTTAGAATCATTTCGTAGATAATTTCTAATCGTCCGTTTTTGTTCATGTGTTTTCTGCATCAGTTCATCATTTCAAAAATTGAACCTTCATGTTCTGAACTGATTTGCATAAAATCTCTTAAGATTTTTTGCTTGTTGAGTGTTTTCTATCATTGCATCATCAATTTCTTGGCATCCTTTGCATGTTTAGGAATGTTTGCATCAACTTTTACATTATGAACTTCTCCCTCCATATTCTGTTTCAAATTTTGCAACAGAGAATATGAGTTTGTTTGTTTCAGATTGTTTCATTTTGTTTCTGCATCAATTTCGAATCATCCTTATATTTCTTTTGATCATAACCGGTTATACCATCATTTAGTGTGTTCAATTTGTTCCTGCATTTTTAGTTACGAAAATTGCTCTGCATCTTCATAAAATTGTCCACTCATATTTTGTTCTGGATTGATTTGATCATTGTTTGGTGATTTTCGCATTTTAATTGGATATGTTATGAACTGCAATTCTAAAGCTTTCAATTATGTTTAGAACTTGTTATTGGATTTGTTTTGTTTTATCATTGCAGGTACAAGATGTCTGATCATGGAGAAGAGATCAGCAACAACCAGAACAATAAAATTTTGATACAAGCTTTTACGAGAACCAGAAGGAGCTGCAAGAACAAATCGTGAGTCATAAATATCAGCGAGAGATGAAGCTACAAATGCATACTATGGATAGAGTGGTGGTTATTCTCATAGGAGTGAAAGGAGAAGCAGATGTAGCATGCATGAAAGAGCTCCATCACCATATAACTTTGGAGAGCTTAAGCTTAAAATCCAACCATTCCATGGAAAGAGTGATCCAGATGCTAAACTAGAGTGGGAGAAGAAGATAGAGCTTGTGTTTGATTGTCATCACTACACTGAGATCAATCGTATGAAAGTTGCTGCAACAAAATTCTATGACTATACACTCAGTTGTTGGGATCATCTTATTATCTCTAGGAAAAGGAATGGAGAATATCATGTTGATTCATGGTGTGAGATTAAAACTATAATGAGGAAAAGGTTTTTCCCAAGTCATTACCAAAAAGAGTTGCATCAAAGGCTTAGAAGAGTCACCAAAGGCAACCGTAGTCTGGAAGAGTATTATTGATGTATTATATTTTTAGCATATTTGATCTTGATTTTCATTGAATTTTAGCTTTAGGTTGTGCATTTAGACATCATTAGGTTGCATTTGTTTTCTTTTTCTTTTGCTTTAGGTGGTGGAAGACATAATGAAGCATTAAAGACATAATGGAGGAGGTAGGGACTTAAAACACCCAAAATCAAGTGAAAAAACAGCTAAGGATCACGACAACCACGTATACGGCCATCCACAGCGACTTGGAGCCGCTGTGAGGAGAAACAACGTGCACCGGCCTCAAAAGGTATTTAAACTTGAAAGATCGAGTCATATGAAGAGCTTGCGTTCATATTTAGCTTTGGATCTTCAAACCAAAGTTATGGGAAATTAAGTTAGCTTCCTATTGGAGGTGGTTTAAAGTAAATTGGAGCTATACCTAAAGAGTTATGACCTATTAACTGGAAACATATCAACCTGCCGTGAAGAGGAGACATCTGAGAAACGCCGTAAGCTACAGCGAACTGTGCAGCGGCCTCAGCATCCCGCTGCGTGAAAAAAAAAAAAAAAACCACAGCGGCCTCCCACAGCGAGTTCCTGATGCCGCTATGAGACCAACTTTTTCCCACATGCTCCTTTTCTTTACCTTCGGCTTGTAGACTCTCCCATGTGATTGTGGTCTTAGAATGCACTCTATTTTCTTCTATTTAAAGGCTTGATGTGTTAGAAGAGCCATATCACCTCTTGTAGACATCTACCAGAAAACAATTTAGTTTTTTTATCTTTTATGCAATTTTAAGTTTGTTCTTGAGTTCTTCTTCTAGTTCTTTTTGCATCTTTCATACTTGCTTTCTTAAATCATGTCTTACTTTGTTATTATCATTGCTAGTGAGTAGTTTCATCATAAGTTTATGGGTTTGAGTAGGTGAGGGTGATCTAGTAATGCTTTAGGATGTTTAAAACTTGGAAGATATTTCTTTCTTACTTGTTAGAAGTTCTTAAAGTTAGGATTGAAGTTGCAAATCAATTCATTGATCTTAAATGTTGCTAGCACTGAGAAGTGTAGTTAATGTTTGAAACACTATCAAGTGATTTCATACTTAACCAATGAGAGTTGATGTTTAAGGTGTTTAGAGGTAATAAGAACTTGTTCATAATGCATAACTATCTTGAAATTGCCAATGAGAATTGATGTTAATGCTTGATAGGTACAAGGCTATTATCATGAGAGTGGAGTAGCTTGATATGTTGTTCTTAGCCTAAGAAATCATTCCATTGTTGTTAAATACTTCTAAATTAATTGTTGATCACCCAAACCAAAATCTCAACCCAAGGAACTTAGTCTTTTAAATCAATTGTTTGAGTCATGATCTTGCTCTGTTTTTGATCACCCGTGAACATTGTCAAAAATTGTGTTATTGTTTTGTCTTTCGAATTAGTTATTGTTTCTATTTATTGCAAAGATTAGTGAACAATTCCGTGAATCATTTTGGTTTCACTTAGATTAAGTGAATTTCAGCATTCTTAGTGTGTTTGATCACCCAAGTGGATTGACACCCCCAAAAACTACAGAGACTAGGTTGTATACTTGCAGCTGAAGTGGTTGAAAGGGAACTTTTTAGCTTATCAATTATCAAGAGTTGGAGACTCTTTTGATCAGGGCTGATGTAGAGGCCACTATGTCAAGGTTCTTTGAAGGACTGAACAGAGACTGGAAATGGATCATTTTGTGGAACTAGAGGAGATGCTCCACAAAGCTATCTTGATTGAACAAAAGCTTAAAAGGAGAAGTACTTCACGACCTAGCTATGGAAAAGGAGCTGATACAACTAAACCAAGCTATCCACGTGAATTTAAAGAATTCACAACACCAAAAGTGGAGTCTAAGCCATTCATTGCAGTTCAGGACAAAGCCAAGGACAAGGTAGAAGCTTACACAACAAGACCTCATGATGTTAAGTGTTTCAAGTATCATGGAATAGGACACTCTGCCAGTGAATGCTCTAACAATAGAGTAATGATTCTCCTTGACAATGGTGAGATGGAGTATGAGGATGAGAAACCAGTTGTAGGAGAAGTGTTGGTAGCTAGAATATCATTGAGCCTGAAAAACAAAACAGCGGAGCAAGAGCAAAGAGAGAACATGTTTCACATCAGATGCATTGTTCAGGGCAAAGTGTGCAGCCTCATTGTAGATGGAGAAAGCTGCACCAATGTGGCTAGTGATTACATGGTTCAGAAGCTTCAATTAAAAGTAAAGAAGCATCCAAAGCCATACAAGCTTCAGTGGCTCAATGATAGTGGTGAAATGAAAGTTAACAGCCAAGTGCTTGTCCCTCTAGCTATTGGGAAGTATGAGGATGAAATTATTTGTGGTGTACTACCGATGGAGGTTGGTCATATACTTCTTGGCAGGCATTCCTTTGTGTTTAATGGCAGGAAAACCACATTGGTCCCCATGACGCCAAGAGGTCTATAAAGATCAGATGATTCTCAAACAAAGGGAAGAACAAAAGGCTAAGCAATCAAATTTCTTTGTAAAGGCTGGTGTGGTTGAGAAAGATTTGTTTTCTAAACAGCATATGCTTATGTTTTTTTATAAAGAAGCTCGCTTTAGCTTAATTGACCTTGCACCGGTGCTGCCGAGTAATATGATCTCTCTATTGCAGGATTATGAGGATTTGTTTACAGAGGACAATCCAGATGGTTTACCACCTATAAGTATTAATCATGCCAGAAGCTCATAATCCTGGATTGTCCTCTGTAAACAAATCCTGTGGAAACCAAGGAGATTCACTTCCAAATGACCAACTTATAGGATTAATCATGTGGAAACCAAGGAGATTCAAAGACAGGTGATTGAGCTCATTGAGAAAGGCCACATAAGTGAGAGCATGATTCCTTGCGCTATCTAGGTTCTGCTTTTGTCAAATAAAGATTGTAGGGGGCGTATGTGGGTAGATTTTAGAGCAATAAACAATAACACTGTGAAGTATTGACACCCTATTCCTATATTAGATTATATACTTAATGAATTGCATGGTTCTAGCATATTTTCTAAGATTGATATTAAGAGTGGATATTACCAAATTAGGATGAAAGAGGGTGATGAATGGAAAAATGCATTTAAAACTTAGCATGGCCTTTATGAATAGTTCGTTATGCCGTTTGATCTTACAAATGCACCTAGAACTTTGATATGATTGATAAATCATGTTCTAAGAGCATTCATAGGAGTCTTTGTCGGTTTTTAATTTGATGACATCTTAGTATATAGCAACAACTTAGATGAGCATCTTATGCATTTGAATTCTGCCTTGAATGTTCTTAGGAAGGAAAAGCTTTATGCCAATCTCAACAAATGCACTTTGTAGGGATAACCTTGTGTTTCTATGCTTTGTTGTAAGTGCAGATGGAATCAAAGTGGCTGAAGAGAAAGTTAAAGCTATAAAGGAGTGGCCTAGCCCAAAGACCGTTTGATAAGTGAGGAGTTTTCATGGTCTAGCAGGTTTCTACAGACGTTTTGTGAAATATTTTATCACCATAGCTGCCACACTCACTGAAGTAATCATGAAGGATGTTGGTTTCAAAAGGGGACAAGCCCAAGAGGAGGCTTTCCTAGCCTTGAAAGAGAAGCTCACCAATGCTCTCTTATGCTTACCTGATTTTCTTAAGACTTTTGCGATTGAGCGTGATGTTTATGGTGTAGGAATTGGAGCTGTCTTAATGTAGGCTAAGAAGCCTATAACATTCTTCAGTTAAAAGCTTGGAGGCGCCACTTTGAACTACCCAACATATGACAAGGAGTTGTATGACTTTGTTAGAGCTTTTCAAACATGAAAACATTACTTGTGGCCTAAGGAGTTTGTCATACACACTGATCATGAATCCCTTAAGCACTTAAAAGGGAAACATAGCTTAACAAACGACATGCCAGGTGGGTGGCGTTCATTGAGACATTTCCTTATGTCATCAAATATAAATAAGGTAAGGACAATGCTGTTGCTGATGCATTTTCTCGGAGGTATGTTTTACTCTCAACCCTTGATGCTAAGCTATTAGGATTTGAAGATGTTAAGCATCTCTATAGTAATGATTTTGATTTCAAGAGATTTTAAAGATTGTGAGAAGTTTTCTTATGGTCATTACTATATACATGACGTATTTCTCTTCTTTGATAATCGTTTGTGTGTGCCAAACTACTCTTTTAGAGATTTGTTTGTTAGATACGCACATGGAGGTGGTAAGTATAAAGTGACTTCTAGCTTTAATGTTACTGACTTGATTCTTTTTACTGCAGATGATCCAGATTTGAGGTTAAATCCTCTTCAACTTGAGGGGGATGATGCGATATTGGATATCATCATGGATAAGGAGCTTGGACCTTAGCTTGAATCAGAGGATGAGCTTGTAGCAGAAGAACTTAGAGCTGGAGATGCATTTCATGTACCAGAAGGACCAATGATTCGGTCTAGAGCTAAGAAGTTCAAGGAAGCTATTGGAGGATTACTTTATCACATTTGAGGAGAGCCATTTCCCTTGGACTCAGTTGGAGAAGTTTATCGAGGTTTTTCCAAAGAAAGGTTTTTAATTAGTCAAATGAATCATGTTCCTTAGACTCATTTCATTGAATTAAAAATGGCCCAACCCGTTTAGAAGACCACGAAGAGTATGAAGAGCCAACATTTCGAATTCAAACTTTTTAAGTAATTGATCTTTATTTTATTTTCTAGGAGAGCTAATGCTGCTCATGCAACTTTGTTGTGTTTCTTTTTATACTCTTGTACTTCATTTTTGAAATTTATCAGACTTCTTATCAAAAACCTTTTGAAATGTCTAGATCATCTTGATGGTGTGTCATATCAACCAAAATCCTTTTTCTTTTGGTGTGTAATATCCTGAAAAGATCAAGAGGTGAAATAAAGGATTTTTCTGTAACCTTTGTGTGACCATTCGCTCCACATTCTTTGAAACAATTTGATTGTTTGCAAGGCCTATCATTTTACCAACTCCCAAGTGTCGAGTTTGGGTTGATACTGTCTAGGATCGTATCAAAGCAGGTGGCCCTTGTTGAGATAATTTCATCTCCTTTCCACCGAAAGGAGGTGCTTTTATAGAACAAAAGAAATCGCACTTTAGATTATACTTCTCTCTCTCTCTCTCTCTCTCTCTCTCTCTCTCTCTCTCTCTCTCTCTCTCTCTCTCTCTCTCTCTCTCTCTCTCTCTCTCTCTTTCTCTCTCTACATATATATATATATATATATATATTCTTTTTCTCCCTCCAATGCGTTACTGCAAGTACTTTAAACTTGTTCTTTACAAAAACGTAAACCCTAAAATCGAAACAAAAAACTTAATATATTTTTTAATTTCAGATAGAATAATATGCAATGGAAAAAGATATATGTAATAAGAGTAGTTTGAAATATAGTGATATATCATGGTTTTAGATGTTATAAGCCATGATATAAGTATATATTCGAATTTTTTTTGTAGTGTCTTTCGATCCTTTTCAGGTGTTTTACAGATTTACACACGTTTGGAGGACTTTGTAGACGTTTGGAAGATTATCATGGTTTTAGGTCGACGCAGCCTCCAAATCGTTATATGCAAGCAAATTAATGAAGTTTGAATAATTGCAGATTTGACCCAGAAGTTTCAATATTTACAAAGAAGACCCAAGACGTGTTATACACTTTATATTAGGGTTTTTGGTGTTTGATTCTTATTACACATTCATACTTTTGGCAAGAGAGATTTTTAGAGCTTTGGGGCTAATCAGAACCTTGTACTGCTTTTGGAGAAGATTTCGAACCCCTTTTTCTATTCTCCACTCTTCTTTAATGCATTCTATTCAATCTATGTTGTTTGTTTCATTCAATATGTCTAAGTAGATTCATTGTTAGGTTTAGGGATTATCATATGGTTTTCATTGCATGTTAGTTTGATCTAATCAGTTAAGGAAATCATAACATGTTAGTTCTTCAACCTGAATTGTTCTTTAAGCTAGTTTCTAACCTGGTCAATTGGAATATAGATCTTAGGTTTTTAAATTGACACAAAATCATTGAAATTGAGAAGTTGGAAGATGAAATTAGCAAATTGCAGAGTGCGCTGGCCGATGCACCTCAGCATCGATCGACGCATAGCGTGAATCCTGAGAATTCTTCGAGTTTTGACGGAGATTTGAACAAAGGACTACAGACCATTATCGACGCAATGGTCGGCACACCTAAGCCAAGCATCGACCGACGCAGGATTCCTAAGAAACTGAAGGATCCAGGGAGTTTTGTGTTGGATTGTTCTATCTACATAGATAGATTTGAGAGATCATTGTTTGATCTTGGTTCAAGTGTGAACCTTATGTCTGTCTATTGCTCAGAAGCTTGGGATGACAGATTTCATGCCTACTAGAATCTCATTGGTTCTAGCTGACATGACTGTCCGGATTCCAGAAGGAGTGTTGGAAAATGTGCCAATCAGGATTGGTGACTGTGTGATCCCTACACGCTTTTTGGTTTTTCAGTATGGAGAGGACCAAAGGATCCACTTATCTTGGGTAGACCCTTCTAGGCTACTGCTGGTGCGATGATTGAATGTAAGAAGGGAACAATCATTCTGAATGTGGGTGATCTGAACATGAGTTTTGATATGGATAATCTGGTAAAGAGACCAACCATCGACGAACATACCTTATATGTGGACACTTTCAGTGATTTGGCAGAAGAATTCTTTCAGAAGACACAAGCTGAGGATCTGTTGGAAAGAGCTCTGTTAAGCTCAGTACAGTAATTGGAGCATCTGAAGGACGAGCATGCTATCTGTTATGCTAGATTCATGGATTCGACAGAGCAAGTCATGCAACTGGAAGTGTAGAATGAACAACTTCATCAATCGACGCAACCTGTGAGTCGGTCGACGCAACCTGTGAGTCGGTCGACGCACATCGCAGCCGATTGGGAAGAGGAAAAAGCTCCGAAAATTGAACTGAAACAACTTCCATCTGGGCTAAGGTACTCAATTCTTGTACCTAATTCAACATATCCAGTGATTATTAATGCTTCCTTAAACAATGTAGAGACTTCCTTACTGCTGAGAAAGCTGCAAAAGTATTACAAAGCTTTTGGCTATTCTCTTGATGACATTTTAGGTATCTCTCTGGATCTGTGCATGCATAGGATACATCTTGTGGATGAGACAAAGTCATCAGTAGAGCATCAGAGGAGGTTGAATCCGAATCTGAAGGAAGTGGTGAAGAAGGAGATTCTAAAATTTTTGGAAGCTAGAATCATTTATCATATTTCTGGAAGTGACTGGGTCAGACCAGTGCATGTTGTGCCTAAGGAGGAAGGTGTTAATGTGGTTAAGAATGAGAAAAATGAGCTGATTCATACAAAGACTATGACTGGACACATGATGTGCCTTGATTACAGGAAGTTGAATGCTGCGACTAGGAAGGATCATTTCCCGTTGTCTTTTATTGATCGGATGCTGAGAGGTTAGCTTATCATCCCTACTATTGTTTCCTTGATGGGTACTCTGGTTTCTTTCAGATTCTCATTCATCCAGAGGATCAGGGGAAGACCACTTTTACTTGTCCTTATGGTACTTTTGCATATCGCATAATGCCTTTTGGACTTTGTAATGCACCAACCACCTTCAAGAGATGTATGATGTCGATTTTTACAGATATGATTGAGGATTTCATGGAGGTATTTATGGATGATTTTTGAGTCTATGGTTCTTTATATCATGAGTGTTTGTATAATCTGTGCAAAGTGCTTGCTAGATGTGAGGAAAAGCACTTGGTTCTGAATTGGGAGAAGTGTCATTTCATGGTCGGAGATGGTATTTTCTTGGGCACAGAGTATCAGAAGCCGAAATTGAGGTAGATCGCGCCAAGATTGAGGTCATGGCCAGCCTACAGGCGCCGGATTCCGTGAAGTCTGTGAGGAGCTTTCTTGGACATGATGGGTTCTAAAAGAGGTTCATCAAGGATTTCAGTAAGATTGCTAGATCACTAACTGCTTTGCAGTGTAAGATGTGAAATTGGAGTTCACTGCAGATTACCAGACTGCATTTGAACAAATTAAGAAAGCATTAGTGAGTGCTCTTATAGTGTAGCCACCAGATTGGGAGTTACCTTTTGATGTTATGTGTGCTGCAAGTGATTTTGTTGTAGGAGCTATTCTGGGGCAGAAGAAGGACAAGAAACTTCATGATATCTATTATGCCAGCAGAACACTAGATGATGCGCAGCGAAACTATGGCACTACAGAGAAAGAATTGTTGGCAGTTGTTGATAGGTCGAGTTTTAACCCTATTCTAACTGCAAGTGCACAGTGATGTAGTTGTAGTACTTAGGGTATCGAATCCACAGGGACTCCGGTCAACGATAGATAAGAAACAATAAAGATTAAACTAGGAGAAAGCAATGTGAGAAAGCGGTAAATCAAATAGCAGAAAAGTAAATCAAGCGAGTTTGTAAGCAAGAAGGCGAAGCGTTAGGTTTCAGGAGTTCTCAGGAAATCAGGAGCGCAAGCAATCAATCTATCAGGATCTAATCAATAACTGTTCTAGAACTCAAACACAGATATAGAATTAACCAAATTCCTTTGCGATAATTTTCTAAGTCTAAGTGCAGCAAACCAAACTTTCGTTTGCGAGAACTAACAGATTAAACCAGCTTTAATTCCAAGTTTGATATGTTCACAATTAACCTAAACCAAACTTTCGTTTGCGAGAAGTTTAATTGCTCATCTAGGTTCTTTCTAGTTAAATTAACCAACTTCCGCTGCATTAATCAACCTAACATCATAATTCTGATTAGCTACTTCAGATTAAGCATTAAGAACAACCTAAACAAAGAACTAGCAGATGTGAATCCCTACAGATTAATTAAACTATAATTCAATGAAATCCCTAATGAGAATCCTTCAACTTAACAGGTAAACTACTCAGACATGTTCATCGAGACAGAAAATATCATAAGTAGAAAACCAAATATCATTAAACAGAATAATCAACAGGGGTTCGAAATCAAGTCTCTTTCGAGAACAAGATCAGCCCCTAAGGCTCTCTTAAATAAAATAAAACTTAAGAAAAGGGTAGCCTAAACAAGTGGCTAAAAACCCTAATATATAGGTCTAAAGTCAGCTGGGGGCCTTTTTGCAAGTCTGGGAAGTTTCTGGGCAAAAACTGTAATTTCTAGAAAATGCAGATTTTTGGGCTCAGAACTGCAACGACAGTTGAACAGACTGCAACGATCGTTGTACTGCGAAAACGCAGCCAGTGAACTCTGTGAAATCTCTAAATAGTGCAGAATTGCTCCAAATGCTCCTAAAACGTCCAATTAGGCTCCAAATGTCCTTAAACCTGTAAAACACCTGAAAAGACTCCAAAACATAGTAAAAGACTCGATAAATAACACATATACCATGGTTAAAATCCCTAAAATCCATGGTATATCAACTCCCCCACACTTAGCTCTTGCTTGCCCTCAAGCAAGTAAAGAACCAAAGCATAAGAAAAGAAGTTTGAAAACACAGAAACTCATTTCGTCCTAGGAACTTTCACAATCACATTCACTTAGTAAGCCACTGAAAGCTTTCCTACGGAACTCAAGACCACAATGTACTTCCCCCACACTTAGCAACTGTCCCAAGTAAACTCCACAATCACATTCAAGCATTCAAATTCTCCCTACTGACTTCTGCAAGTATTTAAGTGCGGTCTCACCTAAGGATTATCGATCAAAGGGCACATGGATTCTTACCTTATCAGCTCTAGACCACCATACTATCTTCTCTAGTCCCTTTCTTCTCTTTCCCTTCCTTAACAACTGATTTTTCCCACATTGGGTATCATTTTATTTTATTTTATCAGTGTTTTCCCGTTATGGGGTGTACTTTGGACACATTCCATGGATCGCATAAGAGATAATAGTGTTTGCTACTATTCCCATGACCACTTCGGAGTTACTAACTCATCCTCCGTTTATTATCTTTTTTTTATTTTATGGAAGGGGAGAAGGGAACCAAATAGGATAGGTTGACAGGCTGTGTCAGAACTAACAAGGGAATCCGACACAAAGTATACCAAGCCCTTAGGTGAGAAATCTAAGTCAGTATTAAGGTGAAGTCAGTAAAAGGATCCTCTGATACCTGAAGTGATGTGGGTGTCCTCAGTAGGTTGATCCGTGTCTGAGTTTTCTAACAGTCATAGAGGCTCTGCAAGTCTGTCCAATGGTCACTTAGTTCCTGTTCAAGCGAAAATTTTCCTCGAAAAATCATAGTTTCATACAAATTTTGACTCAATAAAACAAATTTTAAAAAACTTAAGAAAACAAAAGCGTGCGTCAGTAGCTTCCTCCCCCACACTTAAACTACACTGTCCCCAGTGTAATCAAGGCATGAGCTCGGTGAGAATAATAATCAAATTTGAAACAATCCGAAAAGTTGCAGAACACTTACCTGTCGTCGCCCTGCGTCGATCGATGCCCAAGGGTGTCGATCGATGCAAGCGAATATGCTCGCGGTTATTGAGATAACCGGTGTCTGAACCGCAATTGAATCGGTAAACCACAAATCGTGACTGCATCGACCGATGCACTATATGTGTCGATCGATGCAGTGCGATTCTTCTGTTTCTCTCGCCTCTGAACACACTTAAACAGAAAAATTAAAATACCAAAACCAAAACGAAAATTGAAAAACAAAAACGAACCTACTAGTGGGTTGCCTCCCACTCAGCGCTTGTTTTTAGTCATTAGCTTGACTATTGGAAGAGATTTGATTCAAGGCGGTTTCAAAAGAGACTTTGAATGTCTCTGTGAGTATCTCTTCATCCAAGGTGGCGTATATGCATTCAGATCATGAGGCTTCCCAAGGAATGAATAAACAACATCAGGGCGGGAGTGAAGCTTGGGTGGTATACTGCGTTTTCCTGCATTCAAAGCAATGCGGTCAGGAGATTTAAGCTTAGGTGATTTATACTTTACCTTTGGTGCAGGTCTGATATCTGGAGCTTTCTGCTTATGAGCAGTTGCAGGCTCTGAAGATGTTAGAGCAGGTTCAAGAGGAACCGCCATCTTCTTCTTTCCACTATCAGATACTGTAGTTCCACCAATCTGAACTTCTTCTTTCAGATGACCATCAGTGGAGATCATCTGCTTTGCATGAACTCGCGAAGTTTCAACTGGTGGTGTTTTATTCACCTTCTTATCTATCACTTTCATGCAGTTAGCCACTTCTAGCTCTTGTTTGGAAGGTTTAGGAACCTTAGGATATGGCACAGGGGGCTTATAGACTCGTTCTGGTACTGTTGCAGGTTTCTGGTCATGTCTGCGTTCTGTGTCGATCGTTGCATGATGTGTGTCGATCGATGCAAGGCGAATCTGTTTCTCGAAAGAACTCGAAATTGCCGTCAGAACGGCGTGTCGATCGACACTAAGGGGGTGTCGATCGATGCATGTATCAGACATACAATATTCATCCAGAAAATCCGAGATTATGCTCTCTTCTTCACCTAGCAACTCAATCTCATCCCCTAAGGTCACAGCTTTGATATGCAGCTTCCGTTCAGCTCTCTTAGCTTCATTATGCCTTTGCATTGTTTCAGCTGTTTGAACTCGGACATCTAGCTTCTTCATATGTGTGCTCAAGTATTCAAACTTCTCATTCAGATCTTCATGCAATGCATCCATCCTTGAGTTGAAGGACACAGTGATCTGTTGTTCTCTCTCAAGAAACTGTTCCATCATAGCTTCTAATCTGCTCTTATGTGTAGGTGCAGGCGGTGCTTTGTAAGAAGAAACACCATAGTTCCTCGAGAAGGCATTGTCTTGTTGCTGGAAAGGTCCCTGAAAAGCTGATTCCTGACTGTAGAATTCATTCCCTCCAACGCAGTTGATAGCTTCTTGCGTATACTTTCCAAGTAGAAGGCTATGCAGATAGTCAACTTTACTCTTCAACTCAGCTATCTGCGATTTATCAATCCCTGGACAAAAGAAATCATACATCTTTCTTACGATATGTGTCGATCGATGCAGGAGAAGCGTCGATCGATGCAAGCGCGATGATGTGATGATCGACACACAGGACCGTGTCGATCGATGCAGTGCGATTACAGGCGTACCTGAAACGCAAGAACAGAAAAGAAAGAAAGAAAAATTAGTAGCAAAAAATAAAAACGAAAAACCTAGTCTAAACCCTAAGTTCAAATCTATCGAGGACTCAAAAGAGTCCCCGGCAACGGCGCCAAAAACTTGATAGGTCGAGTTTTAACCCTATTCTAACTGCAAGTGCACAGTGATGTAGTTGTAGTACTTAGGGTATCGAATCCACAGGGACTCCGGTCAACGATAGATAAAAAACAATAAAGATTAAACTAGGAGAAAGCAATGTGAGAAAGCGGTAAATCAAATAGCAGAAAGGTAAATCAAGCGAGCTTGTAAGCAAGAAGGCGAAGCGTTAGGTTTCAGGAGTTCTCAGGAAATCAGGAGCGCAAGCAATCAATCTATCAGGATCTAATCAATAACTGTTCTAGAACTCAAACACAGATATAGAATTAACCAAATTCCTTTGCGATAATTCTCTAAGTCTAAGTGCAGCAAACCAAACTTTCGTTTGCGAGAACTAACAGATTAAACCAGCTTTAATTCCAAGTTTGATATGTTCACAATTAACCTAAACCAAACTTTCGTTTGCGAGAAGTTTAATTGCTCATCTAGGTTCTTTCTAGTTAAATTAACCAACTTCCGCTGCATTAATCAACCTAACATCATAATTCTGATTAGCTACTTCAGCTTAAGCATTAAGAACAACCTAAACAAAGAACTAGCAGATATGAATCCCTACAGATTAATTAAACTATAATTCCATGAAATCCCTAATGAGAATCCTTCAACCTAACAGGTAAACTACTCAGACATGTTCATCGAGACAGAAAATATCATAAGTAGAAAACCAAATATCATTAAACAGAATAATCAACAGGGGTTCGAAATCAAGTCTCTTTCGAGAACAAGATCAGCCCCTAAGGCTCTCTGAAATAAAATAAAACTTAAGAAAAGCGTAGCCTAAACAAGTGGCTAAAAACCCTAATATATAGGTCTAAAGTCGGCTGGGGGCCTTTTTGCAAGTCTGGGAAGTTTCTGGGCAAAAACTGTAATTTCTGGAAAATGCAAATTTTTGGGCTCAGAACTGCAACGACAGTTGCACAGACTGCAACGATCGTTGCACTGCGAAAACGCAGCCAGTGAACTCTGTGAAATCTCTAAATAGTGCAGAATTGCTCCAAATGCTCCAAAAACGTCCAATTAGGCTCTAGATGTCCTTAAACCTGTAAAACACCTGAAAAGACTCCAAAACATAGTAAAAGACTCGATAAATAACACATATACCATGGTTAAAATCCCTAAAATCCATGGTATATCAGTTGTCTTTGCCTTTGAGAAATTTCGCCCATGTCTGGTTGGATCGAAGGTGATACATGCATACCATTCAGCTCTAAAATACTTGATGCAAAAGAAGGATGCAAAGCCAAGTATTTTGAGATGGATTCTCCTTCTTCAAGAGTTTGACATTGAGGTCAAGGACAAAAAGGGAGTTAAAAATGGAGTTGTTGATCATCGTTGAAGGATCAGGGTTGAGGAGGACGTTCCTATTGATGATTTTCCGCCTGAGGAGAATGTCAATTTTGTTGAGATAGTGTTCAGAACGGATTTGGAAAAATATGCAGAAGTGTCAGCTTTCAAAGAATGCATCAGTCAATGCCACTTTAGCAACGATCGATACACGTCTTGATGCAATCTTGATTGATGCACCCCCTTGAGTCGGTAGACGCACTGCGATTACGATCCTAGAACCTCTGAAGGTTCAAATTGGTCACTACAACATGGATCTTTACGCTGTTTTGACACCCGACCGACCATGGTTTGCTGATATTGCGAATTACCTGGCTGCAGAGACTGAACCAAATGATCTCAAGGGGTATGCAAAGAAGTTCTTCAGAGAACTAAGGAGGTTCTATTGGGATGAGCCTTATCTGTGTAAGCACTGTTCGGATGGCATTTACAGGAGATGCGTTGCATAATCAGAGGTTCAAGACGTTCTTTTTCATTGCCATGGATCAGATTATGTTGGACACTTTGCTACTTTCAAGACAGTTTAAGGTCTTGCAAGCATGCTTCTGGTGGCCTATTATGTTCATAGATCCTCATATGTTTGTCTCTCAGTGCAATGCATGTCAGAGGAGAGGGAAATCAGTAAGAAACATGAGATGCCACAAAATTTCATTCTTGAGGTTGAGGTTTTCGATTTCTTGGGCATGGATTTCATGGGTCCTTTTCCTTCATCTCATGGGAATAAGTTCATTTTGATTGTTGTGGACTATGTGTCTAAGTGGGTGGAAGCAATAGCTAGTCCAACCAATGATTCTTCGGTGGTGCTTAAGCTGTTTAAGACCACCATTTCCCTAGATTTGGAGTGCCTTTGATTGGGATAATTGATGGAGGATCTCACTTTATAAACAAATTCTTTGAGAAGCAACTACATAAGCATGGTATTCATCATCGTGTGACTACTCATTATCATCCTCACACAAGTGGGCAAGTAGAAGTCTCTAACAGACAGATTAAGGAGATCCTGGAGAAGACAGTTGGGAAGACAAGGAATGATTGGTATGAAAGTTGGACGATGCGTTATGGGCCTATAAGACTGAGTTTAAGGCACCACTTGGGACTACACAGTTTCATCTTCTCAATGGGAAAACCTGCCACCTTCCAGTTGAGCTTGAGCATAAGGCAGCATGGGCTGTGAAGAAGATGAACTTTGAATTTAGATCTGATGTAGAGAGGCGATTGGTACAGCTGAATAAACTGGATGAGATTAGGAATCATGCCTATTAGAATTCGAAGATGTACAAGCAGAGGACTAAGGCATATCATGACAAGAAGATTATCTCCAGACAATTTGAGCCAAACGATCAGGTACTTTTTTATAACTCTCGTTTGCAATTGTTTCCAGGTAAGTTGTGCTCTATATGGTCAGGTCCTTTCACAATTAAGGAAGTGAGTCAGTATGGTGTTGTTGTTCTGATTAGTTGAGAAGGAAAGGAATTCACTGTCAATGGACAGAGGGTGAAGTATTATTGGGCTAAGACCGAGATTCCGCGAGATCAGATTCTGCCTTTGGATGATGCACCCTCTGCCTAATATCCTTTATGTCAAGCTAATGACGTTAAAGAAGCGCTTGGTGGGAGGCAACCCACTGGTAAGTCTGTAAATATTCAATTTGGTGTTTTCGATTCGATTTTACTTGGTGTTTTTTGTTTTTTGTGTTTTTGTCTTACAGATATGAGTCTGT
The DNA here is from genome assembly GCA_030180135.1 of Orychophragmus violaceus. Taxonomy (NCBI): domain Eukaryota; kingdom Viridiplantae; phylum Streptophyta; class Magnoliopsida; order Brassicales; family Brassicaceae; genus Orychophragmus; species Orychophragmus violaceus. The sequence goes on along the minus strand of CM058229.1, from coordinate 45,450,422 downwards.
CACTAGGAATTGTCGTGCATCGATCGACGCGGTCCTATGCGTCGGTCGATGCAGTTGTTGAATGCGGTTTGGCCAACGGGTGAATTATACCGCGAGTTATTATGTATTTTATACCGTATAGATTGTAGTTTGGGCAGCGGTTGGTATTAGAACGCGAGGAAATAAGCCTTCAAAGCTACTAGCTTATCCGCAGTTTGTTTCTTTTCTTTTACTTTGAGGAAGGGGAGAAGGGAACCATACTTAGACAGGTTTACAAGCTGTTTCAGAACTAACAGAGGAATCCGACTTAATGTATACCAAACCCCTAGGTGATTAAAATTAAGTCAAGTTAAAGGTGAAGTCAGTAATGGTTTCTCTGAATACCTTAAGTAGGCTGATCTGCATTGGGTTTTCTAATAGTCAAAGATCATCTGCAAGCTCATCCAATGGTCACTTAGGTTACTGCAAGTGTAGTGATCTTCTCAAAAAGTCATAGTTTCTTACTAACTGTTTTGAGTCAGTAAAACAGACTCACTGACTCTAAGAATGAAAAATATTATGTCAGTACCACCTCCCCCTCACTTTTAACACATTGTCCCCGTGGAATCGAATCTTAGGCTCGGTAAAAGATGAAAAGAAACGAAAATGCACTTTTGATCTGTTATTTTTACCTGTCTCGCAACTGCGTCGACCAACTCACATGTGCAATGGTCGATGCATATTTCGGAAAGGGTGTATTGATCGTTGCACAGGACCGCAACGATCGACACACTGCGTATCTATTCTGTAAATTTTTGCAGACAACATTGTTCCATGAATAATAACGAAAACCCAACCTGTAAGCTACATAAATCAAAGACAACGCAATATCAAAGGACCAGATAGTCATAATAAGCATCAGTACATCAGTTCCAAAGTAAAAAGAACTGACAAAGACTCATGAAAACATAAAAATGACTCAAAGAAAGATAAAAGATAGAAGAAAAGAAAGAGTACAGAACCAAATGTCATGGAAATAGGAAAGCAGAATCATATCTCAGCATAATCAGACTCAGACTCATCATCGATGTCGGCATAAGGATCAGAACCACTAGTCTCACTAGTAGGAGAGCGTCTGCGTAGTGGAGAAGGTGTAGGAACATAAACTCTCGGCTGGCGTCTGCAAGAGCATCTAGCTATCATCTCCCAAAGGCCCTTCACTCTGTCATTCAGGATAGTCTGGAAGGCTCCTCTAGACATCTCTTCAGGATCCATAGGTGGATCAGAGTACGGTATAGGCACAAACTCACCTGCTGCAGCTGCAGGTGGAGGAGCAGCAGAGGTAGAGGTGCCAGATGTAGAAGCTCCAAGAGGGTTGGCGACTCTAGGTACTCTGCGCAGAAGGTTCATGTGAGGCTCAAAGCTCAAATCCAGAAGCGCCTCAATCTTCGTGAGCTCCTGTAAGGGAAGTTGCACGCACCACTCACGTATTTGCGCCTCATGGAAAACCCAAAGGTTTCCCTCCTTCATCAGAGTAGCTCTCCTCAAATGAGCATCATCTATCCACATCCTCTTAGTCACACACTCTCGACCCTCTGTAGGGATCCTGAAATGCTCAAAGATAGGAGTAAGCAGGCTGCCTACAGACTCAGTCTTCTTGCCCTTAAATGCCTTAGTCTTCAAATCACAGAGGTTATCCGCGAAAACTGCTCCCATGTTCAATCCAGGCAAAGGGTCAGATAAAGCAGTACCCTCAAGCAAGTGGCTAATCCCAGTGTATAATAACATCACCTCTTTATTCCTCATCTTCTTCGGCTCAGACTTGCACAACAGCGTGTTCCCCAAAATGCGCACGACATACCTCAGGACCGGATGTCGTATAGCTGTATGTTTGGAATATCGCGTGTGATAGCGCTCATTTCCAAAATGAGACCAAAATAACTGAGTGTTTGCATCTGCCCACTCAGCAGTAAGAACGCAGCGAATAGGCTCCACATTGAACCAATAGATGCGGCTGAGATCCAGAATCGAAATGCGGTACCTGACTCCCATACACATGAAAGTAAAGACCCCTTCACCTGCTCTCTTATGCATCTCATCCAAGTAGTACACTCTGCAAGTAGCCAATAGTGGACAATTCGTGTACGCTTTATCTCCATGTCAATCCAAGCATCGTAGAACAATGTGCCATACTCATCCCATTCCTTAGAGATCTCTTACTCAGTGCAATTAGCGCTCTTCGTCTCAGTCTTAGGATCATTCACCCACAGTCTCAGCATCGGGATCATATCCTTCTCTCCTTTAAGCCAAGGAGTCAGTATTTCTCCAAGAATTTGTGGATTAGCCATAGGAAGCGATGAAGCGTGAGTGTGCCAGTCAGCACACATCTTTATTAAGCACTTACCCTTTAATTCCTCGGTTTGATTTGACTGGTTTGACAGGTGCGTCGATCATCGCACATGACCGCAATGATCAACGCACTTCGTGTGCTTGTTTCCTCATGGTCTGATACCAACCGCTGCCCAAACCGCAATCTATAGGGCATAAAATCCTTAATAAATCGCGGTATAATCCATCCGCTGGCCAAACTGCATCAAACCACTGCATCGACCGACAGGATCACATCGATCAATGCAGCGTGAGTCCCAGTGATAGACTCGGATATGTAAGACAAAAACACCAAAAACAAAAAACACCAAGTAAAATCTAATCAAAAACACCAAATTGAATATTTACAGACTTACTAGTGGGTTGTCTCCCACCAAGCGCTTCCTTAACGTGATTAGCTTGACTGAAATGAGATTAGGCAGAGTGTGCATCATCCAGAGGCAGAATATGACCTCATGGAATCCCGGCCTTATCCCAATACTGCTTCACCATCTGTCCATTGATAGTGAATTCCTTTCTTTCTAAGCTAATCAAAACAGCAGCACCATATGGATGCACTTCCTTAATTGTGAAAGGAACTGACCATCTAGAGCGCAACTTACCTGGAAATAATTGCATACGAGATTTATACAAAAGTACCTTATCATTTGGCTCAAATTGTCTGGAGACAATCTTCTTGTCATGAAATGCCTTAGTCCTCTCCTTGTATAGCTTTGAATTCTTATAGGCATGATGCCTAATCTCATCTAGTTCATTCAGCTGTACCAATTGCCTCTCTGCAGCAGATCTCAAATCAAAGTTCATCAGCTTCACAGCCCATGCTGCCTTATGCTCAAGCTCAACTGGAAGGTGGCATGATTTCCCATAGAGAAGTTAAAACGGTGGAGTCCCAAGTGGCGTCTTAAACGCAGTCCTATAGGCCCATAATGCATCATCCAGCTTTGCATACCAATCCTTCCTTGTCTTCCCAATTGTCTTCTCCAAGTTCTCCTTAGTCTATCTGTTAGAGCCTCTACTTGCCCACTAATCTGAGGATGATAAGGATTAGCCACACAATGATGAATACCATGCTTCTGTAGCAGCTTCTCAAATACTTTGTTGATAAATTGAGATATCACAATCCGAGGAACTCCAAATCTAGGGAAAATGATGCTCTTAAACAGCTTAAGCACCATTGAAGAGTCATTGGTTGGACTAGCTATTGCTTCCACCCACTTAGACACATAGTCCACATTCCCATGAGATGAAGAAAAGAGACCCATGAAATTTATGCCCCAGCAATCAAAAACCTCAACCTCAAGAATGAAAATTTGTGGCATCTAATTCTTCTTACTGATTTTCCCACTCCTCTGACAGGCATCGCACTGAGAGATAAATAGATGAGCATCTCTGAACATAGTAGGCCACCCAAAGCCTGCTTGCAAGACCTTATACACTGTCTTGAAATTAGCAAAGTGTGCAGCCTAATCTAATCCATGGTAATGAAAAAGAACATCTAGAACCTCTGATTCTGCAATGCTTCTCCTGTTAATGCCATCCGAATAGTGCTTATATAGATAAGGCTCATCCCAATAAACCTCCTTAGTTCTCTAGAAAAATTCTTCTTTGCATACCCCTCATGATCATCAGATTCAATCTCTGCAGCCAGGTAATTCGGAATATCAGCATACCATGGTCGATCGGGTGTCGAAACAGCGTAAAGATCCATGTTGTAGTGACCAGTGCGTAATCACAGTGTGTCGACCAACGCAAGGGGGTGCATCAATTGACACTGCATCGAGACGTGCATTACAGAGTCCAAAAGGCATTTTGCGATATGCATAACTATCATAGGGACAAGTAAAAGTGGTCTTCTCCTGATCCTCTGGATGAATGGGAATCTGATAGAAACCAGAGTACCCATCAAGGAAACAATAGTAAGGATGATTAGTTAACCTCTCCAGCATCTGATCAATAAAAGGCAAGGGGAAATGATATTTCCTAGTCGCAGCATTCAGCTTCCTGTAATCAATGTAAATCTTGTGTCCAGTCACAGTCCTTGTAAGAATCAGCTCATTCTTCTCATTCTTAACCAAATTAAAACCTCCCTTCTTAAGCACAACATAATATAAGTATATATTCGAGTCTTTCGTAGTGTCTTTTGAGCCTTTTCAGGTATTTTATAGGTTTACACAAGTTTGGAGGACTTTGGAAGATTTTGGAGATTTTTGGGAAAAGATTGGACTGAAGCCGTGGTGAGAAGATCAGAGTGTCTGTTCGACCTGAGCATCGACCGACACACCTCTGAATCTATCGATGCAGCTCCAAATCGTGATATGCCAGCGAATTCATGAATTTTTGAAGAATTGCAGATTTGACCTAGAAGTTCCTATATTTACAAAGAATACCCAAGATGTGTTATACACTTTATATTAGTTTTTTTTGGTTTTTGATTCTTGTTACACATTTATATTTTTGGCTAGAGAGTGTTTTAGAGCTTTGGGGCTGATCAGAACCTTGTACTGCTTTTGGAGAAGATTTCGAACCTCTTTTTCTATTCTCTACTCTTCTTTAATGCAAATTATTCAATCTATGTTGTATGTTTCATTCAATAAGTCCGAGTAGATTCATCGTTAGGTTTAGAAATTCTCATAGGTTTTTCATGGCATGTTAGATTGATCTAATCAGTTAAGGAATTCATAACTTGTTAGTTCTTCAACCTGAATTGTTTTTAAAGCTAGTTACTAACCTGATCAATTAAAATCTAGATCTTAGGTTTTTGAATTGACACAAAAGTGTAATTTGGAATCTGATTTATTTAGGTTGAGTAAATTAGTTATCTGCAAAGAAATTTGGTTTAGCTAATTTGTGAACAAATCGAACCTGCACTGACTACAAGAAAACAACGTTTTTGCGACTGTGCTTTAGTCGCAGAATAGTCGTTAATCAGCGTTTTATGATAAACATACGACTAATTATGGTAGTCGTAAATCCATAGTCACTAAACTCATAGTCGTATTATTAGTCGGCGAGTTACGACTATTTATACGACCAACATAGGTAATTGTAAAATAGACGTAGCATTGTCGGAAGATATAGGGACTAATATGCGACTACGGTAGCGACAATTGTGAGACTATAGAGGGAGTCTGGATACGGTCAAGGAATGATGTCATCAAAAAGTCGTCAAATTAGGTGACCATTATGCGATTAATATGTGACTATAAGTAGTCGTAAATTGTAGCCACTATGTAGCGATTGGGTAATGACCAATCTGAACATCCATATACGATTATGACAATGATCTCGCTACTATGTGGCGACTGTTATGTGAATGACTAGTAAAGTCATGATTTAGTCGTAGACTATGGTGACGTTTTGGCGACTGTTTATTGACTAATTTACCGATTATATGACGACTAATTGAATCCAAATATGAGTATGGTAAACATCTTGCTATTAAATGTTGACTGTTAAACGACTATGCAGCGTCTAAACAAAACATCCAGATAATGGTACAATATGTGTGACTAGTATATGACTGTCTAATAAAGTCACAACATTGTCGTAAATATTAAGTGACTATTCGAAAAATCCAGATTTGTTGGTAAATATTTAGCGACTAGTTTGTGTGTAGTGCGAATAATTGACAGGTTTTTTCGTAAAATTAAGAATTTGGATTAATTTCATTTTTGATTTGGTAATGGGTGATACCATAATTTGAATGGCAACAAACGTAACAAACACTTGCATCAAAAATAACATTGGTAACATGTAGACACAGACGACCTACGTACGCAAACTCCAGCATTTATGGGTTGCCAAACCATATACCAATAAATTAACAAGTGCAAGAGACAGTAAAAAGTAACCTACGAATCAGATGGTGTTGTTGTCTTACTTTTGGCTTCCTTCAGTTGCTCTTGGTGGGCGACGCCGCTAAAAAGTGTCTGGGCTGCTTGTGCTTGCGCATTAAAAGATTAGCTGTCAGGCTTTTGTCTCGATAAGGATTTACTCGTCTTTCCTTCTCAGTGTCCTGTGACAATTACATACAGTAAGAGAAAATAATTAAATAAAGAATGTGAGATGACTTTACAAACATGGATTGTGAAAATGTTACTTTACCTGAGGAAAGATGTTATATATTTAACTGTTGATATCTCACGAGGTCAAAGTTCTTTGCAGTGCTTCTGCAGTTCTTTGTGATGCTAACCATGTCTTTCATACGTCGTTGATAGATCTCCTCAACAAATGTTTCAGAAGAAAGTTATGAATGGTTTGACCATGTCTCAAATGAAACAAAAATTATCTTGTAAGCGCTCAGACACTCAAACTTAACAAAACAAATTAATGAGTTAAGCAGAGACTGGTATCTTCAAGTGTGTGCTAACTATAAGATTAACATCCTAACCATCAGACTCTAATTCCTCAAACACTCATTAAAAAAAAATAACCAACTTACCCAAACTGTGGAATATAGGATCCTTTACAATCTGTAAAACCAAAATTAATTGTAAACAAATAATCAGATTCAGAGCCCGTCCCGTTTCAAAAGCAAAGCAAGCAGAAGGAAACTATGATATAGCTACCTGTACTCGTAGGCATCGATTCACGGAGGCTTTCGTGATTGAGATATTCAAGGAAGAATTTGAGAGAGTCGATAGGGTTTCGGCCAAAGTTAGCTATGAAATGGAAAGCTTCGAATAAGAGACTCAAAGAAGAGATATCAGTTTGAGATGGGTGGGCGTAGAAGAGGATATGATTCGAAGGAGATTTCTGAAAAGGGGAAGAACAAAAGAAAACCATGGTTTGACGTATTTGATGATTTCTCGGCACTTTGTCAAAAATTCTTGGGTATAGGCGGGTAATTGAAATGTTTTGGGCTATAAAATTGGGGTTAGGTTTCCCAGAATAATTTGGCAAATATTTTGAATTTTTGTCCACTTGTATGCATAACGTGGTCGTAATATATTCCTTTTTTGTTGACTCTGTTTTAAAATTTTAACTAATCTATTTTACTTTATTATAATCAGAACAAGTTTGCTCACAATATAAAGAACGATCGAAGACAGGATTTATGAAAACAAATTTTTTTTTAAGTTCTTTGAAATAGTTGAGGAGATTTTTGTAACACTCAAATTAAAAATAGTACATAGCGTAATTTAAGAAATAGTTTTCGAACTAGAATGTTAAAGCGCAGACGAAATTTTAGATTTTAAGGGTTTAGGGTTTAGGGTTTTTTTGGAGTGAACAAAACCCTAAACCCTAAAAAGTATCCATAACACCTCATTATGAGGTGTCATTTTAGGGTTCAACAAACTTATTTCCGTGATACACTCAAATTTGATCAATCAATGCATTTCGAAGTGATTAATGGTCAAAATTAATGAAATACTCTCAAATTTTTGAGGTTTTGTCTTTTCTTTTACATCGAATGATCTTAATCAAACATACATAGCGAGATGAAATGGTCATAAATTAAATTATGAATTTGTGAATCTTTCTAGATATATGTGATTTTTTTTAGTATATACGAACTTATCATATTAAGGAAATTAAATAATATCAGTTGAGATGGACATTGAATATTCTCCTTTTCTCTCATTTAGAGTTTAGGGTTTAGGGTTTATATTTTAGGGTTTACGGTTTAGGCAGTTTGCTCCAAACATATAAATAGGAAATTAATTAAAAAGTTCTAACAACCCCCAAATTCAACGATTGCACTTATTCATCAAGCAACGCTAGAAGGTCGAATGGGATGATTGCTCTATGTTTTCTTGTCACTGATCGGGTTTCGTAGTAAGGCTGATCTTATCGACGCCATGGCCAGTACGCATAAGCCATAGACATGTTGTCGTAGTGTGGGTTAACGAAGAGGTTGACAGAATGGGTTTTTATTAATCCCTAATTTGATTGACTGAGTTTCTTCTACATTATAACCGTACATATAGACACGACTATTCACTTTCCCGCACAAGAATAATTAATAAAATAATGAAACAAAAAATCTACTTAACTTTAATAACCTAGATCATCGTGTATATGGTGCGCAGTTCCCTAGATAATCACTTATCCACTAATGTCGGTTGTGTGTATGCAGGAAGCCGAATGTAAACCCTATATGTTAAGTAGTCGTAATTAATAGACTACTTTATGTCAAATCTTTCTAACATAGTCATTATGTCATGCAAGATTTTGTTAGCTATCAACATTGGTAATGCAATTTTGGTGTAACAGTAGCCAGAGTATAACACTATACATTAATACAACACCACACATTAAAATATTGTGGTTCAAATATACTAATTCTGATAATTAGTACGATGTAATTTTTTCACAATTTGTAACTTACTATTAATTTAAAATGTGAAACCTACAATATGATACTAAAACATAAATAAAAAATCAAATGGATGATTGATAGAGGAACTCAACATAACTAGAAACACGAACCCAACGTTCTTTTGACATCTAATTCAATAGTTACAAGTGTGAGAGCAAGTGTCAAACAATAGTTCTTTAGTATGTCATGTGTAACTGACTAGTTAATGACTAGCCATTATGTGATACAAATAAACCACTAAGTGCACGGGAAATCGATAACATATTTACATTGATCAAAACCAAAGTTAATGTACTGATATATCTAATTAAAGCCCGCCTAACCCAATATATCTAGGGTGCCTAAATTACCATAAACTGCCAATACCCTAACCATTATAACCTCTCTCGAATTCACTTCATATGTCAAATTCCTTTCGTCTTACATTTTTTTCTCAACGGAAAATTTATTGCAAAAAGACCAATGGCACAAAGGCAATACCAATTCCTCTCGGAGATCAACAAGTCGACGAGGAAATGGAGTTTGAGATTGAAGGTCCTTTGGTATTGGATGTATCAACGGGTCTTCTCCGGCAAAACCATCAAACTACTTTTCGTGGATGAACATGTTATCTATCTATCAGTCCATGCGCTGTATAAAGTTTTGTATAAACTTTTGTTCTTACGCTGTTTAAAGTTTTAATTCTAACACTTTCTAACGATAGGGCCAAAGGATAGAAGGAGAAATCTGGGGTGATTTCGTTGAAATATTCGAGTGGCTGGTGGAATCTGAGGGTCAGTGGGTACAATGGGATAATGTTCATATCCTTGATAGGACAATGTTTGACTGTTTGACAGATAGTTTATACTCTGTGTCGAACTAGTTCGAGTGTAATCTGGAAAATTTCATACCCTAATGGCCAGCACTACTTAGACTTGAAGCCTATACGTGGCGTTTCAATTAGCACTATAACTAGCACATATCCAATCGGTATAGTTTTTTGGACTTAAGGTTACAATTTCTATGGGACATTACTGTTTTAATATGATTTTGTTATGGATTTGTTTGTTATGTTTATTGGTTTGAGATATAGATTTGATTGGGGTTGTGCTTGGAATTGATGGATTCGTAAGAGATACAGTGGTTACTGCAAATGATCTTGAAACTTATTTCTGGAGGCGACTTCAAGTAAAATTCAGAATCAGAGATTGGGAGTAACTATAACATCAATTTATTTCATGTACAATATTCTTAGAATGCAATAAAGCTGATATGCAGTAAATGTTGGCAGAAACGAGTCATTGGATTGTGTGCGCCAATGGTGATCTTGCTGTTAGGTTGGTTAGGGCATGGGGCAAAAGTCTGAATGGGATATTATTCTGCTTATTTCGGTGCTTTAATATGACCAATAACATTGGTGGTATGATGAAACATCAAAGCTTTTTTGTAAATTTATTCCAGTTAGTGTAAAATGAAAAATAACTAAAATTTCTTTGTTGATTATGGTAGGTGAGGTTGGAGGCAATTCAACGGGTTTCTAAGATACGCTTTGATGCGTATGAAGTTGAAGAGTTCCGTGGTCCAGAGGTAATTATCTCACAACTCATAATCATATAGTATAAATGTTAGTGTTTTTTTTTTTGCGATCTTATGTGTTATTGTTTTAATAGGATTTTTTTTGTACAGGTACCCTAAGCCTCCTCTATGTTAAGAATGTTGGGTGTGGTTTGTTGGATTTTCAAAGTGAAGAACATACTTATGGTTTATGAATTTATATTAAATTTGTATTTAGTATTTTGCTTATGGTTTTATGTTTATGGTTTTCTCTAGTATTTATTTTTTTTTGTCAACTTGGTTATCTTTAGTAATGTCATGATATTACTCGTATGCCATGATATCCAAAAACTGAAAAAAATAACGAATGATTATTAACCATTGATTAAAATTTAGTACCTAAACTTATTAACCGATCGAGAACATGTTCCCTTTTGAAGAACAAATCAATGTATTTCGTTAAGCTGAGAGGATTATGAACAATCAGTTTCTTATTGTAAATTCAACGCATAACAATTAGAGATTATGAAACAAAAGGATACATGGGTCACTCTCATGCAATCATTCGAGAAAAGCCCAAAACGAGTAAGTGGATTTTAATGTAAAGTCGCAACTGTTGCGTATCGAGTTAAAATAGTTACCGGGTATTTATTTCAATAAACCTAAAAAATCTTCGCTTTCTTCTTCTACCTCTTCCCTATCATTCTCTGATATTCAAAGAGATATCCACAAAATGAATCCGCTTATAACATGCGATTATGAAAACTTACAATTTCGCAAAATTGCTGATATTACTTTGAGGGATAATCGTTGGAACGTTAGAGCGATGGTTTTGAGAGCGTGGTGTTTTACTCAATATGATGCTCCCTTGGAATTAATTTTATGCGATGAAACGGTATTCTTCTTCTACTTTTTTATCCGTTTGAATTAATTTACCCCTTTCATTTTATTGGGTATAAATGGCACCAATAAATCCATACGTTTTTATTTGTGTACTTCCTTTTGTAACCTTTGGTTATAATCAACATGGAAGTCGGATTCAGGCTTTAGCTTTTGAAAAAAAATGCCCAGAAATTCCTTTTTCTTTTGGAGAAAGAAGGTTGATGGTTTAATTTTTCTGATTTTAGGTTTCGTTAGGGCCAAAGTATGACAGAGTATGTCCAACGTATAATGATATTTTTATAACTGACGAGACAAATATCACTGAGAACTTCCATCCTCCAACTTTGGATGACCTCTTGAGCATCAAACCAATCCAAGGAATTAATTATGGGGCGGTTTCAGATAAATATACAATTGGTAAGTGTTATTTACAATACATTATTATTAGATTAGGTGGAGAAATTTAACATCAGATTTGGAAGAATTGTGGTTGTTGTCTTTAGGAGATTAACTTATACTTACAATAATTTTTTCATATAGATGTTGTTGGTGCTATAACATGGGTTGGAGAGCTTGAATTGGTAGATGACTCTTCAAAGGTCAATTCGTATTCACGTACACGCGCTAAAGTCCAATTCACGCTAAAAGATGCCGAGTAAGTTTAAGTTTCGGAGTTTTATAATCACCTTATAATTAAACCTTACTGTTGACCAAAAATAAATTAAACCTTACTAAATAATGATGTTGGAATTGAAGGAAGAGAGCCATAGAATGTGTTGCCTATGGACCACCCGCTGAGGAATTGTCGAGGCGTTTTGAACAAGTTCCAGACAAGCATTTGTTTGTTTTGCTCCGATTTTTCTGGATCGAAATATTTTGCGGCATGTTGACATGTTTTCTAGAAAATATGAGAAGACATTAATATAGAACAAAATTATGAAATATTTTTTTTTTTAACCTAGGGGTTACTTTCTTAGAGGAATAGAAGGGCCTTCTTCAATAGACTATCATCGAGTATCTTTGGATGAGTTGAACAGTTTGAGGGAACGGTATGAATATTTTGAAATTGTCATATTGAATATCTTATGATCATATAAATTATTAACAACATCTAACGTACTTTCCTCTTTGATTTCGTGTAGGTACCCTAATCCTCTTCCGACATGGTACTCAAAGGAGCACCAGACTCTCGATTGCTACTAACTCTCCTTCACTCTTATTCTATAACTATTAAGAACTTATGAATTTTTAATTTTTGATTCCTTAAAACCAGTGTAAAGATTGCTAAGCGTTGGTTTCTATTTTAAGGATTAATTAACTTTACAATAAATTTTAGTTAATATAAAATATTGCAACTTATACATGTTTATTAGAAGTTGGAAAAAAGTGATTACGTCCCATACCCGACTACTTTGCGACACGAATAATGAGTTGAATATTACTCGTATCAATAGCGATAAATAAAAGACTTGGTTACTGCTATACCTGAAGTAGCGCATTAGTCGCTCATGTACTGACCAATTCCCGATTTTTCTACGACTCTACACATCAGAAGCAAAAGTAGTAGCCATATCACCGACTAGCCTGCGACTATTGTTCCCGATCTCGACAATGGTCGTTAATCAATCGTGAATCGACGACTAAATTGGCGACAATCATTTTTGGTCGTATATAAGCGACTAATACACGTCCATATATCCGTTATCGCAATATAGTAGCAATATTGTCCCCTTATAGTGGCCAAATGTTATGACTACAAGTATAGTCGCAAGATTCAGTCGCAAATACGTTGTTTTCCTGTAGTGACTTAAGGCTAGTTTAATCTATAGGAATGGAAAAGAAATTTGGATTTCTAGGATTTAGACTTAGTAAATTCTCGCAACGAAAGTTGGTTAGTTTTACACATGTGTTTGAGTTATAGAATGGTACTTAATTCGATCATGTCTGATTATTAATCTGCATGACATGATTTCCCGAGAACTCCCTTGTCCTACGCCTTTAGTATTTATAAACAAATCTGTCTGCTAATCAATTTACTGTTTTTCTTTATTGCTTATTACTATTGTTTCTTAGCTCTACTCGATACTTTATAATCTATCGTAATATTCTTGAGTCTATGTGGTTCGACCCCTATATACTACATTTGCATGTGCACTTGCAGTGTAACTTCGTGAATTAAACTCTGAGCATATCTTATAGTATAAATAATAATGAGAATATTTTGAGAAATTTTTATTGGTTAATTAGTTAATTATATTAGGGACTGTCGACTTTCTCTCGCAAATGTTGAGCGATTTAAAATCTGAGAATATCGTATAGTATAAATAATAATGAGAATATTTTGAGAAATTTTTATTGGTTAATTAGTTAATTATATTAGGGAGTGTCGACTTTCTCTCGCAAATTTTGAGCAAATGTTGAGTGTAACTTCGGGAATTAAACTCTGAGCATATCATATAGTATAGATAATAATGAGAATATTTTGAGCAATTTTTATTGGTTAATTAGTTAATTATATTAGGGAGTGTCGACTTTCTCTCGCAAATGTTGAGCGATTTAAACGTCTGCAAAAACTTTCTCTCGCGACTCTTAACGTTTTGTAGGCCACTGTTTTTGTGTAACGTTTTCCTATTTTGTCTTCTACGATCTCTGTTTATGTTACTAAACATGAAAAATCAACAAAATCAATTTCAATTTCATGGTCCTTCCTTTCTTTCGTTTGTGTTATTGACTTTGGCAAATTTAAATTTGGTAGGCTCGTCTCTACACGGTTCCCCAATTGGAGCGGCGAGTAATCATCATGTGATATTACGGTCCGATGAAGGAAATAACGATTTGCGTACAGAAGGAACGAAGATCTACTATAACATCGACTAGTTTGGTCCCGTCTTATCAGTCTCTCCATGGTGGAGTTCATGTCTGACACTTTCACCGTATTAGCTCTGGTATGTTATGCCAAGTTTTCACCAATACTTTCTTTTAGTATTGTGGTTGTTACCAGGAATATGTGAGCGTCTAAAAGATTAACACAAATACTTCCAAATATGTTATGTCATCAGCGACCGGAAAGAAAACCACCATGGAATATGTTGATTTTATCTAGGAAACAAGTTTCAAAGACAACATTCTTCATTAAGATTTTGGTACAAAATTGTTGGTACAATGTGTCTACTTTTCAGAGTTACACTTCAACACATCGGGTTTCAAGATGCATTTTGTAAAAAAAGCTCAGCCAAAAGAAGATGCACACAAATCACATCAGAGAAAAATCAAATATGAAGTTGGACAATAACCGATATTTTAATCGTTTAGCGAGTAAGACTACTCTTCGGAAAGCATGTTAAACTTCTTTATGTTGTTTTCACAATATATGACACATACATATGTTTATGTAATAATTGTGTTGTTGTAATCTTGTAAATATCTTTGATATTACGTATCTATTTTTTATCAATAAAGTTTGATTTCGTCGGAAAATAAAAATTAGTTAATTGTATTATTTTTATTGGTTATACAATAAATATTTTTTTTAATTCTGATTACTCGACAAACTGTTCGTTTGTTCATTTGGCATTCCATCGAGATGATTCATCTCAATGGTTTATTCAAATTATCCATTTGAATGATGTTTGTTTCAATTTTCAAATGTTCATATGGATGGAGCATTTGAATGAATCTTTTTTGTATGCTTAGTTTTTATAAATCTCCATCTCCATATAGATGAATTCATTAAGAAAATGACTAAAATACCCATAATTTGACCAAATTAATCATATTTTAATCATAATCTTAGGTATATTAATTTTAACTATTAGTCAAAAATATATTGACAATTACATATTATTTTGTTATTTTGCGGCTTTGAAGAGAAACTATCATTTTATAGTTTTATCGAGAAAATGCAACTTTGAAAAAACGTGAATTTACGGTTTTGGCGGAAAACACGATTTTACGTTTTTGCGAAAAATACGATTTTTCGGTTTTGACGGGAAAAGAAAATTACAGTTTTGACGGGAAAACGGGATTATGCAGCTTTCACAGGAAAAACACAATGTTGCGATTTTGGTGGGAAAACACGATCATACGGTTTTGGGGGAAAACACGATTTTGCGATTTTGACGAGAAAACATGATTTTACGGTTTTTACAGGAAAACATGATTTCACGGCAATGGCGAGAAAACACGATTTTACAATTTTGACAGGAAAAAAGGATTTTACGGTTTTGACGGGAGAACATGATTTTACGGTTTTGGCGGGAAAACATGATTTTATGGTTTTGACGGAAAATGCGATTCTACGGTTACAAAGGGAAAATGTGATTTTAGATTATTGACGGAAAACGGGTTTTACGGTTTTAGCGGGAAAACGTGTTTTACGGTTTTAGCGGGAAAACGCGTTTTATGGTTTTAGCGAGAAAACATGATTTTACGGTTTTGGCGGGAAAACATGATTTTATCGTTTCGAGAACCCGATTTTGAAGTTTTTACGGGAAAACACAATTTTACGGTTTTGACGGAAAAACGTGATTTATATTTTTGGCAGAAAATGTGATTTTACGGTTTTGGCAGAAAATATGATTTTACGATTTTGACGGAAAAACGCGATTTGACGATTTTGGAAAAAAAATGTGATTTTACGGTTTAGGCGGAAAGATGTAATTTTACAATTTTATGGTTTCATTGGAAAATATAATTTTCGATTTCTTTTCAAGATAATTGTAATATATTATTTAGGTTATGTTTATTTGCTCATTTAAAATTCTCATCCAAATGATTTATTTGAATAATTATGGTATATTAGTCATTTGTTATTTTCGGATGAATCATCTCCATCCAAATGATCCAATTTGGTGCATTTAGGATAATTTATAAATCCTTTTTGTAGTCTCTCTCATTTGAAGCAACGCCTCCTTCTCGACGTTGTATTCTTGCCGCACCTACGAGGTCCCCGGAGAACGACAGACATTGTGGCTCTGCCTCTCTTCCCTGTGTAGAAGGAAGTGGTGGCCCGATTTCCGGTACTCAGAAGACGACGGTGATAACGCTGCTGTCAACTCAGAATATCCCAGCCTCTCCTCTCAACTCAAGCTGTACGGTGGTGTTTGGTTGGTGAGCGATGTCGTGGTTTATCTTCTCCAGCGAAACTTATCTTCCCTCTTTTCCACCTCTCTCCGGTGACGTTTTCTTCTTCCCTGTGTGGAAGGGGTTGCTGCTCACGCCATGGTTTCTCCTCATACTTCAATCAAGCTTCAGTATGTGGTCTTTCTTGCCGCTCCTGCAAAACTAGTTGCTTACTGGTGTGGCTCGCCTATATTTCCATTTTTAGTAACAAAGATCCATGTTCTCTATGTGATAGCTTTTGTCATTCCAGTTTCCTTCTAGCTCGAAAATAGAAGACGTCGGGACTCATATACGTTCTCGGTAGTGATCGTGGTGAAGCAACGGTTTTTTAGAAGTTTCTTCCATGTGTGGAAGCCCTATGTGGTTTATTCTGAAGTATCATGCATCTTAGAGGTCTTCAAAAAGAGGCCCAACTCTTTTATTATGTCCCCCATTGAAGTCTCTGTTTTTTTTTATACCAAAAACAGAGCACCGATGGTTTTCTGCATCTCCTGGATGTGCTCCCCTCTTGGACTAACTGAAGTTGGATTCTTACTCTTCTTGGTTGTACTCTGTTCCCAAGTGGTTGTGTCTCTGCAACTCTTCATCCTCACTTTTTTTTTATTCCCTGTGTTGAAGTAAAAAAAGTAATGTTAAAGGCCTAATCCAATCTTTCCATCGTCCCTTCCTCAAGACAAAATGTCGCAACAAGATATTGTCTTACGATAGTGGTCTTGTTCCTTGAGGTCCTTCGACGTTTCTTTCCAAACTAAAGTCGGTGATGGCTTTTCTGTGGAGCTGCTTTCTCTTACTTGTGTGGAGGGAAGATACTTTCTAGAGCTTTCAAATTTCGATCTACACATCTCTCTTCTGATTGGTTTCCGTTGTATTCACTGTTGATTCTTGCTCGGTCGTGAGATCGGTTGCCCTACAATTAGAGTCCTCCGAAATTAAGACCAAACCAACATTGTTTTCAAGTCGCATCAAAGGTTCGGTTAATTGTTGGCGCCTTCTAGTCTTAGGCTAAGCACGATTTCTGTTAATTTGGGCTTAATTATGGGCTTCCAACTCAAAACCAATTGGCAATGAGTGGATTGGCCCTAACCCTTTATATATTAGTGTTGGTCATTTCATACTTCCGATGTGGGATCCTAACACGCCCCCTCGAGATGATGGCTCTTATCGGCCCATCTCGAACCGAATCCCACTTTAGGACCGATAGTAAACCCTTTTTGGGCCACCCTACTTGGGTTAAACGAGGCTCTGATACCATGTTAATTTGGGCTTAATTATGGGCTTCCAACTCAAAACCAATTGGCAATGAGTGGATTGGCCCTAACCATTTATATATTAGTGTTGGTCATTTCATACTTCCGATGTGGGATCCTAACAATTTCTTAACACTAGGTTTTGGCTATGTGTAACCGTTCCTTTTGTTCACATTATCGCTGCAAAAGAAGAACAACAACTGGCAAACAAACCGGTTTTGGGCGAATCATCTTATTTCAAAATGAATACGATTTGCGTGGAATTGTTAAGGAATGGAAGCGGACCTCACCAAAGAACATCTCGAAGAATTCCATAAATGCTTCGCACCTAATTTTTTATTTTTATCAGAGACTAAAATAATCATTTCTTTACCGTAGAGCTGAGAGGTCGAAGTGGAGGTCTAGATCTTTTTGTATGAATGAACCATTGATCTCCATTCTATTCGCGGATGATCATATTATTTATACTGAGTCTTCTTTTGAAGGCTATAAAATATTTGTCATTTGGGTATGGAGATCAGACTATCAAATTCCTAGATCAAGTATGGGAAAGACATTTGAACAAAAAAAAAAGTATGGGAAAGACTTACTAGGATCAATTTTAACCGGAAACATACTTGGTTCATGATTGGTGACTTGAATGAAATCTCGGGCAACCACGAAAAAAGGGGTGGACGTAAAAGCCAAAAAGTTCATTTCTACCGTTTTGGACAATGTTGGATAATTGCAGGATGCTAGAACTACCTTTTAAAGGAAATTCATTCCACTACAAGAAAACAGTGTTTTTGCTATTGCGCTATTAGTCGCTAAATAGTCGATAAACAAAATTTTATGACTATTTAACGACTAAATATGGCATTTGTAAACCCTTAGTTGCAAAATTGTTAATCGTAAAAATAGTTGTAGTGTAATAGTAATATATAGTAACAAATTTATGACTATTGGCAACAATTTAGCAACTAAAGATTGATTCATATGCTGGCGAACAAGTTTAATTATCAAATAGTCTTGAAATTTGGTGATTATTTAGCGACTACAAAAAATACAAAAAAAATTATTAAAAATAAATAACAATACCTAAATAAAAATTAAAATACAATATCTAAATAAAAAATAATTACAAAATCTATTAAAAAAAAAAAAATTAAACAGCCATTGTCGTTGCCGCAACACATCATGCCGTCTCCACGTCTTGAGATATTCTCGTTGCTCTCCTATATCCACCATTCCGATCAGGTTTCTCATGCGCAACCGTCTCTGACTATTCACCAATACACATGTCATCTCCATGGTGATTGATTCGATTCCCAGTACCATCTCACATACGCTTTTTGATATCTCACAGAAACAATGCTAGTCTAAAACCCAATAATGAGACTTGAAGGTTTTGGTATATCACCATAACTTTCGTTAGTCTTTGTTGGCGTATAGTATGTCTCTGGTTCATCCCATTCAGTCCTGAAGGATCCCTTGAACTCAAAGAAACCTTAGCCTGTCCAACAGATATATCCAGAAGAAAACTGAACTGTCTAAAATTTGACCACATATAAAAATGAGAAATAGCATCTGAAACAGTACAAACTTACTTTGGAACAATATTTACATTCGGTCAAGGCCTTGATTCTCTAACCTTCCATTAAGAAGAGAAGTGTTCAAGAACAAAATTTTGTATATATTAAGACTAGTTATGATCATGCGCTCAAAAATACCTTTGGCTTGGTAAATTAATCGGTTTCGAAACAGCAACATGTCCCAATATAGTCATGCCACCTCTTCTTGTAATACTCCATCTGCTAATTTATCCAGAAAAATGCAATTTGATATCTAAGCAATGACGTAAGACGGGACGATAAGGCAAGCTCTTTCAAGGAAATAAAAGCCAAACACATAATTTTCTACTATACCCTAGACACATAAAGTGATTTGATAGAGGAAACATACCAATACATTTTAATATATACATCTTTATCAGCAAAGAAGCAATTGCGATCAGTGTGATATTAAGGACAACCAGAACTTTCAGTTGAAAACATACCGTGAAAGATACTTCGGATCATATACGCAGTAAACAACATCATAGTGTCCCTCGTATGAGTCTATCAATTCTGAATCACCAGTTATTGTATCCCACCTGTGGATTGGATAATTACAAAGATACAGTATAAGTAACATATGATATCTATCATTTTAAGAAAATAATCATACTCGTATCTCTGGTGTTTGTCAAGCTTCAAAATCACTTCAAACACAGCATCCGCACTAGCTTAAACTACCGCAACTGCCTTCACAAGAACTCCTCTACCAGCCTAAAGAAGGACTTTAGCAATCACGCAACCATGTGGATGAATGTCATCTCGAGTGGTGAACTGAATGACAGAAAAAACAATAAACCCATCAGGCCATCATCGAGTCTAAAACACCAAATTCATATGAAATTAAGTTAGGATTTACTGAAATTTCTTACCTTTTAATAACACCCAGAAGAAGTAATCCAGAGAAATAAGGAATGAAGAGTATGAATTTCCACACAAGAGACAAGATTCCCTTTGGATACTTCATCGAATTTATCTTCTTCTTTTGCTCTTCAAATCTTACCCAGATAATTTTAGTACCCTAAATTAGAGAAAATGAATCATTTTTACTGTTGTACTTCTCTGCCTACCGGATCGACCAAATTAAAGAACTTTCCAAAAGAACTAGGATCGAAAAATTACTGAAACATTGGTTCGTCATCGCTTTATGCTCTCTCGATATATGCATAGAAGAGACGGCGCGGTCGTTTATCTCGGTGGAGGAGATGAAGGCTCTGATGATAAACGGTGGTTAGAGGAGGTGGATCAGAGAAGTGATAGTGATAGACGGCGAAGATGACGACTGGTAAATAATCAACACCCCTGAAGCAATCGACGGTGACGAGACGGCGGAGTTAACTGAGATAAGGAAATTCCAAAGAGAAAATATGAGTTGGTGTTAGGGTTTGAGAGACTTGGCTAAGAGAAATGAGTTGTGTTTTTGAACTAACAAAATTTCAAAGTAATCAGGGAAATTTTGGGGATTTTTCCCCGGGTTAATGAATCTAGGAATTTTTTTTTTTTATGGCAAATTCAAACTTTATTAATATAGAAAGAGTTACATGGTAACAATATCATAGACATTACAGAATTATATCAACACATTTATTACATACATATGTATGAGCCATATACTGAGAAAACACAGCAGAAGGGAGTTTAACGATGCTTTCGACAAAGTAGTCTTACTCGCTAATCGATCATAGTATCGCTTATTGTCCAACTTTATATTTGAGCTTTCTCTGATGTGATTTGAATGCAGCATCCTTTGGCTGAACTTTCTTTTAACAAAACACATCCTGAAACCTGGTGTATTGCAATGTAACCCTGAAAACAAGACACATTGATACCAACATTTCCGTATCAAAGTCTTTTTGATGAAACTTGTCTGTAACACTTGTTTCCTTGTTGTAATGAACATTGTAAGGGAATCTGATATGTCTCTCCAAGCGCAATTCTTCGGTAATAGAGTGTTAACTCTATAACTTTCTTTCTCAGTATTCACCCTTACTTTGTTGTGAGCATCAAAGGCTAGACGTCGCTTTGTGATGTCACAAACCGCCAATTGAATTTGCCGATGTGATATTATAGCCATTTCCCAAGTAAAATGTGGATCCATCTTTTGAATATGAAGCCACCAAATTGATTTAATGTGAAGCGTACGGGATGGCCCTTCGTATTTTACATCTCTGGTTCCAAAACAATGTCTCTTCCATGGTGGTTTCCATGGTGTTTGTTGCCAAAGCAAGGCAGTGAGGATATCTTCTCCACCACTGAACTTCATTTTGTCGTCGGATCGAAAGGACAAAAACCAGATACCGCTAAGGAATTTCTTTAACGGAAAGAAGCCGAAAAGATTGATCATATAACAACAATGAAAAACTGTCGGAAGTTCACTCTCTACCGGTTGAAGATGATGATGGTTTCTAAAGTGGTTCCGAAAGTCCAGAAAATCACCTTTGTAGAGAGACATGGATCTGTAGACATGACCATAAATAATTGCGGATGATGGTAGAGATAACAATCGGTGGACATCTGGGGAGAGAAGAACGATCACCATTATTGCCATAAGATTCTTCTTCTTCGATTCCCATCGTTCATATCTCTTTATCATGATTTTTATGTGGATTTGATTATTGATCAAAGTAGAGAAAAAAAAGGAATGACCGGCGCCGGTAAACAACCCAACACCGGTCAAAAAAGTATCGGAAAAATGAAAGGTGTGATTATCAACGAATCATCTCCGTTATCGCCGCTCGAGAGAAACAATTTTTTTATGTAACATAGATTTTTTTTTTTTTTTTTAAACTAACATAGATTTTTAAAAAACTAATGAATCTAGGAATTGAGTGGAAAAAAATGAACTGGAAATATTTGTCGGTTAATGAGTTGGGAATTGGTGGGAAAATAAATTAAAAATATTTATATATGTTTAAAGGTTAAAGTTAATGTTTGAAAATGTTAGTTTTAGAAAATAAAAAATCTTTTTTAAACTATTGAATTTTAAGAGTTTTATAATTTATGATTAAGAGTTTAAATTTAGAGTTTATGATTTAGGGTTTAGGATATAGGGTTAGAGGGATTAAATTTAAAGTTTAAAGTTAAAAATATTAGATTAGGAAAATAAAAAATCTTCTTATAAATGTTGAATCTTAAGAGTTTTATATGATTAAGAATTTAAGGTTTAGAGTTTATGATTTATGGTTTGGAATATCGAGTTTGAGGGTTATATATGTTTAAAGGTTTTAAGTTAATGTTTTAAAATATTAGATTTGAAAAATAAAAACATTTTCGTAAGTGTTAAATCTTAAGATTTTTATAGTTTATGATTAAGAGTTTAAGTGTAGAGTTGGTAATTTAGGGTTTATGGTATAGGGTTAGAGAGATTATATTTAAAGTTTTAAGTTAATATTTAAAAATATTAGATTAGGAAAATAAAAATAAAAAATCTTCTTATAAGTGTTGAATCTTAAGAGTTTTATATGATTAAGAGTTTAAGGTTTAGAATTTATAATTTATAGGGTATAGAGTTTAAAGGGTTATATATATGTTTAAAGGTTTTAAGTTAATGTTTGAAAATAATAGGTTTGAAAATAAAACTCTTTGTATAAATGTTGAGTCTAAAGAGTTTTACAGTTTATGATTAATAGTTTAAGCTTAGAATTTATGGTTTGGGGTATAGGGTTGAGGGTTATACATGCTTAAAGGTTTTAAGTTAATGTGAAAATATTAGATTTGAAAAATAATAATTTTTTTTGTAAATGTTGAATTTTAAGAATTTTAGAGTTTATGATTAAGATTTTAAGTTAAAAATTATGATTTATGGTTTATGGTATAGGGTTTGAGAGGTTATATATATGTTTAAAAGTTTTAAGTTAATACTTGAAAAAATTAGAAAAAACAATATTTTTATAACTGTTGAATCTTAAGATTTTTATTGTTTAAAATAAAGTGTTTAAGGTTTAAAGTTTATGATTAATCGTCTCAACCTTTTTACCAAAGAATAAAAGTAGAAAATAAAGAAAGGATGATTTTTGTCCATAGATCTAATTTTATCAACGGTAGAGAATACAACATAGTGATCCTTATCTTAGTGGATAAACTAATAAAAAAATTAGTGTCATTTTTCATTTTTACTATATCTTCATTTTAAATACAATAAAAATAAAAAATTTGAAATCTTAAATATTTTTTAATTAGTTATATGTAAGGTATATACATAAATGGTTTAAATATTATTTTTATACATATATAATTAATGATTATATTTATATTTTATAGTTTATAATTAATAGTTTAATGTTTAGAGTATGATTATGGTTTAGGGGATAGAGTTTGAAGTGTTATTTGTAAGGTTTTAAGTTAATCTTTGAAAATAGTAAATTTAGGAAATAAGAAATATTTTATAAGTGTTGAATTTTATGGATATGGAAAATAAAAACATTTAGTGTTATGGCTTAGGAATAAGAATTCTTTTAGATTTTTGACTTTATAGGTTAGGGTTTTAGGGTTTGTTTAGGGTTAGGGATTTAATTTATTATAAGGTATAAATTATTAGTAGATTTCAAAAAAAATCATTAGACTTAAATTATTGTTTAAAAAAAATTAATTGATTTTATGTAAAGTATATATGTAAATTATATAAATATTAGTTGTATGTAATTAATAGTTATATTTTGATTTTATAATTACGATTAAGAGTTTAAAGTTTAGAGTTTATGATTTATAGTTTTGTGGTATAGGGTTTGAGACTAGGGACTACTTGGCGACTAATTTTCCGATTTCCATAATACTCGTTAATTAGTCGTAAATTTTGCGAATACTCGGAGATTAATTTACGATTGTATTGCGACTACCAATATATGGTTGTATATTAGTCGCTATTTTACGACCAACAAAGATAGTCGCAGATTGGACAGAGCGGTTGCAAATAGTGAATGGTTATCAATATGTGCTCATACGACAACAAAATATCTAAAGTTTTGGGGTTCTGATCACAGGTCGGTTCTTGCTCGGATCCAATCTAGACTCGGCAGACAAAAAAAAACTTTAGATTTGACAAGAGATGGATCGGAAAACCAGGTTTAAGGAAACAATGGTCACGGGATGGGGCCCTTTTGATGAGGTTCCGTTAAGGTATTTTCATCATAAGTTAGGTTATTGCCGTAAGCAAATCGTTGTTTGGAAGAGATCAAATTTTACGTATACCACAAAGCTAATCGAAGTGTTAAAATACAAGATTGATTTAGCACAAGTTGATCACAATACCTCGTTAAAAGAACTGGAAGAGTTAAGGAGGCAATTGATTACAACTTTCAGAGAAGAAGATCTTTATTGGCAATAGAAGAGCAGGAACTTCTGCCATAAGGATGGAGATATGAATACTAAGTTCCATCATAGCTTAACAAAACCAAGACGGGCCAGAAACCGTATTGTTAGTTTGAAAGATCACAATGAGAATTTGGTAGAATGCTTTTGGAATAGAAAGAGTCTCTACTCAATATTTCCAGAACATTTTCTCTTCTTCCTCCCCTACGGAACTTGAAAATTCCCTCTGATATATCACTGTAAAGATATCTGAAGATACTAATCATTTTCTAGTAAAGACCCCAACGGAGTTGGAAATTAAGAAGGCGCTTTTGACATAAACCCTGATAAGGCTCCGGGTCCGGATGGTATGACGAATAGTATCTACCAACGCTTTTGGCGACACTTAAGAAAGGATATTATCAAAATGGTGAAAGACTTCTTCGTATCAGGAAAGTTTGACCCAAGACTGAACAAAAAAAATATGTCTTATACCTAAGAAGGAAAAGGCCAAGAGAGATGCCAGACCCATTAGTCTTTGTAATGTAAGTTACAAGATCATTTCTAAGTTACCCCCTCGAGAGGCATTAGAAAAGGATATCCCCTTTTCCCATTCTTGTTTATTTTATTCACAGAGGCGCTAATCTCCCTCCTTAAGGGAGAAGAAGAGGAACAACGAATCACAAACCTTCGCATTGCAAGGGCTAGCCCGAGAGTCTCACATCTCCTATTTGCAGATGATAGCCTCTTCTTTTCCAAAGCATATACCGCTCAGTGTACATAGATTCTAAATATTATTTAAACTTATGGCAAAGCATCAAGACAACTCCTCAACCCAGACAAATCTTCCATTGTGTTTCGAAACAAAGTGGAGATTAGAAGCAAACAAGATATTAAGACCATTCTAGTCATATCTTTAGAAGGCAGTATGGGAATGTGCTTGGGACTCCCATAACATATTTGTGACTCTAATATGAAAGTATTTTCTTTTGTACATGATCGGCCTAATTAATCACATATCCACTTGGTCAGCTTGCTTGTTGTCAAAGGGGGGAAAAGAAGTCCAAATAAAATCGGTAGCTCAAGCTATTCCAACCTATGCCATGTCCTGATTCCTCCTCCCATAAGGCTTGACATATAAACTTAGGAGCTCGGTTTCAAGATGTTGGTGGAGCTCCACTCATAAGAATGATGGTATTCATTGGATTTTGTGGGATAAATTATGTTTACCCCCATGACTTCGGCGGACTGGGTTACTGTGATTGGCATGACGTACGTTAATATCGCCCTACTAGCAAACCAACTATAGAGATTACTCCAATTCCCATCATCACTCCTAGCCCACGTCCTTAAGGGTCATTATTTCAGTCGATCAGACCTCCTGGGAGACCGTAAATCCTATTCCCCATCGTATGTATGGCGTAGTATAATGACGGCGAAACCACTTCTTAAGATGGGCTTGCGGAGAACCTTAGGATTAGGGCTAAACACGATGGTGTGGAGTGATCAATGGATTCCCAATTTGACTGCTCGACCCATGGCCCAAGTTACCATTCGTCAACCTCTGATGACAGTCTGATCCTTCATTAGTCAAGAGACAAAAGAATGGAGTACTCCCCTTCTACAGAATTGTTTCATCCAGAAGATATACCTAATATAGGTATGAGATCTAGTAGAAGTTGAAAGCTCAAATTCGTGAGCACCTCAAGTGATGACGTGGATTACACAAAGGATTGACGTGGAGGACAAGTCAACATCTTGTGTGGTCGACTTCAATGGAAACAAGAAGATATGGAAAGATCTTCAAGATACGGAAATTGAAGATCGTGCAAGTAGTTGTACTTGCATAATCTATGAAGTATATATTCGGCTGAAGGATTATCGAATTAGGTCAGCCGTCTAAGAGCATAAAGGCAATATGTTTAACACAAGATTTTTGGGTGTACATCGTGGTATCTTGGTGAGTGAACAAAAGAGTGTGTGCAACTATTGTTGTATGGTAAGTTTGGGTAGCTTAGGATTTGGTTAGTATCGTGTCACAGTTGTGAAGTCGATTAAATCTAATTGAACAAGATTATTGTGTAATTTGTTCAAGTGAATTCTAATAAAGGCTATTTTGTAGAATTTGCAAGACTTCATATATCCTTAGAGTTTTCATTTGGTATCAGAGAAAGGTAATCTACTTTACAGGTTTAGATCTTGGAGAGGATATGGAGTTTAAATAAGTCATCACATTTCCAAAACCCATAATGCTGGATGATGGGAATTTTGGCCATTGGAAAGTGCGTGTGAGACATGTCATTCATTCGATTGATGAAGCTGCATGGCATGTTGTGCTGAATGGATGGGAAGAACCTACTGAGATCAGAGAAGACAAGACCAAGGGTCCAAAACCGCTCGATAAATGGACAAAATATGAAAGGAAAGCATAAAAATTCAACTCTAGAGCTATATCTACGATTATGTCTGTTGTGGATGTTGATCAGTTCAAAATCATCCAAGGATGCGAGATAGCTAAAGCAGCATGGGACACCTTGTGAATTAATTTTAGGTTGATACTGCTATGAAAAGAACTCGTCTTGATCACTTGGCATCGAAGTTTGAAAACCTGAGAATGGGACTAGACGAGTCCATTGGGAGGTTCACTGCTAAGCTGAGCACAATAGCTAACGAGGCTTCAGTTCTTGGTAAAAAATATCAGGAGAAGAAGTTGTTTAAAAAAACTGATTCAATGTCCCCCGGCCAAGTTTTCCGCCCACAAGGAGATTTTGTAATGCTCCATGAACATTGATGAGATGAAGTTTGACAGATTGGTGGACATGCTTAAGTCACAAGAAATGGAAGTTACTGAAGAACAACCTAAAGCAAATCATGGAATTGCTTTTGCTGTAAATCATGAGGAAAAGCGAGTTAAAAAATATGAAGAAAATATGAGTCTCTTTGCCAAGAATTTCAACAAGATGTTCAGAAGGATTGAGAAAGGTCAAACATAACACTGAATCGATTTCAGAAAAAGGAATCAGACAGATTTGGAAGTTGGTCCTCTAGAGGAGAAGGTGAAAGATCATCCAAAAATAAGGAAATGCAATGTCACTAATGCAAGGGATATGGACATTTCCGAAATGAATGCCCACTGGTTAAGAGGAAGGAGTTAAAGTGTGGAGAATGAAGAGTTTTTGGTCACGTTAAGCGTAAATGCCCGAGTACTCAAAAAGGAAAAGAAAAATACATGATATGTTTTAGTGACTCAAACTCTGATGAAGATGAAGATGATGGTGAAATTATGCTTAACTTTGTGGCACTAGTATCTCAAGAAAGTAACAAGGAAGCCAACTGTGAGTCCGAGTCTGAAGATAAAAAGTTGATGCCAAACAGGAATACAAGGAGTTGTATGAAAACTGGTTAAAACTGAGTAGCGAAAATATTCAGTTGCTGAAAGACAAAGAAATGCTAAAGCCATAAGTTAACATTCTGAAAAAGGTGTGGAACAGGCTCAAAATATGAGAAACAAGTGTTAATCGAAGACAAAAAAAAAAACTCTAGATGAACTCAAGCATATGAAGGAGAGAAACTGAGCATTGGAAGAGAGGATATATATGTTATTCGGAGCTTACTCTGGAGAGCAAGATAAAAATTGAAGTGTGGAACAGAACCTAACTGACAATCACAGAAAAATCAGGATATTGAACAAGGGAACTGACAGTCTGGAAAAGTTGTTAAGCATGAGGCAACCAACGAAAGTCAATTGGGGTTTGGGATACTCAAACAGAACCGAAGCTGGAACTCTAAGGAATCCAGCTTCATAAACTTTGTTCCAAGTTCAATGAGAACCAATGGACAACCCGAGAATAACGAGAAATCTCAAAACACCAAGATCGAGGTGGAAGGACGAAAACCACGATCGAATGAGTGTTTCGCGTGTGGTAATCTGGGACATCGCAAGGAAAACTGTTGGACATTCTGGAATAGAATCAATCAAGCCTAGAGATCAAATCAATGCTACATAAACTAAGGAAGTTGGAAAGTCTGGATAGCAAAATAGAACTTATATTCGTGGACAGAGCAAAACAAGATTGTGAGAACCACTCAAACAAATGAGATAGTCTGCAACTTCGCACGTATTCAGACAACATAAAGTATGATCAGTAATGTTGCTGACACGTCGACGGAGAAAACAAACCATGAAGCTTGGTATTTTGAGAGTGGATGTTCCAGAAACATGACAAGAAATCAAAAATATCTTGATCAGATCACACCAATTAAAGGTGGACATGTGGTGTTTGGTGACTGTGGTCAAGGCAAAATAGAAGCTATTGGCAAAATGTACTCAGAGGGAAAACCTCAACTAGCTAGTGTTTATCTGGTTAAAGGTCTGAAGGCTAATTTGATAAGTATTAGCCAACTGTGTGACGAAGGTCTAAAAGTTGTCTTTACTCGAACTGATTGCCAGGCTATTGACGGGTCTAAAAACGTTCTTTTGATGGGTACACGAGTGGGAAACAATTGTTACATGTGGGAGCCGTCTACTAAGTGTCTATCAGCAGTTGACTCACAGCTGGATTTGTGGCATAAGAAGTTAGGTCACATGAGCATCCATGGACTGACTCGTCTTGTCAAAGCTGAAGTAGTCTGGGGAGTACATAAGCTGGAAGAATCTATAGACACTGTGTGCAAAGCTTTCTGCCAAGGAAAGCAAGTCAAAGAGCAGCACTAACAACTTAATGAAATAAAATCTAAGAAGATCTTGGAGAAAATTCACATCGATCTTATGGGTCATGTAAATCCTGAAAGCATTACAGGCAAGAAATACATCTTTTTTTTTTGGTTGATGAATACTCTAGATACACTTGGGTGAGATTCTTAAGGGAAAAATCTGAATCTGATGAGAGCTTTAAGATATTGGCACTTGAACTCAAGAATGAGAAAGGTGGAAAACTCTGTAATAGCCCAGGCATACATTATCAATACTCAGCACCTAGAACTCCACAATAGAATGGAGTGGTTGAACAAAAAAATAGAACCTTGCAAGAAATGGCTAGAGCAATACTGCATGGGAATCATATTGCTCCACGGTTTTGGGCTGAAGCTGTAAGTATTGCATGTTATGTCACCAACCGAGTATACGTGAAACCTGGTACAAAAAAAAAACTCCGTATGAAATATGGAAAGGCAAAACTCCTAATCTCAGCTACTTTCACGTTTTCAGTTGTACGTGCAACATCTTAAATGACAAGGATCAACTAGGAAAGTTTGATTCCAAGAGTGATGAAAGAATTTTTCTTGGACATTCAACAAACAACACATCATTTCGAGTGTTCAACAGAAGAAGAAAAGTGATTTTTAAATCAGTAAATGTTGTGTTTGAGGATAGGAACAACTATTCCTTGGAGGAGGTTTCACATGATATACCCTGTGCAACACAGTCACCCGAAAGTTCCTCAGGTCCAACGCCGTATGATCAGATCGCTGACACTCCCAAGTTGGATACAGAAAGTGCTCCATGTGAAGCCCAATTGCCTTGAAATCATTCTCTGAACGATGTAACTGGAGATGTCTTGGATGAGAGACAAACAAGGCATATGAAATATGATTACAAAGCTATAGTAAAACTTGCATGCTTTGTATCCTTCTTTGAACCGGAAAAAATAGAGGAAGCCCTAGATGATGAATTTTGGGTCAGTGTTATGCATGAAAAACTGGATCATTTTAATCGTCTTGGGGTTTGGGACTTGGTGGAGTGTCCTGATAATGTGATTGTGGTTGGAACTAAATGGATCTACAAGAACAAAGTTGATGAAGATGGCAATGTTGTGAGAAACAAATCCAGACTTGCGGCACAAGGATATTCACAAATTGAAGGAATCAATTTCAACGAAACCTTTTCTCCTGTTGCTAGACTTGAATCCATCGGACTCTTATTTGGGATCGCATGCAATCTTCATATCAAGTTGTTTTATATGGATGTTAAGAGTGTCTTTCTCAATGGATTCCTTCAAGAGGAAGTCTATGTGGCTCAACCAAAAGGTTTTGAAGACCCGAAGTTTCCTGACCATGTATACAAACTTAAACGAGCATTGTATGGTCTTAAACAAGCTCCATGTGCTTGGTATGAGAGACTCACGGTCTTTCTGCTCAACAAGGATTTCAAACGGGGTGGAGTAGACAAAACGCTGGAAAAGGGAACCAGCTTGCTGATTGTTTAAATCTATGTGGACAATATCATTTTTGGAGCAATGAATGATAAGATTGTCAATGAGTTTGTATTTCACATGACCAAGGAGTTCGAGATGAACATGGTAGAAGAGTTGGATTACTTTCTTGGACTACTAATCAAAGAGACTGACGAGGGAATCTTTGTCTCGCAAAGCACTCACGCTAGGAATCTTGTGAAACGATTCAACATGGAAACTTGCAAGCCTGCAAGAACCCCCATGAGTACAACGAACAAACTCTCGAAGGATGAGGAAGGAAAAAAAGTTGAGGAACACACTTACAAGGAAATAATCGGAAGTCTTCTGTACCTTACGGCTAGCAGGCCAGACATATGTTTCAGTGTGGGTCTCTGTGCACGTTATCATGCAAATCCAAAGACCTCACATCTGATTGCTATTAAAATGATTATAAAATATGTCAAAGATGATCGTAAGAGAACCTCTGGAGGATATTTATTTCTTGGAAACAATACGGTGTCTTGACACAGCAAGAGGCAAAATTTTGTGTCATATCAACCGTTGAAGCCGAGTACATTGCCCATTAAAGCTGTTGTACAAAACTTATATGGATGAACTAAATGCTTCATGACTACGATATCATTACAGACTCATTCCTAGTGCACTGTGATAATAAAAGTGCAATTGACATCTCTAAGAATCATGTTCAATATTCTAGAACTAAGCATGTTGATATTAGACATCACTTTGTTAGAAATCTTGTTGAGGAGAAACTAGCAATCATTAAAGATGTATCTTCCGAGAAGCAGCTTGCAAATATTTTTACTAATCCATTGGATTTCAATAGCTTTGTGTATTTACGCAAAGTTATTGGAGTATGTGAACTTTAAATTGATTTCAGAAGACTGGGAGTGTGTTACATCCAAAAAGCACTAGGTAACACATGAGTTAAATGGTAGTGTTCTGGGATTAAATTGTCAATGATGCCCCATTAATAGATACTGTCTAGTGTTAGGCTTGAAGTGATAAGCACTCATCTTGGGGTAAGTTGCTACAACAGTTTATGCATGAGCATGATCACTGCCTTGATCGAGAATTGTCTTGACTATTCTTCTCGATATAAAGCATGAATTTTGGTTCTGTTTAAGTGAAATTGCAGGAAATTAATGTACTTTATTAGTAATAATATAGAAATAGTCACACTTATGATACTCTAGGATGAAAGCACCTCGGTTAGGGGAAGCTGTCCTACTATGTGACTAATTTAAATTCAGTGTGTTGTGCATAATGTCTGTTACTCTGGATGAAAGCACCTTAGATGAGGAAAGATGTCCTTCTTATGTGCAATCAGCAATTCCTTCTTCTCCACTTACATCAGTACTATCCTGAACCTTTCGATGTCGTTAAGGGATCATGAATAGTTAAGTACAGTAACCTAACTCTCAGATTTGTAATCTATTTTAGTGGTCGGATAAGTTGATATGATTAGGCACGATGAAAGCATACGAAAATCTGTATGTCTGAAATTCCATTCATTACTTCCAACTCTTTGTGGGTACATTATGGTCTATGATAACTGACTTCAATCAGTTCATTCTTTGCTTCAGTATATATATTAGTATTTCAAAACAAAACAAAAGTTATTGCGGCTACATCTCTGGGTCGTGTTTTCTGGCTATTTTGGTCACTCATCAGGTTTACAAATATGTCTATGATATGTCATATTTGATAGTTTTTTTAATTGAAATATGTATATGATCATCTCGGTTGGGCTGAGGATGTTGTTTGTCTCGATTGCGCTAAATATGTTGTCATTTGAGTTTCTTCTTGGGTCTTAAATAACTAATTAACCAAGGCGTCTATTAGGTCTTTTGAAGTGTGCATGTTTAAAAAGGAAGAATCTCGAGTGTGTCAGTAATCCGCTACAAGCTCTCAACCTAAAATTGCTTGTGTCTTCTTGCTTCTCTCCATCACAATGTCATCCCCACCTCGTCGCACGACTCGCTCTCAGGCCATGAAACTGATGACGGATGCTTTCAGTGCCGATCGAAGCCGTTAAAGTGCGACACGGTCTGCCACACTACCAGTCACTGGCGATCTCACTCCTGGAGAGCACTCTCTACGACCACGGCGAGCACTCTTGATGACCACGGCGAGCACTCTTGGTGACCACGACGATCTCGGAAAGTGCCGATTGAATCACCACCACATGCAACATCTCTGAGCGGATCTCGCCGCTTGCACCATTCGGGGAAGGAAACTGCTCCGGCATCACTAGAAACTGTGGCTGATGGTTGGGAATCTGAAGACGAAGAAGTGTTTGCACAGGTTAATCATCCTTACATCAAGTTTCAAGAACACTGCACAGATAATCGCTCACTCTATTCTGATCTTTACTTCAACTACCATGAGCTTGTTCCTGCGAAGGAACAACCCCTCAATTATTGCCACTCCTCTAGCACCGCCGAGGACCAATACGTTCAGATGATACTTCAGGACTTTCACAACCAGAAAATGCTTCTAATGGATGATCCCAAACTCTCCGAGGTAAAGCAATTTATCGAGAAAGCTGGGTTGATCTATACTGTCTTGCATGTATCGTCATATTATCCACGCCTGGTGAAAGAGTTCTTGGCGAATTTGTGTGACTTGGAAATTCGAGATGGTTCTCAGGTTGTGTATGTTTGTGGGAATATGTATGATTTTACACCCCAGATCATCAATCCCATGTTCTTTACGACATACATTGTTCGCCCGACTGATTGGGAAGAAGAAAATTTTGATCAAGTTGTCACTGTTCTAGCTAGAGGCAGAAACAAACGATGGGAGGTTTTCAATCCAAGCATCTCTTGCCAAAATTTCAAGTTCTATACAAGATTGCTTCTCAAATTGGATTCCGACCTCGAATAAGACTACTTTGGTTAAGGAAAGACTCTGGTTCCTGTTCATTCTTCATCAAAAGAAGCGCTTCAGTTTCAGCGCTTGGTTTTTGATCACATCATGGAGATGACACTCTCTCCCAACTCAGATAGGAGGATCATCTTTCTGAACCTGATTTTCCAACTTATCTACTTTCAAAGGGATGTCAATGGTACAGCAGTTGATGGTGCACCATTGGGATATCCGATGAGGACCACGCTTGATCCTAAGGCTGGTCGTGGATCTAATGAGGATGATGAGGGTGAGGCGCCGGACTTGAAAGGTGACATTGATAAGGCCATTCGCGGTATGTGTTACATTCAGCGCCAACTAAAAAGTAAGTCTACTCTTCTCTCTACATAGTGCTACTAACGTGATTACTGAGATGTTTTTTTGTCTAATGTGTTGACCAAATCAGGGGGATAATATCCTGAGTACCCTAGGGAGGCAGACGATGAAGTTAGCAGTGGGAAAGCTCGTGTGGAATTTGATCGAGATGACTGACTGATATCATTGGCTGATATCATTCAGTTTTCTTTTCTGTTTCAAGTGGTTCCCTTAATCTATTGCAAGAACTTTGACTTTGATGTTTCATGTTTTGTGTTTTGTTTTTTGGATTTGTTTTAAAACAATGTTGGTGCTTTGCTTTATATGGAACCTTCTTTGATTTTTAATCTTGCAGTGTCGATCTAGTACTGTTTTGTTGCTGCTTTATAAAGTCTTTGCTTGATGAGATGGTTAACACATTCTGACAAAAATGGTGAGAATAAAAGCTCAACTTCGTGAGTAGCTCAAGTGATGATGTGGATTACACAAATGATTGAAGTGGAGGACAAGTCAGCAGCTTGTTTGGTCGACTTCAATGGAAACAAGAAGATATGGAAGGATATTCAAGATATGGAAGTTGAAGATCATGCAAGTAGTTGTACTTGCAGAATCTAGGAAGTATATATCCGGCTGAAGGATTATCGAATTAGGTCAGCCGTCTAAGAGCATAAAAGAAATAGGTGTAACACAGGTTTTTGTGTGTACATCGTGGTATCTTGGTGAGTGAACAAAAGAGTTTGTGCAACTGTTGTTGTACAGTAAGATTATGTAGCTTAGGATTTGGTCAGTATCGTTTCACTCTTGTCAAATCGATTAAATCTGGTTGAAAAGGATTATTGTGTAATTTGTTCAAGTGAATTCTAATAAAAGCTATTGTTTTGAGAATTTGCAATACTTCACATATCATTAGAGTTTTAAGAAGTATCACCCCTGATGGGTACGCCTGAAATCATACGACAATGGAGTCTATAATGTTAAATCGTGATATGAATTGATTGGGGAACATAATACTAGACCTTTAACTGAAGAAGTTGGAGACCCAAGTATTATAGCCCTGAAAAATCAAATTGGGAAGATCCGAACAGCCCCAAAACTCAAACACTTTATGTGGCAAAATCTTTTGGGTTGTGTTGCGACGTGTGAGAGACTCACTTATAGGCATCTGGCCAACGATAGGAATTATCCTAGGTGTGGTAGCACATAAGAATCTATAAACCACCTTCTTTTTGAATGCCCTCCAGCCCTATCGGACTTCACGTCCATTCTGAAGAATTTCCCCAGTTCTTCTATCTACCGTAATATGAACTTTCTTTTTGGAGAACAAGAGAGCTGGGTATCTTAGAGCCTCAAAACTCCACATATCCACTGATTTTATGGTTTATTTAAAAAGCGAGTAATGATAAAATCTTCAACGGGAAAGAAATTTCTCCAAGGACCACCCTCCAACTTGCTTCTCTTGAGGCAAAAGTTGGAGAATAGCCTGCAATAAAGACAATGAAGAGGAGAGTGAAGAGACACAAGTGTCTAAGGAACTTAATGTTCCCCTTATTGACACCCAAACCCATATATGTCAAGTTGATGCATCATAGATTGACAATGGTTTTATTAGTGGTGTAGGGTTGTGATATAAGGATTCTATGAGGCGATAAGTAATTGGCCTCCAAGGGTGTCGTAGAAGCCTCTCGGCATTACACGCCGAGTTAGATAGGCTTCTATGGGAACCTTCCTGTGTCCATGAGAAAGAGCTCTTAGGGGACATTTCGAGACTGACTGCTCATCATTGGTGAAAATGATTGATAATCCCGGGGATTGACCATTATTCTTGTCAGAATTGGATACCCTACACTCTTTTAAACAGAGTTTTGACACTACAAGAAAAACTGGAATAGCCACGACCAAGCCACAGATTGGTCGTGGCTATTTTTTTGAGCCACAAATAGCCACGAAATAGCCACAAATTTCAAAATTTGATATCCGCGGCTATTTCGTAGCCATTCGTGGCTATTTAGCCACGAAATAGTCGTGGCAGAACATAGCCACGACTAGCCACGAAAGTGCTCGTGGCTATCTAACCACGATCTGAAATCGTAGCTATTTGTGGATATTTAGTCATGAATTGCGAAATAGCCACAGATAGCCATGATTTTATCCGTGGCTATTCAAAACCCTATACCCTAAAACCCCAAATTCTAAACCTGAAACTCTTAGTCATAAACTATAAAATCAAAATACAAATAATTAATTATATATACATAAAACTATTATTTTCAAATTCAATACCACAATATTCATATCCTAAACTAAATAAAATATATATATATGTATATGGATAAAACTTTAAACTATAACCAAAATCTAAAAACTAAAACTTTAAATAAAATATATCTAAGATTATGATTCAAAACTTACAAAAAGAATTTTTATTCTAAAATCTACTATTTTCAAACTTTAATTAACTTAAAACCTTAAATATGACCCTTCAAACCCTATACCCTAAACAATAATCAAATTCTAACCTTAAACTCTTAACCATAAACTATAAAATCAAAATACAAATAAAAGATATGTCCAAAATTAAGACTACTACATAAAACTAGTATATAAACCCTAAACCCTAAAGAAACCCTAAAACTCTAAAGTATAACCAAAACTCTAAATAATAAAAATTTAAATACTATAACATATACAAAACTAATATTCAACATTTATAAAGAAAAAATATTTCCCAAATGTATTATTTTCAAAATTAAATTCAAACCCTAAACACAACACTTTAAACCCTATATCATTAACCATAATCATAAAACCCTAAACCCTTAACAACCAAAACTCTAATTAATAAAATTTAAATACTATAACATATCCAATACTAATATTCAATACTTGAATAAGAAAAATATTTACTTATATTTACTAATATTTTAAATACTATAACATATCAAAAACTATTTTACATTAATTTAATTACTACATATATTCATATTTACTAATATTTTATATATTATTTTATAACTTTTTTTTTAGTTTAAAATTTTTAAATTTCTATATGTTATATTTTCAAACTTAATATTTTGAAAACTTTGTTTTAGTTAGTTTATTAGTTTTAAAAGCATTTTTGTTATTTTATATTAGTTAAATCCTGAATTAATTTTCATTGGCTGAATTGAGATCACATGGATCACTAATATCAGCAATTAGATCAAATCTATTCTTAAATCTCAACCATAGGATTTTTTTTCTTCCCTTCAACACTTTAACCTAATCTACTTCTCTTTTCTCATGCGCCGTTACAGAGGAAAAAAAAAATCCTGAGTCTTTTTCATTTCACAATCTGAGTCTCTCTCTTCAACATCTCAGTCGATCTTCTTCACCTTCTTCTTCCTTAACCCGTCGTGAAGAGGAGCCATCATGATGAATCGTTGGGAAGAGGAAGAGCCGCCGGAATCGTGATGAGGAGCCGTCGTGAAGAGGAGCCGCCGAAATCGTGATGAACCGTGATGAGGAGCCGTCGTGATGAAGCGTGGTGAAGAATCGGCGAAGGAGGAGCCGCGGTTTCGACGTTATGGGACCATCGGAGAAGAAGACGATGCAGCGGCACTGGTCATCGTAAGCTTCCCGGATCTGTGTGGAGCTGCGGCGGTGGAGACCCGATTCTGCAGATTCAGCCAGTTACCCTCTCGCTTTCAACATGTTCTTCCCGGACACAACCTTCGTGTGTAGCTGCGGCACTCGATGGTCCGATGGATCTGTGGTGGTTCTGTTCCCAGATCCCATCCCTCTTCCTCCGCAGCGGCAAGGTAGTTCTGTTCCCAGATTTAGATGTCGATTGTGGTTGTGGTGCTGTGGTGAGGCGGTGGCCGGAAGTAGCGGTTGTTCGGGGAGCATAAGCGGATCTCTGGCGAGGAGCGTGTTTTGATTTTTGATTGATTTTTTGTAATTCATTATTTTTGTTTTAAAAATTTTAATTTTAATTTAATAAATTATTAAAATTATTTAATATTATTTATTTTTTTTAGAAAACGCCACGGATTACCTACGGTTTTAGTCGTGGCTATGGACCAAAATAGCTATAAAAATATTTGTGGCAAATTCGTAGCTATGACCACAACATAATTCGTAGTAATTCGTGACTAACATAGCCACGATTTATTTCGTGGCTATCCGTGGAAGCGTAGCCACGAATTGCCACGAAAGGCCGATAGGCACGAGCCCATATCCACAAATTTTTTTTCGTTGCTATCTGTGGCTATGGCTGAAATAGCCATGAATTAAGCTCCATAGCCACGAATTAATCCTTGGCTATGGAGCAGTTTTCTTGTAGTGTGAGTTTTTCAATCTATATTATATTCTATGTGCCCAGAACTCTCGTGTGATAGAGCAAGATTTAATCCCTATTCTACTGCAAGTGCACAGTTATGCTATTGTAGTATTCAGGGGTATCGTATACACAAGGACTCACGTTTCACACGATAGACTATATGTTCTCAAGTTAAGCTAAATCAATCAGAAGAAAGCAATAAACGAAAGCAAGTAAACAGAGGTTTGTTTTCAATAGGAAGAAGGCGTCAGACTTAGGAAGTTATCGGGAATGATACAATGCTTAGACACTTAACTAACCGGATTCAGATTAAGCTCGAGTTCAAGAACTAGAAATACAATGCTAAACAATCCAACTCTCGCTGAGATTATTTCCATATCTAGCAACCTAGCGATCCAAATCTCTTTGTGATCCTAGAGTTCTAAACAAGCATTAAGAACAGGTTCTTCGGTTCACAATTCTCCTAAATCAAATCTCTTTGTATCTAGTCAAATTGGTGACACTAAGTTCATTCAAATTATAACTCACACTCTCGTGCTAAGTTAATTATCTCAGATCTAAATCCTAGGTGATCAATCCAAATTCAGTATTAAGTACAACTTAGGCGATGAACGAATAAATTTAGAATCCTAATCAATCAGTTGTCTAAACATGCATAAAACCCTTATGAGAATTCCTAAATCTAACTAGGTTACTACTCAGACATATTATCAGAATAACAACACATCTTTGAATAGAAAACCAAAAGACTGAATAGATAAGTAAAGGGGTTCGAAATCCTTCTCTCAAAGGTTACAAGTAGCAAGAACAGCCCCTTGGCACAAATCTCTCAATCTCCAAAACAAGAACAAAAGTAAGAACAAGATAAGTGATAATGAGTCTGAAAACCTAATTAAAACTCCTAAACTCATTTTACTTGTCTTCAACTCGCGTATAAGACTCTGTCGCGCTCAGTGTCGACCGACACCAAGGTCAGTGTCGGTCGACATCCAGTCGTGGTCGAGATACCAACTTCTGCTCATTGCACCAATCACCAGAAATGTCCTATAATCCCACTCTTTGCTCCAAACGCAAGCCTACCTATAGAAGACTCAACATACTCGAAAAACCAGGTTAAAGACTCAATATACACAACTATATCATGGTTAAAAACCTAGAAAAACCATGATATATCAACTCCCCCACACTTAGCTCTTGCTTGCCCTCAAGCAAGTAAAAGATTTGAAGCATAAGAAAGAGGTTAGAAAACTCAGAAACTCATTTCGTCCTAGGAACTTTCGCATTCACACTCACTTAGTAAACCACTGAAAACTTTCCTGCAGATGTCAAGACCACAATATACTTCCCCCACACTTCGCAACTGTCCCAAGTAAACTCCACAATCAGATTAGGATATTCAAGTTCACTACACTAACATCTGTATATAATTAGGTGCGGTGTTTTAGAGGGAGTGTCGATCAGAGAACATATGGACTCAACTTAGCCAGTACTGATCATCAAACTCTCGGTTTCTGGTTCCTTTCTTTTCCCTTTCTCCCTTAGCAACTGATTTTTCCCCACTGGGTATCATTTTATTTTTCTATCAGTGCTCTTCCCTTATTATTTGGGGTGTAACTTTGAATCTTTCCATGGATACACAGGAGGTAATATGGGTCTCTACCACTCCCGTGACCACTTCGAAGCTACTAGCTTATCCTCGGTTTTAATCTCTTTTATTTTTACTTTCAAGGGAGGGGAAAATCAGAAACCATACTCAAACAGGATCACAGGCTGTGTCAAGTATATAAGAGGAATCCGATCTAGTGATCTCAAGCCCCTAAGTAAGAAAATAAAGTCAGGATTAGAGGTGAAGTTAGTGATGGATCCTATGAATACCTGGTTAGATATGGGTGTCCTTGGTAAATTGATCTATTTGGGATTTTCTAATAGTCATAGAGTTACTGC
This sequence comes from Orychophragmus violaceus, assembly GCA_030180135.1. Lineage (NCBI taxonomy): Eukaryota > Viridiplantae > Streptophyta > Magnoliopsida > Brassicales > Brassicaceae > Orychophragmus > Orychophragmus violaceus. The sequence goes on along the minus strand of CM058229.1, from coordinate 45,410,415 downwards.
AAGTCTGTCCAATGGTCACTTAGTTCTTGTTCCAGCGAAAAATTTCCTCGAAAAATCATAGTTTCATACACATTTTGACTCAATAAAACAATTTGAAAACAAGTGAAAAACAAGGGACTGACTCTAAGAAAACAAGACACAATGTCAGTAGCCACCTCCCCCACACTTAGACTGCATTTTTCCCAGTGCAATGGCAGCTTGGGTTCGGGAGAACAAGGTATAAGTAACCGAGAACTTGAGAAAACAGAAATCTTACATGTGGTGGAAATCGATGTCGATCGACGCGCAGCCAGTGTCGGGCGACATAAGGCTCTAGTCGACATCGATTTGCTCATAATCGAGCATGATCGAGTTCCGTCCGTGTTCTCGAATACAGTGTCGACCGACACTATGGCAATGTCGACCGACACTGCTAACTGCAAACCTATCCTACACGGCCCTAACATACAAGAACCATAAAAATCAAAAGACTCAAGGACAAAGACTCAAAAGAAACGAAAATTAACCTACAATGGGTTCCCTCCCAGTCAGCGCTCGTTTAACGTCAATAGCTTGACCGTAATGCGATCAGCCGTTGGGTGGATTATCCAGATGGACGATATTACCTTCTGGGATTTCAGCTTTCGCCCAGTAATGTTTCACCCTTTGCCCATTGACTGTGAACTCCTCGCCTTTGGAATTCATCAAGATAAAAGCTCCGTGTGGTCTAGCTTCCTTAACGGTGAATGGACCTGACCAACGAGAACGCAACTTCCCAGGAAACAATGTTAGACGAGAATTGTAGAGAAGTACCTGATCATTGAGTTCGACGTTGCGTGAGATGATATTCTTATCATGATATGCCTTTGTACGCTCCTTGTAGAGCTTTGAGTTCTCATACGCATGGTGGCGAATCTCATCTAACTCATTAAGTTGTATCAAACGTCTCTCAACTACAGGCTTGAGGTCATAGTTCATTTGTTTGACAGCCCATCTAGCCTTGTGATCAAGCTCAACAGGAAGGTGACAGGATTTCCCATAGAGGAGATGGAATGGTGTAGTCCCCAGTGGCGTCTTAAACGCAGTCCTGTAGGCCCACAACACATCATCCAGCTTAGCAGACCAGTCCTTCCTAGTCTTTCCCACTATCGTCTCCAGAATTTCCTTGATCTGTTTGTTTGAAACCTCAACCTGTCCACTAGTCTGACGGTGATATGGAGTAGCCACACGATGATTAACACCATGCTTCTTAAGCAACTTCTCGAAGACCTTGTTGATGAAGTGAGAACCACCATCACTTATCACAATCCTAGGTACTCCAAATCTGGGGAAGATGATAGTCTTAAACAGCTTAAGAACTACCGAAGAGTCATTGGTCGGACTAGCATGCGCTTCAACCCACTTAGAGACGTAGTCCACAGCAACCAGAATGTACCTGTTCCCATAAGAAGATGGAAACGGATCCATGGAGTCGATGCCCCATCAGTCAAAGACTTCAACCTCGAGGATGAATTTTTGTGGCATATCGTGTCGCTTGAACATTGTATGCCACTAGAAGCCTGCTTGAAGAACCTTGGACACTGTCTTGAATGTAGCAAAGTGTCCAGCATACTCAGAACCATGGTAGTGGTACAACACATTATCAACTTCACACTCGGCAATGCAACGTCTGTAGATGCCATCAGAGCAGTGCTTGTACAAATAGAGTTCATCCTAATAATAGCGCCTGACTTCCCTTAGGAACTTCTTCTTAGCATAGCCTCTAAATACTTCAGGCTCATCATATGCAGCAAGGTATTTGGCTTTGTCGGCGTACCAAGGTCTATTAGAGAGAGAACCTTGGGCGACTGCAGCTATGAACATGTCAGCTTCATCATCGAGAATAGCAGCCTGCAACCGCAATGAGTGTCGACCGACATCAGCGTTGATGTCGACCGACATCGTTCCTAATCGGCCAAATGGTGTCGAGGTTGATCGATTATCGTCCGCTTTTTCGAGTCGGGTGTCGCCGACATGAATTGAGTGTCGACCGACACCTGCTCTGCAACCCGTGTAAAAGGCAGTGAACTCGCAGAAACTGCCTGAAATCTTGTCTCAACCTTGTAGATGTTCTCCTCTGGTAGAAAATCATCTATAGGAACGTCCTCATCGATCCTAATCCATGATAAATGATCAGCAACACCATTCTCTACTCCTTTCTTGTCTCTCACCTCTATGTCAAACTCTTGGAGCAACAAAATCCATCTTAACCTTGGCTTAGCATCTTTCTTTTGCATCAGATACTTAAGCGCATGATGGTCAATATGCACAACTACTTTAGAGCCAATCAGATATGGTCGGAACTTCTCGAATGCAAACACAACTGCCAACAACTCCTTCTCAGTGGTTGCATAGTTCCTTTGAGCATCATCGAGAGTTCTACTGGCATAATAGATAGCATGGAGCTTCCTGTCCTTCTTCTGCCCAAGCACAGCTCCTACCGCATAGTCGTTGGCATCACACATCACCTCAAAAGCAGATTCCAATCCGGGGGTTACACAATTGGAGCCGAGATTAAGGCCTGTTTCAGCTCCTTGAATGCAGCATGACACTCTTCTGTGAACTCAAACTTCACATCCCTGCAGAGAAGTGCAGCAAGTGATCTAGCTATCTTGATGAAGTCTTTAATAAATCTCCTGTAAAAACCAGCATGCCTGATATATCATGGTTTTTAAGACTTTTGACCATGGTATATGTCTTTGTTATCGAGTCTTTCTATGTGTTTTGGAGTCTTTTCAGGTGTTTTACAGGTTTAGGCACATTTGGAGCTCAATTGGACGTTCTGGGAGCATTGGGAGCATTTCTGCACTGTTTAGAGGTTGCACAGAGTTCACTGGCTGCGAAATCGCCTTGCAACGATCGATGATGTATGTGCAGTGGTCGACGCAAGGTGATTCCAGGGTTTTGCACACAAAAATACTGAAATTACAATTTTTGCCCAGAAACTTCCTAGACTTACAAAAAGGACCAAAACGTGTTTAGACTTATATATTAGGGTTTTGAGCCATTGTTTAGGCTACGCTTTATTTTACATTCAGAGAGTTTTAGGGGCTGATCAGATACTCGACAGAGAGAAGATTTCGAACCCCTGTTTCTTCTTCTTTTTTTATGATATTTGGTTTTCTATTCATTATGATTTCTGTTTCATTGATCATGTCTGAGTAGTTTACCTGTTAGGTTTAGGGATTCTCACAGGGGATTTCATGGAATTATAGGTTGATCAATCTCTAGGGATTCATATCTGTTAGTTCTTCATCTAGGGTTTTTCTTAATGCTTAATCCGAATTAGCTACCCAGATTTATGATGTTAGGTTGATTTCTGCAACGACAGTTGATTAATTAACTAGAAAGAACCTAGATGAGCAATTTGACTATTCGCAAAGAAATTTGGTTTAGGAGAATTGTGAACGAAAGAACCTGAGATTAATGCTTGTTTAGAACTCTAGGATTCGCAACGAAACTTGGCTTGCTAGGTTGTTAGACATAGATAATATTCGCAACGAAAGTTGGTCTATTATAATTCTGTGATTCTAGTTCTAGGATAGTTCTTAATTAGATCCCGATTGATTGATTAGCATGTGTTCCTGATTTCCTGAGAACTCCCTTGACATGACGCCTTGCCTTCTTGTTTACAAACCGATCTATTTACTTTATTGCTTGATTTACTGCTTTCATACTGCTTTACCTGGCTTAATTTGACGTTCTATAATCTATCGCAAGAGTCTAGAGTCTATGTGGATTCGATACCCTATATACTACTAGCTCATGTCTGTGCACTTGCAGTGTAGTTCTAGGGATTAAAACTCCGATCGTATCAATTTTTTGGCGCCGTTTCCGGGTAAGTGTTCTGATTCATTTCGGATTCTCTTAATTCTGCTTTTTCTCGCCAATCCTGAGCTTGACACTACTGGGGACAGTGTGTTTCAAGTGTGGGGGAGGTAGCTACTGACGCACGCTTTTGTTTTCTTAGAGTCAGTCCAAATTTGTTTTATTGAGTCAAACCGAGTAGGAAACAAGGACTTTTTGAGGAGATTACCACACTTGCAGAAACTTAAGTGACCATTGGATGAGTTGCGGATGATCTATGACTATTAGAACAACACAGACCAGCCTACTGAGGACACCCATATCACTTCAGGTATACAGAGAATCCATTACTTGACTTCGCCTTTAACTTGACTTAATTTTCTCTCCTATGGGCTTGGTATACTTTGAACCGGACTCCTCTGTTGGTTCTAGCACAGCTTGTAAACCTGTCTGATTATGGTTCCCTTCTCTCCTTCCTTGAAAGTAAAAAAAAGAGAGATAAACTGAGGATAAGCTAGTAGCTTCAAAGTGGTCATGGGAGTGGTAGAGATCCCTATTACCTCCTGTGCATCCATGGAAACATGTCCAAAGTATACCCCAATAAGGGAAGAGCACTGATAGAAAAAAATAAAATGATACCCAGTGGGGAAAAATCAGTGCTAAGGAAGGGAAAAGAGAAGAAAGGGACCAGAAGCAACATTTGAGTGGTCAGATGCTAACAGAGTAAGAGTCCATGTGTTCTTTGATCGATACCCCATAGGTGAGACCTCACTTAATAGCTTATAGAAGTCAGTATGGTGAATTTGGATGCTCTGAATGTGATTGTGAAGTTTACTCAGGATAGTTGCTAAGTGTGGGGGAAGTATATGTTGGTCTTGATGTTTGCAGGTTCATTTTCATGTGGCTTACTAAGGTGAATCTGAGTGTGGTTCTCCTCCGATGAAACGAGTTTCTGAAGTTTTCAAACTTCTTCTCCTGATCTTGGTCTTCTGTTTGCTTGGGGGAAAGCAAAAGCTAAGTGTGGGGGAGTTGATATACCATGGATTTTAGGACTTTTAACCATGGTATATGTCTTTGTTATCGAGTCTTTGTATGTGTTTTGGAGTCTTTTCAGGTGTTTTACAGGTTTAGGCACATTTGGAGCTCAATTGGACGTTCTGGGAGCATTGGGAGCACTTCTGCATTGTTTAGAGGTTTCACAGAGTTCACTGGCTGCGAAATCACCTTGCAACGATCGATGCAGTATATGCAGTGGTCGACGCAAGGTGATTCCAGGGTTCTGCGCCCAAAAATCTGCATTTTGGAGAAATTACAATTTTTGCCCAGAAACTTTCCAGACTTGCAAAAAGGCCCAAAAACGTGTTTAGACTTATATATTAGGGTTTTAAGCCATTGTTTAGGCTACGCTTTATGATATACCATGTATTTTAGGGATTTTAACCATGGTATATATCTTATTTATCGAGTCTTATGTTATGTTTTGGAGTCTTTTTAGTATGTTTACAGGTCCAGGTATGTTTGGAGCGGAATTGGACATTGTGGCGCATTCTGGAGTAGTTTGGAGTATTGACCCGAAAGGAAGACTTTACTGTCAAATTCACAGACCTGTGTCGATCGACACAGAGGGTGCAACTATCAACACAAGGTCGACACAGACAATACTCGACGTTTAATGAGAAGAGTTTGGATATTGCAACTTTGCCCAAAAGTTCCTCATAATTACAAAGAAGCCCCAGCCGACTTTAAACCATTATATTATGGTTTTTAAGCCATTGTTTAGGCAACGCTTTCATAACTAAGCTTTGTTTTATTCAGAGAGAGTTTAGGGGCTGATCTTGTTCTCGAAAGAGACTTGATTTCGAACCCCAGTTCTTTGTTCTGTTATATGATATTTGGTTTTCTATTCATGATGATTTCTGTTTCGATGATCATGTATGAGTAGATTACCTGTTAAGTTTAGGGATTCTCACAAGGGATTTCATGGAATTATAGTTTAATCAATCTGTAGGGATTCATATATGCTAGTTCTTCTTCTAGGGTTGTTCTTAATGCTTAATCTGAAGTAGCTATCCAGATTTATGATGTTAGGTTGATTGATGCAACGACAGTTGGTTAATTAGCTAGAAAGAACCTAGATGAGCAATTTAATTACTCGCAAAAGAATTTGGTTTAATTAGATTGTGAACATATCGAACTTGGAATTAAAGCTGGTTTAATCTGTTAGTAATTACAAAGGAATTTGGATTGCTGCACTTAGACTTAGAGAATTCTCGCAACGACAGTTGATTAATTATATATCTGTGTTTTAGTTCTAGAATAGTTCTTAATTAGATCCCGATTGATTGATTGCTTGTGTTCCTGATTTCCTGAGAACTCCCTAGACTTAACGCTTCGCTTCCTTGCTCACAACTCGCTTGATTTACTTTCTGCTGTGTGATTTACTGTTTTCTCATCATATTTGCTTTCTCCTAGTTTAATCTTTTCTGTTCTAAATCTATCGTTGACCGGAGTCCCTGTGGATTCGATACCCTAAGTACAACAACTACATCACTGTGCACTTGCAGTTAGTATAGGGATTAAAACTAGACCTATCACTTTATTTTACATTCAGAGAGTTTTAGGGGCTGATCAGATACTCGACAGAGAGAAGATTTCGAACCCCTGTTTCTTATTCTGTTTTATTATATTCAGTATTCTATTCATGATGTCTTCTATTTCGATGATCATGTCTGAGTAGTTTACCTGTTAGGTTTAGGGATTCTCATTAGAGATTTCATGGAATTATTGGTTGATCAATCTGTAGGGATTCATATCTATTAGTTCTTCATCTAGGGTTGTTCTTACTGCTTAATATGAATTAGCTACCCAGATTTATGATGTTAGGTTGATTTCCGCAACGACGGTTGGTTAATTAACTAGAAAGAACCTAGATGAGCAATTTGACTATTCACAAAGAAATTTGGCTTAGGAGAATTGTGAACGAAAGAACTTGAGATTAATGCATGTTTAGGATCTCTAGAACTCGCAACGAAAGTTGGTTTTCTAGGATTGTTAGACATAGATAATATCCGCAACGAAAGTTGGTTTCTTATGCTTCTGTGATTCTAGTTCTAGAACAGTTCTTAATTAGATCCCGATTGATTGATTAGCCTGTGTTCCTGATTTCCTGAGAACTCCCTTGACCTGACGCCTTCGCTTCTTGCTTACAAACCGATCTATTTACTTTTCTGCTGATTAATTTACTGCTTTCTCTATTGCTACCTAGCTTAACCTGACATTCTATAATCTATCGTAAGGTCTAGAGTCTATGTGGATTCGATACCCTATATACTACTAGTTCACGTCTGTGCACTTGCAGTGTAGATCTAGGGATTAAAACTCTGATTGTATCAATGCCCAAGAAAACTCCTTATTCCTTTGACTAAATCTGGTGCCTGCAGTCCTGTCATCACCTCAATCTTAGCTCAGTCCACCTCAATTCCTGCCTCAGAAACTCTATGCCCAAGTACAATGCCATTCCTGACCATAAAATGACATTACTCCCAGTTCAAAACCAGGTGCTTTTCCTCACAGCGAGCTAGCACCTTGCATAGATTATCCAGACAAGCATGGTAAGATGGTCCGTAGACAGAGAAATCATCCATGAAGACCTCCATAAAATCCTCTATCATGTCTGTGAAGATAGACATCATGCATCTCTGAAACGTCGCAGGAGCATTACACAGTCCGAAAGGCATTCTGCGGTATGCAAAGGTGCCATAGGGACAGGTAAATGTAGTCTTCTCCTGGTCCTCTGGGTGAATAGGAATCTGAAAGAAACCAGAATAACCATCCAAGAAGCAGTAGTAAGGATGATTCGCCAACCTTTTCAACATCTGATCAATGAAAGGGAGTGGAAAGTGGTCTTTTCTGGTGGCTGCATTCAACTTCCTGTAGTCTATGCACATCTGGTGACCAGTGATTGTCCTCGAAGGAATCATCTCATTCTTTTCATTCTTCACCACTGTGACTCCTCCCTTCTTAGGAACCACATGAACTGGGCTGACCCAATCACTGTCTGAGATAGGGTAGATAATCCCAGCTTGCAACAGCTTCATGATCTCCTTACTTACAACCTCTTTCAGGTTAGGATTCAAACGCCTCTGGTTCTCAATTGACGACATGCTCTCATCCTCAAGGTGTATCCTATGCATGCACAAATCCGAAGAGATATAGGACGGACGACCTGAAATATCATCAAGAGAATAGCCAAGAGCTTTGCGATGCTTGCGCAACTTGCTTTGCAGTAAAGTGAGTTATGTGTTATTCAAATCAGCATTGACAATGACAGGATAAGTGGAATTTTTAACTAAGAACGCATATTTGAGGCTTGCAGGTAGCTGCTTCAACTCGATCTTTGGAGCCTTCTCCTCGCTCCAATCCCTCGCAGCTGGTGTCGACCGATTCGCTTGTAGTGTCGGTCGACACTGAATGTCATCGGCCACTTCCAAGTTCATCACTTGCTCAGTAGCGTCCATCAGCCTCAAATATCCAGTAGCAGCTTCATCCTCCAGCTCCAACTCATGCTCGGAACTCATTAAGCCTCTCTCCAAAGGGTCAACATGATGCATCTGATTGAAGAATTCTGCAGACAGATTCTCAATCGTATCAACATAAAAGATCTGTCCATCAATGGTAGGGTGTCTCATCAACTTTTCCATGTCAAAATTTATCACCAGATCACCCACATTTAGTCCAATCTTTCCTCTTTTCACATCAATGATGGCACCAGCTGTAGCCAAGAATGGTCTGCCGAAGATAAGAGGGTCTTTAGGCTCATCATTTTACTGCAGGACTACGAAGTCAGTTGGGATAACACATTCACCAATCTTAACCGGTACATCTTCCAAGAGACCTTCAGGAATTCTCATGGAGCGATCAGCTAGAAGTGTTCTAAAACGCGGCCGCCTAGGCGGCGCCTGGGCGCTAGGCGGTGGTCGAGCGTCCCGATTTTATACTATGCGGTGGGTTAGGCGGTTTTAAAAAAATCGGACGCCTAATAACGTCTAGGCGGCCATTATGCGGCTTAGGCGGGTGCCTAGGCGGATTCTAGGCGGCCGTTTTGAATTTTTTTTTTTAAAAATTGTATAATTATATTTCATTGTGTATGTCAAGACTATTTAGTTTGAATAATATTTATTATTAGTTTTTAGACTAAGAAAATTTAATTTATTTTGGGAGTAAGTTTAAAAACTATATATCCTTATTTAATTTTTTTTAATAAAAATTATGATTTTTTATTATCGTTGAAGATCATTTATATATTTTAAAACTATATTTTTACTTTATTTTATCAAAGTTTATTCAATTTGTTATTTGAGTCTATGTTTTATTCTTTTTCTATAATTATAATATATATAAAAGATTTATTTTCTATAAAAATTATATTATATATATATATATATTATCCGCATAGGCCCCGCTTAGGCCTCCGCGTATACGGCTAGGCGCTAGGCGTTCGTCCACCGCCTAGCGAGCGCCTAGCGCGTTTTAGAACACTGGCTAGAATCAAAGAGATCCTAGTAGGTGTGAAGTCTGTCATTCCCATCTTCTTAGCAACTGAATATGGCATTAGATTGACACTTGAACCCAAATCACACAGTGACCTCTCAAATATGTTGCTGAAACGGTACAGTCCAAGACAAAGCTCCCTGGGTCCTTTTGTTTTTCAGGAACTCTGTTTAAAATGACGGCACTACAGACCTCAGTGATCATCATCACACACTCTTTATCTCCCATATCATAAGTCAACATCTGTTTCAAACACCTTTTTAACACTGGGTTGTTGTTGATAGCATCCATCAATGGCATTGGGAGAGTTAGCTTGCTCAGCATAGCCATGTATTTAGCCTTGAACCGTTCAAACTTAGACTGCTTCGGGTTCCACGGGAAAGGTACCTTGGGTTTATACACCTTCCCTCCTGCTGTAGGAGCATTCTTTGTAGCATCAAAGTCTGTACGCTGCTTGGTGTCGACCGACATCAGCTTGGTGTCGGTCGACATTGCTCGATTTTGATCTATCATCGACCTCACAATCGATCTCGGTCGATTTCCGTTCGTCACGAGAACTCAAAAAAGTTGGTGTCGCCCGACGTGCAGAAGCAGTGTCGGCCGACACTCGTTTCGCAGCTTCGTACTTTTCTTCAAATTCTTCTATCTCTTCGATCTGCTTATCATTGATCTACCTAATAGGGATGGTGTACAGCTCCTTCCCACTTCGAAGTGATATTGCATTGCAGTGATGCTTGGGGTTGGTATCCGTGCTTCCAGGAAGGAATCCGGCTTGCCTCTTAATAGCTCCACCAGTTTGAGCAACTTGAGAGTCCAATTGCTTCATATGTGTACTAAAGGATTCAAACTTCTCATTCAAATCAGCATATACATCATATATCTTCTTGTTGAAATCCACGACAGTCTTTGTTTGACCCTCCAGCAACTGCTCCATCATGGCTTCCAGCTTACTCTTATGAGCATTGGTGGCAGGAGGTGTCTGATATGAAGATGATCCATAGGTTCTCTGATAAGAGTTGTTCTGCTGAAAAGGCTTCTGGTAACCAGCATTCTGACCATATCCAGACGAGTTTTGATTGCTTGTGAAAGCACTCTTCTGTCCACCATTGAAGAACTTGTTGTTCTGCTGATTTCCAAACCTATTTCCTTGAAATCCAGAACCACTAATGTAGTTCACATCTTCCTCTGTGCAGCCTTCTTCAGGTCCAAACTCTTCAACATCTTGAGCAAAGTGGACATGCTTCTTACTAGTCAACAAGCTGTGAACAGAATCCAACTTGTTCTTCATCTCTGCTATCTGCAAATGATCAACTTTTCCACCAGACTCTTTCTTTCTCTGGTCTGCAGTCTTGGTACTATTGCTACTCACCAAGTTCTCAATCAACATTCTGGCTTGTTCAAGAGTCTTTGTGTTGAAGTTACCATTGATGGCAGCATCTAACGCAGACTGGTACCAGAGATCCACACCTCTGAAGAAAATGCCCAGCAGTTGAACTCCAGAGAATCCATGATGGGGACAGTCTCGTTGGTACATCTTGAACCTTACCCAAACTGAATTAAGTGGCTCTCTAGGTCCCTGAGTGAATGTCAGAAGATCCTGTCTGAGCTGATCGGAGCGAGCATCATCGTAGAAGTGTCGCAGGAACTCTCTCTTCACTGCATCCCAAGTAGTTAACTTCCCAGGTGGAAGTTTCTTAAGCCAAGCTGCGGCCTCTCCAGCAAGAGAGTATGGAAAAAGCTTGAGGAAAAGGAAGTCATAACCCACTCCATTGTGCTTCATCCCAGTGACGAAGGCTTCAAAATCCTCAATGTGGTCCATGGGTTGTTCATGTGGAAGACCATGGAAAGGATGCTGCCTCAGAAGCGTATAATAGACAGTCTTGAGCTCAAACTCATTCCTTTCAAAAGGAGGAGGTACAATTGCTGACCGGTTAGCATAAACTCACCGGCTCGGTTGTAGTCAGCAAGAGTCCTCTCAGCAGCAGGAGGACTAGGTTGTTGTCCATTACCTCCAGCATTGACCATCTGCCCCTCACCTTGAGGCTGCTCGGAAACAGGGATCACACGTCCTTGGGCATCAATCCTTTTCTCCTGATCATTGTATGGTTGTTCTGTGGGTCTCTCATAACTCTCTTAGCGTCTGGTCTCAAAATCAAACGATTGTTCATCATATTTGAAGTTCTCTGACCCTTTCTGTTCGTTCTCTCAAGTTTAGCAAGATCCTCAAGCCTGAGGTTCAAAAGTTCTTCGCTCTAGTTGCTTCGGGTGTGTCGATTAGGCATACACTGAACTCAAAACACTAGTCTCGAGCTCGATGTCGGGCGACACTAAAGAGGTGTCGGTCGACACTGAATGCTGATATCGATTCCTGCAGCAACAAAACAAGCCAAACCGAGAAAAACCAGTAACAAATAAATAAAAAACGACTTAGACTAAACTTTAAAACAAAATCTATCGGCGAACTCAGTTGAGTCCCCAGCAACGGCGCCAAAAACTTGATAGAGCAAGATTTAATCCATATTCTACTGCAAGTGCACAATTAAGCTATTGTAGTATTCAGGGATATCGTATCCACAAGGACTCACGTTTCACACGATAGACTATATGTTCTCAAGTTAAGCTAAATCAATCAGAAGAAAGCAATAAACGAAAGCAAGTAAACAGAGGTTTGTTTTCAATAGGAAGAAGGCGTCAGACTTAGGAAGTTATCGGGAATTATACAATGCTTAGACACTTAACTAACCAGATTCAGATTAAGCTCGAGTTCAAGAACTAGAAACACAATGCTAAACAATCTAACTCTCGCTGAGATTATTTCTCTATCTAGCATCCTAGCGATCCAAATCTCTTTGTGATCCTAGAGTTCTAAACAAGCATTAAGAACAGGTTCTTCGGTTCACAATTCTCCTATACCAAATCTCTTTGTATCTAGTCAAATTGCTCACACTAAGTTCATTCAGATTATAACTCACACTCTCGTGCTAAGTTAATTATCTCAGATCTAAATCCTAGGTGATCAATCCAGAATTCAGTATTAAGTACAACTTAGGCGATGAACGAATAAATTTAGAATCCTAATCAATCAGTTGTCTAAACATGCATAAAACCCTTATGAGAATTCCTAAATCTAACTAGGTTACTACTCAGACATATTATCAGAATAACAACACATCTTTGAATCCAAAAGACTGAATAGATAAGTAAAGGGGTTCGAAATCCTTCTCTCGAAGGTTACAAGTAGCAAGAACATCCCCTTGGCACAAATCTCTCAATCTACAAAACAAGAACAAAATTAAGAACAAGATAAGTGATAATGAGTCTGAAAACCTAATTAAAACTCCTAAACTCGTTTTAGGGCTAGATTAGAATTAAGAGAAACTTCTGGGCAATTCTGCAATTCTTCAAAATTTGTCTTCAACTCGCGTATAAGACTCTGTCGCGCTCAGTGTCGACCGACACCAAGGTCAGTGTCGGTCGACATCCAGTTGTGGTCGAGACTGAAGGATTATGGGTGTTTTTCAAGGTTCAATTAACAGATTGCAACCTAACACATAATCTTAAACAGATCTAGGTTCTTGTAACCGAATCATAAAACACAAACCTGGACATTACCTTTTGCAGCGGAATGATTGTAATGTCGAGATCAACGAACAGATGAACCACCTATTCCTCCTAGAGTATCCACACTCTTACAAGCTCGGGATGGTTGCTAGACCAAAGTTGAAGGAAACAGAGAGAAAAAAGGACGGCTCTTTTCAGATTCGCAGACCTCCCGTCGAAATCATAAGACCTAAGACTTATATATCTCGACTCGTCTTAAACCTAAACTGATGTTTCGGTTTCGCTGTTGTGTCGACCGACACATATACCTGTGTCGATCGACACAAGTCCTGTATCTCGATATGGGCCCAAGTAATTAACTAATGGCCCAAGTCTCTCTGTACAAATACAGTAAATGCCTTGCATCTTACCGCATTAATTCCATTTTAACTTTCCCGTTAGCTATGGTGTGTGACCCTTAGGGATCATACAATACTGGTAATAAGTCTTAAACTTATAGATCAAGAGCGGACTCTAGCAAGCCATCATGATCACCCAGTACTTATGACTTATGTCTGATCTCGACACTTATCATACTTTCTAGAGATAGTACGGTAGATTTCAGGACATTCCCAACAATCTCCCACTTGTACTGGAATTCTACAAAGGACATTCCCAACAATCTTCCGATTGTATTGGAATCCTACATTCCCTAATCCTTTTGTCTCAATATCTCGATCTGGCATAAGGCAAGATGCGTGTCATCCTTATATAGCCAGACCATGTTTATCGGACCAGATTTGATACTGACAATGCAAACAACTTGGGCAAGTCCGTTTGGGAATGGCCATTCTCTTACCAGCTATCAAATCTCCGATTGGCCTAGAGATGTTACCTCCGTTAAACGGCAGGGACAAATCCCGTCTTGTTCCATCACTATGAACTACACAATTCATAATACACCCAACCAAGGTCCGTATAGCTCCCAGTTACGAAACAGCGTTAGACAATGATCAAAGCGCATTACTCCATGTGCAGCCACATGCATGCGAACTCAGGTCTAAGGACTATACTCTACAGTCGTATATGAGAACTTCTTATGACACAGATATTAATATCTTGCAGAGTTCTCATTAGCGGGCCATGTCCGGTCATATGCTCCCCTACATATACCTATGTGTCGACTTTGATGCCGCGCATCTATGACCCCTCGAAACTTGGTCATAAGTCTCAACACAATCTAGTCTCAACAGGTTGTTGGTGTTCCAATTTCAACAACCTTCGACTATGGACACTATGATTTATGTCACTTTGTTAAATATGGGGTTTCAGGATCAAGTCTACTCGTGTACTTCGATGGCCCATATATAATGACATGAATCATTTTGGAACGATTATTTATATCACAGTTAAAATAATCCAGAAATCATTAGATTTCACAAACATAAAATGCTATGTTTTCATGAACCATTCAAAATAACTAAGTAAAGCCCTTTACAAACTCCCACTGAAATTAAGATTACATCTTAATTTCACTCATCCTACAGCTACAGTCCGCGACTCGTGCTTAGGCATAAGGAGTGGCTTTGTTAATAGATTAGCAACATTCTCATTCGATGAAACTTGCTTATCTACTTAACACCTCTGTCATTTATCTCGCGGAATAGGTTATACCTATCCTCAAGGTGTTTGGACCTTTGATGTGCAGCTAGTCTTAACTACGCTGGGAATCAAGTCTAGTTCAGTGATGAACTCTACTTTCCAAACAACCTCTTTCGCCGCTTCTCAAGCTGCGAAATGTTCAGCTTAAGTCATGGAGTCAGCTACAGTGCCTTGCACCACCATATAGACACAAGATATAGCCGGACTGTGACCAGGAAGTATCTTTGTCTATTGGAAACTTGCCTTTCAGACTCTATCGACTTGTAGCACCTCACTTTCTCCGTAAATCAAGAACTTATCCTAAGTATTCCTCAAATACTTCAGAATATTCTTTACGGCAATCCAGTGATTCTTTGCTGGATTTGACTGGTCTTTACTTGTCTTGCTTAGCATTAAAGCAACATCAAAACAAGTATGTATCATGGCATACATGATAGATCCAATTGCCGTCGCATATGGAATCCTATCCATGCATTCAAGCTCAGCAGATATCGCAGGACACTGTATCTTGCTTAATGAATTGCCATGTGACATTGGCATAAAGCCCTTCTTGGATTGCTGATTACGTGTAGGACTTTGTCAATTTAAGAATTCTGACTTTTGTCCTACCAGCTCTTTTGGATCTCTATCTTTAGATCCAAAATCCAAGAACTACGTGGCTTTACCCATGTCATTCATAAAACCAACTCCCAAACCAGTCCTTTACCGACTGCAGCATTGGGACGTTATATTCGAGAATCAGTATGTCATCGACATACACTATGAGAAATGCAATATTGCTCCCACTTATCTTTTAGTAAACGCACAGTTCCTCTTCGTTCCTGTTCAAGTCAAAACCTTGACTACTTCAACAGAACGAAGATTCCAACTCCGATATGTTTGCTTCCATCCATGAATGGATCAATGAAGCTAACTTACACATAGTGTAATTTTCGGAGTTCGGGCTCACTTTCGCTTCTTTGAATTTCGCAGATTCGTCGCTTTCAATGATCATCAGATCATGCGAACTTTCAATGATAATCAGATTCAACTAATGATGAGAAATCACTCTCGGATTAGTAACTGATTCATTCAGATCTGCGAACTTCAGGCTTTACAGGTGCAGATTCTACAGAAATCTGTAAATCCATCCGTTGCTCTCCCTCAACAGGTTGAGCAGCCTCCTGTATTTCTCGAATTTCTTCGAGTTATACTTTTACTCCCACTGTTCTTCTTGGAAAGTTACCTTCCCTTCTTAGAAAACAGAATGGACGTAAAAGTAACAAGCCTTGGTTTCCCTAGGACAACCAGCGAAGTAGCACAACTACAAATACTCAGTAAAGACGAAATTTGGATCGATTCCAATCCACATTTACGTGGTGTCTTTCAACTGATATTGGTGGAACTTTTTCAGCGTAAACTTAGATATTTCTTGAGCGCTATTTTAGAGAATATCATGGAAGATTCGTGTGACTCATCTTTAATCATTTCTAATAAGATCTGATTCTTTCTCACAGAAACACCTCTAGGTTTTCAGGAGAAATGAGCTGTGAAACGATTTCACACTCATTCAGATGATCACACAATCAATGACTTAAGTATTCTCACTCGTGATTTAATCCAGAGTCTTAATACTTCTGTCATTCAGAATCTATACTTCATTTTGGAACTCTTTCGACCATGTCAAAGAATTCCGACTTGTGTCTCATCAAATGAACACAGTCACACTCACTGAAGTAATCAGTAGAGACAATGAAGTACAAGAAATTTTCTCTGGCATTACTGCTCATCGGACCACATACATGAGTATGTTCAATCTCCAATAAGCCTTTGGGCCTTTCTCTAGCTCGGCTAAGATGGGCCCTTTGTCTTTTGGTCCAGTAAGCAGAATTCAAGTCTCATAAGACATCCATTCAAATGAGCCCAAAAGTCCATAACTATGGGGTTTCTGAATCCGACTTACTCTATATGACCAAAACATTTATGCCAAGAAAAATCAGGTTTAATTCATCAGATTTAAACCAATTGCAGTATTTATGTTACATTTTAGGCACTCTTTGGTTTAATATATGAAACCCATTCCTTGAATAGGGTGCTACAATTAACATTTCATTAAGATCAAAAGAACAAAACTTGTCTTTTATCAAAACGAAAAACGTTCAAATTCTTACAAGAAAATGAAAGACAACTCTGCTTAAAGCAGGTACATTGTAGCAATTACTCAATAAAACCAAGCCTCAAAGGCATCTACAAGTGAAAAACCTATGACTGAGGCAGCTTCCCAAGCTCCTTCCAGACACACAGTTCCACTTGCCCTTCCTTCAACGTTGTACTGTTGCTCAGGCTCTGCATATTATAACAAATATCAGTGCCACAACCAGTATCCAATACCTATAAGGTATAACTTGAAGTAATAACATGAATACCTGAGGGAGTAGTCTCATACATCAACTTCAACTCCTCATAATCTTCCATGAATTTAATGCAATCTCTCTTCCAATGCCCAGTCTCTTTACAGTAGCAGCACTTACCAACGTAAGAGGTATCTGACTCGGGCTCAGAAGACACACGCTTGCCATGATTCGAAATCTGGACAACTTTGTCTTCACCCTTGTCAGCAGTAAACCTACCCTTCTCATTCATGAGATTGTACAGGGTACTCTTCACGTTTGGCTCAACTGTCTTGAGCATATCATGCAGTTCAGTCAACGTCTTCGTTAAGCCTTTCTTGATATAGTCCCTTACGAACTTATCATAGCTTGACGGCAGTGACTGCAGAATGATATCAGTTGCCAATTCTTGGCTAACTGGATAATCCAGTTTCCTCAGGTTATCAATGTAACCCATCATTTTACTGATATGAGGACTTACTGGATGATCCATCGGTAGCTTGCAGCTAGTGAGAGATTTAACCAACTGGTATCTCTCCACTCTTACCTGCTCCTGAAATTTCAATTTCAGGCTGCTGATCATCTCTATTGGCGACTCCATGTTCTCATATTGCTTCCGCAAATCTGATTCCATGGTAGCCAATATCAGACCACGCACATCTACCGCATCATTATAATGCTTATTCCAAGCATTATATACTGCATGACTGGATTTGGATCCGATCCTCTCGGGGAGAGCTTTCTCAAGGACATAGTCCTTTCTCTCATGCCTGAGGACTAGCCTCAGGTTCCGTGACCAAGTCAAGAAATTTGATCCGTTCAGTTTGTCCATCTCAAGGACATACCGGATCGAGAAAGTGTTTTGATTGTTTGTGCTTGTCATAGCTGAAATTTAGAGATAAATAGAGTTTTAGTTATTAAGTTCATAAAAGAGTAATCTTAACAACTTATAAGAAAACTCGCATTGCATTCAAAATTTCTTTGTTTAACCTCATAAGAATGCAATGATTCCGAGACCCATGTTCAGCTAATTCCAAAGTGGGCCACTGGCCGTCACCCAGAATTAGCTTTACTTGGTAAGCATACACACAGCTAGTTATAACCAATAACTCTCGGTTGTGAATTGGACCCGAGGCCCAAATTCACCAGATGTCTCAAGGCCCGGGACTCCCGATGGCCCAGTCAAGGAAACCAATCTCTTTCAGCCAAATAATCACTAAAATCTGGGACTCCCAATGAAATTAGTGACTATATACTACTTTACTTACGCGAAAACAGACACCTCACACTGTAAGCCATATCTGTAATCAAGTAAGCGTTAAGTAGCTGACAAGATTGGGCAAGACATCCAAGCTTGATATTGTTTTGAGGATTTTCAAGTTTTATTTCCAAAAATAGAAGATTACTATTTTGGGAAACTTTCTTAATTTAGAAACTTTCTAAATTTAGTAACTTACTAAAATTAGAAATTTCTAATTTAATATTTTATAAATATTTTAGGTTGGGTCACAAATTATAGGCCCAATTCTTGGCCCAAGACCATAGAATTCCAGCTGGCCCAATAATTTGACATAACCGATCCGGTTTATTAATTCTGGTCCAAGACCAAATTAACTATCAAAACCATCGGTTATTTACTAAACCAGACCAGCTCTAAATTATTTGGTCCAACCAAATCAAACTTAGACCAGCCTTCGGTTTAGGTTAAAATTCAATTTTGAATTTCAATCCGGTTTAACCAGAAAATAAATAATACCATGTATTAAATAATTTCCAGCAAACCGCGATTCGGGTTAACCGCTTGAACTACCAATAAATTGATCGGTTCGGTTAAATCCAAAATCAGGAAGAAATCAATTGGTTTAATCAATCAATTTTAGCTGATTTTGACCTAACTTGCGGGATTGGCTAAAGCAAACAATGAATCACAATCGGTTTGATTGATCCTTTGTTTGTGGGTTGGAAAGTACCAACCGCGAAGCTCGGTTGAACCGATTGGCTTTTCGCGGATTGTACACCACGCACATGTATCGATCGATACAACGCTCCTGCGTCGATCGATACTCGCGTGTATCAGCACTTATCGATCGGGTCATCGGGACAGCGAGAAGACAATCGATCCGACTTATGTCGATCGATATCACGCTCCCTCATCGATCGATACTGGCAAACAACAGCTCGTTGTGATCGGGTCTTCGGGTCAGCGACACAATCGATCCGATATGCATATCGACCGATATCGCCCCCTCGTCGATCGACACGAGTGTCCAAATCGCACACCGATGGCATTCAATCGGATTAATGCGATTTCTTTTAGGTTTTTTGAGATTCTTAATCAAATTTCAACATTCAAATTCGATTCTAATCAGTAAAACAACCTAAGAATGATCCAAATTTACAAGAAACCTGCAACCTGTCTCTGATACCACTGAAGGATTATGGGTGTTTTTCAAGGTTCAATTAACAGATTGCAACCTAACACATAATCTTAAACAGATCTAGGTTCTTGTAACCGAATCATAAAACACAAACCTGGACATTACCTTTTGCAGCGGAATGATTGTAATGTCGAGATCAACGAACAGATGAACCACCTATTCCTCCTAGAGTATCCACACTCTTACAAGCTCGGGATGGTTGCTAGACCAAAGTTGAAGGAAACAGAGAGAAAACAGGACGGCTCTTTTCAGATTCGCAGACCTCCCGTCGAAATCATAAGACCTAAGACTTATATATCTCGACTCGTCTTAAACCTAAACTGATGTTTCGGTTTCGCTGTTGTGTCGACCGACACATATACCTGTGTCGATCGACACAAGTCCTGTATCTCGATATGGGCCCAAGTAATTAACTAATGGCCCAAGTCTCTCTGTACAAATACAGTAAATGCCTTGCATCTTACCGCATTAATTCCATTTTAACTTTCCCGTTAGCTATGGTGTGTGACCCTTAGGGATCATACAATACTGGTAATAAGTCTTAAACTTATAGATCAAGAGCGGACTCTAGCAAGCCATCATGATCACCCAGTACTTATGACTTATGTCTGATCTCGACACTTATCATACTTTCTAGAGATAGTACGGTAGATTTCAGGACATTCCCAACAGAGACACCAACTTGAGCTCATTGCACCAATCACCAGAAATGTCCTATAATTCCACTCTTTGCTCCAAACGCAAGCCTACCTGTAGAAGACTCAATAAACTCGAAAAACCAGGTTAAAGACTCAATATACACAACTATATCATGGTTGAAAACCAAAAAAAAAACCATGATATATCATCGTGCTGACTACTTAGCGAAAGAAGCTCGGTCTTAGGACGTGTTATTCTCCAATATAAGCCAGATTGTCTCGACTGAAGGAATTTTCCCGAGCTTCCCTTCCAACAAATTAAACTTATCTTAACCAAGATGGATCGACGTCAAAAAATGAATTTATAAAATTTGCCTAAATTTTTTAAAACCATTCAGATGGTTCATCTGGATGGAGATGAGATTCATCTGGATGGATGTCAATTTTGTTACTAAACGAACATCAATTCTCATATCCATCAGGATGAATCATTTAAATGGATAAACGAACAACACCAAAATAACAATTTATCTTCTACTTCTTATTATTTTATAAATAGTTTCAATTAATATATTGAAAACTACGCTTTTGTTCAAAATTTCACATTTAAGAAATAATAAAATTTTGTTGATAAAAAAGAATTTTTTTATATAATGAATATAAAACAATACTCTTCATGATTCAGCAATTTAAAAAAAAATAAGCCGCCGCCGACCCTCCCTTTCTCAGATCACTGTTCTTTTCCCGGTCGGCGGTTATGGTCGTCGCCGGGGAGAGGTTGCTGGCCGTTGATAGTTTCTATTCCGCTTATTCTCTCCCTCTTGACTTATGCGACAGTTTTCTAGCGATTCCTAGACGCAGATGCTCGCCGCCGCTCTCTCCTCCGCGCTGTCGTCTCCTTTGCACCATCAGCGACTCCCCTTGGCTCGGGGGCCTGCATCGGTGTCGCTTCCTCTCCTCCGCCGAGTTTTCAATCCGATGTGACCCTTGGGTACGGTTGGTGTCGAGGTTTCCGTTGCGTCTTTCTTTACGGTGGTTTCTGGTCGAGCTTGCCGGGCTTCTCTCGGTTGAGTCGTGCTTTTCACGGTGCTTTCTGGTCCGTTTCTGAGGTCGCCGCCATCATCGTTCACGGTTTTGGTTTGTTGTTCTGTGTGTGGTTTGCTGTTTTGGGTTACTTTGGATCCGGCTTTGTCGAGGTGTTGAGGCGTACGTTTATCGGTTTTAGCTTAATTATAAGTATCCTCTGCTATATGGGTAGATAGTTGATAAATATTGGATCTAACTTGCTAACTTGCTTCATTTTGGCTCTTCGTTGTTTTATTGGTGAGTGCTTTTCAATCCATTTTTTCTGTTTTAGTCTAGACTTGGAGGTCTTGGATTTGTTAGGTTTCGTTGGAGATTGGGATTTTAGATTTAGGCTTCTATCTAGGTGTTTCCAGGTGCATGGGATTGTGCCATTACCGTATCCGAAAGAGGTTTAGGGGAACTTTCTTAAGTTCTTTCTTGTCGGGTTATGAAGCTTTGGTTCTTGGTTTTGTGTTTTGAGAGAGTGTTTTCTCTGTTAGTCTCCAGGTAGTTGGTGTAATCGTTCGGTGGGCCGTGGGCAACGACGATTTTTCTCGCTCCTTGTTCTTCGCGGGAGTCAAGATGTGCAAGCTCTTTTGTTATTTGTTCGATTTTGATCGTATCGATCTATGTCTATTATAGTTGTAGTAGTAGCAACCCTTTATGGGCTTTAGTTTCCAGGGATATTTTGTTAATCCGCCGGCTTCGTTTTCGGAGAAGGATTTGTCTTCTCCCGACTTTGTATTACAAAAACGCATCTTAATATAAGTATCTTTTCAAATGAAAAAAAAATAATAATAAAAATTACTAACATGTAACTTGCTTTTCAAAAATTGGTTTTGTCTTGCCTCACAGCAGCAAGATCTACATGCTGTCAGCCTCTGCTTTGTTCTTCTAGATGCAGCTGCTCCTCGAATCTACAAAACAAAAACAAAACTCTAAATTGCGACTGAATCTAGTTTGTTTATTGCTTTTCCAGCCTATCACAGCTCCTGCAATCGAGCCCTAATTTCTCACTGAAATGCATGGCACTGCTTCGAACTCTATGTGAGATTTGAAGCGATATATTTGGTGGATTCCTTTCTCCCGAAATCCTTAGTAAGAGGAAACAGATATCCAGAGGTTGATGGTAATGGCCAGGTCGAACCATCATAACAGAGATCCTCTTCGAGAACGGGTCTGTTTCATCTATCTTTTTAGCTTGAATCTGTAATTTTGTGATGAGTTTGCTTAGATCCTGTTACAATCGCTGTATCTCACATCGAGGAAACGAAACTTGTTTATTCTAATTTACTCTTAATACGCAGAGAGACTTTTGATTTTGGGGTTTAGTTCCGCGATCTATTCTATTTTGATTAATCTCGGGTTAAATCCTCTTAGAAGTTGCTGTGTGGACCGAACTTTTATGTAGACAGTTGTTTGGACGCTTCCTGGAAACAGTCTAAATCTTAAGTCTTGTAATAGAAACTATATTAACTCATTGCTTCAGAATCTTGATTAGTTTATCATGCTAAAGCGTATTTGATCTGATTTATTCCTGATTTAGGTTCAAAATCGGGTAATTAATAGTTGTGGTGAATGCTCATGATTATGTGAGTATGTTTCCTGCTTTCTGATGAGTTTTCTTTTTACTGCATTCATAGAAGAAGCGGTGGGTTGGGTGTTTTAAAGCGTTGTCTTGTTTCGGTTCAAAGAAAGGAGAGAGACGAATTGTGCCAGCTTCACGAATGCCCGAAGGGAATGTTGCAACTGGTCAATCAAATCAACCACAAGCAACGGAAATGAGTAATCACGCTACATCAATGCTTGCTCCCCCTTCGTCTCCAGCTTCATTCTCACATTCTCCTGCTCCTTCAATAGCTCAGTCCCCGAATTGTCTGCTGTCGTTATCTGCTAACTCGCCTTCGTCCGCTATGTTTGCAACAGGGCCTTATGCTCATGAGACCCAATTGGTTTCACCACCGGTTTTCTCAACTTTTACCACAGAGTCATCTACTGCTCCTTTGACACCTCCTCCTGAGTTAGCACATCTCACCACTCCTTCTTCACCTGATGTACCTTATGCTCGGTTCTTAACATCTGCTGCTGATTTCAAGAAAACAGAGAAAGACGATTATGTTTCTGCAGACGATCTTCATGCAACATACACACTGTATCCTGGCAGTCTGGCAAGCACTGTCAGATATCCAATCTCAGGCGATAGTCGATCCTCATCTTTTCTGGACCGTGAGTTCTCACCGCAATGGGATCCTTTGGCTTCTCCAGGAACAGTCAAATGTTCGAGGAGTGACTCTAGTTATGCGCAGACACCTGAAACAAACACTACTCCAAAGGCGTCTGAAGGTTCAAATTTCTTCTGTCCTGCCACATTTGCTCGATACTATCTTGACCACGATGCTCCTTTTTCTCATTCTGGTGGAAGACTAAGCGTTTCCAAGGATACAGATGTTTATCCAACTAACGGAAATGGTCAACGCATTTCCAAGCAAGATATGGAAGAACTTGAAGCATACAGAGCTTCCTTTGGTTTCAGTGCAGATGAAGTCATCACTACAAGCCGATATGTGGAGATTACCCATGTTAACGATGACTCCTTGAGACCTCGTAGTACCTTGGATGCATCAGAAGGTAAAGGGCTGAATTCGTATGGCTCAGAGGCGGCTAGCCTCGACCAGCAAAAAAGCGGAAACTTGCAGGAGCCGCTCGAGGTGTACAATGGTAATACTAATATGTCACATTACCTTAGTTTTGAAAATACTTGTATTTACCTTGTACGAGAACTCTGTTTTGTCGCTCTTGATGTCAAGTGTGTTATATGAACGCAGATCATATGCGGAGATCAAGCACGCATGGCAATGGAGGTCAAGCAAAGACAAACAGAAAATATAAGACGGGTCTGTGCAGTTCGGATGCAGAAATAGATTACAGAAGAAGC
The DNA here is from genome assembly GCA_030180135.1 of Orychophragmus violaceus. Classification (NCBI taxonomy): domain Eukaryota; kingdom Viridiplantae; phylum Streptophyta; class Magnoliopsida; order Brassicales; family Brassicaceae; genus Orychophragmus; species Orychophragmus violaceus. Next base: position 45,386,393 of record CM058229.1, on the reverse strand, counting down.
GGACGAAGCTTCAGAGAAGGCAGAGGAAATTTTGCGTGGCATGACTAGAAAACACTTCTTATTGATCTGCAGAGTTTAGTTATGCTTTCGTTCTGTCTCTTGCCCGAACAAATTAAGCTTGGGCTCTGTTCTGTGAGGTGTTTTAGTTAATGTTATATATTAAATACATATAAATATACACATACAGTTTGCATTTAATCTCTGTTTGGAAATACATATGGCTCTATACACGTGGCTGATTTGGGCTTAGCGCAGAATGAAAAAAAAATAGAGATTAAGTGCGATTTATGTACTGTGAAATTTTAATATTTTTATGTATATAAAAGTATATAAAATAGAGAAAGGGTCAGTAGCTTTAATTTCATTCCTTACTAATGAGTTCGACCTAAAGATGTCAATATAGGTTTCAACCCGCGGATTCGGTCTAAGTTGATCCGCAATATAGCGAGTTTGGACACATGTTCAATGTCCACAACCCACAGCAAGTCAGCCTGCATGGTCTGAAGAAAACGGTGAAACCATAGTGGACGGACCAAAGGGATGTGGGTGCCCGGTATAGAGAGAAATAGATATGTAATTGGGCAATTCAAATCTTATCTCTATAAGAAAAGAAAACATAAACCTGCAACTGTGACAAAGACAGAGAGATGTCGAAAATATGATCTATCAAATAATGATTAATTTATTACCTTGTAGATGTGAACCAATATGTCTTTTTCATTGGATACGTTACTTTCAGACCATAACAAATCGTGCTATGGAGAATAACAGCTCTTAATTGAGGTAGTCGAGCAGAGAGATCTAATCTAGGTCCACTTTCTATGAATTGTCCGTAGAGGATTATGTGAGAAGATGAATGTATATAGAATTGAATAATCAAAATTACAATCAAATGTACAGGTTACGATACATCAATATACTCAAATAGTATCTAGGAAAGATACTCTAGTGTGATAACCGAGGTGGTCACAAGATTAAGATGCGCGTCTTGCTAGAGAGTTGACGTGCTCGGTCCGAAGGAACTGAGTTATTCTTGAGAGAAAAACCGACTAGATTCAAAGGAGAAAACGAGAACAAGATTATGCTCGGTGACGAACAAAAAGAGTTGTGTTCGGGATTCTTTTGAATCAGGTGAAATGCTCGGGACGAGCGTTGTTTATATTCGGATTCCCGAGCAGTCCGAAAGACGTGCTCGGTTTACAATTCGGGAAATTGACTAGAGAGAGAAAGTAGTGAGAAGTGCACAGATCCCAAAAAGTTCGCGTTACTGTACAATGACGGCTCCTATTTATAGTAAAGTACACTTAAGACTTTCTACAGGCCGTTGACCGCTTGCCGAGTTTGGGCCGTACTTGATGACGTGATGGGCTGGACTATACATTCCTTTGTCTGCTAGCGTAGCCGAGCCGACTTGCTGTTGTTCGGCTGAGCCGGACCGAGCCGATAGTGACGAGCTCGGTTCGGCTGTATTCGATTGGGCTTCTGTTGCTCTATTGGGCTGTTTTGTTTTTGTTGGGCCGAGTTTCCTTCTGTTGGGTCGACCTTTGTACAGGGAACAGCTATTGGGCCTTCTAAATGGATGGGGTGCTAAACCCATATATAACAGTAAGCCCCCCCCCAGTTCGTCGATCTTCGCAGTATTTCGAGGTCGGCGGATTTATAACTTCTTTAGTTGGTTTAATATCTGTTCGGTGTAGACTGAGTCGACCTGTCTTTGTTCTGCTGTTTCCTCGAGAATCTCAACGGTTTTCTTGGGAAATCGCGGGAAAATGAAGAGTCGCCTTGAGGTTGTCGAAGGTGAAGGGGCGCATATATGTCATTATTACGTTTGCCTCGATAGCTTCCCATCTTCCTTATAAAAGCCCTGCTTTGCTCATCCTGATTTCATTTCTCTTCTTCCGCAGGTATTTCGCTCTCCCTTCTCTCTAGATTTTACTTTCTCTCTCTAGACTTGTTGTATTGTAGCTATGAGAATTGATTCTCACTCGGAATCATCCTCCGATCGGGATCTTCGATTGGTAAGGTTATCCGAAGGTGATTCTGCGCAGTCTAGCTCGTCGGTTGCACAAGAAAATCCTTCATTGAGTTCGGGACGAACAGAGATCGTGCCGCGGTGCCCAGCCTCGGGCGGTTCTCCGAGCATTCAGATTCCTTATTTGGTTGATTCCGAGGACGACGGGACGCGACCTTGGACTTCTTCGTTAGGTAGCCTTCCTATAAAAGAAGAGGATATTTATCTTTACGATCAAGCCTTACTTGGTGCCCTTGATCCAGTGCCGAGCAGGACCAAGAAGAGTCGCAAGATGGCGAGCAAGAATGCTTCGGGTGATCCCGAGAAGCCTAAGAAGACTCGTCCTCTGCGTCCGGTGTTGCCCACGAAATGTACGGATGATGATCTTGAGTGGCTGTTAGAAAATTGCTCCTCGGAAAGTGCTGGTCGGCCTGTACTCCGCAAACCCGAGGAACACGAGAGGCCATGGAATTGCCCAGAAGGATGGGTCTGTCTTTATGATTTTTGGTTCAAGGAGGTTCATCTGAGGTTTCCTCTCCCGAGGCTCCTTGTCGCCTATTGCGAGGAGAGGCGGATTGCGCTGTCTCAGCTTTGTCCGGCGGCTGTCCAGAACTTGATCGGGTGCATGATCCTTGCCAATGAATGTGGGGTTAATATGACTCTCCGGTTTTTTGAAGAGATTTCGTCTATATCGACGAACGGGACTACCGTCGGGACTCGCTATGTTTCTTTGAGATCGCGCAATGATCTCAAAGTGGTGGTCGGGAAGCCTTCGAAAGTCGATGATTGGCAAGATCGGTATTTCTTTGCTCGGGTTGATTCGGCCTCGGTTCCTGATCCGGAGAGGCCGTATAGAATACTGTGGAACAATTTTCATGGTAACTTACTTTGCTTTGCTTGTGCCTTTTTATTGACTAACTCATGTTCGTCCTTCTATTTTTGCAGATCGCCATCCTATCTCTCTTGCACCCCCGGTTGGGTTCTTGCGAGATCTTAAGAAGCTCGTTGCTCGGGGTATCGAGAAGTGGCCGGACGTACACGCTGATCGGGTTAAGCGAGCTGTAGAACGCTTTAACGAAGGTAAGTATCATTCATATATTTTTGAATCCCCCCTTTTTTTTTGACTGATCGTTTTTTTTTTGCTGTAGGTTGCTATCTCCGTTCGGTTGAATCTTTAACCGAGCTGAACAATAGACCGCTTGTTCCGATTGTGCCGAAGGGAAAAAGGAAAGATATGGGTCGGATGGATCTCGAGGTGGTGAATTATGTCGAGGAGAATCTTTTTAGCGCTAGAGAAGATTCTGTCGTGGCGCAGGAGAATCCCTCCGAACCGCAGGTAAATCCTGTTGACTTGGATCTTAATCGACCATTTTCGCCGTGGGTTGGGGAGGTTCCTTCTGGGATGGTGTTTGTAAACGAGTATCATCGGGATTTGTTTCGCCAGGTATGTGCCGCGATGGTGGCGGTCGATGCTCAGAAGAAGAAGAGCAGGAAAAAGAAGAGAAGATCGCGGGACGAGAGTGCGGTTTCTACTGGACCTGGTCTCGAGGACGCGGCTACTACCGAGCAGAGAACTCCTTTAGCTCTGGAAGATGGTCGGGATCCCGAGGGAACTGTCGACGTTCCTTCCCTGGTGAGGAAGAAAAGAAAAACTGTTCCCGTCCCGGCTCAGACTGTAGATGCTTTCGAGCATGCTGATGCTAATGAGGTGGATCTGATAGTTTCTTCCGAGGCCATGGGCGCTCAAATCGGAGACACTGAGGGTCATGGTGCTGATGATGCGACCCTTTTGGAGAAACCAGATGGTGATCAGGTCGCTGATCTAGGTGAGGCAGGTGGTGAGGAAGATAACGAAGGTTCTGATCCTGAGACCGAACAGTCCGTCCCGGCCGGGCTTACTTTCTTAGGCGGACCTGGTGAGGGTGCGTACACGGATCACGGTTTCTCCGTGAGGTATGAAGGTACGAAGCCGCTCCTTCGTGATGGGGAGGCCTGTGCGGATTTGCTCCGGTTGCTGAGGAATAGCCCCCCGAGGCCGCTTCCCCCTGTTGATCATACGCACTTTTCCGAGCGTAAAAAGGCGGCAGCCAAAGATTTTGTTCGGGTAAGTTAATGTTTTCCCTGCCCCGCTTTTTTGTGTTGGCGACTGTTCGTTTTTTGATAATCCTCGGTTTCAGGGTTTTGCCAACTACAACCTTCTCTTCGATGAGTACGAGCAGAGGCAGGTTGATCTTGAGAGGGTAATCAGTACCTTGAAGAGGGAGCTCGGTAAAGCCGGGAGGTCTATTGCTGAGCTCGAGGGATACCGCGAAGTGGCGGCTGCCGCGGAGGTGCTCCGTTCCTCTCTTAAGGTCGCGGAGGACAAGGTGTCAGCTCTGGAGGCCAAGGTTTCTGACCTTTCCACCGAGAATACTCGGTTGAATGTTGAGAATAGACAGTGTCTGACCGATTGCTCGAACGCTCGGGCTGAGGCTGATGAGCTGATAGTTCAGGTGTCCGATCTGCAAGGTAAGCTTGAATCCGAGTGTGCTCGGTTGAAATTTGAAGTCTTGTCGGAGCGGGAACGAATTTTGAATAAGGCGCAGGCTCGGCTTTCCAAGATCAAGAAAGCCAATGACGAGAAAGAGCTCGGGAGGAGGACCCAGATATTGATGAATCAGGCCGCTGCCGTTGCGTCGATGTTGGAGGCGCTTGTTAAAGAGGGGTTCGCAATTCCTGCTGACAGGATAGAAAAGGCCCACTCCGATTTCGATCGTTTCAAGGATGAGCTCGTCGCGATTCAGTTTACTGACCTTCATGATAAGGATTTTATCATGACTCCACCAGGTAGTCCAGGTCGGGTTCTTGCAGATTCTTCGATGCCTGCTTCGGATCAACAAGTTTTGGCCGGGAATGAGGGTCGGGTCCCTGAGACTTCTTAAATTTCGCTGTTGTGCTTTTCCTTCTTTTTTTTTTATATCGTTGTAATCGAATGTTCGCCTTTGTGCGTTTTTTTTTTTTTAATGAATATTGTGTTCTGTTTCGTTTCCACTCTTTTATTTATGCCCAAGTCGGAATAAGTGAAACAAGAAAATGCTCGGTTTAGTTGCGGGGTTTAGAAACTATGCTCGTTGTCCCATGGGTCGGGTGCGAGTAAGTGCTCGGCTTACCCCTAAGGTCTGACCGGGACAGGGTGCGAGAGCTATGCTCGGCTTATCTACTGTCGGTCAGCCTTGTGCGGGAACTTGGCCCGGCTTGTTTAAGGGTTTAGAAACTATGCTCGTTGTCCCATGGGTCGGGTGCGAGTAAGTGCTCGGCTTACCCCTAAGGTCTGACCGGGACAGTGTGCGAGAGCTATGCTCGGCTTATTTACTGTCGATCAGCCTTGTGCGGGAACTTGGCCCGGCTTAAAAGTGTATCGAACATCTGGCCAGGATGTTGATTTGTTCGGTGCGATTAAGACAAGATTTAACTTGATAAAATTTTATTATTGATATAGCTGAGCCTCGTGAGAGGTTGCCTACGTACCCCGAAAGGGGATCAAGCCGATCGTAGTTCACTTTACATATTACTCGAGCTCGTGTATAGCGAGCTCGGTTTGTTGTGAGCGAGGGATGCTCGTTTTTTTTTTTTTTTTTTTTTTTTTTTTTTTTTTTTTTTTTTTTTTTTTGAGCGCGATGCTCGGCTTTTCTGTGAGCGAGGGATGCTCGTTTTTTTTTTTTTTTTTTTTTTTTTTTTTTTTTTTTTTTTTTTTTTTTTTTTTTTTTTTTTTTTTTTTTTTGAGCGCGATGCTCGGCTTTTCTGTGAGCGAGGTATGCTCGGCTTTAGTAGTAGTACCTCTTGAGCTTATTTGCGTTCCAGGATCGTGGAATGGCTTCTCCCTTCATTGTTACGAGCTCATAGACGCCGGGTTTGACTACCTTCGAGACGATGTATGGACCTTCCCAATTTGCGCCGAGCTTCCCTGCTCGGTGTTCTCGCGTGTTTTCGAACACTTTCCTGAGGACGAGGTCGCCTTCTACAAAACGTCGACCCTTAACCTTCTTGTTGTAGTGTCGGGTGATCTGTTGCTGGTAGTTTTGGAGGCGTAGGAGTGCTCGATCTCGTAATTCTTCTGCGTGGTCGAGGCAATCAATAATCATGTTGTTGTTAAGCTCCTCGTGTTCGGGCGCAACACTCAAGCGTATTGTCGGGACGCACACCTCGGCCGGAGACATTGCCTCCATTCCGTGAGAAAGTGAGAAAGGTGTTTGACCGGTTGATGTCCTCGGGGTGGTCCGATGAGACCAGAGAACGCCATCTAGCTCGTCGGCCCAAAGGCCTTTCTTGCTCTCCATTCGCTTTTTTAGGCCGTCGATGATCGTTTTGTTAGTCGCCTCGGCCTGCCCATTACCTTGTGGGTACCTTGGGGTTGATTTACTCAGACGGATTTTCCACCTTGCGCAGAAGCCTTCAAACAGATTGGAGATGAATTGGGATCCGTTGTCGGTTACAATCTCGTATGGGACGCCATGGCGGCATATTATGTACTTCCAGACGAACTTCTGGACGTCGAGATTTTTGATTTCCGAGTAGGATTCGGCTTCGACCCATTTGGTAAAGTAATCTGTCATTATTAGGATGAATTTTTTCTGATGCGAGGACGGCAGTGGACCGACGATATCCATGGCCCACCGCATGAACGGGTAGGGTGCGGCCGCCGTGGTGAGGAGTTCGGCTGGCTGGTGTATGCTCGGTGCGTGCCTTTGACATTTCTCGCATCGGGCTACATAGCTTTCGCAGTCGGCGATCATGGTTGGCCAGAAATGACCGTGTCGCTTTATTTTTGCGGCTAATGCTCGGCCGCTTGTGTGATTTCCGCCTGCTCCCTCGTGAGTTTGCTCGGTGACCCATTGGATCTCCTGCCCGTTTATACAACGCAGAAGGGCCTTGGATGCACTCCAACGAAATAGCTCATCCTTCATCATCACGTACTGCGCGCAACGGGCTTTTAATCGTCGTGCTGCCCAACGGTCCTCGGGGACTTTCCCTGTCAGTATATAATCCTTGATTTCGCTTCTCCAGTCGATGGCATTGGCATGCTCGGGATTGGTATCTTTGATTATTTCCTCGTTGCCTTTATGTGCGTCGTCCAAACCCTCTTCTTCTTCTGTAATAAGAAGTACGTCTTCGTTTGGTGCGATGCTTGGTCGAGCTATGCATTCGACTGGAATGACTCGACGAAGGTCGGGGTCTGAAGTTGATGCTAGAGCGGCCAGTGCGTCGGCAGAAGAGTTGTCGCTTCGGGGAATCTTTGTTAGTGTGACCGAGCCAATTCGTGCGGCAATTTCTTGGACGAGCTTTAAGTATGCGTCCATGCGCTCGTTTTTTGCCTCGTATTCTCCGTTAAACTGGTTTACGACGAGCTGAGAGTCGGCGAACACGTCTACTTGCCTTGCCCCTACTACTTCGGCTAGTCGCAATCCTGCGAGCAGTGCCTCGTATTCAGCTTCGTTGTTGGATGCTGGGAACCCTAGTCGAAAGGACTGTTCGATTAATTCGCCGGTGGGAGACGTCAGTTTGACTCCTACCCCCGAGCCATTCCTTGATGAAGAGCCATCTACGAACAGCGTCCATTTCTCAATTGTGACTTGCCCTTCGGCTACGGAGAATTCGGGTGGTAGTTCGATTATGAAGTCTGCGAGGACCTGAGACTTGGCGCTGGTCCTAGGCTTGTACTCGATGTCATATTCGCTGAGCTCGACTGCCCACTTGGCAATTCTTCCCGACTGGCTTGGGCTGTGTAATATTGTTCGGATAGGTTGATTTGTCAGAACGACCACCGAATGCGACTGAAAGTAGGGGCGGAGCTTTCGGGCTGAGACGACGACTGCCAACGCGAGTTTCTCAAGTGTGTTGTAGCGTGTTTCTGCGTCGTCAAATATCTTACTGGTGTAGAATATTGGTCTTTGGTCGCCTCGGTCGTCGCGGACGAGCACACTGCTAACTGCCGAAGAGGATACCGAAATGTATAGGTATAAGGTTTCTCCCTCCTCGGGTTTGGCCAGGACTGGCGGGGTGGAGAGGTAGGTTTTGAGCTGTTGAAACGCGTCCTCACACTTATCGTCCCATTCGAATCTCTTGTTTCCTCGTAAGAGATTGTAGAAAGGGAGACATTTGTCCGTCGAGCGTGAGATAAATCTATTTAAAGCCGCGACGCGCCCTGTTAGGCGTTGGACTTCTCTGGTGCTCTTCGGCGATGGCAGCTCCGTTATTGCAGTTATTTTCTTTGGATTCGCTTCGATTCCTCTTCTCGTCACAATGTAACCGAGGAATTCTCCCGACGTGACCGCGAAAGTGCACTTTGCCGGATTCAACTTCATTCCATATTTGTTTAAACTCGCGAAGCACGTTGTGAGGTGGTTAATGTGGTCGTCCGCCGAGGCGGATTTGACGAGCATGTCGTCTATATAAACTTCCATTGTGCTTCCGAGCTGGTCGGCAAACATGCGATTTACGAGGCGCTGGTACGTTGCTCCTGCGTTCTTGAGCCCGAAGGGCATTACCTTGTAGCAATACGTGCCGCGGTCGGTGATGAAAGAAGTCTTTTCCCGATCGTCCGGGTGCATCATGATCTGATTATAGCCCGCAAAGGCGTCCATAAACGAGAGCAGCTCGTGTCCGGTGGTTGCTTCTACGAGTCGGTCAATGTGAGGCAGCGGGAAGCTATCCTTTGGGCACGCTTTGTTGAGGTCGGTGAAGTCCACGCAGACTCTCCACTTACCGTTTTTCTTTTTTACCACGACAGGATTTGCCAGCCAGTCGGGGTACTTCACCTCGGTGATCGAACCGGCCTTTGAGAGTCGTTCTACCTCGTCGTTTACAGCTTGAGCGCGCTCGGGACCGAGCTTCCGTCTTTTCTGTTTGATTGGTTTGAAAGTTGGGTCGACGTGCAGCTCGTGACATGCGATGGTCGGGTCGACTCCGGTCATATCGCTGGTGGTCCAGGCGAAGGTTGTAGCGTTTTCTTTGAGGAAATTTACGAGTTTGTCTCGCAGATCTTCGCGGAGGTTGGCTCCTATCCCTACGCAACGCTCGGGGTCCCTTATATCGATGTTTACTTGTACGACCGCATCCTTTTGCGGGTGCTCGGGAGGTGGAAGTTCGATTCGAGGCTCTGCAACCAGGTACGCCTGTGATTTACGGCGCATTTTGTGTTCGATACGGAAACATGTTCGGGATATCCTCTGGTCTCCTCGCAATGTGAATACACCGAATGGGGTTGGGAATTTTACGCATTGATGATAGGTAGATGGGACTGCTCTCATCTGATGAAGCCACGGGGTACCGAGGATGACGTTGTAGATAGCTGGTCGGTCAACGACCACGAATTTGATCAGCTTGGTGATTCGGCCGACGTAGACGGGGAGTTTGATCGTTCCGATCGTGTTGATGGAGTCACCCGAGAAGCCGGTTAGTGGTCTTGTTGATGGCTTGATACGGTAATCGTTGAGATCCATTCGTTGTAATGTTTCTCTGAAGATTAGGTCTACCGAGCTTCCGGTATCGACCAGAATTTTCTCGACCTCGCAGTCGCCAATTCGCATGGCGACGACGAGCGGATCGTTGTGCGGTCGGTCTACTCCTTCGGCATCGCGTTCGGTGAAACTTACTTCCTCGCCGATCCTGAGCTCGTCGGTTGCGTTCCTTCGATATTGTTGTGCGGCCGTCGCTCGTCGTTCGTATTCTTTAATTGATCGTACGGAGTCGTTCACCATCGGTAGTCCTCCCATGATCATGTTTATACGTCGCCTCGGCGGACGCTCCGCTTCTTCCTCTTCGTCGCGGGCTCGTTTGTCCGCGGCAGCCGTATTTGCATTAATTTGTTCGACTTCCTCGGTGAAAGCGACCTGTTTCCTTCGATCTTCCTGTACGATCCTGAAGCGCTCGGCCTCGTTCTTTGGCTGCGCCACCTGGTTTATCTGCTTCGGGTGGGGTTTGTTGCGATCTAGCATTAACTTCTTCCCATCCTTTTGATAATCGGCGAAAAGAAGGGCTTGAAGGTTTCTGCATTCCTCGGTGCTGTGACCTGCTCGCTGATGATACTCGCAGAATAATTTGTTTTTGTCAGATCCTCGGACGAATTTGTTCCATGGCTTGTCTTGGCCTTGGTAACCCTGAGTTGGTCGTTCCTGTTGATGTTTTTGGGAGCGTTCGGGATGGCTTGATCGATGATCCTGGCGGGGGCGTTCCTCGTCTGGCCGGTGATCTTGCAGCTGATCGCTGACGTAGTAAGACGATTTCGTCTTTCTCGAGGTTTCTTCTTCCTTGGTCTTTTTATAATCCTGATCGTAGTGTTGCCTGGGCTCGTATTGCTCGACATTCTTCTCGGCTTTGTCTTTTGAGGTTGAATTTTTAGGTCCGAATTTCTTGGCTAGGGTCTCCTTTTCTTCTTCAAGGTCGACGAAGATCGATGCTCGGTGAAGAGCGTCCTCTAGTGAGCTTGGTTTGTTTTTCTTCAATTCTTCTCGGAAGCTTGATTCATACCAAAGGCCGTTTCGGAGCGCGGGGAGACCCTCGCTATCGGTGATCGTGATTTTGGCCAAGATGTTTTTGAAGCGGGTGATGTAGGACCGGAGACTTTCCTTTTGTCCTTGGGAGATAGCCCACAGGTCGGCGTTTGATACTTCCTCCTGTATGTACATCGAGTAATGTTTGAGAAAGGCGTGCGTCAAGTCGTTGTAACCGTCAATCGAGTTTGGTTCCAAACGAGAGAACCAGTCCAAAGCCGCGCCGGTCAGATGTTCGACGAACAGTTGGCAGTAGCCTGCATCACGCTCTTCGGCGTTGAACTTCATTCGCCCCATCGCGATGCGGAAAGCCGTCAAGAACTGTCTTGGGTCGGATTTTCCGTCGTAGGTCATCATTTTGATTTTGACCGCAGATACGGGATGCTCAAACTGGATGTCCATGAGGCGACGAGTGAAAGGAGTGTTTTGAGTTTCCTCCAGGACGCGGTCGAGCTCGGGGGCCGAACTGATCGCTTGGTGAACTTTGGATGTCATGCTCTTCAACATTAGCTTCAAATCTTCGATTTCGCTGTCTCTGTGCGCGTCGGGCGCTGAACTGCCTGGGATATCCGTGTTGGGAGGCTGTTCGCCCTCTGTCTGCTGCTGCAATACTGTTCGATATCTCGGATTTGGAGGTGGCGTTTCTTCGAATAACGCTCGGTGAAGGTGGGTTCGGGGAACGGATCCTTGTTGACTTATCATCCGTAAGTCGTTGATTTGTCCCTGGCATGCCTCATGTGCCGTGGCGAGCTGATCGAAGCGTGCGTTGCTCCCCTGAGAGAGCTCGGCTATTTGAGTCATGAGAGTTTTGAGCAAGACGGACATATCTTGCTCGTTTGTCTGGATTTCCGCTGCTTGTTGCGATCGTTCGGTGTTTAAAGGTTGCTGCTCGGCGCCGGCCGGCTGAATGATTGGGTCTGCAACCTGAGAAACGTGCTGGGGTTGCCCTCTTGCTCGGGAGGCTGTATACGAGCTTGTTGTATCTCCGATGTGGGCGAGGTCTTTGTTCGATGGATCTCCTGTCATTGCTGAATCTGTCCGTTAGTGAAGAAATATCCCCTTCCCCACAGACGGCGCCAATTGTGATAACCGAGGTGGTCACAAGATTAAGATGCGCGTCTTGCTAGAGAGTTGACGTGCTCGGTCCGAAGGAACTGAGTTATTCTTGAGAGAAAAACCGACTAGATTCAAAGGAGAAAACGAGAACAAGATTATGCTCGGTGACGAACAAAAAGAGTTGTGTTCGGGATTCTTTTGAATCAGGTGAAATGCTCGGGACGAGCGTTGTTTATATTCGGATTCCCGAGCAGTCCGAAAGACGTGCTCGGTTTACAATTCGGGAAATTGACTAGAGAGAGAAAGTAGTGAGAAGTGCACAGATCCCAAAAAGTTCGCGTTACTGTACAATGACGGCTCCTATTTATAGTAAAGTACACTTAAGACTTTCTACAGGCCGTTGACCGCTTGCCGAGTTTGGGCCGTACTTGATGACGTGATGGGCTGGACTATACATTCCTTTGTCTGCTAGCGTAGCCGAGCCGACTTGCTGTTGTTCGGCTGAGCCGGACCGAGCCGATAGTGACGAGCTCGGTTCGGCTGTATTCGATTGGGCTTCTGTTGCTCTATTGGGCTGTTTTGTTTTTGTTGGGCCGAGTTTCCTTCTGTTGGGTCGACCTTTGTACAGGGAACAGCTATTGGGCCTTCTAAATGGATGGGGTGCTAAACCCATATATAACATCTAGATATCAAAAGATATCACACAAGTATATATATACAGAATATACTAATTGAATGTACAACATCCTAACAACTCTAAAACACTCCCTTAAGAAGGTTGTAGTGAAGCGAGACCAATCTTGATGCATAATGGGATGAATTATGCACGAGAGTCTTAGTTAGAATGTCCAAGAGCTGGTGTTTAGACGAGACATGTGTAACACGAAGTTCGCCTGACTGTACAAGGTCCCGAATGACATGTTAGTCCACAGCTACATGATTCATTTAGAGTGAAAAAGTGGATTAACCGAGTAGTACGTCACACCAATATTATCCCAATAGATCACTGGTGATAAGGAGGAGCGGAAACCCAACTCATGAAGAAGAGAAACAACCCATTGTACTTTCGAAGCAGTATCTGAAACGGATTTGTATTCTGCTTTTGTTGACGAACGCGCGTGTAATGCCCCCTTCCCGTTTCCGCTGACCGACGAGCTGACCGACCAACAATCAAACAAGAGTATTACAGCCCGATTGTACATTGCTTGCGTAGAGACCATGATACGAGATGCTTCCCAATGTAAAGGAGACAAGCACCTGTAGAAGTGTAATCATCTCGATCACATGCCCAATCAGCATCGGAGAAAGCATGAACCATATGATCATTTGCAGCTGACAAAAACAGGCCAACATGCCTTGTACCAAAAATATAGCGAAGAATCCATTTGAGTGCTTCCCAATGATCCTGTCAGCTTATGCATGTACCGAGATTAACTGGGTAAGAAATATCTGGACGAGTGAACAACATGTATTGTAAACTCGCAACCAAAGAGCGGTACTCAGATGCATCATGAAGAAGTGAGCCCTAGCCTTAGTGAGAACCGGATTGTCGACCATATTCGTTTTGATAGGAGTCGAATAAGCCATATTTGTATGATGAAGCAAATCATTTATATATTTCCTTTAAGTGAGAGTTATACCAGCTTTCGTACGCAAGACTTCAAGACCAAGAAATGGCTGAGATCTCCCAAATCCTTGAGCGAGAAACGTGTCGAGAGTAGATCGATAAAGTGTTGTAAAGTGTCCAAAGAAGTAGTTGTCACAACGATATAATCTACATACACCAGAACAAAAAGCGTTATCCCTTTGTCTCGGAATTTAAACAACAATGCATCTGCAACCGAATTCATCAATCCAGCTTGCAACATGAAATCGAAAAGGGTAGTGTAACAAGCCCTAGGAGCTTGTTTGAGATCGAAAATCGCCTTCTGTAGCTTGCAGACAAAGTCCGGTTTGTCGTTGTCTACAAAACCAGCAGATTGTGCCATGAACACATCTTCTTTAAGGGAACTTTGCAATAAGGCATTATTCACATCGAATAGTTGTAATACCCATCCATGAGACACTGCTTAGGCAAGTACAATGAGGATCGTTGGATGTATGACTATAGGGATATATGTCTCAAAATGATCAATACCAGGGTGTTGGTTGTACCCTTTTGCAAAAAAAATTAGTTTTAAAGCGATTAATGGAGCCATCCGCTTTGCGCTTTATGCGAAAAACCCATCTACAATTGACCAAATTATGAGCTGAGTATGGTGGCACAAGATCCCAAGTTCCATGTTTTATTTGAGATTTTATCTCATCAGACATCAATCTACGCTATATGGTATCCTTTAGGGCATGAATGTGAGTCTTCGGTTCAATTTCAAAGTCAACAACAACGCTTTCAGCCATCAATGCTTACCATGGATATGGATTTGTGATGTGGTTTTTTGATCGAGTTACCATCTGATGTGTTGCTAAAGGAACATCAGTGATACACGATCTTTCATTAACTACCAAAACCGAACAAGACTGCAGAGTGTCAGGACGATTTTCCTCAACGAGAACATGACCGGGTGATGTGGATGGAGCTCTCGTGTCGCCAGCCTGCACAAAGACACGAGATAGAGGCAGCTCCCGTGGACCATATTGTAACTTCAGAGAACCATGCGTTGTTGATGTTGCTGGAATGTGCGTTGATAATGGCTAAGCTGGTGAGGCAGTTGCGGAAGCAGGTACATGAACATCGACAACGGGTTGGACAGCCGGAGATGTGAGTGGAGGTAGAAACAGAACCGAAGAAGGAAGATCAGGTTCTGGATATTAAGATGAAGATGATGAACAAAGTCGTTCGAACGGAAAATCTGTTTCAAAAAATTTAACATGCCGAGAGGAGTATAGGCGAAAGGATGTTGGATCAAAACATAAGTAAGCACTTTGAGATAGGGAGTGGCCCATAAAAACACAAGGAGTTGAACATTTATCGAGTTTCTAAGCTGCATAAGGACGCAACCATGTATAAGAAAAGCACCTGAAATGAGTAGCTTGGAATAGTTCGGTTTCTCCTTCAAAAAAAGTTCTAAAGGAATTTGAAAATTTTAGGAGCACTTGGAAGGCGACTGATCAGATAAACAGCAATAGAAAACGCAAAGGGCCAGAACTGTAACGGAATATGCGGATGTGTTAAAAGAGACAACCTGGTTTCGAGAATATGTCGATGTTTAATCTCAGATATCCCAATGTGTTCTGGTGTATGCGGAGAAGAAGTTATATATTCAATGCTATTTCCTGAAAGAAAAGCGTAAGAGCCACAAATTCCCCTCCATTGTAAGAGTAAAAAGTTACTATGCGTGAAGCAAAGCGGTTTTAACTAGTTCTTTAGATTTTGTAAAGATTTCAAAAACTTGTTACTTGCGTATTATTGGATAAAATCCATGTGTGTATGATCCATCAAAAATATATTATTTAAACCGTCGAAAAAACGATCTCAAGTGGGCGTGAAGATGAAAGCGATTTTGAACGAAAGACAAGTTTGTGGCTTTTACTAAACGAGCAAGAATTGCATAACAAGAGAGATGAAATTTATTCGAAAAAGGTAAAGAACAACTCGAAAGAATACGATTTAAAACGTTTAAACCAGGATGACAAAGGCGTGAATGCCACTCAATCATCGATATTTTTATTGTCGAAATAACTTGAAAATGATAAGAAGAAGGGACATAATCCATCCACTCATACATGACGTTGCTTGTACCTCATGTCTTAAGGAGCGCCCCTGTTATTATATCCCGTACGTGAAAACACCCATGATCAAATGCGATGGAATCATTATAATACAAGTCGACATCAAATTTTTTTGTAATGGTAGGGGCATACAACACATTATTTAACATAATGGAACGAGAAGGTAAAGAAAGTGATGTTGAACCCATGTGAGTGATAGTGATATGAGATGCGGTCGTGGTGGTCAGATGGCTGAGAGCGAGATGGGTGATGCGAGTGTGATCGATGGTCGGGTGGAACAAGAAGCTGGCCGAAGGCATTCTCTTCTTGTCAAGGGATGGTCGGTGATGATCTTAGAGCTACTGAGCGTTGAGAATACTTGAAAAATCCGAATGAAGAAGCAAGAAGCAAAGTGATTCAGTCTTCCAAAGGGGTAGCCGTGCAGTGGACAGAGAGAAATCGCAACCTTAGGGTTTTTCTTTGCTAAAATCTTACTTAAGTTTATTGAAAACAAAGAGGGACTTTAAATAGCCAAAATAATAGGGTTGCAAGTCTTAAGAAAAGAGGCCTGGTCGAAACTATAAAAATAGAAAACAAGAAAAAAGGTTGGACGGGCCATATTCTCCTTCTCTTGAAGCTGGCCTTGGTTTACCTCATTAAAAACCTTTGTGGGAAAACCCAATTGGGACAAAACCACACTTAAGGGAAAAAGAGTATAAACCAATGCCCAAGAAGATATTGCTCGTACTCCTGGTCGCCATACATAAGTCTGAAGCCCACTAAATCCGTGAGCTTCCAAATAAGGCAGGTCCAGCGATCTTCGGATTTGATCTTGCATATCTTCTTGGTCCGAGCTGGTATTAGTGCGATTCCAACTCTCATGCATTCCCTGATGAATCAAGAATCCAGAAAAAGTTCATTTACTCCTTGATTCATCCTGGTTCGTTCTGAGCAATCCAAAATGTGCAAGTCGGTATTTATCGCGTTCCCTGAAAATTACCTGTCTTGAAATGGGCATACCTTCTTCATAGAAAATGGTTTTGATGTGATTCAACTTCGTGAATATTCCTTGATGAGTCAGGTTTCTATAACAGGTTGATTTTCAGCTTGATTCCTCTTGGTCCATTCGAAATCCTCTCTTTAATGCACCTATATCCGCGGACAGGGCTAACTGGACAGCTTCTAGACATCCTCCTAGTTGATCACGAACCCAAGCTGATTCCTTCTGACCAAACTCTTCCAAATAGCATACTTTATGATGAATATCAAGTCTGTCATGATTGGCTTGAACCAACTCTTCTATGGACATCTTCCAGGACACGGTTAGGGCTCCGAGAGGTCGGTTGTCGACCGTCTCCAAATGGGATCGTTCAAATTGGGTTTTGGAACGATCATCACTTCTGAAACATGCTGTTGGCTTATGAATTCTTGATACCACGTCATTGAGTCGGGCAGAACATGCATTGGCCTTCTGAACCTCCTCAGGTATGCTCCGCGGGGTCGGGAACAGCTCGGTCAGCCTCATGGTCGAGGCTGGTACGTACCGCTCGTTCGGGCCGGGTCTGGAGGATCCGATGTCCTCATCATACCCTCTCTCTTGAAGAGGATTCGACCTCGAATCTGCATATCCTGCACCAATAGAAAGCAAGTTAGCCTTCATGCGGTTTTGTGAGCTCATGGCCTTACCTTGAGAAACGGGTGGCCGGCTGGTGCAAGGAGTTTCTACGCGTGTTCCATTGGGTTGGATACTCAGTATCACGCCTTTGGCTTGGCCTGGGTTTCATGGGAAACTCTCTGGGTCATGATCTCCATTGGCTTTAGTCGTATCACTGTTTGGGTCGGCCGGTTCTTCAGTTTCTCGCCTCCGGTCCGTTGGTTCGTGCGGTCCATCGGACCCTTGTTCATTCCTGCGCCCTGTTCAAAACCTTTGACCAATTCCAAGTGCAATAAAACAGTGTTTGATTCTTTATAATCAGATAGAAGAGGAATGGGTTGGGATACTTGAACCTTGGTCGAGGCGGTCGAGGGTCGTGGTCGAGAAATGGGCGGGCATGGCACTTCTTTCCGGTTCGCCTCTTTGGTTCCAACATCTAGTTGTGGTCTCAAATCATGTTCTGATTTCTGACTATCACTATCAGTCTGGTTTGGGTCGTGATATCCATTGGCTTTAGTCGAATTACTTTCTAGTTCGACCGGTTCCTTCAGTTTCTCGGCCTCGCCTCCGGTCTGTTGACCTGTGCGCAACACTTTTGACCAATCCCAAGTGCATTAAAACAGTTTTTGATTCATTATAATCTGATGGAAAGGATTTGGGTTGGGACACTTTAACCTTTGGTCGAGGCGGTTCGGGCATTGGAACTTTGGTCGAGGCGGTCGAAGGGTGTGGACGGCCCTGGGACTTTGGTCTTATTATGACATACTGCTCATATACTAACCATTTCAACTCCTTCCACGTCCTTGATGGTTCCTTCAGTTGTCTCCGTATCTTCTCCTCGAGCTGCCACCAAGCATAGGCATCTCCTGTCAGGGTTTGGATCGCATACGAGGCATGTTCGTTCCTTGGGATATTGTAATCCCAAAATTAATCTTCTAGGTCTTCTTTCCACTGAAAGTAGTCTTCAGTACCTGAGAAAGATATTAGTTGTGAGTCTAAGACACAAAAATTATTTTGAAATTTATTGGGCTTTGAATGTCTTAGTCTGGAGGATTGTTGGCGCCGATATTGGTCAGGTGGCTCGGGATCCATTTTGTTCGCAGCATATTCGTATCCACAATGGTATGGGTTGTGACCATGGTCTGGTCGTCCTCGTTTCACTCGACCTGGTCGAGAGTGGTCGGGTGGTCGCTCCAGACAGTCGAGTCGAGCACCTATCGTCTGGATCGCAGCTAGGAGCTGATTGAGGTTAGTTGGGCCGCTTTGCTGGACTTGTTCGTCGGCCATTATCTCTGCACACTCAACAAACAAGTCAAACGTACCAAAGAATAGAAATGGAAGAACTTAAAAGGAAAACGCAATCAACTCGAAAGGAAACAAAGAGAGGCCGCAAGCAACAAGAAAAAAAAAAAAAGACAAAACCGAAACTCAGATTTTAATTTTTTTTTTTTTTTGACTAAGAACTAGGAAAGGAAAGTAAACTAAACCGAGATTAAATGAAAAGAAATAACCAGAACTAAATCAAGCTTCAGACAATTCGAGCCGCAAACACAAGGAACGAAACCCTAATCCCTAGACGCGGCCGCTTTGGAGATTGACAACCTAGCAATATGACTAAGCTGAGAATACTAAAGCTAAACCAAACAAGAAGCAAGGCAACAACAAGCAATTCGAATCAGCCAACAACCTAGCAGGTTCTACAATCGGATTATGCAAGAGGACTTGGCCGAACAAGAACAAAAGCTATCAACCTATTTATTTTTATTTTTTTGATTTTCGGTTTTTTTTTTTAAAAAACAAAATAAACAGAACAAAACTGAAGCTAAGTAAGGGTGAAGAAATAACCAGGCTGGTCCGGAGCTTTAAAGCTCTGATACCAGATGATATGAGATGCGGTCGTGGTGGTCATATGGCCGAGAGCGAGATGGGTGATGCGAGTGTGATCGATGGTCGGGTGGAACAAGAAGCAGGCCGAAGGCACTCTCTTCTTGTCAAGGGATGGTCGGTAATGATCTTAGAGCTATTGAGCGTTGAGAATACTTGAACAATCCGAATGAAGAAGCAAGAAGCAAAGTGATTCAGTCTTCCAAAGGGGCAGCCGCGCAGTGGACAAAGAGAAATCGCAACCTTAGGGTTTTTCTTTGCTAAAATCTTACTTATGTTTATTGAAATCAAAGAGGGGCTTTAAATAGCCAAAATAATAGGGTTACAAGTCTTAAGAAAAGAGGCCTGGTCGAAACTATAAAAATAGAAAACAAGAAAGAAGGTTGGACGGGCCATATTCTCCTTCTCTTGAAGCGGGCCATGGTTTACTTCATTAAAAACCTTAGTGGAAAAACTCAATTGGGACAAAACCACACTTAAGGAAAAAAGAGTATAAACCAATGCCCAAGAAAATGTTGCTCGTACTCCTGGTCGCCATACATAAGTCTGAAGCCCACTAAATCCGTGAGCTTCCAAATAAGGCAGGTCCAGCAACCTTCGGATTTGATCTTGCATATCTTCTTGGTCCGAGATGGTATTAGTGCGATTCCAACTCTCATGCATTCCCTGATGAATCAAGAATCGAGAAAAAGTTCCTT
Source organism: Orychophragmus violaceus (assembly GCA_030180135.1). Taxonomy (NCBI): domain Eukaryota; kingdom Viridiplantae; phylum Streptophyta; class Magnoliopsida; order Brassicales; family Brassicaceae; genus Orychophragmus; species Orychophragmus violaceus. The sequence continues at coordinate 45,366,854 of CM058229.1, read as the reverse complement.
TACTCCTTGATTCATCCTGGTTCGTTCGGAGCACTCCAAAATGTGGAAGTCGGTATTTATCATGTTCCCTGAAAAATCACCTGTTTTGAAATGGGCATAACTTCTTCATAGAAAATGGTCTTGATGTGATTCAACTTCGTGCATATTCCTTGATGAGTCAGGTTTTCAGAACAGGTTGAGTTGCAGCATGATTCCTCTTGGTACATTCGCAATCCTCTCTTTAATGAACCTATATCCGCAGATAAGGCTAACTGGACAGCTTCTAGACATCCTCCTAGTTGATCACGAACCCAAGCTGATTCCTTCTGACCAAACTCTTACAAATAGCATACTTTAAGATGAATATCAAGTCTGGCATGATTGGCTTGAACCAACTCTTCTATGGAAATCTTCCAGGACACGGTTAGGGCTCCTGGAGGTCGGTTGTCGACCGTCTCCAAATGGGATCGTTCCAATTGGGTTCTAGAACGATCATAACTTCTGAAACATGCTATTGGCTTATGAATTCTTGATACCACGTCATTGAGTCGGGCAGAACATGCATTGGCCTTCTGAACCTCCTCAGGTATGCTCCGCGGGGTCGGGAACAGCTCGGTCAGCCTCATGGTCGAGGCTGGTACGTACCGCTCGTTTGGGACGGGTCTGGAGGATCCGATGTCCTAATCAGATAGGATGCCCTAAACTGTCGCCAATGATCACTGACTCATTTCCTTGGTAAGGAGAGTGCAATGATAGATTGTTGAGTTCCGAAATGATATGATGTGATGCTCCTCAGTCTAGCATCCACGCCGGAGTATCTTGCACATCAGAGATTGTAGTTTTATTTGCTCGCGGTTTCCATTTTGGTGATGAAACTTGATACAACGACTCATTGGCAACAACTCAGAAATTGCCGACAATGTTGAGCGGTGTGTCCATGCACTCCACATGCCTGCCACTTGCCAACGTAGGGCTTATAGTATCTCTGTTGTTTCTGCAGCTGATTGGAACGAGAGTACGAGTTGGAGCCCTGCCCACACGAATCGGAGTACGACTGATTGTTGCGGTTGAAGTGTTTTGGTTTTGTTGTCGCATTGTTTGCCGTGACCGGAATAGATGCAGGCAGAGGTGCACATACAAGTTTGTCCTCCAGTTCATCAAGAGAGGGAGGTACATCTCGTCCATTGATTTTCTTGACAATACCATTGTAGTCATCATCAAAACCATCAAGGACGTATTTGATGTCCTTATGATCCAGAGGCTTCCCAAGCAAAGCCAGCTGATCTGTTTTCGCCTTAACGGATTTCAGGTACTCATCAATTGTACGTTGACCTTTTGATCCTTTCTTCAGCTGATCTTTGATTTACTTGAAGTGACCACAAGATGGACGTCTAAAAGTGGATTAGAGAGTGTTCCATGCTTCAAGAGCTGATGTTGCTGTGGCGACTAGAGGTTGCAGCGGAGTGGAGATTGTGCCCAGAAATGTAGCAAAAAGGAGTTTGTCTTGCCGGATCAAAGCGGTGTGCGCCGGATTTGTTGATGCCATTGTCTAAGTTTGCACAATCGCCGGTGGTGGGGAGCATCATCAGTGATGAAATTCTTAAGGTTATGGCCATCGAGAAACAATGATAATTGTAATGTCCAAGTAATATATTTTGTTGTGATTAGCTTTGTAACATAGGTCATGTTAATGGATAAAATCAGGTTTTTCGGATCAGTCGAATTGATTACCGCAGTGATACCTGTGGAGGAAAAAGAAGACATATCCATTGAGGAAGAAGCCTTATCAAAGAGAAAGAAAATTTTGAGTTTAGGGTTCCGCTCGGAGTTATGATACCATGTGAGAAGATGAATGTATATTGAATTGAATAATCAAATGTAGATGTTACAATACAACAATATATACACTTGAATAGTATATAGGAAAGATACTCTAGATATAATAAGATATCATAGAAGTATATCTACCGGATATACTAAATGAATGTACAACATCCTAACAACTCTAAAAGATTATGTCTTCATGTGATGTTGGCTTGAAAAAAAAGTTGTATTAGAAACATGTTAAAGATGAAGGCAAGGTTGGCCTTCATTCAGATTAGTTTGTAGCTTGACGTTCAGTTGTACTCTCTCCATAATCTTTTCATCTTTTTGGAAAGAATATATATGAGGGAGTGAAACTGCTAATGGAGTCCATATGTGGAGGGAATAGGAAATCAAAGAGTCAGCAGAATCCATCAATGCAATTAAGAACTAACAAAAACATGATTTCCTACTAAATGCTGATATTAGAAAATATTATTTTAAACTTGTTATACAATCTTAGTCTAATTTTATATCATGTCGTCGGTTCACTTCAGTTTCAGAAAATGTCGTCGGGCCACTAATTTGCGTCTGAAATTACTGTTTGTTTTTTGTTCTTTGTGGGACATTCTTGTACGGGGTTGAATTTTTTTTTTTACTTAAAGTTGTGCCTAATGTTTCTCGTATTTCTCTAAGTCCCGCAAAACAAAGTGTGGTCACATTTCATTTAGTCGGACCTCTATATGCTTATGTTCCTTGTGTATAATTCAACGTACGGCGACATTCTTTTTGTAAGTTGGTTATGTTGAAATACAAACATAATTTTGGATCAAATTTATTTTTGGGCTAATAATCCAATAATATATTATTGGACTAAACCCAAAATATGATCCAAAGTTTTATAAGGTTTTTAGAAAAATCATTCACTTTCATAAGAATAAAAATCTAGATATTTTCATAGAAAAATCTAAATAATTGTAATAAAATAATCTAGATATTATTGTAGAACTTTCTAGATATAGGATTAAAATATTGTAGATATTTTGTAACATGGAGCCTATAAATATCTCCATACTCTCTCATTTGTAACCAAGTTGCTAAAGTCTTCAAGTTGTTCTCTAAGAAATAATAAAACTTTCTTCTTCCAAAACTCTCTTTTTTCTTATAAATTCTTAAACACTTTCTCCATATTTATAAATTTTCATCCCAACAAAGTGGTATTAGTATTAGAGCTAGAAGATTCTTCTACAGATGGCAAGTAATGGTGTTCCCTTCCAAGTTCCGATGCTCACAAAGAGCAACTATGATAATTGGAGTCTAAGGTTGATGGTTATCCTAGGACCACATGATGTGTGGGAGATAATCGAGAAAGGCTTCATCGAATCGGAGAATGATGTTGGTTTATCTCAAACTCAAAAGGATGGTTTGAGAGACTCAAGGAAGAGAGATAAGTAGGATCTCTGTCTAATCTATCAAGGATTAGGTGAAGACACGTTCGAGAAGGTCGTAGGAGCAAACTCGGACAAAGAAGCATGGGAGAAGCTTCGAACTTCTTACAAGGGAGCGGAGCAAGTTAAAAAGGTACGTCTTCAAACTCTAAGAGGAGAAATTAAAGCATTGCAAATGAAGGAAGGTGAACTCATCTATGATTACTTCTCAAGAGTTTTAACGGTTACTAATAACCTAAAAAGAAACGGTGAGAAGTTAGATGAGGTGAGAATCATGGAGAAAGTTCTTAGATCATTGGATTCAAAATTCGAGCATATTGTCACTGTGATTGAAGAGACAAAAGACTTGGGGACTATGACAATGGAGCAACTACTTGGATCACTATAAGCTTGTGAAGAAAAGAAGAAGAAGAAGAAGAAGAAGGAAGACATCACATAGCAAGTACTCAAGATTCTGATTCAAACCAAAGAAGAAAGCGGTCAAACCTATCCAAGACTAGGTGGTAGCCAAGTCCGAGGAAGAGGTCGTGGATATGTACATGGACGTGGATGGAGACCATATGAAGACCATACCAACCAAAGAGGAGAAAGATCATTAAGAGTCCGTGGGAAAGGAAGTCCAAAATCAAGGTACGATAAGTCAAGCATTAAGTGCTACAATTGTGGAAAGTTTGGACATTATGCTTCCGAATGTAAGGCTCCAAACAACAATAGAGTTGAAGAGAATATGCTATTAATGGCTTACAAGAAGGATGAAGCAGATGAGGTTCACAAATGGTACCTCGATAGCGGTGCAAGCAATCACATGTGCGGGAAAAGAAGCTTGTTTGTGGAGCTTGATGAATCCGTAAAGGAGATGTGGCTTTAGGAGATGAATCGAAGATGGAAGTAAAAGGTAAAGGTAACATTCTCATCCGACTGAAGAATGGAGATCATCAATTAATTTACAATGTTTACTATATTCCAAGAATGAAGACCAACATCTTGAGCCTAGGACAACTCTTAGAGAAAGGTTATGATATTCGTTTAAAGGATAATAACCTTTATATGAGAGATCATGAAAAAAAATCTCATCACGAAGGTGCCGATGACGAGGAATAGAATGTTTGTCCTAAACATTCAAAATTACATTGCACAATGTAATTTGATGTGTTACAAGGAGGAGTCTTGGCTTTGATACCTTCGGTTTGGGCATCTCAATTTTGGTGGCTTATAGCTACTTTCCAAGAAATAAATGGTGAGAGGATTGCCTTGCATCAATCATTCAAATTAAATGTGTGAAGGGTGTCTACTTGGAAAACAATTCAAATCGAGTTTTCCAAAGGAGTTGGAGACAAGAGCGCAAAAGCCACTAGAACTCATACATACCGACGTATGTGGCCCGATCAAACCAAGTTCACTCGGTAAGAGTAACTACTTCCTTCTCTTTATTGATGATTTCTCAAGAAAGACATGGATTTACTTTTTGAAAGAAAAATCAGAGGTGTTTGAAAATTTCAAAAAGTTCAAAGCCCATGTTGAGAAGGAAAGTGGCCTTGTGATCAAAGCCATGAGATCCGATCTTGGAGGAGAGTTCACGTCCAAAGAATTTATGAAGTATTGTGAGGATAATGGCATTCGAAGACAATTAACGGTGCCTAGATCCCCTCAACAAAATGGAGTAGCGTAAAGGAAGAATATGACAATCCTTGAGATGGCGAGAAGGAATATGACAATCCTTGAGATGGTGAGAAGCATGCTCAAGAGTAAGAAGCTACCAAAGGAGCTGTGGGCAGAAGCAGTTGCGTGTGCGGTCTATCTATCAAACGGATCTCCAACAAGAAGTGTTTTAGGGAAAACACCACAAGAAGCTTGGAGTGGAAGAAAACCTAGTGTTTCACATTTAAAAGTTTTTGGAAGCCTTGATCATGCACATGTACCAGATGAGAAGCAAAGCAAGCTAGATGATAAAAGCGAGAAGTAAATCTTCACTGGGTATGATGCTAACTCCAAAGGGTACAAACTCTACAATCCTGGAAAAAGACAATCATTAGTCGGAATGTCATCTTTGATGAAGAAGGAGAATGGGATTGGAGATCTAATAATGAATACTACCATTTATTTCCTCGTATTGAAGAAGAAGACTTAGAACAACCAAGAGTGGAGCAAGTTACCCCACCAACTTCACCAACAACAAGTTCTCAAGGAGATGAAAGCTCAAGCGAAAGAGCTCCACGTTTTAGAAGTCTACAAGAGCTCTATGAGGTAACTGAAAATTAAGACAATCTTACCTTATCTTGTCTATTTGCGGATTCCGAGCCCATGGATTTTCAAGAAGCTATGGAGAAGAAGACATGGAGAAATTCAATGGATGAAGAGATTAAGGTGATACAGAAGAATGAGACATGGGAGTTAGCTTCACTTCCAAAAAGCATAAGGCAATCGGTGTGAAGTGTGTGTCCAAAGCAAAGAAGAACTTTAAAAGAGAAGTTGAAAGATACAAGACAAAATTGGTGGAAAAAGGTTATAGTCAAAAAGCCGGAATCTTCTTGACTCAAGAAGGCTATGCTAAAGAGAATCTTAAGAAGTTTGAAATAGATGTTCACTTGGAGTATGGGAAGACATATGATCAAGTAGTTGATAGCTTCACCAAGCCTCTCAAGCGGGAAGATTTTATCAAGTTGAAGAGTTTTACTTGGAGTAACAAAATCAAGTTTAATAGGGAATGCTGAAATATAAACTTGATTTTGGGTCAAATTTAGTTTTGGGCAAATGATGCAATAATATATTATTGGGCCAAACCCAAAATATGATCCAAAGTTCTAGAAGGTTTCTAGAAAAATCATCCAGATATTTCCATAGAAAAATATAGATAATTGTAATAAAATAATCTAGATATTATTGTAGAACTCTCTAGATATAGGATTAAAATATTATAGATATTTTGTAACATGGAAGCTATCAATATCTCCATAATCTCTCATTTGTAACCAAGTTGCTAAAGTTTTCAAATTGTTCTCTAAGCAATAATAAAACTTTATTCTTCCAAAATTCCCTTTTGTCTTATAAGTTCTTAAAAAATTTATGCATACTTATAAATTTTCATCCCAACAGGTTACATATCTGTTGCATATGTATTGAGGAAAGTAATTTTGACGTTGTTCACTTTGGGTCTTTGAGGTTCATGTTCAGATTGCGATCGAAGACCATGCTATTTTAGTGTATTTGTGGTGACATATTTCTTACCAACTGGTTGGAGGAGACTCTTCCTACGGAGTAACGTTCTTGTTAAGCATGTGTCTCCGATTATATTGTTTCTTAAAGCAGAATTTGATATTCACTGACTCTGAGTGGCTGGAGGTCACCACTTTTAGTAGTATTAGGAGCTTATATATATACATATATATAAATATATTGTCATAAAGGAATATTTCCTTATTGTATATTGGGATTGATTCTAGGTTAGAAGGTTGTTAGGCATGTACATATATAGCTTACGGCCGTCATTGTAAACAGTTTGAGGTTCAATAATATAATTCTTCTCCAAATCCGTTATGGTATCAGAACCATCAAGCTCTTGGGATTGCGATTGAATCTAGTTCGTGAGAAGACGTGTTTGACGCAATTATTGTCTCGGAGATTATGGATATTGGAAAAACAACGGAGTTTCCTGTGAAGAAGATGAGTATCAAGAAAAACGGAGCTGCGGAAGGCGCTCTCGATGAGATGAATAAGGGAATTGCAGAAGGCGTTCCATTGATGGAGAAATCTAATGTTGTTGCACATACACATGTTGTGTCACACATGAATGTTTCTGTGCTACACACTAAAACGACTGGATTGAAGAAAGGAGAATGGGATCGACTTTTGAGTATGTTGAAGTCGAAGCCAGAATCTTCAAATCGAGTAAGTAATAAGGGATATGGTGATGAGTGGATAATTGATAGTGGAGCATCACACCATATGACCGGTACATTGAATGCTCTAGTGAACGTATGTGGAGTCACACCATGTTTGGTTGGCCTACCTAATAAAAATACTGTGATTGCTGATCGAGAAGGGAGTGTGATTTTGACAGAGAAGTTGACTTTGAAGCGTGTTCTCTTTGTGGAAGAATTGAAGTGCAATCTCATCTATGTCACAAATGATCGATGAGATGAGTTGTATTGTGTTGTTCTCTAAGACAGGGTGTCTTGTGTATGATTGTGGTTTGCAGGCCTCAATCGGAATGGGAGAAAGAAGAGAAGGGTTGTACTTCCTTCAAGGTATCCAGAAGATTCAGAATGTGAAGAAAGTTGGTAAGTCGGAATTGTTAGAAATTTGGCATAAGAGAATGGGTCACGCCTCTGATAGATGATAAGGAGATTGCCGGGGGTGGATAATCGCAGTACTGGAGTCTATGGATGTGACATATGTTTCAGGGCAAAACAATGTCGAAGTGAATTTCCGGTGAGCTCAAATAAAAGTAAGGATAGCTTTGAAATGATACATTGTGACTTATGGGGACCCTATCGAACACAAAGTTTGTGTGGATCTTCCTACTTTCTGACTATAGTGGATGATTATTCAAGGGCTGTATGGGTGTTTCTTCTTGCCGACAAAACACAGGTTGAAAGAACTATTGTGTCGTTCTTTGCTCTTATTCTGAGGCAATTTAACAAGCATGTGAAGGTAGTGCGGAGTGATAATGGTAGTGAATTCATGCGAATGAAGGACTTCTTTCGTCAACAAGGTGTGATGCATTAAACTTCATGTGTTGGAACGCCTCAGCAAAATGGGAGAGTTGAAAGAAAACACAGACATATATTGAATGTGGCGAGAGCATTGAGGTTTCAGGCGAATCTTCCAATAGAATTTTGTATTGGGTGCTGTGTATCTTATCAACAAAACACCATCTGAGTTACACAAAGGAAAAAGTCCTTATGAAATACTTTTTGGAAAGGCTCTTATGTATAATCACATACAAGTCTTTGGATGTCTTGCATATGCTCATAATCAGAAGCGACATGGAGATAAGTTTGCTAGTCGTAGTCGAAAGTGTGTTTTTCTGGGTTACCCTTACACACAAAAGGGTGGAAATTGTTTAATTTGGATACAAGAGGATTGTTTGTTTCAAGAGATGTTGCTTTCATTGAAGAAAAGTTTCCATACTCTGAGATACAATGTGAACGAAGCGGCTCTGGTTCTCACGTGGATAACTTGAGAAGTGTTTTTGATGATGCTGATGATATTTTGGGTGAGAAAAGTTGTAGAAGAAGATGCTGAAATTTGTGAACAAGAATCTGCTATAAGGGAAGTGATACAACCTGCGATTGATGAAAATGAAGTGAGAAGAGATGAGACAATTGCAGAGGGTGTGACATCAGATGGGTCCATGCCAATGACACAACCAACTGAAGAAACAATTGAAGATGCAGTGACAGAGCCTGCGGAAGTAACACAAGATAATGAGCGAGTTGCACAGGATGCACAAGTTAAAGCTTTAGGACGAGGAATGAGGGAAAAGAAATCCTCTGTCAGGTTACGTGATTATGAGCTTAATACAATCATTAAGGTGGATTCATCAAGTGAGAGTCCTGAGTTTGGAATAGAGAATTTTGTCAACTATGAAAGGTTTTCTGCGTCACACAGAGTTTTTCTGTGTAACATAACTGCAGGAGTTGTGCCACACACGTTTGTTGAAGCAATGAAATCTCTACGATGGAGAGAGGCTATGAGATTGGAGATTGAGGCACAAGAACAAAATAAAACATGGGTTGTTGAACACTTACCACCAGAAAAACATGTGATTGGATGTAAGTGGGTGTATACAATCACGTATAATGCAGATGGGACAATCGAAAGGTATAAGATAAGACTTGTGGCATTTGGAAATAAATAAAAGGAGGGGATTGATTATTCTGATACGTTTGCTCCAGTGGCAAAGATGAGCACAGTTAGATTGGTTCCTCAAGTAGCGGCTGGAAAAAAATTGGGAATTGCATCAGATGGATGTGCACAATGCGTTTCTTCATGGAGACTTGAATGAGGAAGTGTTTATGAGATTACCTCAAGGTTTCAGCTCTAGTGGGGAAGGAATGGTCTGTCGCTTGAAGAAATCATTGTATGGTTTGAAACAAGCTCCAAGATGTTGGTTTTATAAACTTGCAAAAGCACTCTTGGGGTATGGGTTCAAACAAAGTATGGCTGATTATTCTCTTTTCTCTTTGGTTCGTGGTAATGTTCACCTACACGTGTTGGTGTACGTTGACGATCTGGTGGTGACAGGGAACTCCTCCGAGATTATATGGGAGTTCAAAACTTACTTGAGTGGTTGCTTTCATATGAAAGATTTGGGGAAATTAAAGTATTTCCTTGGCTTGGAAGTTGCGAGGAATCAAGATGGTATCTATTTATCACAGAGAAAGTACGCTCTTGATATTGTTGCTGGTGCTGGTTTACTTGGTGGTAGACCGGTTGAATTTCCGATGGAGCCAAATCATCAGTTGGCAAAGTCGAAAACCAAAGTACTTGTGGAACCAGAGAAGTATCGGAGACTTGTTGGAAGACTAATTGCTGCGACTAAGCCAGATCTTGCTTACTCTGTTCATATCTTGTCTCGGTTTATGCACGAGCCAAGAGAGGATCATTGGACTGCTGCACTAAGGGTTGTTCGTTCTTGAAGGGGTGTCCAGGAATGGGAATTCTCTTGAAATCTGATGTAACTTTCACCTTACAGGTTTGTGTGACTCAGACTAGGCTGGCTGTCCAATCACGAGAAGATCTTTGAATGGATGGTTGATACAATTAGGAGATTCTCGTGTGTCATGGAAGTCGAAGAAGCAAGATGTAGTATCTTGTTCTTCTGCAGAAGCAGAGTACCGAGCCATGGTTGCTGCATTAAAGGAGTTGAAATGGATAACGAGTTTGTTCTTTACGATGGGTATTGCACATTATGGTGCAATGGATTTATACTGTGACAGTCAATCTGCACTTCATATCGCTGCTAATCCCGTGTTTCATGAGCGTACGAAACACGTAGAGATAGATTGTCACTTCATCAGAGACAATATACAAGCTGGTATTGTTCGGACGAAGCATGTCTCTACCACTAATCAGTTAGCAGACATCTTCACTAAAGCACTTGGAGGAGGTCCTTTTCAAGCAATTTTATCCAAGTTGGGCATTCGAAATCTCCATGCTCCAGCTTGAGGAGGGTTATTAAGAGATTATATATATATATATATATATATATATATATATATATTTATATTGTCATAAAAGAATATTTTTTTATTGTATATTGGGATTGATAGGCACGTACATATATAGCTTACGGCCGTCATTGTAAACAGTTTGAGATTCAATAATATAATTCTTCTCTAAATCCTTTAAATAGCATTAAGACGTTTTTTTTCTGTACTTTGATGAGTTACTGATTTCTTTTTTTGGTAATGTAGAACAGGCTAGTCATGGGTTTCTTAATGTCGACCTTTTATTATATGTTCTTGTTGAGCGGTGTTTGTTTGTCGTCACATATTTGGGTCTTCTGTTTTAGATAATAATATATCTTAAGCTTTTTGTTTGAGTAGTATTTTGTAACAGTGATGAAGTTTGTTTGCGAGAGAGTCTAGGACACCAGTGCTCACTTTTTTGCCCGTTTGTGTTTTGCGAAATTTTGTGGTAAGTTGCTTTTTCATTTTGTATATAACACATAATAGATATGAGAAATAACATAATTCAAAAATGATGTGAGAAAATAAACACGCAAACCTTCAAAACAGCATTCGTCTCGACGTTTACAATGACATCCACAATAACCGGAAGAACTGCATATAAATCGTAAACCATGATTCATATGTAAATTAGAAATTATTTTATATAGGAAATTTGTATCCAAAGCTTATTTTAATTGAAATTTATATAGTAGATTAGGTTTTCACTATTGGTGGTACCTTTCACTTCCTTTTTCTTCTGGTCTTCTTTTGTCTTTCCACGGTTGTTGTTGGGATCCATTTCAGCTTATTAATTTGTTTTGTTTTTAACTATTGAAAGAGAACCAAATATAAGCTTAAATTCAATTCAATTGTTTAGTCTAAAACAATACCATTGTCAACATACATACAAATGGGCAAATTATAAATCCATAATCTTATCCAAAACGCATATATAACTGAATATGGCTTCTCTAAAATATCTGCTAACATAACACAAACTTTTTAAAAAAAAAAAGTCAAAAGTTCAGTAGTTACCGAGTGATAGGAAGAGTAGGAGCTAATTTTTTAGAGCTATGCTTCCACCAGAGGACTATGAAATGTAAAATGTAGAATGATCAAAAGAAAAATAACGGTAATGATAAGAAAGAGTTATGAGGGAGTTTAGTGGTACGAAGAAAAGTTGAAGTTGTAAGATTTCATGGAGAAAGGGTGTGAGAGAGAAGGAGAGATAGTAAAAGCATTGTGAGTGATAACTATGTTGAAAGTGCACAGTTTTTTTTTTTTTTTTTTTTTTTTTTTTTTTTTTTGCGGTTCCCATCATCCACAAGCTTCTTAACCCTATTGACATCTTTGCTGTAAAAAGCAGGGGAAAATCATCATTTGAATTGGCTACTAAACAACATAAAATTTCAAATAGAGACAAATGAAAAGGTGTTCCCAAATTACGAAGTGAACACACTTGAGAGATTGAATTATGATATTTTGCTCATTAATCGTCACTTTTAAGTTCTTCGTCGATAAGGAAGCTCGACAAGCAAACAACTCAAACTGCCTGTGAGAGTTTGCATAATTCTCCAGGGCCTTTTTGAGGTTATCTTCCTTGACAAAGTCCAATAAGCATTTCCTTGGATCAATTTGCATGTAAGGGTGAATCTTCGCTGACCTCAATTTCTCAATATCCCTTTCTAACAGCAAATCAGAGTGGAGACGTTGTTGATGCTTATAACACTGCGTAAATTCTAGAAAGTTCTGATAGATCACGCTAAAAATATCTTAGTACTGTTCCAGGTACCTTCTGCGCTCTTGTTAACTTCTCACAGTTCTCATGCTTGACAACCGTACAATTGTAGATGATGCGGCCATTATGTTAATGGTTTGGGAATTGCCTATCATACGAAGATAAAGCCTTTAAAGCTGGATCTGACGCCTCGTCTAAGGGGTTATATTCATGCAATGAAGTCGGTGGTAAAGCATCATCAACTTCTGTTAAATCTATACCTTCCAGTTATGGAATATTAGAGTTTCTTTGCAGCATAGCCTTGTTGAAAATAATAACTTCTTGATCATTTGTAGGAAGCCCGAAAGCAGAAAGCAGCTTATGTGGATCAAGTTTCATGTCCAGCGAGAGAAGAAGTTGATCGGAGAAACCAATACCAGAGATAAATTCAACGAAACGCATCACAAATTTAACTGAAATTGTCTCACTGCATTCAACTTCAACTGAGTGGCCATTCTCTGCCACACAAAGTATAAGCTTGCCATCATCAGCTAAGCTCTCAGTGAAGCTTGCACTCATCGTAGCCAATAAAGACCCAACATCCTCCACCGGCCAGCCAAATCAAGGAAGGCGACTCACCTAATCAATTAGGAAACATGGAAAGGCGACACAGCCAAGCAAAAAGCTCTCTCAAATACAAATTGGTAGAAGGCTTAGGATTCGTAATCTTTGATCGTTGACCAAAACACGGATTCATCGAAGACCTGACTGCGGCCATGAGACACAGAAATCAGGATCCAACATCAGCTCAAAAGCGAATTTTTTTTCCCAAAGTACCCACCACGAAGTATCCTCAAATTCTCTAAATTTAAGCCAAATCCAGCACTAATATCCTTCCCCCCCATTAAAAAAATTTAACTAAATCAACATCCCCCTCTTTCGCCTTGGTATCTGAACAAAAAGAATTATTAGAAGGGGAAATAATTAAGCAAGCTCTAGAAGACGCAAAAGGCAGTCCAGTTTAGTAGTGGTGTGGTGACCCTAATCACTGTGTCACCAACGAATGGTGATGAGATTAACAGATAACGTGGTTTAGGAACTTTTTGTATGTGATTGATTGTTTGTAAAAATGCATTGAACCTCATCGTATAAATTTTGTACGATTGAAGTGCTGCAAGGATAATTAACTTGCTAATTGACACTTTACCCTTTCTTTATTTTTAAAATTACAACGTTATAAACTAATATATTTTTGTTTTCACAGAGTAATCGAACTACAACGATTCTTGTTTCCAGTTCTGGCGAATACTCATCGTCGGCGTCGAATCTATCTCCGGTATCATATCCATCATCGGTAAGTCGACCTTCATCGTCTCTTCTCTTTATATTTGTGTATTGTACATCTCTATAGTTGTTTTTTCCATTGTCTTATTTATTATACTCTTTTGATTTTTCTGCGTTAGGAGGATGAGATGGTTGGGAGAAGTAGATGGTGAAGACAATAGGACATATACACCATATGGGTTGTTGATCAATCTTTATTTGGGATTTTCTGTGTTTTTTTTCTAGAGAAACCCATGACTAATCATAAGTTTGAGATTCGTAGATAGAAAATTTAGAACTTCGATAGTTGTTTGAATTCTTTGTGATCATCATGCTTGCACTGAATTGAGACTCATTTTCAAGGAACGTTCTCTGATGTAACTCGGTTTTCCTTTGTATGGCTTAGCTGTGGATTAGAAGAAAATGAGTGATGACAAAATCAATTTCATTTATTTGAATTTCTTCTTCTTCGTTCACAAAGTTCTGAAAATCTTATTTGTTTAGTAATAACGTTAATGTATGTGCAAATGTTTCCTTTCATTGTCTTCCATTCTTATAGTTCTACGCTGATCTTTGTTTTGAGTTCTAAAAGACCGTATTCCTTCACCTTCTACTTGTTATAGTATGACCTTGACCATATCAGTTTTGTTTGTCACAGCTTTTCGTGGCTTAAATTGTAGGTACATGGAAATTCATGTGATCATTTTGCAGCTTGGAGCTCTGGCTGTTGCTTTGCTTAGAACATTAAAACTTACAACTCGGTATGTGATACTTGTTACTTTTGCCACAATATAGTATTCACTAGATATACACTAATCTTTCTTTTTATGATAAAGTCTTCTCTCTTTTATAAAATATTTTGATCTTTTTATGGACATTAAGAATTATACTCCAGAACATAACTGTTTTACAATGTTTCAGGACAAAGATAATGCCAAAGTTACGGAAGTATAAACAATCCACAGATGAGTTGGCTACTGAGGTTTGCTACTTGAATTTGTTTGTAACATGATGCTGTCATTATTACTATTAGCTTTAGTTTGTTCCTAACCTATGATTTTTGTTTATTTTTCTTCTAACTTTAGGACTTGACCAATTGGTATTACGGACATTCCCGAATGATGCTCCGTCTATTTATTGAGAGTCAAAGACCTTTTCCAACTCATGACAAAGAACTAATAAGATTTGATCAAGGTCGAGGATGGCGTCACACTATGCAGATTATTAAGGGTTCCAATCAAGAATGTTATGAAACTGTTCGTATGAATCAATATAATTTTGTAAGGTTATGCGATACATTAAAGGAATATTATGGATTTATTGGCACAAGGGAATGTGCTTTAGAGGAAATAATATCCATCTATGAATGTGCTTGCCATATGCAATTTTGATATGAAATTTTTTTATGCATACGTTGGAACACCGGGTAAAGCACATGACGCAAAAAGTGTTAACATGTTGTGCACGCAACGATAGATTTTTTCCAACGCCTCTGGAGGAAAATATTTTCTAGTTGATTTGGGATATCCAAATAGAAAAGGATATATGTCTCCACATCCTCGCACACGGTATCATCCAGATCAATGGAGAGAACAAGGACTTCCTAAAAATGCATGTGAGAAATTCAACAAGCGTCATTCTTCCTTACGTTCTGTGGTTGAGCGAAGTTTGGAGTTTGGAAAGAAAAATAGAAGATCATAGGAGACACAAAATATGATCTTCGAACTATGTGCAAGATTTTTATGGCAACAATAGCACTTCATAATTTTATTCAAGATTCTAATAAGGCTGATGAGGACTTTTGTGAGTTTGAAAGGACGGAAGATTTTTCAGCAGAGCAAATACACTTGGATTCGGATGAAAATTCAGAGCATGTGCAAGTGGATTTGGATGCAAATCTTCAAAACCATGAACCTAACCAGTATGATCCGACCGGAGACGCATATATGTAGGGGGTTCGAAATGATATTGCTGAACAATTGTGGGTATCTTCATGAAACTACCAAGTGAGGTAAACATTTTCACTTATCTTATATATTCTGCTTTTTCAACAATTTTTTGAATCCATGGACTTGGCTTCTAGCATCCATGCTTTCTCTTTACCAAAGGATAGCTCTTGCCTAAGTTTACATTCTTGGTTTCTTACTTGTCATGAACAGTCTCTTGTGGATAGAAATTGTTGTCATTGTGTGTGTGTATGGTTTACACACAGTAGGACCTTAGTTTCATTCGTAATTACTAGCTTTCGTTCAATATTTTATCATATTGATGCTGTTGTTTTGTGTAGACTCTTTATCTGACAAGAACAACGTTGACATTTTTATCATATTGAGTATCTCAACATCGTTGACACTTCAATGATATCTGTAGCTGTTATAATTTTTGTTTTTCAAATTATTGATTTGTTTTTGTCTATTACAAGTCTTTCTTCTTGTATGTTTGAATAACGCTTGTGCACCAACACCATTTGACAGTGAATCTTGGGAGCTCTCTTCTGAAAATATCTAGAACCTGTATTGCCAAACTATTTTGTCAATGATATTGTCTAGCTCAATGCATCTAAAAGTTGATACTTTTTATCTGTCATTGCAGGTATTTTTGATGCCTTTATGACAATATTTCATCTTCCAAACAAGTTTCCATGAGGAGAGAGTTATGGAAACACATGCCGGGCTGTATCTTACTTTTCATCTCTTATCGTATCTAAAAGTACTAGATTTAGGCAGGTTTTATGCTCAAACTCTCTGGTTAATTTCTCAGTTTTGAAGTTGTCTTCAGATTATTGGAGAAATCAACTTTATGTAATGTTGAGTGATCAATGTAATGTTGCTGGCAAGATTATACTTTAGTTTCCAATATTATTTGCAACTTTGATATTACTGAATATAAATTATGATATTACATTTTTATGATTTGTAAGTCTTATTTAACTCATTTCTTTTAGCTGATTGTAAATTTTTTTTATATATAATTTTCGGTTATGTAAAAATGCATAAAACATGCATAAACAAAATAACAATACAACTTATGTCTATTTTGGTAATTTTGGTTTCTAATCACTCTCAAAAGTTTTCAAAACGCAGAACCATTCAAATACATAGGGTAATCAAACCACAACCAAAACGCATTATCATTCAAATACATAAGATAATCACACCACCACCGAATCGCATTGCTCTCACACTCGAATCGCAATCGCACTTGAAACTGATTGCCATTCAAGCTCGTAATACGACAAACAAACGCCATAGACGAGTGTCAAGGTCAATGGAATATCCCAGGGAAAAAGATCAATGTTATACGCTTTTACAATTGATATGTAATGCTTTCGTCGAATTGAATGATATTTATGGAGATTGATATTAACTGGAGGGAGTTTACATACTTGATGAATTTTTTAAGATGCATTTATGGTGTTAGGCTATAGGAAGTGGAAGAGGTGGCTGTCAATATTCATCGGGAAGAGGGAAGAAGAAGGGACACATGGAAAACATGGGTACTATTGAGTTGGAATTGTGTCCAGCAATCTCTGTACTGTCTCTATAACGTAAGAGTATGTCAGTGATCAGACATAAGTCATACAATACTGGGGGTCATGATGGCTTGCTAGAGTCCGCTCATGATCTATAAGTCTCGGACTTATTGCTTTTATTGTATGATCCCATATGGGTCACACGCTTAAGCTAGCAGGAAATAAAGTAGGAACGGCTTAGCAGAAGTACGACAAAAGTGCTAGGCATTTGTCGTACTAAGAGAGAAAGATTAATGGGTCTGATTAAATGGGATTTAATCAGATTGGGCCCAAAAGCCCAAAAGGGAAAGAGAAGGCTTTTAATGACTAAAAGCCAACTCTCTTCCTCTCAACCCTAATCCAGCCGCGATTTCTCTCCTCTCTCTGCGCCCCATCTCCTCGTGGTCTAGCAGCCAGTTTCCGGTGATTGCGTGTGTGAGCCTTTGGAGGATTCATCCCTTGGTGTATCTCCCTGATCTCTGACCTGTTCATCAATTCCGCTGCAACAAACAGGTAAAAGGTGAGATCATAATGTTTCTAAATAAGAACACCTAGATCTGATGCATGTTTAGGTTGATATCAATATGAGAATTGAATCAGGATCAACCGAAACTTCCAACAGTGGTATCAGAGCCATTGGTTCTTAGGTTTCTTGTTTTAGATTCATTGTTTAGGTTGTTTAATCTGTTTAGAAGTGTTTTGAATCTATTACTGATAAGAAAAACACTTAAGAATCAGAATTGAACTCTAAACAAACACTTGAATCACAAGACCGAGCTATATGACTCGATTTTTGTGATTGGCCGACGAGTTAGATGCATGGATCGATCCAAGATCGATCGCATGATCGACCGAGAGCGAGCGATCAAGCGGAACGGTTGGACCGAGCCACGATCGTCTCGTGATGGTCTCGGTATCGTCCCGGACGATCGCGTGGAGAAGGACGGCCGACGATCGCATGAGTC
The DNA here is from genome assembly GCA_030180135.1 of Orychophragmus violaceus. Taxonomy (NCBI): domain Eukaryota; kingdom Viridiplantae; phylum Streptophyta; class Magnoliopsida; order Brassicales; family Brassicaceae; genus Orychophragmus; species Orychophragmus violaceus. The sequence continues at coordinate 45,348,933 of CM058229.1, read as the reverse complement.
GAGCAACAGCCGACCGCATGGATCGCCTCTCCTCTCGCCAGCATCGTCCCTCGTCCGCGTCCCAGCACCGTCCCGAACGTCCCGATGAACCGTCCCGAGCATGCCAAGCGTATCGATCTCGGATCATGGCGCACGGCTTGCGGCTGGACGATCATTGCTTGATCCGAAAGCTAGGGTTGAGTGTGTTCACGGTTCAACCGGTTCGATTTCGGTTAGCTGGTTCGGTTCAAAACTTGATTAAAATCTTCGTTCTGGTTTAATAAACAGATTAATAATTTTATTAAATCTGGTTAAACCGGAATAAGAAATCCAATGTCGAAAGAAATATTGGATTTAGTGCCTAAACCATGAATTTCTAATTTGATTTGGTTGGACCAAATAAATTGAGAAATTCCGGTTTAGTAAATAACCGGTTGACAATTGTGGTCATCGTAGTAATTAAAACTTGGTTAGACCAGTTTTAATGAACCAGACCGGTTATGTCAATTAATTGGACAATTGGGTCATGTCTTGGACATGGACCAATTCTTGGGCCTCAGGCCAAGAAGTTAAAACAATTGAGCCAGTTAATTGAGTCTTTCTTCAGATTAATTTAAAATCTATTTTATAAAATTATAAAGTCGTTTTTAAATTAAAGTTTCCGAAATTTTAAAATTAGAAAGTTTCTTAAAATAGAAGTTTCTGAATTTGCGGGTTTTGGATTTTAAAGAAGTTTCTAAAGTTAGAAAGTTTCCGGTTTTAGAAAGTTTCCAATTTTAGAAAGTTTCCAAAAATAGTAGGTTTCCATAAATAGAAAGTTTCCCGAAATAGTAATCTTCTATTTTGGGAATGATTTTAATAAACCTACGAACCTCAAATAATATCAAGCGTTGGATGTCTTGTCCAGGCTATGTCAGCTGTCAAAGCCCATTCAATTGCATTCATGGCCTTACAGTGTGAGGATGTCTGCTTTTGCGTGGGTAAGACGGTTTGTGATTCATAAATGTCATTGGGAGTCCCAGACATTAATGATTACATGACTGTATAGTCCGGTTTTCTTGACTAGGCCATCGGGAGTCCCGGGCCTTGAGACATCAGAGTGAATTGGGCCTCGGGCCCAGATTCACAACCAAGAGTTATATCACGGATATAATTAGCCGATATAGGGCTTACCGATATAAGCTAAGGTTGGGTGACGGCCAGTGGCCCACTTTGATCTTAGTTATATGTGGATCTTGGAATCATTATATTCTATTGAGGGTAACTTATGTTATTGAATATAATGCATGATTAATCATATTATACTTTAATACGAGATTAATCATTTTGAACATATAACTAATAACCTTTTTATTTATATATTTCAGATATGACTACTACAAGCACACAAAACACATTCTCGATCCGGTCTGTTCTCGAGAAGGAGAAGCTGACTGGAACGAACTTCCTGACATGGTCAAGGAACTTGAGGCTGGTCCTCAAGCAGGAGAAGAAGGATTATGTCCTTCGAGATCCCCTCCCCGAGAGGCCTCTTGCCAATGCTGCCAGGACTCTGCACAATACTTGGGAAAAGCATTCGTCAGATGAAAATGATGTTTATTGCCTGATGTTGGTGACAATGACTCCAGAGCTGCAAAAGCAGTTCGAAAGTGTATTGTCTCCAATCGAGATCAAGGCAAGCCTGAAATCGCTTTTTCAGGAGCAGGCTAGGACCGAGAGGTTCCAGACAGTTAAGAACCTCTTGGACTGTAAGTTGGCTGCGAATGCGGCAGTGAGTCCTCATGTGTTGAAGATGATGGGTTATCTCGATCATCTTCACAAACTCGACTGCCCAATCAGCCAGGAACTTGCCTGCGACATCATTCTGCAGTCTTTACCTGCAAGCTATGATCAGTTCATTCTGAACTTTAACATGCATGGCTTGAGTAAGACACTGCCTGAGCTTCACGGAATGCTCAAGACTGCAGAGCCCAACTTGAAGAAAACCGCCAAGGACCCCAATGTACTTATGGTACAAAAGGGCAAGGGGTTTAAGAAGTCTTCCGCTAAGGATAAGGGAAAGGCCAAGGGTGTCCAAGTCGCGGACAAGGACACGCCAAAGCCCAAGCCCAAGTCCAAGGCTGGGCCTACTGACATGTGCAGGTTCTGCAAAGAACTGGGGCATTGGAGAAGAGATTGTAAGAAATTCCAGGAAGGTCCAAAGGAATTAAAGAAGAAGACTTTCGAGACTTCTTCATCAGGTATTTTTGTTATAGAAGTTAATACAACTACTTCTGATAATACCTCATGGGTCATGGATACTGGTTGTGGGGCTCATATTTGTACTAATATGCAGGCACTCAGCAACAGTAGAAGGCTGAAGCAAGGACAAGTAGAGCTACGAGTTGGGAATGGAGCGAAAGTTTCAGCACTAGCTGTAGGAACATACTTGTTGTCTTTACCTTCGGGATTGATTTTAGAACTTAATAATTGTTATTTTGTACCTGCTATAAGCAGAAATATTATTTCAATTTCTTTGTTGGATTTGGAAGGTTATGATTTTTCAGTTAAGAATAAATTATGTTCCTTCAATCGCAACAATTTGTTCTATGGTTCTGCCCCTCTTACGAATGGGCTTTACATACTCGATCAATCCGCGCCAATTTATAACATTAATACAAAACGGTTTAAACCTAATGAGGAAAACCGAACGTTTCTATGACATTGTCGTTTAGGGCACATCAGCGAAAAACGCATCAAGAGGCTCCATTCGAATGGACTTCTTGGCTCATTTGACTTTGAGTCATGTGAGAAATGCGAATCATGCATGATGGGCAAAATGACACGGGCCCCCTTTAATAAACCTAACGAGAGGGCCAGTGACTTATTGGGCCTGATACACACTGATGTGTGTGGCCCAATGTCCACTAATGCAAGAGGAAACTATCAGTACTTCATTACCTTTACTGATGATTTCAGTAGGTATGGATATGTTTATTTGATGAAACATAAGTCTGAATCTTTTGAGAAGTTCAGAGAATTCCAAAATGAAGTACAGAACCAACTTGGCAAAAGCATTAAGGCTCTTCGGTCCGACCGAGGAGGAGAATACTTAAGCCAAGAATTCAGTGATCATCTGAGAGAGTGTGGGATCGTATCCCAACTCACTCCTCCTGGAACACCTCAATGGAATGGTGTGTCTGAGAGGAGAAATCGGACCTTATTGGATATGGTTCGATCTATGATGAGTCACACAGACCTTCCAATATCCCTTTGGGGATATGCTCTGCTAACAGCAGTGTTCACTCTAAACAGAGCGCCATCAAAAGCAGTAGCAAAGACACCATATGAATTATGGACTGGAGTGGCTCCAGTGCTGTCTTATCTAAGAATTTGGGGTTGTGAAGCCTATGTAAAGAGATTAATCTCAGATAAGCTTACACCAAAATCTGATAAATGCTACTTCATTGGTTATCCACGGGAAACCAAGGCTTATTACTTCTATCTACGTTCCGAGAACAAGATCTTTGTTGCCCGGGATTGTAACTTTCTTGAGAGAGAGTTTCTCTCTAAGAAAGACAGTGGGAGTAAGGTACTGCTTGAAGAAATTCAAGATGAACAGGATACTGCTCAACCTAATGAGGAAGAGCAGCAGGAGGATCTACAAGAAATTGTAGAGCCTGAACCTGTAGTACCTGAAGTTCGAAGATCCGGGAGGATCCGTCACGAACCCGAGAGATATCAGGGATTCCTCGTGACTGACTGTCATGATCTTTTGATCATTGATGGTGATGAACCATCGAACTTCAATCAAGCCATGATGGGCCCAGATTCCTCTAAGTGGCGCAAGGCCACTGATTCCGAAATGGACTCCATGTCGGTCAACCAAGTCTTTTCGTTGGTTGACTTACCCGTTGGTGTAAAAGCCATCGAGTGCAAATGGATCTTCAAGAAGAAGATTGACGTGGATGGAAATGTCCAGATTTATAAAGCCAGGTTGGTGGAAAAAGGTTTCAGACAAGTTCACGGTGTGGACTACGATGAAACCTATTCACCGGTGGCTATGATGAAATCTATTCGGATTCTACTAGCAACTGCAGCTTTTCATGATTATGAAATTTGGCAGATGGACGTGAAAACCGCCTTCCTGAATGGTATTCTGGAAGAGGATGTGTATATGACGCAACCTGACGGTTACATAGATCCAAAGAATGCTGGGAAAGTATGTAAGCTTCATAAATCCATTTATGGATTGAAGCAAGCATCGAGGAGCTGGAATCTTCGTTTTGATGAAGCGATCAAGCAATTTGACTTCATCAGAAACGAAGAAGAACAATGCGTGTATAAGAAATCTAGTGGGAGCAAGATTGTATTTCTTATCCTGTATGTCGATGACATATTGCTTCTCGGAAACGACGTTCCAATGCTGAAGTCTGTAAAAGACTGGCTTGGAAGTTGTTTTTCCATGAAAGACATGGGTGAAGCCGCATACGTTCTTGGAATTAGGATCTATCGGGATAGACCTAAGAGGCTGATAGGCTTGTGTCAAGACTCATACATTGACAAAGTCCTACAAAGATTCAGCATGAAAGATTCCAAGAAGGGCTTCACGCCAATGGTACATGGCACAACGCTAAGCAAGAAGCAGAGCCCTACGTCGGCTGCTGAGCTTGAGCGCATGAAGAATATTCCTTATGCATCTGCAATAGGATCTGTCATGTATGCCATGATCTGTACTCGTCCTGATGTTGCTTACGCATTGAGCATGACGAGTAGATACCAGTCAAATCCAGGTGAAAACCATTGGATTGCCGTAAAGAACATCTTGAAGTATCTAAGACATACTAAGGATAAGTTCTTAGTGTACGGTGGAAGTGATGTGCTTAAAGTCAGTGGATTCACGGACGCAAGTTTCCAGACAGACACAGATGATTTCCGGTCACAGTCCGGTTATGTCTTTTGTCTGAATGGCGGTGCAGTAAGTTGGAGAAGCTCCAAGCAGGACACCGTTGCTGATTCCACTACAGAAGCTGAATATATCGCCGCCTCAGAAGCAGCGAAGGAAGCTGTTTGGATACGAAAGTTCATTATGAAACTAGGTGTGATACCAGATGCGGCTGAGCCTCTGGCACTGTTTTGTGACAACAATGGTGCTATAGCTCAGGCAAAGGAACCAAGATCACACCAGAAATCCAAGCATGTTCAAAGAAGATATCACTTGATACGTGACATCATTAATAGAAAGGAAGTCAAGATCAGCCGAGTTCCGACAGATGAAAATGTCGCTGATCCGTTGACAAAGCCACTCCCAAGGCCTAAGCTCAAGTTCCTGACTGAAGCTGTAGGCATTAGAAACATTGAAATGTAATCTAAATTTGAGTGGGAGTTTTGTGAGCTTTATTTTAGTTATTTGATATGTTCTTGTAAAACATTATTTATGTTTTAATGAAATTATTATTTCAAGATTATTTTAACTGTGATGAAATAATCGTTCCAAAATGATATGAACCATTTTATAGGTCATCGAAGTAAATGATTTGATCTTGAGTCATCGAAGTCATTTAGCTTGATCATGAGATCCTATATTTGATAAATGTTTTATATCATCATGTCCCTAGTCGAAGGTTGTTGAAACTGGAACACCAACAACCGTGAGAGACTGGATTGGTACGTGACTTATGACAAAGTCTCAGTGTGTCATAGATGCACGGCATCAAAGTCAGTACATAGGTGTATGTTGGGAACATACGACCGGACAAGACCCGCTTATAAGAACTCTTCAGGATATTTATATCTGTGTCATAAGAGATTCTTACTACGACTATAGAGTATAGTCCTTAGACCTGAGTTCACATGCATGTGACTGCACATGGACTGATGTACTTTGATCATTGTCTAACGCTATCGTTCTGCGATAGCTATAAGGACCTTGTTTGGGTACATCATGAAATGAGTAGTTTACAGTGATGGAACAAGATGGGATTTGTCCCTCCAATATAAATGGAGTGAATATCTCTAGGCCAATCGGAGATTTGAATACTGGAAAAACGCATGGCCATGCTCAAACGGACTTTCCCGAGTCGTTTGGATTGTCAGTATCAAATCAGAGTCCGATGAACAAGATTAGGCTTTATAAGGATGACACTAATCTTGCCTTATGACTAATCGAGATATTGAGACGAAAGGGATTATGAATACAGAGATTCCAGTTCAAGTGGGAGATTGTTGGAATTGTGTCCAGCAATCTCTGTACTGTCTCTATAACGTAAGAGTATGTCAGTGATCAGACATAAGTCATACAATACTGGGGGTCATGATGGCTTGCTAGAGTCCGCTCATGATCTATAAGTCTCGGACTTATTGCTTTTATTGTATGATCCCATATGGGTCACACGCTTAAGCTAGCAGGAAATAAAGTAGGAACGGCTTAGCAGAAGTACGACAAAAGTGCTAGGCATTTGTCGTACTAAGAGAGAAAGATTAATGGGTCTGATTAAATGGGATTTAATCAGATTGGGCCCAAAAGCCCAAAAGGGAAAGAGAAGGCTTTTAATGACTAAAAGCCAACTCTCTTCCTCTCAACCCTAATCCAGCCGCGATTTCTCTCCTCTCTCTGCGCCCCATCTCCTCGTGGTCTAGCAGCCAGTTTCCGGTGATTGCGTGTGTGAGCCTTTGGAGGATTCATCCCTTGGTGTATCTCCCTGATCTCTGACCTGTTCATCAATTCCGCTGCAACAAACAGGTAAAAGGTGAGATCATAATGTTTCTAAATAAGAACACCTAGATCTGATGCATGTTTAGGTTGATATCAATATGAGAATTGAATCAGGATCAACCGAAACTTCCAACATATTGGACTGCCTTTGTTTACATATTAAATAGATTTAAGTTATGTGTTGAGGTATTTTTTGATATCCAAACACATAAAAAGAGGACAATTGGCAACATAAATTGATAGAGGAGTCTGCTGTTATATTATCTATTGTTTTTTCTCAAAACCTTCTCCATTAACGAGAGACATTACTAATATGATTCATTACTTTAGTTAAACCATAATTGACTACATAATTTACTAACCCTAACAAAAAGTCGTAACTCTAGACTTTAATCAATTTTTTTTTCTCTCTCATCGTCTGCATCAGAAAAAGGAGACATAGCTCGAAGAGTGAAAAAAATCATGAGTAATGGTAATTTGATTCCTGTTTTTCTTAGACTGCTTTTTGGTTCATGGTTTCAAACAAATGCATAGACACATAGAATCATAAATAATGATCTACGGTATTTTTTCATTGATAGGATTTTGATAACTTCTGCAATTTGCGGTCGATAGATTTTGAATCTCAAGGGATTGTAAACGCTAAAAAGTTGAACTCGATCAAGAGAATCATGATGGATCACAACCATCTAGATTTCGTTGAAGAAGGATTATTGAGGTTGTAGATGAATCAAATGAGGATGACATGCATGTCTCCCCTAAATCAAGAAACGTAGATCAAGGCAACAAATGTCATCTCTTTTGTATAAGAGAAATAAACAGACGTGTGAGACTGAAGATGACAATAAGGGAAAATCAACTCAGCCGCAGAAAAAAAGACTTTAGTTGAAGATGATCGCAAGGAGAAAGCCAAGTCATTGGAGGAGAAATCGAGAAGGCAATATAGGCCTGTGTGGGAACATTTTACGGTGATTACTAAGCAAGATGGCTCGAAAAAGCGTAATTCAAGCATTGTTAGATGGAGTATGTATATGAATCCCACTAGAATGGTAATAATTGCATGGGACGACATCTTTTGAAATGCAATCCTATGGCTACGAAAGGTGATCTTCGTCAAATGATGATCAATACAAAAGGTTAATTTCAAGCACCGAAAATTGATCACTGTTTTTCGTGTGATGGTGGCGACATGTATTGTTCAACATGATTTACCATTTGCATACGTTGAATATGATAGATTTAGGTCAGTTTGGAAGTTCTTGAATGCTGATGTGAAGTTTATCAGTCGCAATACAACTCCATAAGATATTTACAAGTTCTATCAAAGTAAGACATATAACTTGAAAACAGAATTAGCTAATATTCCTGGAAGGGTTAGCTTTTCTTATTATTTGTGGTCGACAATCACTCAGGAGGGATACATGTGTTTGACATAACTACATTGACAAAAACTGAAAGTTGAACAACAAGATCATTGCATTTTGTGCTCTACCTCCTCCAAATACATGTATACATTTAGAAATGCAGCGTCTTGATCCATGGAAACAATGGGGAATCAATAAAAAGTGTTTTCAATCACACTAGACAATGCTACTAGGAATGATTCAATTCAGGACATATTGAAAACTCATATTTTTTGTTAGCTAATGATTTGTTTTATGGAGGAGAGTCTTTAATGTTAGATGTGCAGCCAAATTCTTAACATGATAGTTCGAGATGGTCTCAAAGTGATGGGAAATTCTTTGCATAAACTCATATAAAGTATCAAGTGTGTTCAAGCCTTTAAATCTCGTGAGATATTGTTTGAGAAATGCGTGAAATCTTTGGGTACAAAATTGAAGGCTGGATTAATTTTGGATGTGCAAACTAGATGAAATTCAACTTATAAAATGCTTGAGAGGGTTTTCAAGTATCGAGCTGCTATTGGTCATTTTAGAATGTATTATGGAAAAACTACAAGTTTATTCCATCATATGATGAATGGATTCGAGTGAAGGAGATGTGTGATTTCTTAACGCCATTTGATGAGATCACACGGCTTATGTCATGTTCGACATATCCAACTTCTAACTTCTATTTCATGCAGAATTGGAAGATCCACAATTAGGTAAATGTGAATGAAACAAGTAAAGATGAAACTGTCGGAAAAATGGTTATACCCATGAAAAAGAAGTTTGATAAGTATTGGGAAGAAGTTAATGATATTTTTACAATATTTTCTGTCTTTGATCCACGGTTAAAGTTTACGCTAGTATAATATTGTTTTGGACTGCATGATAAGAGTTCTTCTTAAGGAAAGACGGAACAGTTGCGTGTTAAACTTCCAAAGCTTTTTGAATCGTACGAAAGCAAACCAAACTCGACAACGCCAGCTACAGTAACACAAGAAAGTGATCAACATAAGGAAGATGATGGAGAAAGAAAGGGGACTTTTACCAACTACAGTGTTAGTACGCTTTATATTATACATGATTTGTACGTGTTATGTATGCTTGTTTGTGGTGACACTTTTTTTTGTAGCTTTCTTTATTTTACGTAATAGAGTACTAACATGGAACATCAAATATCTTAAGAGTTTTCATGTAATAAAATACTAACGTAAAAATTGTAGGCATTTAGATGTGTCGCTCATCTTAAGAGTTATTTTGCAATAAAATACTAACATGGAAATATAGGCACTTAGGTGTGTTGCTCAATCGCTCATCTAGCAAATTACCCTTATTTGGTAATATGCTATAACATTATACGCACCACGTTTTCGATCTAGAAAATTACGGAAAAATTAGAATAAATTCAGAAAATACGCAAAACAATATTCTTTTTTATCATTTTTATATATAATAACACAAATTGTAGACATTTATATGTAATAACACAATTTTTTTGTTTTAAAAACAAAACTGTATAACACAGATAAAAAAAAATAGATATAAAAATGGTTGATGTGCCTTCTAATTCATACAAATATAAAAATAATCACTCAAAATTAACGTGATACACAAAAAGAATATATTTCATGTTTAAATTTATACGAGTTTTTTTCCTAAAATTATGATGTGATCAGATCATGATAGTTGAATCAACAACTAACTTCTATTTTATTAATTTTATATATGTTAATTAATATATAAACATTTAATATATACATCATTGTATATATACATTGGTGTGCATTTAAGTCATCCTTTTTTTTATTTTCTAATCAAACAACGATTCTATTTTTTATAATCATTTAATATGTACATCATTGTATTTTTTTTTTTTTTGTATTTAATATGTACATCATTGTATATATATATTGGTGTGCATTTAACTCATCCTTTTTTATTTTCTAATCAAAGAACGATTCTAATTTTTTATAATCTGCAAACTAATTATTGTTTTATAGTTTTTCTGTGGAAAAATAGAGGGTGGATGAACAAGATGATGAGCTGAGGTCCAAAATGAAATGAGCTCAGGTAGAACAAAGGATCAAAAGGGCCGTACCGACACCCCCAACCGTGGCAGCAACACCATTCGGCCATGTCAAGGTGGAAGTGGACCAAGCACGAATGGAACAACGACCTTGTAGTTGTCTAAAGACCCTCAAGCCTTCACATCACGACAAGTTAAGGTAGAAGGAGAACCGCCCGATCCTGACACACCTGAGCGTGTTAATCAGGTAAGCCTTTCTCTGAAACAATTCAGCTCTATTGATTCCACAAAAGTACTAAAAGATTTAATAAACTTGAAAGAAAATGAGGAAGAACATGTTTTAAACCCACCATTAGACCTTAATCAGAATATATGCTCAGAACGTTTATCATCTCCTAAAGAACACCTAATGCACTTGTTTCTTGCCAGAGGTTTCCATAATATTGCAGGAACCAAAGAGAAGAACCGGAAAGAAGTACCACCCGACCTTGAATACTATTTGACCGAGGCCAAAGGAGATGATGGTGCAGCATCTTTTCTGTGGCACCCAATCCAAAGCAGAGGCGTGATTTGGAGTCACCTACTCAAAGGAGCACGGCCTGATAGCCCTTACGACCACAAGCCCCAAATCCATCAAGGTAAGGCCATGGACTCATAAAACCGCATGAAAGCTAACTTGCTTTCTCTTGGTGCATGTTATGCAGATTCGAGGTCGAATCCTTTTCAAGAGGGAGGGTACGATGAGGACATCGGATCATCCGAACCCGACCCGGACGAGCAGTACGTATCACCCTCGACCATGAGGCTGGTATAGCAGTTTCCGACCAAGCGGAACATACCCGAGGAGGTTAAGGAGACCAAGACATGTTCTAATCGACCAAATGACGTGGGATTGAAGATTCATCAGCCAACCAGATGTTTCAGGAGTAATGATCGTCCCAAAACCCAATTGGTACGATCCCATTTGGAGATAGTCAACAACCCTTCACCCGAAGCCCTAGCCGAGTCTTGGAAGTTGTCCATAGGAGAATTGGCTCGACTCAATCATCTAAAACTTGTTGTTCACCAGGAAATCAACTATTTAGAAGAGTTTTATCAGGAGAAACCAGCCCTGGATCGAGTTGGTTTTGGAGTTTGTTCAGAAGCTGTGCATTCAGCCATAGCCGCGGATATAGGTGCACCCAACAGAGAATTGCGATCAGACCAGAATGGTTCAAGCTACAACTTCACCTGTTCCAGAGATTTAACTCACCAAGGAATAATTTCAAAGTGGAAATACATCAAAAGCGCTTCTTATGAAGAAGTTATGCAAGTTACAAAACATGAGATTTCCAAGGTACCCACTGGAGATCGACTTCGACATATTGGAGAGATCAGAACGGACCAGGATGAATCAGGCAACCAATGAACTTGTTCTGAATTCTTGACTCATCAGGGAGACCAGGAAAGTTGGAATCAAGTCAATACCAGCTCGGACAAAAAAGATATTCAAGTTCAAACCCAAAGGTTATTGGACCTGCCTTATTTGGAAGCTCAGTGATTTAATGAACTTCAGAATTATATTTGGCGACCAAGAGCACATGCAACATCTCTTTGGGCTGAGGTTTATACTCTTTTTCCCTTAAGTGTGGTTTTATCCCAATGAGTTTTCCCACTAAGGTTTTTAATGAGGTAAACCATGGCCCAATATTTGAGAAAGAGATTATGGCCCGTCCATTCTTTCCATCCTTCTTTTTATTTTTGTTTATTTTGAATGACCTCTCTGTCCCAGCTTGTAACCTAGACCTAAGGCTATTTATAGCCTTTTTTGTTTGTTAATAAATATTAAACAAGTTTAAACTAGAAACCCTAAAGGATTTTAGCCTAATTCGGCGCAGCCACTCTTCTCTCTCTCGTGGATTCCCCTTGAGGACGAAGTACTATTACTTGCTCGTGTTCTTGTGCTACTAAAGTGTTCCTGTTGTGTTCTGATCTCATCTACAATTGCAAACCATCAACTGACCAAGCTGAGAGCGCCTTCGGCCAGCAGCGTCGTCCCATCCAACCATCTCGCCATTCTTCGACCATCGACCACCCAATACACGACCCATACGCAAGCGTGTATCACTTGTGATCTTCTTAACATTCCTATAACAACTGTAGCTTTAGAATCATATTTCAGCATTGGTGATCGAGTTTTGAATAGATACTGAAGCCGACATTTTCAGAAACATGTTCACTTCAAGGTATAAACCAATGGCTTTGATGTACAAGATCCCTTGGACCCATTTCAATAGGATTTTTGGGATGAAAAAGATCAACAGTGTGTACAAGGATAGCTTCATGCTTGTCCTCTCCCTTGTATTTAGGTGACATGGCACACCATTTGGAGAAGAATATTCCCCAAGGGTCCATCACCTCCTAAGATTAGTGTTAGAAAGCCTTCCTCTCCAAGTTCTTCTCTAACTTGTAGTCTACTCGGTTCAGAATTGATACCACGCCCTTTGCACAAAGGAACAATGAGAGATTCGGTGAATCATGGGAACACTTCAAGTGTTACACCATTCATTTCCCACACCACGTCTTCTCGCAAGAGTCGATACTGAGAACTCTTTACTGTGTCTTGCCTAAGATCATATGCTTTTTGACCCGACAAGGAACATGAACTTCTTAGGAAAGGAAGTAGAAGATGGGATTGAGATGGTTGAGAATCTTGCATTGAGTGATGGTAACTATGATGAAAATTTTGATAGAGTTATAAGGGAAAAAAGAAGTATGATAATCATACTAGGAAGGAGGATAAAGCCATGAATGAAAAGTTTGATATAAGATCCTCCAAGCCAATAAAAAGAAGGAGATCCACTTCATTGGAAAAAATAAGCAAATAAAACCTTTCAAAAAGGTGTTGAAGTGGATCAAATAACCCAAGAGGAAATCAAATACTTGGGTGTCCAAGGAAATTAACAACAAGGAATCAAGCATATCATCCTCAACAAGGCTTTTTCCCATCAAACCAAAAACAAGGGTTTCTTCCTAAGAAAAAATACCAAAGAAACAGAGTTGGTTTTCAGCCAAAGCAAGATTTTTTTCTTCAAGGGAAACCAAGCAACCTTATGCCTCAACATTTTAAAATGATGACCATGCTTCAACAATTCCTTCAAGGCCAAGCCAATGCAGCTATGGACTTAAGCAAGAAAATGGCTGACATGAACAACAATGTTTATGGTAAGTTAAAGGATCTCACCTCCAAGACAGAGATATTGACCTATAGAGTGAGCCAAATGGAAAGGATTAAGGGTAAGGATGAATTTATCCAAAACGATTACTGCAACACCATCCACTTTAATAAGGAGAATGAGAAAGCACTGAAATGGAATTCCTCGGCCGAGAACTTTCATGATAAAGCAGAATTCCGTTGGACCAATAAGCAAGAGAGTACCTTCTCCTAGAGAACTTCTTTCTCTAGTCACTAAAGCGCGTTTCAGTCGAGTCACTGAGCGCCCACCGGGTTGATTGAAAGTGCCCCTACGGACTGAGACACCTTCTTGATGAATTGAAACCCTTCTCTTTGGTTCAATTGCTATAAATGATATGACTTCTCAAGCTGAAGTAAAGGCTATAATCTAGGAATTCCTCATTGGTAAATAGGATGAGATTGTGAATAATCAAATGGTTATGCAAGAGAAGGATGTTTCCAAGAAAAAGAGCACACCAGAATCACTTCCCAAGCTTGGACATCCTGGTTCATTCATATTATGTTGCTTACTTGGACATTTGGAAGTTGGAAATGTTTTGTGTGACTCATGTCAAGTGTGAGTGTGATCTCCCTTGAGATTGATTAAAGGTTAAGAATAACGAGCTTAGAGAGGTATACATCATCCATCACATTTGGTGACTCATCCTCAAGCAATCCTCTTGGGATGATCAATGACTATCCTTAAAAATTGGAGAATGCACCATTGCAACTGATTTCGTTGTGTTTGAGATGAGGAAGAACAAAAACTTCCTCTTATTCTTCGATCATATTTCCTCAACACAACAAGAGCAAGCATGGAATTCAACAACGAGAGAGTAGTCATCAAGAAGCTGAATGTTAAGATCTTTTATCCTATCAAGCCTTCTCTATAAAACACATGTGACACCATCTGTAACATTGAGGAGGTTGTTCTAGAGGAAGCAAAGCTTGAGGATAATTGTGAGAGTTAAGTATTGTAGATCCAACTCCTTTGGAAATTTGGGAATCACTAAAGTTAAGGCTGAAAGGAATGATTTGGTGAGATTTCCAGGAGCTGCAAATGTTGAAAAGGATGTCTCGGATAAAGGTACTCTTCAAAGACTGTTTAGTGAGCACATGGGAAGTGCTAACAAGAGAGGGTGAATATATATAAAGGAGCTCTTCTTAAGAGAAAGAAGAAGGTAAAAACACCCAAACCCTCCAACATTGAACTATCTCCAAACACTCACCATGCATCAATTGAAGCTCAAAGATTGGAGCATTGAGTATAAAGTTAAATGCGAAGGAAGTACCAACCCTCTCTCAAGTGCTAAAGCCATCCTCAATCCTGATTCTCACTCAAGTCCTGACTATCAATAAAGAAGTCAGGTCGTTCCCTAACCCACATTTAAAAAGTGAAAGGAAGTCAAGCTAGAGATTTAAAAATCTCACTTAGAAGAAATCCCATGTATATCTTTGTATATATTCTTTTAACATATCTTTTGCTAGTCTTTGCTGATATTTTCATTAAGTGTTTATAGCTTTGGTAAACTTTGGATGACTGCAAAGAAGAAGAAGAAGTTGGCCCGAGAAAGGAGCCATATCATTCAAGACATATCAGTTGAATCCAACCACAGTTAGGACGTATCGGCTGGATACAACAACAACAATCATTCAATCGGCCATGAGATCTCAGTCATGTTTAACACTAGCTAAGGGAATAGCTCGGAACAAGAAGTTTATCGGTTGACAGCATCGGGAATCATGAGTCTCGGTCGACACATTGGGCCAGATGTCATTCAACAATTACTACTAGTCGATTGATACTTGACGCACAGCCGAGAAGCATCTTGCCGCGGCCGAGAGAAAATGGGCAGAGCATACCAATGCAGAAGTTGTGCCAATAACAATAAAAAGCCACGTCATCAACATCGTTCTAGCCTAACTGATACACACACCAAACCCCACTTTATCCAAGCAGCAGTCAGGCCACAACAGGCTGATCTAGTATGACAGTCTCCCTCAAGTCCAATACCAAGCTGATGCTAAAAAAAACTGTGAAAACCAAACTGATTCAAAGCCGCCAGTTACAAATGACAAGGATTAATAGGCCATACCATGGTCTAAGTTTAGGAGAACTTCAATTGCTCCACCTCCCGTTCCCCACTCGACTCATCTCAGTCCATCTATAAGTAACACTATAATCCTTATCTTTTCAATTTTGCATTTTTCTTTTTGTCTTTGTTCTCTCTCTTGTCACTTCTATCAGTCAAGGGACTATGAGTTTTAAGTTTAAGAGAGACGCAAATTGCAAATAATTTCTTTGACAAAAAAAAAATTGCAAATAATTTTGTTTTGTGATATTGTTTTCTTTCTTTTTCATAAATTGAGTCTCATATATTAATTTATGGCATATAAAATAACTAAAAATTTGAATTTTTTTTAACACAGAAGAAAGTATCTAGCTGCATTTGCCTGCTTAAGATTCAGTCTAGAATCATATATATTTGCATTCATGTGCATATGGAGCTATGATCATCTTGAGAACTTGGTTCATTATGCTAGCTTCTGGTTGTTTGATGCCATATAGTTAGCTTGAAATTAAGGAACAACCATGTTTGGATATCATGTGTTATGC
The DNA here is from genome assembly GCA_030180135.1 of Orychophragmus violaceus. Classification (NCBI taxonomy): domain Eukaryota; kingdom Viridiplantae; phylum Streptophyta; class Magnoliopsida; order Brassicales; family Brassicaceae; genus Orychophragmus; species Orychophragmus violaceus. The sequence goes on along the minus strand of CM058229.1, from coordinate 45,333,015 downwards.
TCTAGTCTTGGCTGAAACTTGTTTTGACATGATTCCTTCCATATTTATTAGAACATCTAATCTTGTCTTAATTGTCATGTTTGTGCATTGAAAGGTGATGCGATCTTAATGGAGGAGATCATTGCCCTTTGATGCATTTTGTGAGTCTGGTTGTTTGATGGATGATAATCAGAATGGATGAACATATTGAAGAGATTAGAAACCGTGGATTGATAGAAACTTCCTGAAGCTGCAAAATCACTTCAAGACTTTCGAACTCAGATCTTCTAGGAGATGAAACACCAAAAGAAGAATCAGAGATGAATGGATATTACACACCATTCAGATCAAACACTTTCGAAAGTTTTAGAATAAAAAAAGTTTGTTAAAAGTTCAGAAATGGCTACAAGAGTTTTAAATTGAAAATGCAACAAGGCTGCATGAGCAGCAATTAATACACCTAGAAAATAACACAAGGCCAAACTTAAACACTTATTTGAATCTGAAAAAATGACCCTTCATACTCCATTTTCGTCACTTTTCTTAGTCTCGAAATTATCAACTTGTTTTGGGATCTTCTTGGACTTGTAATGAGCATAAAATAGGCTATACTTGACATCTTCTCCAATGGGTCGAATTCTGGATGTTATGCCATGGTTGGGATCAACAAATGGGTGATTTGAATGTGAATAATTTGCTTCACTAAAAACCTTGTCAAGAAAACCCACTGGGACAAAACTTGACAAGGGAAAAAGAGTCCAAATGAGACACATGCCCATTTGATGATCATGTATCAAAACTAGTGATGTTAAGATAACATCTTTTCCATACTCTTTCTCCGCTCTAAGTGCATCCTTTAGTTCAAGCTGCTCCTCAACTCCAAGCTGCTCATCTGCTTCAAGCTTAGTTCCATCAGGTTCAAGCTCCATGTCTTTAATGCTGGGAAGGATCACATCATCCCCTCCCTCTTGAAAAGGATTTGACCTCAAATTCAATTCATCTGCAATGAAATGAACTAAGTCAGAAACTTTGAAAATGGAACTCACATTATACTTACCTTGCAGCTTAAGTTCATAAGCTTTGTTGTTGATTCGTCTCGTGATATTGAATGGATGAGAATTGTATCTTTCTCAATTGTATCAATACTCTTTCTCCAACCTCAAAGATCATCTTAAAATAAGCAATGTTCTTCTTATCCTGCATCAAAATAACTCCAATTCCAGTTCTCACAATGAAATTCTAAATCCGGTGGCTCCTCTTTCGTACCTGCAATGTCATCAACACCTTTGGCAAAGAGCAAGTGTATTATTACAGTCATGGAGTCATAATAAACAGATAAACATGTCTCAGTTTGGATCATAACATTATCTTTTTCATGTTCCTCTTTCCTTAGACAAGAATTTGGTTCCAAATATTGTTTGAACAGACCTAACTTTTTCTCAACGTTTTCTGAATGTAATGAACTCATAATAACAGTTCCTGAAAGATGAGAAACAAATCGAGTCAAAGAGTCACTTACCTGAATAAGATCCTTGACGTGTTTGGAGATTATCAAAGTTAATGGTGTTGGATCCGGTGGTTCTTCTTTGATCAGGGTTTTGTTGGTGATCAGCTCGTCCCTTCTAGAGGTTATCTTACACACTGATAGCACAAAATGTGGCAGAAGATACTCTAGCATGATTGTTGGATATGGGTTTAACACCCATCCGTAAGCCCATTATAAATCTTCTTAAATCAATAAAATCATTCCGGCCCAAGAAGACAAGCCCGCTAAGGACTCAAAGGCCCAAAGAGAAGTCAGCATCCAAGCGCTATAAATAGGACCCTTCACTCTTCTTTTGGGACACATTGTAACTTGTGAGAGTGCCGAGCTACTTCTATAAAGATCTGACCTCAAACAATATTTAGGGGGCATGTCATTAGATGGACTCCCACCTCGAACCATCCTGTTCACAGCACGGCTTCGTCCTTTAGATTAATAAAGAACGGTTTTGACCTCACTTTAAGTTTATATTTCACCTCGTAGTTCGGACATTTCAGATCGCAGCCCGGCCTTTATTACTAGATCGAATTTCCGTAACAACAATTGGCGCCATCTGTGGGGATCCGAGAAACTTTTCTACACTTTAAGATGAAGCTGAGATGACATGACCTCTTTCAGCCAGTGATAGCTCGGAAAAGACGATAGCCGCCGAGCTTTGAATACCCCGAACTCAGACAAAGTGAAGGAACTGCCTCCCCCACCAACCAGCTCCTCAAATCCGAACCTAAACCCTCATGTTCTCCCAGTTCCCCTGAAAACTACCGGGCCAAACATTGCGCTAGCTCGCGCGAAGGTGTCAACGGTCAACAGCCCAGTCAACCCAACCAGAACAACGAACGCACACGAAGACGTAGAACTAACGAAAACCACCACGCGAGCCCCCGCTCAAAACCGGCCGGATGTCTCTTCTCTAATAAGGATTTTGATGTCGCAGATCGACGAGCTGACACGATGCAACAATGATCGCTTCGAGCAACTCGCAAACGCACAAAGCGTGTGCCACGATCAAATTGACAGCCTTCAAACGACAGAATATCGAGCACCTCGAAGCATGGAAATCCACGTCGATACCTTCCCGAACACAACCATCGGACCAGGCGAACGACCAACCATACCCCGACTAACATCGGTACATGAATTTGATGCAAACCAAATCCATCCGTCGAGTTGACGCAACACGAGGAGGAACCGAGCAGCGGCAGTGAGATCGAGCTCCTAAAGGCGCAGCTAGACAACATGACGTCAAGAGTCCACAAGGCAACCAGCTCAGCCCCCGAGATCGACAGTCCTGAAGGAAACACAAAACACCCTTTCACGAGTAAAATAACAAGAACACCGGTCACACACCAAGGAAAGATGAAACTGCCCACCTACGACGGCAGCTCGGATCCGAGGCAGTACCTGAAAGCTTTCAACATCGCAATGGGACGAGCCCAGTTCCTTCCCGAGGAATGCGATGCTGGCCATTGCCAGCTCTTCGTTGAAAACCTCAGCGGCGCCGCCCTCAACTGGTTCTCACGTCTGGAGGCACACTCCATTGACAGCTATCAACAACTAACGACCACTTTTCTCAAACACTACTCAATGTTTATCCAGGAGGGGGCATCAAACGCCGACCTCTTTGCAATCAGCCAATGAACAAATGAATCCCTAAGGTCATACATCGACAAATTCAAAGCCATCATCTAAAATATCTCGGTGACTGACAGTGAGGGACTACCAGCGCTACGAAACGGACTCTGGAATGAGTCAACTTTACGCAGTGAGCTAGCCCTGAGTAAGCGTCAGAGCCTCAAAGATGCCCTCCATCGAGCCGCCATCTTCGTCGAAATAGAAGAGGAAAAGGAACTGCTAGCCAAAAAGTTTGGAACAGCAAAACCCGCAAAGGGAAAGGAGTCGACGCAGGAATATGTCAAACCGCACCAACACTACAACCAAGAGTACAAAAATTCAAAGAAGGAGAGCAAGAAAACGGCGGCTTACTTCGCTAGCGAGCATGACCTACCAACGAGTGTCGTCACCTGCAAAACCTCCTACTTGGAGAATACCAGAAGGGAGACACAAACATAACGAATCGAAACATACAAACAACGCATGTCGAAAACCAAACAAGGGACAACAAAGGCCGAGTCCGACTCGTCATAGGAAAAAATAAAAGGTCCGGAAGCGTAGAGCGAGCCGAGCAGGATAACGCCGACGCAGAGTCACACAAACGAGTTTAAGGCGACGGGGAAGCAGGAACACCCCCGCTTAGGAAACGCATCAACATGATATTGGGAGAGTTTCCTGATTACGACGGCTCAACAGGCTGTACACAGACCTTCAACCAGGAAACAGGCGTGGAACCGGAACGGAAAAGAAACCACATCAGCAAAATGAAAAACGGGAACGGGGTCTCTTTCACCACAAAGAATGAAGAAAGATCGGGTAGGCCAAACGACGACCTGATCTTCATCAAGCTTCGGATAGATAAGCACGGAGTCGCCAAAGACCTGATTGACACCAGAAGCTCGATCAATCTCATCTTCAAAAGAACTTTGTAGGAAACCAAACTCGACAGGTACATGGTAAGAAGGCCAAAAAGAACGCTCACCAGCTTCAACAGCGAAACGACAACAATAATTGGAACAATCCGACTACCAATACATGCCGGGCCGGCTACCCGTATCACCACCTTCCTTGTCATAGACCGACCAACGACCTACGATGCAATCTAGGAACCCCCGTGGCTCCACGCAATGAAAGCAGCCGCCTCGACTTACCACCAATTCTTAAAATTCCCGACCTCAGGCGGAACCTATACGATCCGGGGAGAACAGAGGAAGCCAAAAACCAACCTCACAAACAAAAGCAAAACATCAGCAGCCCTAACCAACACACGAGGTCCTAAGCAACCAGACAGGGAAACGACCTCAGAGTAAGCCACAACTCAAGATCCGAGCTCATAGATAAGATTCACTATCGTTCTCATATATATATCGCAAAATTTTTTTGTAAGAACAAAGAACTACACTCGACTTGATCTCTCGTTTGAGTGTACGTAGGCAGCCTCTATGAGGCCCAATCACTTTTCTACTTTAAAAATTAAGCATGTTTTCTCTCGGAAATACTCGGATTGCCCGAAATATCAACATCGACATTATGGCCAAATGATCGATATAACAAGAACGCGTCCCAAGATGCAGTGGCATTGCGCCACGTTGTCGGTTTTGACAACCCATAAGCCGGGTCCAGACCCGCACAAGTCTTCGAATAGGTTGAATAAGCCGAACCTCCTTCGCACAATCCACTTCAAAGACTTTACATGGTAAGCCAGGCACGTACTCGCACCTAAACCTGAAAAATGAAAGGATAAGCCGGGCCCAAGCCCGCACCTAAAACATTTGTATATAAGGCGCAGCTTCGTACTTAAAAACCACAAAAAGGGCAAGTCAAAGACTTAACTTGCCCTTACCAAGTGTTCACAAATTCGAACAAAACCATTAAACAATAAAAAACGACAACTAAACCTCAAAAAGGGGGGGGGACGGGACATAAGCAACTCTCGACCCTGCCCGCGCCATGAGCATAAGCGCAAAGGAACGCCCGCCAATATCAAGGCCGAGGGCAATTCCGCAGAAAGAAAGGAGGGAAAGACGGGAAGCAAGGCCCGCACCCCGAACCTCCCAACAAGGATGAACACGACATCCGCTCAAGCCATTACGCTTCTGCAGGCACCTTCACCAAAGGTGAATAGAAAGAGCAGAGTCAGCAAAAACAAGGCGACCTCGCCCTCTCCGCACCTCAAAAAAAAAAACCAACCCCGAGAAAGTACCTCGCAAACCCGTACAGGACCACCAAAAATCCCGGGCACAAAAGCATTATGCGATCTGGCGACATAGACCAATAGTCAGACCAACCAACCCCTGAACAAGGAGCAGAGCTCGAAGAAAGGAACACCCTCAACACAAATGGCGCCCGCACCAATCAAGAACAAGGCAAACAGAAAGGGGGGGGGGAGAAAAAGTTGCGCCAAAAAAGCGACAAAATCGTCAAAAGATATACCAATTTTGGATCCCTTCGACCACGGTACAACGGCAAATGCGTTTACAACAAAAACAAAACATAAGGTACTAAGTCATTTGGAAATCCCCAGAGCTCGCAAACCAGCAGCTACCTCGGGAATAATAAGCACGGCGTTAGACCCGTAGGGGAAGTCGACCAACTCTTCAGAATATACATCTTCATACTCAGGATCACTAAGTGGAGTCATGAAAAAATCATCCTTTCCAAGCTCCGGAACTGGCAAAGTGGGTAACTCAGCCCGTAGGCGGGTATCGTATTCTTTAAGCCGCTCAAAACGAGCAGAAGGAATCTCAACTCCCTCTTCCACAAGGAGCTGAAAATCGCCAAGCACAACATTTGCCTTATGCAACTCCAGCAACTTACTCATCGCCAAGGCGTCGTCTTTCTTCCCAACCCTGATTTTGTAAAGGCTTTCAGAAGCCTTCTCATACATCATCCGCCTCTCAAGAAGAATAACTTCCTCACTCGAAGAGCGCAGCCGATCACGTTCGGACTTAAGGGACTCGACCTCGGCCCTCAGAGAACCAACCAAATCTCTACTCCCATCTTCGGATCCCCGCCTCTCCTTTTCAAGGCTGAGAATCCGAGCCCTGAGCTCGACATTCGCAATTTCAACCTCAACGAGCTTCCTCTCAACACCCTCAAGTCTATGCAAGGACTCTCCCAAAGCTCGCGACTTTCTTCTCAAGATCCCCCTCTCTGGCCTTGGACGCCCCAAGCTCCACCGCATAGGAATCCCTGAGATGATTAAGATTGGCAAAGGCCTGGCAAGACCAAAGAAAGCACATTGGCATAAGAAATAGCACCCCCGCAAACCGTAAAGAATAAAGTCCGCAAAGACGCTCATCATCGCGAAATGTTGACTCATGTCCTGGTGGATCTTGGGCTGAACAACTGGTGAGCAGGAACCAAGTTAGGACGGGGATTAAACGACAGATGACGAAAGAGATTCATACAAGAAATCCTATCACGGATGATCTAGTCAGGGTCATTATGACGAAAATCGAACGAGCCATCTTAAGCCTTCAAACCCCTCGCCACCTTCGATCTATCAATCACCAATGAACGACCTCTCGTCGACGACCCCCTCGCCTGACGCTTCGCAACGCTGTCAAGATCCATCCGAACGTCTGGATCGACATAGTCTCCCAAACGGTCCAACTCTGCAGCAGAAACATCATCAGCTTCTGATCTACGCCTCTTTATATTCTAACGATCATCATCCCCACCAGAACCAAAATCATCGCTCGTCTCCTCAAAAGAAGCGGTGTGACCGAGAGACAACTCCTCAACACCAACGTCGTCCTTTTCAGCAAGAGACGACTCCTTCTCAACACCAACGTCGTTCTTTTCAGCAAGAGACGACTCCTTCTCAACACCGACATCGTCCTTTTCAGCAAAAGACGACTCCTCCTCAACACCAATATTGTCCCTATCAGCTAGAGATAACTCCCTCATAGCGTCAAAGTCACCCCTTTCATCAAGAGACAACTCTCTCTCTCTCTCGACACTAATATTGCTTCCTTCAGCAGGAGATAATTCTTTTTCAACACAAAAGCCGCTTCTGTCGACACCAGTGCCACCTTCTTCACCGCCAATCCTGTCTCCCTCATCATCGAGCGCGGCAATATCAGCAGCCTGACCCCCCATGGGGACCACCTCTCTTCCTCCAGTCTGACACGGAAACACCGATGGCCTCCTGGTCAACTGCACGGCCGATTGAACGTTATCAACACTCTCAATCGAATCACGAACCGGAGGGTTATTCACAACAGAAGCAAGGACCCTTTGAATGTAATCCAGCAACACAGCCTCCCTCCAACTCATTTCCTTTAAAAAAAATTCTCCAAACAAAGAAGACGAAGATGAGATAAAAGCAACCGAACAAAGACACGAGAAAATCCTAAAGAAATAAAGATGCGATATTACCGCAAGACAATACACGCTCCTCTTTCTCAAGCGACTCGCGAGCAAAGCAATCCACGACAACATATACAAAGCAGAACTCGCAATCACGCAGGAAAAGCAGCGGAAGTCGAAAGGACTGGGTCTTAAGTACCAAAAAGAAAGGCCTTTTTCTTTCTCTTCTTACAAAGACGCAAAGAATCGCGCCTCTCAAAGATTACGCCTTTTCGCTTCCCTAAAACGAAATAGAGCCCGATGATACAAAAAGACAGATTGAAGCAAGGCGACCTAACAAGATTTTTGCCTGACTTAGATACTCGAAGAAATTCGACGACCTCGACTAAACACCTCGGCTCGGCGACCTGGGGGGGGGGGGCGACTAACTGTTGGATATGGGTTTAGCACCCATCCATAAGCCCATTAGAAATCTTGTTAAATCAATAAAATCATTCCGGCTCAAGAAGACAAGCCCGCTAAGGAGTCAAAGGCTCAAATAGAAGTCAGCATCCAAGCGCTATAAATAGGACCCTTCACTATTCATTTGGGAAACATTGTAACTTGCGAGAGTGCCGAGCTACTTCTATAAAGCTCTGACCTCAAGCAATATTTAGGGGGCACGTCATTAGACGAACTCCCACCTCGAACCATCCAGTTCACAGCTCGGCTTCGGCCTAAAGATTAATAAAGAACAATTTCGACCTCAATTTAAGTTTATATTTCACCTCGTAGTTCGGAAATTTCAGATCGCAGCCCTGCTTTTATTACTAGATCGGATTTCCCTAACAACAATGATCACATTTTCTTTTGGATATCCTTTGCCTCTAAGTCTTTTCTGGATCAGTTTTGGCTTGTAGATTGCATCTGGGGGTGCTTCTTTAATCAATATGAAGCAGCTGACGTCCTGGTGTTTATCCTGGTCCAAATCAGTGGCTTGAATCGTTTGTCTTCCTATCTCCCTTTGGTTCTTCTTGTGAGCTTCAAGGATGCTCTAGAACCTGTGTTTGGCTCTTTTGACAAAGACAAGCGAATCATATCTCTGTGATCAGGTATAAAATGATTCTTGAAAACAAAGATACTTACCTTAGAGAGCTCAAGTTCTTTGTCTGTGGCTCATATAATGATGGCTGGTGTCCATCCATTGCGTACACTTTGTTCCAGGTCAATGGGAACTCTTCTGGACTGATGTTTTCTTAGTTGAATCTCTTCTTTGTGCTCCCCATAACCTGCATTACAAAAAGAAAAAGAATACCAAGATTCTTGTGGTACTTTTAAAGACTTACCTTGCTGGTGATTGTAGTTGGTTCTAAGTACAAGCAATGTATATGGTGGTTTTTCTTTGATTGTCAATTCTCATAAGTACTTATGCTTATCCATGGCTACTATTACTTTCTGAACACTCATGGGGCAGAACAAGTGCATTATACTTGAAGTATAGAATTCAAAAAAATGATATTTCATAGTTGGTTTGCCATCCTCATTGAACATATTTGATTCACTCATCAAGTTTTTAAGCAAACGATTCAATTCAGGAAAAGTTTTAACCAATGCATATTCGGTTTTAGTTCTAAACAGCTCAAATGCATTCCTAAACAAAGAAACTCTCAAAGAAGAGGTAAATTCATGAAACTCATCAAACATAAAATCATTTGGTTTAAAGAACTTTTCAGGTGTGAATGTTTCAAAACTTAGAATCATTTTGTAAAAAACAGATTTTGGAACACGAAACTCTTTCACATTTCTTAAACCAGTGTTTTTCATCTTGAGTAGAAATCAAAATAAACAAATTAGGTTCAGTCCTAACCAAATCAATTTCCTTACAGTGCTTTCTTGGGAAGTCGAAAGGAAATGGCATAAGGACTGGTTCTGGGACGAGTTGGGTTGGCTGCTCCAAGTTACTAACCAAAGACAAAGTCCTTTGTGTTTCTTCGGGTGATTCTTCTTCTAAGACCTGTGAAACAGAAACAATACTACTCGGTTGCTCCGGTTCTAAGTGGGTTAGTTTTTCAGGCACAAAATCAGAATGAATAAAGAAGAGATCACACTTAGCCTCAAAGGATTTTCTAAGAAAGGTGAGATGTTTCACAGTTTTAGTTTGCTCTTCTTTGCTGCTTAAGTGTTTCTGATCTTAAACTGTTGTTGTGTGTTTCATAGACTTAGCAGTTGTAGCATTTGTTCTTTCTGAAATAAGAACAGGTGGTGGTGCACGTGGTTCTGGTCTAAGTTGAACATACGCCTCTTCTCCTTGCTCTATGAGCTTCTGTTGTATGTCCAAATTCTTATCTAAGTGCTCTTTTCCAGCAAATGAACTTGTATCAATGCCTTTGGATGGAAAAAGTGCATTAAACTAGAACTAAGATCAGAGCTAACAAAACCATTACTCTTACCAACATTATTTTTTTTCAGTTCCAGAGATATGTGATTTGTTACTCTCTTAGATGGACATTCTTTAGCATGGTTACCAAGGTTTAGACACTCATAACAGATTACTTCAAGTGAATTCAAAGTATCAAAAGACTTAGCTTTAGTGTGCAGTCCTTGTGGTTCAAATGGGGGTGAACTCAATTCTGATCGAATCAACACTTTATGAACTGTTCTAGCACTTGTTTTCTTCTGTTGCTCTCACTCTTTCCTTGAGAGTTTCGTTTGTTTCCTCCTCTGTTGCAGTTCTTGGCATATAGAATCCAATTCCTGGCTCAATATGTGCTTCGTATTAGCCATAATCGCATCCACAATCAGTTGATCGTTTTTGTTGCTGGTTTCGTTGTCATGATCAGTCTTCTTGGTGACTGATTTTTCACTTCTGGATTTTGTTGAAGACATGGTTTTATTTTTGGCCTCATTAAATGTGCTCTGGTTAGAATAGAAACCTTGATCTCCCATAGCCCACGAATCCCTGTCTCATAAACTCAACCAACAGAGATCAAGTGCAAAGGAATTTAAATGGACAAAAAACAGAAGATCAAAATAAGTTTGTGGCAGGGAATTCTAATAGGCACAAATATGAGTAATTTAACAACGAAAATTGATGCAAATTGCTTTTTTTTGCAAAAAATGAGTTTAACAACAGATGATCGTTTCTGGGTTTTAGATTTCTAAATTAAACTCTCAGCAAACATTAAATAGAACAACAACAATCTGAAACAGGGTGTAAATTGCAAAAAACAGAGAACTATAAACCCTAATTAATCATATCAGAAGTCCAAGAGTCAGTTTTGAATTTCAGAACAATTCCTTGATGATCTACAAGTAATTCTTAGTTCTAACAGGATTCAGATTCAGGATTTAACAAGAAGAAACCCTAGAACTAACAAATCAGACACAAACAATCAATTCAGATCAATAGAGAGATGAAAAGATACAATCTTTCACAAAGTGGCTCTGATACCACATGATGCAATCTTAATGAAGAAGATCATTGCCCTGTGATGCACCTTGTGAGTCTGGTTGTTTGATGGATGATAATCAGAATGGAAGAACGTACTGAAGAGATTAGAAACCGTGGATTGAAAGAAACTTCCTGAAGTTGCGGAATCACTTCAAGACTTTCGAAACCATCTTTAACCAATCCTTGCTTTAATCCTAAACAATTTCATAACTGTTGTGAGGTCTTTTCCGGATCAATTAAGCAAAAAGTGTTGAGTTTAGAACGACAAAGATAATTTTTTATGTAGAGTTAACCTTGCATCATTTAGGCTAAGTATATGATAGGAAAGAAGTTCAGGGGGAAATGGGAAGAAAATAAAGTTGGATCAAAGGGAAATTTGAAAAAGAAATAGAAGATAGAAAAAGTGTGATCTGGTGGGGAAAACATATGAAATAGCTCTAAGTTTTAAAAAAATAATTCTCTAAAAAAGAAAGAAAAGAAGCCAATTGGCTCAATCATAAAAACAAAAAGACTAGTGAAAAAGAAATTTCCCAAGTGCTTAAAACCGAAGTAAATGGATGGTTTGTAGGTTAAAAAGGCAACTTTCCTTTAGAAAAGGTTAGATTTAGGATGAGATTTAGATGTGGTTAGAAGTTTGAGTTAGGATCATCTTGGGATTTGGGTAAACATAAGTTTATCCTTGTATGCATTGGTTGTTATTTACTCTTAGCATTTTACCATAATTCTTTTATTTTGGAGGGATCCTTTGTTCATAATAGCAATAAATACTTTTAGATCATTTTCATCTCACGACCTTAATCCCTTAACCAAATGAGTTCACTTGATTTGTAATCATGATTCACTTAAACTTAATGAATATCAAAGGGTTTGATGAAAGGAATTCTTGTGTAGATTGATAGTGGAGCTTCATTTATGTAGGGATGAACATGGCTAATTCTTTTGTATTAAGGTTAACTGAATTGTAGCTTATGGTTGCATATCTAGGAATTGATACCATTTTATCTCGATTATTGCTTTTGGAAGCTTTGAGCTCTCGCTTTCAAAACTTTCTTTCAACTTGTTTTTTGTTTGTTTGTTTGCGAACAAAAAAATGCAAGATTGGAAGAACTGATATGTGCATAATTTATCATGTTTTAGCATTCACATTTGCATATATTTCTTGTAATTTCATCCATTCTTGTGAATTTCACTGAAAAAATCATCCACGTTAGGGCTTAGTGTGTTTAGGATAGAGTCTTGCAGGTTTTGTGTTCTTTCGGAGTCTTTTTCGGTTAATTTTGGACCTTTGGAACTTTGGAGTGTTCAAGATATTTGGAGTTGAGCCTTGGCCATGTGAAGAGATTGGATGCCAAAGGGTGATTCATTGTAGAAGGAGCCATATTTATGAGCCGCAACGGCCAAACCCAGCGGTCAACTGTGATAGGTGGGACCAAAATAACACATGAGCATAAGATGATCCATCGGACCAGCTCCCTCAGCAAAAGTCATCCACTGCTGAGCCATCTTCTTCACCTGTACTTTTCCAGCAAATCCCTCAGACCAGGCCATCATTCTGAGCAGCGCACTGTACATCCCTGCTATCGACCTATGCTGATTGATGTGATCCATGCGAGCCACAACGTTAAATGGAGCAGAAAATGCATTGGACATGGCCGAACTCAGCCCGATGTTGACCCTGAATCTTCCATCGGCATGACATACATTTGCCACATCCAGCCAATCCAAGCCATCACCCTGATACTAGAATACAATCATAGATTGTATCATATAAAGGGGATCGGCTGTGGCTGGCCGATGCCATCTGTCCAGACTAGTTTTTACCCATTTGAACCGGGTCAAGACCCAATTTGTCCCAAGTTTACCACCTTTTCTATAAATGCACCTTTAGGCCAAAAATTTAAAATGTTTTTCTTTCAAGGTTTTCTATTTCCTCTTTAGGGTTTATGAGTTATATATAAGATATTATCATTTTAATCCAAGTACTTATTTTATTTTCTTAATTCCTGTTCTTATCTCTCCCTAATCATTTTCTTAAACAAATCCTTTTGGGTTTTCTTGCGATAATAATGATTAGTGAGTAGTTAGCTTTATGATCCTGAGATGAGGTTAATTATGTTGCGATTCAGGTAGATCTATGATGATGGTGCTTAATTAGTGATTGACCCTTGTCTATTTGGTGTTTCCTATGCTAGATTAACATTAATTTGTTGATTTATATATTAGGGAATTTCATGCTCGAAAGATATTCAGTCAAATTCCCCACATAGCCAAATTTTATGTATATTCCTAACTCATGGAAACGATTTCCCATGATGTTTTTCGATGATTAGAACTTGTTTTGCATGATTGCTTATTTCTTAATTACTATTTGAAGATTTTTATTGATTATAATAAAGACATTAATATAAAGTAATTGAATTAGTCTAGGTAAATGGTCTAAATATAAGGACTAACAATGTTTAATGGCCATTGATATTGAATTGAATGCATGTTTATCTTGTGATTCACAAATGAAAATTGAATGATTACTTGATTAGCTTATATTTGTGATCTTAGACCATGTTTAGCATTGTGTGCTGATTGAATCATTATAGATTATCTCATGATCACCCAAATTCCACAGCACCATTTTAGGTTTTTCTTTTAATTATTATCTTAAGCTCGTTTTAGATTTAACTTGTTATACTGATTTGCTTATGCGCTTCTTGCTTTTAGTATCTTGAGCTTTCTAGACCTTAACCTATTTTATTGATTTGACTTATATTAAGAAGTATGCATGTAGACTCTACAAAATCAGTTGGCGAATATATGAATATCTTTGTAACACCCCGGTTCAGATAAACCTGGCTATTTTTGATGAGAAAACCCAAGTACTTTGGCCCATTAGGATTAGACATAAGGATTCCATTTCATTTTTTCTATAAATGGAGGTTCCTCATGTGTTGGAGACACAAGAAGATTATCCGCCGCAACCCTGTCTAATTCCCTTCATCTAAATTCGGTCATCTAGTAAAGAAAATTTCCAGAGAACTGTGTGGAGCCAAGGGAAATATAATATAAGGTTGAGAACCCGAGTCTCTTATATACATATAGGTCAAGTTTGTCAGAATCGGAGGTATGAATCTAAATTTATGGCTATTTTCTAAAGGGTGACTATGCAATGGGAATCTATGACCAGTTGGCCGAGTTGTATATTATGGTTAGGCAAACGAGGTACATTTGACCTGAATCTTCGAAGAGACACTCTGGACTCAAAGATATAAATCTCGGAAGAAGGATAACCAACCAGGATCTCTAAAGCACCACCTGTCGAGCCACTTCAAAGGAGAAGTCATTGGAGTCATCTAAACGGCATATCTAATCCATTTTTGAGAAAGAAGAGAAATGAATTAGAAAATCAAAACAGACAAAGTTGAAATTTGGTTAGAATGTCTCCCACTCTCATATCGAGTTATAGCTGAGAGCAGTATCATTCAGATTTTTAATTTGAATGTTTTGTGTGTGTTTCTGAGGCATATATGTGTAGGTTGTCTATGCGAGGAACCAATTTAAATAGCGTTTTGAGACAAACCGAGAGGAACCAAGGAGTGGTTTAGATAACAATGTGAAGAAAATGAATCCATCTTTCCAGATATGATATCCGATTACCATTCGGAGGTATGGTCGGAAAATTGATGCTGCTTCTTTCTAGATAATTTTGATGCCCATCGAAAAGCCTTATTCCATTTTAGGAAAGTTTCTTTTCCAAAAAATTCCAATTATAGAATTTCTATTTATGGCAAGTTCATTTACGGATAATATATGTATATATATATATGTATATATATATGTATATATATATATATATATATTTATTTTGAGTGTGTTTCCGAGGCATATATGTGTTGGTTGGCTATGCGAGGAACCAAATTAAAGAGCGTTTTGCAACAAACAAAGAGGAACCATGGAGCGATTTACATAACATTGTGAAGACAATGAATCCATCTTTCCAGATCTGATATCCGATATATGGTTGGAAAATTGATGCTGCTTCTTTCCGGATAAGTTTTATGTGTAAGAATTGGGAGAATATATGACGAATCAAAGGAGAGAACTCAAGAACCGTTTTAGGGTTCTTGAGAGCAAGAGAGTTAGCAAGAGAGAGCTTGAATGTAACAAAGGGAAAAATAATCCCAAAAGAGTGTATCTTTCTTCTTGATATTACAATAAATATATAGACATAAAACAACTCAATTTCGTGGCTAATACATTCAAATTCAAACTCAGATGACAAAATAAGTCGGAAGACACCTTTAGACAAAAGGGTGAAGCAAGTAGGGAAGGGAATCTGAATTTGAATTTGAATCTTGTCTCCTGGCACTGTTCATCCGTGGAGACAAGGTTCTAGAAGATCTTTGACTGGGTTAATGGTAACTTATCCTTTTACCACTTAACCATAAGATTAATTTCCTTTCCCTTTCACTTATTCACCTCTTCTTCTGATCGGATTAAAGGACTTCTGATTAATGTCTTCATCTCAATATTTTGCACATTGATCTGAACACCTTTAAGTGTTCATCTCAATACTCCCCCTCAAGCTTAGCCATGGAGATAGCAAATGGTTAAGCTTGGAACTGTGGATATCCACCTCATTAAAAACCTTGATACAGAAAAACCTCATGGGATAAAAACTGTACCAAGGGACAAAGAGTATGGAATCCACAGCCTAGGGACTCAAGCTTGAGATAGATCTATGAGTCCAAGCTTAGGAGGAATGAACTCACAAACCTTCAAGCTAGCAGCCTCGGTGAATATATCAGCCAACTGATGAACTTCTTGTGTAGCAAGGCATGATTACTCCTTCTTGCACCTTCTGCCTCACCTTATGACAATCCACTTCTATGTGCTTTGTCCTCTCATGAAACACTCAGTTGGATGCTATGTGAATGGCCGCCTGATTATCACAATGCATTGTGATTGGATTTGATGATTCAATGCCCAAGTCTTGGAGTAGAGCCTTCAGCCAAGTCAGTTCATTTGTCAGCTTTTTCATTGCCATATACTCTGCTCCAGCACTTGAACATGAAACCACCTTTTGCTTATTTGTTTTCCAAGTGACCAGATTGCCTCCAATGAAAGTGCAATAGCCTGTAGTAGATCTTCTATCCACTCGGTCACCAGCCCAATCAGCATCACAATAGCCTACAATCTCTGTACTTTGATTGCATCCCATCCACATTCCTTGACCAGGAGCGCTATGAGGTATCTTAGGATGTGATCCACCATGCTCCAATGATGCTTCTTAGGAGCTTGCATATGTTGACTCACCTGATTCACAGCAAAACATAAATCAGGTCTAGTAATGGTGAGATAGATCTGTTGGAATTGTGTCCAGTAATCTCGGTACTGTCTCTAGAAAGTAAGAGTATGTCAATGATCAGACATAAGTCATATAATACTGGGGGTCATGATGGCTTGCTAGAGTCCGCTCATGATCTATAAGTCTTGGACTTATTGCCTTTATTTTATGATCCCATATGGGTCACACGCCTAAGCTAACAGGAAAATGTGTTGGAACGGCTTAGCAGAAGTACGACAAAAGTGCCAGGCATTTGTCGTACTAAGAGAGAAAGATTAATGGGTCTGATTAAATGGGATTTAATCAGATTGGTGTTTTGGGCCCATAAGCCCAAAAGGGAAAGAGAAGGCTTTTAATAAACTAAAAGCCAAATCTCTTTCACTGAACCCTAGCTCCCAGCGCCGATTCTCCTCTCTCCCTGCGCCTCCCACCAGCTCGGTCTAGCAGCCGTTTTCTGTGATCGCGTGTGTGAACCTTTGGAGGATTCATCCCTCGGTGTATCTCTCTGATCTCTGACCTGTTCTATTCCTTCCGCTGCAACAAACAGGTAAAAGGTGAGATCATCTAATGTTTCTATTCAAGAGAACCTAGATCTGTATGTTTAGGTTGATATGAATCTGTGAATTACATCAGGATCAACTAAACAGTTCCTACAGTGGTATCAGAGCCATTGGTTCTTAGGATTTCTTGTTTAGATTCATGTTTAGGTTGTTTAATCTGTTTAGAAGTGTTTTGAATCAATTACTGATAAGAAAAACACTTAAGAAACTGAATTGAATCCTGAACAAACATTCGAAATCGCAAAACCGAGCTATATGACTCGTTTGTTTTGCGATCGTCCGAGAGAAGGCCGGTTGGGTCGGGATCGTTGGCCGGTCGAGAGTTGGCCGGTTGGACGGATAGCGCATGAGCGCCTTCGGCGGACGGTCGATCGATCGATCGGATCGGACACGACGCACGGACGGATCAAGGATCGCGTCGCGTGGTCGGTCCGATCAGGCGAGTATCGCACGATCGATTGCGATCGTACCGTCCCGCGTCCCGACCGTCCCATCCACGTCCCGAGCTCGTCCGATCATCGTCCCGTCCAGCTGCATCCCGATCGCGTGAGGCTCGGCCGTCCGTGGATCGTGGATCGAACGCGGCTGGTCGGCTGTGATCGTGTGGATTAGGTCACGGCCGTGGATGGTCCGTGACCGATTCGTTACGGTTCGGTTTAAAACTTGATTAAAATTGATTCGTCTCGGTTTAATAAACAGATTTAATAATTTTATTAAGTCTGGTTAAACCGGGATAAGAAATCCAATGTCGAAAGAAATATTGGATTTAGTGCCTAAACCAGGAATTTCTAATTTGATTTGGTTGGACCAAATAAATTGAGAAATTCCGGTTTAGTAAATAACCGGTTGACAATTGTGGTCATCGTAGTAATTAAAATTTGGTTAGACCAATTTTAATGAACCAGACCGGTTATGTCAAATAATTGGACAATTGGGGCATGTCTTGGACATGGACCAATTCTTGGGCCTCGGGCCAAGAAGTTAAAACAATTGGGCCAATTATTTGAGTCTTTCTTCAGATCAATTTAAAATTTATTTTATAAAATATAAAGTCGATTTTAAATTAAAGTTTCCGAAATTTCGAAATTAGAAAGTTTCTAGATTTGCAGGTTTTGGATTTTAAGAAATTTCTAAAGTTAGAAAGTTTCCGGTTTTAGAAAGTTTCCAATTTTAGAAAGTTTCCATAAATAGTAGGTTTCAAAAAAAAATAGAAAGTTTCCCGATATAGTAATCTTCTATATTGGGAATGAAATTTTAATAAACCTACGAACCTCAAATAATATCAAGCGTTGGATGTCTTGTCCAGGCTATGTCAGCTGTCGAAGCCCATTCAATTGTATTCATGGCCTTACAGTGTGAGGGTGTCTACTTTTGCGTGGATAAGACGGTTTGTGATTCATAAATGTCATTGGGAGTCCCAGACATTAATGATTACATGACTGTATAGTCTGGTTTTCTTGACTAGGCCATCGGGAGTCCCGGGCCTTGAGACATCAGAGTGGATTGGGCCTCGGGCCCAGATTCACAACCAAGAGTTATATCACGGATATAATTAGCCGATATAGGGCTTACCGATATAAGCTAAGGTTGGGTGATGGCCAGTGGCCCACTTTGATCTTAGTTATATGTGGATCTTGGAATCATTGTATTCTATTGAGGGTAACTTATGTTATTGAATATAATGCGTGATTAATCATATTAAATTTAATACGAGATTAATCATATTGAACATATTAACTAAAATCCTTTTATCTTATATTTCAGTTATGACTAGCACAAACAATCAAAACACTTTCTCGATCCGGTCTGTCCTTAAGATGGACAAGCTGAACGGATCAAATTTCTTGACTTGGTCGCGGAACCTGAGGCTAGTCCTCAGACAGGAGAGAAAGGACTATGTCCTTGAGAGAGCTCTCTCCGTGAGGATCGGGTCCAATGCTTCACATGCAGTATATGATGCTTGGAATAAGCATTATAATGATGCGGTAGATGTGCGTGGTCTGATATTGGCTACCATGGACTCAGACTTGCGGAAGCAATATGAGAACATGGAGTCGCCAATAGAGATGATCAGCAGCCTGAAATTGAAATTTCAGGAGCAGATAAGAGTGGAGAGATACCGGTTGGTTAAGTCTCTCACTGGCTGCAAGCTACCAAATGATAATCCAGTGAGTCCTCATGTCAGTAAAATGATGGGTTACATTGATAACCTGAGGAAACTGGATTATCCAGTTAGCCAAGAGTTGGCAACTGAGATCATTCTGCAGTCACTGCCGTCAAGCTATGATAAGTTCAGAAGGAACTATATCAAGAAAGGCTTAACGAAGACGCTGACTGAACTGCATGATATGCTCAAGACAGTTGAGCCAAACGTGAAGAGTACCCTGTACAATCTCATGAATGAGAAGGGTAGGTTTACTGCTGACAAGGGTGAAGACAAAGTTGTCCAGATTTTGAATCATGGCAAGCGTGTGTCTTCTGAGCCCGAGTCAGATACCTCTTGCGTTGGTAAGTGCTGCTACTGTAAGGAGACAGGGCATTGGAAGAGAAATTGCATTAAATTCATGGAAGATGATGAGGAGTTAAAGTCGATGTATGAGACTACTTCCTCAGGTATTCATGTTATTACTTCAAGTTCTACCTTAAAGGTATTGGATACTGGTTGTGGCACTGATATTTGTGATAATATGCAGAGCCTAAGCAACAGTAGAACGTCCTTAAAAGGTATTGGATACTGGTTGTGGCACTGATATTTGTGATAATATGCAGAGCCTAAGCAACAGTAGAACGTTGAAGGAAGGGCAAGTGAAACTACATGTCTGGAAGGAGCTTGGGATGCTGCCTCAGCCGTAGGGTTTTCACTTATAGATCCCTTTTAGGCTTGGTTTTGTATTAAGTAATTGCTACAATGTACCTGCTTTAAGCAGAATTGTCTTTCATTTTCTTGTAAGAATTTGAATGTTTTTCATTTTGATAAAAGACAAGTTTTGTTCTTTTGATCTTAATGAAATATTAATTGTAGCACCCTATTCATGGAATGGGTTTTATATCTTAAACCAAAGAGTGCCTAAATGTAACATAAATACCGAATTGGTTTAAATCTGATGAATTAAACCTGATTTTTCTTGGCATAAAGTCTTGGTCACATAGAGTAAGTCGGATTCAGAAATCCCATAGTCATGGACTGTTGGGCTCATTTGATAAAATATCTTATGAGACTTGAATTCTGTTTAGTGGACCAAAAGGAAAAAGGGCCTATCTTAGCCGAGCTAGAGAAAGGCCCAAAGGCTTATTGGACCTAGAACATACTGATGTATGTGGCCCAATGAGCAGTAATGCCAGAGAAAATTTCCTGTACTTCATTGTCTCTACTGATTACTTCAGTGAGTGTGACTGTGTTCATTTGATGAGACACAAGTCGGAATTCTTTGACATGGTCGAAAGAGTTCCAGAATGAAGTATAGGATCTGAATGACAAAAGTATTAAGACTCTGGATTAAATCACGAGTGAGAATACTTAAGTCATTGATTGTGTGATCATCTTAATGAGTGTGAAATCGTTTCACAGCTCATTTCTCCTGAAAACCTGAAGGTGTTTCTGTGAGAAAGAATCAGATCTTATTAGAAATGATTAAAGATGAGTCACACGAATCTTCCATGATATTATTTAAGAATAACGCTCTAAAATATCTAAGTTTACGCTGAAATAGTTCCACAAATATCAGTTGAAAGACACCACGTTAATGTGGATTGGAATCGATCCAAATTTGTCTTTACTGAGTATTTGTAGTTGTGCTACTTCGCTGGTTGTCCTAGAGAAACTAAGGCTTGTTACTTTTACGTCCAATCTGTTTTCTAAGAAGGGAAGTTATTTTCCAAGAAGAACAGTGGGAGTAAAAGTATAACTCGAAGTTTTCTCAGGGAAACCAAGGCTCGGTACTTTTACGACCATTCTGTTTTCTAAGAAGGAAATTACTTTCCAAGAAGAACAGTGGGAGTAAAAGTACAACTCGAAGAAATTCGAGAAATACAGGAGGCTGCTTAACCTATTGAGGGAGAGCAGCGGAAGGATTTACAGACTTCTGTAGAATCTACACCTGTGGAGCCTGAAGTTCGCAGATATGAAAGAATCAGTCACTAATCCGAGAGTGAATTCTCGTCATTAGTTCAGCCTGATGATCATTGAATGTTCGCATGATCTGATGATCATTGAAAGCGACAAATCTGCGAAATCCTAGGAAGCGAAAGTGAGCCCAGACTCCGAAGAATTACATTTTGTGTAAGTTGGCTTCATCGATCCATTCATGGATGGAAGCAAACATATCGGAGTTGGAATCTTCGTTCTGTTGAAGTAGTCAAGGTTTTGACTTAAGCAGGAACGAAATGGAACTGTGCGTTTACTAATAGATAAGTGGGAGCAATATTGCATTTCTCAAAGTGTATGTCGATGACATACTGATTCTCGGATATAACGTCCCAACGCTGTAGTCGGTAAAGGACTAGCTTGGGAGTTGGTTTTATGATTAACATGGGTGAAGCCACGTAGTTCTTGGATTTTGGATCTAAAGATAGAGATCCAAAAGAGCTGGTAGGACAAAGTCAGGATTCTTAAATTGACAAAGTCCTACACGTTTTGAGCAATCCAAGAAGGGTTTTATGCCAATGTCACATGGCATTAAGTTAAGCAAGATACAGTATCCTACGATAACTGCTGAGCTTAAATGCATGGATGAGATTCCATATGCGTCGGCAATTGGATCTATCATGTATGCCATGAAACGTACTTGTTTGATGTTGCTTTAATGTTAAGCAAGACAAGTAAAGACCAGTCAAATCCAGCAAAGAATCACTGGATTGCCGTAAAGAATATCCTAAAGTATTTTAGGAATACTAAGGATAAATTCTAGAGTTACGGAGAAAGTGAGGTGCTACGAGTCAGTAGAGTTTGAAAGGCAAGTTTCCAATAGACAAAGATGATTTCCGATCACAGTCCGGTTATATCTTGTGTCTATCTGGCGGTGCAAGGCACTGTTGCTGACTCAATGACTTAAGCTGAACATTTCGCAGCTTGGGAAGTGGCGAAAGAGGTTGTTTGGAAAGAAGAGTTCGTCACTGAACTTGATGTGATTCCCAGCATAGATGAGACTAGCTGCACATCAGAGGTCCAAACACCTTGAGGATAGGTATAACCTATTCCGTAAGATAAATGACAGAGATGTTAAGTAGATCAGCAAGTTTCAACGAATGAGAACGTTGCTAATCTATTAACGAAGCCACTCCTTAGGCCTAAGCACGAGTCGCGGACTGTTGCTATAGGATAAGTGAAATTAAGATGTAGTCTTAATTTCAGTGGGAGTTATTAAAGGGCTTTATTTAGTTATTGGATATGTTCTTGAAATAACATTTAAGATGTTTAATGAAATTATTATTTCAAGATTATTTTAACTGTGATGAAATAATCGTTCCAAAATGATATGAAGCATTTTATAGGTCATCGAAGTAAGTGACTTGATCTTGAGTCATCAAATTCATTTAGCTTGATCATGAGACCCTATATTTGATAAATGTTTTATATCATCCTGTCCCTAGTCGAAGGTTGTTGAAACTGGAACACCAACAACCGTGTGAGACTGGATTGGTACGTGACTTATGACAAAGTCTCAGTGTGTCATAGATGCGCGGCATCAAAGTCAGTACATAGGTGCATGTTGGGAACATACGACCGGACAAGACCCGCTTATAAGAACTCTTCAGGATATTTATATCTGTGTCATAAGAGATTCTTACTACGACTATAGAGTATAGTCCTTAGACCTGAGTTCACATGCATGTGACTGCACATGGACTGGTGTACTTTGATCATTGTCTAACGCTATCGTTATGCGATAGCTATAAGGACCTTGTTTGGGTACATCATGAAATGAGTAGTTTACAGTGATGGAACAAGATGGGATTTGTCCCTCCAATATAAATGGAGTGAATATCTCTAGGCCAATCGGAGATTTGAATACTGGAAAACGCATGGCCATGCTCAAACGGACTTTCCCGAGTCGTTTGGATTGTCAGTATCAAATCAGAGTCCGATGAACAAGATTAGGCTTTATAAGGATGACACTAATCTTGCCTTATGACTAATCGAGATATTGAGACAAAAGGATTATGAATACAGAGAGATTCCAGTACAAGTGGGAGATTGTTGGAATTGTGTCCAGTAATCTCGGTACTGTCTCTAGAAAGTAAGAGTATGTCAATGATCAGACATAAGTCATATAATACTGGGGGTCATGATGGCTTGCTAGAGTCCGCTCATGATCTATAAGTCTTGGACTTATTGCCTTTATTATATGATCCCATATGGGTCACACGCCTAAGCTAACAGGAAAATGTGTTGGAACGGCTTAGCAGAAGTACGACAAAAGTGCCAGGCATTTGTCGTACTAAGAGAGAAAGATTAATGGGTCTGATTAAATGGGATTTAATCAGATTGGTGTTTTGGGCCCATAAGCCCAAAAGGGAAAGAGAAGGCTTTTAATAAACTAAAAGCCAAATCTCTTTCACTGAACCCTAGCTCCCAGCGCCGATTCTCCTCTCTCCCTGCGCCTCCCACCAGCTCGGTCTAGCAGCCGTTTTCTGTGATCGCGTGTGTGAACCTTTGGAGGATTCATCCCTCGGTGTATCTCTCTGATCTCTGACCTGTTCTATTCCTTCCGCTGCAACAAACAGGTAAAAGGTGAGATCATCTAATGTTTCTATTCAAGAGAACCTAGATCTGTATGTTTAGGTTGATATGAATCTGTGAATTACATCAGGATCAACTAAACAGTTCCTACAAGATCAACTTACCAACCATCCTTCTGTATAGAGTGATGTCTTCAAAAGGTTGATCTTCAATCTCCCCCTCTTTTATGACTTTTTAACAATCTTCAAGATGTGTCTTAGCTGCCTTTGCTCCAGCTTGCCTGCTTCACTCAAAAAACAAGAGTATACTTCCTTTGTGATAAGAAGAGGCCTTCCTTAGAACGGCACACTTCTATCCCTAGAAAGTATTTTAGTTCTCCAAGATCTTTAATATCAAATATAGACTTTAAATAATCCTTGCTAGCTTGAATCCCTACCTTGTCATTCCCTGAGATGATAATATCATCAACATAAATGAGAATGACTACAATACCTTCCTGGTTTGATTGAGTGAAAAGAGGATGATTACCTTCTAATCTCTTGAAACCTCTTTCCATGAGAGTGGTTCTCAGCTTGTGATACCAAGCTCTAGGAGATGGCTTTAGCCCATAAATAGCCTTCTTAAGCTTCAAGACTTTTTCTGGTGTAATCATGTCTTCAATACCAGGTGGTGGAGTTATGTACACTTCATCCTCTAGCTCTCCAAGGAAGGCATTCTTGACATCCATCTGCCATAAGTCCCGTTCCAAGTTTGTTGTTAAGGATAGGATGACTCTTACTGTATGGAGCTTAGCTACTGGTGCAAATGTATCACGGTAATCCTCCCCATATGTTTGTCTGAATCCTCTTGCCACCAATCTAGCCTTGTACCGCTCTATCTCTCCATTTCTTTTGTATTTGATAGTGAACACCCATTTGGAGCTCACTGCCTTCTTCTTTCTAGGCAATTATGTCTCATACCAAGTGTTATTACTTTCCATTGCTTTGATTTCATCCCCCACTGCATCTCTCCACTTCTCCTGCTCCTTAGATTCTTCAGAGGTTTTGGGAACCAATTCGGCATCAAGAGCACCAATGAGGACTTGATGCTCATTGGGAAAGTGGGCAAGAGTGCAAACAAATTGGGTTGGATGAGCAACTGCATGGCTATTGTAGTAGACTCTTGTGATCTTCCACTCAGATGGGTCCTCAGATTGTTCAGACTCCATTTCAGATTGTGTAGACTCCATTTCATGCGCTTCTTGACCTTCTTCACCTCTTTGATCATGAATGGCTGAATCATCTTGTTGATCATGAATGGCTGAATCATCTTGTTGTTGAGGTTGTGATTCTCCATTGTCCCCCTCATGATCAAGATGGGGAATATCATCAACAAGTGGAGCCGGATTAGTTTTTGGAGTGATGTTGTGATGTCTGCTTGCTATCTGATCAATAATAGAACTCCCACCAAAGTTCTCCACGACATCTCACCTTATCAGGTATTGAACAAAACCACACCTTCTATACATCACTTACGTGTGTTTGGGTGCTTGTTCTTTGTTTTCATTCCAGGAGAGAAGAGAGATAAGCTTGCTGCAAAGAGTGTCAAAGCAATGTTTATTGGTTATTCTCAACTCAGAAGTGTTATAAGTGTTATGTACCTGAAACAAGGAAGGTGTTGGTCTCTAGAGATGTTAATTTTGTCGAGACAAATGGTTATTATGATGAGAAGAGTTGGGACAACCTGAAGGATCTTCCCAACAATCCATCTGACCGTGCCAACAACTTCAGGATCATCTTAGAAAATCTTGGAATCAGCTATCCAAAGCCCAAGCACCCAAACACACGTAAGTGATAAATAGAAGGTGTGTTTTTGTTCAATACCTGATAAGGTGAGATGTAATGGAGAACTTTGGTGGGAGTTCTATTGATCAGATAGCAAGCAGACATCACAACATCACTCCAGAAATGTTTTGGAACATTTGTATGGAACATCATTGACCTGCCCACCTCCATCAAGTGTCTATTCTTTCTTTCGGCAACACTATTCTGTTGTGGTGTGTATGGGCAGCTTGTTTGATGGATGATTCCATGTTTGGCTAGATGTTGTTTGAATGCATGGCTTGTATATTCCCCACCATTATCTGATCTAAAACTTTTGATCCTGGAATTGAAAATTTTAGATTCATAGTTCTGAAAATTGGTGAATGCTTCTAACACCCTATCCTTAGTTTGAATCAAACTCAACCAAGTATATTTGGATTTCTCATCAATGAATGTCACGAAATACTTATGGTTTTCTCTAGAAACACATGGAGTAGTCCAAACATCAGAATGAAACAGATCAAAACAATTTTCGTAGATAGTTTTAGAGATAGGGAAGATAGATTTGCAATGTTTTCCAAGGATACAAGCCTCACAATCATCATTATTAAATGAAACAGAAGGTAACATCAATCCTAAGGAACGAGAATGAGGGTGAGCAAGTCTAGCATGCCAAACATAATCATTAACTAATGCAGAACTAAAAACAGAAGCATATAATTCATATGCAAGGTTGGTGTCTTCAAGCATGTATAACTCGTCCTTTGTCACACCTTTTCTAAGCAACTTACTTGTCTAAATATTCTGAAAAAACCACATCATTAGGACTGAAGATGACATAGAAATTAAGACCAGTGGCTACTCTTTTCACATACAACAAGTTAGAGGTAAAGCTAGGCATGTAAAAGGCTTTTGATTCTCTATCAAACAACCTAACATTTCCTACACCCTTAATAGGAATTCTTTCTCCATTTGCAATCACCAAATTACCTAAGGATGTTTTCATATTCTTAATCAAATTTGAATCACTAATCATATGATGTGATGCACCAGAATCAACAATCAATGGCCTAGGATTAATGGATGCATGAAGAGAGTTACCAATAACTTTACCAGAACTTTCTTTGATGGCTTTGATAAGAGCATCAAGGTCTGACCTCCTCACCACATCATTCTTAACCGCCGCAACAGGAGCAGGACCAGGAGTGGATACCATTGCTCTGCCTTCTTCACCAAACCGTGTTGAAGTAGAACCAGGTTCAGCTGCTCCATTGGAGAAGTGAGCCCTTTGCTCTCTGAACTTGTTGGTGAAGTTAGGCTTGAGATGAGGATGTAGCAGCCAGCACTTGTCCTTGAAATGCTCCTTTCTCTTGCAATGATCACAAACACAAGGGATCCTTCTTTCCTCCTGCTTGTACACGCCCTTATTTGCAGTCAGAAGCTCCCCTTTTCCTCCAAACAAACCAAATGATCCTTGCTACTTCTGAATCTGTGCATACACATCATCCAAGGTGGGAAGTGTGTCTGCTCTTAGGATGTGCTTGATCAAACTGTTGTTGGAGGGATTCAAAGTCAATAGGAGCGTAAAGACCTTATCTTGCTCTCTTCTGTCATTGAGAACAAGTGGGTCAACACTAGGTGGTATCAATATCTCCAACTCTGCCCATAAAGACCTGAACTTCCCAAAGTGAGCCTTGAACTCAATGTCTTCATGTTGGAGATTGTTGATAGTAAGCTTCAATTCAAACACTCTTCTCAGATTAGACATGTTTCCATAGACCTCAATATAGAGAGTGTCTCAAAGCTCCTTAGAAGTTGCAAAGTAGGAATAAGCTTCTAAGAGTGAGAGTTCAAGAGAGCTTTGAAGAATAGACAACACATTCTGGTCTCCTTGTGTCCAGACTTCTTCATCTGCAGGAATCATTTTCATGCCTTCATTTTGCGCCTGCTGGGGTGGAGCTTCACTGCTAAGAACATACTTCTACAACCCACGGCCTCTAAGGACAGATTTCACCATTCTTGCCCAAACCAAGTATTTACTCCCCTTAACAGGTATCATCACTCTTGAGTTCTCCATGTCTGAAAGAGGAGGGATTTTCAAGAAAAAATGTTTCAGAAGAGTTTGAAGAGCTTAAAACAGAGATGGTTAAGAACAGAACAAGAACAGAGTTTTGGGACAGATTTAAGAAAGAACACGAACAAGATATTTTGAGAGTTTGCGGAAGTAAAGAATAGGTGTACAGGAGACTTATAGCTCTGATACCATGTAAGAATTGAGAGAATATATGAAGAATCAAAGGAGAGAACTCAAGAACCATTTTAGGGTTCTTGAGAGCAAGAGAGTTAGCAAGAGAGAGCTTGAATGTAACAAAGGGAAAAATAATCCCAAAAGAGTGTATCTTTCTTCTTGATATTGGTAACTTATCCTTTTACCACTTAACCATAAGATTAATTTCCCATTCCCTTTTACTTATTCACCTCTTCTTCTGATTGGATTAAAGGATTTATGATTAATGTCTTCATCTCAATATTTTGCACATTGATCTGAACACCTTTGAGTGTTCATCTCAATATTATGCCCATCGAAAGCCTTATTCCATTTTAGGAAAGTTTTTTTCCTCCAAAGAATACCAATTATAGAAATTTTATTTATGGCAAGTTCATTTACGGATAATATATTTATTGAAACTCTATTTCCATTTTTTTTTTGAATTGGTGTTACCTTAACAACAACCGCTTAGACCATTATTTCTTCAGCAACCGCTCAGATGTTTGATAGGTCTAGTTTATTCATAATATCTAACTGCACGTGCACATCTATATCGATGTAGTACTTAGGGATCGAATAATGAACCTTAAGTAACTCAATAGATTATTCGTTATCAAATTATGCTGAGCAGAACATGGTGAATAATATAAGCAATGCGATTAAACAAACGGATGTAAGACCAATCAGAGAAAGCGTCAAGTCCAGGGAAGTACTTAGGAAATCATCAGTATAAGTAAATCAATCAATCGGGATCCAAATTATCAATGTTCTAGAACTTGAAACACAAGATTATAACAAACCAACTCTCGTCGTGAATATTAACTATGTCTAACAACCTAGAAATCCAAATAATATCCTAGAGTTCTAAACACCTATTAATTCCATGTTCGTTCAAAGTTTAACTAAACCAAATCTCTTTGTGAGAAGATAAATTTCTCACCTAGGTTCTTTGCTACCTAATTAACTAACTTTCGCTGCACTAATCAAACTAATATCAGTAATATAAATAGCCAGTTCATATTAAACATTAAGAACAACCTAGACGAAGAACTAGAAGTTATAAATACCAATTATCAAATCATCCTAATTCCATGAAATCGCTAATGAGAATATCTAAACCTACCAAGTAAACAACGCAGACATGACAATCATAACAGTAGATATGATGAATATGAAATCAAATAGAATAAAGGAGTGAAAGAAACTGGGGTTTGAATTTTCTTTGTTGAGCTACAAGACCAGCCCCAAAAAGCTCCAATCTCTATAAAAATCAAAGTACCATAAGATAGCCTAAACTATGGCTGTAAAACATAATTAATAGTCTAAACACATTTTGGGCCACAATGGAAATATATGAAACTTCTTGGCCACTCTGAAAATCTTCAAAGATCTTTAAAATTCTTGGGGATATCTCCACCATCTCTCAGAATCGGCACCAACTTATTCTTTTTAGCAAGAACTACCTAATGCTCCAGAATGCTCAAGAATCTCTAAATAAGCTCCAAACGTGTTATAACCAACAAAGATTATAGAAAGACTAACACACCTAATATACTCTAGATTATGACTTATATCATGGCTTAAGAACCTGGAAAAACCATTACATATCAACTCCCACACAAATAGATTTTTATTTCCCTAAAGCAAACATAAAACCAAAGACTAGAAAAGAGGTTTGAAAACATAGAAACTGATTTCATCATTAGAACACACACATTCTGCTATTCCCATTGTAAAGCCACATGAAAACGTAGCTGGCAATATCTATACCACCATGTAGTTCCCATACACTTAGGAACACTCCAATAAACACCACAATCCAGATGAGATATCCAAGTTCACCATACTTAGTTCTATAACTAAGTGCGGTATCAACGAGGAAATATCGATCACCGAACACATGGACTCTTACTCAGTCAAAAACTGATCACACAGACTGTCATACTTTTGGTTTGTTTCCTCTTTCATTTCTGACTTCAGCAACCGATTTTTCCCAATGGGTATCATTTTTTTTAATCAGTTGCTCTTCCTTTTTTATTCATGGTTTTCTTTGGAAATGTTTCCATGAATCACAAAAGGTTACATGGGTAACTTCCACTGCCGTGATCACTTCAAAGCTACTACCATATCCTCAGACTTTTCTCATTTTCTTCTCAAGGGAAGAGAGATAGGGAAACTGTACTCACACAGACAAGTCATTCATGAGTGAAGGAGGAATCCGATCCAATGTATGCCAAGCCCTGTGATAAGAATATTGAGACAATTTAGGGGCAAAGCCAATAATGGATCTTCTGAATACCTAAAGGGATATGGGTGTCTTTGGTAGGTCGATCGGTCCTGAGGTTTTTCATTAGTCTCATATTCCTGTCAAGCTCGTTCTAATGGTCGCTTAGGTTCTGGCAGATGTGGTAGTTCCTTGAAAAATCATGGTTTCCTACAAGGTTTTGACTCGATAAACAGAAACTAAGATAACATGAAACAGTGTGTCAGTAACTACCTTCCCCACACTTAAACAACACTGTCCACAATGTTATCAAGCTTGGGTTAAGGAAAGACAGAGTCAAAACGAAAAAAAACTAATAAAATCAGTATCCTTACCTGTATATGACATGGGTGTCGACCAATAAACGGATTGGTATCGATCAACACCAGTCTTAGGTCGGCACTAGAAAGGTTTGTGTCGAGCTAGCTCGATAATCGCCTGTCTTTCGAGCGTGGTGTCAACCGCCAATTGATATACCATGGATTTTAGGGATTTTAACCATGGTATATGTCTTATTTATCGAGTCTTTTATTATGTTTTGGAGTCTTTTCAGGTGTTTTACAGGTTTAAGGACATTTGGAGCCTAATTGGACGTTTTGGAAGCATTTGGGTCAATTCTGCACTGTTTAGAGATCTCACAGAGTTCACTGGCTGCGAAACCACCTTACAACGATCGATGCAGTTTGTGTAGTGGTCGACGCAAGGTGATTCCAGGGTTCTGCGCCCAAAAATCTGCATTTTGGAGAAATTACAGTTTTTGCCCAGAAACTTCCCAGACTTGCAAAAAGGCCCAAAAACGTGTTTAGACTTATATATTAGGGTTTTAAGCCATTGTTTAGGCTACACTTTATTTTACATTCAGAGAGAGTTAGGGGCTGATCTTGTTCTTGAAAGAAAGAGGATTTCGAACCCCAGTTCTTTATTTTATTATATGCTATTTGGTTTTCTATTCATGATGTCTTCTGTTTCGATGATCATGTCTGAGTAGTTTACCAGTTAGGTTTAGGGATTCTCACAAGGGATTTCATGGAATTATAGGTTAATCGATCTGTAGGGATTCATATTTGTTAGTTCTTCATCTAGGGTTGTTCTTAATGAGTAATCTTAAGTAGCTACCCAGATTTATGATGTTAGGTTGATTTTCACAACGATAGTTTGTTAATTAGCTAGAAAGAATCTAGATGAAAAATTTGATCTACTCGCAAAGAAATTTGGTTTAGAGGAATTGTGAACGAAAGAACTTGAGATTAGTGCTTGTTTAGAACTCTAGAATTCGCAACGAAAGTTGGCTTGCTAGGTTGTTAGACATAGATAGGATTCGCAATGAAAGTTGGCTTCTTATACTTCCATGATTCCAGTTCTAGAACAGTTCTTAATTAGATCTCGATTGATTGATTGCCTGTGTTCCTGATTTCCTGAGGACTCCCTTGACCTGACGCCTTCGCTTCTTGTTTACAAACTGATCTATTTACTTTTCTGTTGTTTGATTTACTGCTTTCTCTATTGCTACCTAGCTTAACCTGACATTCAATAATCTATCGCAAGAGTCTAGAGTCTCTGTGGATTCGATACCCTATATACTACTGTCACGTCTGTGCACTTGCAGTGTAGATCTATGGATAAAACTCTAATCGTATCAAGTTTTTTTGGCGCCGTTTCCGGGGACTCTTTTGAGTCTTCGATAGATTTTAACTTAGGGTTTAGACTAGGTTTTTCTTTTTTGTTTTTGGTTACTGATTTTTCGTTTTCTTGCGTTTCAGGTACGCCTATAATCGCCCAGCATCGATCGACACGGTCTTGTGTGTCGATCATCACATCTTCGAGCTTGCATCGATCGACGCTTCTCTTGCATCGCTCGACACAAAGCGAAATCAGTGATACCGAGAGCTTGAGCATTTAGCAGGCTTTTTCTCTATGAAGCATGTGATTCGGATTCGCGGCAAGAACGGCATTTTACGAGACCAGGAGGGTCATATATGTAACGCGAAGGGTCAGAAACTAGATGGGGAAGGAAACCCCATCATACTGTTGGGAATGTCCTGAAATCTACTGTACTATCTCTAGAAAGTATGATAAGTGTCGAGATCAGACATAAGTCATAAATACTGGGTGATCATGATGACTTGCTAGAGCCCGCTCATGATCTATAAGTTTAGGACTTATTACCAGTATTGTATGATCCCTAAGGGTCACACACCATAGCTAACGGGAAAGTTAACAAGGAATTAATACGGTAAGATGCAAGGCATTTACTGTATTTGAACAGAGAATTGGGCCAGACAAAATACAGGCTTTTGTCTGATTTGTGTCTTGGGCCCAAAATCCCAATAGGCCATTAGGATAATTCCTTGGGCCCATATAAGGGATGAGAGGCGCAGCCTAGGGTAATTCCACACCCCCCTGCGATTTTACCTGAGCCGTCTTCCTCTCTCTCGGTTGTTCCAACCTTGGTCTAGCAGCCTGATCCGTAGCTTGTAAGCGTGTGGATACCTAGGAGGAGCCGGTTTCTATCAGCTCTTGCAGATCTCTTCATTCCTTTGATCAATCCGCTGCAATCACAAGGTAATGAATCTGATCTGTTTATGATTCAACTGCAAATCACCTAGATCCTAGATGATTATGTGCTAGGATGTAACCTGACAATTACACCATGAATACACATAATCCCTCAGTGGTATCAGAGCCCAGGTTGTTAGGTTTTTGCTTTTTGGATCGTGTGAATAAGCCATTAATTAGCGATCGATTATTGCGTGAAACGAATTGGAAAAGTCTAATTCAATTGTTGAATTAATTATCAATCGCTTCATAAGATTGTTAAGGATGAAAATCGCTTTTGTCTTTTTGAATGGCTTGAATTGTCAAAGTTGATTGTTGAATTAAGAAAACGTTAACAAATGAATCGCTTGTTAATTGGTATAAGGACAAAATTGTTTTGTCTTTAGTGATTGTCATCATCGCATGTTGACTTTGTTGTTTAATAAAGAAACAATTTGATTAGGTTTGTTAATGTTTAGAATCGTTTTGTAAGTGAATGTCTTGATCGTTGTTGTTGATCGATTAAAAACGTATGAGAACATTAATTGAAAACGATGATGTTTTGTCTTCAAGATAAAAGACGAAAACGTTTAAAGACATGTCGTTAGTTAAAGCTAAAGGAAGTTAGCTTTGATTGAATAGTCTTGTTGATTTTGATTTTATCAAAACCTGCAACAATCGACAAAAGAGAATTTTGTCTTATTATTGTTGATTTAGCCTTTTTTATAATTGAAATCGATCGATAAGCATGCCGGGTATAACGATCAAACCGATCGGTTATTGCCGGATGCTGTAACGATCTCCTTCCCAAACCCGCGACGATGAACCGATCAAACCGATTGTGGTTCATTGTCTGCTTTAGCCAAAACCGCAAGTTAGGTCAAAATTGGCTAAAACACAAGGTGTTTCTTCCTGATTTTAGACTTAACCGAACCGATCCAATTTATTTGGTGGTTCAAGCGGTTAACCCAAATCGCGGTTTGCTGGAAATTATTTAATACAATTGGTATTATTTAATTTCTGGTTAGACCGGATTTAAATTCAAAATTGAATTTAACCTAAACCGAAGACTGGTCTAAGTTTGATTTGGTTGGACCAAATAATTTAGAGCTGGTCTGGTTTAGTAAATAACCAGTTGGATTTAGTAGTTAATTTGGTCTCGGACCAGAATTAATGAACCGACTCGGTTATGTCAAATTATTGGGCCAATTGGAATTCTGTGGTCTTGGGCCAAGAATTGGGCCTATAATTTGTGACCCAACCGAAAACTTTAATAAAATATTAAATTAGAAATTTCTATTTTTAGCATGTTTCTAAATTTAGAAAGTTTCTAAAATAAGTAAGTTTCCCAAAATAGTAATCTTCTATTTTTGGAAAGAAAACCTAAAATCCTCAAAACCAATATCAAGCTTGGATGTCTTGCCCAATCTTGTCAGCTACTTAACGCTTATTCAATTACAGATATGGCTTACAGTGTGAGGTGTCTGTTTTTGCGTAAGTAAAGTAGTATATAGTCACTAATTTCATTGGGAGTCCCAGACTTTAGTGATTATTTGGCTGTAATAGATTGGTTTCCTTGACTGGGCCATCGGGAGTCCCGGGCCTTGAGACATCTGGTGAATTGGGCCTTGGGCCCAATTCACAACCGAGAGTTATTGGATATAACTAGCTGTGTGTATGCTTACCAAGTAAAGCTAATTCCGGGTGACGGCCAGTGGCCCACTTTGGATTTAGCTAAACATGGGTCTCGGAATCATTGCATTCTTATGAGGTTAAACAAAGAAATTTTGAATGCAATGCGAGTTTTCTTATAAGTTATTAAGATAACTCTTTTATGAACTGAATAACTAAAACTCTATTTATCTCTAAATTTCAGTTATGACTAGCACAAACAATCAAAACACTTTCTCGATCCGGTCTGTCCTTGAGATGGACAAACTGAACGGATCAAATTTCTTGACTTGGTCGCGGAACCTGAGGCTAGTCCTCAGGCAGGAGAGAAAGGACTATGTCCTTGAGAGAGCTCTCCCCGAGAGGATCGGGTCCAATGCCTCTCATGCAGTATATGATGCTTGGAATAAGCATTATAATGATGCGGTAGATGTGCGTGGTCTGATATTGGCTACCATGGACTCAGATTTGCTGAAGCAATATGAGAACATGGAGTCGCCAATAGAGATGATCAGCAGCCTGAAATTGAAATTTCAGGAGCAAGTAAGAGTGGAGAGATACCAGTTGGTTAAGTCTCTCACTAGCTGCAAGCTACCAAATGATCATCCAGTGAGTCCTCATGTCAGTAAAATGATGGGTTACATTGATAACCTGAGGAAACTGGATTATCCAGTTAGCCAAGAATTGGCAACTGAGATCATTCTGCAGTCACTGCCGTCAAGCTATGATAAGTTCAAAAGGAACTATATCAAGAAAGGCTTAACGAAGACGCTGACTGAACTTCATGATATGCTCAAGACAGTTGAGCCAAACGTGAAGATTACCCTGTATAATCTCATAATGGAGAAGGGTAGGTTTACTAAACCTAATGCTGACAAGGGTGAAGACAAAGTTGTCCAGATTTTGAATCATGGCAAGCGTGTGTCTTCTGAGCCCGAGTCAGATACCTCTTACGTTGGTAAGTGCTGCTACTGTAAAGAGACTGGGCATTGGAAGAGAGATTGCATTAAATTCATGGAAGATTATGAGGAGTTGAAGTTGATGTATGAGACTACTTCCTCAGGTATTCATGTTATTACTTCAAGTTCTACCTTATAGGTATT
The DNA here is from genome assembly GCA_030180135.1 of Orychophragmus violaceus. Lineage (NCBI taxonomy): Eukaryota > Viridiplantae > Streptophyta > Magnoliopsida > Brassicales > Brassicaceae > Orychophragmus > Orychophragmus violaceus. The sequence goes on along the minus strand of CM058229.1, from coordinate 45,297,918 downwards.
GGATACTGGTTGTGGCACTGATATTTGTTATAATATGCAGAGCCTAAGCAACAGTAGAACGTTGAAGGAAGGACAAGTGGAACTGCGTGTCTGGAAGGAGCTATGGATGCTGCCTCAGCAGTAGGGTTTTCACTTGTAGATGCCTTTGAGGCTTGGTTTTGTATTAAGTAATTGCTACAATGTACCTGCTTTAAGCAGAGTTGTTTTTTCATTTTCTTGTAAGAATTTGAATGTTTTTCATTTTGATAAAAGACAAGTTTTGTTCTTTTGATCTTAATGAAATATTGATTGTAGCACCCTATTCAAGGAATGGGTTTTATATCTTAAACCAAAGAGTGCCTAAATGTAACATAAATACCGAATTGGTTTAAATCTGATGAATTAAACCTGATTTTTCTTGGCGTAAATGTTTTGGTCACATAGAGTGAGTCGGATTCAGAAATCCCATAGTTATGGACTTTTGGGCTCATTTGATCGGATATCTTATGAGACTTGAATTCTGCTTACTGGACCAAAAGACAAAGGGCCCATCTTAGCCGAGCTAGAGAAAGGCCCAAAGGCTTATTGGACCTTGAACATACTCATGTATGTGGCCCGATGAGCAGCAATGCCAGAGAAAATTTCCTGTACTTCATTATCTTTACTGATTACATCAGTGAGTATGACTGTGTTCATTTGATGAGACACCAGTCGGAATTCTTTGAAATGGTCGAAAGAGTTCCAGAATGAGGTATAGAAAATGAGTGACAGAAGTATTGAGACTCTGGATTAGATCACGAGTGAGAATACTTAAGTCATTGATGGTGTGATCATCTGAATGAGTGTGAAGTCGTTTCACAGCTCATTTCTCCTGAAAACCTGGAGGTGTTTCTGTGAGAAAGAATCAGATCTTATTAGAAATGATTAAAGATGAGTCATACGAATCTTCCATGATATTCTTTAAGAATAACGCTCTAGAAATATCTAAGTTTACGCTGAAATAGTTCCACCAATATCAGTTGAAAGATACCACATAAATGTGGACTGGAAATGATCCAAATTCGTCTTTACTGAGTATTTGTAGTTGCGCTACTTCGCTGGTTGTCCTAGGGAAACCAAGGCTTGTTACTTTTTACGTCCATTCCGAAAACGAAGTTAGGTTGTTCGGAATTCTGTTTTCTAAAAGGAAAGTTGCTTTCCAAGAAGAACAGTGGGAGTAAAAGTATAACTCGAAGAAATTCGAGAAATACAGGAGGCTGCTCAACCTGTTGAGGGAGAGCAGCGGATGGATTTACAGATTTCTGTAGAATCTACACCTGTAGAGCCTGAAGTTCGCAGATCTGAATGAATCCGTCACTAATCCGAGAGTGATTTCTCGTGATTAATTGCCATGATCTGATGATCATTGAAAGTGACGAACCTGCGAAATTCACAGAAGCGAAAGTGAGCCCGGACTCCGAAAAAATTACACTGTGTGTAAGTTAGCTTCATCGATCCATTCATGGATGGAAGCAAACATATCGGAGTTGGAATCTTCGTTCTGTTGAAGAAGTCAAGGTTTTGACTTGAACAGGACGAAGTGGAACTGTGCGTTTACTAATAGATAAGTGGGAGCGATGTTGCATTTCTCATAGTGTATGTCGATGACATACTGATTCTCGGAAATAACGTTCCAATGCTGCAGTCGGTAAAGGACTGGCTTGGGAGTTGGTTTTATGATTGATATGGGTAAAGCCACGTATGTTCTTGGATTTTGGATCTAAAGATAGAGATCCAAAAGAGCTGGTAGGACAAAGTCAGGATTCTTATATTGACAAAGTCCTACACGTTTTCAGCATTCCAAGAAGGGTTTTATGCCAATGTCACATGGCATTACGTTAAGCAAGAAACAGTGTCCTACGATATCTGCTGAGCTTGAATGCATGGATGAGATTCCATATGCGTCGGCAATTGGATCTATCATGTATGCCATGACACGTACTTGTTTTGATGTTGCTTTAATGTTAAGCAAGACAAGTAAAGACCAGTCAAATCCAGCAAAGAATCACTAGATAGACGTAATGAATATCCTCAAGTATTTGGAAAATACTTAGGATAAGTTCTTGATTTACGGAGAAAGTGAGGTGCTACAAGTTGGTAGAGTCTGAAAGGCAAGTTTCCAACAGACAAAGATGATTTCCGGTCACAGTCCGGTTATATCTTGTGTCTGTCTGGCGGTGCAAGGCACTGTTGCTGACTCCATGACTTAAGCTGAACATTTCGCAGCTTGGGTAGCGGCGAAAAAGGTTGTTTGGAAAGAAGAGTTCATCACTAAACTTGATGTGATTCCCAGCATAGATGAGACTAGCTGCACATCAGAGGTCCAAACACCTTGAGGGTAGGTATAACCTATTCCGTGAGATAAATGACAGAGGTGTTAAGTAGATCAGCAAGTTTCAACGAATGAGAACGTTGCTAATCTATTAACGAAGCCACTCCTTAGGCCTAAGCACGAGTCGCGGACTGCAGCTGTAGGATAAGTGAAATTAAGATGTAGTCTTAATTTCAGTGGGAGTTTGTAAAGGGCTTTATTTAGTTGTTTTGAAAGGTTCATGTAAACATAATGTTTTATGTTTATGAAATCTATGATTTCTGGATTATTTTAACTGTGATATAAATAATCGTTCCAAAATGATTCATGTCATTATATATGGGCCATCGAAGTACATGAGTAGACTTGATCCTGAAACCCCATATTTAACGAAATGACATAAATCATAGTGTCCATAGTCGAAGGTTGTTGAAATTGGAACACCAACAACCACTTGAGACTAGATTGTGTTGAGACTTATGACCAAGTTTCGAGGGGTCATAGATGCGCGGCATCAAAGTCGACACATAGGTATATGTAGGGGAGCATATGACCGGACATGGCCCGCTGATGAGAACTCTACAAGATATTAATATATGTGTCATGAGAGGTTCTCATATACGACTATAGAGTATAGTCCTTAGACCTGAGTTCGCATGCATGTGGCTGCACATGGATTGATGCGCTTTGATCATTGTCTAACGCTGTTTCGTAACTGGGAGCTATAAGGACCTTGGTTGGGTGTATTATGAAGTGTGTAGTTCATAGTGATGGAACAAGATGGGATTTGTCCCTGCCGTTTAACGGAGGTAATATCTCTAGGCCAATCAGAGACTTGATAGCTGGTAAGAGAGTGGCAACTCCCAAACGGACTTGCCCAAGTCGTTTGCATTGTCAGTATCAAATCTGGTCCGATGAACATGGTCTGGCTATATAAGGATGACACGCATCTTGCCTTATGCCAGATCGAGATATTGAGACAAAAGGATTACGGAATGTAGGATTCCAGTACAAGTGGGAGATTGTTGGGAATGTCCTGAAATCTACTGTACTATCTCTAGAAAGTATGATAAGTGTCGAGATCAGACATAAGTCATAAATACTGGGTGATCATGATGACTTGCTAGAGCCCGCTCATGATCTATAAGTTTAGGACTTATTACCAGTATTGTATGATCCTTAAGGGTCATACACCATAGCTAACGGGAAAGTTAACAAGGAATTAATACGGTAAGATGCAAGGCATTTACTGTATTTGAACAGAGAATTGGGCCAGACAAAATACAGGCTTTTGTCTGATTTGTGTCTTGGGCCCAAAATCCCAATAGGCCATTAGGATAATTCCTTGGGCCCATATAAGGGATGAGAGGCGCAGCCTAGGGTAATTCCACACCCCCCTGCGATTTTACCTGAGCCGTCTTCCTCTCTCTCGGTTGTTCCAACCTTGGTCTAGCAGCCTGATCCGTAGCTTGTAAGCGTGTGGATACCTAGGAGGAGCCGGTTTCTATCAGCTCTTGCAGATCTCTTCATTCCTTTGATCAATCCGCTGCAATCACAAGGTAATGAATCTGATCTGTTTATGATTCAACTGCAAATCACCTAGATCCTAGATGATTATGTGCTAGGATGTAACCTGACAATTACACCATGAATACACATAATCCCTCACATACCAGATGTTGCCGTGGGCGCGGAACATCCACAAGAGGCTGGTCATAAGAAGACACTTGCTGATTATAACAGACCAGATATATTCTATGCTAATCGGTATGCGATTCGACCACCTCCGTTCGCCAGAGCTGAGTTTAGGCTGGAACCAGAGTACTAGGCATTGGTTGGACAATATCAGTTCCATGGTCTTTCTAGTGAGCATCCTATGGATCATATAGACACATTTGAGGAATTGGCTAGCAGTATCAACGCTTAGGGAGTCCCATTAGATTATCTTTTCTGTAAGCTCTTCCCATTCTCTCTTAAAGGAGAAGCAGCTCACTGGTTGAAACAGTTAACACCAGGATCTTTAACTACTTGGGATGCGGTTAAGAGAGAGTTCCTTAGACACTTTTATGACGATGCTAGATCCGAACAGCTTAGACATGACATCTTGACATTCAAGCAGGAACCTATAGAGTCTTTTAAGACAGCTTGGATTAGATTTAAAAGGTATCAAAGAGATTGCCCACACCATGGTTTCTCTGAGGTGCAGCTTTTATGTGCCTTTTTCAGAGGTTTGGATTTTTGGTATCAGAAAGCTATGGACGCAGCAAGTGATGGGAACTTCTATACCAAGACTCCAGAGGAAGCTAAAGAGCTTATTGAGAACTTGACAACTAGCAATAGTGTCAAGAATGGTGACAAGGAGAGGCATATATCTGGTGGAAAAGATGATAGCTTGCAGATAGCTGATTTAAGGGACAAGGTGGATTCTATTCACAACATTGTTGTTAGGAAAAGGCAAATCCGATCTGATGCAATAGCTGAAGAGTTTGCAGAGGTGAATTATCTAGATGGAGCTGATTATCATGGACAGACCTATAGAAATCAGCAGAGACAGGCTCCGAGATCGACTGATTATGGCTATTCACCTCACCAAGCCTCCCCATCCAATGAGCAAACAAAGATAGAGTCCATGCTTGAGCAGCTACTTCTTGGACAGAATAAGATGACACAAGATCCGAATGGAAATATGGACTTCATGTATCAGGATCTGAGTAGAAAATTGGAGACTTCGACAAAAAGAGTTGATAATCTGGATGCTAGGATAGCACAAGTGGAAGCCAATGTACGTACAGAACATGTCAAGGCAGCTTTGGCAGTAGATGGAGCTGAGCAGAATCAAGATACTATGGCTTTGGAGCTGAAAAATCCGAGACATTCTCGAGATGAAGATATTGTGTCGATCGACACAAATGTGCATCGGTCGACACAACTTTCGAATGTAAGTGTCGATCGACACCACTTTAGCATCGATCGACACCATGGGCGTAAACAACCAGTCTCTGCAGAGAAGCCGATTGTAGATAAAGAAAAAGTCTACAAACCGAAGATTCCTTTCCCTAAGAAGTCCAAGCAAGAGATTCAGTCAGAAAAATGCATGAAGATGATGAGAGATAAGCTAACTGAATCCCAATTGATAGATGCTGTTAAGAACATTCCTATGGTCAGGAGATGTTTTACAGACATAGTTTCTAGTCCCATGACTGAAGAAGAAGGTGTCTTGATGATCTCTGAAGTGTGCGATGCTGTTATTCATGGTAGGATTCCTGAGAAACTGAAGGATCTAGGAGGTTTTATGTTAGACTGTTCTATCTACAAAGACAGATTCAAGAGGTCTTTGTGTGATCTTGGCTCAAGTATAAATCTCATGCCATACTCTGTGGCTGTGAGATTGGGACTGATGGATTTCCAGCCCACTAGGATCGCTCTTGTCCTAGCCGATCGATCAAAGAGATATCCTGAAGGAGTTCTTGAGAACATCCCTCTCAGAGTTGGAAATTACTTTATTCCAACAGACTTTATGGTGCTGAAGTATGAGATTGAGCAAGATGATCCTATTCTGCTTTGAAGATCATTTTTAGCTACTGCTGGAGCTGTAATTGATTTGAGACAGAGTTCGATTGCTCTCCACCTGGGAGATCAGCCTTTGGAGTTCAAGATGGATAAGCTGCAGAAATCCACCATTGATGGACAAAGCTTTAGTGTTGAGGTGGAACCAGAGGTTCCCAATGGAAAAGAGAAGATGGCAGTTCATTCTGAACTTGCTCTAACATCTACAGATCCTGCAACTGCTCTTAAGCAGGAAGCTCCAAATCTCTCCCATCCACCAAAGCGCAGGTATGACTCTTCCAAACTCAAACCTCCTAATCACAAAGCTGTGAATGCAGGAAAACGCGGTATCCCACCCTCGCTTCGCTCCCACCCTGATTCTCTTCGCCTTTTTCTTGGGAGATCTCATAATCCAAACGCTTATACGCCACCTTGGCTGAAGAGACATTCACAGAGATATTCAAAATCTCTCTTGAATCCCCCATAAGTCCGTTCTCCATTCCATAGTAAAGCTAATGACTAAAAACAAGCGCTGAGTGGGAGGCAACCCACTGTTAGGTTCGTTTTTCTTTTCATTTTTCGTTTTGATTTTGGTGTTTTGATTTTTCTGTTTAAGTGTGTTCAGAGGCGTGAGAAACAGAATCGCACTGCATCGATCGACACACATAGTGAGCATCGGTCGATGCATTAGCAATTTCTGGTTAGCCGATTCAATTGCGGTTCAGACATCGGTTATCTAAATAACCGCGAGCATATTCGCTTTGCATCGATCGACACCCTTGTGGCATCGATCGACGCAAGCCGACGACAGTAAGTATTCTGCCACTTTTCGGATTGTTCTTCAATTTAATTTTTCTCACCAATATTTATCTTGACACCACTGGGGACAGTGTGTTTCAAGTGTGGGGGAGGTGGCTACTGACGCACGCTTTTGTTTTCTTAGAGTCAGTCATGTTTTCAAAAATTTGTTTTATTGAGTCAAAACGGTTTAAGTAAGAAACAGTGAATTTTTGAGAAGTTAACAACAACTTGCAGGAACTTAAGTGACCATTGGGATGAAGTTGCAGGATCTATCTATGACTATTAGAAACCCAATGCGGATCAACCTACTGAGGACACCCATATCAATTCAGGTATTCAAAGGATCCTTTACTGACTTCACCCTTAATTTGACTTAATTTTCTCACCTAAGGGCTTGGTATACCTTGAGTCGGATTCCTCTGTTAGTTCTGACACAACTTGTAAACCTGTCCAAGTAAGGTTTCCTTCTCCCCTTCCCCAAAGTAAAAAAAAAAAAGTAATAAACTGAGGATGAGCTAGTAGCTCCGAAGTGGTCACGGGAGTAGTAGCAAACACTATTACCTCCTGTGCATTCATGGAATGTGTCCAAAGTATACCCCTTAACGGGAAGAGAACTGATAAAAAAACAAAATGATACCCAATGGGGAAAAATTAGAATGCTAAGGAAGGGAAAAGAGAAGAAAAGGAACCAGAAAAAGATAGTATGGTGGTCTAGAGCTGACAAAGTAAGAATCCATGTTCCATTTGATCGATAATCCTTAGGTAAGACCGCACTTAATAGCTTATAGAAGTCAGTAGGGTGAATTTGAATTGCTTTGGATTGATTGTGGAGTTTACTCAGGACAGTTGCTAAGTCTGGGGGAAGTATATGTTGGTCTTGATGTCTTGCAGGTGATTCTTTCAGTGGCTTACTAAGGGGAATCTGAGTGTTGTTGCTTCTAGGATGAAAAGAGTTTCTGAAAGTTTTCAAACCTCTTCACCATGTTTTAGTTTTCTGTTTTGCTTGAGGGCAAGCAAAGGCTAAGTGTGGGGGATTGATATACCATGGATTTTAGGGATTTTAACCATGGTATATGTCTTATTGATCGAGTCTTTTATTATGTTTTGGAGTCTTTTCAGGTGTTTTACAGGTTTAAGGACATTTGGAGCCTAATTGGACGTTTTGGAAGCATTTGGATGAATTCAGCACTGTTTAGAGATCTCACAGAGTTCACTGGCTGCGAAATCACCTTGCAACGATTGACGCAGTCTGTGCAGTGGTCGACGCAAGATGATTCCAGGGTTCTGCGCCTAAAAATCTGCATTTTGGAGAAATTACAGCTTTTGCCCAGAAACTTCCCAGACTTGCAAAAAGGCCCAAAAACGTGTTTAGACTTATATATTAGGGTTTTAAGCCATTGTTTAGGCTACACTTTATTTTAAATTCAGAGAGAGAGTTAGGGGCTGATCTTGTTCTTGAAAGAGAGAGGATTTCGAACCCCAGTTCTTTATTTTATTATATGCTCTTTGGTTTTCTATTCATGATGTCTTCTGTTTCGATGATCATGTCTGAGTAGTTTACTAGTTAAGTTTAGGGATTCTCACAAGGGATTTCATGGAATTATAGGTTAATCGATCTGTAGGGATTCATATCTGTTAGTTCTTCATCTAGGTTTGTTCTTAATGCTTAATCTGAAGTAGATACCCAGATTTATGATGTTAGGTTGATTTCCACAACGACAGTTGGTTAATTAGCTAGAAAGAATCTAGATGAGCAATTTGATCTACTCGCAAAGAAATTTGGTTTAGAGGAATTGTGAATGAAAGAACTTGAGATAATGCTTGTTTAGAACTCTAGAATTCGCAACGAAAGTTGGCTTCTTATACTTTCGTGATTCCAGTTCTAGTACAGTTCTTAATTAGATCCCAATTGATTGATTGCATGTGTTCCTGATTTCTTGAGAACTCCCTTGACCTGACGCCTTCGCTTCTTGTTTACAAACCAGTCTATTTACTATTCTGCTGTTTGATTTACTGCTTTCTCTATTGCTACCTAGCTTAACCTGAAATTTTATAATCTATCGCAAGAGTCTAGAGTCTCTGTGGATTCGATACCCTATATACTACTATCACATCTGTGCACTTGCAGTGTAGATCTAGGGATAAAACTTTGATCGTATCACCAGTGTAAAGGTGTCGACCGACACTGATCGTATTGACCTGTTCCTCACGCTTTTGACTCACAAAAAATAGAAAAATCAAAGATATTACTCACACTAAGTGCCTTTATGAAAGTCTACTTATCCATGGTGTTGTGTAAGTAGTATTAGCATGGGATCTTCCAAGGAATGATGGAGAAGAACTAGGGTGGGATCGAATCTTGGGTGGGATAGGTTTGGTGGAATTTCGATGTATGGAGCTTTTTTTCTTCAGAGCAGTTGTAACTCTGTAGATGTTAGAGTAGGTTCTTGATGAACCAACATTTTGTTTTCCTCGGTATCAAGCATTTTGTCCTCACCAATCTAACCTTCTAGTTCCACCTCAACCCCAAAGGTCTAACCATCAATGGTGGATTTTCGCAGCTTATAATCAATCAGACCGCATCGCACATGAATAACTGCTCCAGCTGTAGCCAAAAAAGATCTACCAAGTAGCAGACGATCACCTAGTTCAACATTATATTTCTGCACTACAAATTCTGTTGGAATCAAGTAATTTCCAACTCTGACAGGGATGTCCTCAAGAACTCCTTATGGAATGCGTTTCGATCGATCAACTAGAATCAAAGATTTCCTAGTCGGTTTGAAGTCTATCAATCCTAACCTTACATCCACGAAGTATGGCATGAGGTTTACACCATATCCCAAGTCACACAGAAAATGCGTGAAGCTGTTCTTGAAGATGCAACAGTCTATCACAAAGACTCATGGGTCTGGAAGATTCTTTGGGATCTTGTCTTGCAACACATCAATGACTTGCTTGGATATTATCACCACCCCTTCTTTCAAATCTCCATCCGTTGAGATCATCTTCATCGCATATCTCCTCATAGAAGGGTGAGTTCTCAAAGCATCAATAAGTGGGATCTCAGTCAACTCATTATCCATCATTATCACACATTTAGCCTCATCCAACTCATGTTTGGAATTCTTAGGAGCTCTAGGGAAGGGAATCTTATGATTGTACACCCTTTCTTCGGCAATAACAAGAGATTTGTAAATCTTTGTATCACGTTGGGCACTATGTGGATCGAGACGAGAGAGGTATTGTTCGACACTCCTTGTGTTCATCAACCCTTCATTGATTGTTCCTTTGTGCCGAACTTAGCGTGGGGCATGGTTGATTTTTGTCCGCCAAAAGAACCTGAAATCTCCTATTGTGGTTGGTGTCGAGACCCCACACTACTGTCGTATCTGTGACGACCTTGGTAGATTTTGCTTCATCGCGAGAACTCGAAATTGAGTGTATTATAGGAGGGTGTTGCCGACACCAAGGTTGTATCAATCGACAACGATGGTCGACACCACTTGTTCAATGTTGAGTTTGGTCTATTTCAGTACATCACAATTCGAAATCAAGGGTTTTTATACTAGTATCGACCGACACCCTATTTGTAATCCGTGAATAACACATTGCTTCTTGAACAGCTTCTGCGATTCCATCCTGCTCATATCCCAACTCGATATCCCCCTCTACAAAGACAACATTGACGTACTGCTTCGGGTTCTTCTCAGTTCTTCGTAAAAGAGATCCATCATAACTTTTCACAAAACCAGAAACTTGGGCCACTAGTGTATCCTGCTTCTTCACATGAGTGCTCATCGCCTCAAATTTCCCATTCAAGTTCTCATAAGTGCATTGAACTTCCTGTTGAAATCGACCATGGTCTTTTGCTGACCTTCATGCAATTTCTCCATTAAAGACTCCAGTCTAGTCTAATTGTTTGGTGGAGGAAGTGATTTGTAAGAAGAAGAGTCATAGTTCCTTTGGAATGAGTTGTTCTGCTTGAATAGTTTCTGATAAACATGCTTTGGAGGGTACCCAAAACAGTTCATGTTTCCTTGATGATTCCCATATATCTGACTCTTAAAATCAGTTCCACCTATGTAGTTGACATTTTGACATCCTTGACTGACTCGAGAGTCTCTACCTCTGCAACAAACTGGACTAATTTATTTCCAAATAGAATGTTGTGAACTGAATCCAACTTTGTCTTCATCTTAGCCATATAAGCTCCATCCATACCTCCAACTAACTGATTCGTTTTGAAATCAGAAATCTTTATGCTATTGATAGACTCCAAGTTCTCAATCAGCTCGTATGCTTGTTCTGGGTAACTTGTATTAAAGTTTCCATTACTGGCAGCATCCAAGTCCATATGATACCTCCAATACACACATGTGAAGAAAAAGCCCAACAAATGACTTTAGAGAAACCATGATGTGGAAAATCGCGTTGATACGGTCTGATTCGCAACCAAGCAGCCTTAAATGCTTCAGTAGAGCCTTGTTTGAACTGAGAAATCATGTTCCTCAGAGCCTCTGATCTCCCTTCATCATAGAAGTTATATAGGAAATCTCTCTTGGTTTCATCCCAGGTAGTCAGTGATCCAAGTGGTAACTGATTTAGCCAGTAAGCTGCTTCTCCAGCAAGACAGAGTGACATGAGCTTGCAGAAAAAATAGTAACAATTGACTCCATTGTACTTCATGCTTTTCACCAGATCTTTGAATCACTCAATGTGATCCATGGGATTTCATGAGACAATCCACAGAAAGTATGCGGTCACACAAGAGTGTAGTAGGAAGGCTTAATCTCAAAATCATTCCTCTGAAAGGTAGGAGGTCTGATCGCATATTGTTTGCATATAATTCATCAGGTCTGTTATTGTCAACAAGTGTCCTTCCTCGTTGCACAACAGAAGCCTACGGCTCACTGCCTTCTGAATAAGCCTTGCCTCCGAAGTGGCTTGAGGTTTATGAATGATGTTTTCTGCAGCATCCAATTTATGTCCATGTTCATTGTGCACATGACGCTCACGGTCGCGAAGAACACCATGTTCATCTGGTATTAGTACCACAACTTGTAGTATTGTAGCTGGAATCTTTGATTTTCGGTTCGTACGTTCTAACTTTGCAAAATCCTGATTTGGAAGAGATCGTTTTCCAGGTTGCACGATTAGACATGCACGTGAAACACACAAGACACAAAGAAAGAACAACGGAAGTAAACATAAAATAAAATTCTTACTCGAAATTCTAAACTTAATATATTGGCAAATCCAAGAGGCCCAGAGTAACGGCGCCAAGAACTTGATAGGTCTAGTCTTAGCACTAATATCTAACTGCAAGTGTACAACTACATCAATGTAGTACTTAAGGTAACAAACAATTAACTTCAAATCACTCAATATATTTTTCGTTATCAAATTAAGCTAAGCTGAATGTGGTGAATGAAATAAGCAATGCGAGTAAATAAATGGGTGTAAGATCAATCAAAGAAAGCGTCAAGTCTAGGAATTTCTCAAGAAATCAAGAATATAAGCAAATAAATAAATCGAGATCCAAATTATTGATGATCAAGAACTCGAAACACAAGATTATAACAAACCAACTCTCGTCTCGAATATTAAATATGTCTAGCAACTTAGAAATCCAAATCTTTGCGATTCTAGAGTTCTAAACATGCATTGTAAATTCCAGTGTCTGAAGTTCACGAAGGACCGAGACAGGGACACAAAGGATGGACAGAGGTCGCTCTCCTTTGGGCCGCATACAAGATAAAGAGGGTGCAAGAGCAGCTGGACTTAAGTCGCTCTCTGCTTATGATGTTTTATGGAATGATGCTGATAAGAACATGAACATGAACAAGTTGAATCTCAATGCAAGGGGAAACCCACGAACAATAGACTAACAGCCGACATTCTCAAGATAAGTTTTAGGGTATTTTCTTTGATTCAACGTGACTTACAAAATAAAAGAATACAAGGCTTTATAGCCTAGTTTGCGAAAACCCCATAGAAAATAAAGACTTGGGCCATAAGGCCTTACAGGAAATAATATAAATAAATAAGGAAAATAAGGCCCCATGTTCGTTTGGCACTTTGGCTGGACGGGCAGTTCATTCTGTCAAATGGATCGGGCCCCAGATTACCTCATTAAAAACCTCGCAAAGAGAACCCAGTGTAATAAAACTTGCAAGGTAAAAATAGCAAACCTTTGGTCCACGATAATGTTGCAATGCCCCTCGTAGCTTCTAAGTATAGATTTTAAGTGCATCAAACCAGTAAACTTCCAAATAAGGAATGTCCAGAAACCATTGGGTTGGAACTTGAGTAGCTTCTCCATTCAAAATTGTATTGGCTTGATTCCAACTCACCTGGATTTCCTGATGAGTAAAGATTCCAAAACAAGTTACTTTGTTGCTTGATTCATCCTGGTCCGATCTGAGATCTCCGATAAGTGGTAGTTGGTTTCTTGCGAGTCCCTTGTACATCTTTTGTATTCTAACTTGAATAACTTCCTCATGTGAAAAGCTATTGATGCACTTCCACTTCGTGATGATCCCTTAATGAGTTAAATTTCTGGAACATATTTATTCGTAGCTTAAATCCTCCCGGTTAGGTATATATGCTCCAAAACGTGCGCATATGTCTCTAGTATGATAAGATGCTTCTCTCAAAGGGCGTATATCGGCTAGGTGGGCCCTCCTGTATTTTGATTGGTTGATGATGACTTGATTTCCTCATCATATTCTCCCTATTGAAAAGGTTTTAACCTCGAAACTTTATAACCTGCACCAAGAGAAAGCAAGTTAGTTTTCATTCTATTTTGTGAGTCTAAGGCCTTACCTTTATGGATTTTTGGCTCGGTTTCGTGTGGTGCACCAGGTGGCTATCCTTGGAGTAGGTAAGTCCATATCTCTCCTCTTTTCTGGCTTTCTTGAAAAGGACGAGTTGATGCACTATCATCTCTTTTGGACTTGTTCTTGTTCTCCTTTGGTGGTGGTGATGCTTTCTTACACCGTCCATGGTCTGGTGGTACTTCTTTTCGGTTCTCTTCCTTATTTTATGCCATAAGATGGACACTTTTGAAACTATTTCCTTAGCACTAATTTTAGTAAATCTCTTTTCCTCTTGCGGTTTTAAACAAATTGTTTCCTCATGCTTTTGTGTTTTTGGTAAAATCTCTAATACAGTTTGGACTTCATGAGAAACAGATTGAGTCCAAGAGTAACTTACCTTTCTAACACATTTAGTGTTCTGAGCTGGGTTCTTTTCAATTAGAACCTAGTCAATGTCTCCCTATAAGGTTTAGTGATGACATCCTAAACATAACTCTAGGTGAGTTGGGTTTTCTCTGATGCCACGACATGTTAAGTAAATATGTGATCCAGTGGCTCTTCTTGGATCAGAATAAGTCTGGTGTTAACTTCATTATCTGCTACCTTCTTTAGCGTGCCTAGACTTGCATCAAAATACCTTGGAAAGACAAATGCATCATAAAAGTATTGGAAAATTCTGAATTCGATTTAGGTATTGTAACTCTTTTTGAGTTACCCCTTTCTTTTTCTAATAACAAAGTGGTAAATAATTGTCTAGTGGAACAAGTTACAGCATTATGACCTATTTTTGACATCTATATCAAATTTCATTAACTTCATTAGAAGGTTTAAATGACTTACATTGTTCTGATTTTCTGTGCGGCTCAAGTGAGGACTTTGCACTTAGCGTTTGTTCTCCAATTTGTTTAGTTGGATCTACTGACACTTCATTGACCCTAGCTGAGTGCTCAATTTCTTCTTTCTTCTTTGAAGTGTCTGAAATCATGTTTCTTGACTCATGGCAATAAGTGTGGTTGTGCTCAAGAATAGATTCCAATTAACGTGTCAACGGAATAACTTCTTCTCCTTTGATATGTTGTGGGTTTGTAGCCAATTCCCCATGTTATTTTCCCTCAATATGTAAGCTTCTGGTTCTTGTTTATGACCTGAAAAAGTGATTAGTTGAAAATTAAAATTTTCAAAATCATTACCATGGTTGCTCTGAGGTTGGTTGGTGTATTCACGAGAAACCATATGTGGTGGTTTTGACTCTATCTCTCCACGTCCTGGATCACATTCATCACATGTCTCAGCCCAAAATTATTTCACAGTGAAGATAATTCTTCGTACCTGAAAAATAAATAGGTTGTGATTGAAGGTTGTAAGAATGATCATTAAAATCAATCCATGGTTTTGAGGAGCTTAGTCTGGTTGTGTTGTTTGTGTGGCAACGGTCTGGTGGCTCGTGCTCCATCTCTTATAGGGATGGACTTCACTAAATTCAGAGTCTGAATAGGTATCATCACGCAAAGTCTCTCCATAGTCAAAATTCTCTTCTTCCTCAGACCATGATTCACCTACATAGGAGTCTTGTTCTTCGTACATGCTTTAGTCATGATCTCCCAATACTTAGTCCTGAAACAAATATACTTTCTCACAAGATCAAGTATAATATGGATGACAAGGATGACCAAAATGTAAATGAACTCAAATATTTATGATTGCTGCCTTTTTCATACGTTGTCAAACAAATTTGAAATTCAAGCACAATGATTTGTACACAAACTTTTGTCCTTAATTGGTTACAATCAAAATAATGAGAACACATTTGTTCTAATTAGACATGGGCATTTGGGTCTTCGGATCGGGTTCGGGTCGGGTCTTCACACGTTTCAGATTTAACAAGTATAAAAATATAGGACCCATTTAAGAACCTTCATATTTTTGGTTCGGGTGCAGGTCGAGTCTTTTTGGGTCCGGGTCAGTTCGGGTCATTTAGTGGCATACCTGCAAAGACCCAAATTTTTAGGTAACATTAAGTTTCAGGTATTTACATGATTTTTTGGGTATTTTTGGATATAAAATACACATAAAAACCTATGAAAACCAAAAACCTGTAAAATATATCTTAAACTTCAGGTTCTATCAAGTTTTTCAAGTTCTATCAGATCATACATATCATATCAGATCGGTTACTAACAGGTATCTAACAGGTTTGAACAGGTTACTAACAGATTCTATCAATTACATAGTATATTATTTAGATGTTCTACCGGATACCCGAAAGAAACGCGGGTAAGACCCGGATCCGAACTTGTACCCACGGGTCTTCACTCATCATACCCAACAAGTTCATGTACCTGAACCCAGACCCATCGGCATGAATTTTTTGGATTGGTTCCAGGTCGGGTCCTCGGGTCATAGTAAAAATGCTCCGGCCTAATCTAATGGTAGATTGAAATTGTATCAAATGCTGCAATAAAATAAAGGTAACAAAAATATCCAGCAAGAACAAATACACAATTCAACTTACGGCTAATACCTTTTTTGTTTTTGATTTTACTTTTTTGAATGCAACTTAATGTAAAATTACTAGAACAAACAAACAACTTAAATGGAATGAGGCTGAATTGAAAAGTAATGAAAAAGGCAAAACTCTGACTGACGAGAATGCTTATTGATAGGTCGAAGTTTTAATCCCTATTCTAAACTGCAAGTGCACAGTATAGTCAATGTAGTATATAGGGTTATCGAATCCACAGAGACACTTGGTCTCAAGAGAATCAAACCGTAGGAATTAATACTAGAAATAAGCAAGTAGTGATTGTAATAAATTGCGGTGCAAGAAAGTAAACAGTAGCAGGAAATCGGTTTGTAAGCAATAAACTAAAAGCGTCAAGCCTAGGGTATTCTCAGGAAATCAGACAAGCAAACAAGTTAATCAGTCAGGATCAAATTAAACTCAGTTCTAGAACTCGAATCACGGAAATAGAATTAACCAAATCTCTTTGCGAAAACTCTCTAAGTCTAAGTGCAGTAATCCAAATCTCTTTGCAATTACTAACAAATTAAACTAGCATTAAGTTCAAGTTCGATATGTTCACAATTAAACTAAACCAAATCTCTTTGCGAATAATTCAATTGCTCAACCTAAATAGTTCAGATTCCTAAACCCCACTCTCGTGACGTATTTAGTAACCTAGGATCTAGATTCTAATTGATCAGGTTAGAACTAGCTTTAAGCACAATTTAGTTTGAAGAACATTCTAATCATATGAATCCTAACTGAATTAAACAAGTCTAGCAAGTCATCAATCCCTAATGAGAAACCCTAAACTCAACTATGGATCTACTCAGACATGATTGATGAAAACATAATCATAGAATAAATAGAATGCATATAAGAAATTAAAATATCAAAGGGGTTCGAAATCTTCTCCAAAATAAATCAATACAGGGAAAATAGATCAGCCCCAAAAGCTCTAAAAATCTCTTAGCTCTAAGTATCAAAGCGTATCTAAATTAAACACCAAAAACTAGTATATATAGGCATAATCTCGGCTGTGGCTTCTGTGTAAATACTGAAAGTATCTTGGGCTTCTTTGCAAATCTTCAATACTGGTTACGCCGACGCGTACGGCCCATCTCGCGACTGCATCGACCGATGCACAATGCGTGTCGATCGATGCAACATCAAATAATCGAACAGTGAATAAAGCTCTCGGCCAAAACGTCCCAAAATGCCCAAAATGCTCCATATATCTCCAATTAGCTCCAAACCTGATTTAACCTGTAAAAGACTCTAAACTAATACAAAAGACTCTAAAAACACAACTATATCATGGTATAAAGTGGGTAAAAACCATTATATATCAACTCCCCCACACTTAGCCTTTGCTTGCCCTCAAGCAAAACAGAGAACTAAAATGCAGTGAAGAGGTTTGAAAACTCTTCAGAAACTCATTTTGTCATAGAAGCAGCAGCATTCAGATTCCCCTTAGTAATCCACATGAAAGAATCAATCTACAGACATCAAGACTAACATGTACTTCCCCCACACTTAGCAACTGTCCTAAGTAAACGCCACAATCACATTCAAGCATTCAAATTCACCCTACTGACTTCTGCAAGTATTTAAGTGCGGTCTCACCTAAGGAGTATCGATCTAAAGGCACATGGATTCTTACCTAGCCAGCTCTAGACCACCATACTATCTTTCTCTAGTCCCTTTCTTCTCTTTCCCTTCTTTAACAACTGATTTTTCCCCACTGGGTATCATTTTATTTTTTTTATCAGTGTTCTTCCCGTTATGGGGTGTACTTTGGACACATTCCATGGATCACATGAGAGATAATAGTGTTTGCTACTATTCCCATGACCACTTCGGAGTTACTAACTCATCCGCAGTTTATTTTTTTTTTTTATTATTATTTTTTTTTTTTATTTTTACTTTACAGAAGGGGAGAAGGGGACTAAATAGGACAGGTTTACAGGCTGTGTCAGAACCAACAAGGGAGTCCGACATAAAGCATACCAAGCCCTTAGGTGAGAAAAATTAAAGTCAGTATTAAGGTGAAGTCAGTAAAGGATCCTCTGATACCTGAAGTGATATGGGTGTCCTTAGTAGGTTGATCTGTGATGGGGTTTTCTAATAGTCATAGATAGATCTGCAGCTTCATCCCAATGGTCACTTAAGTTCCTGCAAATGCTGCTAATCTCCTCCAAAAATCATTGTTTCCTACTTAAACCAATTTTGACTCGAAAAACAAATTTTGAAAAATTTAACTGACTCTAAGAAAACAAAAGAAACTAATTAGTAGAACCTCCCCCACACTTAAGACACACTGTCCCCAGTAGTGTCAAGCAAGGGATTGGTTAAAGAAAAGAAAAATTAAAATAGTTGAATGGTTAGTTCTCTCGGGTTTTACCTCTGTCGCAGTCAGGCATCGATCGTTGCACTAGGTGCACCGACCGTTGCTGTGCGATTTCTGTTGTAACGATCGACACAAACGTGTGTCGATCGACGCAATGCGATTTTCACGAACAGTCAGCGAGTTAGCAGGTTAATTCGGCGGTTTTTGTCAATTTCGATCCCTGCAAGCTGAAAACACTAGAAATAGAGTAAAACTGAAACAACAAATGTATCAAGTCATGCACAACCATCAAACATAATAAATCCTAAGAAAAATAAAAACAAAAGTGCAAGAAAAGATAAAAAGTCAGAAATACAGAACCGATAAACTGATAATGGAGCCTATGCTCACTCGCTCTCATCATCTATACCGGCATAAGGATCAGCACCGGTGTCCTCTGGAGATCGCTGTCGACGACGCGTATCAGGTACGGGCTGATGGATCTGTGGTGGCCTCTTGCAGCTGCAAGTACGCATGAAGTTCCAGAAAACTCGGAACAGACCATCTGATCTCTCTCTCCACTCTGCATCAGAATAGTCACCGTAGGCCATCGCAGGCTCTGGAAATGGACCCACATCGTCGATCGGGGCAGGGGCAGGCGCAGGGGCAGTGGAAGTCGAAGCTCGAGAGGAAGGCTCTCCCAGCGGATGAGCCATAGAAGGAATCCCACGCTGCGCAGACTCAGGAGGCTGAAATCTCAGAGCCTCTAATGTGTCAATCTGTGTCCATCCGGCAGCAGGAAGCTCTATACCAGTCCTCCCAGTAATCGGGTCAGTGTAAATCCAAATCTTCCCCTCCTTGAGCCAAGTGGCGCTCTGCAAATGGCTGAGATCTAGGAGCTCCCGGGCTGTAACACACTCCGTGCCATGAAGAGGTATCCCGCAATACTCAAAAATGGGAGTAAGCAAACTCCCAACCGTCTCAGTACCAGCTCCATCGAAAGGCTTCGTCTGTAGATCAACCAAATGCTGAGCAAAAATAGCTCCCAAGTTGAGACCCGATGTAGGATCTCTCACTCCAGAACTCCTGAACTGATCTCTCAGGCCCATGAACAACAGCTCCATCTCATATTTGCGCATCTTGTTTGACTCAAACTTGCAAAGCAAGCTCCAGCACAAGATACGCGAGACATATCGCAGCACCGGATGTCTCATCTGCACAACTGGTGTGATCCTAGAGTTGTATTGACCACTGCCAATAGTCCTCCAGAACTGTATGGCCTCATCCCGATCCCACTCAAGTGACATGGCTATGCGTCTCGGCTCAGTACGGAATCCGTAGATCCTGCAAAGATCAAGTAGAGAGATCCGATACCTGACTCCCCAGCTCATGAATGTAAATGATCCCACTGTAGCACTCCGGTTGTCAGGATCCGAGTAGACCACTCTGCAGGAGGCCAATAACTGTCTGGCCAGCTCCGGGTAGAGATCATAAGGTCGCATCGGCATTGTCCCTAGACCAATGCCTCTGCATACAGCGAGTACCTGCTCATCAATCCCTAGAGTCTTGCAGGTGGAGTAGTCAGCGAACTTGGTCGGCTTGAAGATCATCCCACACCAACCATTGTAGAGAAGCGAGTCATACTCGTCCCAACTGTTGAGCAATGGACGCTCTGTGAACTCATCAGACTTGAAGAACTTCTTAGAATCCTCTGGCCATTCTATGGTTGTCGGCATTTGCGTTTTGTCTGCTCTGGGCCAGGGTAAAGTAACTGGTGGTCCATATCTCTGGTATGGTGCGGGTGGCTCTGACTCTCTGCTAAACCAAGCAGGTGGTGGAATGTATTGCCTTGAAGCTGTAGAAGCTGTGGCTCGTTTCTTGCGGGGTTGTCGATTAGTTGCCATCTGCAAAACAAACAAAATTGAAACACAAATAAGTCTCGGCAACTCTCTGTGAAATCGCGAAGCATCGACCGTTGCATCTAAGGCATCGATCGTTGCAAGGCGATTTCACCTCGTCGAACATTTCCCAAAATCGCAAAGCAACGACCGTTGCTCAAAAGCAACGACCGTTGCAAGGCGATTTTGCCGCAAACAAATCATCAAAATCGGTTCAAATCAAGCCACATTGCCTCAAATCATCAAGAGTACCTTGCTAAACAACCTAAATCACGTTCATCTTAGTATAGCATCATAAATTTCGAGCCTAAAATCCCAAATTCCATAAACCCTAAAATCCATTCTAAAAATGGCAAAAATGAGAAGTCATACCTTCGATTCTCTGTAAATGGGTAATAGAATCAACTAGAGGGGGTTAAAACAACAAGATTCAAGCTTGAAATCACAGAAATTGATGAAGAATTTAGAGATTTAGGTGTTTAGCTCTCGGTTGTACGGACGGCGAGCAAATGAGGAGGAGAAGAGAAGAGAAAAGGGTTTAAGGCACTTACCTCGGTCGTGGGTTGCAACGATCGTTGCTTTAGGGGCAACGATCGATGCTTGGTAAATCGAATTCGATTTCCGGTTTAGCACAAACCTTAATTTTTGCAATTGAACCATCGAGCGACGACCGTTGCGCAGGAGCAAGGATCGTCACAATGCGATTTCCCTTCTTCGTCAAATCTCCTTGCAACGACCGGTGCAGATATGCATCGATCGTCACACATCTCCAGGTTCGAATTCTGCATCCTGTAACTTAGCAAAACAAAAACAAAAACGTGAAAGCCTAAGAAAAACACCAAAAATAAGAAAGAAAACAACTAAACCTATCAGTGGGTTGCCTCCCACTCAGCGCTTGTTTAAGGTCATTAGCTTGACCGGACGCACAAGATCTTTCAGGCACTTAGAGATCCTGACAGAGACTTTTTCTGTCTCTGTTCAAGTCTCCTCATCCATGGTGGAGTGTAGGCTGTTGCTGAATGCTTCAGTCCAAGAAAAGCAGGTGTAGATTGTGCTCCAGGATCTAGTATCACAGGCCCATCTGGCTGCTCATCTTCTGCTTCCAGGATCGTGAAGGTCTGCCCGTCTATCAGTGGTTTCCGCAGCTTCTCCATGTCATATCGCAGCGTCTCATCTCCCAGGTGGAGGTCTATTAGACTTTGTCTGACATCAATCACAGCTCCTGCTGTAGCCAAGAATGGTCTTCCAAGTAGCAGTGCTTCATCCGGATCGCAATCATATTTCAGCACAAGGAAATCTGTTGGAACCAAGTAGTTTCCAACTCTCACTGGTATGTCTTCTAAAACTCCTTCTGGAACTCGTATAGACTGATCAGCTAGGATAAGACGGGTTCTAGTAGGAGAAAAATTCAGCACCCCCAGCTTCTCTGCCACAGAATAAGGCATCATACTTCCAGCAGCTCCTAAATCACAAAGAGAGCGTCTAAAGCTATTCTCGAAGATGGAGCAATCAAGTATAAAGACTCCAGGGTCAGGTAACTTCTTTGGGATCTTGTTCAGTAGCACTTCACTAATGTGTTGGGGAACTACAATCACCCATTCTTTCAGGTCATCATCCAATGGTAGCATCTTATTCAAATACCTCTGCACACAGGGATGATAAGGTGGATCATCAGGCGGTGGAATTTCTTCCAAGTCTTCACCACTCTTCTCCAGTTTCTTCAGCTCCTCTATCTCCTGTTTAATTACCTCAGATACCTTGGGATATTGCCTAATGGCTTGTGCATAAATCTCCTCCTGAGTGATTTCAGATACATCAGGGAATAGGCGGGCCAGTTCTGCATCAGTCTCATAATCGTCCGGCAACACTGTCTGCTCACGTCCTGCATCGACCGACACAAGGTGTGTGTCGATCGTTGCAATGCGATCGTCGCGGATTCCACCCGTGAGTTTTTCACTCAAATCCGAAAATTCTGCTTCATCAACCAACTCAGCTGTGCTTAGCTCAAACTTCTCACCCAGATGAGATCCATCATTAACGAGTACAGACCAGGCTTTAATATGAGTATCTGCAGGCCCTTTTCCTTTCATAGTACCTGAAATCTGATTAACCTGAGTGTCCAGTTGCTTCATGTGAGTGTTCATAGACTCAATCTTCCCATTGAGATCTCCATACATAGCATCAATCTTCTTGTTGCAGTCCACAGAAGTCTTGATTTGGCTCTCCAGCAACTGTTCCATCATTGTCTCCATCTTAGTCTCGAAAGCAGTAGGTGTAGTAGGTGTTTGATAAGATGAAGACCCGTAGGTCCTTTGAGCATTCTGTCCATAAGGCTTCCGAAAGTTGCTGTTCTGTCCATAGCCTGAAGAGTTCTGATTGCCCGTGTAGGCAGTTTTCTGTCCTCCACCGGAAAATCTGTTCCCAGATTGATATCCAAATCTGTTTCCTTGGAAACCAGATCCTCCGATGTAATTCACATCCTCTTCCTGAGTGTCCTCCTCAGTCTGAATTACTTCTACTTCTTGAGCAAAGTGGACAGCTTTCTTCTCTCCTAGAAGAGTGCAGATTTTATCCATTCTGGACCTCAATTCAGCCATCTCTGAGTTATCAATACTTCCACCAGATTTCTTCCTCCTATCATCCATAGTCTTGCAACTATTGCTGCTAATCAAATTCTCGATCAACTGCTTAGCTTGTGTAGGAGTCCTGGTGTTGAAGTTGGCATCACTAGAATTATCCAGCGCCTGCTGATACGGAAGATCTATTCCTATGAAGAAGATACCAATCAGCTGAACTTCAGTGAATCCATGGTGCGGGCAGTCACGCTGATACTGCTTAAATCTCATCCAAGCAGTCTTTAAAGGTTCCACAACTCCTTGGGAGAAAGTAAGTATGTCCTGTCTAGATTGGTCTGAACGCGCATTGTCATAGAAATGACGCAGGAACTCACTCTTTAAGGCTGCCCAAGTAGTATACTGACCAGGTGCCAGTTGTCTCAGCCATGCACTAGCGTCTCCAGCAAGACTGTGCGGAAATAGCTTAAGGAACAGATAGTCCTGGCAAACTCCATCGTATTTCATACCAGTAACTATGTCCTCAAACTTATCTATGTGATCCATAGGCTGCTCTGATTGAAGACCATGAAAAGCAATCTGCCTCATCAGTTGGTAGTAGATAGTCTTTACCTCAAAGTCGTTCCTCTCAAAGGCAGGAAGCACTAAAGCTGCTCGGTTCGCATGAAACTCGTCAGGTCTGTTGTAATCAGCTAATGTCCTTTCACGGGCAACCATCTGGCCCAGTAGCTCAGCTTCATCAGGGATCACTTGTCCCTCAGCATCAATCCTATGCCCAGCAGCATTGTAAGGATTGTTCTCTGGATCCCTCAGGGTTCCATCAGCATCTGGTATCAAGATCAAGCGTTCTCGTACCATTCTCTCTCTCTTTTCTCTTCTGATTGTCCTTTCTAGACGTCCAAGTTCCTCTAGATTGAGATTAACCAAGCTCGAGTTCGGATTACTTCTAGTGTTCTGCGTTGGCATAAACTGTCTGTAATCGTCCAGCAACGATCGATGCTATCAGTGCAACGATCGGTTCAATCTCAGAATCGCTTAGTGTCGATCGACGCAAGATGTGCAACGGTCGACGCAAGGCGATTTCGGTACCTGCGACAGAAAGAATCAGAGAAAAGAATCAGTAAAATCAAAATAAAACAAAAACGAAAAGCAAAAACAAAAACGAAAAATTTCTAGTAAAACCCTAAGTTCGGTCCTATCGAAGACTCAAAGAGTCCCCGGCAACGGCGCCAAAAACTTGATAGGTCGAAGTTTTAATCCCTATTCTAAACTGCAAGTGCACAGTATAGTCAATGTAGTATATAGGGTTATCGAATCCACAGGGACACTTGGTCTCAAGAGAATCAAACCGTAGGAATTAATACTAGAAATAAGCAAGTAGTGATTGTAATAAATTGCGGTGCAAGAAAGTAAACAGTAGCAGGAAATCGGTTTGTAAGCAATAAACTAAAAGCGTCAAGCCTAGGGTATTCTCAGGAAATCAGACAAGCAAACAAGTTAATCAGTCAGGATCAAATTAAACTCAGTTCTAGAACTCGAATCACGGAAATAGAATTAACCAAATCTCTTTGCGAAAACTCTCTAAGTCTAAGTGCAGTAATCCAAATCTCTTTGCAATTACTAACAAATTAAACTAGCATTAAGTTCAAGTTCGATATGTTCACAATTAAACTAAACCAAATCTCTTTGCGAATAATTCAATTGCTCAACCTAAATAGTTCAGATTCCTAAACCCCACTCTCGTGACGTATTTAGTAACCTAGGATCTTGATTCTAATTGATCAGGTTAGAACTAGCTTTAAGCACAATTTAGTTTGAAGAACATTCTAATCATATGAATCCTAACTGAATTAAACAAGTCTAGCAAGTCATCAATCCCTAATGAGAAACCCTAAACTCAACTATGGATCTACTCAGACATGATTGATGAAAACATAATCATAGAATAAATAGAATGCATATAAGAAATTAAAATATCAAAGGGGTTCGAAATCTTCTCCAAAATAAATCAATACAGGGAAAATAGATCAGCCCCAAAAGCTCTAAAAATCTCTTAGCTCTAAGTATCAAAGCGTATCTAAATTAAACACCAAAAACTAGTATATATAGGCATAATCTCGGCTGGGGCTTCTGTGTAAATACTGAAAGTATCTTGGGCTTCTTTGCAAATCTTCAATACTGGTTACGCCGACGCGTACGGCCCATCTCGCGACTGCATCGACCGATGCACAATGCGTGTCGATCGATGCAACATCAAATAATCGAACAGTGAATAAAGCTCTCGGCCAAAACGTCCCAAAATGCCCAAAATGCTCCATATATCTCCAATTAGCTCCAAACCTGATTTAACCTGTAAAAGACTCTAAACTAATACAAAAGACTCTAAAAACACAACTATATCATGGTATAAAGTGGGTAAAAACCATTATATATCACTTATACAGCTGTGTAAGCAACTAAGATCTAGGACACTTTTTTTTGAATTTTATGAAGCTTAAGTATGAAATGAACAGAAGCAACTTAATGAAACTAAAGCTTTTTTTTTTCTTTTTTTTTCAATATAAATATGCAACAACAGACACAAGAAAACAAGCTGAAACATATATAAATGAACTAGTGTAATTTTTATTTGGTTTTCGATTTCTAAGATGCAAAGCAAAGATAAACAAGTAAGATCACAAAGAACAAAGAAAAACGGATAGATGTAACCGATGTTCATGAGCTTTAAGCTCTAATACCAGATGATGTAAGCTCTAGGGATTGAACTCACAAAGGGCCGAGATAGGGACACAAAGGCTGGATTGAGGTCGCACTACTTTGGGCCGCATACAAGATAGAGATGCTGCATGAGCAGCTGGACTGCAGTCGCTCTCTACTGTTGAGATTTGACGGATTGAAGCTGATAAGAACACAAATAAGAACAAGTTGAATCTCACTGAAAGGGGAAAACACACGAACAGTAGACTCACGGCCGCCGAACTCAATAAAAGTTTTAGGGTATTTTCTTTGGTTCAACATGATTTACAAAATAAAAGAATACAAGGCTTTAGAGCCTAGTGTGCAAAACCCCACTAGAAAATTAAGACATAGGCCTTAAGGCCTTATAGGAAATAAAACAAAGAAATAACGAAAATAAGGCTCCATGGTCATGTGGCACTTGGGTTGGTCGGACCGTGCATTCTGTCTAATGGATCGAGCCTCAGATTAACTCGTTAAAAACCTTGCAAAGAAAACCAAATGAAATAAAACCTTGCAAGGAAAAAAAGTATAACCTTTTGGCCACAAAAATATTGCAATGCCCCTCATGTCTTCCAAGTATAGATTTGAAGGGCATCAAACCTGTGAGCTTCCAAATAAGGCAAGTCCAAAAACCAATGGGTTGAAACTTGAGTAACATCTCCATCCAAACTTTTATTGGATTGATTCCAACTCACCTGGATTTTGTGATGCACAAGATTCCAGAACAAGCTACTTTGTTGCTTGATTTATCTTGGTCCGTTCTCAGCTCTGCAATAAGTGGTAGTTGGTCTCCAGCGGGTTCCTTGGACATCTTATGTATTGTAGATTTTCATAATTTCTTCACGTGAAACTCTATTGAAGAAATTCCACTTAATGATGATCCCTTGATTAGTTAAGTTTATGGAACATGTTGATTTGTAGCTTAACTCCTTCTGATTAGGTAAATATGGTCCAAAATATGCACATATGTCCCTCGTACGATCAAGCTGCTTCTCTCCAAGGGCGTATACCGGTTTGGTGAGCCATCTAGTGTTCTGATTGGTTGATGATGACTTGATGTCCTCATAAATTAATTTCAGGTTCGTTCTCTCACAGTTTAACTAAACTAAATCTCTTTGTGATAAGCGAAATTGCTCAGCTACATTCGTTGCTAGCTAATTGACCCAAATCTCACCGCGCTAATCAAACTAATTTCAATAGTCTTAATAGGAAGTTCAGATTAAATGTTAAGAACAAGCTAGACAAAGAACTAGAAGTTATGAATCCCAATTAATCAATCAACTTTAAATTCCATGAAATTTCTAACGAGAATCTTTGAACCTAACAAGTAAACTACTCAAACATGGCAATGATAACAATAGACATGATAAATAGAAAATCAAATAGAATAAAAAAGTGAAAGTAATTAGGGTTCAAAGTCTTCTCTGTCAAGGTACAAGATCCACCCCAAAAATCTCTAATCTCTCTAAAAATCTAAATATCATAAGATAGCCTAAACAATGGCTGTAAAACCTAATTAATAGTTGATAGGCTCAAAGTTTATCCCTATACTAAACTGCAAGTGAACAGCAATGTCAAAGTAGTATATAGGGTTATCGAATCCACAGGGACACTTGGTCTCAATAGATCAGAACAGTAGAGATTAATACTAGAAATAAGCAATGTGATTGAATTAAAAGCGGTGCGAGAAAGTAAATCAGTAGCAGAGATTAGCGGTTGTGGAAGCAAGTAATTAAAAGCGTCAAGCCTAGGGTATTCTCAGGAAATCAGACAAGCAGACAGTTCATTCAGCAAGGATCTAATTAAGCACAGTTCTAGAACTCAAAACACAGATATAGAATTAACCAAATTCCTTTGCGATAATTCTCTAAGTCTAAGTGCAGCAAACCAAACTTTCGTTTGCGAGAACTAACAGATTAAACTAGCATTAATCCCAAGTTTGATATGTTCACAATTATCCTAAACCAAACTTCCGTTTGCGCAAAGTTTAATTGCCCAATTTAATTAGTTCAGATTCCTAAACCCCACTTCCGTGACGTATTTAGCAACCTAAGATCTAGATTCTAATTGATCAGGTTAGAACTAGCTTTAAGCACAATTAAATTGAAGAACAGATATAGTTTGAATCCTTAACTAAATTTGAACAAGTCTAGCATGTCATGAAATCCTATGTGAGAAACCCTAAACCTAACTAGGAATCTACTCAGACATAGATAATGAAAACATAATCATAGAATGAATAAATTGCATAAAAGAATAAGAGTAAAAGGGGTTCGAAATCTTCTCCAAATACAGATGAAGTAATAGGTTCAGATCAGCCCCAAAAGCTCTAAAAATCCTCTGCTCTTAATTATGAAAGTGTGGTGTAAAGCGTATATAGCGTATCTAATTAAAACTCTAAAAACTCTATTATATAGGCATAATCTCGGCCATGGGCTTCTTTGTAAATATCAGGAACTTCTGGATCAAAGTGCAATATCTTGATTCTTCTAAACCGCCGAGTTTTTGGCCCATCTCGCTGGTGCATCGACCGATGCTAGGTATGCAACGATCGACACCTTTCTCTGTTTCGGACAGTGAACTCTATCTCTCGGCCAAACACTCCAAAAATCTCCAAAATGCTCCATTATCTCCAATTTAGCTCCAAACCTGATTATACCTGTAAAAGACTCTAAACAAAGAAAAAAGACACTAAAAACACAACTATATCATGGTCTAAAATGGGTAAAAACCATGATATATCAATAGTCTAAAAATGGTTTAGATCACAGTGTAAATATATGAAACTTCTGTGGCACTCTGAAAAACATAAAAGATCTTTAAAAGTCTTGGGGTTATCAACACTCGGGCTTGGTGTAGTCCGATACCATCTCTCAGAATCGGGACAACCTTTTTCTTCAGCATGAAATCTTCTAATGCTCCAAAATGCTTTAAAATTTCGAAATATGCTCCAACGTGCGATAACCTGCAAAGACTTTAGAAAGACTCGAAAACACCAAATAAACTCTAGATGAGGACGTATATCATAGCTTAAAACCCGGAAAAACCATGATATATCAATTTTCAAATCATACAACCTTACTCTGAGAAATACAATGCTAGTTTGTTCTGAAGCTTAATAAAGGTGTCTCACAAACGGCATTCACGTTCTAAACTGCTTAAATATTCTGACAAAGAAAACATTAATTCCTTGCAACATAAAAAAAAACAAACCAAAATTTGCTAATATCTGATTTTTAAACTGTCAAGAGTTAGGACACTAAGCTTTGAAAGATAATTGAAATGAAAGGTTAATTTTTACCAGTTAAGCTACAAGATATGAAAAGAACTCTATAGACTGAATCCTTATCTTCTAAGATGTATTGACAATATATACACACACTCACTAGGAGTCCATATCTTAAGTGTTCTCTGTTTTCAAGCTTTACTAAAGCATACATAAATATAAAAGTCAGAAAGAAGTTAAAACAAACATCAGCTAGGCGTAATAATTTAATTAGCTCTTCACTCTTACCAAATATGTCAACACCCAGACTCGTATTTCGGTCTCAAGAAACCATCAACAAATTGGATAAACCAATATCCTCCAAAGATCTTTCAATCAAAGTTTGTTATGGATAATCCTTGACTCCAATAGAATCGTGAGACTCTTTAGAAAAAGGCGGTGGAACCTATGGAAGTTGATGTAGGTAGCTCCAATAGTGAGTATATGTACCCACCACCTAATAGTAACTTATACCGCAAACAACTAACTTTGATGGCTAAAATAGACAAGTGTGACGAAAACCACTTGATAAACCGGTTGATTCCTTGGATATGAAACACCATTATATATAAAAAATTGACCTCATTTTCAATGATGAGATTTCCCTCTCCAACAAGTATTTGACCTCTCGTGTTGCAGACATGACCTTCTTGGTCTCGTAGATTATCAGATTCATCGTGAGTTAGAATCACATGATTCATCGTCCCTACTGGTCTTTCAAACTTCATGTTTATGTGCTCTAACTCTTCTAGTTTTTAATTGTTTCACCTAAAACACCAAAGAAAACGAGACAAAATATGTGAGTAACAAAAGAAAAGAAAGCTTAGTCGAAATTATATACTAAAAACTATTGGCGAACTCAAAGTGTCCCCGACAACGGTGCCAAACACTTGATTTACTCTAGGTTTATTTCTCTAGAGCTATATTGCAAGTGCACATAATGCAATAGTAATATAAAATGGGTTGACTCCTCAGAGACTCTAGTTCACACAATAGATTTGTTGTTTCGAATTAAGCTAAGAAATATTAGTTTAAATGTTATAGCAATGCAGATAAACGAGATGTAAACCAATATTGAGAAAGCGTCAGGTCCAGGGAATTTCTCATAAAATCAAGAATATAAGAAAATTAGTCAATTAGGACCCAAATTATGCAATGTTCTATAACACGAATCACTAGATTATAACTAACCAACTTCTTAACTACCTCTTTCAGATTCGGATTCAGCCTCCTCTGATGCTCAACATATGACTTATTCTCATCCTCAAGATGGATCCTATTCATGCACACCTCCGGAGAGATACCTGAAATGTCATCAAGAGAATACCCAATAGCTTTGCGATACTTGCGCAACTTGCTCAACAGTAAGGAAGTTTATGCGTTGTTCAAAGCAGCATTTATAATCACTGGATATGTCGAATTAGGTCCAAAAAATGCGTACATTAGCGCGTATGGAAGTTTCTTCAGCTCAACTTTCGGAGCTTTCTCTTCTGCCCAATCGCCATGCGTCGATCGATACACGAGAGGTGTCGATCGATGAAAGGGCTCGACTTGCACTTCCAGCTGCATGACTTGCTCTGTAGAATCCATCAGCCTTGCATAGTAGATCGCAGGCTCGTCTTCCAGATGCTCCAGTTCCAATACCGAGCTTAGCATAACTCTTTCCAGCGGATCCTCAGCATGTGTCCTATGAAAGAACTCTTCTGCCAAATTACTGAGAGTGTCTACATAGAAGGTCTGTCCGTCGATGGTTGGTCTCTTCACCAGCTTGTCCATATCAAAACTCATCTTCAGATCACCCACATTCAGAATGATAGTCCCCTTCTTGCAGTGAATCATCGCACCAGCAGTAGCTAAGAATGGCCTTCCCAAGATAAGTGGATGCTTTGGTTCCTATCCATACTGCAGAACCACAAAGTCAGTAGGAATCACACAGTTACCAGTCTTGATTGTCACATCCTCTAGCACTTCTTCAGGGATTCAGACAGTCCAGTCAGCTAGAACCAATGAGATTCTAGTAGGTATGAAATCTGGCATCCCAAACCTCTTAGCAACAGAGAAGGGCATAAGGTTCACACTATAACCAAGATCACACAATAATCTCTCAAATCTATCTCTTTAGATAGCACAATCCAACACAAAGCTCCATGGATCTTTCAACTTCTCAGGGATTCTGCCCTGAATCACAGCACTACACACTTCTGAGATCATTATCACACTCTCCTCATCAGTCATGTTACCAGCATGCATGTCCTTAAGACATCTTCTCATCACAGGAGCAATCTTTAGAGAATCAATCAAAGTCACTTCAATCCACACCTTGTTTATGATCTCCTTGCATTTGGCTAGCTGCCTCTCATACTTAGACTTCCTGGGGTTCTTAGGAAAGGGAACCTTAGGCTTGTAGATTCTCTCATCAGCTTTCTTCAGCTTCTATGTATTGGGTTTCTCTACAATCGCTTTGCGTCGATCGACATCAGCAGTGCGTCGATCGATGCTAGGCGAAGGAGTAAAGACCTCTGCGTCGAGTTTGGCTTCAGTTTCCTCGTTCACGATTTGCGTCGATCGATGCTGGGGTGCGTCGGTCGATGCATTGTGAAACTCACGGATTTCATCTTCCAACTCCTCTATCTCAATGATTTCTTACAGAATTAGCACCTTTTCTGAGCTGGGGCGACCTCTTTACCACTTCTCAACGTGATTGCATTACACTGGTACTTAGGATTAGCATCAGTTCGTCCCGGGAGAGATCCATCTTGCCTCTTAACAGACCGAACAGCTTGTGCAACTTGAACATCCAATTTCTTCACATGAGTGCTTAAGGCATCTATCTTCCCATTCAGATCCAAGTATAAAGCATCCATCTTTCCATTGAAGTCCACTGTACTCTTCTGATGTCCTTCCAGAAGCTGCTCCAATAGTCCCATCATCTTATCATTCTGCTCATTTTGAGGAGGAGCAGGTTGATATGATGAAGACCCATAATTCCTTGTGAAGCTAGTAGTGTTGTTTCCAGGGATGTTGTTACTCTGATAAGGCTTTTGGTAGTGAGGCTTAGGAGTGAAACCAGAGAAATTTGAATTACATGTGAAGGTACTTCTCTAACCCATTCCATTGTAGCCACCTCTGCCTTCCTGATTCTGAAATCTGTTCCCCTGTAACGAGTCCCACCAACATAGTTCACATCCTCTTCTTCGCAGCCTTCTTCAGTCTCAAATACCTCATAATCCTGAGCAAAATGAACATTCTTCTTCCCAAGTAGAAGACTATGAACAGAATCAATCTTGTTCTTCATCTCATCTATCTATCAGTTATCAGCTTTCCCACCAGATTTTTGCCTCTCCATATCACCATTCTTGGTGCTATTACTGCTCACCAAGTTCTCAATCAGCTCCTTAGCTTGCTATGGGGATTTAGTGTTGAAGTTCCCATTACTCGCAGCGTCTAGAGCCATCTGATACCACATATCACCTCCTCTAAATAAAATGCCCAACAGCTGAACTTCAGAGAAGCCATGATGAGGGCAATCTCTCTGGTACATCCTAAACCTTACCCAAGCTGCTTTCAGGGCCTTTGTAGGCCCTTTCTTGAATGTCAGGAGATCTTGTCTAAGCTAATCAGATCTAGCATCATCGTAGAAGTGTCTCAGAAACTTCCTCTTAACTGCATCCCAAGTAGTCAGAGTCCCAGGTGGAATCTGCTTCAGCCAGTTCGCAGCTTCTCCTCCAAGAGAGTAAGGAAAAAGCTTACAGTGCAAGAAGTCATAGCTCACTCCATTATGCTTCATCCCAGTGACTAAAGACTCAAAGTTCTTTATGTGATCCATAGGTTTCTCATGTGGGAGTCCATGAAAGAGGTGCTGTCCCACAAACGTATAGTATGAAGTCTTCAGCTCAAAGCCATTCCGTGCAAAAGCAGGAGGTACAATCGCAGAGCTATTAGCATAGAACTTATCAAGCCAGTTGTAATCAGCCAGTGTCCTCATAGCAGGAGGCTCTGGTGCTCTAGGTGGCGCTTCTGGTTGTGGATTTCCTTATCCACTTGATCCTCCACCTTGAGCTTCTCCATCAAGCTGAACAATCTGCCTTTCAGGTTCAGGAATGACATTACCTTCGGCATCAAGTCTATGACCACGCTCATTGCAGACATGTTTTTCTGCATCTCTCAAAACACCTTCAGTATCTCTAACTAGGACAACAACATTTACGTTTACCATCTTAACTGGTTTCTGAGCTTTTATGTTCGTCCTTTCCAACCTTGTAAGTTCCTCAAGTCTGAGATTCACGAGTTTCTTGTCTGGATTACTTCTGGTCCCACGGTTATGCATACACTGTCGGTAATCGTCAAGCGTCGATCGATGCACATGTCCGCGTCAATCGATTCGGTTCAAGAGTGCGTCGATCGATTCAAAGAAGCGTCGGTCAATGCACGTGTCTAAATCGCAAACCTGAAACACATAAAGTAGAAAGAAAGACATAAAATTAGTAACTAAAAACAAAAACAAAAAACCTAGTCTAAACTCTAAACTCAGATCAATCGAAGACTCAAAAGAGTCCCCGACAACGGCACCAAAACCTAGTCCCAATTGTGTCTCTAAATGGTCGCAAAATATTACGACTACAAGTATATTCGCAAAATGCAGTCGCAAAAACGCTGTTTTCTTGTAGTTTAATAGGTGCAAGGGTGAACTTATGATCCTTGTGCATGAATGTGTACTGGTTATTACGACCATTCTGACTTGTGGCTCGTTCATAGTACCATGGTTGGCCAAGAAAGAGATGTCCTTCTTGAATGGAAACTACATCAAAAGTAACTTGGTCTTGGTACTTCCCAACATTTATTGGAACAGTTACTTGTTCTGAAATCTTCAGCTCCGTTTCATCATTGAGCCATCTCAACCCGTATGGTATTCGATGCTTGGGCTTGATAATACCTAAACTGTCCACCATATGCTTGCTAGACACGTTAGTACAAGAACCACCATCAATGATCAGATTACATACCTTGTTCTTGATTGTGCATCTAATGTGAATGATGTTTTCTCTTTGAGCTTTCTCCTCAGGGTTGATCATGACACTTAGTATAATTCTGGACACAAGCAACTCTCCAACATCAGGATACTCAAGCTCTTCTTCTGGTTTGTTTGGATAATCTTCAAGTTCATCTTGTGATTTAAACTCTCCATTGTTGTGGAGAATCATCAGTCACTGGTTTGGGCACTCTCTAGCCATGTGTCCCCTGCCTTGACACTTAAAACAAGTTATGTCTCGTGTCCTCTGATTAGTTTTAGGAAACTTACTTTCCTCTTGTCGGTTGTACTTAGGAGCCTCAAATTCTTTTCCTTTGAACCTTGAATCAGTCTTCCTACTTTTCCTTTGTCATATGGTTTGGAGCTACTTGCAGTCATGGTTGTGCTGGTTTACTGCGGCTAGTCATAGTTATCTTACGTTTTATTTGTTGTTATACTTGGACAGAAAGATGCAATGACTCATGTAGACCACCATATTGAGCTCTCTCTCCACCTTCGTAGCAATGTGTTCTTGTAGGCCAACAATGAACTGTGCCATGAGAGATTTTTCTGATTCCGCTAACTCCAGTGAGTTCATGAGCTTCTCAAACTCCTCAAAATACTCTTCCACACTTCTGGTTCCCTATTACAACTTACGAAACCGCTTTTGTAAGTCTTTATGATAATGATCAGCGACATAGCTAAGTCGTATAAGGTATTTCATGTCACTCCAAGTGGCTACTAGTCCAAAGTGTTGCGTTCTCCTCATATACAGTTTTGTCCCACCAAGTTAGTACCTTCTCAGTAAGTTTGGCAGAAGCAACATGAACCTTCCCGTGTTCCCCATAACCATAACACCCAAAATATGCTCTAATCTCCTCTCCTAGTCCATGTATGTCTCTGGATTTGAATTTCCTTCAAAAGTTGTAGGGGTTAGTTTAATATCATGGTTTGTGTCTCAAGCCTCTGCTTCTCTGGTTGGATTTCTCCATAGAAGATCTTCTCTCCTTGGTTGGGGACGCCTAAAGGGATCAGGTGGTTGTCTGTCCTTCTCTAATTCTGGCATATCATCATCATCACCACCGGCTTGCTCCCCTGGTGGTATAGGTGCTCCTCGGATTGTCCTCTCCTAAGTGGGGCCTCTATGCATCCTATACTCTTACAAAACTCTTGGCGTACTGTACCAAATTGCTGGCTCATGTTCCTCTTCTCGTCTCTAAGAGCAGCGATCATTTGCATGATAGGATCAGTGGGCACTCTTCCTTCATCTCCCATTGTGTCTAGTCTTAGCCTGTTTTTCTGGCACTAAACAAAAATAACAAGCTATCAAGGTACATAAAAATTGATAGTTGAATTTGAATGAAAGCAAACAACTGAAACACTCAATCTGGTTATAATTGAGCAACATAAATCTTGGTGACACTTTTATATGCCCGTTTTTATAACATAATGCAACAAAACTAACACTTATTTAAAAAAAAAAAGAAATTACGAGACACAGAAAAAG
Source organism: Orychophragmus violaceus (assembly GCA_030180135.1). Taxonomy (NCBI): domain Eukaryota; kingdom Viridiplantae; phylum Streptophyta; class Magnoliopsida; order Brassicales; family Brassicaceae; genus Orychophragmus; species Orychophragmus violaceus. The sequence goes on along the minus strand of CM058229.1, from coordinate 45,262,599 downwards.
GATGATTTCAAAAGATAGCTAGGAGAAACAAAAGTAAAGAAAAAGTTCAATGCAAGCAAGAGAAAAAAAAAACAATGTTTTTTTTTACTTTTCTGGTTTGATAAAAATCTAACAACTAGCAGGACATAATCAAGTACGAAAACTACTAATCTCAAAGAATATTTTGAACAGGCAACAAAAGAAAAAGATTTTTTATTTGTTTTTCTTATGATCTAAACAAAACAGAAGCAAAGAACAAAGCAACTCTAATTTTTTTTACTTTTGATTTTAATCAAACAAAATCAATAACAAAACACAACTAAAAGAGATAAGGGATAGAAAACCAAAGGTAGGAACCGTGTGTAGGGGTCTCACAGGATTGTTGATGAAAGAAACAGGCTCGCTTTGAGCTCTCTCCTGGTTCTCAAGGTATGACCGTGTATAAAAGATGGGATTGAAGAGTCTGGCTTTGACGCTCTCTCTAGGTTAATCAAGTGATGGTAAGGCCGGTGGATCGAAGTCACCACACAGATGAAGAACTGGTCTCTGATACTGCAAAAGCAATTGTTCTCCTTGTGAATCACACAGAAAGAACACAAGAAAAACTTAGAAACAGGCTGCAGCTGCTCTAAGGAGTTGAACTGCGTTATTTTATTGATGTAAAAAGGTGAAAACTACAACTGCTTCAGGGGAACCTCATATAGGGCTCATCAACTAAGACCCTTAGGTCAAAAGAAAAACAGCAAAAAGACTCAAATAACAACTAGACTTGTGAAAATAAACAACAAAGCGTGCAACAGACTCTAAATACGGAAATTTCATTAAAACAGAAAATAAAAGAAAGACTAAGCTAATTTTGAGTTATTCTATGGTTTTTGAAGCTTCATGGACCGTTGGGCGGGTCAGAAGTACTTGCAATGATCATATAAATTGAAAATACCTTGTTTTAGCTCAGTTGACGCAGTTTGAAGGCTGAGGAAGCTGATGCTTGTCCAGGTTCGGTATGCTTGAAACTGTTGATGAATCCTTCCTCCTGATATCCTTTGAAGTAAAAATATATGATTTCTTCAATAGCTTCCTTGTGGAATCCCTCCAAGTCTTTCTCTTGCTTCGTTTGGGCTTTCTCGGTCATTATGATTTTCTTGTGACATGTTGCAGCTCAGGTGAGGCCTCGGCTTGAATCTTTGTGTTCTGAACCCCATTACCTTCTAAGTGAATCGATATATCTTGGTCGGTTGATGGTTTGAGCTTCCTTTATGCTAAAACATTCGAAACCTTCTCTAATCTCCAAATCGGCTAGATGGGAGTCTTCTAATGTGTTCTTCTTCTTGGCCTCATTTTTGAAGTAGTCTCCAACTTCCATTGAGTTCAGGAGGTTCTCTACTGATGTTTTGAATCCTTCCATGATCCTCCTTGTTCTAGAACGAGTCATTGAAGCTTCCTTCATCTGTGCTCGGTTGGATGTCCTCATCAACAAGTGTGATGCAAACCACTTGATAAACCAGTTGGTTCCATGGATATGAAACACTTAGACATATTGAAAGATCACCTTGTTTCCTGAAGCTAGCTTCTGTTGTTCATCTGCAATGATGGGATTTCCCTCTCCATCAAGTCTTTGTCCTCTCGTGTTGCAGACATGACCCTATTGGTCTCGTAGATTACCAGCTTCATCGTGAGTTAGAATCACTGGATTCATCGTCCCTGCAGATCTTTCAATTTTCATGTTTTTGTTCTTGAACTCTTCTAATTTCTAATTTTTTCACCTGAAACACCAGAGAAAAAGAGACAAAACATGTGACTAACAAAAGAAAAGGAAGCTTAGTCGAAATTTTATACTAAAACCTATCAATGAACTCAAAAGAGTCCCGACAACGACATCAAAAACTTATATGACAGCAAGAGCACATAATGCAATCGTAATATAAAAGGGGTTGAATCCTCAGAGACTCTAGTTCACACAATAGATTTATTGTTTCTAATTAAGCTAAGCGAGATCAGTTTAAATATACTAGAAATGCAAATAAACCAGATGTAAACTAGTAATGAGAAAGCGTCAGGTTCTAGGAATTTCTCAGGAAACATGAATATAAGAAATCAGTCAATTAGGATCCAAATTATGCAATGTTCTAGAACTTGAATCACTATATTATAACTAACCAACTTTCTTTGAGATAATTATCAATGATTAAATATTAGAATCTCAATTCTCTTTTCAGATCCTAAAGCCTAAATAAGCATTAAACACATGTTCGGTTGTTCAAAAAATAGCTAAACCAAATCTCTGAAGATAGCTATTTTGCTCACCCAAGTTTTTTTCTAGTTAATTAATCAATTGTCGTTGCGAGAATCAACCTAACATAAATAATCTAAATGGCTAGTTCAAATTAAGCGTTAAAAACAACATAGATGAAAACTAGAACTTATGAATCCTAACTAACAAATAAACCTAAAATTCCATGAAACCCTGAAGAGAATCCCTAAAACTAACTAAAAGAACTACTCAAACATGGCAAATGAAACAAAAGAGATGATGAATATAAAGATGAATAAGATAATAGAGTAAAAGGAACTAGTGTTCAAAATCTCTCTATGTTGAAGTAAAAGATCAACCCCAAAAGCTCTCACAAAAAAAAACTTAGAATATGATAAGATAACCTAAACAATGGCTAATAAAACCTAAACAATGTCTAAGCACTATTTGAATAACTTCTTTAAATAATAAACTTATGGCCAATCTTGTATAAAAAGTCTTCAAATCTTGAAGGGTGTGGTGAAAGGTGTCGATCGACACCAAATGTCGTGAATGGCAGTGTTTTTTACTTCTCGAGTGAAACCATCAAAAAGCTCCAAAAAAACTTCAAAATCTCCAGATGATATTCAGGAGTGTATAAACCTGTAAACACTCGATACATAATCAAAAAACACATAAAAGAGCCGATTATGCAATATATATCATGTCTTAAAACCTATGATAAATCTCAAGGCAAGCTAAAAGTCTTAAAAGGCGCTTTTGGGAGGCACCCTATTTAGGTATCTTCCTATTTTTGTTTTAGGATCTTTAACGTTCTTACTTATAGTTTTAGTTTCCATTTGTTTCATGTTTAATAATAAAAAGGTTAACTCAACCGTGACCATGACAACCGAGCCACACTTGTCAATGCCCCCATCTCCTTAAACTACCCATCAACGTCCAGCCCCGCAGCACACTCACAACCACAGCCAACACCAACTTGGTTGTACCTTCACCATCCGCAAAAAGGCCAAACGTCACTCGGTCAAGATCCGAACCCTCCAAGGCCATGGCCAAATCCTTCATGATCCGTTCCATCTAATCCACAGCCATTTTGCACATTTTAGATCAAGATAAGTGGACTCATCCATTTTGATCATTATTTTTTTTCTTTTTGTACTTGATTTCACAGTGAAGACCGTGTGCTTTAAATCTCGGGGAAGGATTTTATTTTTTACTAAGCATCTTTTCTTATAGAGTCTTATCTCCTTATTTTCATTAAAATCCTTCATTTTTTTTTAGGTTTTACGTTTCCTTTTTGGTAAATAAGTTTGTTTGATTGATGGGAATAATTACAAATATCTAGGATGATTTCATCAAGTGTGCATTCCCGCTATCTCTTCATAACAGCTCTTCTAAAACTTTTTACTATACTAGGTAGTACCTAGGCACTTGTAACACGATATCATTTTAAAATACTAGAACCATAAATACTCTATTGGAAGGAACACTAGCTATATCTTATTTTACTTTAACTTGACTTACAAATTTTTCATAAAAGTTCTTAGGCAAGACGACGAACCATAAAATCAAATATTTACCTATTTTACCCCTCTATATTGGCCCCAAATGGGGATATGAAAAATTCAGCACCAACAAAGAATGGAGCTGAGCTTGCCGGAAAATCTTCAAAACTTGGTAAAAATTGTGTGACCTCTATATATTTTATTTTAAAAGGCGTTTCCACTTTCGAAAAACAAAAAATTAAGATAGGATCGAGCGAACAATAGCCTAAATATGTATTAGAGAGTCATAAATAGTTATAAGGCAAGTCGTAGTTCGCATCAGAGTATTTTTACAAGTTTCAGCTTCAAGAACCAGAGAAAATCTAAATTTGGGGGGAGTAACAACGAGTATAGGAAATGAAGATCATTCATTATCTCATGTGCGATAAAAAAAATTTGACTGGAGACTGTGGATATCAACAGTTCCATTATCTCTTACGATTTTGTGCATTATCTAGCACTCTCTTCACAATTCTGGTAACCTTAAAGACTGCGTGTCTCACTTTATAAAAAACTTTCTTTAATTTCTAGCCTCGTTCGAACAGAACAAATTCTTTAGATAAGAATAACATGAAATATCTAAATGAACTTAGAGAGCTGGTTGACCGGAATTTAGATATTGAAAGGTTTTGAAGTTTTAACTTATGACTAACGTGGCATGTGTTATGGTGAGAATTTTCTAAGTTGGGTTCTTACACTACAAAAAACAGCGTTTACGCGACTGCACTCATAGTCGCAAAATAGTCGTTATACGTGGTTTTAAGACTAAATAGTGACTAAAGCTGGTGTTGGAAATCCTTAGTCGGTAAAATGAATAGGTGTAAAAATAGTCAGCGGTATACTACTATTTTACGACTAACAAATGTAATCATAAAATAGATATAGAGTTGCCGGACTATATAAGGACTAATTAGAGACCATTTGGCGTCGATTGTGCGAGTAAAGACATAGTCCATATGCAGTCAAATAAATGTAGTCACCAAGTAGTCGTTAATCTATGGGACCAATGGCCAACTTTTGTGATTTACAATACAGTCACAATGTAGTAGAAATATTACCGACTAATTGGCGACTTGATAATGACGAAGTCAACGACTATTCAGCGACTAATCATAATATCCAAATACGATTATGGTACGGATTTGGCCACTACTTGTCGATAACTACATGACTGTCTAATATAGTCACAACGTAGTCGTAATATATGGTGACTATTTGACGACTGTTTATTGACTAATTTACCAATCATAGAAAGACTAACAAGAATATCTAGATATGATTATGTTAAACATTTTGCTATTAATTAGAGATTGTTTAATGACTAATTTAATGACTATGCAGCGTCTAATCGGAATATTCATATTCTTTTATGGTAATGATTGTATCACTACTTGCCTACTATTGTCTGACTGTTGAATATAGTCACAACTTAGTCGAATAAATGGCAACTACTTGGCGACGGTTTAATGACTAATTAACGATTATTCAGCCACTATCCGGGAATCCAGATACGTTGATGGTAAATATTTTGAGACTACTTTGTGTGTTTAGTGCAAATAAATGGCAACTGTTTAGTGACTTTTAGTCATAAAAAATAATTTGGAATATTTCAATTTACGATTTGGTAATTGGTGATACCGTAATTTAAATGGTACAAGAAATGTAAAAGATATTTGCTTCAAAACATTAGTAACTTATATACTTATGTGTATCATGTGGACACAAACGATCTACATACGCGAACTCCAACATTAAGGAGATGCCAAATCATAGCCAAAAATAACAAGTGTAAGAGACAGTGATAGGTAACCTACGAAGCAGATGGTGTTGTAGTTTTACGTTGAGCTTCGTTTAGTTGCACTTGGTGGGCCACAAACTCTAAAAAGTGTTTGGGCTGCTTGCCCTTGCCTATTAAAAGATTTTCTGTCAGGCTTTCGACTCCATAAGAATTTCCTTGTTCGTCCTTCCCAAAGGCCTGTGATAATTAAAGACAGTAAGAAAAAAACAATTAAATGAAAAACATGAGATGACTTTATAAATATGGATTGTGAAAAATGTTACTTAACCTGAGGAAAGATGTAGTTATATTCATCTGTTGAGATCTCCCGAGGTCGCAGTCCTTTGTAGTGCTTATGCAGTCCTTTGTAGTGCTAACCATGTCTTGCATCTGTCGTTGAGAGATCTCCTCAATAAAATATTTTAGAAGAAAGTTATGGATGGTTTTGTCATTTATCAAATGATACAAACACTATCTTGTAAACGCTCAGACACTCGAACTTAACAAAACACATATAGTAGTTAAACAGAGACATCAAACTCAATTGCATGTTAAGTATAAGATTAACATCTAACCATCAGATTCTAACTCATCAAACACTCTTAAAAACAACCAACCTATCCAGACCGTGGAGACAATGTTGAAGCTGATAGTGGAATATAGTAGTCGTTTACAACCTGTAGAACCAAAATTTATTGTTCCAACACAAGAAAACCACAAGAAAATCATAAGCAAACCAACAATCAGATTTAGTAGCAATCCTGTTTCAAAAGCAAAGCAGAAGAAAACTAGACTGTTTAACACACCCCATATCTTACATGTAGTTGTAGGCCTTGTATCATGGAGGGTTTCATAATTGAGAGATTCAAAGAAGAGTTTGTGACGGTCGATAGGGTTTCTGCCCTAGTTAGCGATGAAACTGAAAGCCTAGAATAAGAGATTCATAGAAGAGATCTCAGTTTTAGATGGTTAGCATAGAAGAGGATTTTGAGAGAGAGATTAGCGAGATGATTCAAAAGAGATTTCAGAAAAGGGGAGGAACGTAATAAAATTAGGGTTTGTCTTGATTGAGGATATCTCGATACTTTGTCGAAAATTCTTGGGTTTAGGCGGGTAATTGAAATGTTTTGGGCTATAAAATTGGGTTTTGGTTTCCAGGATTATTTTGGCATTTTTTTTAATTTTACCCACATGTAGGTGTAACTTACTCATCATATATTCCTTTTTTAGTGTCTCCATTTTAAAATTTATACTTATTGTGAGATCCGGGATTCACACTAAGAATTTGTATTCGTGGATTTGGACTTATGGATATAGAAATGGTATAGTTTTCTATGAATCAAAGACTTTATTGAGATTGATCGTCGAGATAGAACAAACACAATCGAAAAGAGAGTACAAAGTATGATGATCGAGCTATCTAGTCAAAGTGTTCTAAGTTAGGGTTGGAATGTCTTGAGTGAATCGCTACTTCTTCTTTAAATAGTCTCGACTTTGAACTTCTTGTTCCGACATTTCGGCCTCGCCTTCATAACGATCTCCGAGATTTACGCGGATCAGTTGAACCGACGAAGACCGAGTCGCTCTATCTCCACGTCGTCTCCTGCCGAGCTCGAGCTCGATCGCCTCTTACTTTGGCATCGCTTAGGCCTTGTCAAAGTGTCATTCGTTTGAGCCCAACAAATGAATTGGCTCGTCTCTTTATCTTTGATTCTGGAACGGGCTCATAAATATGGGCCTTTATCTTATTTATTAATGGGCCAGATTTTCTAGAGGGAAATCCAGTACCAACAATAGCCCCCCAGCCCATTAATTTTGACAAGTCGAGGTTAATGGGCGGTGGACGTTCTTGGGAAGACGCGCGTGTGCCTTGGGCATTAGGGAAAACCCTAATGGTTGTTTTTGCCTCGTTCGCGGATCTTGTTTTAATCGGACGGCCAAGATTGGGCGCGTGTCTTAGATTAATCTGTTTGTGGCGCGTTCGTTGATGCGGCGGATGTGACTTAATCGTCAATCACTCATCTCTGCCCTTAGATCTTATATCAACAGTCGAGATTGCAAAAAATCGAAGGATCCCAACTGTCTCAATCTTTTTCGTAATCATTTACAAATTTTGAATTGAGCGGTTGGGATTGCGGGATACGAAAGATCCCATGGATCTCGAGAACGAGATAGTTTAAAAGGGGAAGTTACCTAGAACGATTCCCATTACTGCTCGCACTACAAATCGACAAGGTAATTTCTTCTCCCTCATTCTATCTTTTTTTGCTGTTACTCTGAGACTTTTTCCTCTAGAGATTCGTCTTTCTTCTCTCTTTAAAAGAAATTTCCGATACACCGAATCATCATGGTTCGAAAGGGTGCGGTCAGGGCGAGTGCAACTCTGGCGGCGGGACCGTTCGGTCCCCACCTACCGTCCAGTTTAACCGCAGACCATATACATAAATTACGGGCGAAGTGCCGGATCCCGCCGGAGGTGGAGATAATCATCCCGTCTCCGGCGATGTCGCCGGAGACTGCTGTTGAGGGCTACTGCTGTGCCTCTTATACCTACTTCGATAAATGCGGATTGTTTTTCCCGATCCCTCGCATTATCTCATGGGTTTTGGCTCAGCTTCAGCTGGCTTTTCATCAGATGACCCCGAATTTTGTCCAGCACGTCATCGGGCTCGGGTTCAGGGCCGTTGAGGAGGGCATCGACTTTGGGATCGAGGAGTTGATGAGGGTTTGTTCGGTAAAACATAACACTCGTTTCCCCGGGACCTACTATCTCTCTCCTCGCCAAGGGAAGATCCTTGACGAGATCCCGACGAGGGATGTGTGGAAGAGTAAATACTTTTACTTCAATATCAACCATCACTCGGTCGAGGATTTCGACTATTCGGTTATCCCGACAAGATGGGCAGCTAGCGTTGGTTAGCTTTTAGGGTTTATTAGTTTCTCTGGTCGCTTCGATGTTCTTTGTTGACGTAGAGCTGTTTACTAATAACCCCCTTTTTTTTGCAGAGACTCCTGAGTCATTATCTCTGAACCCGATTACATCGAGCTTAATAGCTCGTCTTCGGAGAGGAGATATTCGTTGGTCTAACTTTACAGAATAACGAATTCGAGCTGCCCTACGTCCCGCGGCCCGACAACCTCCTTCATACCAACCTCGTCTTTCACGAGACGAATCGCGTCTCTCTCGCCAGCCCGCTACAACCCAAATCGTTCTGGCTCCGCTTCGGATTATCGAGCGGACTGGAGATAGTAAGTATTCTGGTTAGTCTGTACAAGGATTTTCGTGCTGTATGCCTTTTGTTTGTCGGGTTGACTCGAATCCGTTTTGTCTGCAGATCGACCTGTTCCCGACGACAGTTCTTCCGCAAGCACCCCTTCTCTCGAAAAGATGTCGCAAAGATCTAGCAGCCGTCGGAATGGGAAGGATCCCGTCGATCTGGCAAAGAAAATGAAAGTCGGTGACTTGGGAAATGCCCTTCTTTTTTCCATGGGCGAGGGGCCTCCTCCTCCTCCTTCGCTCCCTTCTCTTAACCCTGTTCAGGTCTCTCTTCCCGCGGTTACAGGATCCGGAGGGGCAAACATGGAGGTGGAGAATTTACCTCCTCTTCCGGCCGGGCAGGAACTAGTCCAGGTCCCATCTGGAGAGCCTGCTTTGCGCAACTCCCAGTCGAATGGTTCAAGAAGATCAAACGGTCGGAGTCGGGGCGGTCCTCCTCCTCCGGCGGTGAAGCGTTAAAGAACCGACGTGGAGGTGAGCTCGAGAAGATCGGGCAAAAATGTGGATGCGAGGCCTGCCTATTCTGGGTCCTCCGGATCTTTCAACTGGCGCTTTAGTCACCAAAAGGAGTGTCCGATCACGGATGATCCGACGGGTGTTGCCTATCTGCTGAGGCATTTTAAGCCCGCAGGCGTTCAACTCTCGGCTGTTGGGGATATGGCCCTCGGTGATCCTTACACCGAGATGATGGCCCCTCCTTTGCTTTCTTGATTCGTTTCGTGCTTAATTGTTGTTTCTCTTATAGGCCTTGGAGGCTGCGAACAAGTTTGCGGCTAAGGCCGAGCGTGAGCTGCGGGAGATCCCGCAGGTGAGTGAACTCGAGACCGTCGAGAAAACGGTTAATGACCTGAAGGCGCAGCTGCAGGGGTCCTTGGCTCGGGAGGAGGAGCTTCGGAAGACGGTGGGCGACCTGGATGCGCGGTTGCAGGGTGCCTTGACTCGGGTTACGGTTGCAGAGGAGGCGAGTCGAAACGCTGTTGAGACAGGCTGGGTTGCGGATATGCGGGATGCGCAATGCCAAGGTGATTTGGACAAGGCTCTCACTGACCGAGAGCTTGATATAAAGGTGTCGGCCCACGAGCCGAGGAAGGGGCTAAATGGTGAATACCTTAAGATTCTCGAGGGAATTGCGGCAAAGGAAAGCCAGAGGAAGGTTGCCGTGATCGCTGAGATTAGGCTCCCAGAGGCCTTGGCTAATATCGCACTTATTGCCGAGTTTGCCTCCGGTGAATTGGACTTGACCAAGGAGGTGATGAACTTGGCTGAGAAGAAGCGATTAGCTACGGCGAAGTATTTCGCGATGACTCTGTCTTTTAAGACAGAAAGAGACATTGATCGGGGGACTTATTTTGATTCCACAAAGATAAGCTAGTAAGACTTCGTTTGAAGTCGTTGAGCTCGGTAAGAGCCTTGTGTTTGGGGGGTGGCTGCGCTCGAAGTCGAGCTGCCTACGTACCCTTTTAAGGGGATCAAGCCATTTCGTAGTTCGATTATGTTGTCGTACTCTTAGTGGAAGTACTTTTTGAGGTTGATGATGTTCCAAGGTCGTAGTTCAGGTTTCTGGGTTTCCACCGACTTGAGTCGGTAGACCCCGTCCTTTACAACGTCGGTGACCTGGTAAGGACCTTCCCACTTTGCTCCTAACTTCGAAATGCATTGAATAATAATATTTGAGATCATAATGAACATAAACACATTAAAATATTACATATCTTACAAGTGGTACCAAAATACTATTTTTATTCGGTAAACCGGATCTTGAACCTCCAAGATCATCGAAATATTTTTTATAATATTTCGGATCAAATGAAGGTTGTTGTTACTCTTGGTTCTTTTGGGGTGAGCAAAACCTCAAATTTGAGGTTTTTTGTTTTATTTGGAGAACATACATAAAACTTGGTATTTTGGTAATATCCCATATATGTTTCATACCAAAAAGCAATTACATGGTGCTAAGGAAAGGGAAATATGTGTGTTTTTATGTTTAACGTTACATGAGATATATATACGACAAGTAGAATCCGTAGGATATATCTCATAAAGGAATCCTACACAATCTATTAAAAATAACATTTCGGAATGATCTTAATCAAACATATATAGCGAAATGAAGTGGTTGGTGTGAAATATTATTACCGGTTTTATGATGTTATGAACAATTAAATTCTGATTTTGTGAATTTTCTACATACCTGATTTATTGCTTTCGATATATATGTACTATCAAGCTAAGGACATTTCATAATATCGGTTGGGAGGAACATTTAATATTTTTATTGTCTTCTTGTCTTTGGTTTAGGGTTTAGAGTCTAGAGTTTAGGGTACATGTTTAGGGTTTAGTATTTAGGGTTTAGTGTTTGGGTTTAATGTTTAGTATTTAGGGTTTAAGGTTTAGAGTATGGGCTTGGTTTATGGTTGACTCCTTGTAGCTGGCCATGTTGGTAAAACTGTTTGATATGTGATAAATACTATAATTGTAATGCCCCCTTCCTCTTATATGCTGACCGACGAGCTGACCGGTCAACAATCAAACAAGAACATGACAGATCGAACCCGAGCTTGCCTAACGAGAAGAGTTCGTCACAATGCGAATCCAGAGACGATCCGGTTTGAGTCAATGGCTCGAATTAAACAGTGGCCAAATGCGAGCCCGAGTTTACTCCGAGGTATTCCCGCCTCCGTTGAGATAATCGCCGAACGTGAAAACAACAAAAATGAGTCTAATGAGCAATCTAAGATTACCTAGCGAGTTGGCTCCCACTAAACAACTTGCTAATCATTTTACGAAAAACATTCCCGCCCAAAACCCAAAACAACAATCAAGTATAAACAAAATAAAGCAAATAGCTGATCAGGTGCAGCCACGATGTGATGAGCTCCTGAACAACAAGCATTCTCTTTCAGTAAAAGTAACTATGGAAATCGAGATCACTGCGGCACATGCTCTAGATTAGACTCGATCTTTCTAACACGGCTCTACCATTACTTCACACCATTGGGCCCCATATGCAAACACAGTAACTTCCACGGGAACATTTAGCTACCCCACAGTAGCTAAAACCACCCACGACTCCTAGACGAAAGACAAACTCCTACGACATAGGACACCATTCTCAGTTCATGGACACTCGGTGACTCGGGCTACCCGCAGATCGGCCCTTAGACATCACCCCGTTTCTCTGGACTACACACCTACCGACGTCATAAAGTAGGTTAACACCATAACCCGAACCACTACCCGAAAGTACGTGAATCGATCATGAAACACCCGAGGATTCAATCGGGAAAGAAGTATCAGAACACTACCACTAGACTTGCGGGATCAAATGCACTCTAGAGTCCTGATAATAATAAAATAAACAAGCAATCTCACTGGGACTCTACAATAACACACATGACCGAAGGTCAAATAGTAATACTATCTCAATCCAATTACCCTCTCTACCCCGAAATTCCTATCACCATTCATCACGACCACTAACCCCTTCCAGTTTCATACCGGAATAGGTAACTAAAAAAACTTACTCGGTCCAATACCGAGGTAAGTAACAATCAACACAGTCTACCCGGCCCAACACCGGAGTAGACTAATAATCACACAATCAACATTCTTTAAATTTTCATTTATTAATTTAATATTTTTAATCTCCACGATCTGTGAGATTGAAATTAGTAAACTTACTAATCTCCTAACTTCTCATTAATTACATTAATTAATTCGTTGACCCGATAACCCCGAGCTATCATCTAATCAACCCACTCTGTTATTATATTTTAAGTGTGTTATGCATTTTAGTCTGTATTTTAATTTACTCTTAATTTCCTGGATATATATATATATATATATATATATATATATATATATATATATATATGCATATAAGTCCTAGCATGTTGTTCTATGTGAATGCATCAATCAATCAATAATCAATCGTACAATCAATCAATCTCCAATAAATACTATATAGCGTGTCATGAATATTCCCTATTTGTATTAATCAATTCACTGAGGTATTCAATCAACCTAATCGTTCTATCAAATTCAGATACGAGTATGCATTTCGAATATTATGGCTTATCATTCCCGATCTATATGATCCTAATATATATGCATCACAAAAAGACCCGAGCTTAACCAATCCTTGACCCAAGCTTTGACCAATGTTTGACCGTACCTTTGACCCGACTAGTTGACCGCGACTGATGACTGGTGAGAGGAGGCGTTGGCCGTTGCTAGGAAAAGGCTGACATTGTTGACTACAGCGAGGACCGGCGTTGACTGGCATTAACCTTTCCACCGTGAGTTGACCGGATGAGAGGGGAGATCACCGGTGACTTGACCGGTAAGGAGATGATCGCCAGTGATGAAATCCGGCAAGGGAGAACCCCGGAAAATAGATCCAGAGAGTACTTGACCGGCGGTGAGTTTCTCCGTCGTGATTCCGGTGAAGAGGAGGTCGGAGTGGAGAGGATAATCGACGATTTGTGAGAAGAGGAAGAAGAACCGGCTAAGGATGGTGGAATCACTGTGGAGCTGTTGCCGGTGGCGAGAATTTCAGCAACTTTCCGGCGATTTATTTGTCGGTGAGGGGCGATTCTTACCCGCAACTGATCAGCTCTTCACCTAGATTCCAGATCTATGGATGGCTTGAGGAGATTCAATAGGGTTTAGGAGTTATTGATGAAACTTGGGGAGGAAGTAACTAAGTGATCAAAGAAGTAGAAGAGGTTGAAGGGAGGTTTTGCCGTGGAGGGGAGGAGATAGAGAGGGAGGCTCAATGGGAGAGAGGAGAGAGCTGATTTCTGTGAATGAGTGAAATGAGAGATGGAGATGAGTTGTTTTATGGGGAGGCTCATGCATGAATCTCAAAGATTCAATGAATCTTGATGCGGGTATGTCTCACCAAATGATCATGGGTGGTGACACTTCTAATCTTAGATGACTCTTCCATGTTCTCTCATGCAAATGCAAATAATACCGCAGCAAACATTCTTTGAGTCTTCTAAGGAGTCAATCGGCGATCGCTACATGGCGGTAACGACCCTGGTTTGTTCTTCTGCTACTTCCCGAAACTTCCAAAATGAGTCCAATTACTATTTTTATTTTACTAGACCTCATTATGAAGTACTCCTAAACTTTATTCGTCCAATTTGGCTTCCCATAACTCTCGTTACATTCGTTAGAAGATTTCTCGCTTTTTTCTAAATAAAAAGAAAGCCACTTGGCCCATTTAAGCTTTCCTTCTTCTTTTTGATAAAATTACCAAAATGCCCTAGACTTTCCAAAAACTGCATAAATACCATATGACAACTTCCCTTTAACATTTGACTGTCATTGACCATTTCTTGTGACATGGTGTTACATCCTTCCCCACTTACAAGAATTCACCCCCCCCCCCCCGAATTGTCCGTTGAATAACAAACTTTGAATCGGAAGTAAAACCTTGTAAGCCTTTTGCTTCTGACTTGCTCCTAAACTCTGCTTTGATATGCTTACATTCTGACTCTGAACTCTGAAGTACCAACTGATCTTCTGCTAAAACCATCTTTCCTTGGTTCCGTCATACCAATACCACAAATCTCCCGCTCAGAATTCCCTTGCTCTTGAACATTTTCTGACTCAAAATCCCAATCCCTTGAGCTGAAGCTTCTGATCCTTCATTTGATTCCAAATCCTGCTACTCCCATCTCAATTGCTTAACTCTGATTTCCCAAATCCATCGTTCCATCCACTGATATCTTCAAAACCATATAACAAATTTTTCCGCCATTCTCTGACTTCTGAATCACCCATACTTTGACTTGGTCTCAATTTACATTGCTTCCACTGCTTGGCTTGATCCCAATGCCAATTATTTTCATCTGGTACTTTGTTGATGTCGTTACCCAACACTTCCGTCGAACTGAACCACCCAACTCACATATGTCTTTTCTTCTCCACGATCGCTGAATCCAAAAACTTAGTGAGCCTCAGAACAGTTCTTCCTAACTGATACCTCTGAGTTGATTCCATATTGACACTGATGCACCCAAATCTCTTGCTATCTCATCATGCTTATATCACTTGAATCTGACTTTTGCTGATACCCAATGTTGTCTTGCTTGCAGACTCGGTTCAAACTGCCACACTTTTCCTCAAGCATCATCTTGACTTTCGGGTTCAGGTTTGGTCTCATGTTCGCATCTCGTCGTCCATCACGTCATGTACCCACAAACTCAACAACACTGGAATTGTTATACCTTCTTAACCCATTCATCGTATATCACTTCCTTAAATAGGTATTAGTAGTTAAACTACTCACACACCCATCTTTTACGTGTGGTTAATCTAATAATAACTTATAATTCCGTTTTACTGCAAATAAGCATTCAATCTTAATCGTTATCAAATCCGACCTTATTTTTAACTAATGGTTCCTAACCTTCCATCTAACAACAAGTCTAACCGATAACTTATCGTTTCGTATAGACAAGACCAATACTCTATCGCTTACCAAAACGACTATCACCCTAATCGATCTATCTACACGATTCACTACTCAAACGAAAGGGTTACCATAACTTCATACAATTGGGCCCCAAATGCGAATACAGTATCCAAAACCACCCACGACTCATATACGTAAAGAAAAAATCCTACGACATAGGACACCATTCTCAGTCCATCGATATTTGGTCTCGGGCTGCCCCTAGATCGGCCCTAGGACATGACCCCGTTTCTCCAGACTACACACCTACCAACGTCACTCAGTAGGTTAACATCATAACCCGAACCACTACCCGAAGTTACGTGAACCGATCATGAAACACCCGAGGATCCAATCGGGAAAGAAGTATCGGAACACTATCACTAGACTTGCGGGATCTAATGCTCTCTGGAGTCATGATAACAATAAAATAAACAAGCAGTCTCACTGGGACTCTACAATAACACACAAGACCGACTAGGTCAAATAGAAATACTATCTCAATCCAATTATCCAGTCTACCCCGCAAGTCCTATCACCATTTATCACCACCACTCACCCCTTCCGGTTTAATACCGGAATAGGAAATAGAAAAACTTACTCGGTCCTGTACCGAGGTAAGTAACAATCAACACAGTCTACCCTGCCCAACACCGGTGTAGACTAATAATCACACAATCAACAGTCTGTCTGGCCCAACAGCGTAGTAGACAACAATCAAACTGGCATCAATAACCACGCATCATCAATCATACAAATAATCCAAGTTCAATTAATTGTTTAATTCATTAGCTTACTTTATGTCCTCTTCTACATTGGGATTAGTAAACTTACTAATCCCGTCGACGGCTCAAACTAGATTCTATCTTTTAATTTTCATTTATTAATTTAATATTTTTAATCTCCTCAATCCGTCAGATTGAGATTAGTAATCTCCTGGATACATAATAATCTCCTGACTTCTCATTAATTACATTAGTTAATTCGTTGACCGGATAACCCCAATCTATCGTCTAATCAACCCACTCTGTTATTATATTCTAAGGGTGTTGTGCATTTTAGTATGTATTTTAATTTACTCTTAATTTCTCGGATATCGATTCATTCTTACGTTCTGATAATAGATATATATGCATATACGTCCTAGCATGTCGTTCTATGTGAATTCATCAATCAATTAATAATCGACCGTACAATCAATCAGTCACCAATAAATACTATCTAACGTGTCATTAATATTCCCTATTTCTATTAATCAATTCACCGATTTATTTAATCAACCTAATTGTTCTATCAAATTCAGATACTGGTATGCATTCCTAATACTATGGTTTATCATTGCCGATCTATATGATCCTAATCTATATGTATCACGCAAAGTTTAGCCAACTCACAGTGCAATAAGTGACGGATGGACGGACTGACAGATCCACGAACCCCGACATAAAACCGAAGCTTTCTCGAACCGATCTAACGGTAACCCATCCTTTACCCGAGCTTAACCAATCCTTGACCCAAGCTTTGACCAATTTTTGACCGAACCTTTTACCCGACTAGTTGACCGCGACTGAAGACTGGTGAGAGGAGGCGTTGACCCTGGCAAGTAAGAGGCTGGCAGCGTTGACCACAACGAGGACCGGCGTTGACTGGCATTGGCCGGTCCACCGTGAGTTAACCTGATGAGAGGGGAGATCACTGGTGACTTGACCGGTAAGGAGATGATCGCCGGTGAGGAAATCCGGCAAGAGAGAACCCTGGAGGAAGATCCGGTGAGAATAAGAAATATTCGGCGAGTACCGACTGAGCAAGGAGGAGTCACGAAGGAGCTGTCGCCGGTGGCGACAAAATTCAGCAACTTTCCAGCGACTTATCTGTCGGCGAGGGGCGGTTCTTCCCGCGATTGATCAGCTCTTCACCTAGATTCCAAATATGTGGATGGCTTGAGGAGATTTATCAGGGTTTTGGAGTTATTGATGAAACTTGGGGAGGAAATAACTAAGTGATCATTAAAGAAGAAGAAGAGAGAAGGGAGGTTTTGTCGTGGAGGGGAGGAGAGAGAGTGGGAGAGAGGAAGAGAGTGGAGAGAGCTGAGAGTGAAAAGAGACTGATTTATGTGGGTGAGTGAAATGAGTTGATTTATGGTGAGGCTCATGCATGAATCTAAAATATTCAATGAATCTTGATGAGGGTATGTGTCACCATATGATCAAGGGTGGTGACACTTCTAAGCCAGATGTCTCTTCCATGTTCTCTCATGCAAATGAAAATAATACATCAGCAAACATTCTTTGAAAATAATACAGCAGCAAAAAATGCCACTTCCTGAAACTTCCACAATGATTCCAAATTCTATTTTTATTTTACTAGACCTCAATGAGAAGTACTTCTCAACTTATTTCGTCTAATTTGGCTTCCCATAGCTCCCGTTACGCTCGTTATAAGATTTGTCGGTTTCCATTCTTGAAAGCCTGTAAAACCCATTTTAATTCTGTTTTCAGCATTCTCTGTCTTCTAAGTGACTTTTCTAAATAAAAAGAAAGCCACTTGGCCTAATTAAGTTTTCCGTCTTCTTTTTGGTAAAATTACCAAAATGCCCTAGACTTTACAAAAACTGCATAAATACCATCTGACAACTTCCCTTTCACCTTTGACTGCTGTTGACAATTTCTTGTGACACGGTGTTCCATTCTTCCCCAATTACGGGAATTCACCCTCCGAATTCTCCGTTGAATAACAAACCTTGAATCGGAAGTAAAACCTTGTAAGCCATTTGCTTCTAACTTGCTCCCAAACTCTGCTTCGATGCTTACATTTTGACTCTGAACTCTGAAGTACTAAAATATCTTCTGCTAAAACCATCTTTCCTTGGTTCCGTAATACCAATACCATAAATTGTCCACTCTGAATTCCTTTTCTCTAGAACATTTTCTGACTCAAAATCCCAATCGCTTGAACTGAAACTTCTGGTCTTGATCTGATTCCAAATCCTGCTACTCCCATCTCAATTGCTTAACTCTGATTTCCCAAATCCATCGTGTCATCCACTGATTTCTTCAAAACCATATCACAAAATTTTCCACCATTGTCTGACTTCTAAATCGCCCATACTTTGACTTGGTCTCAATTTCCATTGCTTCCATTTCCTGACTTGATCCCAATGCCCATTGTTTTCATTAGGTACTTTTTGATGTCGTTACCTAACACTTCCATCGAACTTAATTACCCAACTCACATATGTCTTGTCTTCTCCACGATCGCTGAATCCAAAACCTTAGTGAGCCTCAGAACTGTGCTTCCCAACTGATACCTCTGAGTCGATTCCTTACTGATAATGATGCACCCAAATCTCTTGCTAACTCATCATGCTTATCTTACTCAAATCTAAATTTCGCTGATACCCACACTGACTTTCTTGCAGACTCGGGTAAAACTGCCACACTTTTCCTAAAACGTCATCTTGATTTTTGGGTTCAGGTTTGGTCTCATGTTCGCGTCTCGTCGTCCATCACATCATGTACCCACAAACTCAACAAAATTGGAATGGTTAGACCTTCTTAACCCATTCACCATATATCACTTCCTTATATATAGCTATTGGTAATTACTCACACACTCATCTTTTACGTGTGGCTAATCTAGCAATACCTTATAATTCCGTTTTATCCGCAAATAAGCATTCTATCTTAATCTATTATCAATTTCGAGCTTATTTTTTAACCAGTGGTTCCTAACCTTCCATCTAACAAAAAGTCTAAACGAGACCTTATTGTCTAGACAAGACTAATACTCTATCGCTTACCAAAATGACTATCACCCTAATCTATAAATCTACACGATTCACAACTCAAACGCAAGGGTTACCATCTATCAACCTAGCGAATCAAAAACGCGATGAAGCTCAATCACATGATCTAACAACCTAACATTTTCATGTATAACTGATACAATGACCTAGAAACCTTACGAAACGATTAGTGCAATGCTATCAAAACAAATCGACCAATCCAGTGATACCAATCATAACACTCTAATAACCTAGCGATCAATCAAATGCAATGATTCTCAAATTGGCGATCTAACAACCTAGCGATCAATCAATGCATTAATCAAAATAAACATTCTATCATCCTAACAAAGCAATCAATCACATGCAATCAATAAATCAAGAAAAATCACCTCATCCACACGGTAATGTAAATACGGTCGCCTCTTAGGGTCCTTGTGAAAAGGCGCCTGTTTGGACCATCATTTGTTTTCATGTTGTAACCGTATTGCATTCACTATCCATCACTTGCATGCAATATAATTACTTCGTTACTCAAAACAATAAACCGAAATCACCCCACATCCACTACGTAAATAAAACATCCACATATCACATAAAGTTTTAAATACATAGGCCTGTCAGAGTATAATACAAGCGGCTGCCCATCCATCCCCAAAAAATAAATGCTGCTACAAAGTCTGACCCCTGTCAAACAATTCCAGCATTCATAACAGGCAACATTCAGTGATACGTTAACTGAGTCGTCAATGATGAATATATAAGGCGATATATATACCAAAAACGAGAGTTAGAGCCCTTACTTACCTGGCCTTAAACCTAATATCTAATACCTAATACCTCTAGCACAAGCGAAAAGCTCCGCACTGGTTACAGTACAACTCAAGGAAGTAACCCCTGGCAGGTGTGCCTAGCATGTGAGTGGTGGGGGTGTCTGAGGCCCGAAAGATGTCAAGGTAGACGAAATATGGTACACCAGATACGACATCATCCTGAAGCGCTGCTGGAAGAGGCGTTGCAGGTGCTGGAGCTGCACTAGTGATGGCAGGAGCGGGTGCCAGAACAGTTGCGCCAGCAAGAACGGTGGCTGGAACTGGAATCTGGGCTGATATGCGAGATCATTCGGCAAAAGGGAGATCATGTGGCCCTGGACTGTCCGACTAGGAACCTAAGGACTCGATCATCTCGGACCGCTGACTACACCCACAGCGCACACACCTCATGGGGCACTATGTTGTGTGACGGCAACAAAAAACACAAAACGTTAGTACAATCCTAGAAAAAAATTTAACTTACCTATTTCCCCGGTTTGATGGACGTGGCTTGGATTCTTAACGGTTACATTGGCTACTCATTTTGACTTAATAAAACATTGAAAACTTTAAAATTTTGAATTTTTGAATCCATGACGAACCATGGTCTGATACCACCTTTTGTAACGCCCCCTTCCCGTTATCCGCTGACCGACGAGATGACCGGTCAACAATCACAGAAGAACATGACCGATTGAACCCGAGCTGGTCAAACAAGAATAATTCGTCACAATACGAAGCCAGGAACAATCCGGTCTGAGTCAATGGCTCTAGCCAAACCATATTTGACCCCGTTTACCTCGCTTCCACGATACAAGGCTTTTCAACCCATATCGTTTCCACGAGTGGTGTTCGTTACGGACTAAACCGCATATCAAGGAGTTACATTTCTAAAAAGTTTTAAGTCTTTTAAATCCTTTAAACCTATCTAACTAGTTCAAAGGGTATTAAAATATTTTAAGCGCCCATAAAATCCAAACTGAATAAAATCATCGAAATCAAACTGTGGCCAAATGCGAACCCGAATTTACTCTGGGGTATTCCCGCGTCCGTTGAGCTAATCGCCAAACGTGAAAACAACAAAAAAGTCTAATGAGCAATCTAAGATTACCTAGCGAGTTGGCTCCCACTAAATAAGATGCTAATCATGCTACAAAAATAATTCCCGCCCAAAACCCAAAATAACAATCAATTATAAACAGAATAAAGCAAATAGCTGATCACGTGCTACCGTGACGTGATGAGCTCCACAATACACAAGCATTCTCTTCCAATAAAAGTAACTACGGAAATTGAGATCACTACGGCACATGCTTTGGATTAGACTTGATTCATCTAACGCGGCTCTACCATAAATTCAAACCATTGAGCCCCATATGCGAACACGGTAACTTCCACGGAAACACTTAGCTACCGCAAGGTAACTAAAACCACCCACGACTCTTAGACGTAAACACAAATGCCTATGACTTAGGACACCATTCTCAGCCCATCGATACTTGGTGACTTGGGCTACCCCAAGACAGCCTGAGTTTCCATGCAGTCCGGCCCTAGGACATGACCCCGTTTCTCCATACTACACACCTACCGATGTCACTCAGTAGGTTAAAAACATAACCAGAACCACTACTCCTGAACCGATCAGAAAACACCCGAGGATCCAATCGGGAAGGAAGTATCAGAACGCTATCACTTGACTTGTGGGATCTACGCACTCTAGAGTCCTAATAACAATAAAAAAACAAGTAGAATCCCTGGGACTCTACAATAACACACAAGACGGACAAGGTCAAATAGGAATACTATATCAATCTCAGTACCCATTCTACCCCACAAGTCCTATCACCATTCATCACCACCACTCACCCCTTCCGATTCTGTATTGGAATAAGTAACTAACCAAACTTACTTGGTCCCGTACCGAGGTAAGTAACAATCAAAAAAATTTACCCGGCCCAACACCGGAGTAGACAACATTCAAACATGCATCAATGACCACAAATCATCAACCATACAAATAATTCAAGTTCAATTAACCGTTTAATTCATTAGCTTACAATTTACTCTGCTACATTGGGATTAGTAAACTTACTAATCGCGTAAACGGCTCAAACCATATTCTATCTTTTAATTAATATTTATTAATTCAATATTTTTAATCTCCTCGATCCATATTGAGATTAGTAAACTTACTAATCTTCTAACTTCTCATTAATTAGATTAATTAATTAGTTGACCCGATAACCCCGAACTATCGTCTAACCAACCAAATCCACTATTAAATTCTAAGTGTGTTATGCGTTTTAGTACTTATTTTAATTTACTCTTAACTTCCCGTATATATATTCATTCTTACGATCTTATAATAAATATATATATATATATGCATATATGTCCTAGCATGTCGTTCTATATGAATGCATCAATCAATCAATAATCGACCATACAATCAGTCAGTCACCAATAAATACTATCTAGCGTGTTAATCCGTATGAATCAATTGTCCGAGTTATTCAATCAACCTAATCATTCTATCAAATTCAGATACGAGTATGCATTCCTAATACTATGTTTTATCATTCCCGGTATATATGATCCTAATTTATATGCATCACGCAAAGTTTAGCAACCTCATAGTGCAATAAGTGACAGATGGACAGACTGGCAGATCCACGAACCCCGAGACTGAACCAAAGCTTTCTTGAACCCTATCCCGAATAGAACTAAGTGTAACCCGTCCTCAACCCAAGCTTAAACAATCCTTGACCCGATATTTGACCAATGTTTGACCCGACCTTTGACCCGACTAGTTGACCGCGAGTGAAGTTCGGTGAGAGGAGGCATTGACCACGTCAAGGAAAAGGCTGACCGGCATTGACCACAGCAAGTAATGGCAGTCAACGGCCATCTTGAGTTGACCGGCGGAGAGGGGAGATCACTGAAGACTTGGCCGGTAAGGAGATGATCACCGGTGTGGAAATTCAGCAAGAGGGAATCACGGAAAGGAGATCTGGTGAGAAGAAGAAACATCTGACGAGTACTTGACTGGCAGCGAGTTTCTCCGGTGGGATTCTGATGAAGAGGAGGCCAGAATGGAGAGGAGAACTGGTGAGTGGTGAGGAGAGGGAGAAGAACCGGCTGAGCAAGGAGGAGTCACGGCAGAGCTGTCACCGGCAGCGAGAATTCCGGCGTCTTCTCCAGCAGCGAGGGGTGATTCTTACTGGAGATTGATCAGCTCTTCACCAAGATTCCAAATATGTGGATAGCTTGAGGATATTCACCAGGATTTAGGAGTTATTGATGAAACTTGGGGACGATGTAACTAAGTGATCAAGGAAGAAGAAGAGAGAGAAGGGAGGGTTTTCCGTGTAGGGGAGGAGAGAGAGAGAGGGAGGGAGGCGTCGTGGGCGAGAGGAAGAGAGAGGAGAGAGCTGAGAGTAACTAGAGACTAGTTTATGTGTGTAACTGAAATTAGAGATGGAAATGAGTCATATATAGTGAGGCTCATGCATGAATCTCAAAGATTCAATTAATCTTGATGAGGGTATGTGTCATCAAATGATCAAGGGTTGTGACACTTGTAAGTCCATATGTCTCTTCCATGTTCTATCATGTAAATACAAAGAATCCAGCAGCAAACATTCTTTGAAATGGAATGGACTTGATAAGGGGATCAGAAAGGAATGTACATTTCTCCTTTTTGCTTATGTTGAAATGGAATGGACTTGATCAGGGGATCAAAGATGGATTGATAGACGCCACACATAATGATGGAGAAGATAGTGATAAGTCTGAACTCTTTGAATCTCCAAGAATCACACACAAGAGAAACACAGAAATAAACTCTTTGCTTGCAAATAAACTTAAATGAATACTGGGAAATTGTGTCTGATACAAAGAGAAGCTAAGCCTTTTAAAGGCAGAATACAACTAAATGAAAAGCATATATGGTGGTAAGAAAATTGAAAGAAGCCATTGGTCTAGCAAATGTAGCCGTTGGAAATATGATGGTGAATATGTGTGGAAAGTGTGATCTAAAGAATAGCTGGGAATTCTTTTACTCTTGTCTTCTAGAGACTCTTTATTGTGCTTTTTTAAGTCTTTGGAACTACTTAAAACATATCGAAAAATGCTGAATATGGTAAGTTCTTGTTGACCTTGTAATTTAATATTTTTATTTAAGTATTGTAATTTAATTATATTAAATTATGATTTAAAAAAAATTATATTATAGTCACTAAATAATCATCAAATTTTACAACTATTTAGTGACTTAACTTATTTGTCTTCATCTTAATCAATCTTTAGTCGCTAAATGGTCACCAATTTAATCGCAAATTAGTCACTATATATTGCGATTAAGCTATGACAATTATACGACTATGTGTATTACGTAAAAATAGTCAGCAATTGACGAGTATTTTTACTACTAGACAATTTAGTGGCTACAAATTTACAACTACAAGATTTAGTCGTTACATAGTCGTAAAACCTTGTTTAACAACTATTTAACGACTAATAGCGCAGTAGCGAAAACACTTTTTCTTGTAATGTCTCTATTGAGTTTTTAAACTCTTCTCTTAAGTTCCGGGTGCCTGCTCTAGTCCTTGGTGTTTTTTTCATGATTGGGATCTTGATCTCTTGCTCAGCTTTCTTGGTTGGGCTTATTTCCATGCCCTCATCAAAACAGATTATAAGTAAAACTTCTTATAATTGTTTTACTCGGGTGTTTCTCTCAAGCATCTTTTCTTAGTGAATTCTCCAATTTCCAATAAACTAATCAATCAAGGAATTTAGTAGTCCCACAAGTAACCAATTTGATGATCCAAGTGAAAGAGGAAAATGTAAATAGAGACAAAAGAACCGATCAATTAAAACATCTTTTGGATCAGGTTTCTAGGAATCTTTTATTTTATTCCCTGCCACTGTTTCCTTTTGGTTTGGCTTTTCTTTTTGGATCTTTCTTATTGTACTTTTCGAAATCAGAAGATGAAAATATTGATCAATGAAACTTTTTAACCAAGGAGGAAAAAAGGAAACTTGAGGGAGGCGATTTCTAGGAGATCCTAGGGTTTTCTCGTCGTCCTCTGTGCGGCGCATTCCGGTGGCTTTGTCCGATGTGGATCCGATGGGTTCAACTCAGGAGATTCCGGTGAGTTCAAAGGGAGTTGAGAAGGAACGATCAAAAGGAGTTGTGGGGAAGCATGAACTAAATATCGAACTGGTTGATGGCTCGCCTACTGTTGTCATACCAGACGATGTATTTGAAGATTCAGCTCCTCTTTGGGAGGATTTCGTGATAGGAAAGTTCCTATCGTCTGCACCGCACATAGCGAAAATTCATGTTATCGTAAACAAGATCTGGAGACTAGATGACAAATTGCCAACGATCGATGCATATGCTCTGGATGATCATACGGTAAAGTTCCGTATCAGAGAATCATCAACGAGGGCTAGGGTTCTACGTCGTGGGATGTGGAACATAGCTGATATACCAATGATCGTGAGCAAGTGGTCTACGTCGTGAGATGCAATCAATACCAATGTGGATTGTGCTCAAAAACGTCCCAAGCAAGCTTTTCCATCGCAAGGGGTTATGGTTTCTAGCAAGTGCAGTTGGCTGCTCGAAAAGGCTACACCCTGACACTGAGTTATGTAAAAGTTTTGATGAAGCGAAGATATTTGTCGAGGCAGATTTAACCAAAGAATTACCAAAATCTTTTCGGTTTAAATCTGGGAAAGGGGTCGATGCAGTAGTACAATTCACGTATCCATGGCTGCCTCCTCGTTGCACTACCTGTTGCAAATGGGGACATCTCACAAAGGTCTGTATGGTGGGAAGAGGTAGTTCAAATGAAGTTGTTACTGGAAATAGCTCTCATGTCAGTATTCTGAAGATAGCAAAAATAACAAACACTCCAACGCAGCAGATAGTATCAACAGTGCTTGAAGATGCAGCGGAGAGTGGTACCTCTAAGAACTCACTCCGCCCAGCTGCAGAGGCTCTGGAAATGGTTGAGGTTGTGGAGGATGCAGTGGCTTCAGACACTACATTGGTTTTAGAGGACGCAGAGACTCAAGAGAATGCTGAGGAAAATCCAGAGGTCCCTGTTGAAAAGGAAATATTGGTAGATGAGGTTTTGATGGTTGAAAGAGAGAAGAATTTGGTGGAGGATGATCTAAATAAAGTTCAGCAGAAGGAAGAATGGATAAATGTTTCACCTGGGAAAGTAGGAAGGCAGAAGTAAAATCTTAAAGATGAAGAATCTTTAATATCCCCATCCAGATTTTCTATATTAGCGGAGGAAGTGATGGGCTGTAATGATAGCTCAAATGATAATCTAGAAGACGGAGAAATACCAGACTTGATCAATGGCAGATCGTATGTAACACAACGTAACAGAGGACAAGATGAACAAGCCATCAGGCCATCGCTACCTCGTGCATCAAAAGGTTAGCAAAAGAAGACTTCAAGCTCAACGGTTCAAAGTACTAAGGACGTTCCTAGTACAGCGAACAAGAGAGTGCAACACAAAACATTTTAATGACAGGGTTATATTGGAATATTCGTGGATTCAACAAAATTTCAAAACATTCCATTCTACAATAGTGGATAAGGAGTATTTCGTTTCAGTTTGGATGCTTGATTGAGACAAGAGTCAAGGAGAGTAAAGAATCTCAAATCATCTCAAAAGTCTGCCCAAACTGGTCTTACTTGTCTAATTATGAGTATAACCAACTAGGGCGTATCTGGATCATTGGAGTGACAGGGTTCGCATAACCCCCATGTTTAAATCGGATCAAATCATTAGCTGTTCAGTTCTGATTGATGGAAGGGAGGAAGAGTTCCTATGTTCATTTGTGTATGGACTGAACACTATGGAAGCAAGAAAGAAGTTATGGGAGGATCTTGATAGGTCAAAAGTTTTACCCTATACTAACTGCAAGTGCACAGTATATCAATGTAGTACTTAGGGATCGAATCTACGAGGACTCTAGGAAACGATAGGATTAGAACTAAAAATATTAAACTAGGAGAAAGCAAATTGTATTGAATAACTAAAAAGCAAGCAAGAAAGTAAATCAGTAGCAAGTTGTGGTTGTAAGCAATAAACTAAGGGCGCTAAGTCTAGGGCGTTCTCAGGAAATCAGACAAGCAGATAAATCATTCAGTCAGGATCTAACTAAGCTTAGTTCTAGAACTCAAACACAAATATAGAATTAACCAACTATCGTTGCGAGAATTCTCTAAGTCTAAGTGCAGCAATCCAAATTCCTTTGCAATTACTAACAGATTAAACCAGCTTTAATTCCAAGTTCGATATGTTCACAATCTAATTAAACCAAATTCCTTTGCGAGTAATTAAATTGCTCAACCTAAATAGTTCAGATTCTAAACCACACTGTCGTGTCATATTTAGCAACCTAAGATCTAGATTCTAAGTGATCAGGTTAGAACTAGCATTAAACACAATTTAGTTTGAAGAACATTCTATTGATCTGAATCCTTAACTGAATTAATTATATCTAGCAAGTCATGAAATCCCCATGAGAAACCCTAAACCTAACTATGAAACTACTCAGACATAGAATATGAAGACATAATCAATGAATTAATAGATATCATAAAAGAGATTAGAATAATAAAAGGCGTTCGAAAACTTCTCCAAAACAAAGTGTAGTACAGGATCAGATCAGCACCAAAAGCTCTAAAAACTCTCTGCTCTAAGTTATGATAGCGTATGTAAAACTGAAGTTAAAAACCTAATTAAATAGCTAAAACACGACTTGGGGCTTCTGTGTAAATATCTGGAACTTCTGGGCATCTTTGCAGTATCAGCATTCTTCATTAAACCGCCGAGAATCTGGCCCAACTCGCTGTGCATCGATCGATGTAGATGTGCGTCGATCGACACACTACTCTGTTTCGGACAGTGAGCTTCACCTCTCGGGTCAAATCTCTAATATGCACCAAATAGCTCCATAATCTCCAAATCCGCTCCAAACGTGCGTGTACCTAATAACACCTGTAAAGGACTCTAAAAGAACACCAAAAGACACTAAAAAAAACTTATATCATGGCATAAAACCGGTAAAAACCATGATATATCAGATCTTCAAAGTCACCAAAACTCGCCACTCTTTAGAAATAAACCGTGGTTAGTATGTGGCGATTTTAATGAGATACTTCAGTTAGATGAGCACTCAAATCACACGAGAAATCCAACAACTATGGCAGGAATGATGGACTTTCAGAATGTGGTGACTGATTGCTCGTTTATTGACATGGGTTTTCACGGCCCACTATACACGTGGTGTAATAAGAGAGACGAAGGCATAATCTACAAGAAACTTGATAGAACTCTTATCAATGAGAGCTGGGCAGATAGGTATAAAAACTCTTATTGTGTCTTTGAGTCTGGAGGTTGTTCGGATCACTTATGATGCAGATTTTACTTGGAAAAGAGGATATTAGAAGGAGGAAACCATTTAAATTTATAAATGGTACTGCAAAACTGCCAAGTTTCTTGCAAGTCTCTGTATATTTCAACTTCCGCCATGTACCTCTTCTCGAAAAATCTTAAAGGAATGAAACCTCTGATGAGGACATTGGGAAAGGAGCGGTTTGGTGACAAAACTGCCAAATTAAATGTGGAATTACTGTTCACCATGAACAGTTCCGTTAGAGTTTTAAAGCAATGAAGAAGAAAGCTACATTGAAGGTTTTTTTGTCAGTTTGTCACATTGAGCGTTTAATTTAATCATGTAAGAGTCTTGAGATTTAAAGTGGAAGTGAGTGCCACATTGATGGTTTTCAATGGGTGTTGCTTTGATACAACTTGATACGATCCTCAAAAATATTTCACTCAAAGTTGGAGATGGATCGTTGATTCCAATATAATCGTGAAACACCTTAGAACAAGGTAGTGGAACTTTAGCAAGGTTAAGCAGTACGTAGCTCCAATAGTGAGTATATGAAACAACTAACTTTGTTCAATAGAATGGCCACACAAGTTTGATGACGACCTGATACGTGTGGTCCATTATCTGACCCAATAGGCCCAAATATATTAATGACACGAGAGATTATGGGCTAGGTTAGTGTGACCTTAATATATAAGGTTGTAGTTGAGTGTTAGAGGGGGTTATCAAGGAATTTGATCACCATGTTCATGGGAGTTGAGAGACTCCATTATGTCTCAGAATTGTAACCAGTTCTATTTCAAAAAAGCTATCGCGTTTTATCTCAATTATGTGGTTTGGGTATGATTCACATATCAACTTGGTATCAGAGCAAGTTACGAGCCATGGGGACATATACGATCAAGATTTCGATCTTCTACGGTGAGGATCAGGAGAAGTGACTTTCATGGTTTGATGAGTTTTTTTTTCTGCTCAAGGGTTTTTTATTTCGAAACAAGGAAGTTCGCATATGGCTTCATAGAAGGTTGGGATGATCGCAAATCCCGATTGTTGCATCGATTCGGCAAGAGCATCGATGATGTGAAGAAGCAGGAAGAGCCTAGTTTTGAGGATCAGATTAGATAGCTCAATCGCGTTTTGGATCATCTTGAGCAAAGGTTTAAAGAAGAAGATGAGGCAAAGAAACAACAAGGGGAAGTTAGGTTGGCTAATCATACTACAATCTAATCGCGAGCCATGTTGGAGGATTTCTGATGAGGGTCGATCCAATTCTGGAGACGATCCAATTTGTGACCAGGCCGGAGGAGAAGGTTGAACGGACGGCTTGGAGGAATGAGATTCCTCTGCTCGTAACAGATCCGGTAACAACTGTGGTGGTCTATGAGAAAGTAGACGAGGAAGAAGATTCAATTGTATCCATGGAAAATCGGGTCCAAAAAACTCAGTCGGCTAGGCAAAAAGGAAATGCGAAGAAGAAAAAGAAGAGATGGAAGTCATCTCTTGAGATTCTAGGGAGGTTGCAATTTGACGAGAAGAAGAGATCCAGATTACAGACGAGATCGAGAGTGATGACGGAGGGTCTCTGAAAGGAGTTGACTAGATTATTTGCTAGGGTCAGTGGATCACGGAAACAGAAGCGACGACGATAGAAGAAGAAGAAGAACATACACGTGAGCACAGCCAGAACTCAAGGAAGAAGAAGAAGAGAAGGAAGAAGCATTTTCTCAAGATCCATAAGTGTGGGGAAGAAAATATGAGCTTGGGAAAAGAAGATGATACATATTTGGGCTGTAAGGAAGGATGGTATGGGTTTGTTAGTACAAGATGGAAGGATGCTCTTCAACAAGAAAACTGAGTGAGGCTAAGAGAGATAAACATGTCTACCATATGTTCGACAGAATGCATATGAGAAGAAGAAGAGTAAGAGAAAGAAGATGAAGGTTACCAAGCCTAAAAGATCTAGGTACACTGGGAAAAAGTTAAACTCAGAGATTCTCGTGATGGTGAACTTATATGACAAGATATACACAAGCTTGATTCCCTCATCTGCTGGAGACAATTACTATCGGCTGGTGGCAAACCATGTGTTGATGTTACTGATTTTTACGAAGGGGAAAAACAAGACGAAGGTGGAATGTGCTGGGAAGGTTGACAAGCACAACAAAAGGGTTATCGGAGGAGGTTTGTCAAGCTCTCGTGGGGATATAAATCAGATAAGAAGCAGCTTGTCAAAGGGAATTGATTCAATTTCAAACTGAAGCACAACAAGCCAAAGGAGAACATCACGCAAAGGTTATCAGGAAAGGGTGGCTGGAAGAGAGCTTACTTTAGGGGTGCTAAATTGACGCAGTTAAATGGTCATGTGATGGTGAATTGTGGGATGTTAGCTGCCAAGACAAGTAAGAGTGTCAAGTGGAAGTATAAACGTAGGGTTCATGGGGATCGTCTCTTGAGTGTGATATTAGTTTGGACATAACTCAGAATCAAGTTGAAAAAAGAAAGGTGAAGCCCAAGACAAAGATCAGAGGGAATTTTCTAATGGTCGGGTTGACTTTCCACCAAACTCCATTCAGGAGCTTATTTTCACAAAACGATCCTTAAGGAAACATATGAGGAAAGAACCAAGGGACAAAGCATTGGAGGCAACAGGGGCTGTCAAGAAGGTTATAGTGGTCGTGCCAAAAAAAGCAAAGTGCATGTATTCAGAGAAGACAATCCAGAAGGGGAGATGAATAGCTAGGTTGTGGGAGGAGATCTAGGGAAGTTAACGAGGAAGCTGAGATGTTCATCAAGATAGTGAATGGGACATCCAGTAAGGCGCCATTGCTGGTGGTTTGGCCTCCGTCTCCAACTCTATTCGATGTTCCAGCTCCCTCATAGGTGGCAACTTCTCTGGTAATTTTGCTGGCATCACGTCCATGTTCACCTCGAGAACAACTTCAATAGCTGGCGGTATTGGTGTAGTATTCTCACATTCGCCTTCCACTTTTATCACCGCCAAAAATGTGGGCTCACCCTTTTTTACGCCTTTGGAGAGTTGCATCGCCGACAGGTGCTTCGGTCGATTATTCTTCTCTCCAACGGTAGGTACCATGCATGGTGATCCTTTCTCAAAGATGCAAACCAAGCTGAGTGCGGGCATCAGTATTGCCATGACTTGCCTCATGAAATCTAATATGAGGATAACTTTGAAGTCATCCATAGGCACCACGGAGAAGTTGAATGGACCGATCCAATCTCCTAGCTTCATCTCCACTCTAGCTGTATCATTTACCAGTTGGGCTTTGGCGTTCATTGTCTTCATCCAGCCCTCCCGTTTATCCAACTTGATCTCGAGCCTTATAGCTTTGTTGTTAGGCATGAAGTTGTGAGTGGCTCTCATATCCACCATCACTCGAGTTTGCTTCCCATTAATTCAGGCCTCTACGTACATGAGCCCCTTGCTCATTGTTTTGTGACCGGACTTTCCTTAAGAGCGTTAAGGAGTTGTAACGACCCCATCTTGCTCTATTCTCCTTCTTGAGTATCTACATCACGATTCTCAATAATTGCGGATAGTGGAGAGTCCTTCATCGGATGTGGCCTTTTGCACATGAAGCATTCACCCCTTGGTACGAACGATTTATTCTTGGCTTCAAAATCTTCTAGTCGAGAACCTTTCTCATAGGTCCTCGATGGTCGGACATTTTATCAGCCATAATCTCGCCTCTCTCCCACACCTTTAGTCACAAATTTCTCTTTCTTCTTGAATGAATCAGAGGGACCCTGAGTGCGGAAGTCAGTTAACGACTCGGCCACCGCAATAGCCTCATTTATGGACTGACTTCTCTTCGCTGCAACCCACCGGTGAAGTAGAACACGAGTTCCTCATCCGACATGTTAGGAATTTGCAGCATGAGAGTCGTGAATTCCTTCACATAGTCGCGAATCGTACCTTTTTGTTGAAGTTATCTCAACTTCTTTCAGGCTTCATACACGATTTTTTCCGAGTAGAATTGGCGCTTCAGTTCCCTCTTGAACTCCTCCCACGCCTCGATCCGTCATATTCCTCGTTCTATCTCCGCGTGTTTTCTCCATCACCATAACATTGTCGTGTCCATCAAAAACGAAGTCATGGCCTTCACCTTTGCCAACTTCTTCAACCCCTCAAAGTGGGAGTCCAGGCCAGAGGTACTCTGCCTAAATTCTTCCAACCCTTTGAACACATGACTCTCCAACCCGTTCACGGTGTACTCGAACCTCTCTAGCTTCTCGGACTTCTCTCCAACAACCGCCCTCAAAGCCTCCTGGGAAACATCCTTATCCAGCTTGTTTTCTCCTTGGACAGTCGTGGTCTCGGACGCCGTACTAGTAGCGTCCTTTCTTCCCTTAGCCATTCTCTCGGCAGACTTTTCTTTAGCCTCGGTCGAACTCGGCTCTGATACCACTTGTCACGGACTAATTCTTCATAAATGGTACGTGCGGCCTTAGCACCTTTTCACCCCTTGTGATTGATAAGTAAGCCTCACTCAAACTCGAATTTTAGAACTTTAGAAATATAAAGAGAAAACTCTTAGATAGAGAGAGAAAACTTAGAGAGATGTTTATATTGAAAATGCTGGATGATTACAAATTAGAAACTTTCCCCCTTATATACAAATTCTCAACCCAAATGAAATGTCAGGATTAAAACGATCTAACGGTGGAGATTAGATATAACCGATACCATTACCCCCACTGTAATACCCGGTCTCTCAAAATTGGTCAACGGGTAATCACAAAGTCAACAGGGGCATTTTTGTAATTTCTAAGAGACAATGGGCATTTTGGTAATTTTAGAAAAATGCGAGCCGGAAGCTAAGACGGGCTAAATGTTCTTCTTTTTAAGTAAGGAAAACATTTAGAAGATCAAGAATGGTGGAAACGGACCGTAGATGTGTTTTTCGGACTATCGGGAATGGAAACCGATAAAACCGAAGAAACATGTAAAATTCATAACGGGAGCTACGAGTGTCCAAACAAAGTGATTCAAATTGCTAAATTCATATAAGAGCATCTAGAATCTGAAAATGTGGCTTGGTGCTTTTACAGAAGCAGATAATAAATTTTTAAAATATTAAACACGAAAACAGCAATATCGATACGTTGGAAAGGTTCGGGAATAGGGAACTTCTAGAAACGAATTGGTGCAATTTTTTGGCAATATTGAATCCTGGAGAGCCAAGTGTACTCCCTCACTCACTCAGATGGCGCCACCTCTTTGGATTCAAGGGATAAGATTGATTCATTGAATGTGTATAAAACTTGCTCATCAAGTCATACATTGAATCTTGGCTGAATTGTGGGTTCATGGCATGAGAAGAGAAAGAGAAAAGAAGAAGAAGAAGAAGAAGAAGAAGAAGAAGAAGAAGAAGAAGAAGAAGAAGAAGAAGAAGAAGAAGAAGAAGAAGAAGAAGAAGAAGAAGAAGAAGAAAAAGAAGAAGAAGAAGAAGAAGAAGAAGAAAAAGAAGAAGAAGAAGAAGAAGAAGAAGAAGAAGAAGAAGAAGAAGAAGAAGAAGAAGAAGAAGAAGAAGAAGAAGAAGAAGAAGAAGAAGAAGAAGAATAAGAAGAAGAAGAAGAAGAAGAAGAAGAAGAGAGAGAAGGAGGAAGCGTGAGAAGAAGAAGAAGAAGAAGAAGAAGAAGAGAGATGGAGGAGAACCGGAGAAGAAGAGAGAGAGATGGGGGAGAACCGGAGAAG
The DNA here is from genome assembly GCA_030180135.1 of Orychophragmus violaceus. Lineage (NCBI taxonomy): Eukaryota > Viridiplantae > Streptophyta > Magnoliopsida > Brassicales > Brassicaceae > Orychophragmus > Orychophragmus violaceus. The sequence continues at coordinate 45,228,569 of CM058229.1, read as the reverse complement.
AAGAGAAGGAGTAGAGAACCGTAGGAAAACCGGAGGAGAGAGAGAGAGAAGGAGAAAGAAAATGAGGTTGGTCCGGAGGCCCGTGTGAAGGTACGATTGAATTCATTAGGGTCAACGCTCGGTCAAGTTCAGGTCAAAGCAAGTCAACGGTTCAAGGAAGGTTTGGGTTAGCGTCGGGTTCGTGCCGAGTCTCGTAGTTCCGTCAATCCATCCATCCGTCGTCATGATAACATTGTGAGTCGGCTAAATTATGTGTTGCATATAGATAGGACATATAGACCTTGGATTCATTAACCTTAGATTTAGGTTGCATACCTCGATTGATTGAATTGGTTAGAATGGCTAGGTTTATTACTAACTCGGTTAACTAAATATAATGGTTAGGTTAAAGAAATGCATGCTAGTTAGCTTATATCGGCAATTGATTGATAGTTTCTTTGATTGCTTGATTGGGTGTTGCATACATATAGAACGGCATGCTATGACGTATATACATATAAGTATTTAAGAACGTATTTAAATGAATCTATATATGGGGTTATGAGTTGATTAAAATGTTGGGAATGTCCTGAAATCTATTGTACTTACTCTAAGTGATAGTTGTATTGTCGAGATGAGACAATCATATAATACTAGGTAGTCATAATGCTTTGCTAGAAGCCACTTATGATCAATGAGTTTAGAACTCATTGCTAGTGTTATATGATCCTACAGGGTCACACACCTAAGCAAACTGGGCGTTAAAGACGAGGTTGATCATTAATGTAATGATCCAGTGAATGCATATGTGATATGCATTCGATATCAATGTTCTGGGACAGCATCGATCGTTGCAGAGAGTGCATCGATCGATGCACTCGCGGATTAATCAGATTAATTCGGTTTAATCGCTGGTTAATTCCGTTATGGTTTAAGTCGACATATATAAGATATATGGTCGACCTAAACTGATTTCTAACCTAATTCACAGCCACCAGAACTTGAATAGAAACCTCTGAAGAGATTGGATCTCTATAGGCACTAGCATCCCTGCTGTTCAGTTTGTGTGCGTGTGGATACCAGTAGAGGCGCAGCATTTGAGGCGCTTTAGATCTCGATTATCTGCAAATCTTCCGCTGCTAATCACCAGGTAATTCTGAGATCCCAATGATTCAATTACATGAACCCTAGATCCTAGGCTCGGAATTCAGACTAGGGTTGCCTAATTGGATTAGGAACTAATAGAAATTCCTTCAGTGGTATCAGAGCTTTAGGGTTCCATTGAATCTGTAGCATGTTGATTAGATTAGTTGAATCTGAATCTGTGTATGGTTGATACAAACTTGCTAAAATTCGTTTTCATGAAAAACCTAGTTTAGGGTTTGTTCGAAAAATGTCTTAGGGGTTTTCTCATGGTGTCGATCGTTGCCAATCCGGCATCGATCGACACAGGGCGAAAATCCGAATGAAATTTAGGGTTTTTCGTATGGTGTCGATCGATGTCAATCCGGCATCGATCGATGCAGGGCGAAAACCCTAATAAACCTTAGTTTTCGCCTAGTGTCGATCGACACAAGCGTTGCATCGATCGACACAAACCTCGCGAGATTGATGAATCGGTTCAATTGGATTGGACCGGTTATCGAGCTTGGTTAATTATGGTCGAACACTGTGAATGGTTTAATTGCGATTGGTTTGATTAGGTTAGCATCGACGGATGCTAATGTAGCATCGATCGACGCTGACCGGTATTCAAAACCGGATCAATTGGATTGATCGGTTATCGCGGATTGCTTTTGGTTCTTCTGCATCGATCGACACTATAGTAGTGTCGGTCGACATCAGATTTGATGGTTTAGGTTATGGAACCTGAAACCACAAGACCAAACCAAGACAAATCATTTAATTAGGAGAATTAAAACATAATAAAACTGAACGTTTTAAATGGTTATGTTCCTCAATCAAATATCAAGTGATACTTGATGTCTTTCCAATCTTGTCAACTGTCAAGACCCATTTAATTGTGTGATAGACTTGCAGTGCAAGATGTTCACAATTACATGAGTAAGACAGAGGTAATCGTGTTGATGGATTTGCAGTGCAAGACATCGACAATTACATGACTAAAGAGATTGGTTTACTTGACTGGGCCATCAAAATCGTTTTGGGCTCAGAGACATCAGGTGGATTGGGCATGAGATGTCAATCCACAACCAAGAGTTATATTGGATATAACTAGCAAAGAGTTGCTTACCTAGATAGCTAAAATTTGGGTAATAGCCAGTGGCTTACTCAAGTTTAGTGAAGTATGGGTCTTGGATCATTGTATTCATCTGAGGAAACATTGTTTGAATATAATGCGAGTTTTCTTAATAGTTAAGACTTCTCATTTCTTGAACATCATAACTAAAACCTCCCTCGTTTTTCAGCTATGTTTAGCACAAACCATCGTAACAATTTCTCCCTGTGATCCGTCCTTGAGAAGGACAAGTTAAATGGATCCAACTTTCTTGAATGGTATCGGAACTTGAGAATTGTTCTCAAACAGGAGAAAAAGGACTATGTCCTTGAGAAAGTTCTCCCCAGAAAGTACCGAGCCAATGCCTGGCAGTCAGATAAGGATGCTTGGGATAAGCATTCTAATGATGCGGTGGATGTGAGTTGTCTCATGCTGGCTACCATGAACTCGGAATTGCAGAAGCAATATGAGTACGTGGAGTCGCCAAAAGAGATGATCACTGGCCTGAAAAGTATGTTTCAGGAGCAGGCACGAACTCAGAGATACCAGACGGTTAGATCTCTGATTGAGTGCAAGCTACCAAAGGGCGAACCAGTTAGTCCTCATGTCATTAAGATGATGGGTTATATTGATAACATGGGGAAACTGGATTGTCCCATTAGCCAAGAGTTGGCTATTGACATCATTCTACAGTCACTGCCGTCAAGCTATGATCAATTTGTTATGAATTATAACATGAACAACTTGACGAAGACGTTGACTGAATTGCATGGGATGCTTAAGACTGCTGAACCTAACATCAAGAAGGACACCCCAAATGTCCTTATGGTACAAAAGGGTAATAAGTTTAAGAAACTTGGTAAGAACAAAGGTGATGGCAAGACGAGCTCGATTGTGAATCCAAGCGAGTCTGGCCATGTTCCTAAGGTTAAAACCAGTCCTTCTGAAGATGTTAAGTGCCGTTATTGTAATGGTTATGGGCATTTGAAAAGAAACTGCAATAAATTCTTGGAAGATTATGAGAAGCTGAAGAAGACGTACGAGACTTCTTCTTCAGGTATTATGTTATAGAAGTAAATGTTACTTCTATAATCCTACTTGTTGGGTATTGGATACCAGCTGTGGTACTCATATTTTGTGAAAATGTGCAGGGCCTGAGCAAAAGTAGGACTATGGAGAAAGGACAAGTGGACCTATGAGTGTGAATGGAGCAAGAGTTGCTGCATTAACCGTATGAGTATTTCATTTGTTTTTCCTTTTATGGCATGTTTTGAACTTGAAACTGCTACTATGTAACTGCTATGAGCAGAAAGATTATTTCTAATCCTTGTTTGGATATGGAAGGATATCAGTTCTCAAATCAAGAATAAATGTTATTCAATTGATTACAATGATATATTTTATAGTAGCAATCCATTAGAGAATGAAATTTATGTTCTAAACAAGAATGTGCCTAACTATAACATAAATACCAAGAGATTCAAGTCAAATGATACGAATCAAACTTCTTTCTAGCATTGTCGTTTTGGGCCAAATAAATGAGAAACAGATTCAGAAGCTCCATAGTGATGGGCTTTTGGGCTCATTTGATTATGAATCATAATGAGTAAAGTGAATCTTGTTTATTGGAAAACGACAGAGGCCCTTTTCAACAAAGGTAGTGTCGATCGATGCATGTATGCAACAATCGATACAGGTTGCGAACGAACGGATAAAATGAATGGGCCAGAGGATTATTGGGCTTTATACATACGGATGTACATGGCCCGATAAGCGCAAATGCTAGAAGAAATTTTCAGTACTTCATTACCTTTACTGATATTTTCAGAAGGTACGGTTATGTCTTATTCATAAGGCATAAGTCAGAATCTTTGAAAAGTTCAAAGAGTTCCAAAATGAAGTACAGAATCAATTTGGCAAAGGTATTAAACCTCTACGATGAGATCATGGAGGTGAATGCTTAGGTCAAGAATTTAGTGATCATCTGAGAGATTGTGAAAGTGTTTCACAATTCACTCCTCTTGTATCGGACTTTATAAGATATGGTTCGATCAATGATGAGTCACTTAGATCTTCCATTATCCTTCTAAGAATACGCTCTAGAAATGTCTGAGTTTACTTTAAATAGAGTTCCATCAAAATCAGTTACAAAGATACCACATGAGATGTGGAATGGAAATGTTTCTGATTTATCCATCATGGAGATTTGGAGTTGCGAGACTTATATAAAACGTCTAATCTCTGATAAGCTCACACCCAAATCTGATAAGTGCTACTTCATTGGTTGTCCTAACAAAACCAAGGCATGTTACTTTTACGACTAGTTCGAGAACAAATTGTTTGTTGCTCGGAACTATGTTTTCTTGAGAAAGACTTCTTTCCAAGAAGAACAGTGGGAGTAAAAGTACAACTCGAAGAAATTCGAAAATCACAGGAGACTGCTCAACCTGATGAGGAAGAGCAGCGGTTGGATCTACAAAGAGTTGTAGAACCTGCACCTGTGGTGCCTAGAGTTTATAAAAGATCTGGTGAATGTATATTCGATATACATTTAAATGGCGAGTTTCTGAAGAAGTGTCGATCGACACAAAAGTTGCATCGATCGACACAGGTCGCGAACCAAACATTGATTTTGGTTTATGACTTAATTAACTACGGTTTAAATCTTGGTTAATTAGGTCGTGGTAAAAGTATACATATGAGATATGTGTGCGCGACTCTTACAGAAAACTGAAGCTCGCAGATCCGAAAGGATCCGTCACGAACCCGAAAAATATGGATTTCTCGTAACCAATTGCCGTGATCTACTGATCATTGAAAGTGACGGGCCTGCGAATTTTGAGGAAGCAATGATGGGCCTTGACTCCGAAAATGGCTGAAAGCCGTTGAATCCGAAATGGGATGGTTATTTTCAGATGTACAAAGCAAGGTTGGTGGCAAAAGGTTTCAAGTAAATTCATGGTATTGACTGTGAAGAAACCTAATCCCAGACACCGTGCTTATGTCCATTCGGATTCTCCTAGCAACCGCCACTCATAATGGTTATGAGATCTGGCAGATGGATGTGAAAACAGTTTTCCTTAATGGAATTCTGGAAAGGGATGTGTACATGACACAACCTGAAGTTTTTCATTGATCCTAATGAAGCTAGGAAGATATGCAAGCTTCATCAAACCATTTATGGATTGAAGCAAGCATCTCGGAGTTGAAATCTTCGTTTTGATAAAGCAGTCAAAAGGTTTGACTTCGTCATGAATGAAGAGGAACTGTGTGTTTACAAGAGGACTAGTGGGAGCGCAATTGCATTTCTAGTATTATATGTTGATAACATACCACTTCTCGGAAATGAAGTTCCATTGTTTCAGTCTGTTAAGACTTGATTCGAAAGTTATTTTTCAATAAAATTATGGGAGAAACCGTATACATTCTTGGAATAATAATCTATAGAGATAGATTGGATAAGCTAATTGGATTGTGTCAAGATACTTATAGTGATAAGGCCTTGCACATGTCCAATATGCAGGATTCCAAGAAGGGCTTCGTGCAAATGACTCTTGGTATTACTCTTAGCAAGACGCAGTGTCTTTCGACACACGCTGAGCAAGGGCGAATGAGGGTCAGGCTACTGCTAAAGGCATTAGATGTCTTAAGATGTGATCTTAATTTTAGTGGGAGTCATTGTTACTAATTTTAGTTATGATATGATGTTCGTATAAACATAATTTGATTATGTTATTGAAATCTCACATCTGTATTATTTAATAATGGTTATTAAATAATAGTCCCAAAGTAATTTATGACATTTTATAGGTCATCAAGTATGTGACTTGATCATGAAACCCTATAGATAATAAATGACATAAATTATGTTGGTCCCTGGTCGAGGTTGTTAAAGTGGGACATTAACAACCGCGTGAGACTAGCATGTGAGGTGACTGATGACTAAGTTTCATGGAGTCATTAATAAGAGTATTAAAGTCAATCACATAGATATGTGTTGGAGAACACAGGATCGGACATGACCCACTGATGAGAACTCTACGGGATAGTTATATAAGTGTCATGAGAGTTTTCATTACGACTATAGAGTATAGTCCTTAGACCTGAGTTCATCATGTTTTCTTACATGTGAATTGGTCCGCTTTAACCTTGTCAAACGTCAGCCGTAACTGGTGACTATAAAGGCATTGATTGGGCGTATCATGAAGCGTGTGAAGAGACAGGGATGGAACAATATGGGATTTGTCCCTCCTATATAACAGGAGATAAATATCTCAGGGCCCATCGAAGATTTGATACTGAGAAATGTGTGGCCACACTCAAACGAGGTGATTGTCAGTCGTTTGTCTTGTCAGTATAAATCGGAGTTCGATGAACATGATCTTGGCTCAATAAGGATGACACGGTTCTTGCCTTATGCTAGATCGAGATATAGTGACGAAGGGATTGAAGGAATAGATGATTCCAGTACAAGTGGGATATTGTTGGGAATGTCCTGAAATCTATTGTACTTACTCTAAGTGATAGTTGTATTGTCGAGATGAGACAATCATATAATACTAGGTAGTCATAATGCTTTGCTAGAAGCCACTTATGATCAATGAGTTTAGAACTCATTGCTAGTGTTATATGATCCTACAGGGTCACACACCTAAGCAAACTGGGCGTTAAAGACGAGGTTGATCATTAATGTAATGATCCAGTGAATGCATATGTGATATGCATTTGATATCAATGTTCTGGGACAGCATCGATCGTTGCAGAGAGTGCATCGATCGATGCACTCGCGGATTAATCAGATTAATTCGGTTTAATCGCTGGTTAATTCCGTTATGGTTTAAGTCGACATATATAAGATATATGGTCGACCTAAACTGATTTCTAACCTAATTCACAGCCACCAGAACTTGAATAGAAACCTCTGAAGAGATTGGATCTCTATAGGCACTAGCATCCCTGCTGTTCAGTTTGTGTGCGTGTGGATACCAGTAGAGGCGCAGCATTTGAGGCGCTTTAGATCTCGATTATCTGCAAATCTTCCGCTGCTAATCACCAGGTAATTCTGAGATCCCAATGATTCAATTACATGAACCCTAGATCCTAGGCTCGGAATTCAGACTAGGGTTGCCTAATTGGATTAGGAACTAATAGAGATTCCTTCATAAAATACGGTTAAAACACATAACAAACTTAGAATATAATAATGGGGTGGGTTAATTAGTCAATAGTCCGGGTTATCGGGTTAAATGAATTAATAATGTGAAGTCAGGAGATTAGTAAGTTTAAGCTGACGGATCGAAGAGATTAAAGATAAGAATTTAAGGTATACGAATTAATAATTGAATTGGATTAAGCCGTCTACGGGATTAGTAATCCACTAATCCCAAGGTAGCAGATTGAATGAGTTACGGTTAACAAATAAACCTAACTAATTAGCTGTGTGGTGTTGTGATTATTGTTTGTGTGATTGTGTATCTACTTCGGTGTTGGGCCAGGTAGACTGTTGATTGTTTGATTGTTTATCTACTTCGGTGTCGGGCCGAGTAGACTGTACTGGTAGATACTTACTCTATTGGGGGACCGGGTAAGTTTGGGTAAGGTTGGGTGATGTAGAAGTTGGTGATAGGACTTGCGGGATAGATTGGGGATTGAGATGATATTTCTATTTGATCTTATTGGTATTTCGTGATAGAGTCCCAGTAAACCTGCTTGTTTACATTACTGTTATTGGGCTGAAAATGAGTTGTGACAAACTGCTTTGTGTAGCAAAGTTTTTATTGATTTTTTATTTTTTTAATTTATTATAATTTTATGTGATTTCAAATTAAATAAAATTGAGAAAATGACTTATAAATGATTTGTAAAAAATAAATTTTATATTACCAAACACAAAAATCTGTAATAACTACTTTACCTTTTAATTAAAATTGATTTTAAAAATTGTAATTTAAAATTAAAATTAATTTTAAATTGCTAACTAGCTTTAGGAAATCAAAGCACTTAAGGTTTCACTCTCACTCCCTCCCTTTTTTATAAACAACCTGACTTTATAAAAATGGAGTTGCTCACTCTTTGACTAAGAATGTAACTCCAAAAGAGTGGAGTTTTATTATAGAAAAGTAATATATATTATTAGTTTTTGTTACATTTATTCTATTAATCAGTTTATTACATTTGGTTCAATAGTAAATTTTCTGTCTTATGTTGAAGTTTCTTATCTTTTTTTTTTGAAAATTTTTTTTTTATGCAACAGCTCTATTAAATATATTTCCATAACTTTTCAAAAAGATACTATAAAACATATGGTCTCAAAAGTATATATTTTGGCCAACCGTACATTAGAAGACAAAGATGAAGTCCAAAAAAAAAAAAAAAAATTTGGGAAACAATAGAAAAAATAATATATTATTTTCTATTAAAATATATATTGGAGTCATAGTTTCCTCTTGGATGACATATACTATTTTTAGTGAAAATTCTCTTGTCTTTACAGATAATTCATCATAACTCATCCGCCATAATAATATGTTTAAAATGATAATCTCATATATTTTCATGAATATTTATTATGACAAGAATTATTAGGAGGTACTAGAATTAAACACCTGAACACAAATACAAAACAAAATTTACTTAGCAACTATTATCTCTTTGTTAGCTTTGTCAGACTTTTCTTAGAATGAATGCTAAAGCTAAAAGCCTAAAACTTTTCTTTTTTTTGGTCGAACAGCTAAAACTTTTCTCACAATGAATCCTAAAGCTTTTTAGATGCAACTCTATATTCTTTTCTCTTCTTTTCAGCTGAAACTGTACAGTTTTATAGATGTTATTCACCAAATTACCATTGGTTTTGTATGTAATACTATTTTATACCTTCTTTTTTTTGCTTTAAAATATTTAGTTAATATCAAAAATTTCTGATTAATTCATGTATTTATCACCTTATCCTTTGAAAAATTAATAGTCTTCTCCTTTCAATTACGACCATAAAGTTTTTCCCTTTTTCCTTCTTTTTCTCCCAGCTTATTTTCTTCACGATTATCACTCACAAATATATTTTTCTTCTTAACTCCTCTTTACAGTTATTCTCTCTAAGTAACCCCCCCCCCATATTCCATCGCAGATTGTGATTGCTTCTTTCTCAAACTTTAAAAAAAAAATTGAAACAAAATCAAAATGTCATAAGTCGAATTAGGGTTGGACAAAGTTCCCGAATTGTGCCGAATTTCCTGACCAGACCAAACTGAATATAAAATAACCCAAATTAATTAAAAATTTATATACTAAACTAACTTATCTCGAACCGAAAAAATCAAACAATATAAAATCAAACCGAATTGAAATAAATTTATTAGATTAATATTTTAATTATATACTAGATTTTGATCTGCGCTGTGATAGTAGGGGTATATTCTCTTTGATAATTTTTTAATTTAAGTCAATTCTAACTTATTTCAATCCGTTAATTCAGTACTAAAAAGTTGTCAAAATAAATAATCTATGTATAGAATGCAATCTTAGTAATATATAAGTTGTTAGAATCGAGATGCTATGTTTTCAGTTTAATTATATATATAATTGTTTGTTTTAAATAGTATAGATTTAAAGTGTGATTATGAATTTATAAATAATTTTAGAATATTTTTCTAATAAATCGTCACTGTAAAAAAAAAATATATATATCTATATATATATAATTTTAATATGTATTATGTTGATCTAAAATATTCTATATATTATGGAAAAACATATAACATATGTTTTTAGTATTTAAAATTTTTGCTCTGTGTCAAAGATTTTAAATAATATATGTTCATATAAGAGTTCATAAATTTTTTGGATCAAAATTTTACTTTTTAACTAGTCTTACAGTGATTAAAGTTGATAATCTGTTTTTTAGTTCATCTTGTATCGGTTTAAATATTTTTATTATTTGATCAAACAACCTACCAAAAACTACAATCGTATTATCTTCAACCACAACCCGATCCATTATATTTGAATAGTATAAATATTAATTATTTTAATATTTTTTATAATTTTCTATGTATACATATAACTTCTTAATATTTAAGTGTTTAAATTTTTATTAATAAATTAAAGTTTAATTAAACGTAAGTTGCATCTTTTTATAGTATTCAAATTAAAAGAAATATAAAACAACCCTAAAAAACTTAATTAGTATAATCATCAATTATAACTCGACTAATTATATATTTAAATAATATATATATATATGTGCTAATTGTTGATATTTTATTTTTGTGAAGTTAAAAATATTTAACTAATTTTTAAATTTTTATTATAAAATATTTTATTTTATAAATTAAATTTTAATTATTAGTAATTAGAATATTTTGATGTATTCTTTTATTTTGGAAACGAAGTATGTTAAAATTCCATAAATTTTTGTTTTATGTATATACTTGATAAATTGTTATAAATTATTTTTTTATTTTTAAAATTGATTCTTAATAAATTTTGAATTTGTTTGATAATTTATAAATATAATTTATGTATTTATTTATTTAAATATATATCATTTTAGACTATATATAAACATATCTTTGAATTTTATTTTGTTTTGTTTTATATACACAAATTTAATTTATAATGATAATATTTATTAATTATTTAAAAATTTAAACGATTAAAAATATTTGTTAGATATAGTAAAAGAGTAAATATAGATTTACATTTAAAATATGGGGGAATTGCTGAACCAAGATCACAAATTGATTTTGAATGCAAATCTAGACCCCAAATTGAAAGAAATACAAAACTAAATAAAATAATAGAGAAACTATGTTTACTCTTTTAGTTTTTTGTTTGCAAAAATAAAAAATAGAAATCGCAACTACCATTCTAACCTTCGCGTGTGATAAGATTTTATAATGAAGTATCATCTTAGACTTCACACTGAAGTCACATACAATTAGTAAATTTTATATTTAAACTAGGTAAATAAAATAAATTAATAAATCTTATATTTAAATATTTATCCAGAAATTACTATTAATCAAATATTAAATTTAAAATTACATTTTATAAAATTTCATAAAACTATACCATGTGAAGTAATCCTCTTTGAAAAAGTATAAAAAGTTTGGGGTTTGAGAAATAATGGGCTAAAATACATTTATATATCTCTAAGGTTAGACAAAGAGTTGATATGATTTTTGATATAAAATGATGTATATATATATATATATATATATATAATTGTTAGATTTAGAATTTGATATAATATAAGTATTTACTAGGAATTTTTAACATTTTTTTTAAATTGATTTAAGAATTTTGGGTAATGTGTGATAACCCGTCTTAACATCAACATCAATGGAAAGTCACTTGATCAGAGAAACGAACGGAAACATAGTTTAATTATTTTTTCCCCGAGAAATAAGGATAAGATATAAAGTATTAAATTTTATATTTAAATAAGATTTCATAACGAAGTCTCATACTATAAGTATATCTTATGTTTAAATTAGGTAAATAATATAAAGTATTAAATTTTATATTTAAATGTATTCAAAAATTATTATTAATCAAATATTAACTTTATAAATTACATTTTTATAAAATTTCATAAAACTAAATCATGTGATGTAAATCATCTTTGAAAAAGGCATAATAGGTTTGGGATTTGAGAGGTAATGGGTATCCTCGGAAGTCGCCGTTCTATATCGCCAGTTTACCTCCACCTCACGCCTGACGACCTGACCGGAAAACTTCTGGTGTCAACGACGGTCAATATTGGTCAACGCCACAAGTCAACCTCGGGTAAACTATTCGGGTCTAAGGGTCAATGATGGTCAACAATATTGGATTTTGTCGGGGTTCGAGGTTCGCGGGTCTCAATGTTATGTTCATCCGTCTTTGGGTCACATTCATCCACTTATCAATCTGAGTTGGTTATGTGTGATTGTGTTTGCATTAGGTTAGATTGAATATGCATATAGAACATGGAACGTATAATCATAGAGTCTTAGGAAATGATACCCAAAATTGAATATAGAAATAGAATTGTTTATGTTAATTAAATACACAGAATATAAATAACTGGATAGGTTGATAAATATACATTGCACGTCTAAATTCTGGAAATGGCATGCTGATTGCGTAGGTAGAACTAGTTGATTGGATAAGTTAGAATGATTTATTGATTGATCATTGAATTGGCTAGTATAGAGTATTCATGGCATTGATCATCTTTGCATGAATTAAATAGGAAATATATACATATAATAAGAGATAGATTAATTAAAGTAAGAAATATATAAATTAATCTATAAATGAATTAAGAAAGTAATTAAATTGAGAAGTAAATAAATTTAAAGATAAATAACTGAACTAGGGATAAATATAAATGGCATGACAAATCGGATTAGGGAATTAATAGACTTGAATTGAATGATAGAATAACTAAGTTAATAAGTAAATTGAATTGAGAATTAGAGATAAATAGGCTAAGAAGTTATTAAGTTTACTAACTTCAAGCCAGCCAATAATTAAATTGGAATTAAGTATATAACCGAGAATATGAAATTAAAGAATTGAATTAAATTAAGTATGCTGAGAATTGAGTAAATGAACCTAAATAATTGATTTGAGAATCATGTAGTTATTAGGAACTAAGTGATCAGTATAAATTATTTATGATTGATAGTAGGGTTAATGTTGAATTGAGATTGTGTTGTTGTGGAATTGAGATTGATAGTATTGTATGGTTGAGTTATTGGGAGAACTCTTGACTTATCGTTCTGTTCTTGTGTTTTTATTACCTATTCCGGTGATGGGCCGGCTAGGTTGTGGTTATCTATTTTGGGAGGGGCAGGTTTGGTTGTTTTTTGTTATGGTGTGGTAGAGAGATAGTGGTGACATTTAGTGGTGACGGAACTTGCCGGAATTCGTTGAGTTGTTATGTTTTGGTTGACCTTATCAGTTTTGTGTTGAGTCATAGAGTCTCAGTGAATCGAATTGCGTGTCTTAGTTAATTTTTAAATCCATGTAGGTTTCATACAAGTCGTAGGGTTTGTTATTATTGTTAAGGATTGTTTAGGGTGTGTTAGATCCCTGGAGAGTATGTGAGGCATTCATGTACTTCCTTCCCGATTGGATCCTCAGAAAAGCCTGATCATTTCATGTACCATAGGGGCATGGTTGTGGCAAGCGTTAACCTATGCGGATAACGCCGACAGGTGTCAGGTCGGAGTGACGGGGTCATGTCCTAGGGCCGAACACAATGAAAACTTTGGCTATCAAAGGGTAGCATGAGTCACAACATATTGATGGACAGAGAATAATGTCCTATTCGTAATACTTTGTGTTTACGTCTAGGAGTCTGGGAGGTTTATTTTATGCATCTAGGTGTTCCTGAGAAAGTGACCGAATTCGTGTTAAGACCCATAGTGTTTAGAAAGCGTTAGATATTCAATTAGTATTTAGATCGAGTCTAATTGAGGGCATGTACCGCAGTGTTCTCATTTCGATCATATGTGTTGTGTGTCTAGTTTAAACCGTTACATGTTATCTCATGGGGAGGTAGCATGTAATCGGTTTAGTGCTTCTTCTTTTTTTTCAGTTATTGATTGGTATTTTTGGGTTTGTCGGGTGGGATATAGAGTTTGTAGTTGGGAGCCATGTCAATGTGTGATCTTAGATTGCTCATCCAACTCTTTTTCTTATTTTTCAGGTCCATATGTAGCTCGACAAACGTCTAGACCCCTCAGAGTAGATTCGGGTTGCCATTTTTTCTGGTTCGTTTTTGAAAAATGATTTTTGATTTAGTTCGGGTTCATATTTGAGGAGTTCCGTAAAGCTGTTTTAGAAAACCCTAGAATTAAATTAAAAGATTTTACTAACATGTTTTAAAGACTAAAAACGGGATCACTCTCAGATATACGGTTTATTATGAACCAAACACAACTCGTTGAGGCGATACGGGTGAAAAGCTTTTATCGTGGAAGCGAGGTAAATAGGCTCGAGGATGCACCGGTTCGAGCCTTTTTCTCAAACTGGACCGTCTCCGGCTTCATATGTAGCAAACCCTCTCCGTTTGACTGTACAAGTTCGATCGGTCATAAACTTGTTTGATTGTTAGCCGATCATCTTGTCGGTCAGCAAAGAAACGAGAATTGGGCATTACATAGAGGTGGTATCAAAGCATGGTTCGTTCACGGATTCGAAAATCTCGGTTTTCAATAATTAATCGAGGCTAAATTGTATCGCAAATGCAATCATTAGGAATCCGAGCCGCGTCTGTCTCAGGGAAGCAAAATTTTAGAATTGTTTTTAGATTTGTAAACTCACCCTTTTGTTTTTGCAATGCAGTGTTGCAGCAGTGTGCGAGGGAGGTGGGCGTGTGTGTGCACTAGATCATGACATCATGAGTGACGATTCGTCAATTTACTGCGAATCTATCACATTGGTTCCTGCCAGTCCTCTTATTGGTGAACCTTGTCAGCCGACCGCATCGGGTGACTACTTTTGTACCGCGTTGCCCATCCCAGTGCCATCTCCATCAGTCGGGTTTCTTGTGGCTGTTCCTCCGAGTCCATTAGACACTGGTACGTCAAATGGACCCCACCTTGGGTACATGCACATGCCGTTTGTCTCCAACAGTATCCACTCACCGAAACCATCATTAGGGACACCACCACCTTAGAGTCCTCTTCCTCCACCATAGATTCCACAAGCGCCCTACAACCTTACCACCGGTGACATACTCTTTCCCCGCTACCGGAGTTCAATTTCCCACTGAAGCCCATCGACTCGACCCAACACAAACATTGGGAGGATGTCACAAATGATCATGCGTGTCAGATAGTAGAACCATTACCCCAGACAGGAGACCCTTATGGTTCTCAGGATTACACAGGGATTTTTCACTAGATCCTCCGCCTCATGCCATCAGTCCACCATAGGCGCCCATCTGACCCATTGGCTACGGGGCAGACTTGTCCTGTCTTGTTTGTGGAGCCACATATTTCCATTTCACCTGGTGCCAATTCTGCCACATTAGCATTCCTTCCTTTCAGCCATCGGCAGCAACCACCACCTCCTCCTTCCCAAGCTTTCTTGTTTCCCAAGTAATCCATAAACCCCTTAAATAATACCCTAAACACTTCCTAAATATTTAGTTAAATTTCTTAAACATAATTAGCCTTAAATACTAGCCTAACCACATTACTGGACCACCACCTCAGTCTTTCGCCGGAGAGTCATCAGAACTCTTGCCGGAGTTCGCCTGTGGTAACCGGAAAGTCACCGGAGACTGCTTGAAGCCGCTGTTTTTTCTCGCCGGTTTAGCTCCTCCGGAGAAACACCAGAGTCAGCACGGTCAACGCCGTTTAACGCCGGAAGCCAACGACGGTCAAATCCTTCGGTCAACTGATATATCATGGTTTTTACAGGTTTTAGACCATGATATAAGTGTGTTTTAGAGTCTTTTAGTGTTTCTTTAGAGTCTTTTACAGGTGTTATTAGATGCATACACGTTTGGAGCGGAATTGGAGTTATTGGAGCTTTTTGGAGCATTTTGGTGCTTTGACCCGAGAGATAGAGCTCACTGTCCGAAATAGAGTAATGCATCGATCGACACACTATGTGCATCGATCGACACACGAGCGAGATGGGCCAAACTCGGCGGTTAATGAAGAATGAAGATATTGCATTTTTGCCCAGAAGTTTCCAAGAATTACAAAGAAGCCCCAAGACGTGATTAGCTTATATAATTAAGTTTTTACATCTGTTTATAGATACGCTTTGATACTTTGAACATAGAGTTTTGAGAGCTTGGGGCTGATCTAATCCTGTACTGCTTTCTGCTTTTTGGAGAAGATTCCGAACCCCTTTACTTTTATATTTTCTTTTATGCAATCTATTAATTCATTGATTATGTTTTCATATTCTATATCTGAGTAGATTCATAGTTAGGTTTAGGGATTCTCATTAAGGATTTTATGACTTTCTAGATTTAATTAATTCAGTTAAGGATTCATATCATAATTGTTCTTCAATCTAAATTGTGCTTAACACTAGTTTCTAACCTGATCACTTAGAATCTAGATCTTAGGTTGTTAAATTGACATGAAAGTGTGGTTTAGAATCTGAACTATTTAGGTTGAGCAATTGAATTACTCGCAAAGAAATTTGGTTTAATTGAATTGTGAACATATCGAACTTAATCTTAAAGCTGGTTTAATCTGTTAGGAATTACAAAGACATTTGGATTTCTGCAATTAGGCTTAGAGAATTCTCACAACGAAAGTTGGTTAATTCTATATATGTGTTTGAGTTCTAGAACTGTACTTAATTTGATCCTGACTGAATGATTTATTTGCTTGTCTGATTTCCTGAGAACTCCCTAGACTTAGCGCTTTTAGTTAACTGCTTACAACAAACCTTGCTACTGATTTACTTTCCGGCTTTGTTTTTAGTTTCTCACTACATTTGTTTTCTCCTAGTTTAATCTTGACAGTTCTAAATCTATCGTTGCCCTGAGTTCTTGTGGATTCGATACCCTAAGTACTACATTGACATTACTGTGCACTTGCAGTTAGTATAGGGATTAAAACTAGACCTATCAATTTTTTGGCGCCGTTGCCGGGGACTCTTTGGAGTCTTCGATAGATTCGAACTTAGGGTTTTTACTAGGATTTTTATTTTTTGTTTTGGTTACTGATTTTTCTGTTTCTTCTCTGTCGCAGGTTTAACAATCGAATAGCATCGATCGTTGCATCCTTTGTGTCGATCGTTACTAGGCGACTGGAGTTGAGTCGATCGTTGCACTCTTAGCCTCGATCGTTGCACTGCGATTACAGACGGTTTATGCAGACGCGTGATACCAGAAGTAATCCGAATTCTAATCTCGTTAACCTCCAACTTGAAGAGCTTGCTATACTAGAGAGGACTAACAGGAAAGTTCAAAGAGCAAGGATGGTTCAAGAACGTGTGATTATAATGCCTGATGCTCAAGGTACGCTGAGGGACCGACAAAACAATCCGTACAATGCTGCTGGGAAACGGATTGATGCTGAAGGGAATGTGATCCCTGAGCCTGAACAAGAGCAAGGCCAAGGACAAGGACAAGGACAAGGACAAGGACAAGGACAAGGCCAAGGCCAAGAGGAGAGGTGAATAGTTAATCCTCATGTTGCTAATGAGAGGACCTTAGCTGACTATAACCGTCCGGATGAATTTCATGCTAACCGGTCAGCTCTTGTACCTCCTGGTTTTGATAGGAATGATTTCGAGATCATGACCATCTACTACTCTCTTCTGAGGCAGAATGCCTTCCATGGTTTCCCTAATGAGCAGCCAATGGATCATATAGATGAGTTTGAGGGCATAGTCACTGGGATGAAGTATGATGGAGTGAACTATGACTATCTGTTTCTCAAACTCTTCCCCTACTCTCTCGCTGGAGATGCTGCTGCCTGGCTGAAACAACTTCCACCTGGGAAGTTTACTACATGGGACGCTGTGAAGAGTGAGTTTCTGAGACACTTCTATGATAATGCTCGCTCTGATCAGTCAAGACAGGACATTCTCACTTTCTCCCAAGGTCCTATAGAGCCTCTTAAGACTGCATGGATGAGGTTTAAGAAGTACCAACGTGACTGCCCGCATCATGGATTCACTGAGGTAACATTGCTGGGCATTTTCTTTAGAGGTATAGATATCCCTTACCAGACTGCGTTGAATAATTCCAGCAATGCAAATTTCAACACTAGGACTCCTGAGCAAGCTAAGCAACTGATAGATAACTTAGTAAGCAGTAATAGCTGCAAGACTACTGATAGGAGAAGAAAAGAGACTGGTGGGAAGATAGAGAATCTGGAGATTGTTGATATTAGGAGTAAGTTGGACACTGTTTGCAATCTTCTAGCTGGGAAGAAAGCTTTCCATTTTGCTCAAGATGTTGAAGTGATCAATGCTGAAGAAGATGGTCAGGAAGAGGATGTGAACTACATTGGAGGATCTGGTTTCCAAGGAAACAGGTTTGGAGGACAGCAAGGTAATAGATTCTTCAGTGGACAGAAGAGTGCTTTCACAAGCAATCAAAACTCTTCTGGCTTTGGACAGAATGCTGGTTTCCATAAGCCTTTTCAACAAGGTAATCAGAGGACTTATGGATCTTCCTCTTACCAAGCACCTCCTGTTGCTAATGTTCATGAGAGCAAGATGGAGGGTATGATGGAGCAGCTGCTGGAAGGACAGACCAAGATTGTTGTGGACTGCAACAGGAAGTTAGATGCTGTTTATGAGGATCTCAATGGGAAGTTTGAGTCTCTAAGTACTCATGTGAAGAAATTGGACACTCAGGTGAGCCAAATTTCAAACTTTGTCAAGGGAAAGAGTGTCGTAGACACACACATTAAGGTCTGGTCAGTGTACATTGATGATGGATTACACCAAGGTGAAAGATTTGAGCTAAATACAGCGGAACTGGTGGAAGAGGCTGAAAATTCTGAATTTGAAGAAAATCTCTCGGTGGAATCTGTGAAAACCCATCTGCATCGATTGATGCACCTCTAGCGTCGATCGTTGCACGTCGTGGACAGACAGATTCACATGATTTTTATGGCATTGATGCAGAGGCAGATCAAGAGCTTAATCGTTTATTCCCTGGAGTGTCTGAGATAACTCAACAGGAGATTGATAAGGTCAGACAGTCAGGAGAGATGGAAGAGAAATTGGAAGAAATTTCACAGTCTGATGATCCACCTTATCATCCTTGTGTGCAAAGGTACTTGGAGAAGATGCTGTCAATGGACGAGATGCTGAAGGATTGGGTTATAGTGGTTCCTCAACAGATAAGTGATGTGCTATTAACTCGGATTCCTAAGAAGCTACCTGATCCTGGGATATTTGTGCTAAGTTGTTCTATTTTTGAGGATGGTTTCAAGCGCTCTCTGTGTGACTTAGGAGCTGCTGGAAGTCTCATGCCATACTCTGTGGCAGAGAAGCTGGGAATGATGGATGTTTCACCCACTAGGACCTCTCTTGTCCTAGCTGATCAGTCAATAAGGATTCCGGAAGGAGTTCTTGAGGACGTCCCAGTAAGAGTAGGGAACTACTTGGTTCCGACAGACTTCTTGGTGCTTAAGTACGACAGTGAGCAGGATGATACTTTGATACTGGGAAGACCATTCTTAGCCACAGCTGGAGCAGTGATTGATGTGAGGCACAGTTTGATTGATCTCCATCTGGGAGATGAGCCTCTGCACTTTAAGATGGACATGCTGCGTAAACCGCTGATTGATGGGCAGACCTTCACTATTGAGGATGGATATGGAGAGCAGACGAGTAACACTTTGGTTTTGGATCCTGGGGAACATTTCACTCCTTCTTTTCTTGGACGATCTCACATTGATAAAGCTTACTCTCCACCTTGGATGAGGAGACTTGCACAGAGGCAATCACAGTCTCTGTCGGGATCTTCAGCAACCTGATCTTGTTCGTCCGGTCAAGCTAATGACCTTAAACAAGCGCTGAGTGGGAGGCAACCCACTGTTAGGTTTTAGTGTTTTTCTTATTTATTTTTGGTGTTTTTCTTAGGATTTCACGTTTTTATTTTGTTTTTTCTAAGTTTTTAATACAGAACACTGTCTGGAGTTGTGTGACGATCGTTGCTATATGTGCAACGGTCGTTGCAGGGAGAAATGACGAAGAGATGAGATCGCCTTGTGACGATCGTTGCGGTCCGGTGCAACGGTCGTTGCAAGCTGTTCAATTACAAAATTAAGGTACGCGTGCTAAACCGGAATCAATTTGGTTCAGAAGCGACGATCGTTGCACCTATGCATCGATCGTTGCATCCACGATCCAGGTAAGTGCCTTAAACCCTTTCTCTCTTCTCTTCTTCCCCATTTCGCCGTCCCAACAACCGCGACTCCTATACCCTAAATCACTCAAATCTTCGTCATTTTCTCTGATTTAAAGCTTGTTGTTCCTATTTTTACTTGCTCTATCTATTTCTCTAACCCATTTGAAGTGATTCCAAGGTAAGAGCTCTCATTTTCATTATTTTCGGATTCGGTTCTAGGGTTTTGGAATTAGGAGATTTTGGCTTGAAATTGATGATTCCGTACTGTATTAGACTTGATTAGGGTTGATTGGTGATGGTATTAAGCTGTTTGTGAGATTAGGGAACGAATTTAGAAACGTTTTTGAGATTGTTTGTCGGCTGTGAAATCGCCCTGCAACGATCGTCGCACTTGTGCAACGGTCGTTGCATTGCGATTCCACAGGGAGATTCTGCCGAGACTTATGTGTTTTATTTTCTTGCAGATGCCTCCTCGACAAGCTCGTAAACGTAGAGCTACCACTGCAGCTACAGCTCATCATCCTCCACCAGTTGAGTGGTTTCCTCGAGACTCGCCATATCCTGAGCCTTATCAGAAAGATCAGGAAGCTATACAGTTGCCTTGGCCTAAGGCAGATAAGGAGCTGATTCCGACAAATAAGGTATGGGGTATGTGTTGGGAATGTCCTGAAATCTATTGTACTTACTCTAAGTGAAAGTCGTATTGTCGAGATGAGACAATCACATAACACTAGGTAGTCATAACGCTTTGCTAGAAGCCACTTATGATCAATGAGTTGAGAACTCATTGCTAGTGTTATATGATCCTACAGGGTCACACACCTAAGCAAACTGGGCGTCAAAGACGAGTTGACCATTAATGTAATGATCCAGTGAATGCATATTTGATATGCATTCGATATCAATATTCTGGGGCAGTGTCGATCGTTGCAGATAGTGCATCGATCGATGCAACTCGCGGATTAACCAGATTAATACGGTTTAATCGTTGGTTAATTCCGTTGTGGTTTAAGCCGACATATATAAGATATATGGTCGACCTAAACTCGTATATAACCTAATTTACAGCCACCAGAACGAGATAGAAACCTCTCTAGAGATTAGATCTCTTACAGGCACTAGCATCCCTCCTGCCCTGTTTGTGTGCGTGTGGATACCAGTAGAGGCACAGATTTTGAGGTGCTTCGTGATCTCGATTATCTGCAAACTTTCCGCTGCTAATCACCAGGTAAATCTGAGATCCAATAGATTCAATTACTTGAACCTTAGATCCTAGGCTCGGAATTCAGACTAGGGTTGCTAATCATGATTAGAACTGCTAGAAATTCCTTCAGTGGTATCAGAGCTTTAGGGTTCCATTGAATCTGTAGCATATTGATTAGATTAGTTGAATCTGAATCTGTGTATGGTTGATACAAACTTGCTAAAATTCGTTTTCATGAAAACCTAGTTTAGGGTTCTGTTCGAAAACGTTTTAGGGCTTTTTCGCATGGTGTCGATCGATGCCAATCCGGCATCGATCGACACGGGGCGAAAGCCCGAATAAAATTTAGGTTTTTCGCATGGTGTCGATCGTTGCCAATCCGGCATCGATCGACACAGGGCGAAAACCCGAACAAAACTCAGTTTTCGCCTAGTGTCGATCGACACAAATGTTGTGTCGGTCGACACAAACCTCGCGAGATTGATGAATCGGTTTAATTGGATTAGACCGGTTATCGAGCTTGGTTAGTATTGGTTGAACTCTGTGAATGGTTTAATTGCGATTGGTTTGATTAGGTTGGCATCGACCGATGCTAATGTAGCATCGATCGACGCTGACCGGTACTCAAAACCGGATCAATTGGATTGATTGATCGGTTATCGCAGATTGGTTTTGGTTAATCTGCATCGATCGACACTAAAGTAGTATCGGTCTACACAAGATTCAATGGTTTAGGTTATGGAACCTGAAACCACAGAACCAAACCAAGACAAATCAATTAATTATAAGAATTAAAACATAATAAAACTGAACGTTTTAAATGATTCCGTTCCTCAATCAAATATCAAGTGATACTTGATGTCTTTCCAATCTTTTCAACTGTCAAGACCCATTTAATTGTGCGATAGACTTGCAGTGCAAGATGTCCACAATTTCATGAGTAAGACAGAGGTAATCGTGTTGATGGACTTGCAGTGCAAGACGTCAACAATTACATGACTGAAAAGATTGGTTTACTTGACTGGGCCATCAAAATCGTTTTGGGCTCAGAGACATCAGGTGGATTGGACATAAGATGTCGATCCACAACCAAGAGTTATATTGGATATAACTAGAAGAGTTATTGCTTACCTAGATAGCTAAAGTTGAGTGATAGCCAGTGGCTCACTTGAATTTAGTGAAGTATGGGTCTTGGATCATTATATTCATCTGAGGAAACATTGTTTGAATATAATGCGAGTTTCTTAAAAGTTAAGACTTCTCATTCCTTGAACATCATAACTAAACCTTTCACCTTTCTTTGTTCTCAGCTATGACTAATACTCATAATAACTCTTTCTCCCTGCGATCCGTCTTTGAGAAGGACAAGTTAACTGGATCGAATTTTCTCGAATGGTATCGGAACTTGAGAATTGTTCTCAAGCAGGAGAAAAGGGACTATGTCCTGGAAACTGTTCTCCCTGAAAAACCGAGAGCCAATGCTGCACATGCAGAAAGGAGTGCTTGGGATAAGCATTCCAATGATGTGGTCGATGTGAATTGTCTCATGTTGGCTACCATGAACTCGGATTTGCAGAAGCAATACGAGAACGTGGAGTCGCCAGTGGAGATGATTACTAGCCTGAAAAGCATGTTTCAGGAGCAAGTACGAACTGAGAGATACCAGACGGTTAAATCTCTCATTGAATGCAAGCTACCAAAGGACGGTCCAGTCAGTCCTCATGTCATTAAGATGATGGGTTATATTGATAACCTGGGGAGGCTGGATTGTCCCATTAGTCAAGAGTTGGCTACTGACATCATTCTGCAGTCACTGCCGTCAAGCTATGATCAGTTTGTTATGAACTATAACATGAACAACTTGACGAAGACGTTAACTGAGCTGCATGGCATGCTCAAGACAGCTGAGCCTAATATCAAGAAGGGCACTCCTAATGTACTTATGGTACAAGGAGGTAAGAAGTTTAAGAAACTTGGCAAGGGTAAGGGAAAGGGCAAGGCAGTCCAGGTTGAGAACCAGGACACGCCTGCGCCAGCCCCGAAGCCCAAGCCGGGCCCATCTGAGACTGATAAGTGCCATTACTGTAAAGAGCTTGGGCATTGGAAGAGAAATTGTAACAAATTCTTGGAAGAAAAGAAGAAGGAGAAGAAGAAGACTTTCGAGACTTCATCTTAAGGTATTTATGTTATAGAAGTAAATGATACTACTTCTGGTTCTACTTCTTGGGTATTGGATATCGGCTGTGGTGCTCATATTTGTACAAATATGCAGGGCCTAAGCAACAATAGGAAGTTGGAAAGGGGACAAGTGGACCTGCGCATGGGGAATGGAGCAAGAGTTGCTGCATTAGCCGTAGGAACATATAACTAGTCTTTACCTTCTGGTTTGGTTTTAAAGCTTAATAATTGCTACTATGTACCTGCTATAAGCAGAAATATTATTTCCATTCCTATTTTGGATGTGGAAGGATATCAGTTTTCAATTAAGAATAAATGTTGTTCTTTTGATTACAATGATATATTTTATGGTAGCAGCCCATTAGAGAATGGGCTTTATGTTTTAAACCAGACTGCACCAATCTATAACATTAACACCAAGAGATTCAAATCAAATGACACGAATCAGACTTTTCTTTGGCATTGTCGTTTGGGCCACATAAACGAGAAACGGATCCAAAAGCTCCATAGTGATGGACTTCTGGGCTCATTTGATTATGAATCATGTGAGAAATGTGAATCATGTTTACTAGGCAAAATGACTAAGGCCCCTTTCAACAAATCAAATGAAAGGGCCAGTGACCTATTGGGCCTTATACATACAGATGTGTGCGGCCCAATGAGCACAAGTGCCAGAGGAAATTTTCGATACTTCATTACCTTCACTGATGATTTCAGCAGGTATGGCTATGTCTATTTAATGAGACACAAGTCGGAATCTTTTGAAAGGTTCAAAGAATTCCAAAATGAAGTACAGAATCAACTTGGAAAAAGTATTAAGGCTCTTCGATCAGATCGTGGAGGAGAATACTTAAGCCAAGAATTTAGTGATCATTTGAGAGATTGTGGAATTGTTTCGCAACTCACTCCTCCTGGAACACCACAATGGAATGGGGTGTCCGAGAGGAGGAATCGAACTTTATTAGATATGGTTCGATCAATGATGAGTCTCTCAACTCTTCCATTATCCTTTTGGGGATACGCTCTAGAAACGTCTGCGTTTACACTTAATAGGGTTCCGTCAAAATCAGTTGCAAAGACACCACATGAGATGTGGACTGGAAATGTTCCGAGTTTGTCTTTCCTGAAGATTTGGGGTTGCGAAGCTTATGTTAAGCGATTAATTACAGATAAGCTCGAACCCAAATCTGATAAGTGCTACTTTGTTGGTTATCCTAAGGAAACCAAGGCATACTACTTTTACAACCAATCCGAGAACAAAGTGTTTGTTGCTCGGAACTGCGTCTTTCTTGAGAGAGAATTTCTTTCCAAGAGAAACAGTGGGAGTAAAGAACAACTCGAAGAAGTTCGAGAACCGCAGGAAAATGCTCAACCCGTAGAGGAAGAGCAACAGTTGGATCTACAAAGATTTGTAGAGACGGCGCTTGTGGAGCCTGAAATTCGCCGATCCGAAAGGATACGTCACGAACCCGAGAGATATGGATTTCTCGTAACCAATTGTCATGATTTGTTGATCATTGACAGTGACGAGCCAGCGAATTTTGAAGAAGCGATGATGAGCCCTGACTCCGAAAAGTGGCTGAAAGCCGCTGAATCCGAAATGGGATCCATGTCACAAAACCAAGTATGGACTTTGGTTGATTTACCCGATGGTGCAAGACCCATTGAGTGTAAATGGATTTTCAAGAAGAAAATTGATGTGGATGGAAATATTCAGATATATAAAGCAAGGCTGGTGGTAAAAGGTTTCAAACAAATTCATGGCATTGACTATGAAGAAACTTATTCCCCGGTTGCCATGCTTAAATCCATTCGGATTCTCCTAGCAACAGCAGCTCATTATGACTATGAGATCTGGCAGATGGACGTGAAAACAGCTTTCCTTAATGGAATTCTGGAAGAGGATGTGTACATGACACAACCCGAAGGTTTTATCGATCCAAATGCAGCTAGGAAAGTATGCAAGCTTCATCGATCCATTTATGGATTGAAGCAAGCATCTCGGAGTTGGAATCTTCGTTTTGATGAAGCAGTCAAAAAGTTTGATTTCATCAGAAGCGAAGAAGAACCATGTGTTTACAAGAAGACTAGTGGGAGCGCAGTTGCATTTCTCGTGTTGTATATAGATGACATACTTCTTCTCGGAAATGACGTTCCGTTGTTACAGTCTGTTAAGACTTGGCTCGGAAGTTGTTTTTCAATGAAAGACATGGGAGAAGCCGCGTATATTCTTGGAATAAGAATCTATAGAGATAGATTAAACAAGTTGATTGGACTGTGTCAAGACACTTATATGGATAAAGTCTTACACAGGTTCAGAATGCAAGATTCCAAGAAAGGCTTCATACCAATGTCTTATGGCATAAGTCTCAGCAAGAAGCAGTGTCCTGAGACACCTGCTGAGCGAGATCGCATGAGTCGGATTCCCTATGCCTCGGCGTTGGGATCCATCATGTATGCCATGCTCTGTACTCGTCCAAATGTTGCTTGTGCTTTAAGCATGACGAGTAGATACCAATCGGATCCAGGTGAAAGTCACTGGACAGCAGTCAAGAATATTCTGAAGTATTTGAGAAATACTAAGGATAAATTCTTGGTGTATGGAGGAAGTGATGAGCTGGTAGTAAGTGGTTACACAGACGTAAGTTTCCAGACAGACAAAGATGATTTCCGATCGCAATCTGGTTACATCTTCAACCTGAATGGCGGTGCAGTCAGATGGAAGAGTTCCAAGCAGGACACTGTAGCAGATTCCACAACTGAAGCTGAGTACTTCGCTGCTTCTGAAGCGGCAAAGGAGGCTGTTTGGATCAAGAAGTTCATCACTGAACTTGGTGTGATTCCTAGTATTTCTGAGCCAGTGGCTTTGTATTGTGACAACAATGGAGCCATTGCGCAAGCAAAGGAACCTAGATCACACCAGAAATCCAAACACATAGAAAGGAGATATCACCTTATCCGTCATATTGTGAATAGAGGAGATGTGAAGATCAGCAGAGTCCCGACGGATGAGAACGTAGCTGATCCACTGACCAAGCCCCTCCCAAGGCCTAAGCATGAGTTTCACACTGCTGCTGTAGGCATTAGATTTCTTAAGATATGATCTTGTTTTCAGTAGGAGTTATATTTGGTTTTTAGTTATGACTTGATGTTCGTAAAACATAATTTGGTTATGTTATTTTAATGAAATTTGTTTCAGCATTATTTAATTGTGTTATTAAATAATAGTCCCAAATAATTTATGACATTTTATAGGTCATCAAGTATGTGACTTGATCATGAAACCCTATAAACAAAGATTGTCATGAGTTATGTTGGTCCCTGGTCGAGGTTGTTAAAATGGGACATTAACAACCACGTGAGACTAGTATGTGAGGTGACTGATGACTATGTTTCATGGAGTCATTTAATAAGTGTATTAAAGTCAATCACATAGATATGTGTTAGAGAACACATGATCGGACTTGACCCGTTAATGAGAACTCTACAAGATGTTATATGAGTGTCATAAGAGTTTCTCATTACGACCAAAGAGTGTAGTCCTTAGACCTGAGTTCATCATGTCCTCTCTTATATTGATTGGTTCGTCTTGACTTTGTCAAACGTCAGCTGTAACTGGTGATCATAAAGACACTGATTAGGCGTATCATGAGATATAAAAGAGACATGGATGGAACAAGATGGGATTTGTACCTCCTATATAACATGAGTTAAATATCTCTGGGCCTATCGAAGATTTGATACTGGAAATGCGTGGCCGCGCTCAAACGAGGTGATTGTCAGTCGTTTGTTTTATCAGTACAAATCGGGATTCGATAAACGTGATCTGGCTTAATAAGGATGACACAGTTCTTGCCTTATGCTAGATTGAGATATAGCTACAAAGGGATTAAAGGAATAGATGATTCCAGTACAAGTGGGAGATTGTTGGGAATGTCCTGAAATCTATTGTACTTGCTCTAAGTGAAAGTCGTATTGTCGAGATGAGACAATCACATAACACTAGGTAGTCATAACGCTTTGCTAGAAGCCACTTATGATCAATGAGTTGAGAACTCATTGCTAGTGTTATATGATCCTACAGGGTCACACACCTAAGCAAACTGGGCGTCAAAGACGAGGTTGATCGTTAATGTAATGATCCAGTGAATGCATATTTGATATGCATTCGATATCAATATTCTGGGGCAGTGTCGATCGTTGCAGATAGTGCATCGATCGATGCAACTCGCGGATTAACCAGATTAATACGGTTTAATTGTTGGTTAATTCCGTTGTGGTTTAAGCCGACATATATAAGATATATGGTCGACCTAAACTCGTATATAACCTAATTCACAGCCACCAGAACGAGATAGAAACCTCTCTAGAGATTAGATCTCTTGTGTGTGCGTGTGGATACCAGTTTGTGTGCGTGTGGATACCAGTAGAGGCACAGCTTTTGAGGTGCTTCGTGATCTCGATTATCTGCAAACTTTCCGCTGCTAATCACCAGGTAAATCTGAGATCCAATAGATTCAATTACTTGAACCTTAGATCCTAGGCTCGGAATTCAGACTAGGGTTGCTAATCCTGATTAGAACTGCTAGAAATTCCTTCAGTATGGAGATTTATCAGCTGCTCAATACCGACACTTTTACAGAGAGGCCACTACTTGACCATTGGGACGAGTTTGATACATTGCTCTACAATGGTTGGTGTGGCATGACGCTTAAGACGACCAAGTTTGCGGACTATTCGACTTGTAGGAGTCTAGGCATCGATGAGCAGGTGCTGACATTATGTAAGGGCATTGGTCTGGGGACAATGCCTATGCAGCATTAGGAGTTGTATCCTGATCTGGTGAGACAGCTGCTGGCCACCTGCAGAGTTGTTTATCCTGACCCAGAGAACAGGAAGGCTTCAGGAGGTTTCTTTACCTTCATGTGCTTAGGAGCCAGGTATCGGGTTCCCCTTCTTGATATATGTCGGATTTATGGATTCAGCACTGAGCCCGCACGTATTGGTATGTCTCTTGAGTGGGATGTGCCAGAAGCTCAGTATTTCTAGGACTGTGTTGGCAACGGTCGATATTGCTCGACGACGACGAAGCTGATACAGGTTAGGCATCCTGTTCTCAGATATGTCTTGCGCATCTTGGGATGT
This sequence comes from Orychophragmus violaceus, assembly GCA_030180135.1. Lineage (NCBI taxonomy): Eukaryota > Viridiplantae > Streptophyta > Magnoliopsida > Brassicales > Brassicaceae > Orychophragmus > Orychophragmus violaceus. The sequence goes on along the minus strand of CM058229.1, from coordinate 45,199,988 downwards.
ACTCTGTTGTGCAAAGCTGAAGCCAACAAGATGCGTAAGAACGAGCTGGAGATGCTTTTCATTGGGTTAAGGGAGCAATTTTCTGAGACTGATTTGAGAGATCCCACCAGAGGACTCAACTTGGGAGCTATCTTTGCTCATCACGTGTGCGGTCTGCAGAAGAAGCCATTCGATGGGAAGGGCACTGAGACAGTAGGGAGTCTGCTTACTCCCATTTTCAGGCATTGCAGGATTCCCTTAGAGGGTACGGACAGCAAGGAGTACCTTGATTTCACCCACCTGCAGAGTGCTACATGGCTGAAGGAGGGACGTATATGGGTCTATTATGACTCCGCTACGAAGCACGGTATAGATCTTCCTGCTGCTAGTCTGACACAGATTGATACGCTGGATGCCTTGAGATTCCAGCCCCCTACCAGAGATCAGCGCAGTGTGCCTACGAGGGCTCATCCGCTGGGAGAGCCTTCTACACGCCCTTCTTCCTCATCTGCGCTTGCACCTGCTGCTCCTGCTGATGATATTGGTCCTTATCCCGAGCCTTCGGTACCTCTTGGTGAGATGTTTGTGGGAGAGTGGAGAGAGAGTGAGGATGGTATTTTGCGGAGCATCTGGAACTACATGCGTACCTGCACTTGCAGGAGACAGCCGCAGATTCATCACCCAGGACCTTCTCGTCGACGTAGACAGCGATCTCCGACTCCTGGTTCTTCGAGTGGTACTGATCGTTATGATGGCATAGATGACGAGTGAGAGTAGTGGCTTCTCTAGACATCGGTTCTGTATTTTCATTTTCATCTTTTCTTTTGCATTTTTCTTTTGATTTTCTTAGGGTTCATATGTTTGGATGATGTTTTCATTATGAGACTATTTGTTGCTTTGATTCTACTTGTTGCAGTGATTTTCAGCTTGCACGTTTGAAATTTGACAATTTCTCACGGACTAACTGCTAACTTGCTGACTGTTCTCGGATATCGCAATGCAACAATCGACACGGTCCTGTGTGTCGATCGTCACAACACGAAAATCGCATTGCAGCGATCGTTGCGGTCCTGAGCAACGATCGATACATGACGCAAATCGCCTTGCAACGGTCGTTACATTTATGTATCGATTGATGCATGAGCGACAGAGGTAAAAATCAGACAGAACTTAACTCATCCATTAACATTTTCTTTTTTTTTTACCAAACCTTAGCTTGACACTACTGGGGACAGTGTGTTTCAAGTGTGGGGGAGGTGGTACTGACTACTATCTTTTCGTTTTCTTAAGAGTCAGTCCTGTTTTTCAAAAAAAATTGTTTTATCGAGTCAAAACAAATTTAAGTAAGAAACAGTGAATTTTTTAGAAGTTAACAACATCTTGCAGGAACTTAAGTAACCATTGGGATGAAGTTGCAAGAACTATCTATGACTATTAGAAAACCCAACACGGATCAACCTACTGAGGACACCCACATCAATTCAGGTATTCAGAGGATCCTTTACTGGCTTCACCCCTAATTTGACTTAATTTCTCACCTAAGGGCTTGGTATACCTTGAGTCGAATTCCTTTGTTAGTTCTGACACAGCTTGTAAACCTGTCCGAGTATGGTTCCCTTCTCCCCTTCCATAAAAAAAAGAGTAATAAACTGAGGATGAGCTAGTAGCTCCTAAGTGGTCACGGGAGTAGTAGCAAACACTATTACCTCTTGTGCATTCATGGAATGTGTCCAAAGTACACCCCTTAACGGGAAGAGCACTGATAAAAAAAATGATACCCAATGGGGAAAAATCAGAATGCTAAGGAAGGGAAAAGAGAAGAAAAAGGAACCAGAAAAAAAAGATAGTATGGTGGTCTAGAGCTGACAAAGTAAGAATCCATGTGCCCTTTTATCGATGATCCTTAGGTGAGACCGCACTTAATAGCTTATAGAAGTCAGTAGGGTGAATTTGAATTGCTTGGATTGATTGTGGAGTTTACTTAGGACAGTTGCTAAGTGTGGGGGAAGTACATGTTAGTCTTGATGTCTTGCAGTTGATTCTTTCAGTGGCTTACTAAGGGGAATCTGAGTGTTGTTGCTTCTAGGACAAAAAGAGTTTCTGAAACTTTTCAAACCTCTTCACCATGTTTTAGTTCTCTGTTTTGCTTGAGGGCAAGCAAAGGCTAAGTGTGGGGGAGTTGATATATCATGGTTTTTACCGGTTTTGGACCATGATATTAGTGTGTTTTAGAGTCTTTTAGTGTTTCTTTAGAGTCTTTTACAGGTGTTATTAGATACATACACGTTTGGAGCAGAATTGGAGTTATTGGAGCTTTTTGGAGCATTTTGGTGCTTTGACCCGAGAGATAGAGCTCACTGTCCGAAACAGAGTAATGCATCGATCGACACACTATGTGCATCGATCGACACACGAGCGAGATGGGCCAAACTCGGCGGTTAATGAAGAATGAAGATATTGAATTTTTGCCCAGAAGTTTCCAAGAATTACAAAGAAGCCCCAAGACGTGATTAGCTTATATAATTAGGTTTTTACATCAATTTATAGATACGCTTTGATACTTTGAGCATAGAGTTTTGAGAGCTTGAGGCTGATCTAATCTTGTACTGCTTTCTGCTTTTTGGAGAAGATTTCGAACCCCTTTACTTTTATATTCTCTTTTATGCAATCTATTAATTCATTGATTATGTTTTCATATTCTATGTCTGAGTAGATTCATAGTTAGGTTTAGGGATTCTCATTAAGGATTTTATGACTTGCTAGATTTAATTAATTCAGTTAAGGATTCATATCATAATTGTTCTTCAATCTAAATTGTGCTTAACACTAGTTTCTAACCTGATCACTTAGAATCTAGATCTTAGGTTGTTAAATTAACACGAAAGTGTGGTTTAGAATCTGAACTATTTAGGTTGAGCAATTGAATTACTCGCAAAGAAATTTGGTTTAATTGAATTGTGAACATATCGAACTTAATCTTAAAGCTGGTTTAATCTGTTAGGAATTACAAAGACATTTGGATTTCTGCAGTTAGGCTTAGAGAATTCTCACAACGAAAGTTGGTTAATTCTATATCTGTGTTTGAGTTCTAGAACTGTACTTAATTTGATCATGACTGAATGATTTATCTGCTTGTCTGATTTCCTGAGAACTCCCTAGACTTAGCGCTTTTAGTTAACTGCTTACAACAAACCTTTCTACTGATTTACTTTCCTGCTTTGTTTTTAGTTTCTCACTACATTTGTTTTCTCCTAGTTTAATCTTGACAGTTCTAAATCTATCGTTGCCCTGAGTTCTTGTCGATTCGATACCCTAAGTACTACATTGACATTATTGTGCACTTGCAGTTAGTATAGGGATTAAAACTAGACCTATCATCAACCTCGGGTAAACAGTTTGGGTCTAAGGGTTAACGTTTATCAACAATATAAGGTTTTGTCGAGGTTCGAGGTTCGCGATTCTTGTGGTTCTGTTCATCCATCTCTGGATCACAACTGTCGACTTATCATTGTGTGCGATTGAGTGTGCATTAGGATATATCGAGTCTGCTTATAAAACCTAGAACATATAACCATAAAGTTTTAGTAAATGATACTATAAATTGAATATGGAAATACAACGATTTAGATTGATTAAATAAACAGAATATAAGTAACGGGATAGGTTGATAAATATGTATTGCACGTCTAAATTCTGAAAATTTCTTGTTGATTGCGTAGGTAGAATTGGTTGATTGTGTAAGTTAGAATGATAGATTGATTGATCGTTGAATTGGCTAGTATAGAGTATGTATGGCATTGATCATATAGAATTGCATGAATTAAATAGGAAATATATGCATAAAATAAGAGATAATTGAATTAAAGTAAGAACTATATAAATGAACTTATAAATAAATTAAGATAGTAATTAAATTGAGAATTAAATAAATAACTCGACTAGGGTTAAATAGAAATGACATGATATATAGGATTAGAGAATTAATATACTTGAATTGAATTATAGAATAATGAAGTTAATAAGAAAATTGAATTGAGAATTGGAGTTAAATGAGTTAAGAAAATAATAAGTTTACTAACTTCAAGCGAGCGAATAATTGAATTGGAATTAAGTATATAACCAAGAGTAGATAATTAAATGAAAATGATAACTGAACTAAAACTAAGTAAGCTGAGAATTGAGTAATATGGTAGATTTATGATTTATAATAGAGTTAATGTTGAATTGAGATCGAGTTGTTGTGGAATTGAGATTCATAGCATTGATTGGTTTAGTCATCGGTAGAATTGTTGACTTATCGTTGTGTTGTTGTGACCTATTCCAGTGTTCGGCCGGTTATGTTTCGGTTACATATTCCGGGTGGGGCCTTTTAGGTTAGTTTGTGTTATGGTGTGGAAAAGAGATAGTGGTGACGTTACCCCCATCCCGTTTTTCCGCTGAGCAACGAGCTGACCGGCCAACAATCAAATAAGAACATGACCGTTCAAACTCGTGCAGTCAAACATAAAGGATTTGTTGTTGGGATCGAAATCCCCTCGACAAAATCAATAGTCGAAATTGGTCTAAGTGTTATGTTTCGACTTAAATGCGGAAACTATACAAAATAAACTTTGTTTCGTATAAATTTCACTTCGTATAAAATATACGTTTCATATAAATTGTGTTTCGTATAAACTGAGTTTTGTATAAACTGCACTTCGTAAGCAATCAGCGTACTGCTCGGGCGATAGACTGGTTGGACGGACGGACTGCTTAACGATCCGCATACAGCGTTCATCGCGTCTTGCTCGGCGAACCATCCCTGCTCGGTGTCGCGATCTATGCTCGGAAACATCATGATCTTCTCCTCGATCGAACCACTCTTCTCGGATTAATCATGTTCGGATCATGCTGCTCGGCATCTCCGATCAGTTCATGCGGCTCATAATCTATAATCATATAAAACAAGGAAGATAAGTTATACAAAATACGAATTTGAGCCAAACTAAGAAGGTTCGTATTTAGTGGACTTGGGCTATCCTTTTTGACCCATTCAAAAGATAAGATACGATAACGGAAAAATCTTCGAAAATCTCGCGGACGATTCTCTCCAAACCGACTTGCTGCAGCTACAAAAACCGAGACCCCTTTGATAATGAGAGACTCTTTTACCTAGCAAAAATTACTCATACAATTTTTTCCCTTTTCATTCTTGTACTCGTTTTTTAAACAAGGATCAATAAACAATCTCCGATCTCTTTTTTTGTGTGTTTATTTACTTTTGATCCCTAAAAGTTTAAACCCTTTAAGAATCGATTGTGCAAGTACCGACTCTCACGGGTTGGCGCCGTCTGTTGGAAAATAAGAAATTTTCTTACACCTAAAGACCATTTCTCAGTATATACAAAGAGATGGCCACTGACGAAGATGGTGACAGAGAAGATCGCCCACTGGTGATCAACAAAATATGCAACACCGCAACAGAAAATACCACAACAAACTCAGCCGCAACAAGCAGCAAACGCAACTGCAACAAACGTAACCGGTACAAACGCAACCCTGACCAAATTAAAGGGTATGTTAGCAGTAGTAATCCAAATATCCCTGGATCAATACAAGTTTTACTGCACGCTCACCAAACAGGTGGAAAACTCAAGGCGGATAGATGAGCCAGAAGTGCACGCGTAGTAAACTTCGGATCGGCTGACCGTAGACAACTAGATTTCTCAATGCCACACGGCCCATCAAGAATTCTGGGAGGACGACCTCCTTTGCATCACACAAATGATTAGACCCTTCCAACGGTAAGATCCAACGAAATAGATCCACCACCTTTTATCCGAGTAGCAAGAATTGGGGCAACTATTGTCATTGATGGAGAAGATTGCGGGGTTAAAGATCAGACCTTACCCAAGAACCAAACTGAGGATCAATCTAGCGACAAAGAGGACGGGGTAAGGACGGATCGAATCATTCTGGAATAGACTGGAGAAGAACACACAGAAGAAGAGGAGAATCTTCTATGGGTTTGGAAACACAAATCAACTAAAGGACTTACGAGCAGTGCGAACTCAACGAGTAGATAATCTACTCGGGAAACCCAAAGTAACCTTCTCAGCACTCTTAAAGAAATCTTCTCGGCAGAGAATCACAGATCCTTCGCGAGCAAAAAAAACTCCAAGAAGATAATCTGCTTGTCAAACCTGAAGCATTATGCTCGGCACGATGAAAGTTATCTGCTCGACACAGTTGAATTCACACATCCTACGTGAGGAAACAAAAAAAGAAAGAACAAAATGCCGAGCAAAAAAGCAAGGACGTGCGATGGTGACAAGCAGAACATGCGGAAGACAAAAAAAAGAAAAACAAAATTTGTCGAGCAGAAACTAAAGACGTGTTGGTGATCATGGTGATGATCAGGAAGATTTAGCTCGAACATGGTACGCCGAGCATACTTGAAATCATGCTTTAAAATTATGTCAAGAAAAAGGGAGTAAGATCACCAGAGAAGGACGATCTGGATCCTCTCGAGCACAAAAATTTTAGATAATCAGGAAGATTCAGATCGGACATGATCGTACGCCGAAGGCTTGCGTCCTTCCAAAAAAAAAAAGAGAATGGGTTTGTATACTCTCATTTTGTTTTCACCTTTTCTTTCATTTTTCCGTCGTTCCATTCTTTTAATCTTGCATTTTTCGCATGGAAAACATCTTAGCTAGCATTTTTTTCGCATGTTTCTATGCTCACGCTTTGGCACTCAAACTCTTTAAAAAAACAAAATTCTATTTTTACAAGTGCAATACAATCTTCTTTACAACTTTTTAGGCGATTCACTATCTCGTCTGTTGCTGGCCACAATAGATGAACAAACTACTACATCCTTTCCTAAGCAATACATTCCATAAGATTCAGGTTCTATTACATCCTCAAGACGGATAAGCGCGCAATACAAATTCTGACTGAGTATAGCTTGGTTTAATATCCACTAGGTATATCTTAGCCGATATTCATATCAATTCATTCATTGGTCTAATATCTTCTAGATATATCCTAACCAATATTCATATCAATTTACTGTCTAAAATGAAATGTAAGTCACACCTCGCAAGCTCTAAACCCAGTAAATGCTTGTTAGTGCATTGGTCAACCACTTTTTCATTGTCAATACGGACATGTAAGTCGAAACAACATTGTAAGCCCTCAGCTGAAAACAACACTCGAAACACAATAAATGCTTCTTAGGACACTGGTCTATAATATCTCAAAACACCGAAACAACAACTATAAGAGCAACGTTCCTTACGCTCGTCTTAAAGCGAGCTGAAAATATCATATGTATGTTTGACAAAGAATGTGTAAGGAACAATTACATAAGCTGAGTACATATAGTATTAAAATTCGAGCGCAATGCCTCACCCAATTTCTAAGACTTCTCCGTAAATATCAATGCATCTCTACATAAAAGGGTTATTCTCGTAGTCAGCAATTTTTATGAAAAACGCATAAACAGCTTCCAACAGCTAAGTGGCTCAGAAAGCGTTAATAACTTAGTCAAAAACATCTTGGCATCTTCTAAACCCTAAAAAATCACCATTTATTACAAAACCACTTCGACAACATTCGACGAAAATGTCTCAACAATTTTTTGTCAGAACATCTCTGAAAATGCATCAAAAATCCCTATACATTCTTTCACCGCTAAACAACTATCTAGTTTTGTTAAGAGCACCTCGACGATATTCGTCGAAAATGCCTCAACAATTTTGTCTGAACAGCTCAAAAGATTCATAAAAAATGCCTAAAGAGTCTTTCACAACTAATCAGCTATCTAAATTTGTTAAGATTTACCTCGACGAATTTTGAAGAAAATGCCTCGACAATTTTCGACGAAAGATTTCTTCTCGGAAAAACAAAGTCCTAATGCTAACACGATCATTCCGTTATAGCTAGGCAGTCTTTGAAGGAAAGAATGGCTATGCCAAATTTTATATTGATTTCGACTCGACTACTTAAAACTCGTCATCATCGCACTCGAATATGTCGAGCTGAGGGGCTACTGTTGGGCTCTAAATCACCTCGATGAAATAAATAGTCGAAAATGGTCTAAGTGTTATGTTTGGGTTTAAATGTGGAGTCATGTCCTAGGGCCAAGCACGATGGAAACTTTGGCTATCAAGGGGTAACACGAGTCACATCATATTGATGGACAGAGAATAGTGTCCTATTCTGAGTACTTCGTGTTTATGGTTAGGATTCTGGGAGGTTCTAGTTGTATGCAGCTAGGTGTTCTTAAGGAAGTGACCGATTTCACGTTAGGGCCCATGGTTTTTACAAAGCATTAGAGATGTGATCTATATTTAAATCGACTCTAATTGAGGGCATGTGGTGCATTGTTCTCGATTTCCATCGTTTATGTTGTGTGTTTAGTTTAGCCTGTTACGTATTATCTCATGGGGAGGTAGAATGTAATCGGTTGGTGTTTCTTTTGATTTGTTTTAGCAATTGACTGTTATTTTGGGTTTTTCGGGTGGGGTATTGTAACACCCCCGACCCATTCTACGGACAATAGACGACAGGAGATGTTACAAGTGTTGAATACTGTGAACGTTCCAGCTGTCCCCGAGGTCTGGCCGGCCCGTCCTCAATATCCAACTCTCTCGACTATTGCCTAAGGCTTGCCAACCCGTACCAAAGGCGAGAGTTGTGTTAGTTCGGACTAAACTAATATCATGGAACCGTGGAGTTTAAGAAAACACATTTTATTAATACTATATAGGAACTATTACAAAATGTTACCCAAAAACATACAGTTTACGAATCTCGAATCAAAATTCCTACATAGTACAAACTCCATGATCTTACACTCACAACCCGAAACTACGTCGGCGGTCTAACGTCCGAACTTGCCCTATAGCCCGTCTATGGTTTCCTGCAAGACAAAATTTGTTTAATGAGCAACAATATGGGTTACCCAGTGAGTCCACGACCCTCTAACATGCATTATTGACCCAATCCGTCCCAATAGCCAAAGAACAATGCATATCAATCACACAATTTGTCTCATAGGCATAGACAAGCAACCACAACATCAATCACGTATATGCACAAAGCGGAAGCATATAACAACCTGCAATCATAAACCACAACATGAATGTAACACACATCAAACTCAATCTCAAGCTCAAAGCATAACACATTATCTATTGTGAATGCTAACGACGTCTAGACTCTCTAGTGTACCGGATACTCCCTCCCTACGTGACTACTCGCGCCTTAATAACCACCAAGGATCATAAGACGAGTATCACAACTAGACACATAATGCTCGGCCAAGGGAAAAACCCAAGTACCGTCCGAGCGCGCGATGCTCGGCTAAGGGAACAACCCAAGTACCATCCGAGCGTCACCCCCGCTTCTGGTACCTATTCCTCGGGTTCGTGTCAACACAATGCTCGGCCAAGGGAGCGACCCAAGTAACGTCCGAGCTACTAGGCCAATGGAGCTACCCAAGTACCGTCCGAGTACTTTGTTACCTCCACCCTAGGTAACGGCCACAATGGGAGAACCGAATACACTAACTCTATAACACTCACACAAGTTCTAGAATGCATCAACTAGGACTCACACACGTCTGTGGTGTCCTTGTTACCACACACGAATACATGCAACATACAACACAAGTACCTTAAACTGCATGATACCCACGCATGCATTGAAGTACTTTCAAAATCACATTATGGTTTAGGGTCATGCAAAGGATCCGAAGATCACAGCATCCACTACAACTGTCTTAAAAATGGAAGGGAGACTTACGTGGATCCAAGATCACACGAAGATACCACATCCTCACCCGTATGGGAAAACTCCTCTTTTCCACAACAACCATTTCCAGGTGGATCTCAATCAACACCCGTACTTATCACAACATGCATGCTAACACAATCTCAATGATTCACCATACAATCAAAGAGAAACATGCATCTTAACACCAAATCAACACAATGATCATGCATGCATTAGTTCTCTATGAAACTATCACCCAGAATCAAAGATATTAACAATCTAAACCACATCAATCAAGCATGCATCTATCACCATTTCATTCACGGATTTAACCTCAACAAAATGTACGTATACAACACAAAAACGTGCTTAAGGATGAATAATCCAAGTATTCCAATTCTTAAGACACGACCTGGACACAAATCTGTTAGTCCTAGCTACCGGGACTCACCCGTTCCGCAGCCCGTTCCTTATCTCTGAGACTCTCCCCGCTGGATCTAGAACAGAGATCTAAATAAGACGGGATTTAAGGAAAACAATCTAAAGGTGGACGGAACTATTCAGATTTTCGGCTTACCAACACCCCGAGGCTTAACCCGAACTCCCCATCCCATTTGTCTGCTCCGTCTCGCACTAAACCGCCCATTTTCTCACTTTCTATCTCTAGAATGCCCCTCTCTCTAGAATTTTTCTCAGATTTCTTAAAAGTGAAAATGGTTAAGGGGAGCTTGGTATTTATAGTTGAGGTTGGATTGCATATTGGTGACAAATGGCAGCCCAAAAATGATTTGGCAGCCATGTGGTCGCTGGTCTATGCACTGGTCCAAGTGGTGGTCCGACCAGCATGCATGGCGACAGCTGGCCCATTTTCGACCATCGACCATCCACCACCGACCAGACTCGACCATCTTCAACCACCCATGAACCAAATTTGACCATCTCCAAATCCACTCGTCCCATTTTAATTCGGCTTCGACCAAAACTCTTAACATATCCTTTGCAGGCAACTCTGAAAATTCCAGTTCATTCCGACAACTTTAAATATTTGGCCGTTCTTCGTCTGTTCCTTCTCGGCCGGTCGTATCCCTCGTGCGGCCGTCCTACTCCTTCGGGAGGGTTATTACATGTATAGCCTTTGTAGTTGGGAACTAGCTCAATGGGTGATTTTAGATTGTTCATCCGACTCTTTTTCCTCTTTTTCAGGTTCCGCTGTAGCTTGACGGATGTGTAGGCCCTGAAAAATGATTTATTATTTATTTCCAGTTTGGATTTGAGGAGTTCTATAAAATTGTTTTAAAAAACCCTAGAATTCAATTGAAAGATTTAAATAACAAATTTAAATGACTAAAAATGGGATCGCTCCATGATATACGGTTTAGTCTGAACCAAAAAACAACTCGTTGAAGCGATACAAGTTGAAAAGCCTTGTATGGTGGAAGCGAGGTAAATAGGGTCGATGATGGACTGGTTAGAGCCTTTTGTCTAAAACCAGGCCGTCTCTGGCTTCGTATGTAGAACCCTTTATTTTTGACAGCACATATTTGATCGGTCATGTTCTTGTTTGATTGTTGGTTTGTCAGCTCGTCGGTCAGTGGAGAAACGGGAATGGGGGCGTTCCATTATGAGACTTCGGATTGAAATCTCCTAGAGAGAAAATTTTAACTTAACCAAAATTTAACAAATTTCATTTTCTAAGTTTAGCGCCTAAAGAGACTTCATTTCTGATTAAGTAAATCTTATAATTAAATGGGCTGTTTGCAAAAATGCCCCTGAAATTGAAGTCAACCCTGATTATACCCTCGGCCCTCTCCTTCCTCTCTCGCGCTAATTTATCCCCTTAGTTATCTTAGTTATTCACGAGAATGCCATCGTCAGACTTCATATGAAGTCTGACATTTTAGGTAAAAGACAAAAGGGCCCGAAATTTGTTTGGATATTCACGAAAATGCCATCACCATCAATGCTCAACAACCACGACACCCACCATCGCCGACGAGTTAATGTGTAATCCAGCTCGTTTTGCCACCATTAAAGCTCAATTAAAGCTCAAGAATAGAGCTTGGACGTTATCCCGACCGATTTCTCCCTTTTCCCCTTTGATTTTTCGATTCAAAAGTTGCGAAATCGTGTATCATCTTATAAAAACAGCTAAACACGTCTCGGATTCGTGTTTCCGGTGATATTAGACGTTCTGGGAAATCGTCGAGGCTAAGAACAAACTAAAAACGGACATTGGTAAGAATTTTTTTCATATCGTCGATTTTCAGATCTGAATTGTACTTTCAGTATGCCGTTTATGTCTTATCTTTTTTCGTAAACTTCAATATGGTCAACGTGAGGGTAGTTTTGCAATTGACTTTCAATTGCCAGACCTCTATAGAGGTCTGTCAAAATCCTTTGCAAAAAAAAAAAAAAAAAATCAGACTTCACTAAAAAGTCTAAATAAGAAAAGGGTAGATTTGCAATTGATTGTAATTTGATTTTTTCGTCAGACTTCTTATGTTGTCTGGCAAAAAATTGACCGATTGTTGACTTTTTGTCAGACGGAATCCGATGTCTGACAAAAAGGAGGGGTAGAAATAGCAATTGACCCAAATTTTCAGATGTTGACCAGGATTAGCGAAAAAATCATCAGACATCTAAAGCTGTCTGAAAATAAGCAAAAAAAGTATCAGACGGCTATAGACATCTGAAATTCTAAACTTTTGCCAGACGGCTATAGACATCTGAAAATCCGAATTTTGGTCAACGATGGATAAAAACCGTAAATGCGATGTTTTATGTCAGACTTCCATAGCTGTCTGAAAATTTTGTCAGACAGCTCAAGCTGTCTGAAAGTTTTCAGACTTCTTGTTGAAGTCTGACATTTCAAAATCAATTGCAAAACTACCCTCGGCTACTTGTCAGACTTCCCCGAGAAGTCTGAAAGGTTTCAGACTTCTTTAAGAAGTCTGACATTTCAAATTCAATTGCAAAACTACCCTTTTTTCAGACTTCATAAGATGTCTGACAAAATTTCCAAAGCAGACAGCTGACGCTGTCTGATAGATTTCAGACTGCATCCGCTGTCTGACATTTCGATTTCAATTGCAAAAATACCCCTTTTTCAGACAGCCATAGAGGTCTGGTTTCACTTTTAACAGACAGCTATAGCCGTCTGAAATGTTAAAAACTTAAAAAATGCATTTTATTTTATATTTGTGATTAATTTCGCTGATTTTAAATTTTATAAATGTGTGTTAGTTTTATATGTTCCTCCTGCGTTAGTTTTACATTGTTATATATGGTAATTATTTTTAAATCAATTTTTGAATAATATTGGCAAGATAGCGAATTGCATCAGACTTCGCCAAGAAGTCTGGCTTTAACCAAAAGATCTCTAATGTGGTTTATATGTGTTTGTTTATACAGATAATGGTTCAGTTACCTGTTAACTTTGGTGAATGGGTCGTGAGAGACCAGATTTGGCATTTTGTGGTTGATAAGGTGAAAGGAGGGCGGTTTATCACTTTGCGCCATGGTTCTACACATCAAGAACTTGTTGAGATTGTACAAGATGATTATATGCTGGACAGGACAACCGAGTTGGTGGTGTTATCATATCAATTGCCGGAAGCACTCTTGAAACTAATGGATCCGGATAGCCCTCCGGTTTATGTCACAAATGATAGACAAGTAAGGAGCATGGTCGAGTTAGCTAATACGCATTTAATCCGTCTTTGTGTCTCGAGCCGATCCGCTATGGAAGTAGATGATGCGGTGAATTGTGATGAAAAATATGAAGTTGAAGTTGAAGTTGAAGATGTGGACGAAGATGACGTAGATGATGAAGTCAAGGATGAGGAAGATGTGGACTCAATCTCGGATGATTCTGTTTGTGGTGGTGGTGGAAACGATGGTGTTGGAAATTTGGATGTGCCTGAAAATGTTTTCAGGAAACACGCTGAGGCTTACCATGACGATGATGATTATAGCTTATATGGGAAAGTGAAACATGAAGATGTAGATGTGGAAGAAGATGAAGATTATAAGAAATATGAGTTGGAGGATACTAGTAAACGGTGGGGTGGCAAAAGGGACTTGTCTGAGGGTATCTTTCTCCATAAGTGTTTTGATAGCAAAGATGACCTAATATCAGAGATACGTTTGACGGCGATATTGAAGAAATTCGCATTCATGACTGAGAAGTCTGACAAGACACGTTTTGTGGCTAAATGTCGTGTGGAAGGATGCAAGTGGATGGTTCGAGCGTGTGTGAAGAGCGAACCAAACAAGTATTGGGTGATGAGCTATTCAAAAACCCATACATGTTCGATGGTGGACCGGATGTCTACGCGCAAACGTTATACTCCAGTTTATATTGGTTGGTTGTTTACTGAATCTTTTGGTATAATTGAGGGTATAACACCAAAGCATGTTAAAGTATCAATGAAGAAGCAGTTTGGGATTAGGATGAGCTACACAACCGCATACAGAGCATTGTTACATGCTCAAAAGATTGTGAGAGGAACAGCGGAGGATGGGTACGAGAGACTTCCTTCTTTTTTGCATGGAATCAGGCAAATGTAACAATATGGATGAAAATACACAAACCCTCAGCCTAACCCTACATATGAAAATATGACATCCAACTTCATATGTCATGCATAGATAAAGATACATGGTGTATCTAATCAAATATACCTTAAGTGGTTAGATTTGACTAAAGTATATGTGCTTTAAATTTACAAATGTCCAAAAATCCCATGTTTAATTTATGGATCCAAAATTTCCCTAAAAATATTTTTTTATAATTTTATAAATTAAATTTCTAAATTTAAATTTCTAAATTTAATTTACAAACCAGTATATGCAAATGTAACAATATGGATGAAAATACACAAACCCTCAGCCTAACCCTACATATGAAAATATGACATCCAACTTCATATGTCATGCATAGATAAAGATACATGGTGTATCTAATCAAATATACCTTAAGTGGTTAGATTTGACTAAAGTATATGTGCTTTAAATTTACAAATGTCCAAAAATCCCATGTTTAATTTATGGATCCAAAATTTCCCTAAAAATATTTTTTTATAATTTTATAAATTAAATTTCTAAATTTAAATTTAGAAATTTAATTTATAAAATTATAAAAAAATATTTTTAGGGAAATTTTAAATCCATAAATTAAACATGGGATTTTTGGACATTTGTAAATTTAAAGCACATATACTTTAGTCAAATCTAGCCACTTAAGGTATATTTGATTAGAAGTATTTTTTTGGGGGGCTAGTTAAATACTTATCAGACTTCTCTCGGAAGTCTACGAAACCCCAAAATTCAGACTTCTCATAGAAGTCTGAGAAACCCTAAATCTAATATTATTCACTAAACAGTGAAAAATATTTAAAGAAAACACATAGAAACATCAAATTGTTTAATATATGCGCATTATAACATACATGTGCAAATATAATTTTTTCAAATGTAAATTTCGTGAACCTTGAATCTAAACCCTAAAGTTAAATGTTAGTCATATGTAAATGTTCCACCAGTTCCATTACAAAGCATGTTCTAAGGGTTAGAAACTACTAAACCACTTTATATATTTTTAATCTGATTAAAATTTACCCAATTTAATTTATATACTACTTAATTGAATATATTTAATTTATGTATATAAAGTTTTTGACAAAATATTTTTTTATAATTTTAAAATTAAAATTTTCAAACTTATTCTGTATCAGACTTCAATGCGATGTCTGAGAACGTCATTTAGACTTCGCTTAGAGTCTAACTGGTCAGACGTCAATAGACGTTTGACAAAGGCAAAGGTTATAATGGTAATTGCGTTTTCCGGTTTTTTGATTGGTCGTAAGGGCTTCGCGGTAATTTCCGTAGTCCGCAAAACCAGTTTTTCATTTGATTCAAATTCAGGGGTACACTTTTATTTAAAACCAATTTTGAGGGCATTTTTAGCAATTCCCCCTAATTAAATTAGGTAAATAATAAAAAATAATTTACCTAATTTCATAAAATTTTATAAAACCAAACCATGTGATGTAAATCATCTTTGGAAATGCATAATATGTTTGTTGTTTGAGAGATAATGAGTTGGAATACAAGTATATATCTCTAGGGATAGAACTAGGTTGATTGATTTTGATCAAATGTTGTAATTGTATATAATTATTAGATTTAGAATATATTAGACTAATTTTATGTTATATATAAGTATTTATTAGGGATTGTTAACAAAAAAATGAAACAAAAATATTTAATTTAAAAGTTTAGGGCAATGAGACTTCATACTGAAGTCTGTCAGACATAAATAAGTTTCAAATGGATTTTAGGTTCGTCGTGAAGTCAAATTACTAGGCGGAAACTATAATGACATAAGACCGCCAAATAATTTGAGAAAAATAGTTGAGTCCGCAATTTTCTAAAAAACCAAAATAAAAATGACATAAAATAATTATTTTTATGTCATATAACCCCCCCCCCCCCCCCCCCCCCCCCAAAAAAAAGAATCAGATATAAGTCTCCTCATAGTCCTCTCAATCAGTGACATTTTCAAGATTCACAAGTATGTGATTTCTTCTTCTTCTCATCTATTATCCATCACAAGTGATTCAAATCTTCTTCTTAAATCTCACCTTAATATTTTATAGTATGATTTTTTTTTGGTTGGTTGATTTAGGGTTTTCCTTAAATTTTAACGGGAGTGGCGGCGAAACGAGAGATACCCTTGGTTGATGCAGTCTGGACTGAACGAACGCTTTTCACATCCGTTTATGGGTCTCATCTGGACTGGACAAACATGAATGTGAGCTCTTTTACAAATTGTTTTTGTTTAATTTGACAGAGATGCTCTAGGTTGATGCTGTCTGGACTGGACTAACGCTTTTCATATCCGTTTTAGGGTCACATATGGATTGGACAAACCCAAACGTGAGCTTTTGTCAAAATTGTTTTTCTTATGTTTTGCTTGTTGCACTCTTCACTTTTATCTTATGTTTTTAAGTCATCAGAGACATGAGTGGAAGTGGATTTATACAAGGAGTGGAGTTTGTCATAATCCTCAATTAAAAGACTTGAATTGACTATCCCCCGAGTTCGCCCTGAGAAAATTCTTACAAGCCCGAGTTTCAAGGTCCCGCCGTAGAAGCTTCAAGGAAGTGTTAGAGAAAGAGACGCTTCTCATCACCCACAATAAGACATAAAACAACTTGTGTATTTCCTCACTTTTATTCAGGTGATGCATTATGTTCATTGTTCTTATTTGTTCTCTGTCTTTATGTCTTCTTCGCCTTTCTAATGTTTTTTCTTTTTTTTCTCTTTTATAATTCTCAAAGGTTTAGACAGTATGATAAGATCTCCCGTAGTCATAATGTTGATAACATGTATAATGAAATGAATGAGTACCAAATACAAGACACAATGTAATGAAATTTCCAAACTAAAAAATAGAAAACAAACAAAACTTGAGTTCAGTTTGACAAGAGACTTCATGCTGAAATCTCATGTTGAGACACAACAGTGAAGTCTCGCAATACAAGATGCTGAAGATTCGCGGATTTCGAAAAGATGTGACTGCTAATCAATACTGAGATTTTAAAATGATTCCCTGCTAACTCATACTGAGATTTTGAAACGATGCAACTGCTAATTAATACGGAGAATGCAATGAAGTCTCAAATCATTAATTGTTCAGTTGAGACTTCGAATCAATGCGACTACAAATTAATACTGGGACTTTAGAGTCAAATCTCCAACACGAGAGCAAAGCAACGCGTGTGAACCATTCATAATATAAATAATAGGGAGGCGACATGATTACCAACAAACCCACATACTACTCAACATTAAATGCCGCCAAACAAACTTTATTCATCATGAGCTCGAATGGATAGGTATGCTAGTGGACATCCCTGGGAAGAGCTAAACGAATCTAGAAGATACGGAGGATATACCCTGTAAAAACCAGGACCCCAACATTAAAGAGAGGCATTTAATTCTAAAGAGAGAGAAGAGCATTGTTAGAGAGAAAAAGTCATATTTAAGTTCCGAGGTACACTATTTTGTTCTAGAGATACCTTTCAATACCTTTTCCCCATCTTTCATGTAATTCCTGACCATGTCTTATTATACATATCATGTGTAATCAACTATGAATAAATATTTGTTCGTCCGACCTACCTGTCCGATCTACGGCCTTATTAAACGGAGGATCAACAGACACTTTGTTCACCACTAAAATCATGTCACTCCCTTTACCACTCTACCATTTAATATTTACCATAATATCTCTATGTGAAGTTATCTTTCAACAATAACTATAAGAAAATATATATTAAATGATATTATTATAAGATAATATGTTATGGTGTATGTATTGCCTGTAGGTATACTAGGTATACTAGATTATATTGTATGCATCGACTAATCCCCTAAACTAACGAGAACCAAGTATTTTGTAAGCATGTGGCGAGCATTTTATTTTTCACTAGAAGATTTCCAAGGATACATTTTGGGATAGATTTTTGGGATACAAACGAAACAAACTAAAGTCGGCTATCAAAGAGCGATACCGAATTCAAAACCCTGCAAACAGAAGGCAAACAAAAAAAAAACCAATTAGAACCACAAAACCTATAACTGATAGACAATCCTCATTAGCAACAGAACATAACCAGCAAATGTCAGATCGAGACACCAGTAGACAAGACAACGAAGAGGTAGCGATCACTAAACACCGAGAGAGAAAAGGAGTGTAACATCTAAAGCTGAAAATTATTGAGGCCGACCCACCGACACTCATTATATTGCTTCACCAATAGGAGCCACGAGCAAGTCGAAGGAGACCAAGCCAAGGAATATGAAGGACCAAATTGTTTACTATCCGCCACCGAACGACTTGATACGAAGAGGACCGAAGTCCTAATTCCTTAAGGTTGTGCCGAAGAATCCTTGCCAAAGGTCAGAAGATAATGAGGAGAACTGCATGAACTATGCCGACGCAACCAACACAAAAGAAAATCACACTCCCAGAGAAAAGCAAAAACACTACCTGGAGAAAATCTGAACTCCGGGCTAACAACAAGTTAGCTAGAAAAACCCAACCCACAAAGCCGACACTCTTGCAGAAGAAATGACCAAAGCTAACTTAAAACCGATACTAAACAAGACAGCCCAATCTATTCAACACAAACAACCAATCTAACCAGAAACCTAAAACCCCAGAAATTACAAGATAAACCGAAGACTAAACGAATAGACAATTGGAAACAAGTACCAACACAGAACTAAAGACAAAGCATAAAAACAAACCTTGAAGCCACTAATCTACCCAATCAGAAACGAGAACACCGCGACCCAAGGTTTCAAGGATTCACCGGAAAGTGACGAGAGATGATGCAATTTCAAAAAGTGAATCAAGGCCTTCAATACATGGGTTTATTATGAGAATCTCAGCCTCATAACTTCATAAAAAAAGTCAAGGATTCTCATTCAATGGCAATGGTTAAATTGGTGGCAAGAAGACAAATATTTGATTTAGCTAATTTTCCTCTTTTTGTATAAATGTAAATCATTTTTTAATGTATTTTATTGTAAAGATCATCTTGTAAGAGCTATAAAAAGCTCAATTGCTCTATTGTAAATAATATAGAAATTTTTGGAAAAAATAAGAGTTCTCTCTTATAAAGCTTTTATGCTTTGTTCTTTGTTTCTCTAAGTTGTGCGGATTCCCCTTCATAGAAAATATTATAAATTTATGTCTTATGTGTGGATTCACTAAGGCTTAGGTTCTTGATCTTATCACAAAGGCTTTCACACCTTTGAGTGGCGATCTTCAATTCACCATCAACTCCATCTAACCATCCATTAAAAAGCCTTGAGAGCGCCTTCGGCCAGCAAGCTTTTTCCATTCGACCATCGACCACGGATCAACCAGAGAGCGTCTCCGACCAGCTGGGCGACCCAAACAACTATCCATCTCGGATCTTATATCAAGAGATAAGAAAACAGACCCTCGATGATGCCGCAAACGATGACGACCACGCACATGGGAGTCACCGAACAGAAGATCTGACGACCGCAAGACGCTGTACGAACAGCTCACCACCCACCAGATCTTCAAAGAAACAAGGGACGCGTCAGACCAAAAGGCGTCAAGAATCCGGCAACTAACTCCGCCTAGACCGGAGAACGACCGCCAACAGAACACCGAATAAACACCATCGCCATTAGGAGGAAGAGGAAGGCTCTAACGTGAATCTCAGCCAACCAGCCGGTGGTACGCCGGAAAACAAACATAAAAACACAGACAGGCCTTCCTTCGGTGGCGCGAACGGCGCCCTCCACCGAAGGAGAAAAAAGAGATCCAAAGTTAGGTTTTTTTGCGAAAAACGTGTTTAAGATTTTTTTTTTTACGGCGAGCATTTCGTTGAGACAAAAAAATTAATATATTTATATATTGGATATACACTCAATATGTAGTATATGCGTGTAACATAAGATTTTTTTTTGTGTGATGTACCATGAGATAAATATCATTGTAACCATCAGTGAAAATAGAATATCAAGATCATGAAGGTAATATTCTAAAGATATAGTCTCATATATATATATATATATGTGTGTGTGTGTGTGTGTGTGTGTATGTCTTGTATGTAATATAATATAATGTGTTATATGTTAAGCTATCTGATGAGGACATCAGCTTGGCCGACACTGAGTTGGACGAACAAGACGGATCAGACTCTACCAAGAAGCTGACCGACCTGTTTCCGACCATGCGAGATGTACCAAGGACGCGCTCGGGACATCGATAGATACAGGCCGAGTTCAACAATGCCATGGAGCAGCTGATCTCGAGGAAAAGCCTAGAAGACATCACGACCCAGCTAGACCATCTCGACCAAGGAAAACCTGTCCTGAACCAGTTGGCCCGGAGGATGATCCACACTGAAGCTAGCGGCCAATTTGATCAGACCACGCCCTGGCCCATACTCCGGACGCACGGACCGACCATGATCTTTTGCATCGAGCCAGATGATTCTTTGACCGGTCTGCCTCTGGGATAAAGATCATACTCTTTTTTCCTTGTGAAGTTTTGTCCCAAATGGGTTTTCTTCACAAGGTTTTTAACGAGGTGATCTGAGGCCCATTCATTAGAGAGTCAAACCGGCCTCCTCTCTTCTTTTGCGACCAGATTTTCCATTTTTGGTCTTTTCTTTATTTCTTTTATGTCTTTGTTTTCTTTGGTTAATTTTCGATGGCCCATTAGTTTTCTGGTCCATCTTGTAAGTCATAAAACTCTTTTTCTGATTAATGAAAACAATAAGCAAGTTTAACCAAGAAAAAGAAACCCTAAAGGATTTCTCGATCTCTCTCTCTTCGTGTGGCTGCCCCTTAGACGAGCGGATCTCTTGGCTTTTGCTTGCTGCCTCAGTTATCTCTAGCGTTCTTACAGATCAGTAGTTCATCAATCATCATCCGATCATCCCTTGACGAGAAGAGAGTGCCATCGGCCAGCTTTTCGTTCCATTCGATCATCACTCATCACGCCTCCATAGCATCTCACATCACTATCTATCATCCTAACCGTCAATTGAAAGCATATATTTAGATACCAGTTCTACTGCAAGGAGTATAAATGTGTAATGGCCCAATTTCAGGCCCATTACTTGGGCCCAAAGGAATAGGAGAAAAGGGTCAAATGTCCTTGCTTGAGTCCAAAGGAAAAGGAGGAATGGGCCAAAGGCCCAAGGCCCAACCCGAGGGAAGGGAAAACCCTATCCCCATTCCCTACAAAAGAAGGAGCAGCCCCTCTCATTTGGCACAAAGTTCGAGACAACGAAGCTCGGCCTGCGCCCCGAGCTAGCTGCAGACCGAGAACCAGCCAGCAGCCGCCGCCGACCGCCGGCCAGCCACCGCCAACGACCGCCGACCAGACGATCGCCGAAGCGCCGACCGCCGCCGTGACCGCCGGCCAGCCGCCGCCCAGAGCCGCCGGAATCTTCGCCGGATTTCTCTTCTCGCGCATGTTTTTGATCCCGAACCTTGAGTCGTCGTCTTCCTGATTCGTTTGAGTGCAGAGCCCTTCTTTCTTAAGGTGAGATTTCCCAGATCTCAGACCTACTCCGTTTTCCTCTTCTAGATCCCATATCTGCTTTAGATCTATGCTTCTAGATCAAATCTGATCCATATCTCTCTTTCTGTCTCTCTCTCTCTCGCTTAGATCTGCTTCAGATATATGCTTCTGATGGATAGAAGTTGTAGATCTGAACCGGATCCTTCTCTTTTGCTCAAATCTGTTGCCCGGAACCCTAGATCCGCTCTCTTCTCTAGATCTGTCTTCTAAAACCCTAGATCTGTGTGCAGGATCTCCAGATCTATAGCCGGGTTCACCAGATCTACTCTCGTTCTTCAGATCTAGACTAAGGTGAGGACCGAACGTGATCTCTTCCTTATTCTGCTGCGATGTTGGGACTCGAATCCTCGTTTAATAGTGTCTTTCTAGTTAGTGTTGTTCAAGCGGATGATTTGCGTTGATGTGATTGAAAATCACCTAGCATGTAAGTTGTCACTTAAACCGAAAATGGCACCTGGACATTAGGTTATCATTTGAACCGAAAATGTTGCTTGTGTGTGAAGGCTATGCTTGATAGAACTGTTATAGGTCCCCCGAAAGGGTGTTGTGTGGCGGCACGCGTACATTGCGGTGGGTATGTGTCCCTTTGAAGTCGTCGGAAGGGGGTTTTGGCAAGCCCCCCAAGAGGAAAGGCCGACGGGCCAAAGAGGTTTGGCCGGGGGCACTTGTTGTGGGCCTTCAGGTTGTTGAGGTGTTCATGAATGTGAAAGCACGAGTGGGCGTAATGTTGTTTGTGCCTTCGGGCGTTGGGTGCAAGGTGTTATTAACCTTGGACTCATTTCCTTGATGTTGTGCTAGTTCCGCCCTCACTGGTTATTGGTGTTGAACCAATTACTCTGGCCTCCCTCGTTGATTGTTTTGCAGGGAACCCTGGAGCGATGCAGGGGTAGACGAACAATGTGGTGTTATGTTTTGGGAAGCGGGATTTCCTCCTTTTCTTTTTTCGTCCTTTTGTTCCGTTGAGACTTATGCGTTTTTCTTTCGTTTCACGTTTCACGTTTAAGATGTTTCACTTGGTTCGGTTTTCTTGTAAGACTCGGTTTTCTATTTCAATAAAGTAAACCCTTTGCAGTTATTTGAGTGTTGGTTCCGGTTTATGCTTGGTTTGCGGTTTGTGGACTAAGAGTCGTTTACTTGGATCCGAAGGGACGGGTGTTACAATTTGGTATAAGATCCAGGTTAGACCTAGCCAGTGTTGTCCTGGCTAGGTAGGGTAGGGTAGCGTATTTTGAAGGAATTTCTAGCAGATCCTAATCCAATTAGGCAATCCTGGTCTGAATTCCGAGCCTAGGATCTAAGGTTCATGTAATTGAATCAATGGGATCTCAGAATTACCTGGTGATTAGCAGCGGAAGATTTGCAGATAATCGAGATCTAGAGCGCCTCAAATGCTGCGCCTCTACTGGTATCCACACGCACACAAACTGAACAGCAGGGATGCTAGTGCCTATAGAGATCCAATCTCTTCAGAGGTTTCTATTCAAGTTCTGGTGGCTGTGAATTAGGTTAGAGATCAGTTTAGGTCGACCATATATCTTATATATGTCGACTTAAACCATAACGGAATTAACCAACGATTAAACCGAATTAATCTGATTAATCCGCGAGTTGCATCGATCGATGCACTATCTGCATCGATCGATACTGCCCCAGAATATTGATATCGAATGCATATCAAATATGCATTCACTGGATCATTACATTAATGATCAACCTCGTCTTTAACGTCCAGTTTGCTTAGGTGTGTGACCATGTAGGATCATATAACACTAGCAATGAGTTCTAAACTCATTGATCATAAGTGGCTTCTAGCAAAGCATTATGACTACCCAGTGTCATATGATTGTCTCATCTCGACAATACGACTTTCACTTGGAGTAAGTACAATAGATTTCAGGACATTCCCAACAATCTCCCACTTGTACTGGAATCATCTATTCCTTCAATCCCTTCTGTAACGCCCTGTCCGCCCCTACCGGTGAGTCACCCATCCCTCTCCCGGGCTCATGGGCCCCACCCCTGTCCGACGGTCGGTGTGTTATTTTTGGTAGGCCCGACCGAGTAATTTACTGACCCTACAATCACCCCATGACCTTTTCCCATGTGTTTTGTCCTCACACACATGCTACCACGAGTCACTTCCCGGAAGGTCACCCATCCTGGGACTACTCCAGCCCAAGCACGCTTAACTCTGGAGTTCTTTCAGGCAAGTGACCGGAAAAGGTAAGTGCACTTGGTGATATAGGTAGCCAAATTAATTCATTTAAGACAATCTCAAATGGGCCGGGCCAGGGCCCTTACAATTCTCCCCCACTTAATGGGAATTGTCCCCGAATTCCGCAGCAACCATAACCCTCAAACCCCAGGATTGTCTCCCGAGACAGAATTGGTTTGACTTCCCTGAGCTCTGATACCACTTTGTAACGCCCCGTCCGCCCCTACCGGTAGGTCACCCATCCCTCTCCCGGGCTCGTGGGCCCCACCCCTGTCTGACGGTCGGTGCGTTATTTTTGGTAGGCCCGACCGAGAAATTTACTGACCCTACAATCACACCCTGACCTTTTCCCATGTGTTTTGTCCTCACACACATGCTACCACGAGTCACTTCCCGGAAGGTCAACCATCCTGGGACTACTCCAGCCCAAGCACGCTTAACTCTGGAGTTCTTTCAGGCAAGTGACCGGAAAAGGTAAGTGCACTTGGTGATATAGGTAGCCAAATTAATTCATTTAAGACTTTCTCAAATGGGCGGGGCCAGGGCCCTTACAATTCTTTGTAACGCCCCGTCCGCCCCTACCGGTGAGTCACCCATCCCTCTCCCGGGCTCGTGGGCCCCACCCCTGTCCGACGGTCGGTGCGTTATTTTTGGTAGGCCCGACCGAGAAATTTACTGACCCTACAATCACCCCCTGACCTTTTCCCATGTGTTTTGTCCTCACACACATGCTACCACGAGTCACTACCCGGAAGGTCACCCATCCTGGGACTACTCCAGCCCAAGCACGCTTAACTCTGGAGTTCTTTCAGGCAAGTGACCGAAAAAGGTAAGTGCACTTGGTGATATAGGTAGCCAAATTAATTCATTTAAGACTTTCTCAAATGGGCCGGGCCAGGGCCCTTACAATTCTCCCCCTCTTAAGGGAATTCGTCCCCGAATTCCGCAGCAACCATAACCCTCAAACCCCAGGATTGTCTCCCGAGACAGAATCAGTTTGACTTCCCTGAGCTCTGATACCCCTTTGTAATGCCCCGTCCGCCCCTACCGGTGAGTCACCCATCCCTCTCCCGGGCTCGTGGGCCCCACCCCTGTCCGACGGTCGGTGCGTTATTTTTGGTAGGCCCGACCGAGAAATTTACTGACCCTACAATCACCCCCTGACCTTTTCCCATGTGTTTTGTCCTCACACACATGGTACCACGAGTCACTATCTGCATCGATCGATACTGCCCCAGAATATTGATATCGAATGCATATCAAATATGCATTCACTGGATCATTACATTAATGATCAACCTCGTCTTTAACGTCCAGTTTGCTTAGGTGTGTGACCCTGTAGGATCATATAACACTAGCAATGAGTTCTAAACTCATTGATCATAAGTGGCTTCTAGCAAAGCATTATGACTACCCAGTGTCATATGATTGTCTCATCTCGACAATACAACTTTCACTTGGAGTAAGTACAATAGATTTCAGGACATTCCCAACAATCTCCCACTTGTACTGGAATCATCTATTCCTTCAATCCCTTCTGTAACGCCCCGTCCGCCCCTACCGGTGAGTCACCCATCCCTCTCCCGGGCTCATGGGCCCCACCCCTGTCCGACGGTCGGTGTGTTATTTTTGGTAGGCCCGACCGAGTAATTTACTGACCCTACAATCACCCCATGACCTTTTCCCATGTGTTTTGTCCTCACACACATGCTACCACGAGTCACTTCCCGGAAGGTCACCCATCCTGGGACTACTCCAGCCCAAGCACGCTTAACTCTGGAGTTCTTTCAGGCAAGTGACCGGAAAAGGTAAGTGCACTTGGTGATATAGGTAGCCAAATTAATTCATTTAAGACTATCTCAAATGGGCCGGGCCAGGGCCCTTACAATTCTCCCCCACTTAATGGGAATTCGTCCCCGAATTCCGCAGCAACCATAACCCTCAAACCCCAGGATTGTCTCCCGAGACAGAATCGGTTTGACTTCCCTGAGCTCTGATACCACTTTGTAACGCCCCGTCCGCCCCTACCGGTGAGTCACCCATCCCTCTCCCGGGCTCGTGGGCCCCGCCCCTGTCTGACGGTCGGTGCATTATTTTTGGTAGGCCCGACCGAGAAATTTACTGACCCTACAATCACCCCCTGACCTTTTCCCATGTGTTTTGTCCTCACACACATGCTACCACGAGTCACTTCCCGGAAGGTCACCCATCCTGGGACTACTCCAGCCCAAGCACGCTTAACTCTGGAGTTCTTTCAGGCAAGTGACCGGAAAAGGTAAGTGCACTTGGTGATATAGGTAGCCAAATTAATTCATTTAAGACTTTCTCAAATGGGCGGGGCCAGGGCCCTTACAATTCTTTGTAACGCCCCGTCCGCCCCTACCGGTGAGTCACCCATCCTTCTCCCGGGCTCGTGGGCCCCACCCCTGTCCGACGGTCGGTGCGTTATTTTCGGTAGGCCCGACCGAGAAATTTACTGACCCTACAATCACCCCCTGACATTTTCCCATGTGTTTGTCCTCACACACATGCTACCACGAGTCACATCCCGGAAGGTCACCCATCCTGGGACTACTCCAGCCCAAGCACGCTTAACTCTGGAGTTCTTTCAGGCAAGTGACCGGAAAAGGTAAGTGCACTTGGTGATATAGGTAGCCAAATTAATTCATTTAAGATTTTCTCAAATGGGCCGGGCCAGGGCCCTTACAATTCTCCCCCACTTAAGGGAATTCGTCCCCGAATTCCGCAGCAACCATAACCCTCAAACCCCAGGATTGTCTCCCGAGACAGAATCGGTTTGACTTCCCTGAGCTCTGATACTCCTTTGTAACGCCCCGTCCGCCCCTACCGGTGAGTCACCCATCCCTCTCCCGGGCTCGTGGGCCCCACCCCTGTCCGACGGTCGGTGCGTTATTTTTGGTAGGCCCGACCGAGAAATTTACTGACCCTACAATCACCCCCTGACCATTTCCCATGTGTTTTGTCCTCACACACATGCTACCACGAGTCACTTCCCGGAAGGTCACCCATCCTGAGACTACTCCAGCCCAAGCACGCTTAACTCTGGAGTTCTTTCAGGCAAGTGACCGGAAAAGGTAAGTGCACTTGGTGATATAGGTAGCCAAATTAATTCATTTAAGACTTTCTCAAATGGGCCGGGCCAGGGCCCTTACAATTCTCCCCCACTTAATGGGAATTCGTCCCTGAATTCCGCAGCAACCATAACCCTCAAACCCCAGGATTGTCTTCCGAGACAGAATCGGTTTGACTTCCCTGAGCTCTGATACCACTTGTAACGCCCCGTCCGCCCTTACCGGTGAGTCACCCATCCCTCTCCCGGGCTCATGGGCCCCACCCCTGTCCGACGGTCGGTGCGTTATTTTTGGTAGGTCCGACCGAGTAATCTACTGACCCTACAATCACCCCCTGACCTTTTCCCATGTGTTTTGTCCTCACACACATGCTACCACGAGTCACTTCCCGGAAGGTCACCCATCCTGGGACTACTCCAGCCCAAGCACGCTTAACTCTGGAGTTCTTTCAAGCAAGTGACCGGAAAAGGTAAGTGCACTTGGTGATATAGGTAGCCAAATTAATTCATTTAAGACTTTCTCAAATGGGCCGGGCCAGGGCCCTTACAATTCTCCCCCACTTTATGGGAATTCGTCCCCGTATTCCGCAGCAACCATAACCCTCAAACCCCAGGATTGTCTCCCGAGACAGAATCGGTTTGACTTCCCTGAGCTCTGATACCACTTTGTAACGCCCCGTCCGCCCCTACCGGTGAGTCACCCATCCCTCTCCCGGGCTCGTGGGCCCCACCCCTGTCTGACGGTCGGTGCGTTATTTTTGGTAGGCCCGACCGAGAAATTTACTGACCCTACAATCACCCCCTGACCTTTTCCCATGTGTTTTGTCCTCACACACATGCTACCACGAGTCACTTCCCGGAAGGTCACCCATCCTGGGACTACTCCAGCCCAAGCACGCTTAACTCTGGAGTTCTTTCAGGCAAGTGACCGGAAAAGGTAAGTGCACTTGGTGATATAGGTAGCCAAATTAATTCATTTAAGACTTTCTCAAATGGGCGGGGCCAGGGCCCTTACAATTCTCCCCCACTTAAGGGAATTCGTCCCCGAATTCCGCAGCAACCATAACCCTCAAACCCCAGGATTGTCTCCCGAGACAGAATCGGTTTGACTTCCCTGAGCTCTGATACCCCTTTGTATCGCCCCGTCCGCCCCTACCGGTGAGTCACCCATCCCTCTCCCGGGCTCGTGGGCCCCACCCCTGTCCGACGGTCGGTGCGTTATTTTTGGTAGGCCCGACCGAGAAATTTACTGACCCTACAATCACCCCCTGACCTTTTCCCATGTGTTTTGTCCTCACACACATGCTACCACGAGTCACTTCCCGGAAGGTCACCCATCCTGAGACTACTCCAGCCCAAGCACGCTTAACTCTGGAGTTCTTTCAGGCAAGTGACCGGAAAAGGTAAGTGCACTTGGTGATATAGGTAGCCAAATTAATTCATTTAAGACTTTCTCAAATGGGCCGGGCCAGGGCCCTTACAATTCTCCCCCACTTAATGGGAATTCGTCCCTGAATTCCGCAGCAACCATAACCCTCAAACCCCAGGATTGTCTTCCGAGACAGAATCGGTTTGACTTCCCTGAGCTCTGATACCACTTGTAACGCCCCGTCCGCCCTTACCGGTGAGTCACCCATCCCTCTCCCGGGATCGTGGGCCCCGCCCCTGTCTGACGGTCGGTGCATTATTTTTGGTAGGCCCGACCGAGAAATTTACTGACCCTACAATCACCCCCTGACCTTTTCCCATGTGTTTTGTCCTCACACACATGCTACCACGAGTCACTTCCCGGAAGGTCACCCATCCTGGGACTACTCCAGCCCAAGCACGCTTAACTCTGGAGTTCTTTCAGGCAAGTGACCGGAAAAGGTAAGTGCACTTGGTGATATAGGTAGCCAAATTAATTCATTTAAGACTTTCTCAAATGAGCGGGGCCAGGGCCCTTACAATTCTTTGTAACGCCCCGTCCGCCCCTACCGGTGAGTCACCCATCCCTCTCCCGGGCTCCTGGGCCCCACCCCTGTCCGACGGTCGGTGCGTTATTTTCGGTAGGCCCGACCGAGAAATTTACTGACCCTACAATCACCCCCTGACATTTTCCCATGTGTTTTGTCCTCACACACATGCTACCACGAGTCACTTCCCGGAAGGTCACCCATCCTGGGACTACTCCAGCCCAAGCACGCTTAACTCTGGAGTTCTTTCAAGCAAGTGACCGGAAAAGGTAAGTGCACTTGGTGATATAGGTAGCCAAATTAATTCATTTAAGACTTTCTCAAATGGGCCGGGCCAGGGCCCTTACAATTCTCCCCCACTTTATGGGAATTCGTCCCCGTATTCCGCAGCAACCATAACCCTCAAACCCCAGGATTGTCTCCCGAGACAGAATCGGTTTGACTTCCCTGAGCTCTGATACCACTTTGTAACGCCCCGTCCGCCCCTACCGGTGAGTCACCCATCCCTCTCCCGGGCTCGTGGGCCCCACCCCTGTCTGACGGTCGGTGCGTTATTTTTGGTAGGCCCGACCGAGAAATTTACTGACCCTACAATCACCCCCTGACCTTTTCCCATGTGTTTTGTCCTCACACACATGCTACCACGAGTCACTTCCCGGAAGGTCACCCATCCTGGGACTACTCCAGCCCAAGCACGCTTAACTCTGGAGTTCTTTCAGGCAAGTGACCGGAAAAGGTAAGTGCACTTGGTGATATAGGTAGCCAAATTAATTCATTTAAGACTTTCTCAAATGGGCGGGGCCAGGGCCCTTACAATTCTCCCCCACTTAAGGGAATTCGTCCCCGAATTCCGCAGCAACCATAACCCTCAAACCCCAGGATTGTCTCCCGAGACAGAATCGGTTTGACTTCCCTGAGCTCTGATACCCCTTTGTATCGCCCCGTCCGCCCCTACCGGTGAGTCACCCATCCCTCTCCCGGGCTCGTGGGCCCCACCCCTGTCCGACGGTCGGTGCGTTATTTTTGGTAGGCCCGACCGAGAAATTTACTGACCCTACAATCACCCCCTGACCTTTTCCCATGTGTTTTGTCCTCACACACATGCTACCACGAGTCACTTCCCGGAAGGTCACCCATCCTGAGACTACTCCAGCCCAAGCACGCTTAACTCTGGAGTTCTTTCAGGCAAGTGACCGGAAAAGGTAAGTGCACTTGGTGATATAGGTAGCCAAATTAATTCATTTAAGACTTTCTCAAATGGGCCGGGCCAGGGCCCTTACAATTCTCCCCCACTTAATGGGAATTCGTCCCTGAATTCCGCAGCAACCATAACCCTCAAACCCCAGGATTGTCTTCCGAGACAGAATCGGTTTGACTTCCCTGAGCTCTGATACCACTTGTAACGCCCCGTCCGCCCTTACCGGTGAGTCACCCATCCCTCTCCCGGGATCGTGGGCCCCGCCCCTGTCTGACGGTCGGTGCATTATTTTTGGTAGGCCCGACCGAGAAATTTACTGACCCTACAATCACCCCCTGACCTTTTCCCATGTGTTTTGTCCTCACACACATGCTACCACGAGTCACTTCCCGGAAGGTCACCCATCCTGGGACTACTCCAGCCCAAGCACGCTTAACTCTGGAGTTCTTTCAGGCAAGTGACCGGAAAAGGTAAGTGCACTTGGTGATATAGGTAGCCAAATTAATTCATTTAAGACTTTCTCAAATGAGCGGGGCCAGGGCCCTTACAATTCTTTGTAACGCCCCGTCCGCCCCTACCGGTGAGTCACCCATCCCTCTCCCGGGCTCCTGGGCCCCACCCCTGTCCGACGGTCGGTGCGTTATTTTCGGTAGGCCCGACCGAGAAATTTACTGACCCTACAATCACCCCCTGACATTTTCCCATGTGTTTTGTCCTCACACACATGCTACCACGAGTCACTTCCCGGAAGGTCACCCATCATGGGACTACTCCAGCCCAAGCACGCTTAACTCTGGAGTTCTTTCAGGCAAGTGACCGGAAAAGGTAAGTGCACTTGGTGATATAGGTAGCCAAATTAATTCATTTAAGATTTTCTCAAATGGGCCGGGCCAGGGCCCTTACAATTCTCCCCCACTTAAGGGAATTCGTCCCCGAATTCCGCAGCAACCATAACCCTCAAACCCCAGGATTGTCTCCCGAGACAGAATCGGTTTGACTTCCCTGAGCTCTGATACCCCTTTGTAACGCCCCGTCCGCCCCTACCGGTGAGTCACCCATCCCTCTCCCGGGCTCGTGGGCCCCACCCCTGTCCGACGGTCGGTGCGTTATTTTTGGTAGGCCCGACCGAGAAATTTACTGACCCTACAATCACCCCCTGACCATTTCCCATGTGTTTTGTCCTCACACACATGCTACCACGAGTCACTTCCCGGAAGGTCACCCATCCTGAGACTACTCCAGCCCAAGCACGCTTAACTCTGGAGTTCTTTCAGGCAAGTGACCGGAAAAGGTAAGTGCACTTGGTGATATAGGTAGCCAAATTAATTCATTTAAGACTTTCTCAAATGGTCCGGGCCAGGGCCCTTACAATTCTCCCCCACTTAATGGGAATTCGTCCCTGAATTCCGCAGCAACCATAACCCTCAAACCCCAGGATTGTCTTCCGAGACAGAATCGGTTTGACTTCCCTGAGCTCTGATACCACTTGTAACGCCCCGTCCGCCCTTACCGGTGAGTCACCCATCCCTCTCCCGGGCTCATGGGCCCCACCCCTGTCCGACGGTCGGTGCGTTATTTTTGGTAGGTCCGACCGAGTAATCTACTGACCCTACAATCACCCCCTGACCTTTTCCCATGTGTTTTGTCCTCACACACATGCTACCACGAGTCACTTCCCGGAAGGTCACCCATCCTGGGACTACTCCAGCCCAAGCACGCTTAACTCTGGAGTTCTTTCAAGCAAGTGACCGGAAAAGGTAAGTGCACTTGGTGATATAGGTAGCCAAATTAATTCATTTAAGACTTTCTCAAATGGGCCGGGCCAGGGCCCTTACAATTCTCCCCCACTTTATGGGAATTCGTCCCCGAATTCCGCAGCAACCATAACCCTCAAACCCCAGGATTGTCTCCCGAGACAGAATCGGTTTGACTTCCCTGAGCTCTGATACCACTTTGTAACGCCCCGTCCGCCCCTACCGGTGAGTCACCCATCCCTCTCCCGGGCTCGTGGGCCCCACCCCTGTCTTACGGTCGGTGCGTTATTTTTGGTAGGCCCGACCGAGAAATTTACTGACCCTACAATCACCCCCTGACCTTTTCCCATGTGTTTTGTCCTCACACACATGCTACCACGAGTCACTTCCCGGAAGGTCACCCATCCTGGGACTACTCCAGCCCAAGCACGCTTAACTCTGGAGTTCTTTCAGGCAAGTGACCGGAAAATATAAGTGCACTTGGTGATATAGGTAGCCAAATTAATTCATTTAAGACTTTCTCAAATGGGCGGGGCCAGGGCCCTTACAATTCTCCCCCACTTAAGGGAATTCGTCCCCGAATTCCGCAGCAACCATAACCCTCAAACCCCAGGATTGTCTCCCGAGACAGAATCGGTTTGACTTCCCTGAGCTCTGATACCCCTTTGTATCGCCCCGTCCGCCCCTACCGGTGAGTCACCCATCCCTCTCCCGGGCTCGTGGGCCCCACCCCTGTCCGACGGTCGGTGCGTTATTTTTGGTAGGCCCGACCGAGAAATTTACTGACCCTACAATCACCCCCTGACCTTTTCCCATGTGTTTTGTCCTCACACACATGCTACCACGAGTCACTTCCCGGAAGGTCACCCATCCTGAGACTACTCCAGCCCAAGCACGCTTAACTCTGGAGTTCTTTCAGGCAAGTGACCGGAAAAGGTAAGTGCACTTGGTGATATAGGTAGCCAAATTAATTCATTTAAGACTTTCTCAAATGGGCCGGGCCAGGGCCCTTACAATTCTCCCCCACTTAATGGGAATTCGTCCCTGAATTCCGCAGCAACCATAACCCTCAAACCCCAGGATTGTCTTCCGAGACAGAATCGGTTTGACTTCCCTGAGCTCTGATACCACTTGTAACGCCCCGTCCGCCCTTACCGGTGAGTCACCCATCCCTCTCCCGGGCTCATGGGCCCCACCCCTGTCCGACGGTCGGTGCGTTATTTTTGGTAGGCCCGACCGAGTAATCTACTGACCCTACAATCACCCCCTGACCTTTTCCCATGTGTTTTGTCTTCACACACATGCTACCACGAGTCACTTCCCGGAAGGTCACCCATCCTGGGACTACTCCAGCCCAAGCACGCTTAACTCTGGAGTTCTTTCAGGCAAGTGACCGGAAAAGGTAAGTGCACTTGGTGATATAGGTAGCCAAATTAATTCATTTAAGACTTTCTCAAATGGGTCGGGCCAGGGCCCTTACAATTCTCCCCCACTTTATGGGAATTCGTCCCCGAATTCCGCAGCAACCATAACCCTCAAACCCCAGGATTGTCTCCCGAGACAGAATCGGTTTGACTTCCCTGAGCTCTGATACCAATTGTAACGCCCCGTCCGCCCCTACCGGTGAGTCACCCATCCCTCTCCCGGGCTCGTGGGCTCCACCCCTGTCCGACGGTCGGTGCGTTATTTTTGGTAGGCCCGACCGAGTAATTTATTGACCCTACAATCACCCCATGACCTTTTTCCATGTGTTTTGTCCTCACACACATGCTACCACGAGTCACTTCCCGGAAGGTCACCCATCCTGGGACTACTCCAGCCCAAGCACGCTTAACTCTGGAGTTCTTTCAGGCAAGTGACCGGAAAAGGTAAGTGCACTTGGTGATATAGGTAGCCAAATTAATTCATTTAAGACTTTCTCAAATGGGGCAGGCCAGGGCCCTTACACCTTCGTCACTATATCTCTATCTGGCATAAGGCAAGATCTGTGTCACCCTTATTTAGCCAAGATCATGTTCATAGAACTCCGATTTATATTGACAAGACAAACGACTGACAATCACCTCGTTTGAGTGTGGCCACACATTTCTCAGTATCAAATCTTCGATGGGCCCTGAGATATTTATCTCCTGTTATATAGGAGGGAAAAATCACATCTTGTTCCATCCCTGTCTCTTCACACGCTTCATGATACGCCCAATCAATGCCTTTATAGTCACCAGTTACGGCTGACGTTTGACAAGGTTAAAGCGGACCAATTCACATGTAAGAAAACATGATGAACTCAGGTTTAAGGACTATACTCTATAGTCGTAATGAAAACTCTCATGACACTTATATAACTATCCTGTAGAGTTCTCATCAGTGGGTCATGTCCGATCATGTGTTCTCTAACACATATCTATGTGATTGACTTTAATACTCTTATTAATGACTCCATGAAACTTAGTCATCAGTCACCTCACATACTAGTCTCACGCGGTTGTTAATGTCCCATTTTAACAACCTTGACCAGGGACCAATCATAATTTATGTCATTTATTATCTATAGGGTTTCATGATCAAGTCACATACTTGATGACCTATAAAATGTCATAAATTACTTTGGAACTATTATTTAATAACCATTATTACATAATACAGATGTCAGATTTCAATAACATAATCAAATTATGTTTATACGAACATCATATCATAACTAAAATTAATAACAATGACTCCCACTAAAATTAAGATCACATCTTAAGACATCTAATGCCTTTAGCAGTAGCCTGACCCTTATTCGCCCTTGCTCAGCGTGTGTCGAAAGACACTGCGTCTTGCTAAGAGTAATACCAAGAGTCATTTGCACGAAGCCCTTCTTGGAATCCTGCATATTGGACATGTGCAAGGCCTTATCACTATAAGTATCTTGACACAATCCAATTAGCTTATCCAATCTATCTCTATAGATTCTTATTCCAAGAATGTATACTGTTTCTCCCATAATTTTATCGAAAAACAACTTTCGAATCAAGTCTTAACAGACTGAAACAATGGAACTTCATTTCCGAGAAGTAGTATGTTATCAACATACAATACTAGAAATGCAACTGCGCTCCCACTAGTCTCTTGTAAACATACGGTTCCTCTTCGTTCCTGACAAAGTCAAACCTTTTGACTGCTTCATCAAAACGAAGATTCCAACTCCGAGATGCTTGCTTCAATCCATAAATGGTTTGATGAAGCTTGCATATCTTCCTAGCTTCATTAGGATCAATGAAAAACTTCAGGTTGTGTCATGTACACATCCTTTTTCCAGAATTCCATTAAGAAAAACTGTTTTCACATCCATCTGCCAGATCTCATAACCATTATATTGGCGGTTGCTAGGAGAATCCGAATGGACATAAGCACGGTGACTGGAATTAGGTTTCTTCACAGTTGATACCATGAATTTACTTGAAACCTTTTGCCACCAACCTTGCTTTGTACATCTGAATATAACCATCCATGTCAACTTTTCTTCTTGAAAATCCATTTACTCACAATGGTTTCTACACCATCGGGTAAATCAGCCCAAGTCATACTTGGTTCTGTGACATGGATCCCATTTCGGATTCAGCGGCTTTCAGCCACTTTCGGAGTCAAGGCCCATCATTGCTTCTTCAAAATTCTCAGGCCCGTCACTTTCAATGATCAGTAGATCACGGCAATTGGTTACGAGAAATCCATATTTCTCGGGTTCGTGACGGATCCTTTCGGATCTGCGAGCTTCAGTTTTCTGTAAAAGTCGCGCACACATATCTCATATGTATACTTTTACCACGACCTAATTAACCAAGATTTAAACCGTAGTTAATTAAGTCATAAACCAAAATCAATATTTGGTTAGCGATCTGTGTCGATCGATGCAACTTTTGTGTCGATCGACACTTCTTCAGAAACTCGCCATTTAAATGTATATCGAATATACATTCACCAGATCCTTTATAAACTCTAGGCACCACAGGTGCAGGTTCTACAACTCTTTGTAGATCCAACTGCTGCTCTTCCTCATCAGGTTGAGCAGTCTCCTGTGATTTTCGAATTTCTTCGAGTTGTACTTTTACTCCCACTGTTCTTCTTGGAAAGAAAGTCTTTCTCAAGAAAACATAGTTCCGAGCAACAAACAATTTGTTCTCGAACTGGTTGTAAAAGTAACATGCCTTGGTTTTGTTAGGACAACCAATGAAGTAGCACTTATCTGATTTGGGTGTGAGCTTATCAGAGATTAAACGTTTTATTTAAGTCTCGCAACTCCAAATCTCCATGATGGATAAATCAGAAACATTTAGATTCCACATCTCATGTGGTATCTCTGTAACTGATTTTGATGGAACTTTATTTAAAGTAAACTCAGACATTTCTAGAGCGTATTCTTAGAAGGATAATGGAAGATCTGAGTGACACATCATTGATCGAACCATATCTAATAAAGTCCGATACAGGAGGAGTGAATTGTGAAACACTTTCACAATCTATCAGATGATCACTAAATTCTTGATTTAAGTATTCACCTCCATGATCTCATCGTAGAGGTTTAATACCTTTGCCAAATTGATTATGTACTTCATTTTGGAACTCTTTGAACTTTTCAAAGATTCTGACTTATGCCTTATAAATAAGGCATAACCGTACCTTCTGAAAATATCAGTAAAGGTAATGAAGTACTGAAATTTTCCTCTAGCACTAGTGCTCATCGGTCCATATACATCCGTATGTATAAATCCCAATAAGCTTCTGGCCCTTTCATTTTGATCGTTCGCAACCTGTATCGACCGACGCACCGTTTGTGTCGATCGACACTACCTCTGTTGAAAGGAGCCTTTGTCGTTTTACTTAATAAACAAGATCCACTTTACTCATTATGATTCTCAATCAGATGAGCCCAAAAGCCCATCACTATGGAGCTTCTGAATCTATTTCTCATTTATGTAGCCCAAAACGACAATGCCAGAGAGAAGTTTGACTCGTTTCATTTGACTTGAATCTCTTGGTATTAATGTTATAGTTAGGCACATTCTGGTTTAGAACATAAAGTTCATTCTCTAATGGATTGCTACTATAAAGTATATCACTGTAATCAAATGAATAACACTTATTCTTAACTTGAAAACTGATATCCTTCCATATACAAAAAAGGAATAGAAATAATCTTTCTGCTCACAGCAGGTACATAGTAGCAGTTTTAAGTTCAAAACATGCCATAAAAGGAAAAACAAATGAAATACTCCTACGGTTAATGCAGCAACTCTTGCTCCATTCCCACTCATAGGTCCACTTGTCCTTTCTCCATAGTCCTACTTTTGCTCAGGCCCTGCACATTTTCACAAAATATGAGTACCACAGCTGGTATCCAATACCCAATAAGTAGGACTATAAGAAGTAACATTTACTTCTATAACATAATACATGAAGAAGAAGTCTCGTACGTCTTCTTCAGCTTCTCATAATCTT
Organism: Orychophragmus violaceus; assembly: GCA_030180135.1. NCBI lineage: Eukaryota > Viridiplantae > Streptophyta > Magnoliopsida > Brassicales > Brassicaceae > Orychophragmus > Orychophragmus violaceus. The sequence continues at coordinate 45,162,411 of CM058229.1, read as the reverse complement.
CCAAGAATTTATTGCAGTTTCTTTTCAAATGCCCATAACCATTACAATAACGGCACTTAACATCTTCAGAAGGACTGGTTTTAACCTTAGGAACGTGGCCAGACTCGCTTGGATTCACAATCGAGCTCGTCTTGCCATCACCTTTGTTCTTACCAAGTTTCTTAAACTTTTTACCCTTTTGTACCATAAGGACATTTGGGGTGTCCTTCTTGATGTTAGGTTCAGCAGTCTTAAGCATCCCATGCAATTCAGTCAACGTCTTCGTCAAGTTGTTCATGTTATAGTTCATAACAAATTGATCATAGCTTGACGGCAGTGACTGTAGAATGATGTCAGTAGCCAACTCTTGGCTAATGGGACAATCAAGTTTCCCCAGGTTATCAATATAACCCATCATCTTAATGACATGAGAACTAACTGGTTCGCCCTTTGGTAGCTTGCACTCAATCAGAGATCTAACCGTCTGGTATCTCTGAGTTCGTGTCTGCTCCTGAAACATACTTTTCAGGCCAGTGATCATCTGTATTGGCGACTCCACGTACTCATATTGCTACTGCAATTCCGAGTTCATGGTAGCCAACATGAGACAACTCACATCCACCGCATCATTAGAATGCTTATCCCAAGCATCCTTATCTGACTGCCAGGCATTGGCTCGGTACTTCTTGGGGAGAACTTTCTCAAGGACATAGTCCCTTTTCTCCTGTTTGAGAACAATTCTCAAGTTCCGATACCATTCAAGAAAGTTGGATCCATTTAACTTGTCCTTCTCAAGGACGGATCGCAGGGAGAAATTGTTACGATGGTTTGTGCTAGACATAGCTGGTGAAAACAAGGGAGGTTTTAGTTATGATGTTCAAGAAATGAGAAGTCTTAACTATTAAGAAAACTCGCATTATATTCAAACAATGTTTCCTCAGATGAATATAATGATCCAAGACCCATACTTCACTAAACTTGAGTGAGCCACTGGCTATCACCCAAATTTTAGCTATCTAGGTAAGCAACAACCTTGCTAGTTATATCCAATATAACTCTTGGTTGTGGATTGACATCTTATGTCCAATACACCTGATGTCTCTGAGCCCAAAACGATTTTGATGGCCCAGTCAAGTAAATCAATCTCTTCAGTCATGTAATTGTTGATGTCTTGCACTGCAAGTCCATCAACACGATTACCTTCTGTCTTATTCATGAAATTGTGGACATCTTGCACTGCAAGTCTATCACACAATTAAATGGGTCTTGACAGTTGACAAGATTGGAAAGACATCAAGTATCACTTGATATTTGGTTGAGGAACGGAACCTTTTAAAACGTTCAGTTTTATTATGTTTTAATTCTTCTAATTAAATTATTTGTCTTGGTTTGGTTCTGTGGCTTCAGGTTCCATAACCTAAACCATCGAATCTGGTGTCGACCGACACTACTTTAGTGTCGATCGATTCAGATTAACCAAAACCAATCTGCGATAACCGATCAATCCAATTGATCATGTTTTGAGTACCGGTCGGTGTCGATCGATGCTACATTAGCATCGGTCGATACCAACCCAATCGCAATAAACCATTCTTAGCGTTTAACCATCATTAACCAAGCTCGATAACCGGTCCAATCCAATTGAACCGATTCATCAATCTCGCGAGGTTTGTGTCGACCGACACAACATTTGTGTCGATCGACACTAGGCGAAAAACTAAATTTTATTCGGGTTTTCGCCCTGTGTCGATCGATGCCGGATTGGCAACAATCGACACCATGCGAAAAACCCATAATTTTATTCGGGCTTTCGCCCTGTGTCGATCGATGCCGGATTGGCATCGATCGACACCATGCGAATAAGCCCTAAAACGTTTTCGAACAGAACCCTAAACTAGGTTTTCATGAAAACGAATTTTAGCAAGTTTGTATCAACCATACACAGATTCAGATTCAACTAATCTAATCAACATGCTACAGATTCAATGGAACCCTAAAGCTCTGAGACCACTGAAGGAATTTCTAGCAGATCCTAATCCAATTAGGCAATCCTGGTCTGAATTCCGAGCCTAGGATCTAAGGTTCATGTAATTGAATCAATGGGATCTCAGAATTACCTGGTGATTAGCAGCGGAAGATTTGCAGATAATCGAGATCTAGAGTGCCTCAAATGCTGCGCCTCTACTGGTATCCACACGCACACAAACTGAACAGCAGGGATGCTAGTGCCTATAGAGATCCAATCTCTTCAGAGGTTTCTATTCAAGTTATGGTGGCTGTGAATTAGGTTAGAGATCAGTTTAGGTCGACCATATATCTTATATATGTCGACTTAAACCATAACGGAATTAACCAACGATTAAACTGAATTAATCTGATTAATCCGCGAGTTGCATCGATCGATGCACTATCTGCATCGATCGATACTGCCCCAGAATATTGATATCGAATGCATATCAAATATGCATTCACTGGATCATTACATTAATGATCAACCTCGTCTTTAACGTCCAGTTTGCTTAGGTGTGTGACCCTGTAGGATCATATAACACTAGCAATGACTTCTAAACTCATTGATCATAAGTGGCTTCTAGCAAAGCATTATGACTACCCAGTGTCATATGATTGTCTCATCTCGACAATACGACTTTCACTTGGAGTAAGTACAATAGATTTCAGGACATTCTCAACATATTTATATCCGGATTTTATCGATGTCTTAAAAGTGTTTTCAACTCCTTTCTAAACAGGTATTTCTAAAATTTAGATACTAGGAGCACCACTCCGATCTCCCCCTTATATACACTCCAGAAGTGAGTTCAGTATTCAACCATCAACTGACTCATCCGTCCTTCTTTTGCAACACGGTACCGCCTAAGAGAAGAGCCGCTCTAGCTCGTCGTGACCTTGATGCACTATCGCCGGCTTCATCGACAAACAGTGCTACCAGTGTGAATGGAGCCCAGGAAACAGTTGCTGTAAACCAAGGAGGAGCCGTAGTAGGAGCAGGGAAAGTTGTAGTGGATGCCGCCCTTCTGCAAGAGCTACTTGCCCTTCAGCAGGCGCAAGTTGGGGCTGCATGAGCTGCAACGGGAAATGCTGCGGGAGCAGGAGCAGCAGTTGGAGCCGTTGTTGGAGAAGCAATGGGAGTTGTAGGAGCAGGAGCTCCCGAAGTGATACCGGAGAATGTCAACGTGGCGCCAGGAGCTGCAGGAGAAGCTGGGCACGCAGGAGGAGTTGTGAATGCCCTAGGAGGCGCTGTGAACGCCCCAGGAGGAGCCGGCTTCGTTGCTGGAGGAGCAGGAGTCGCTCCTATGGGATTTGGATTTGCTCAGCCACCACCGTTGGTGAACCAATACCCACCACCACCGCCACCGCAGGCGCCCGGAGCGGTGCAAGAGATGTCTTACCGGAGTATGTTGAAGCATCTGAGGGAGATGTAAATGGATCATTTCGTGGGTGGGGTCAATGCCATTGCAGCAGACAACTGGAGGAGGAAGCTGGAGACGAATTTGGATACTGCTAGGTGTCCGATGGAGTTTCAGGTGGAAATAGTGACCTTCTACCTCAAGGATGACGCGCTGGTCTGGTGGGAAGGAGTATTGGAGGGCGCTCAGGGACGTCATCTGACGTGGATAGACTTCCGCGAGGCATTCAACCGGAAGTACTTCCCAGAAGTGGCTATGGACAGGCTGGAAGGGGAATTTCAGAACCTCCGACAGGGAAACCAGAATGTGAGGGAGTACGGGAAGAGTTCAACCGTTTGAGGAGGTTTGCAGGAAGGTACCTGACCGAGCGGGAGCTAATTCGTCGGTTCCTTGCTGGATTAAAGATTGAGCTCAAGTGCCGTTGTAAGCTGAGGGATTACTATGACATCAACGACCTAATTGAGAAGGCAGCTGATGCCGAGACCGACTGGGAGGAAGAGCAGAAGCAGCACAAGAATGGGCACAACAGAGGAGCCAAGAGGAACTGGGATACTGGCCACACTGCGGCACCAACAGTACTGGTGCAGCAGGCACAACCACTGCCGCAGCTGGCACAGCATGTGGGCCACGGGGGATGCTACGGTTGCGGGCAGGCGGGGCACTTCAAGATGGAGTATCCACAGTTAGTATGCTACCAATGCGGCCAAACAGGACACTTGGCGAGGTACTGCACGAACCTAGGTAACCGAGCAAGAGTGAGGGTGCAGCCGTTACCACTATCGCAGCAACAAGGGGGACAAGGAGGAGCGGGATTGCTGTCGTTACCACCACCGCCACCAGGAGGCCAGGCCGGGGGACTGCGGGCGTATGTTGCAGGAGTTCTCAGAGGAGTGGAGACGATCGCGGGTACGTAACCTCACATACTTGCGTGAATTATTGTGGAGTCGTGATTGTTAAAGGGTCTAGTAGCCTAGCCTAGTAAACGTGTAGGATCGGTTGTGGTTGGGGGAGTAGCCGCCCACACCTTGTTTGACACGGGAGCTACGCATAGCTTTGTGAGTCCACGGTTCTCGGACAGTTTGAAATTTAAGGGCAGATTCATTGAAGGAATCATGAAGGTCGATACCGCCAGATCGGAGAAAGTAGCAGGCACGGGGATCTTCGAAGGAGTGCCAGTAACGGCGGCTGGGGTCGACCTACCTGCGGACTTGGCACGAGTGGAGCTAGGTCGCTATGAAGTTATTCTGGGAATGGATTGGTTGGTACGACACCAGGCGGTAATGGATTGCGCCAGGGAAACCGTCACTTTTCCTTGGGAGGAGGGAAAGATCGTGTTCAAGGGAATAAAACGCAGACGGGATATCAATCATATCCATGATGCAAGCAGAAACGTTAATCAGCAAAGGGAACGAGGCGTACTTGGCAACCATCTCAATGACCAAGGAAGAGGGAGCTCCGAACTTGGAAACCATTCCGGTGGCCGCGGGATATGAGGATGTATTCGCACCGTTAAAGGGACCACCACCGGAACGATATGACGCCTTTACGATAGAGTTAGATCCTGGAACGGCACCCGTGTCGAGGGCTCCTTGTCGTTTAGCGCCTGCGGAGATGGCTGAGTTGAAGAAGCAACTTGAGGATCTTGTGGAGAAAGGATTTGTCCGACCGAGCAGTTCGCCGTGGGGAGCGCCAGTGTTGTTTGTCAAGAAGAAGGACGGGAGTTTCCGACTCTGTATCGTTTACCGAGGCCTGAAGAAGGTGACCATCAAGCACAAGTACCCGTTTCCTAGGATCAATGAGCTTTTGGACCAGCTGCAGGGAGCCTCATGGTTCTCGAAGATTGATCTTGCCTCAGGGTACCATCAGATCCGGATATCGGAAGAGAACATTAAGAAGACGGTATTCCGAACCCGTTATGGACACTACGAGTTCGTGGTAATGACGTTTGGGTTAACCAACGCGCCAACAGCCTTCATGAAGATAATGAACGATGTCTTCCGAGAGTACTTGGACAAGTGTGTGATTGTCTTTATTGACGATATCATGGTCTACTTGAGGAGTAAGGAGGAGCACGAGTGGCACCTCAGGATTGTCCTAGATACTCTCAGGAAGCAGCAATTGTTTGCAAAGCTCAGCAAGTGTAGTTTCTGGCAGAGGGAGATTGGATTCCTTGGCCACGTGACCTCGGAGTCCGGTGTAGCAGTGGATCCGTAAAAGAACGCTTTGATCACCAACTGGGCAAGGCCGTAGAATTCAACCGACGTGCGTAGTTTCTTGGGATTGGCTGGATACTATGGGAAGTTCGTGGAAGGATTCGCCAGCATAGCTAAACCTTTGACGGTCCTGGCCGGAAAAGACGTCAAGTTTGAATGGACGGATAAGTGCGCCCAGAGCTTCGAGCAACTAAAGGAACGGTTGACTCAAACTCCAGTGTTAGTACTACCGCGGCTGGGAATACCGTATGTAGTCTACACGGATGCATCCGGAGTGGGACTCGGGTGTGTCTTGATGCAAGAAGGAAGGGTGATCGCCTATGCATCGAGGCAGTTGAGGAAACACGAGGTTCTCTACCCCACCCACGACTTGGAGCTAGCAGCAGTGGTCTTCGCATTGAAGATATGGCATGCGTATCTGTATGGAGAGAAGGTGCAGATATTCACAGACCATAAGAGTCTGAAGTACGTTTTCACCCAAGGAAAGTTGAATATGAGGCAGTGCCGATGGATGGAGCTGCTAGAGGATTACGACCTTGAGATTGAATATCACCCTGGGAAGGCCAACCAAGTAGCTGATGCCTTCAGCAGAACAAAGATCGTTGTATCGGAGAACAAGGAGGTGCAGGAGCTGTCATCAACTCTAGCGGGATTGCGGCTGTGTGCCACCACGGTTGAGGAGGGTGCCGCCAAATTGGAGGCGGTAGACCAGGCCAACCTATTGGGGAGAATCAGAGAGGCGCAGCCAAGAGATTGAACCTTGCAAGCAATGGTCGAGAAGGAGGTGCTCGGGTATCACACCGCAGCCAACGGGACGATTATATTCAAGAACCGAGTATGTATGCCAAGGTATACAGAATTGAGAAGGGAAATTCTAAAGCAAGCTCATCAATCGCAGTTCTCAATACACCCGGGGAACCACAAGATGTATCGGAACCTGAAACAGCACTACCATTGGGAGGGCATGAAAAGAGATGTGGTGATGTGGGTTTCACAGTGTCAGAACTGCCAGCAGGTCAAGGCGGAAAGGAGGGTCCCCAGCGGGTTGCTTCAAGGGTTACCAATACCAGAATGGAAATGGGAAATGGTGACGATGGACTTCGTTACCGGACTACCGAGGACGACGGGGGAAAAGGATGCGATTTGGGTAATTGTGTAACAACTTACCAAGTCTGCGCACTTCCTGCCGATAAAGAAAACAGATGGGACAGAGACTCTCGCCCGGAAGTATGTGGAGATCGTGGTAAAGTTGCACGGATCACCAGTCAACATCGTGTCAGACATAGATCCTAAGTTCACTTCTATCTTCTGGCAAGCGTTTCAGAGAGCGATGGGTACGAAGGTGCTTCTTAGTACTGCATATCCCCCTCAGACTGATGGACAGTCTGAGCGAACGATTCAGATGTTGGAATACATGCTAAGAGTGTGTGTGCTGGATTGGGAAGGTAACTGGTTCAAGTTCCTGACGTTGGTCGAGTTTGCTTACAACAACAGAAACCACCAGAGCATAGAGATGTCACCCTATGAGGCTCTATATGGTCGACCTTGCAGGACTCCCCTATGTTGGACCGAGGTGGGGGAGAGGCGAGATTTAGAGCCAGAAATGATTCAAGAAACGGTTGAGATAGTGGAATTACTCAAGGAGAGGTTAAAACAGGCCCACGATCGTCAAAAGAGTAATGCGGATAAGCGTCGTAAGGATTTGGAGTTCGTCATGGGCGATTTAGTGTATCTTAAGATGAGGACGTTCCGGGGGAAACGATCCCAACCGCAAGCTGAAAAAGTTGAGGCCAAGGTATATGGGACCATTTGTGATAGTCGAGAGAGTTGGTGTGGTGGCGTATAGATTAGAGTTACCTCAAGAGCTGTCAGATTTTCACAACGTGTTCCATGTGTTTGTTCTGCGGAAGGTTGTTCGTGAACCGGATCTGATCCTACCTAAGCCGCCATTAGATTTCAATCGGAATTGGTCAGTAATGAGTAAGCCGGTCAAAGTCGTGGACCGCCGAGAATCGGATTTCAACGGGAAGAAAACCAAGATGGTTTTGGTTCGTTGGGAGAGAGACGGAATTCAGGACGACGTTTGGGAACCCGAGCAGCCTTTTAAGCTAAGCCATCCAGAGTCGTTTGCGGAACCTAGTGGCGGGACAAATTCGGGGACGAATTCACTATTGGTGGGGGAGAATTGTAATGGCCCAATTTCTAGCCCATTACTTGGACCCAGAGGAATAGGAGAAAAGGGCCAAATTTCCTTGCTTGAGTCCAAAGGAAAAGGAGGAATTGGCCAAAGGCCCCAAGCGAAGGGAAAACCCTAGCCCCATTCTCATTTGGCATAAAGTTCGAGACAACAAAGCTATGCCCACGCCCCGAGCCAGCCGCCGACCGACGACGAGCCAGCAGCCGCCGCTGAACGCCGGCCAGCCACCGCCGATGACCGCCAACCGGATGACCGCCGGAGCGCCAACCGCCGCCGTGACTGCCGTCCAGCCGCCGCCCGGAGCCGCCGCGAACCGCCGGAATCTTCGCTGGATTTCTCTGCTCGTACCCGTTTTGATCACGAACCCCAAGTCGTCGTCTTCTTGATTTGTTTGAGTGTGGAACCCTTCGTTCTTCGCGTTCTTAAGGTGAGATATCCTAGATCTCAGATCTACTCCGTTTTCCTCTTCTAAATCCCAGATCTGCTTCAGATCAAAGCTTCTAGATCAGATCTGATCCGTAGAAGTTGTAGATCTGAACCGTGTCTCTCTTTCCGTCTCTCTCTCGCTCAGATCTTCTTCAGATCTATGCTTCTGATTGATAGAAGTTGTAGATCTGAACCGTATCATTCTCTTTTTCTCGGATTTGTTGCTCGGAACCCTAGATCCGTTCTCTTCTCTATATCTGTCTTCTAAAACCCTAGATATGTGTGCAGGATCTCCAGATCTATAGCCGGGTTCACCAGATCTACTCCCGTTATTCAGATCTAGACTAAGGTGAGGACCGAACGTAATCTCTTCCTTATTCTATTGCGATGTTGAGACTCGAATCCTCATTTAATAGTGTCTTTTCTAGTTAGTGTAGTTCTACCGGATGATTGGCGTTGATGTGATTGAAAAGCATCTAGCATGTAGGTTGTCACTTAAACCGAAACCTAGATATTAGGTTATCATTTGAACCAAAAACGTTGCTTGTGTGTGAAGGCTATGCTTGATAGAACTGTTGTAGGTCCCCCGAAAGGGTGTTGTGTGGCGGCACGCGTACATTGCGGTGGGTATGTGTCCCTTTGAAGTCGTCAGAAGGGGGTTTTGGCGAGCCCCCCAAGAGGAAAGGCCGACGGGCCGAAGAGGTTTGGCCGGGGGCCAGTTGGTGTGGGCCTTCAGGCTGTTGAGGTGTTCATGAGTGTGAAAGCACGAGTGGGCGTAGTGTTTTTTGTGCCTTCATGCGTTGGGTGCAAGGTGTTATTAACCTTGGACTCGTTTCCTTGATGTTGGGTGCTAGTTTAAAGTAGAGATAGCGGTTTTCCTAGAATTCGCCTTCACTGGGTATTGGTGTTGAACCAATTACTCATTCCTCCCTCGTTAATTTTTTTGCAGGTAACCCTGGAGCGTTGCAGGGGTAGACGAACGGTGTGGTGTTATGTTTTGGGAAGCGGGATTTCCTCCTTTTCTTTTTCGTCCTTTTGTTCCGTTGAGACTTATGCGTTTTTCTTTCGTTTCACGTTTCACGTTTAAGCTGTTTCACTTGGTTCGGTTTTCTTGTAAGACTCGGTTTTCTATTTCAATAAAGTAAATCCTTTGCAGTTATTTGAGTGTTGGTTCCGGTTTATGGCTTGGTTCGCGGTTTTTGGACTATGACTTGTGGAGTCAAAGAGTCGTTGACTTGGATCCGAAGGGACGGATGTTACAAAATGTATAAATGTATGGTTAATATTGCATAATCATATATATAATTAGGCACTTTTTTCTCTCCCTCTCAGCCCTCCACCTCAGCATTACCATTTTCTGACGTGGCACCTTCTGTTTTTTATTTACGCAATTGTCGAAATAATTATTAGCTACAAAGTCAGGTTTCTTCTCCTGCCCGACGCTTCTCCTTCTTCCTCCTTAGATTTCTCTTACTCCCGTCGTCCGATGCATCCATGGCGGAAACAGATACGTTCAGCCGATCTAACGCATCTTCGATCAGATTCCCACAAACCAACGAAGCCGATTTGATCCTCTCCTCCTCCGTCTCCTTCGATAGCATCTCCGGTAAATCTGAAATCGAATCGAGCTCATCGGTGATTACTTTCAGGGAGAGCTTAAACAGAATCTCTGGATCTATTTTTTTTGGAAATTGAAGCTTTGAGATACTGTAGAAGCAAGATTCAGGGAAACGAGTCAGGATGCAACAAGTTTAAGCGGAGTGGATGGTGTTAAATCGGGAGGTAAACTCAGAGTTGACTCGGATGATATTTAGTATGAAATGATTTATAGTTCACTGATCAGAGGCTTTTAGATTCTTCTTGCCGAGATCAGCAGACTAGAGAATTGAAACTCCACCTGCAATTGAGTATAGGAGAGTCCAGTCAATAATAAAGTCATGGTTGCTGCATCGGGTACAAAACACGTTTATGTGGCGGTACAAATCATGCTTCGGAGCCTGATTCGAAAAGAAAATATCATGAGTCCTCGGATGTGAGTAAAAGTATGTGAATATTAGCTTTGGTTCTTGATTGATCATTTTCTCTCTGAGACGGTTCTCTTTTGTGTGTATGTTTGACTGTCTCTTTTGAACTTGCATCGTGGAGTTAGAAAGACGATGTTTGGACTTTGAGGTGCCGGGGATAATAAGCAAACTTCAGGCAAACCTTGTCGAGATGTTGGTAATGAGTACTCATTTTCCGGAAACATTAAAGTCGGTTTGCAAAGTTCTACCTCTCCGGTTCTTCCCTCGCCCGACAATGCCAGAGAATACGAAACTGGAGAAGCTGTAGGTCAAGGTGTGGAAGAATGTCCACAATCTTTAGCTTTAGTAGAAATGAATCAGAGCAGCCCCAAGAAGAAAAGGCAAGCTGTTTCCTTGAGACTTACAAACAGATTTATGGTAAATACATATTCATTTAATGAAATTCTATTGGCATTAAAATGTGTAGGCGCAAGTCAGAACAAGCAGGAGAAGTCGAGTCTTCATGTAAACGGTGCAAATGCAAAAAAAAAACAAAGTGTTCGAAGTTGTAAGCTAAATACCCCCTAAATCCTCTTTCATTTTCTGCCTTGCTTACAGTAACTTAAATCTTTTTGTTGAGTCCTATGATGTTTTCTTCTGCAGTTTATGTGAATGATTTGCTACTGGAGTTTATTGCATAGAGCCATTTTCATGCGTAGATTGCTTCAACAAACCTAACCATGAAGAAACTGTCTTGGCTACTCGCAAACAGATTGTAGGAACTGTTTAGTTGATCCTGATGTAATTCACAGATTCATATCAACCTAAACATACAGATCTAGGTTCTCTTGAATAGAAACATTAGATGATCTCACCTTTTACCTGTTTATTGCAGCGGAAGGAATAGAACAGGTCAGAGATCAGAGAGATACACCGAGGGATGAATCCTCCAAAGGTTCACACACGCGATCACAGAAAACGGCTGCTAGACCGAGCTGATGGGAGGCGCAGAGAGGAGAGGAAAATCGCTGCCAGGGTTGGGGTTTGGGAAAGGAGATTTGGCTTTTAGTTTATTAAAAGCCTTCTCTTTCCCTTTTGGGCTTATGGGCCCAAAACACCAATCTGATTAAATCCCATTTAATCAGACCCATTAATCTTTCTCTCTTAGTACGACAAATGCCTGGCACTTTTGTCGTACTTCTGCTAAGCTGTTCCAACATATTTTCCTGTTAGCTTAGGCGTGTGACCCATATGGGATCATATAATAAAGGCAATAAGTCCAAGACTTATAGATCATGAGCGGACTCTAGCAAGCCATCATGACCCCCAGTATTATATGACTTATGTCTGATCATTGACATACTCTTACTTTCTAGAGACAGTACCGAGATTACTGGACACAATTCCAACAATCTCCCACTTGTACTGGAATCTCTCTGTATTCATAATCCTTTTGTCTCAATATCTCGATTAGTCATAAGGCAAGATTAGTGTCATCCTTATAAAGCCTAATCTTGTTCATCGGACTCTGATTTGATACTGACAATCCAAACGACTCGGGAAAGTTCGTTTGAGCATGGCCATGCGTTTTCCAGTATTCAAATCTCCGATTGGCCTAGAGATATTCACTCCATTTATATTGGAGGGACAAATCCCATCTTGTTCCATCACTGTAAACTACTCATTTCATGATGTACCCAAACAAGGTCCTTATAGCTATCGCAGAACGATAGCGTTAGACAATGATCAAAGTACACCAGTCCATGTGCAGTCACATGCATGTGAACTCAGGTCTAAGGACTATAATCTATAGTCGTAGTAAGAATCTCTTATGACACAGATATAAATATCCTGAAGAGTTCTTATAAGCGGGTCATGTCCGGTCGTATGTTCCCAACATGCACCTATGTACTGACTTTGATGCCGCGCATCTATGACACACTGAGACTTTGTCATAAGTCACGTACCAATCCAGTCTCACACGGTTGTTGGTGTTCCAGTTTCAACAACCTTCGACTAGGGACAGGATGATATAAAACATTTATCAAATATAGGGTCTCATGATCAAGCTAAATGACTTTGATGACTCAAGATCAAGTCACTTACTTCGATGACCTATAAAATGCTTCATATCATTTTGGAACGATTATTTCATCACAGTTAAAATAATCTTGAAATAATAATTTCATTAAACATAAAATAATGTTTTACAAGAACATATCAAATAACTAAAATAAAGCTCACAAAACTCCCACTCAAATTTAGATTACATTTCAATGTTTCTAATGCCTACAGCTTCAGTCAGGAACTCGAGCTTAGGCCTTGGGAGTGGCTTTGTCAACGGATCAGCGACATTATCATCTGTCGGGACTCGGCTGATCTTGACTTCCTTTCTATTAACGATGTCACGTATCAAGTGAAATCTTCTTTGAACATGCTTGGATTTCTGGTGTGATCTTGGTTCCTTTGCCTGAGCTATAGCACCATTGTTGTCACAAAACAGTGCCATAGGCTCAGCCGCATTTGGTATCACACCTAGTTCCATAATGAACTTTCGTATCCAAACAGCTTCCTTCGCTGCTTCTGAGGCGGCGATATATTCAGCTTCTGTAGTGGAATCAGCAACGGTGTCCTGCTTGGAGCTTCTCCAACTTACTGCACCGCCATTCAGACAAAAGATATAACCGGACTGTGACCGGAAATCATCTGTGTCTGTCTGGAAACTTGCGTCCGTGAATCCACTGACTTTAAGCACATCACTTCCACCGTACACCAAGAACTTATCCTTAGTATGTCTTAGATACTTCAAGATATTCTTTACGGCAATCCAATGGTTTTCACCTGGATTTGACTGGTATCTACTCGTCATGCTCAATGCATAAGCAACATCAGGACGAGTACAGATCATGGCATACATGACAGATCCTATTGCAGATGCATAAGGAATATTCTTCATGCGCTCAAGCTCAGCAGCCGACGTAGGGCTCTGCTTCTTGCTTAGCGTTGTGCCATGCACCATTGGTGTGAAGCCCTTCTTGGAATCTTTCATGCTGAATCTTTGTAGGACTTTGTCAATGTATGAGTCTTGACACAAGCCTATCAGCCTCTTAGGTCTATCCCGATAGATCCTAATTCCAAGAACGTATGCGGCTTCACCCATGTCTTTCATGGAAAAACAACTTCCAAGCCAGTCTTTTACGGACTTTAGCATTGGAACGTCGTTTCCGAGAAGCAGTATGTCATCGACATACAGAATAAGAAATACAATCTTGCTCCCACTAGATTTCTTATACACGCATTGTTCTTCTTCGTTTCTAATGAAGTCAAATTGCTTGATCGCTTCATCAAAACGAAGATTCCAGCTCCTCGATGCTTGCTTCAATCCATAAATGGATTTATGAAGCTTGCATACTTTCCCAGCATTCTTTGGATCTATGTAACCGTCAGGTTGCGTCATATACACATCCTCTTCCAGAATACCATTCAGGAAGGCGGTTTTCACGTCCATCTGCCAAATTTCATAATCATGAAAAGCTGCAGTTGCTAGTAGAATCCGAATAGATTTCATCATAGCCACTGGTGAATAGGTTTCATCGTAATCCACACCGTGAACTTGTCTGAAACCTTTTGCCACCAACCTGGCTTTATAAATCTGGACATTTCCATCCACGTCAATCTTCTTCTTGAAGATCCATTTGCACTCGATGGCTTTTACACCAGCAGGTAAGTCAACCAACGAAAATACTTGGTTGACCGACATGGAATCCATTTCGGAATCAGTGGCCTTACGCCACTTAGAGGAATCTGGGCCCATCATGGCTTGGTTGAAGTTCGATGGTTCATCACCATCAATGATCAGAAGATCATGACAGTCAGTCACGAGGAACCCTTGATATCTCTCGGGTTCGTGACGGATCCTCCCGGATCTTCGAACTTCAGGTACCACAGGTTCAGGCTCTACAATTTCTTGTAGGGCCTCCTCCTGCTCTTCCTCATTAGGTTGAGCAGTATCCTGTTCATCTTGAATTTCTTCAAGAAGTACCTTACTCCCACTGTCTTTCTTAGAGAGAAACTCCCTTTCAAGAAAGTTACAATCCCGGGCAACAAAGATCTTGTTCTCGGAACGTAGATAGAATTAATAAGCCTTGGTTTCCCGTGGATAACCAATGAAGTAGCATTTGTCAGATTTTGGTGTAAGCTTGTCTGAGATCAATCTCTTGACGTAGGCCTAACAACCCCAAATTCTGAGATAAGACAGCACTGGAGCTTCTCCAGTCCATAATTCATATGGTGTCTTTGCTACTGCTTTTGATGGCGCTCTATTTAGAGTGAACACTGCTGTTAGCAGAGCATATCCCCAAAGGGATATTGGAAGGTCTATGTGACTCATCATAGATCGAACCATATCCAATAAGGTCCGATTTCTCCTCTCAGACACACCATTCCATTGAGGTGTTCCAGGAGGAGTGAGTTGGGATACAATCCCACACTCTCTCAGATGATCACTGAATTCTTGGCTTAAGTATTCTCCTCCTCGGTCGGACCGAAGAGCCTTAATGCTTTTGCCAAGTTGGTTATGTACTTCATTTTGGAATTCTCTGAACTTCTCAAAAGATTCAGACTTATGTTTCATTAAATAAACATATCCATACCTACTGAAATCATCAGTGAAGGTAATGAAGTACTGATAGTTTCCTCTTGCATTTGTGGACATTGGGCCACACACATCAGTGTGTATCAGGCCCAATAAGTCACTGGCCCTCTCGTTAGGTTTATTAAAGGGGGCCCGTGTCATTTTGCCCATCATGCAGGATTCGCATTTCTCACATGACTCAAAGTCAAATGAGCCAAGAAGTCCATTCGAATGGAGCCTCTTGATGCGTTTCTCGCTGATGTGCCCTAAACGACAATGCCATAGAAACGTTCGGTTTTCCTCATTAGGTTTAAACCGTTTTGTATTAATGTTATATATTGGCGCGGATTGATCGAGTATGTAAAGCCCATTCGAAAGAGGGGCAGAACCATAGAACAAATTGTTGCGATTGAAGGAACATAATTTATTCTTAACTGAAAAATCATAACCTTCCAAATCCAACAAAGAAATTGAAATAATATTTCTGCTTATAGCAGGTACAAAATAACAATTATTCAGTTCTAAAATCAATCCCGAAGGTAAAGACAACAAGTAAGTGCCTACAGCTAGTGCTGGAACTTTCGCTCCATTCCCAACTCGTAGCTCCACTTGTCCTTGCTTCAGCCTTCTACTGTTGCTGAGTGCCTGCATATTAGTACAAATATGAGCCCCACAACCAGTATCCATGACCCATAAGGTATTATCAGAAGTAGTTGTATTAACTTCTATAACAAAAATACCTGATGAAGAAGTCTCGAAAGTCTTCTTCTTCAATTCCTTTAGACCTTCCTGGAATTTCTTACAATCTCTTCTCCAATGCCCCAGTTCTTTGCAGAACCTGCACATGTCAGTAGGCCCAGCCTTAGACTTGGGCTTGGGCTTTGGCGTGTCCTTGTCCGCGACTTGGACAGCCTTGGCCGCTCCCTTATCCTTAGCAGAGGATTTCTTAAACCCCTTGCCCTTCTGCACCATAAGCACATTGGGGTCCTTGGCGGTTTTTCCTCAAGTTGGGCTCTGCAGTCTTGAGCATTCCGTGAAGCTCAGGTAAAGTCTTACTCAAGCCATGCATGTTAAAGTTCAGAATGAACTGATCATAGCTTGCAGGTAAAGACTGCAGAATGATGTCGCAGGCAAGTTCCTGGCTGATTGGGCAGTCGAGTTTCTGAAGATGATCGAGATAACCCATCATCTTCAAGACATGAGGACTCACTGCCGCATTCGCAGCCAACTTACAGTCCAAGAGGTTCTTAACTGTCTGGAACCTCTCAGTCCTAGCCTGCTCCTGAAAAAGCGATTTCAGGCTTGCCATTATCTCGATGGGAGACAATACACTTTCGAACTGTTTTTGCAGCTCAGGAGTCATTGTCACCAACATCAGGCAATAGACATCATTTTCATCTGACGAATGCTTTTCCCAAGCATTGTGCAGAGTCCTGGCAGCATTGGCAAGAGGCCTCTCGGGGAGGGGATCACGAAGGACATAATCCTTCTTCTCCTGCTTGAGGACCAGCCTCAAGTTCCTTGACCATGTCAGGAAGTTCGTTCCAGTCAGCTTCTCCTTCTCGAGAACAGACCGGATCGAGAATGTGTTTTGTGTGCTTGTAGTAGTCATTCTGAAATATATAAATAAAAAGGTTATTAGTTATTATGTTCAAAATGACTAATCTCGTATTAAAAATTTAATATGATTAATCACGCATTATATTTAATAACATCAGTTACCCTCAATAGAATATAATGATTCCAAGATCCACATATAACTAAGATTAAAGTGGGCCACTGGCCGTCACCCAACCTTAGCTTATATCGGTAAGCCCTATATCGGCTAATTATATCCGTGATATAACTCTTGGTTGTGAATCTGGGCCCGAGGCCCAATCCACTCTGATGTCTCAAGGCCCGGGACTCCCGATGGCCTAGTCAAGAAAACCAGACTATACAGTCATGTAATCATTAATGTCTGGGACTCCCAATGACATTTATGAATCACAAACCATCTTATCCACGCAAAAGTAGACACCCTCACACTGTAAGGCCATGAATACAATTGAATGGGCTTCGACAGCTGACATAGCCTGGACAAGACATCCAACGCTTGATATTATTTGAGGTTCGTAGGTTTATTAAAATTTCATTCCCAAAATAGAAGATTACTATTTCGGGAAACTTTCTATTTTTGGAAACCTACTATTTTTGGAAACTTTCTAAAATTGGAAACTTTCTAAAAACGGAAACTTTCTAACTTTAGAAATTTCTCAAAATCCAAAACCCGCAAATCCAGAAACTTCTATTTTAAGAAACTTTCTAATTTCAAAATTTCGGAAACTTTAATTTAAAATCGACTTTATATTTTATAAAATAAATTTTAAATTGATCTGAAGAAAGACTCAAATAATTGGCCCAATTGTTTTAACTTCTTGGCCCGAGGCCCAAGAATTGGTCCATGTCCAAGACATGACCCAATTGTCCAATTATTTGACATAACCGGTCTGGTTCATTAAAATTGGTCTAACCAAATTTTAATTACTACGATGACCACAATTGTCAACCGGTTATTTACTAAACCGGAATTTCTCAATTTATTTGGTCCAACCAAATCAAATTAGAAATTCCTGGTTTAGGCACTAAATCCAATATTTCTTTCGACATTGGATTTCTTATCCCGGTTTAACCAGATTTAATAAAATTATTAAAATCTGTTTATTAAACCAGAACGAATCAATTTTAATTAAAATTTTAGACCGAACCGTCAAATGAACCGAACCGGCCCATTCAGGCCGTGACCTAGCCGCAATCGAGACGCGACATCGGCCAGCCGCGATCAACGGACGCGATCCGAGGTCGGTCCATCTCTCTCGCGACGATGCTCGGCCGATGCTCGGCTCATCTCGACTTACGCACGGGACGCTCGGGACGGTGGCGGGACGATTCAGGCCGAGACGCGATCGAGACGATGCTCGGCTCTCGGCAGAACGCGAGTGGCTTCGATCCATGCGGTCGGGCCGATTGGATCCTTGCGATCGATCTCGGCCGAGCCATGCGATCGGTTTGCGCCTGCCCCTCACGGTCGAGTGATGCAACCGGCCAACGCGTGATCCATACGAACGGCTTGGCCAACGGTTCATCATCTCGGCCGATCGCAAAACCCGAGTCATATAGCTCGGTTTTGCGATTTCAAACGTTTGTTCAGGATTCAAATCAGTTTCTTAAGTGTTTTTCTTATCAGTAGTTGATTCAGAACACTTCTAAACAGATTAAACAACCTAAACATGAATCTAAAACAAGAAATCCTAAGAACCAATGGCTCTGATACCACTGTAGGAACTGTTTAGTTGATCCTGATGTAATTCACAGATTCATATCAACCTAAACATACAGATCTAGGTTCTCTTGAATAGAAACATTAGATGATCTCACCTTTTACCTGTTTATTGCAGCGGAAGGAATAGAACAGGTCAGAGATCAGAGAGATACACCGAGGGATGAATCCTCCAAAGGTTCACACACGCGATCACAGAAAACGGCTGCTAGACCGAGCTGATGGGAGGCGCAGAGAGGAGAGGAAAATTGCTGCCAGGGTTGGGGTTTGGGAAAGGAGATTTGGCTTTTAGTTTATTAAAAGCCTTCTCTTTCCCTTTTGGGCTTAGGGGCCCAAAACACCAATCTGATTAAATCCCATTTAATCAGACCCATTAATCTTTCTCTCTTAGTACGACAAATGCCTGGCACTTTTGTCGTACTTCTGCTAAGCCGTTCCAACATATTTTCCTGTTAGCTTAGGCGTGTGACCCATATGGGATCATATAATAAAGGCAATAAGTCCAAGACTTATAGATCATGAGCGGACTCTAGCAAGCCATCATGACCCCCAGTATTATATGACTTATGTCTGATCATTGACATACTCTTACTTTCTAGAGACAGTACCGAGATTACTGGACACAATTCCAACACAGATTGCATCCCGAAATCCGTTTACGTTAGCTCCTAAAGTCATCAGAAACTCTGATTCCATCATTGAAGTTGGAGATGATGCAAGCAAAACTCCCGCTTCAGGGCGACACAAACAAGGCTGCAAACTGAAAGAAATCAAATAGTCTGAAGAAATACTGTGAATGCTATCAGGTATTTTTTTTCTTTCTTACATCATCTTTAACCTCCATGACATATATGTGTAAGATTCTTCTTCTTTTGACTGATCATGATACACTTGTCTCTCTGATGTTCCTATAAGAATGCATTTGGCAGAAAAGATGGTTAGTCTTTCTGTTCTATCTTTCATAGCTCTATATATATCTCAAGTCTCTTGGTCTTTTGATCTTACACGGTCACAAATGTTACAATCTCGGCAGGGTCTTCATTTGCTGGCATGGATATCGAACAAGATGATGAAAACGAAACATCTGGCAAAAGCAGAACAGCGAAACCACAACAGAAGGTCGAGTTGTTTAATATTTTTCCACTTCCACCTTTAACACCAATGCCATTAAGGTAAGAGATAATCTCAAAATAATCACTGTGTGACCATTTAGACTGCTCCTGAACTGCTAACTTTTGTTTCTTACCCATACAACCATTGCATTACCTTCCCATCTCATCCAACAACAGGCTGCTTCCTCAACAGTCTCAGCAACATCTCTATGGAGCTTCTGGATCTTCCTTATATAAGAGCCAATCTTTCATCAAGACATGAGTTTGTTGTCTCATTCAAGAATTGAGACAATCACAGAGGAAAGAGCAGATGATATTGAGATCTAATCCAATCTCTAATAACTAATATCTCGAAACAGGAAAACGGATTCTCTCCCTCATTTAACAGAGTCTACTCCATGGAGAAGAAATGGTGGAAGGAAGCTCTTACTGTCAACTCCACACTGCCAACTTTTCTTTCACTCACTCTACACGACCAACAAAGTCTTTGAATCTTCGATTTGTGATGATGTCAACTTTCTATTTTCTAAGAAGTGAATTTTTTTTGGGGTCAAACCTGCAGACTTAGAGTTTTATTAAATAGATTTTGGTCATATAAATTTCATCGTACCATGGTCTTGCATTACAATTATTGTAAATCAACCGTATTAATCACATGTAATACACAGAAGAACAGAAAAAGGTATAAACTTTTGAAACCAAGTCCGAGATGAGAGCAGCTTCGAACAGAATTACCATAAGACAATCTCTTAATATAGTGGTGATAATAAATATATAACTCAAGAATTTTCTAACGGCAATTATTCAACGTACATACATCCCGCGCGTGCGCGGGGTTTCAAAAACTAGTATGGTTAATACTGAACATGTTTGATACATTTATAATAATATCTGTTAACACTATAAATGTATTGATAACGACACATGTTAGCGGATTAATAAATTTATTTTATGCAAGTGTATATAACGAATGCAATTAGAATTCATAGCTACAAAATCTTCAAACTCACAAAATCTTATTAATATCTCGTCTCATATAAAAACAAAACTATGTATATGTGTGTTATATGTAATATATTAAGTAATTGTCCCGTATGCATGTAAGAATATTAAATTTATGATAAAATTATGTTAATTGTAATTTTAGATGTTAATTTGTTTGTTTTTTTTTGTTATCTCCGTTGCAAACATTATATACATACACGGGTGTATTTTTGGTATTTTGCATTTAAACATAAGAAAACATTTTGTATACATTTGTATCGTTTTGTGTTACTTGGAATACTCTAACTCAAAATATAATTAATATTTGTTAGTTTATAGTGGCATGCGGTTGTGGATAGTTTTAAAATATTATTTTTGATTGTAGAACATTCTAAGTATCGACCCGCATGCATATGCAGGCATTGAAGTATTTTATGTTATTTGGAAGTTGATCTAAGTTATTTTTTTTTGTTTCGTGTGTTAAAACTAATACGTGGTAGAAAGTTTGTTATTGTAACGCCCCGTCCGCCCATACCGGTGAGTCACCCATCCCTCTATCGGGCTTGTGGGCCCCACCCCTGTCCGACTGTCGGTGCGTTGTTTTCCGTAGGCCCGACCGAGTAATTTACTGACCCTACAATCACCACGTGGCCTTTTCCCATGTGTTTTGTCCTCACACACATGCTACCACGAATCACTTCCCGGAAGGTCACCCATCCTGGGACTACTCCAGTTCAAGCACGCTTAACTCTGGAGTTCTTCCAGGCAAGTGATCGGAAAAGGTAAGTGCACTTGGTGATATAGGTAGCCAAATTAATTCATTTAAGCCTTTCTCAAATTGGTTGGGCCCAGTATGTTACAATTCTCCTCCACTTAATGGGAATTCGTCCCCGAATTCTGCATCTCATAACCGGAGCCACCATAACCCTCAAACCCCAGGATTGTCTCCCGAGACAGAATCGGTTTGACTTCTCTGAGCTCTGATATACCAATTGTAACGCCCCGTCCGCCCCTACCGGTGAGTCACCCATCCCTCTATCGGGCTCATGGGCCCCACCCCTGTCCGACTGTCGGTGCGTTATTTTTCATAGGCCCGACCGAGTAATTTACTGACCCTACAATCACCACGTGGCCTTTTCCCATGTGTTTTGTCCTCACACACATGCTACCACGAATCACTTCCCGGAAGGTCACCCATCCTAGGACTACTCCAGTCCAAGCACGGTTAACTCTGGAGTTCTTTCAGGCAAGTGATCGGAAAAGGTAAGTGCACTTTGTGATATAGGTAGCCAAATTAATTCATTTAAGCCTTTCTCAAATGGGTTAGGCCCAGTATGTAACAGACGAAAACCATTGTGTATATTTAATATGTGGTAGAAGGTGATCGTGCATGCATGTGCAGACATTATGTTATTTGGAAGTTGATCTAAGTTGTTTGTTAGGTTTGTGTGTCAAAACTAATATGTGGTATAAAGTTTCATTCATCGTTTTATATAAATCTCCAAATTTTTATATGTATATTTATTTTCGAAATACGATTGAAAACAAATTAGTTTTATATTTACCAAACAAATGCAATTAGATCTGCAAAACGAAAAATATCATGTTTAAATGAAGGATATGTATAAAAATATCCACATTGTGCATGCACAAATAGAATTGTCCATGTTTATTTTGCTTGGTATATTATACTAAATTAATGATTTGGATTTCATCAATTAGAACTAATTATTCCACATGCCTTTAACGGAAAATTTAAATAAATCAATAGGTTTGCATGTTTTTTACGTTATGGAACTCAGTTGCTATGTTGGTTTTATCAATAGGTCTTACATAAGTACAATTATTTTTAACAATTTCAAAAGTATGTGATGTTCTTGTAAAAGAGCTTTCTGTAGGACAAACCTTGAATTTAAGGATGACTTTGATTTGTCTCATTTTCATTGGACTTTTAGATCTCAAATATTAAGCCTTATTCGGACTATCGGGACTAAGCCTTTTTGGTACTCGGACTATAGGCTCATTAGGACAATCGGGACATGTTAGATGAACTAGCAACGTATTGGCAATAACCTTCAATCAATCTTTTAGATATTGAGTATAGATTCACACTCCTTTACAGAAAATCTCAAACGTTTATTAGTTCACCTCACATCATTCACAAAAACTCGAGATAATCGAGCTTTTTCTTTCATGGGATTAAGAACAAAACAGAATTAAAAAACAAAAACATAAAAATACGTTTCACATCGAAAAGAAGAAGAACATTATAGAAATGATAACGGATCATTTGATTAAAATTTTAATCATCCGAAAAAACACTGCCATAGCCAATGAGAAAAAAATAGAGAGAAAACTTCTTGAAAATATGGAAGATGCAAATGATTATGTTTCTATGCCACCAAGCTCACCTTATATAGGATTTCATTAGAGACTAACAAACTTCTCTCGAGAGATTGGTATATGACATAGAATATTTTTTTTCAAAATCGAATTAATAAAATATTCAGAAATATATTGTGCTTTTTAAGGAAAGTGAATTAATTAAATGAATAAAAATCGAGGTGATGCCATTCTCGTAAATAAGTTCAACTCTAAACCCTTTAAGTTATTTTTTGACTTGCCATGTCACCATTCCACGTCAACATTATCCTCTTCTAAAAGACTCTTGTGTTGACACCTCATATTTGGCCGAAAAGCACTTCTCATTTATGTAGATTATAATTTAGTTTATACGATATGGCGAATCCAAAAATCAGTCCTGGTGCATGATTACTAGGGGTATATTTTATGGTATTGGAAGTGAACAATCTTGTATGAGTAAATTGCGTGTACGAAGATAAGAATATCATTTGTTATATCTATGTGAAGAAGTTGTGTCCTTAAACCGGAGTTGTACCGACTTGTCTCATCCAATTTTTGCTGAGTTTAGTTGATTAAGGTTGATCTTAGGTATTAGGTCGAACACTATGCACTAGTATAAATGTACAAATGTGTGGTTTACACTGCACATATATGGTTAACATTGTCCATGTATGGCTGACATTGCACATGTATAGCTAATACTGCATATTTTCCATACTTTTGTGATAGTTATCGTTTAATAAATATAAATCTTATATATAATAGGAGGTCATTCTCTCTTCTGGTTGCACCACCTCAGCATTCTCTTTAAAAAAATGTATTGGGCCTTCGAAATCTATTAAATTGAACGAGCCCAAAATGTTTTCTGTCAGCCGCTTTCTTCCTCCCAAAGCCTAACACGCTGCACATCCCACGACGGCTCTTCAGAAGTAAACGTAACCGTTGGCGATCAATTCCACCGTTCTGCTTCGCCTACTATCCTCACTTAATCCTCACTTAAACATGTCCTTCCATCATCATTCACTACCCTGACCTCCCGATTTCCAAACGATTTCGGGTTATCGGAATCGCGACAGTATAAATGGCCATTCAACACCACGATCCAACTGCGCTACCTCTCCAGTCCCTAAATCTTACGCTCACCAAATTGTTCCATGCTTCTTCTCCAGGATTTTTATCATGGCTAGGTTCTTCTTCAAATTCTGTGAGTTTTCCAGGAGGTTAGAGAGGAAGAGCTTGAGGAGTTTGATCAAACAGACGTATTTGGATCCTTGGAAAAGCAGCGTGCAGCTGGAACTGCTTCTTCCGTTTCCACTGGTTATGAAAGATGATGCCGTTACACCAGACCCTAAAGAGGAAGATGATATCCATATTGCTCACTTTGTGATTTAGAGGTTTGCCTGTTTTAAAACTAATATCAACCACTTTGTTTATCAAAAGCTAAGACTTCTTTAGATGTTTTCTTTGTGTTTTTATTTCAGGTTAAACGGAGCAGTAAGCATTGCAGGACATGTAACAGGTGTGTTGAAAGGTTTTATCACCATTGTAGGGTAAGGTTTAGTGGTTTAACACCTGAATCTAAATCTGCTGTTTTGTTAAGATTTATATTTATAAGCTTCTCTTTGGATGTTTGGTGTAGTCAGTGGCTCAATAACTGCGTTGGGAAAAGGAACTACACCACGTTCATACTCCTAATGGATTTCTTCTTGATCATGGTGTGTATTGCCTCTCTCAACTACATAAAACAGAAACATGGAAAGTTCTAGCTCATTCTGGTAACGATATTGACTTGCTTTTGTTGCAACAGTGAATGATAGAAGGTGGAGCAGCCATTGCCATATTTGTCAGACGTTTTGTGGACACCAAAATGAAGAGAAGGCTTTATGTAGAGTTCCCTAGATGGGCTCTTGCTACAATATATGTATGCTCTTTATACTTGCTTATTTCCCATGAAATCTAATGCAGCTTCTTTTCATTCCTGAAGTTTGTATTGTTTTATGTTATTACAAGTTATGTTGGTTTTGTTAACGACCTTTGGCTCAACAGCCATGGGGCAGATTTTCCTCTTCCATGTGGTTCTCATCAGAAAGGTAACTCTTACGATCTCCTAGCCATGAAGTTAGCAGAATGACTCTGTTTTTGATTTCTTGCTTTTACAAGTAGTGCTTATTTTCAGGGGATGGAACATATGACTATATATTAGCGATGAGGGAGGAGAATCAAATTGCAGATGTGGACTCTTTTGACGAAGTAGATTCATCTTCAAATGAAAGCTCCGATTTTGATTCGTCTTGATGGCCAAGACCAACGTTGTCTCGAAGTTTATGTGCAGGAAAGAAAATGAGGTGAATATATAACTCTTTTTCAATAAAGCTTTATGCTTTTGTTGTTGCCACTTTCAAGGCTTCTCAAAGGGAATATTCTGTTTTGGACAGAATCAGCAGAGACTAACTATAAAAATAGAAGGAGATGGAAGTTGATCCTTTTAAGCAGTAAAAAGGCTTTACGAGCATTTGAGAAAGCAAGGGAGAGACTGAGGAAACCGAAACCAGTTTCCGAGACTGAAGAAGTCCATGTATGTTTGGTGGGACAGTATTGTACTTGATATCTTAATATGCAACAGGTTTGGTATAATTCTTATGCCACCTTCCCATTCTATATGTCGTGCTTCTAAGATGTTATGTCGAGCTGAGTAACATTTTATATTGTTTATTTTTTTGTAGGGATCTGGGCAGGAATGTATACAGTGATACTTTGATGGAAAAACATACGAGTGGCTTGGCATTAGCCACCACCATAACATTATTGGCAAAGTAATATTTTGTTCTACCTCACGAATGCATACACATGGTCATAGCCGATGTACGACTGATGAGAGTTTTGTGTTTTTTTCCAAGTGATATTGGGGCAGTTCACACCAGCTCATTGGGACAGACGAGTGGCACCCACTGCAGGGCCCTTGGTGTTTCATTCAAGTACTCTATATTTCATATGCAGAACTACTACAACCATCATCTCTATGGAGGACAACAATATTCTCCATATATGGGACCTCCATCATCATCAGGATCATCAAGAATGTTCCATGGTTACTATCTTCTCTACCCACAATACAATCCAGCACAAAGTAACAATCAAGCTCAAGTTCAAACTCAACATCAATACCATCAAGGTTTTAGCTTTCAATACAGTACTCCTACTCCTCTGTTGCAATACCCTAACTTGCCTCATCAGCATTTCAACTCTCATCAGTCTCCTCCACCTCCAATCCTCTCCCTCCCAACCTCTTTGGCACTATCATTAGCATCTTCATCTTTATCGTCATCCTCTTCAACTTCCACCTCAGGTTTGATTTCACAACTCAAATCTACATTGAAACCATTGTTTTCGAATTTTTTGTTGATTCTTTGATTTTTTTATTGTTTGTTTTGTTTGTATTTAACAGTAGCAACGAAAGCAGCAGCTGAAGCTAGCATTAACGATGGTCATGAAGCAATAATTATCATCCATCAAGATAGAGGATTGATTCAGTACTACAATAGCAGAGCAAGGCTCCAACATGTTCTAGAAACATTTATTCATATCGTTTTTAGGAATCTAGGATCTTAATTAGTAGTACCTAGGAGGAGGAAGCGGAAGAAAAGGAAACCATAAATCACATTCCTTTTTTTGTTTATTTTTGATGCTTTATATTGCATTTTAGGTAAAAGAATCAAAGAGAATGGATTGGTGGCCTTTTTAAAATTTTGGATTGATGCAGAAAGCATCATTCAAATACTACATTAATTTGGGGGTTTATTTTTAGGTTCAGAAGATTTGTTTTATTCATTCAAGTATTGTTTCCGAATATTTTTGGATACAAACGGTTTGGTTTGATATGTTTGGTATGTTTTATAGCTTAAACAGTAAAAGAAGAGTTACTTGCGGATTCTAATACTGCAGTACCTTTCTAAAAAAAAAAAAATTCCTCTTTAACCAAATAACAACCTTTTATTCAATAATCATGTATGATTTTTTTTTAACAAAATACATTGTAACAAAGTTGGGCGGCCACAAATACAAAAGAGAAGATTCATAATTTAACATAAACCAAAATAAGACATACAATGACGCAAAAAGACCTCCGCGCGTGCGCAGAATCAGTTACTTAACTAGTTTATAGATAACAACACACATGTTATCTAGTTTTATTTTTTATAAATTTTATATATGTAATGTAAATATACAGATGATAACACATATGTTAGCCATTTAATAATTCTATTTTCTGTTAACGTATATATTAAATGTAAATTTATGATTAACAAACGCATGTGTTAGCCGGTTAATAATTTTATTTACTGTAAATGTTTTTTTTTTGTCGACATGGTTATTTACTGTAAATGTTAATATACATATAACAATACATTTTAAGGCCGTCAATAGTTTTATTTTATGTGTCAAAGAAATCTATTAAATTAACAATAATTGTTCATGCTTGAGCTCTTCTTTTCTATTCTCCTTCTTCCTTGCTTGTATACCAGAAAAATCAAACATACAAAGTATACTCAATTTGTCAGATGGAAACTTGGAAACTAATGAATGTAAAAAACCCACCAGTTTTGTTGTAAAGAAAAACCCAAAGACAATATACAAAGTTAGAAATAATAATAAGACTCATTCAAAATTCAAAAGAAAAGGAAAACTTTGAATACATATATATTAGTATAAATTGAAGTACAAAAAAGTCATTGAAAAAGTTTGAGATGCGTAGTCTGTTAGTTTCTAGAAAAAAAAAACTGAATTTACAAAACTTAGCATATTAAAAAAATATATATTTTAAAAAATTCAAATTATCAGAAAAAGTATTGCATTCTTTTTAATATAATTTATCTATAGATATATGCCTTGTTCGGAATTGCGCTAGGCGATGTACGCGCGATTATCCTAAGTCTAGCGATTTATTGAAAACTCGAGAATTAAGCGGGGAGTAATTAGAGCTTAGTTTTTTGGATTTTTACCGATATGTTTAGTATATATATTATTTATGTGGTAGAATATAATAAAGATATCGTAGTCCAATGGTATTGTCAAACAGATTGGTCTTCCGGGTAGCGTGTTCGAGACCTCTAATCTACATTTATGTTATTTTTTGTTTTTGTTTAATGAATGTAAAATTACAATAATACCCCTGTCTTCTTCCTCGTGACTGTGACTGCGCGTCTGAAAACCCTAATTTGTGCCGTCAACATTTTTTCGTGATTTTAACTCGTATTTCTTATTGTTTTAACTTAAATAGACAGATTTGATAAGAAATATCATCTTACAACACACTAAATTCCCAAAAAACGAAAATTTGAAGAAAAAATGATTTGTTCACCGCATTAGAGGAAATCGCGGCGGTGGCCTGCCGTGTACCGCTTTTCTGGTGAGTACTCGGCCGCCTGACCCGCGTTTTCGAACTGGGAATATATGAAATTCTAAAAAAACATGATAAAATCAATCTTTAGTAGATAGTGATTTGCACTATTGTTATTACTTACTCACTATTTCTCTCTCAAAATGGATATTTTTAGAGAATTAATAGCTATTTAATCTTATTTGTTCCATGAAAATCACATGTCTTTACTTTCATCTCTCATCTCAACTCAGTGCTACTATTTGTTTTTACTGCAAACTAATATGCGCATTACGCAAATTTAATATATATATATATATATTTATTTATTTATTTAAATGAATAGTATTTTATCATTTTGATGATTAGTTTTTAGATGTTAATTTCGAGTCTATTCCTATTTTCCCAAAAAATTAATATGTTTCATATCTACCACTTTTTAATACTTTGAAATAGAAACATTTAGTTCCAGAAAAGCTCTCAATCATGTAGTTATTTAAATCATAATATACAACATAAATTTCATATGAGATATTTTATAACATTATCTATAACTATCTAACTATGTGTTTCACTGTTAAATCTATTCATGTAGAAACTGGTTTTATATTTGCTATTTAACTAATACATATGCTCTCTAATTAATAAATAAATTTGAATTTTTTTAAAATGCATGGATTGTACAATATTAAAAATTTAAAGTTTGTTTTAAATACTTCTAAAAAAATCAAATGTGACATCTTCAATATCATTTTTGTCATACTTCCCATATATTGTTTCTAAAATAAAATATAAAAATATTTCATCTAATTTTCTCTTACATGATTGTCAATAAAAATGTTTCGCATTCTTCGAAAATCTATTTATTCTTTCTTTCCTTTCAGATCTTCAGCTTCCTAACATATACTTTGTCAATTGATTATGTTTCTTAGATTATTTATATAATGTTATTAGTTTGTTTATATCATATTGTTTATCCATATTATAAAAGCGAGAAATATTAAAAATATTTTTATTGATAAAATAAATACTTTGTTATAGAAGTATTATTTATTATTTATTCTTTAAATATTTATATGTTTTCTAACTGTATTTTATTGTCATAAATGTTTGTATTCTTTGAGTTTTCCTCAGAATTTGTATATTAATATTTAAAATGTGCTGAGAGCATAAGATATTATTTAATATATATAGTATACTTGATAGCTTAATATTTATTTTTAAAATAAGATTTAATTTTTTTATTATTGATACCAACTAATTTTTTTTACATTCGTTGATAAAAATATTGTTTGCATTATAATTTTAGGAGAGAACCTGTGCTAATATGCAAGTTTTGTTCTAGTTTTTGAATACTTAATATATATGTTTTTAGATTTACATTGTCTATTAATATTTTTTACATCGTTCTTTATAATTTTTCTATGACTCTAATAATTTGTTGGAGAGAGCATTGGTTAACACGCATGTATTTTTTAATTAATATTATAAATAATATATTCATATCTTTTTATTACTATATTTTGTGTGTTTTATGAATCTTTTTTTTGTTCGATTCTTGATCATCCTTTTAATCTTTTACATTCAAAATTTTATTTAAAACATTACCTATTTTCTAATCTTTTCATTCATATAAATCCTAATATTACAATAAATTTACAATTTTATGTATTTTCTATTTTTATTGACTCCGTTCTTTATTAATGTTTTAAAAATTTATTTGTTTATTTAAACTCCGTTTCTCTATATATATTATATTCTTCTCTATTTTTATGATTTGTTATCTTTTTATTTTGTATTTACTATTATTTTGTGTTATAGTATTATAATACTGATTTTTAATCTTTAATTTTTAAAACTATTTTTCACTTATACTTTAGTCGTTTAACTTGTATTAAGATTTATTTATCTTTATTAGCTCAAAAATGTTGTATTATCATTTTATATTTATGATATTTTAAATTAATTTTTAATGTATTTAATGTTAATTGTAGTGGTTTTAAAATAGTTAAACTTGTTGCGATAAATAGTTAAATACTAAATATAAGTGTTTAAAACTAAATAATTAATTGTGGATAAATGTTAATCAAGGATGCTCTCTCCATAGAGAGTGTCACCTCAACAAATATAATTGGGTCCAAAGAAATAACATCAAAACCCATTAGGCTTCCATAAATTAAAATAAAAAATAGGATCATGCAAGTTACTAAATAGACCCTTCATAAACAAAAATATTGTTGTTATTTGGTCCAAGGACCAGTCCAAACCAAAACACCCATTCCCCTCTAGATTCATATCTCACCCTCCCGTTTCACCCTTCTACCCTAGAAACCCTAACATCCTTCATCTTAGAGATTTGGGAGACGAGACAACATGCATTTGCATCACCTAAAATCAGTCTCTAAATGTTCACCACCCTGAGAATTAAATGTCTATGTTAATTGAGTCCTTAATTTCGAAGCGCTCTTAACGACATCGATTCTTCAAATCGTTTGTGGTAGCTTTATTTATATAGAGTATGGGTGTTTATTTTCTTTCCGGACCCACAAACTTTCAAATATAAAACAAAAATATTTTTATTATTATAAAAAGCAAATTAAGATAAAGAAAATTATCAAATAATATTTTATTTTGGATGATTATATAAGAGATTTTAAACCCTATACAATAAAATTTTTTATTGGTGAGGAGACCTGACCACCAGAAAAAAAACCCTATACAATAAAATTTTTTATTGGTGAGGAGACCTGACCACCAAAAAAATAACTGGGGAACAAGAGTACGGCAGCGGCTATCTCTTTATAAAAGCCTATGAAGTTTTGTTGTTATGGAGAACCCCACGTTAATTGAAGTATATGTCCATAAAATAAGGGTATATATTTTGACCATTCTATTGATATATCATAGCCGAGTTTAGGTCAAAAATACTAACAATCGCAATTACAAATAATTTTATTTTAAAAAAAAAATTTACATTATAGTACTCAAGAAAACATACAAAATAGTCTACAAATAAAATAATTACAAAAATAAAAATTGCAGCTCATAAATACAAAAAGTAATTATAATATTTATTTAAACTATATTAAAGTAAAATATCAAGTAGGAATGAATCATAAAAAAATGTAAATTTCTGTAAAGTAAAACAGAAAGTTACAATAAATACTTAAGAAATCTCTATAAAAAAATAAAAAAATGAAATAAAAACATTATAATACTAAAGAAAAGCACACATCAAATATAATATAAAAATAAAATAATAATAAAACTAGATTTTGACCCGCACTTCTAAGTGCGGGTATAATTTTCTTTACAAATTTTACTTTTTATTCATTTTGTTAATAGTAGTTTAGATTTTTAATTATGTAATCTAATTTTGATTATAATTGTTTAACCAACATTATAAACAGTGAGTTATCAATTTAGTTTTTTAAAATGAATTATGTGTTATTTGGAGGAGATATATCGTAAGGATTAAGAGATTAAAATAACGATTTCGCATTATATATTTTAATCTGTGTTGTATCGTAAGATCATAGTTTGGAAAAATATATATGTGAAAACAACTATTGTAAAAGTTATGTGGTATATGTTTAATTGTTATTTTATTTATCTAAAATATTATTTTATAAAATACATGTTATAGTCGTATATATAATTTGCAAATTTGATGGAACTATCCGTTAAAAACTTCATTCAAACATAAAGCATAATTTGACGCTTCAAATATTTGAATAATATAAGTATGAAATCATTTTAATATTTTATTAATTTTAAAATATATCAACTGAAATTATTTACTATATGCGAATTTTTTTTAAGAAAATTTATAATCGAGATTGGCTAATTAATTTTTCAACCCGTTTAATTAATTAAATATTTTTCAGTTTGATGGAAAAACCTGCTAAAAAGTACAATCGTAAAAACATCAATCGTAATATGTGTATATATATATATTTGAAACAAAATAAAGAGATATTAAAATATATTATAAATATATTTTGAATTAAATCATAAAATTTTGAATTAAATCATAAATTAGAGAATCTTAAT
The DNA here is from genome assembly GCA_030180135.1 of Orychophragmus violaceus. Lineage (NCBI taxonomy): Eukaryota > Viridiplantae > Streptophyta > Magnoliopsida > Brassicales > Brassicaceae > Orychophragmus > Orychophragmus violaceus. The sequence continues at coordinate 45,130,323 of CM058229.1, read as the reverse complement.
TTATATATAATAGTTGATGTATAAATTATTAATTATATTTATCGATTAATTTGTTTTGATTTTAATTAATTATGAAAGTGGGACCCATTAGATTTTGGTTGTTTGGCTACATGTTTAATAATTGTCTTGTTTGGAAACATGGATTGTAGAGATAATAAATCAAATATAAATTGTTTTACAGTTTTACCCTTAATGAAGGTTACAAATCCTAATAATATCAAGGGCAAATTTCGGAAACAACATTTATGTACCATGGCAAACCTTCCTGTTTTAATAGTATTGATTCAAAAATACAAATTGGGCGTGTGCGCGGAGGCGGATGAATCTAGTTTTCTTAACAACTGACAATAATTTTACAGGATCAACCGTATGTAGTTAGACCATGTCCATCCGTGTTACCCACTAGGGGTCCTTAGAAAAAAAAATTTATTAATTTTTTAATTTTTTTTTTTTCAGATCCGAAAAAAAAAAAAAAAAATAAAAAAAAAATGAATCAATCGTTACGTGACACGTGGCGTGAACAGTGTAAGGATCGATCCTTAGATAAGGATTTTAAGAGACAGTTTCTTAACTATTTATGTGGGCCCCACGTGGAACCCACGTGAATAGTTAAGAAACTCTCCCTTAAGAAACTCCAATGTATGTGCTCTTAGCTGTTTAAAGTATGAAAATAAAAATTTGCCCATAAATCACTACAATACAAAATTTTGATGCTCTTAAACTTTTATATAAATTTTGGACCTATGTAAAGGTTTCATGAACTTTATCTCAGACCAGTCCTGAACCTTAATGTTCAGACAAAAATATTTATTTGCACCTTGTAGAACTAAACTCAACTTTACGTTTTTTTTTTGCTTCAAAATTTTCAGTACAACTTGACCAACATCCATTTGAGTTTGACAATCTTATTTTAAAAAAACATCCATTTGACAATTTTGATCTATCTTTTGCGGACACCAATATGCAATCGTGGATTTTTCTTTTTGGTTTAAGTAGGTCTTACATATTATTCTAACATAAAAATAAATTATATATGCATGAAAAAGGCTAAGATAATTTGTTAATCAACCTTCAACATACTTAAAGATGGCTTTCATTTCGTCACGAACATCCACCACCTATACACTGCATATCCGTACACCGTGCCGTATACAACCATCCTCATAGGGTACACTCTAAACCTGCTTTTACAGATATATCATATATACTAAATTTGACTAAAAATATATACATGTCACGTAAATAAATAAAATTAGTCATCACAGAAATAGACATTACTTATAATTCAAAAAAAAAAAGTATACATTACTTGGAGACCTAATTCGTAGCTATACACACATTTCATTGTATGCTATTGTTATATGTTTTAACAGATTTATCCATTGACCCACAACAACACTAACCAAACCTTTTTGTCATATGGATCTAACAATTTGAAGATATAACGCAACAACTAGTCTGATATTGAAATAAGATATAAGTAACCTTGAAGGATGGAATTTGCGGGAGAGAGCAGCTGCTCTTTCCTCGGCTGTGACAGGGTATGTCCACCGGGAGAAACTCCGATTAAAGAAGTCCCAATCCGGCAAAACTATGCCGGCGATCAGAGAAACACCGATCGCGTAGGTAACGGCCGTCTTCTTTAAAGACTGTGTCCATAACCATACCACCACCATCACAACTGCAAGACCTACCATTGACGATCTCAAAGCTGCTTCGTTTCCCATATTAAATAAAAGCCTAAAGGAAAATTATATTATTTTATGTTTAGGAGAGTAGAGATTACTGATTTTTGAAAAGGGATTAGTTGAAGGTTCTTTATTAGAAAGGAACGAAAAGGATGGTAACAGAGAAACATGGAAAGAAGATTCACAGATTATGTAGGCGATAGTTTTTCATTTATCTTTTTTTATGTGTTAATATGTAGTATTAAATGTACTAGGAGAGAACCCGCGCAAATGCGCAGATTTTGGTTAAATTTGTTAATATTACATATGTTTAATATTTATTTTGAATATCAATATTTTATATTTTTTTATTTACAAATTTATTTTTTATTTTTTATTTTTATAATTATAATGATTTTTATGAAAGATTATACGCTAATATATGATTATTAATTTATTTTTTAATAAATAAATGTTTTTATTATCAATTTTTAATGAGATTTTTAAAAATTTATTTCTTTCAACCTTTTTTTATCATCCTTTTCATTTTTATAAACTATTTAAAATATTTATACTTGTTATTTATATTCATCACTCTTAAATTTTTAATTTTCATTCATAGTATTTTAATATTTTCAGTTATCATTTAAATTTTGTTAATTTATATATATATATATATATTTCATTAATTTTATTTTCTTTCTTATGTTATTATATTTTATATAATTTCTTTTTTGTTATTATTTTATCTCATTTTGTAACATTTTTCTATTCTTAATAATTATTATTTATATATTTTAATATTTTTAGTTATCATTTTAAATTTCTTTAATGTTATATATATTTCATTTGTTTTTTTATTTCTTATGTTTTGATATTTTATATTTTTTATTGTCATTGTATCTCATTTTATAATATTTTCTTTCTATTCTTAATAATAATTATTTATATTATTTATAATTTTTAGTTCAGTGGTTCTTTACTTCAAGTTTTCCATTATTTAAAACTTTTTTAATAATGTTATCTTTATTTCTAGTTTTAAAATTTGATATTTCACTTGTATTGATATTTATTTATTTATTTTGTATATTTTTGCATAAAAATATGAAAGATGTAACATGTAATTTATAATATTTGTATATTTATGATATTCCAAATTAAATTAAAATTTAAAATTTATGTTTTAATAGTTTTTAACTAATTACATGTTAATTAAATGAACTTACATTAAATAATATATTATTTTAGTTTAAATGATGATGTGGAAAATTTTGTTTAAAACTGACCAATGAAAAGGGGGCTGATGTGGCAGCTTGAGAGAGCCCCCTCTTCATCTTTTATATATATACTAGGAGAGAATCCGCGCAAATGCGCGGATTTTTCTTAAATTTATAAATATTTAATATATTTGATATTTATTTTAAGTATCAATATTTTAGATGTTTTTAATTTACAAATTTGTATTTTTTTCTTTCTTATGAATATAATGATTTTTAGAAAAATATATACGCTAACATGTAATTATTAATTTAATTTATTTTATAAATAATTTTTTTTAATTATCAGATTTAATGAACTTTTTATAAAATTTTATTTCCTTCAGCCTTTTTTATCATCCTTTTAATTTTTTTTTATAAACTATTTTAAATAAATATATATACTTGTTATTTATACATTTTCATTCATCAAACTCGTAAATTTTTTAGTTTTCATCCATAATATTTTATTGTTTTAGTTATCATTTTAAATTGTATTAATTTTATATATATTTCATTGGTTTTATTTTATTTTCTATCTTTTTATACTTTATATAAATTTTTTTTATTATTATCATTTTATCTCATTTTGTAACATTTTCTTCTTATTTTTAATAATAATTATTTCTATATTTTAATATTTTTGGTTATCATTTTAGATTTCTTTAATATATATATTTCATTGATTTTATTTATTTCTTACGTTCTTATATTTTGTATAAGTTTTTTATTCTCATTGTGTCTTATTTTCATAATATTTTCTATTCTTATTCATAATTATTTCTATTATTTATATTTTTTATGGTTTTTGCTTCTAATTTTTAATTATTGTAAAAAATTTAGTAATGATATTTTTACTTTTAGTCTTATAATTTGATTTGAGTTTGACAAAAAAAAAGTCTTATAATTTGATATTTCACTTTTATTGAGATTTATTTATTTTTGTTTATTTATTACATAGAGATATGAAAAATGTATTTAAATTTTATATTATATAATATTTATATAATTATGAGATTATAAATTATAAATTAAATTCAAATTTAGAATTTAGTTTTTAATAGTATTAAGTAATTATATTTAAATTAAATAATTTTAATATATGTTTTAGTTGATGATGTGGAAAAGTTTGATGAAAATTAACCAATCAAGGGGGGCTGATGTGGCGGCTCGAGAGAGCCCCTCCTTCTCTTATTATATATATGATGATTTTTTTTATATGGACTTTTAGTATATTAACCCCCCAACTAAGTTTGGTTCGTGTAAAACCCCCCAAATTTATTAAGCCCTCCGTTTAAAACACTTTTAAAACTTAATCTATGTCGTTAACTAAAATGCGGTTTTTAATTAATTTTACAAACACGGTATGGTTTTGTCTAAAAACGGCATGCCCTTTTGACAAAAAACCACGGTGTTTGAATTGACGGGTTTAATACCTAAAATCATCGACAAATCTATCAACCCCCCCCCCCCCCCCCCCCCCCCCCAAATCATAGACATAGAATGATGAACCCTAAACAATGAAATTTAGTTGTTTAGTATTTGAAGTCAAAATTTCATCTGAGAAAGAAAAGGAGAGGCTTAGAGTTAGTTTCTTTTTCGAAATCGAGTAAGAATTCAGCTTCATCGGACAATTTATATTCTGTTTTCGAAATCGAAATAGAGAATGTCTAAGTAAGGATTTTTAGTCATTCCTTTCGATTTTTAATAGTTTGTGTATAGAGTTTCTGAAATTTGGGCCAAAATCGTGATTGACGTTGTTAGTGAAATCGTGGTTATGTTGTTTAATAACAATCGGCTATCATTTGTTTGTAAAACAATCTTTTTCCGATTGCATGTTGAAGGATACTGGGCAGCAGATGGGTCGTACAGTGGTGGTTCTAGATGATGTTGTAGGGTGGACTTTGACACGCCATGTTTCGCCATGCTCACAGATATGGTGTTGAGTGGGGGATTTCCGGAGAATATGAACAAGTTCTCCTACTTTCCATCTGGTGTCATGAATCAGAATAAGAAATATGTTTGTTGTGATAGAGATGTTGTGGAAATGGTGACTCACTCAACGGAGCTTGAAAACATGAATCTATATGTGGTCAGAGTTGATGACCCATATTTACATGATCGCAATCACAACCCACCTTCTTGCTTTGATTTTCAAAAATATTTCCAACCTATATTAATTAGCCTTTTGTATTTAAATTTAGACCAGACCAGAGAAAATCTTTTTTATCTATGCAATGCACTTCTATGGTAATATGAAAGTTGAGATTAAGAATTTGGTCAGACTATGAGTAATTTTTCCAACGAGCTGCAATCGACCAGCAAATGAAAGGTATCGAGCTGTCCAGCTACTAATATGATGTTTGATATGTAAATCAAAGGAGCATAGTCATGAACATACATTCAATTTGTCATCAATGAAAGTCCCAAGTACCATACCGGAAGCAAGCCTTAGTCAAATGAACTGATCCAAAGTAGCTCTTGTGTTGTGTCTTTTACCTTTGCCTTATAAAGTGTAGACTAATATGCATGTCTGACATTTGAGAGAACTCTTGAAATACCTTTAGTATACCTTCTATTGAACTCTTTTTCCCATCTGAACAACTAGTAGATCATCTGCAAATCATAGATATGTGAGGTTTATGTTCTGGCAGTGGGTGATAGCCTATTCTTCCGTTTGCATCAGCCTTGTCTAAGAGTTTAGATAGAACTTGCAAATAGATAGCAAAGAGATAGGGTGGAAGAGAGCATCCATGTCGAAGTTATCTTGTTCTTATAAAATAGTGTGCAAGCTCCCCAATAACCTGAAGTGAGAACGAGGCTAAAGTGATGAACCTTTAAATCCATAAAATGTTTTTTCAGGGAAACACATAGCCTTAAGAACGGACAAAAGAAATGGCCGTTTTACTGAATCAAATTTTTTTTTTTGAAATGTCAATTTTAATTGCACTTCTAGCAAATACATTACTCTTGCGATAAATCTTCACCAACTCAAAATCCAAAAGAACATTCTCCATTAGAAGACGATCTTTAACGAAAGCTAATTGGTTAGGAAAAATGAATTTGGTAGCATGGTTTTTTATCCGATTGACGAGAAGCTTTTTGTGAAGCTTTTTGATCTCTTCCTATGTAATCTCACGCTGAAGCATCGCCTGATCTTCCTCACTACATTCAAATGTCAGCAAGTGATGAACTTCCTCTTAATTATGCCAAATGTTAATTTCTTTGTGAATTAGAAACCGTTCAGAGTAAGCTACATCCTCATTTTTTATATCCTCATGGTTGTATGCGACTATACCATATTTTCGTTGTATCTTCTTAGGGGTAGTTTTGCCTTTCGAATTGTCACCATATGATAAAAATGTTTATTATTACCATCCACAACCTTCAACTAGTGAATTTTGGCCTTATGCTTAATACATTTTCTTTAATAGTAGATCTGATATTTCATCTGATATAAAACATGCTCTCTTTTTTCTTTTCTTTTTTGAAATTGTTAAATTTATTCAAAAACTTCGGTTTTACAAGTACTGCAACTTTTAACGAAAATAATCACTCCTATTACATTTCTTCTATCTTGTAGAGAACCAGATTTCCATTGCCTTTTCAAATCCTGCATTTCCCTCACCTCGATGGAGGTGATTCTATTTCGAACATGTTTGTCAATGTTGCGAATTATGATCGAAGGTGGAAAATTTACCTCCTCATGTCGTCTCGCATTTCTCTTCCTCCAAATCCGAGAGACTATTACTTGGAAAAGACATCTCCATAGAAATTGAGTGGTCTTATCATTTATCCTCATCACTAAGACTTCCATGAATCGTTACCAGATTGTAGAATATTTTTCTGAGAAAAGGTTTGCAACAAGGTTACTCCATACCTCTTCGGAACAGGGACATTGAAAGAACAAATGATCTCTCGTTTCAAGTTGAGTTGTGCAGAAGATACAATTTGTGTCTACTCTGATTTTCCAAGATAACATTATGTCGCCTGTAGGCAGCCTATTAAGAGCTGATGTCCGAGTTTGAAATGAATATTTTGGAGTTTCTTTGGAGAACCAGATTCTTTTACTCCAAGTAACATGCTCTCTTCTCAACTGCAGTTGATGTCGGATTTGCCGTTACCTGATTTTGGCATTCACATAAAGCCTCAAAAGCTTCTTTTACTTTCTTCTTTATATCTCATATATGGGGGAAACGGCTCATTCCCTTTCCTCCCCCTCCCCATCAACTTGTGACCAAAACAGATTTTTCTACAAGACTTATCAAATCATGCTAAAATCACCAAAAACTTAACTAAATTTCAAATTTCACACATGAATTATCTAAAATCGGCTTCCATCAAATCTAATAACAGTGTTAATTGGCCGTTAACAGAGATATTTAAACCATTAACTCGGTTTAGAAATTAAAAAACAAATTAATCAACTAAGCCAAAATGATGTCGTTTGATTTTCTTTAATTAAAAAAAAACACAAAAGACGCCGTCAAGGTTTAGTTATAATGTCATTTTGTGTGGACTGATTGTCTTATGTGTACAAACCTGATTTTTCATGGAAGCTAAGGCACTTGCAGCAGCTTCTTCTGAATCAATCAACACAAAGCCATAACCTTTTGATTTTACCGCTCTAGTGATCGCATATAACTATCATTGTACATTTTCACATCCAACAAAACAAAACTAGGAAATTGCATTTGTTTATCCACAAAATTTTTGCAGAAGACTAATAGATTTCATGGCAATCTTACCATTTAAAAAAAATTCCATACTTTTCAAATTCATTCTTCAAAACAGATTCATTAGCGTCGTAATTAAGCCCTGCAGTGTTATTTTACATCCTCAGTGTTTCTCTCACGCACTTAATCAAACAGTTAGAGTGCAAACAAATCCATCTTCTGTTCTACTCCTAAAAATAGTCTAAACCAATAAAAATATACACTCGCATACATAGAAGGTGAATTAGTAAGCTAATCAAAGACATTATTAATCAGGAGGAGATTAGGTTGAGCATTGACGGATATACCTCCAATGAATAATTTTGCACAAGAACCTCGAGTTGCTAGATATTGTAATGGATTTGCTAGATATGGACCATGTTCGTTTCGTAGTCGCTAGCGACCAGCGACTGCGACAGTCGCTGCGACAGTCGTTATGTTGTTCGTTTTAGAATCGTAACGATAGTCGCTGATTTTTTTTTTTTAAAATCGCCGTTAAAATCATGGACCAGATTTTGAGTCGCTAATTGCTAATTTAGAGTCGCTGTCATCAACGACTGTCAAACGAACAAGACCATGTTCGACGAACCCATTGAGAAAAGAACATACTTTCTTCCGATTAGTGAGAAATTTTGAATTATTGTAACGATAATTTTAAAGGGACACAAAACAGTAAGAGCATCTCCACCAGCGGGACGCAAGGTAAGTCTCTTAACTCAATTTTTATTATTATTATTATTTTTTTTTTTTTTGAAAAGGCGAAAAAAAAAAAAATTAAAAAAAAAAACAATCGACCAATAGAATGGCGACACGTGGCGAGACGAGACAAGAAACGTCTCTTAAGCAAGCGATTGTGGATACGGTTTTTAAAAAAAAATGTGGGTCCCACGTGGGACCCACATTATTTTAATATTTTTTTTTAAGAGACCCACTCCTAATATACCCCAATGGAGCTGCTCTAAGACTTAAATAGTTTCTCTTGCTCAAATATGTTCAGTGATGACAGTGGACTAAAACAAATAGCAAGTCGAAAAGATTTATAAACTGTTAGTTGGATCTGAAAAGAATTCAAATCCAAAATACATAATTAAAAGCTAGAATTACGTAATCACAGCACAAAACATCCAAACACATAGCTAAACTGGAGAATGAAAAAAACTACGAGAAGATTAGGCTTTCTTCGGAGATTTGGCCGGTGACTTGGATGCAACAAATTCCTCTGTCGATTTGCCAGACTTCTTAAGTAGAAGAACATAGTTATCGTGACTCCAGTGAGAAGTTTCCCTAACTCTTCATCGTTCCTGATTGCGAGAAGAAGATTTATGGGGATGATTCTCGATTTCTTGTTGTCTCTGGCAGCGTTACCATATTTTTAATTAAATAAATAATTAAATCGATGTTGTTTTGGTTTAGTTGATTAATGTTTTTTTTTTTAATTTCTAAATGGAAATAACGAATTTAATAATTTTGTTAACGGCCAATTAACACTGTTATTGGATTTGAAGGAATTAGTTGATTTTCGGATAATTCATATGTGAAATTCAAAATTTTGGTAAGTTCTTGGTGATTTTGGTATGGCCTAATGAGTCGTGTGTGAAAATCTATTTTTGTCACAAGTTCATTGGGGGGGGAGGGGAGAATGTACCGTTTCCCCTCATAGATGCTCTTTTGTTTCAGCCAGAGCATTAACAAATTTGAATGGTCTTTTTGGTTGTAAGGGACGTTTTTCACAATAGTGAAATTTAAAGTTCTAATAGATCAAATTGGTTACTCAATGAAAAATACTTTGTTATTCGATCCTCTACGGTCTATACTGGTTTTGTGTTACTCAATCCTCTAGAAGAAACACATAAAGCTTATATACACTCCCCGACTTGAATAGGTGATCTTCTCATATCAACGCAGAAGATCAATTCTTTTTATACACTTCATAGATGCTCTTTTGTTTCAGCCAGAGCATTAACAAACTTGAATGGTCTTTTCGGTTGTAAGGGACGTTTTTCACAATAGTGAAATTTAAAGTTCTAATAGATCAAATTGGTTACTCAATGAAAAATACTTTGTTATTCAATCCTCTACGGTCTATAGTGGTTTTGTGTTACTCAATCCTCTAGAAGAAACACATAAAGCTTATATGCACTCCGCGACTTGAATAGGTGATCTTCTCATATCAACGCAGAAGATCAATTCTTTTTATACACCAAATCATATGATTCTCACTATCACTTATGCAAACCACAAATTAAACCAATCAAATTACCAAACATCGAAAACCACCGATCAACCATTTTACAGTGGAGGAACCCCAGAAAAAAAAAACCATTAACATCATCTTCTATTCTTCAGAATCAAACATTATTCGGGCTTCATTTCCAAATTGTTTCATCTTTTCTTCTTGGTCGTTTTAAAAGATCTTTCATCATCTTAAGTTGACGACGATGCAAGATATATCATCTTTGCTGTCTCTTCTCAGAGCTTCAGTTGTTAGTTCTTTTGCTGCTTTCAATGGATCTTTGATTCTTCTCGCGATATCAATCGCCTCTTGGTTAGCCATCACCTATACCATTTACACATCGAAAACCATAAGAACCAACAAGACCGGTAATCAAAAAAAGAAAACACCATTCTTTTACCTTCCATAGACCGTCACTAGCAAGAACTAGAACATCTGTGTGATAATCTATCGATGAATCTTTAACGTCTGGATCTGACCGTAGATGTGTTTTGAGGCTTTTGTCCCCAAAAGCACGGGAAACTGCTAGCTGCCCGTTAACCCGAGGTACATCCCCTGTAAGAAATAAGAAAATGTATTGAGATCTGATGTTTGGATAACATTTATTTAATATTATTATCTAGGAGTAACTAACCTGGCATGTTTGATACAAAGCCTCCTCGATCCTCAATGCTCAGTCTTTCAGTGTGCGGCTCGTGGTCTATCGTCATCTGTATTGCCTGACCACCTTGAGATAGAACTGCCCGGGAATCACCGACATTTGCCACCCACAAACGCCGTCCGTTCAGCAGAATAGCAGTTACAGCGGTTGAACCACCTCGGCTTAGATCGGAATGTGACAGAATAGCTTGGTCTGTCTTCCCATAGGCAGCACTTATTGCTCTCTGAGGATCATACCAAAACTGCTCCTGAACTTGCACACAAGACCTAAAAATGTTAAAAGGAGGAACAGACTGAGATAGAAGCTGTGGAGAAAGAGTAAAATGTGGAACCTCTTTAAGGATATTGGAGAACAAATGCTTCTGTAGGTAAGCAGGAACACGTTCACCCAAATGACCATCGTAGATAGCAAACAAACCGAGCTCTTTACCGTCAATTTTCGTGAACTTGGAGACGTAATAATCCTCCATTGGATGATTACCTTTCCCTTTCACTAAGCTGTAACCAAATTTAATCTCGCCATCGCTGTTTTTCCCTTTACCGGAACTAGTTGACGCCCTCCCAACCATGAGCTACAACACCAAATAAAAAAATGAACATCCAATCTCCATGAGGCCCATGACACAGAAGTAGACACTTTCATAAATTCTTACCTTTAAGCCCAATTTTGACCTCATCAAGTAAATGAAAAACCACATATTGTTTGACACATTGTGACCAAATTTCCAAAGCCTTGACCCACGAAATCGATTCGAATTCGTTCTAAACTTAGATTTACAAGAATCAAACAAGTCAATTCTATCACAAGTCGTCTTTGTGAAGAACTGGATTAAAAAAAAAAAAAAAAAAAAAAAGACAAAACAAGATATGAGATATGAGTTTGCATACATCGTAGTCCGAAGAACGGAAGCAACATAACCTCGCCATGTGAAAAAACCCTTCAAGTTGTTTTTTGATTTTTTGTTTTTAATTTGAACTAGTTCCGCATATACCTGCTCCAAGATTTCAAGACCCTGCAAACAATCGCAAACCTTGAAACTTTTCATGAATCAAGAAACCCTAAATCCCAAAAAAAAAAAAAAGAGACCCTTTATAAAACCGAGAAATCAGAGAAAAACCACTGGAGAATTACCTCAAAATCGGAGAACTCAGGTTCCAGAAACCATTAAAGAAAAGATATTTGGGAGTCTAACACTACGCGGCTTGTAGTAATATCGTGACGAAAGGGTTATTGACAGCCTGAAAAATGTACTTCTCCAAAAGTCTTCGATATAACCAGAAATTAGTGGAAGACGACGACGAAGTAGACTTCAAACCTTTTTTTTTGCCTGTTTGGATTTCTTTTCTTTTTGATTTTTGTTTTATAATAAAATTCATCTCTTTCCTTGTATTGGGCATCCCTGGTTGACTTTCTTGCCGTGTGTTAAAAGTGGAGTCTTTACGGCTTTTTCTTCTGTTTCTTTTATTTGGTATCTTTCTCTTCATTTTTTATTTGTCTGAAAAATGGAAGCTGAGTTGTACATGATTCTTGACTATAATCTAATCTAATCTAATTTTGTCTCTGCCAGAAATAAAATATATAAGATATATTAAAATAATTTATCCTTCAAAGTCGTTGGTTTTATTAAGCACTATTAAGAAGGGTCATGAATCCACTAGAAGAAATACATATTTGATATAACTCTTTATCATTCATTATATGTGTAACGAGAGAACTCATCCCAAGCGTATCTTCTTACATGATTTCTCTTATCCTTCTAGCTACGTTGTATGGTTTCTCTAAGCCCCCTTAACTGTCTTTCTTAAGAAAAATTAACCTCAAAATCCTATCTCACAAAAAGACAAAACACAAAGACTCCTTTTGTGATCTTTCATGTTTTTTGTTAATTTTGTGATCTGTCTTGTTCAGTTCTCTTGTGGTCCTAAAGCTGATTTTACTGAAGTTGTCCAACAAATTCACATTTTTCCATATCTCCACATATGAATATGTCGATCACACAATACAACTTACAATGGTTTGTGAGGGAGCACCAGCTTCTAGTTCCTTGGATTCTAGTCTCGGTTCTTGAGTATCCATACTCAGTCTTGATTCTTAATTAGCGGCTTAAACACCATAAACATGCTTGATCCTTCCTATATTTGACCTCACGTTCAATGCACTTCAGTTGTGACTACTCACAAAGTTGAACCTAAGCCATCATAACATCTTCATATCACTTGAGTTGTAAAAACAGCTCCAATACAAATCCGTATCAAGCTCAACTCTCACGTGACACTTCATGATGCATTCAACACTTGAATATTTGATATAACCGCTCATCAAACAATATTAACAAGTTGAGAAATACATTCAGCTTGTTAACACAATGAAAATCCCTTCACCACTTATGACTTCCCCAATCACACATGATCTTATATGCCTTATGTCTATAGCACATCCTTGTTGAAGTGACTGAAACACTTTTGCAAAACTTGATTCAATTGCTACCTTCTAGGATTTCTACGTGCACATTAAGAACCAAAATCATATGAATTCACTTGAACCAGATGAAGAAAACATAATCATAGACCTCTAAATTGAAGCTTCTTGATTTAACATGTAATGAATCTCATCAACAACTTAGACCATTGTAGAAACCATTGATGACCTCTTTCATCAACCTGATACCAGAACATAATCCTTTCTCACCATCTTGTTAAAACAGAACAAACTAGTAGCTTAAAAACTGTAATTAACTTCCTTTATCATGTCTCTTATCAGCAATGCCTTTTTATATCCCTGAGACACGACCTTGCAAGACCTTACACATCAACTCTTGAACCTGTGATGTGGTAGCGCCTGCAACACCTTTGCTTGTGTGCAAACTTTACCAAATGACTTGAACCTTGCATCATTCAAATTTCAGACTTAAACCAAAGTCTAAATCTTCTTTATCAGCACATGATACCTGAAGATACTTCACTTGAATGACTTCCAATAGCCGTTTCTTGAGAAGATACTTACATAATCTCATCACGATGCAAACGATACAACTCAATCCTCATAAGTTTTTGTCTTCCAAATGTAGCTTGATTCTCTACATTTCCATCCTCTTTAGGACTCCTTTCCAGTTGTTAACATCAGCTTTTAGATGAGTTGTTTATAAAAACTTGATACACAACACTTTCATATTCGTGAAAACAGTTATGAGTCAGATCATGTATCACATGCACTTGTCTCATACTGAACCACTCCAATGATTTATCTCAATCAATATGTGTCTTCCAAAACTTTAAGAAAACCTGTAATTTTTCTCTAGAAACATGTAATTCTTTTCTAAGAATCCATATCAACAATCAGCTTCAAAACCAAATATGTAAACTTTATTTTACCCACATATTACAACCTGTTTGAACTAAAAATCCGTTGATACCACTTGTTTTTGCCTTGATTTATTCTTTGCATACACAACTTCCATGAACCTGATACAACATTGGGATATGCAGCCTTTTAACTCTTATGTTTCAAGCTAAACACATGAGATCACTTCCAATAACATAGTTCCACCTAGAATGAAGTACCAATAATACTTCACCTAGAACCATAGCCACTCCGAAGTACCATGCCTCTATAAGCTTAGCTTACCATTCAGAGTCAAAACCACTATCCACTATATCTTTGATCCACTCACACATTCTGATGTATCAGACATAGTAACCATGGCTTCTTGCTTCAAAAAGTGTATCATAATCTATGAAACAAATCCTTTCTTCATGTAGCCACCACAACTGATCCATATGCAATTAGAAACCAACAAGAACATTCATATCGAGCAGCTTATCCTCTGATGTAGCCCTGGAATCAAAGTGATGCTCTGATACCAGATGATGTAGCCCCGGAGCGGAAGCTTGAGTTATGGATTGATGGAGGACAAGCACTGGCTTAAAAGCTCTCTTACTTGACCGAGATGGATGGAATGGATGAATGAAATGATTGACTCTCTCAACCGGTGGATTTGATTGACTCTCTCAATCGGTGGTGAACTAGTTCTGCTTGAGTCACACAAGCAATACTAATCCAACAATCTTCGGAAACAATTGAATCACTCAATGAATTCCTAAGACAAAAGATCTCTACAAAGAACACTCTTTGAAGAACTGAATAATACTTTGATTAATTGAAAGGTTGAAAGGTGATTATTACAATAGATGATACTGAGCTTATATAAGCTTTTTACAACGGTCCTATTGACCTTGAACAAGAAACAAATCGACAATTAATGAAAACTAGCCGTTAGGCTGAAAATGGCAAGAATCCAAGCTCTTGATGATTTCCTTGTATCTGGATGGCTTTAAGGGATAAGTGAGGATCCTTGGAACAGCTTGATTGACTAATAACTCGCAGCTTGCATTCTTGGAAAGAAGCCGTTGGTGTTTGATCTCTTTCTTCTCCAAAAATGGTAAGTATGACTTCTTGAAGTTATGGAGAATCTTGTGTGGTCTTGTGCAGCTGGGGATGTCTAGACTTGATGGAAAGGAGCTCAATACACTGTAGTTTTGATAGGTAAACGTTTGGTGCTGAATTGACCTTCCAAATGTGAATGCTTCCATATATGGCAAGTCTGCTGAGCTAGTGCCGATGCTACTTCCTGAGCTAGCTGTGATGCTACATATGGTTAGCTCCTTTTCGGTATCTTCTTCTTGTGTCATCTTTTGGGGATGACTCTTCTTAGTGGCATGCTGATGATGAGCTGAGCTAGATGTCTTGACCTTAGTCTCCACTTGAGCTAAGATAAGCTCATACGCCTTGTTGGATCTTCTCGACTCCATAATCTCTTCTCCATGTGTTATGATTCCTCCTGGGTCATATGCCTTCTTAGGATTGATTGTTGGATGTATAATCAATCCTATGCCTTTTGTTGGATCAGAACTCACTGTGGCCTTGAATTCTCTTGGTCTCCTTGCTCTACTTGACGTAGTGGTTGAGTCAGTGATTGAGTCAGTGAGCGCCTGGGTTGGTTTGGTTCTGATGACCGCATCATACCCTCCCTCTTCAAGAAGTTTTGACCTCAAAACTTGATAACCTGCACATAGATAAGTCAAGTTAGTCCAGTGAAGTGAATGAGGGTTTAGAAGATTACCTTGGGAATCATTTTGATTCCGATTGGGTTGTGGAGCATCCGGTGGTTCTTCTTTGAGTAGATAGGACATCAATGCTCCTCGTCTTTGAGCTGGTGTGACGCCTCCTTTTCTTATCTTGCTTCTGCTCTCTTTAAGACCTGAAATATTCTCAACACTTTGGCAAAGAGACAAGTGCATTATGGGCATCTTATCAAATAAATATCGGTTTAAATCATTTTCCTTAGAGTCATCTTCATGTGCTACTGATATCTCATCCTCTTGTAAGTTTAACAAATCTTTTAACACAGCTGTTGAGTCATGAGAAATGAAATGGATCAAAGAAAGACTCACAATGTTATTTGATGTAGTGTCCTCGCTTTGGTCTGGTGGCTCTTCCTTGATCTCCCATTTGGCCTTATCTTTAGATCTAATCCCTGTCTCAACACTTGACTCAAGAAACAAGTGCATTATACCAGTGGATTGATAGTCAAGAATACTCATTCTAAGTTCAGAAATAACCTCATGTTTGGTTGAAGCATGATATAACTCAAGCCTTTGATTTGCTTGTGGCTCATGTGTGGAAACATGGCTCGGTTTTGGTCTCTCTTTCAAGACTCCTTCTGCCCTTGGCTTATTGATCTTTATCAGACCTGTACCTAAGTCAACTCTTAAGGGAAAGAGCAAGTGAATTATATCTGAGTTTGAGACTTTAAAAACAGGTTGCACAAGGTTGGAGCTTACCATTATGGATGTGACAAGCTGGTTCAAAGTCGCATCTCTCCTGGTGCATGTACTACTAGAGGTTTTATGCTCTAGTTCATCATTAGTTGAAGCTCCATGAGCTTCTTCACCTTGATTCCTTTGTATTGATGTTCCTGCCCGAAACTTGACTCCATGACCTATACCTTTCTCAAGTTCTTTTGGACAAGACAAATGCATTATCATATCCTTGGAATCAGTATGAACATTTTGAGTAAGATATTGATTTACCTTGTCTCGCTCATGTCTTGGTACAACAGTCATGATGGTACCTTGAATGTACTCTTGTCCTTTACTTGCTTGTGGATCATGACATTGATGTTGCTCCACTTCTTCTTTGGCACCTAAACTTTCATGAACCTTTTGGTCCAGAGACAAGTGCATCATAACAGTGGTTTGACAAACAAGTTTATTCACTTTAAGTTCAGAATTCACCTTGTTTGCTTGCACTCTTCTGTTGTTGTCTTGCTTGGTTTCCTCTTTCGCGGTCTCCTTTGAACAAGTAAGGTGTAAGAATTGATTTTCTTCACCTTTGCTTATATGCCATTCTCCTTGTCTTTTTCCTGCATCAAAACTCTTTGGCAAAGACAAGTGCATGAGTCTTGAATTGGAAATTAAAATATCAGATTGCACAAAACTATCATTGGTGTTAGTTACTTCCAATTTCAACTCTGATGTTATATCTTTGAACAACTTCTTAGATGGACAATTTGCAGCAAAATGCCCTCTTTTATGGCACTTATAACAGGTTGACTCTTTGGAATTTACAAGGTTAGAACACTTACCTTGTGTTGGCATGTCTAGGAGCTTGAGTGAGGCATCAAAGCTGGATCCGGTTGAATTGGGTGAGGCTTTGTGGCTCTGCTTCTTCTCTTGCTTCTCCTTCAGGATTTCGTGAGTGTGTTCTACTGGTGCAAATCTGAAGGTGGGAAACTCATTAGATGGTTTAGAGGCTGCTGGTTGCTTTTCTCCTCCTTTGGCCTCTTGTGGTACTAGCTTTTCACCATTTGATGTTGTAGTCCTCTTTCTTGGACAGTCCTTAGCAACATGATCCCTGCTCTTACACTTACAACACATTAGTTCTAATGTATTTTTAGAGACAGAGAACTTACCTTGATACTTTGTTTGAGAGCTATTGGCGTCTTGCACAAGTTTAGGAGTTAATGATCTCTTCGGTGGATAAGTAGTTTTGTTCTGTGAACAATACTTCCCCCACATGGTCAACTTTAAGTCATCCCATGTTCTGATCTTTGGCTCCTTGTAGTACCATCTCTCATACTCTTCCTTGTTCCACCATCTTAGAGCCTCTTTGGTGAGTTGTCCAAGTGCTATATGGAGTCGCTCTTCATCAGGAACACAATAGTAGCTAAAGTACTCTTCCATGTTGCTTTCCCAATCTATATAGCTTGCTTTACCTCCTGGATATACAAAGAATTCAGGTCCATAATAATAATATCCATCATCCCAAATTAACCTGACTTTTGACTTGTAGGTGGCTTGGAATGTCGCACGGCTTGAGTCACTCCCTGATTTTCGTTGGGAAGTCCTTGGTGGATGTGACTTTGTCGTTCTTGTTCTCCAAGGTTGGTCTGGTGGTTTAGGCTCCATATAAGTAGTTCCTGGTGCATTCCCAAGTCCATTCTCTTCTTGTTGTTGTGTAGGATGGGACTTCTCTAGCTGGGTAAGATGCTCACTCATGCCTCTCAAGACTTCAAGAAGCTGATTCATGGTGATCTGATCAGCAGCTGCTCCTTCTCCCATGTCTGAGCTAATTCCTGAAACAATTCAAATTAAAGAGTATCAATGGGTTCGAAGTGATTTGAATGAAAATTGAAAAATATCAACTTTCCCTTTAGTTGATTGGTGCACACGTTTTTGGAAGGTTTAGAAAAGGAAAACAAATTTTCTTTGAATCAAAAGGAGCCTCTTTTCAAACTTTCGAAAACTAAAAGTAACAAAAATGGAAAGAACACTTTTTTTTTTGGTTTTTGGTTTAAGAAATCAAATAACAAAACTTTCCCTCTTTCTTTTTAAAACTTTTTTTTTTTTCTGGTTTTATAAAACAAAACAAGAACACAAAACAAACTTTTTTTTTTTTGATTTAAGATGCAAAACTGAAAACAAAGAAAGTAATAGATAAAAATGAAAACAATTTTTATGGGTTTTTGATTTAAGATGAAATGAAAACAAAAACAAGATGCAATAACCGAAAGGATAAAGGATAGATAACACCTGATTAGGAACCTTTCGGCTCTGATACCAGATGATGCAGCCCTGGAATCAAAGTGATGCTCTGATACCAGATGATGTAGCCCCGGAGCGGAAGCTTGAGTTATGGATTGATGGAGGACAAGCACTGGCTTAAAAGCTCTCTTACTTGACCGAGATGGATGGAATGGATGAATGAAATGATTGACTCTCTCAACCGGTGGATTTGATTGACTCTCTCAATCGGTGGTGAACTAGTTCTGCTTGAGTCACACAAGCAATACTAATCCAACAATCTTCGGAAACAATTGAATCACTCAATGAATTCCTAAGACAAAAGATCTCTACAAAGAACACTCTTTGAAGAACTGAATAATACTTTGATTAATTGAAAGGTTGAAAGGTGATTATTACAATAGATGATACTGAGCTTATATAAGCTTTTTACAACGGTCCTATTGACCTTGAACAAGAAACAAATCGACAATTAATGAAAACTAGCCGTTAGGCTGAAAATGGCAAGAATCCAAGCTCTTGATGATTTCCTTGTATCTGGATGGCTTTAAGGGATAAGTGAGGATCCTTGGAACAGCTTGATTGACTAATAACTCGCAGCTTGCATTCTTGGAAAGAAGCCGTTGGTGTTTGATCTCTTTCTTCTCCAAAAATGGTAAGTATGACTTCTTGAAGTTATGGAGAATCTTGTGTGGTCTTGTGCAGCTGGGGATGTCTAGACTTGATGGAAAGGAGCTCAATACACTGTAGTTTTGATAGGTAAACGTTTGGTGCTGAATTGACCTTCCAAATGTGAATGCTTCCATATATGGCAAGTCTGCTGAGCTAGTGCCGATGCTACTTCCTGAGCTAGCTGTGATGCTACATATGGTTAGCTCCTTTTCGGTATCTTCTTCTTGTGTCATCTTTTGGGGATGACTCTTCTTAGTGGCATGCTGATGATGAGCTGAGCTAGATGTCTTGACCTTAGTCTCCACTTGAGCTAAGATAAGCTCACACGCCTTGTTGGATCTTCTCGACTCCATAATCTCTTCTCCATGTGTTATGATTCCTCCTGGGTCATATGCCTTCTTAGGATTGATTGTTGGATGTATAATCAATCCTATGCCTTTTGTTGGATCAGAACTCACTGTGGCCTTGAATTCTCTTGGTCTCCTTGCTCTACTTGACGTAGTGGTTGAGTCAGTGATTGAGTCAGTGAGCGCCTGGGTTGGTTTGGTTCTGATGACCGCATCATCCTCTCTCTATATGAAGCATTTTTCATGCAGTGATGATGCTACAACTTAAGTTAATACACCATGTTGGGGTCGAAATCACTCTTCCACATAACAACTAGCTGAAAATCGACTCGATTGCTATTAACACTACAAGAAAACATCGTTTTTTTGCGACTGGACTTTGTGACTATACTTGTAGTCGTAACATTTGGCCACTATTCGGGGACTATATTGCTACTATTTTGCGACAACGGATTATTGGACGTGTATTAGTCGCTTATATACGACAAAAAATGATTGTCGTCAATTTAGTCGTCGATTGACGACTGATTAACGACCATTGTCGAAACCAGAACAATTGTCACAGACTAGTCGGTGATATGTCGACTATTTTGCGTCTGATGTTAAGAGTCGTAGAACAGTCGTGAATTAGTCAGTACATGGGCAACTAATGCGCTACTTCGGGTATAGTACTAACCAAGTCGTTTATTTGTCACTATTGATACGACTAATATTCAACTCATTATTCGTGTCGCAAAGTAGTTGGGTATGGGTCGTATCATATAGTAATTTTGAATTTAATAATAATAATATGAGATAGTTTGGTCTTCGGGAGTCCATGCAAAAACTTTTATTGTCGTATCACAAATGAAATATATACTTTGATATTTTAATTTAACAATAACCAAATTGATCAGGGTTTCTATATGCTATTCAAATAATGTAATAAAAAGGAGATTATGATATATAGATGACAGAAAGTTGTAAACATTAACGACAAATGTGTTTTTAAAAGAAACATGAAGACAATCAACAGATCATCTAACCCAAAAAATAACAAAGTTTAATAAGGTCTTCTAAAACATGTACATAATTTGGTAGATATTTAACCAGGGCATAATTTCTTCAGGATATTGGTCTGGTATCGGATTTGGAAAGCTACAAAATAGAAAACAATGTATGAATTCCGGAAGCATATAAAGCATATTACATAATGAGTTGGATTTGGTTTATGACCAAAACATGTTGAGAAATCCATTATAGTCCAGACTGTTGGTTTGATCGTACATAATCATTGACATCCCTTCTTCTCCTTTGAGACAAGTTACACCTAATTAAATAAATTTTATACACAAACACCATTAATATTTTAAACAATATAGAAACCAAAAGTATCATCAATCCTAAACCCAGACATGTGTAATACACCATGAGATCATTTTAAAAATAAACTAAATTGAATTTATAATCATACCCATTTCGTGCTTTCTGTAGAAGCACCGGAGAATCACAAAGAGATGTCTATCAGCATCCTTTCGAAACTTTTTTACTAGTTCCTTAGCATCTTCCCCGAAAAATAAACACCAAAGAATCCGGAGGCTAGAAAAAATGTATTTTCATTTTCTATTATCAGAGACAAACAACAAAACATATGTGAGGAATATTATATAAGAATTTGTTTAACTAACCTTAAGTCGCGGATTGTGAACTGCAGCTTTGGTCGGCCTGTCCAATTAGGTTCAAGGTTTCCAACAAGTGTAACAACACCAATGACATCTATAATAGAAAACCAAAATCACACTACAAGAAATATGGGTATTGATAGCACCACGAAAACGCTATCATATGTCTATGATAGCGTTTCCATAAACGCTATGTTTGCCGCTGCCATCTTAGGTATGCCATCTACTATAGCACTAATTTGAGATGCTATCATATATATGTCTACGATAGCGTTAATTTTGATGTGATTATATAGTTTTCAGTAGCATTGGTTTATCGCCATTTTATAAATTAATGCATCATATTATTCGTGCAATAATACTTATTTTGGTGGCAATATTTTCGAGTTGTATTATACTTTATACTAGCGTTTTATAGTTGCTGTGTTATTATTTATAATGGCCAATTTTTATGGCTATTATATATTCTATTAACACTTTTATATTTTGCCATATTTAATATTAATGAGGGCTATTGAAAATTTATTATATAAATTATTTTAAATTCTTTATGAAATATTACTAAAATATCAATTAAATTTAAATAAAAACAATTATATTTAAAATTGATTTTTTATTAATAACTTAAAACATGTTTTACACAAACACAATAAAAGATACATATCAAAAAAATTTCTAACATATTCCTAACATTGGTCCTATAATTTCTTCAAACTTAAGAGTTGCTTCCACTTAGTCTATTCCATCCTCAACATGTTGATCCTCTTGCATCAGCCAACCTTCACGAACAATAGCCAATAGCCAACTGCATGACACAAACACATACACAGAATCAAATACAAAATCGCAGCTTTACACTTCGTTTGATTGTCTGGTTCTTGTGAATACTTCACCTGCGAAAGTAGCAAGACAAAATAAGAATATTGGAGTTCGACATGTCACACATGTAGGCTTGCTTTTACCAGCCAATTTTTCAAAACACTTCAAACAGAAGTTATGGCCGCATGGAGTCTGGAAATATATTTACAAGAAAGCCATTAGCAGTAATTAAATATTAATCATACTCATCAAGAATACTTGAACTCATAAATTAAAAGAAAGAGACAACCAAAACATGCATACCACTCTTACTATCTAGAGTTCACGACATTAAATTCAGCAAGAAAAATATCTTGACAAGAACACCAAATTAGAAATATCAACAGCTGAGCAGAGTGTATGTTTACAGTAATTTAAAGTTTAGCTATGACATCTCGACCAAGGAAGTCAATGACCCATGTCAAGAACATTTGGGGATATGAATCCCAATCGAATTTAGATTCCAAATTCAAAATGCAAGTAAGAAAATATGCTTAAGCAAGATACATACCTTCAGGAAGCAAGCTTGTGTTTATAAACCTGTACACATGAAAACCATATGGTCATAAACCTGCTTGGAACTAAAAAAGAATATTGAACTTGAAACAAATCTTCTTAAGTATATGATAAACAAAATTCAGAATACCTCTTTCCCCTCATGTTATAAACACAGGATCGACCTATCATCAATAAGGGACACCATATTAAAGCCAGCACAAACACTACACTAAGAACATGATATAGAAAATAAGCAATATTCAGAGTAACATTAAGATTACAAATGGTTAATAATGAGATACTAACAAGTTCAAGAACACAAATATTAATGGTTTTGAATCAAAGGAATGAATTCAAGAAACTTAACAGTTATTCAGAATTTATGACATATCTCTTGGCCCAAAGAATCTGGTTGGGTTACCTTTAACTCGTTGTTCATAAGTAGGACGATCATGCATCATCAATGCAGCAGCTTCTCCATTTAATGGATCTGATGGTTTGGATACAAAAGAAGCTGAGGAAGAAATGTCTCAAACACATTCATAAGATCTGAACAAAACAACAAATCCCAAACATAAAAGTTAAATGAATCTTCAAACCTCATTAGATGCTTTGGATCAGAGTCATACCTGCTTACATTTGGTTTGCCTATCCCACTTATGTGGACAAGAAGTGAGAAATTCAGAGGTTTCCGTGAAGCCGAGATTGAAAAAGGGAGGAGCCAAGCAACCACAGGTTTATTGACCTTTCCTTGTTTCCATCATTTTTATCTGCAATATAGCTCTTATATTAAGTCATAGATTAACTGAAAGAGCAAAATATAAGATCAGTTTGTAACACCACAACTCCGCCAAAGGAGCGTTCCATCGAGCAATATGTTGTTGAAGATTGTATATATACCTGTGGGATGTTGTTAAACCGTATGATGTGGTTAGATAAAGTGGATCCTGGGAATACGTCTCCACCAATAGCAATGCCTATAACAACATACCCGATGGTAAAACAGTCTTCATCTCTGTATGTCATTAGTAGATTATTGAACATTTTCAAAACTCACCTTGATAGATACCATCAGTAACACGGGCAACAGTATTGTACATTTCATTAGACATTCCACCCTGAAGAAAAGTGATGAATATAAACTGCTTAGATTTGACTACGATTAGCTTTGAAGTTGTACCTTGTATTTCATATTCCACTGTCTCGGATTTGGGGTAAAAAGTTGTTCTCTATCATAGAAAGAACATCTGGTCATGAGGAACAATATAACAATAAAGAAAAGCAATCACAAAAATGGAAAGTAAAGAAAATCACCACAGGTTCACGAGCCTTAACCAAGGCTAGCGTATTAGTCACTGACATCCCAAACTCCTTGACAAGATCAGTACCGTTATATTTATTTTTATTGACCATCTATTAGAAACACCAAACGTGAAATGTTAGTCAAAAATAAAAGACTGTTGTAGATGTGATGCAAATAAAAGACTAAGCCGTACCCGTATGATTGCTTCCTTTCGATTTTGTGGTGGTGGCTTTTATCAAGTTACCCACCTGCGTCATGTTGAGCTTTTTGGTGTATCTCTGCCCTTACATCACAGTAAGCAGTTTCTGTTTTTACGCAACCGCCGGGAAAGGGCGTGAATTCAATAAAGCCATTGAGTCACTTCTTCTCGAGCACGGGTCACTGTTGTTGCAGCGAAGATTTCTGCAATTTCAAAGATCATTAAATAAAAACATCAGATCTAAGTATTCTCAAGAAAATTAACTGATAACGCAAAATCACTAATAAATTCAACAAATAGAAACCCTAATCAAAGTTACCTAATGAAGAATCGAGTTCAGAGATAAAGACAGAGAGAAGGAAGTGGTATGAGAATGAGGAATCAGATCCTCTGGAGGAACCCTCGATGAGATGTAGATAGGGAGACAAAACCCTAACTTCACCTACACAATAACACAAACGAAATCAAATCTCAATTTTTCTTCCGAGAACCATAAAGACTCAAGCACACTAACCTTGCTTGATTGAAATCCATGGAATAAGACCACGACTTCTCTTTGACCCGATGTCGCAGTGAAGGAGAAGGACCAGTGAATGAGAAGGAAAAATACCGGTGAAGAGATAGGAACCGGGAAATGAACACGATTAATCTAGGAAGAAGAAGATTTATGAACAAATGATCTAGGGAGAAGATAGTTAGTTTCAGAGAAGATGGGAAGGGAGAAAGAGGGTGAAGAGATAGGAACCGGGAAACGATGTCAAAAAAAAAGATAGGAACCGGGAAACTGAAATTTTTGTAGAAAAATTTAGCCGGGACTTAATATTTTCTATGGCCAAATTTTTAGATTTTAGCATATCCACAAAATATGCTACAAAATATATGTGTGGTTAAGTTAGATTGTTAATATTTTCAATTCTAAAATTAAACTAAAATTAAATCATATAATATCATTGATATATAAATAAATATTTAAGGTTTATATTCTTGACATGCTATATTTTGATTTTTTTTATTCAAGGTTTAAAGTTTATAATTTAGAGTTTGAAATTTTGGAATATGAATTAGGTTTAGACTTGAGTTTGAGGTTAATGTTGAAAATATTAGATTTGAAAAACAACAATTCTTGTATAAATGTTGATTTTTAGTTTAAGGTATGTTATATTAATTAGATTTTGATTTATAATTTAGGGTTTTAATATTTATTTAGAGTTTAGGGTTTAAGGTTTAGGGATTTGAGGGTTAGGGATTTGAGTGTTTAGGGATTTAAGGGTTTAGGGTTTAGATTTGAACTTAATGTTTTAAAAAATAATATTTTTTTTTATAAGTTCTTTGGATTTAGGGTTTAGACTAAGTTTTGATATTTGTGAGTGAAGATTTAAAATTTAAATAATAATTAGAGTTAGAATTCATAATTTAGTATTTAATTGGTTTATCTTTTTCTTAAGTGATCCTTTCGTTCTTATGATTTATGATATGATTTAGGTTTGGTTGGATTTGGGGTATTGGAATATAGGTTTAGGGTTTAGTGTAGGTTTAGGACATTGTAGTATATGGTTAGTGTTTAGGGTATTGCAATCTTAGTTTTAGATATGTAATAGTAATTATTTTTGGTTTTATATATAATTTAAGGTTTTGATATTTATTTGGAGTTTAGGGTTTAAGGATTGGATACTTTGTGAGACTCATTAACTCCTAAAATCTTACCCTTCAATACTTTAAACCATAAACATAGTTTCCTAAACTCTAAATTAAATGTTTAAAAACTGTTTTTAAAAAAATATATTTTCCAATTCTGTTATATTTTCAATTTCAATTTTATGTTCTTAGAGTAAAATTTTAGGGTTTAGGGTATAAAACTAAAGTTTTAGAATTTATGGAAAAATTGATTATACTTGAATTTTTATATATGTTTGAATTGTTTTATATATTATATAATTTTTATGTTTAATAATACACAATTAGAAATTTAGTACTTATGATTAACAGTCTGAAATATAGGTTTAGATCCTTAAGATTTATGTTTGTGGTGTAAATCTTATGCAATTATACTTTTAAAGGTTACAAATTTTATGTTTAAGGCTTCTGGATAATATTTTAAAATATTATACCCTAAAATCCAAACTCTATATCCTAAACTAATCAAAAACTCAAACCATACCTCGTAAACTAATCTAAGACTAACTAATTAAAGACTCAAACTCTATTTAGAGTAGAACAATAATTCTATTGTATTTTTAATATTAAATGACAAATAATTTTTGTAGGCACTTTGTTGCCTAAAAACGATGTCGTGTGCTTCGGTTTCATGCACTTTGTTATCTTTAGAGCTGTCATTTGCCACAAATGAGGCACTTTGTTGTTATGTTCCTTCCTCATCATCTGAATCCGTTTTTCTAATCAAGAAAAGAAGTGAATGATGAGTTTCTTCATGCTAAAGGAAGCAACACAATTAAATATGACTTCACCTAAGGTGTAAGTAGCAAAAGTGACACTAGCAACCATGGAGCTTAAAGCTTGTATATCACATCAGATTCTTTGAAAGCATCGGCATCGATAACCACATCATCTGCTCCTCCCTAAAATGATCTGATCCAAAACACACAAGCATGTTACAAGCAAATGCGTAAGAAAATCAAACAATGCTGATATAGACTAAGCGAACTTACATTGAATTTTTACTTGTTCTTTGAGAATGTGTTTAAGCACATTGCTCTTTCCTGCACCCATACCACCACCCATAAGGAGTAGAACCGGGCTTCGGTCTTTGTGTGCAACTGGAGCCATCACTTCTGTACATTCTGAGTCATTGACAGAGTCATTGACAGATGCGATCCCCATTGCTTTCATTTCCTCTACCAATGTGTTGAACACTTTTGCCACTTTTAGATTTCTAGTCACCCTCTCAAACCTTTGTTCCCTAGATACTAACCAAAGGACAATCATTTAGGAAAAGTTACCATAGACAATCTGGATTGTTCTTTGTTGTTTAGAATAACCTTGTCGTTGGCATGACAATGTGCTTTATAGCTTCTTCTTGGGCTCAACATCAGCGCTGAGTATCTAAAACAAATCCATGTAATGTTTTTGGTCTGTTAATTATATTCTGATAAACAAAGAAAAGATTATAAAAGTTTGTTGCTTTGTGTTTTTCTGCAAAAACCTGACTGAATGCACGCCACTAAAACTAACAACACAATTAATCCAAGAAAGAAGGTAAGAACTAAGAAGCATTCAATATTTACTGCAGTTGTGACGTGAGTATTTTCGCCCTGAGTTCCTTTTCTTGCAAGCCCAAAGTCCGATAATTTCGGACAGAATTCATCATTTAAGAGCACATTAGAGGGGTTGACGTCTCGGTATATCACCTGCACAACCATATATACCACACACTATCATCCACTGACTCGCTTATTGAACTTACAGAAACTAGACAGTGAAATAGTTAATGTTTCAGAATCCACCACACATTTTCTTCTCCTCAAGAGATCGCAATATAGTTCACAAAATGTCTCATTCTTAATCTACTATTATGGGCATGTGCTGACATTTGTATACAATCAACGAGTAAAGATTGTGTCTGACCTAAATTATCAAGAACAGTCAAAAGGATCCGTCTTAAACCAGTTTTATCACTAATGTGTTTTTGTTTATAAAATTGGAGTAATTGCTAGATAAAGGTTATTATTTATAATAACCAAATCCAACCTCTCAGCAGCTCCCCAATTAGGACGAACGAATCAAGAGATCAAATGAAAACCAACGTTGAAATCAAAAGCTACAACCTAAGTCATGATGAAGTTGATTCCAAGATAAATAATCTCTCAAACTGAAACGTATATTTCAAGATATAGAAACCAAACCCTGAACCTTACTAAGAAACAAAAGTACATGCTAGGAAAATAAACCAAACCCATCACTTCAAATCTCGAAAATTAAATGCTCAGGCAACGTAGTACAAAAGAAAATTTCAGATAAACCATTCAATCTCAGAAAACCTAACAGTCAATTCATATCAAATACAAACCTGAATCGATTTTCACCTGTAGAAATAGAGCACATCGACGTAGTCCATATCGAGTCTTCTGAGAGAAGATTTGGTTCCTTCGACGATATGTTTCCTCGACAAACCTTTATCGTTAGAACCAGGACCACCCCAGAAGATCTTAGTGGAGACAACAATGTCCGATAGGCGCCAGCCCAGCTCACGGATCGCTTGACCCATAATCTTCTCAGCGCGACAATTGGCCTAAGCCTTGACATTATCGAAGAAATTGACTCCGTGATCCCGTCAACACCGAAGCAGTGAGATTGGGTTTTGTGAGCCAAGAAAGAGAGAGTGAGAGAGAGAGAGAGAGAGAGAGAGAGAGAGAGAGAGAGAGAGAGAGAGAGAGAGAGAGAGAGAGAGAGAGAGAGAGAGAGAGAGAGAGAGAGAGAGAGAGAGCTAGAGAGAATCACGTTTTGTGATATGTGAAAAAGACTTAGACAAAATTTCCTCAATTTTTTTTTTAATTTTGGTGCTAAAGTGAATTTTTCACTAAATTTTTGGCGGACTACGTGTTACAAAGGATTTTTATCTTCTCGTTTAGTAAAAATCTTGCTTAACACTAATTGAATGCTATACTAGAGTTGATATCTCAGTTTGGTACTTTTAATAACAGTTTGTGAATTCGTGCTATGCTATCAATACCTATATTTCTTGTAGTGTCATTTAGAAAACTATACCTTAATCTATTTAGTTAAAAATATAATGTCTACGTACCACACATGAAAATAACATATTTAATATAATTCGATAAAGGAAACAACTGTATAGGGTATTCATCACAGACTCTCCCATCTAATATATCCGGAAACGATTCAAATTGCATAAAATGACATTCCGGAATATTATCATAAGTGTGGCAGAAAGATGTGTTTAACCCGAATATGAGCTTGAAATCGTGAGGGGTCAACGACACATATTCCGGTGCTTGTACAACTCGAGCATTCGCAAGTTTAAACCAACGACCCTCACACCATGTAGATAAACGGAATTTCTCAATAAAAGAGGCAGGAACAGTTGCCTCTATTTTCATACCATAAATAAATAAACGAATACCTTAATAAAACATGCAATAACCCAATAAATAAAACAAATTATAGAGTAAAAGAAAGATTACCTCCTCATCGACCAAAATCATTTGGATTATTGGTTCTCCAATGGCTGAAACACACATCCAAACATGCAAAGGAAGAACTTGTAGGTCCCAAAATCAATGAATGAAGTTGTTGATTTGAGAAATTTTTCTGAAAGTCTGTGGAGCCATGGTTGAGAATCGGAGAAATTTTCGCAGAAATTATCTTGTAAAGAGGTCTTTTTCTCTCAATAAGCGGTAGGAAAATGAAGCGTCTAGGGTATTAAATAGTTTCCTAAATAGGTGAGTAAAAGGTGGGTAGCAGTAAAAGAAAATCTTTGAATTAATAATAGTAAAAGGTGTAAAAATTAGAAGTCACAACCATTGGTTTAGAAAAACTATTTGGGCCACAACCGCTAATGATACTCCCTCCGTTTTTTAATAGTTGACGTTTTTGAGATTTTTTTTGACATTTTCAATTTTTGATGAAAAATTTATTACATTTTTATGTTTTTTGACTGTTAGTATTCTGAAATTAATTTTATTATTGGTTGAATTGTGTTTAGGTAGAGAATTAATGATGTTTTTGTTTAGAAAATGTAAAAAATTAAATGTTTTCTTAATATGTGTGTCCGAACCTAAATCGTCAAAAAAAAAACGGAGGGAGTATTTTTTCGGCAGGACATTTATGCTGTAACAACGATCCAAACTTGTTTTTAACGTTTCATTTGGTATGCTTGGGTTTATTGTTTACACATTAAATGAGAGACAAGAAGAATGTTCAATGTTTCTCTCAACCGATATTATTAAATTTTCTTAACATGATAAGTTCGTATATCGGTAGGTTTATTGTTTACACATTCGGTAGGTTTATAACTTGCTTATTTTTCATTATTTGAAAGTTCGATGACGAGATCTTCCCTAGATCGGCACTTGTGAGGTTGAGACTTAGATAGATTTGGCTGGAACAGCAGTGATGATGGAAGGAATAAGATGATCGAATGGTTAGATCAGAGATTTGCGGAATGAATCTCTAAACACCACAACTTAGTCTCTTTCAGAATCACACCAAAAGAAACTAAGGATTTGTTGATATGAAACACCAACAGAATTGTTTGATCCAAGCTCAGAAAGATTTTTGATAAAAAGATTGGATAAATTCGAAATGGAAGAGTACAAGGGAATTAAGTAGAGTTCAGAAGAAGGCTTGCATGAAGAGCAAGCATTAAATGACCTAGGAACTAGCTAAAACACTTATTACAAGTCTGATTTCGAATTTTAAACTCCTAGGGAATATTCTGGACGAAAATTGAAGTTCTGGGCTTGAGGAGAATCAACTAATGGGCCAAACAATGTGAAACAATTGCCTCATTAAAAACCTTTCCAAGAAAACCCATTGGGACAAAACTTGGATAAGGGAAAAAGAGTACAATTGATTCACATACCCAATTAGTGATCTCTTTGGGCCTGAATCAAAACCAGAATGGTTTGATTGTATTCTTCATGCTTCATGCTTAAGTGATTAAGCATTCCTCCAATGGCTTGATTGAACATTTTGGCTCTTGCTCGGGTCATTGGTCCACTTGGTGCAGTTAGGACATCCTCATCTCCATGTATATCCTCTGGTTCAAGCTTAGCATCCTCAGGTTCAAGCTCTGGTTCAAGCTCCATATTCTCCTTGCTAGCCATGATCATATCATCCTCTCCCACTTGAGAAAGATTTGACCTCAAATCTGCTTCATCTGCAATAAAAGGAACAAGATCAGAAACATTGAAACTATACTTACCTTGGAGATCCAGCTGGTAGGCATTGTCACTAATCCTCCTGATTATTTTGAAAGGTCCATCGGTCCTTGGCATGAGCTTTGATTTCCTTTCAGCTGGAAATCTTTCTTTCCTCAGATGCACCCACACAAGGTCTCCTTCTTCAAAGATCAGTTGACGCCTGCCTTTGTTAGCTTGTTGAGCATACTGCTTGGTCTTTTCTTCTATGTTCTTTCTAGCTTGTTCATGGATCTGCTTAACCAACTCTGCCTTTTTCTTTCCATCAATGCTAGCTCTTTCACTCAAAGGCAAAGGGATTAGATCCAAAGGTGACATAGGATTAAAGCCATAAACAATCTGAAATGGTGAATACTTAGAAGCAGAATGCACAGCATGATTGTATGCAAATTCAATATGAGGCAAACAATCCTCCCACGTTCTAAGATTCTTTTTGATTAATGCACGCATGAGAGTTCCTAAAGTCCTATTAACAACTTCAGTTTGGCCATCAGTTTGAGGGTGACATGTAGTAGAAAATAACAGCTTAGTCCCTAACTTAGACCACAAGGTTTTCCAAAAGTAGCTAAGGAACTTAGTATCTCTATCAGAAACTATAGTCCTAGGAATTCCATGCAACCTAACAATTTCTCTAAAGAACAGATTTGCCACATGAGATGCATCATCAGACTTGTTACATGCAATGAAATGTGCCATTTTCAAAAATCTATCAACCACAACAAATATAGAATCCTTACCAGTCCTGGTCCTAGGCAATCCAAGCACAAAGTCCATA
Source organism: Orychophragmus violaceus (assembly GCA_030180135.1). Classification (NCBI taxonomy): domain Eukaryota; kingdom Viridiplantae; phylum Streptophyta; class Magnoliopsida; order Brassicales; family Brassicaceae; genus Orychophragmus; species Orychophragmus violaceus. The sequence continues at coordinate 45,098,501 of CM058229.1, read as the reverse complement.
GAAATATCATTCCAAGGATGCAAAGGAATAGGGAGAGGAGTATACAAACCGTTTGGCTGAACTTTTGATTTGGCTTGCTTACAAGTGACACATCTACCACAGACTCTCTCAACGTCTCTCTTCATATTGGGCCAATGGAAGTGGTCTCTCATCACCTCAAGTGTTTTGGCAATGCCAAAGTGTCCCATGAGACCTCCACCATGAGCTTCCCTAACAAACAAGTCTCGAAGAGAACAATTAGGCACACACAAGCGGTTCTCATAAAACAGGAACCCATCTTGTTTATGGTAATGTCCAGAAGCAAATTTATCACAAGCTTTATATATATCTTGAAAATCAGAATCAGTTTCATAAAGTTCTTTAATCTGTTCAAATCCCAAAAGCTTTGCATCAAGAGTAGAGAGTAGAGTGTACCTTCTGGATAATGCATCAGCAACTACATTATCTTTACCTTTCTTATACTTGATGACATAAGGGAATGTTTCAATGAATTCAACCCACCGAGCATGTCTCTTATTAAGTTTCTGCTGACCTTTCATGTGCTTGAGAGATTCATGATCAGTATGGATGATGAACTCCTTAGGCCACAGATAATGTTGCCATGTTTGCAAGGCCCAGACCAAGGCATAGAGCTCCTTATCATAGGTTGGGTAGTTCAAGGTAGCTCCTCCAAGCTTTTCACTGAAATAAGCAATGGGCTTCTTCTCTTGCATCAGAACAGCTCCAATTCCTATACCTGAGGCATCACACTCAATTTCAAATGTTTTAAGAAAATCAGGTAAGATCAAGACAGGAGCATTAGTAAGCTTCTCTTTAAGGGTCTGGAATGCTTCTTCCTGCGCTTGTTCCCATTTCCAACCGACTTCCTTTTTGATAACTTCAGTGAGTGGTGCAGCAATGGTGCTAAAGTCCTTGACAAAACGTCTATAGAACCCAGCAAGACCGTGAAAGCTTCTCACTTCTCCTACTGTCTTAGGACTTGGCCACTCTTTAATAGCCTTGACTTTCTCCTCATCTACTTTAACTCCATCTGCACTTACAACAAAACCTAGAAAGACAAGGTTATCTGTGCAAAATGTGCATTTGCTGAAGTTAGCATAGAGTTCCTCATGTCTAAGAACACTTAAGACAGAATTAAGATGCTGAACATGCTCTTCTAAACTTTTGCTGTAAATCAGAATGTCATCAAAATACACTACAACAAAATGACCAATGAAAGCTCTAAGAACATGATTCATTAACCTCATGAATGTACTAGGTGCATTTGTCAAACCAAATGGCATAACTAACCATTCATATAAACCATGCTTCGTTTTAAATGCAGTTTTCCATTCATCACCCTCCTTCATCCTAATCTGATGATAACCACTTTTAAGATCAATTTTAGAAAATATGCTAGAACCATGCAATTCATCAAGCATATCATCTAATCTAGGAATAGGGTGTCGATACTTTACAGTGATATTATTGATTGCTCTACAATCAACACACATGCGCCAGCTCCCATCCTTTTTAGGCACAAGTAAGACTGGTACAGCACATGGACTCATGCTTTCTCTGATATGTCCTTTGGCCATGAGTTCATCAACCTGTTTTTGCAGCTCTTTTGTTTCCATAGGATTGGTGCGGTAGGCTGGTCTGTTTGGTAATGTGGCTCCTGGTATGAAGTCAATCTGATGTTCAATGCCACGAATTGGTGGTAAACCACTTGGATTCTCCTCAGGAAACACATCCTTATAATCCTGTAAAAGCTCACTTAGTTCACTCGGCAAAGCCGGTGCTTGGTTAGTCAAGCTCAGACGAGCTTCTTTAAATACAAACAACAAGATAGGCTTATCTGAACAAATATATTTCTTAACTTCATTAGCCTTTATAAAAAGATTTGGTTGTTTGATTAACCTGGTTTCCTTGCGTTGGAGATAGAGCTGATCCTCATAAACCTCTTGTGGTGTCATAGGAATGAGAGTGGTCTTTCTGCCCTTGAACATAAGAGTGTGCTTGTTGGTGAAGCCATCATGAATCACTCTCCTATCAGATTGCCATGGACGTCCAAGAAGAATATGTCCAGCTTCCATAGGTAAAACATCACACAGAACTTCATCCTCATACTTTCCAATAGAGAATGGCACAAGCACTTGGTTCTTGACCTTCATTTCCCCTTCGTTATTAAGCCACTGAAGCTTATATGGTTTAGGATGCTTCTTTTCCTCCAAACAGAGCTTCTTAACCATTGTTTCACTTGCCACATTGGTACAGCTACCTCCATCAATGATTAAGCTACAGACTTTTCCTTTGACATGGCATCTAGTGTGAAACAGATTCTCCCTCTGCTCTTGCTCTTCAGTTTGGCTTTGGATGCTCAAAGACCTTCTAGCAACAAGAGACAGTCCTTTGTCTACTCTTTTACAATCTTCAGAAGATGATTGATCTCCTTGCTCAGGTTTATCCTCGGACTCAAACTCCCCATTGTCTCTAATAACCATGATTCTGCGGTTAGTGCACTCATTTTCATAATGTCCTTTGCCTTGGCACTTATCACACTTAAGATCACGAGTCCTAGTTGCAGTAGCTTCTGATTTTCCTTTGTCCTTCTCTTGATTGGCTGTGAATGGCTTAGCTTCTGGTTTTGGAGTCATGATTTGCTTTCCCTCTCTTTGATAGCTCAACTTGCTTGAATCATAACTAGGCCTTGAGGTTCCTTTCCTCTTAACTTGCTGCTCAACCAGAATTGCTTTATGCAACATTTCTTCAATATCCTCATAGTGCTGCATCTCCACTCTATCTTGCACTTCTCTATTTAATCCTCCTGGAAACCGAGACATAGTAGCTTCTTTATCCTCAGAAATGTGTGCTCTCAGCATCAGGGTTTCCATCTCTTGATAATAATCTTCTACTGATCGGCTGCCTTGGGACAGCTTCCTTAGCTTGGAGTGAAGCTCACGGTGATAATGACTTGGCACAAACCTTCTTCTCATAAGGAGCTTCAATTCTGACCAAGTTTCAACAGGGTACTCTCCATTGCGTCTTCTAGAAGTGACAATCTGATCCCACCAGCTCAAGGCATAATCATAGAACCCAGTAGCAGCCACTTTAACTCTGTTTACTTATGCATAATTTTGACAGTTAAAGACCAGCTCAATCTTCTTCTCCCAATCCAAGTAAGCATCTGGGTTGTTGGTTCCATGAAAGGATGGGATTTTGATCTTCAATCCTTTGAGGTTCTCTTGCATTAAGTCTCTGCCTCCCCTTGTACGGCTAGATCTTCTATGACTTCTCTGAGATGAATGACTATAATAACCATGTGCACCTTCATCTCTGATTCGCCTTCTTTCTTCTCTGGTTTCTTGTTCTCTTTCTCTTTCTCTTTCAGAAGCATTACTCCCTCTTCCTGTTGACTGCTTATCCTTGTTTGATGACTTGACATTCAGCTCTTCTCTCATAGCTTCAAACTTGTCATCCATTACCCTAGTCAATTGAGCAGTAATTTGGGCTGTAATAGCTTCAGCCAAGAGTTTCTGACTTCTGTTGATACTGGTTTCTTCTTCTTCTTCAGACATCCTGAAACAATTCACACAAACTCAGCAATAACTGTTCTTATAGAAATTTGATGCAGAACCTAAAACAGAAACACAAGATGATGATTTATAAATGACCAGAAACAAATCAACAACAACAACAACTTCAAACAGTGATGAATAAATCAGATCAGAAGATGAAGAGTTATTTTCGTACTGGTATATTGTGATGAACAAATCAGTGACAGAAATGATGATTTTGATGATAAAATACTGCAAATGATCATACGAAAGTGATAGACACAATGATAGACAGAACAAACACAACGGATCTGTAAATCTATGATGAACACAGAAAAATAGAACATGAACAAATAAAAACGAAAATGATAGATAGAAAACTCAACTTCTCAAGTGTGCTCTGATACCACTTGACGAGATCTTCCCTAGATCGGCACTTGTGAGGTTGAGACTTAGATAGATTTGGCTGGAACAGCCGTGATGATGGAAGGAATAAGATGATCGAATGGTTAGATCAGAGATTTGCGGAATGAATCTCTAAACACCACAGCTTAGTCTCTTTCAGAATCACACCAAAAGAAACTAAGGATTTGTTGATATGAAACACCAACAGAATTGTTTGATCCAAGCTCAGAAAGATTTTTGATAAAAAGATTGGATAAATTCGAAATGGAAGAGTACAAGGGAATTAAGTAGAGTTCAGAAGAAGGCTTGCATGAAGAGCAAGCATTAAATGACCTAGGAACTAGCTAAAACACTTATTACAAGTCTGATTTCGAATTTTAAACTCCTAGGGAATATTCTGGACGAAAATTGAAGTTCTGGGCTTGAGGAGAATCAACTAATGGGCCAAACAATGTGAAACAATTGCCTCATTAAAAACCTTTCCAAGAAAACCCATTGGGACAAAACTTGGATAAGGGAAAAAGAGTACAATTGATTCACATACCCAATTAGTGATCTCTTTGGGCCTGAATCAAAACCAGAATGGTTTGATTGTATTCTTCATGCTTCATGCTTAAGTGATAGCATTCCTCCAATGGCTTGATTGAACATTTTGGCTCTTGCTCGGGTCATTGGTCCACTTGGTGCAGTTAGGACATCCTCATCTCCATGTATATCCTCTGGTTCAAGCTTAGCATCCTCAGGTTCAAGCTCTGGTTCAAGCTCCATATTCTCCTTGCTAGCCATGATCATATCATTCGATAGCTACATAATCTACTATATTTAACACACATTATATTAATAAGGATCTTCAAAAAGACAATGGGTCCAAATTCCGAAATTATCTCTCATGATTGAGAAGAAGAATAGTGACTCAAGGGTCCAAAAGCATGTATCGCAGATGTTTGTACCTTTGAAACCATTGTCCCACCAACTCAACCCAGTCTTTATCGGAGCACACGGACATCTATAAAGCCCTTTGATATCTAATCATTTTCGCTTCTTAAAGAACAGTTTACACCTTCTGTCTAACCGTCCATACCTTTGTCTCTTAGTTATCTTAACACGTACTCGAGTTGCAAATTCGTGCTCGATGATGTAACCACGGTTCTTAAAGACACGTATATCCCTGTCTCCCATCCACTATCTGCGGATCTTTTGATCATAGCCTCTCCTTTAACCATCCGGTCGATGGAGGTCAACGATTGGTCGACCCAACAGTCGCAATATACAAAAAGACACATACCTCTGAGGAGAAGAGCACAAGGATTTTCATATTCCAGACATTTGTAGGCCAATTTAGTTATAACCCTAGGTGGGCACCAGATATCTTCAGTAATGTTGGAGAAGTATAGATCGACCGACTTATAGAAATCTAAGCTTTCTACGACGTTTTGCATCGCAGTGCATGGTGCTTTCATCCGAGCCAAATAGCTTATCCCTTGGTTATCGTCAATGACGGCAAGAAGGATTTTTCTAGGATATCACTAGGAAGGAAATCCATTGCCAATTTTGGTTAGAAAATATGGAAACAGGTAAAGAGATAGGTATTGTTTCTAGGGCATCCACAAATGTTTATTTATAGATCGGATCCAACCTTCCATAAATTTAAATAGTAGTATTATGTTATTGTTATTTATTAATTAATATGCATTTGTTGGCGTGCATCTTCGGCTGGAGTTAATTAAGTATGTACATGATGAATCTAATTCGCTAGGTAGTGATATGTATTGTCGCTTCATTATTTATTGCAATTCAAAATTTATTACATATAAAACGTGTTGTTACTTGCATGGATATATTGTTGAAAATATATTTAGGTAAATGTCCTTTCAATTTAACCATCACGCTTTTTTTGCAAAAAGCCATCTATGCATATACTCCTTACGATAAAAATTTGCGCATAAATGAAAACAGCATATTCAACGTTATTCACAGTTTAACACATTCTATCCTAGTAGACACAAATGAAGGATAATCAAGAATCTAAACAGGACCAGATTCTGAAATTGTTCAGCAGGAGTCTGAAGTAAAAAACGACTCTATGGACCAAAAGCATCTGTCGCACATGGTTGAACCCTTGAAACCAAAGTCCCACCAACCCTTCCCGGTTGTTATCGGAGCACACGTGCAACTATAAAGGCCGTTGATATCTACACTCTCTTCCTTCTCAAAGAACAAAGTCGTAGGCGTTTCTGGCCATACACGCCTACCCCTTCTAGTTATCTTTATACGTATCTGAGTAGAAAGTTCACGGTCGATGACATATCCACTGTTCAACACTACACCATCTCCATAAAAAATACGCAAGAGCATGGAGTACGCATATATCCCTGTTTCCCATCGGCTACCTTATGCTCTTTTGATCATTGCCTCTCCTTCAACCATCCGGTCGTTGTAGATAAAGCAACACATACCTCAGAGGAGGATTGCTGCAGGGTTTCCTGATTGTAAACACCTCTCGACGAAATATTGTTTATAATGAAGTGGGCAATCAAAGAGATTTAAGTTAAACCGTAGTATAAATCGATCGACTTGTAGAAACCTTTAATCGATCGACATGTTGTCTTCGCCTTTATAAAATAGCGTACACTTTGTTCACCGTCAATGACGTCAAGAAATATTTTTGAAAGAACATCACTTGGAAGGTAATCCATTACGAATTTGGTAAGATATAGAAGGCAAAAGGAATTTTGTCAAATAAAAACGGTTTTCAATATTTGAGAGTTCGAAGCAACCACCAGAGTTTATTTATGGAGTCAATGCAACCTTTGGGTTGTCTAGTCTGTATTAATTATGTGGTTATTCTTATCACTAAGTCCCAACTAACAGCATTCATGATCAGGATCATGGTGTTAATGAGTCACATATCTATCTTTGAAACAAGGGAAGAATGGGGGTGTCAAAGGTTGTGATGAACATTCAATATTCTTCTTGTCTGCTTATCTTTCGTCTAAGGTTTATAGTAGTTATTTAGTAATTCATCTTAGTCATCTATTTATATACAATAATTATACCGAGTCACATATCTATCTTTGAAATAGGGGAGGAATGGTGGTGTCAAAGGTTTATGATAATGGTTTATGGTTTATTATTTAGGGTTTAAGGTTTAATGGGTGTGTCTAAGGTTTGGGGTTTAGGGTTCAATATTTAGGGTTTAGGGTTTAGCGTTTGAGTAAACAATTTAGGATATAGGATCATATGCATTTTTAGTCCTAGATATTGTCAAAAATTATTAATAAATGCTATTAAACTATTACTTAATAAAATTTTATAAAATTATATATATAATAATAATATTAGTTAATAAAAGGTTATAAAAATTATATATATAATTAAGCACCACAACTGCCTGTTCAGCGTGAGTAAAATTTTAAAATATTTCGCGTAATTAATCCGGGAAACCAAACCTAATTTTTTAGCCCAAAGCTTTTCAATTACGCACCTTAACCGAAAAAATTTCGACTAAGTGTCGAGAAACCATTATTTATGCAAACATAAGCCCTGATTTTATTTTTTTCTTCCCCCTCTCCAAATCTCTTTCGAATCATCTCAGATATTTTTTTCTTCTGCAGATCCTCCTCCCTACCGACTAATCTTTAACTGGCATCTCTTATTTGAATCTCTTAATCGAGGTTCACAATTTCATTGCTATCGACCCTCTCAATTTCTTCTCTGAAATTCTCCGTGATACGATGCCTCAAAAGGCAAAGAAAGGAGGAGGAAATCGTAAGATACTAACCACTCCAAACGTAACTCAGAGAGCCATCGGGTCCAATACCAGTGGTTTAAAAAAAACAACGAGCCCCTTGCAATCCCGATGCACCTTCACCCCGAAATCCGTTGATGCTCTGACTCAAACCACTCAACGTCCATAGAAAAAACAGGCTATCCCCCAAACGTCAGCGTCATCACCCAATGTACAGGACTATCCACCGCCTACACAACTATTCAAGAACTCGACTACTAATCAGCCTGAAGTCGAAGCTGCGCTGGTGTAAGAAGAAGTCCAGAACAACCAGGAACCTTCTGAGGACGTCCCACCCTTGCGAATTCACCAATCTTAGGCTCAGAGTGATCCATCTTCTGAAGGTCACAACTTCCTCGACGAATCTATTAATGTTTGACCGGACCTCGAGGAGGACACACTGCGGGCTCTGAATGCGCTTCTTCGGGTGCCAGATAGGGAAACATTTACCGCTGTACTATCTCCCGCACTGATACCAGTCACGACTTGGTATGGCTATTGTCATGTACTTTTTCTTCAGCTGTTGATATTCTCTGTATGGTTTTATTTTTCCTTATCTTATACCTTTCGCAATGGTGTGTTTTTAAACCGTCTAAATTGTTTATGAATCTGTCCGTTGGTTTGCTTATGACTTATGCTGGTGTAAAGAGTTCGTGTCTCTGATGGTTAGGATGTCAGTCTTGTACATATTTTAGGTTTACTCGTGACAGAGGATCCAAATTGGTACGGAAGATTACAAAATGTTTTACAAACAAATTTGATAAAGCATATTATAGCTGGTCGCGTGTGCCCCGTGATAAAGCAAAAATATATTTCCTCGAGTTCGCTATACAGTTTTCTCTACTATACCTTTCATATATATACCTTACATGTGTTGCTTTTACTAATGCTATGCTTATTCTATCTGTATTCTAGAAAACCCACCATTGGGATCCCTTGATAACAGGGACAGTTCAATAGTATTTCGAGGAGATCTGTCAACGACGGTTAAAAGACATGATTAGTACTGTGAGGACTAAACGAGAGCGACTCAAGTGGATCCGTGGGACTCTCTGGAAAACGATGACCGACTATTAAGAAAGTAAAGAAGTAAAGGCTAAAAGTAAGACCTATGCTAGTTGTCGTATGTCTGACCGTGGAGGTATCGGTCATCACATCCATTTCTCAGGGCCCAAGTCGTACCTAGAAATCAAGATTGATATGGCAAGTAACCTATATTATATATCTGTTGATCGAAAGAATTGCAACTAGAAATTTCTGTAATAATCCTTGTTTGAGGTATAACATTGCAGGAAGAGGAATATGGAAGACCAGTTCATATTGGTGAGGTATTCGTCATGACACATACAAAGGCAGACGGTACGTTTTTTGATCGTCAGGCAGAGGATATCGATGCAACTAACCGAAAGATCGTGGCCGATAAGTTGTCAGATTCAATAGAGCGACTTCAGAAGTTTCGAATGGTGCTGCTTCTAGACATCGGGAACTCTCACAAGAAGAATATGAGAGCATCTTCCTTGAGGTAAAGTAATATTTTTTTCACAATTTACATTTATAAAGTCATGTTATGTTCTTTATTTAATCGTGTTTTGAGGACTGTCTTTAATAATAACAGGCCACTGTGACGGATAAATGAGGAACTCCTTATGGAGTTGGATGCCTGAAACCGTCTCTTTCGAGGGGCAAGCACAAGATCAATTGAAGGAAGCTCAACTTAAAATCGAAGAGCAGGCTGCCCGTGAAGCAGATCACGCCCGAGTTACGAATGAGCATAAGAAAAATATCGAGGGCCTTTCCTTGGTAGAAAAGTATCTGATGGAAACTGATCCGCTTTTTCTTGACTTCCTTCATACTCAGAGTCCACCAGCTAGCAGAGACGGTCGTCCCCCAGCAGGTACAACTTAACTCTATCTGCTGCGTAGGTTACTTTTCGCTCTGCCTACCGAACTTCATTTTTGGTGTATGATTTCGAAACTCCTTAATATTGGAGATTGCACATGTAGATAATCATTTGTGTATGTATGCAACGCAAAGCTATCAAGGTTATCAATGTTTTCTTGAAGCAATTATCTTATAAATTGCCTATTGTATTCTAATTGAGGTATCACCAATTACCAAATCGTAAATTTGACAAATGGAACCACACCAATTTCTTATTTTCACGCAAACTTAATAGTCGTCAATTAATGGTATCTGGATGTCCCGCGTAATCGCTGCATAGTCGTAAGTATAGTCTTAAACAGTCGTAAAAGTGTGACTGATGAGTCGCCCAAAACGTCACCATAGTCTACGACTAAGTCGCGACTATACTACTCAGTCACATAACAGTCGCCACACAGTGGCGAGATCATTACCATATCGTATATGGATGTTCAGATTAGTCGCGGGATAGTAAATAAAAGGGTCGTTATCCAACCGCTCCATAGTGGCTAATAGTTATGACTACTTTATGACTACACAATACAATCACATATTAATCGCCCCATGGTCACCTGAAGTTACAACTATTTGATGACAACATATACCCGAAGTCACCTGCACTCCCTCTATAGTCGCACAGTTGTCACTAACTAAGTCGAAGATTAGTCCATATATCTTCCGACAACTCTGCGTCTATTTTACGATTACCTATGTTGTTCGTATAAATAGTTGTAACTCGCCGACTAATAATACAACTACTAAATTTAGCGATTATGGACTGACGACTACCACATTTAGTCGTATGTTTGTCGTAAAACCTCGATTAACGACTATTCTGCGATTAAAAGTGCAGTCGTAAAAACGCTGTTTTTGTAGTGTAAACCAGTTTTTGTAAAGATCGACAGTTGAAAATGACTAAGGATGGAGTCTAGATTTTGGACGAAGTAGCTAGTCAAGAATTATGCGTCACAAGACTTTCTCTCTAATCATCATTATCCTTGCCTAACCGAATCCCATGATCAACCGAATCCTCGCCTGGTATCCTAGTCTCAGCATCACGTCAAAATGGCTTGTCCCAAGAGTTTTGGCTAGTAGTCTTCTCTTGATAGCCATGTGTTCATTCATACAAACGAAGAATGGCTCGGAATTTGCAACGTCATGACTATCCCGCATATGCTTCCCAAGCCAAATTTTTTCCCAATAGCATACTTCCCACGCTGACAAGCTGAAGTATCACATACATTCTAAACAAACACTTCCCGACCAAGCTGTAAACACGCGATTGCGATCAGCAAACAAACACACGACTAAACGTATCATTTTACTGATTGTTATTTTTTCTTTTTTCTTTTTGAGTTTGGGTAGGAATCGTTTAGATTGTTTAGAAGCATATTTAGTTGGGATCCAACTCATTGGGTAATCTTAGATTGCTCATTAGATTCATTTTATGTGTTTTCAGGTTTGGCATAGCTCGGCGGACGCGTATGACACTCGAAGTAGTTTCGTGTTCGCAATTGGCTTTGGTTTGTTTTCAACTCTATTTCATGGTTCTATTTTGGTTTTGAATTTAGAGATCTCCATAAATTATATTTAAGGAAACTCTTAAATTAGATTAAAGATTAAAAATATTTAAGGGAACGAAAAACATAATTATTCCTTGATATATGGTTTAGACCGAACCAAAGACAACTTGTGGTAGCGGTACGAGTTGAAAAGCCTTTTATCGTGGAAACGAGGTAAACATTGTCAAGGATGGTTTGGTTCGAGCCATTGACTCAAACCGGACCTTTTCTGGCTTTCTTATTGTTACGAATCCTTCTCGTTTGGCCTGCACGGGTTCGATCGGTCATGTTCTTGTTTGATTGTTGGCCGGTCAGCTAGTCGGTCAGCGGTTAACGGGAAGGGGGCTTTACACGCCGCCGTCACCACTGAGATTCTGATTTAGAGTTCGTTTGAGTATCATGAGTCCCGAAAATACACTTTTCCATTTGTTAAGGTGAGGGCTATCAACTCTTTGTTTTCTGTATTTAACCTTCTAATATAGCTAGTCTACTACCTAATATGTTATGCTTGTTTGACTAGCTATATTAGAAGGTTAAATACAGAAAACAAAGAGTTAGTTGATCTATTGCACGTGCTCTCAGAGATCGATAAAGCCTCTGCAAGGGATGCTGGACATCACTTAATTTGCATAGGACCCTTTTATGCTTGGGAACTTTAGGTGTCGTGATTGTGCATGTTGAGACTATAAATTTGTATTTGAAGTGCTTAGACCAAAGCCGTGGACTTGCCTTTTAGCATCCCATACCTCAATGATTGACTCCCATGTTAATCACTCCTCCTTCTTTTCCTCCTTTCAGGTGAGCATTCGAGTAAATCGACGACTAGCTAAATCGGGTGCTTTGGGGGGGGGGGTTTATTGCGTTTTTCTATATTATTTTCTTTAGACAAGTTTACACGATTTTCTACGGTTACTGGACGTTGTTGGATTATTTGGTTATTTTGGTATGTAGTTTATTGAATTACTTGAGATGTACGTTAAAGTTTGTGACACACTGTCTCAAAAAAGGAGGAGACGGATGTTACAGCTTTCCAAGTGGTTTAATGACTTAAATCCTTCTGGTTGATTTGGTATGCCCTTTTAAGGGCACATATGTCCTTTATAGATTCTATGCAGCTTGGCCAGTGAATCTGATTGAGTTCCGTTCAAATATTGGTCTGATGTCCACATCATATTCTCTCTTCAAGTATTGACAAAAAATTGAATTATAGTTAGTCGTTACTTGATTTTCTTCTTGTCTAGGCGTTGCTTACAAGTAATAGAGTGTGTATCAGCTCTTGTTCCTTCTCCAAGCTCTCTAGTTTGGGCTCTTATGGCTTGTCCAGATGTTGAGGTCTCATTTTTTTGTCTCAGGAGTTGCGGGCTGGATCATGTCCTTCATGGATTCCTGTTGCAAAAACTCTTGACTTGTTTCTTCTATTTATTGTGTATAGTCGTTTAGTGTTTTATTATTTGGGAAAATATTTGCAGTGTCACCCTTGTTCTTACACATGTAACAAATAGTTCTAGATGAGTCTTCAAGGGCTAGTACCTGTAAAAGACTCCAAAAAAGCTGTTGAGTCATCAAAATGCTCCAAAAAGCTTCATAATCTCAAATTCCACTTCAAACGTGCTAATACCTGTAAAAGACTCTAGAGCAACACTAAAAGATTCTAAAACACACTTATATAATGGTCTAAAACCGGTAAAAACCATGATATATCAACTCCCCCCCTCTTAGCCTTTGCTTGCCCTCAAGCAAAACAGAGAACTAAAACATGGTGAAGAGGTTTGAAAACTTTCAGAAACTCTTTTCATCCTTGAAGCAACAACACTCAGATTCTCCTTAGTAAGCCAGTGAAAGAATCACCTGCAAGAAATCAAGACCAACATATAATTCCCCCACACTTAGCAAGTGTCCTAAGTAAACTCCACAATCACATTCAAGCATTCAATTTCACCCTACTGACTTCTATAAGCTATTAAGTGCGGTCTCACCCAAGGATTATCGATCAAAGGGCACATGGATTCTTACTCTGTTAGCTCTAGACCACCATACTATCTTTTCTGGTTCCTTTCTTCTCTTTTCCTTCCTTAGCAATCTGATTTTTTCCCATTGGGTATCATTTTTTTTTTATCAGTGCTCTACAGTTATGGGGTGTACTTTGGACACATTTCATGAATGCACAGGAGGTAATAGTGTTAGCTACCACTCCCGTGACCACTTCGGAGCTACTAGCTCATCCTCAGTTTATTATTCTCTTTTTTTTTTTTACTTTAAGAGAAGGGGAGAAGGGAACCTTACTCGGACAGGTTTACAAGCTGTGTCAGAACTAACAGAGGAGTCCGACTCAAGGTATACCAAGCCCTTAGGTGAGAAAATTAAGTCAAATTAAGGGTGAAGTAAGTAAAGGATCCTCTGATACCTGAAGTGATGTGGGTGTCCTCAGTAGGCTGATCTGTGTTGGGTTTTGTAATAGTCATAGATTGATCCTGCAACTTCATCCCAATGGTCACTTAAGTTCCTGCAAGTGTTGTTAACTTCTCAAAAATTCACTGTTTCTTACTTAAACCGTTTTGACTCAATAAAACAAATTTTGAAAAATAGGACTGACTCTAAGAAAACAGAAAGATGAAAGTCAGTACCACCTCCCCCACACTTGAAACACATTGTCCCCAATAATGTCAAGCTAAGGATTGGTAAAAGAAAGTAAAAATGTTAAGGGATGAGTTAAGTTCTATCTGATTTTTACCTGTCTCGCTCATGCATCGATCGTTACGCATAAATGCGACGATCGTTGCAAGGCGATTGCGATATGAGTCGATTGTTGCTCAGGTCCGCAACGATCGCTGCAATGCGATTTCCGTTTTGTGACGATCGACAAACAGGACCGTGTCGATCGTTGCATTGCAATTGTCAAGACCTGCAGACAAAACTCACCAAAACCAAAAACAAACGTAAAATCCTAACAAAAAACACCAAAAATGCATATGTAAAAACGAAACAGTGGTTGTCTCCCACTCAGCGCTCTTTTAGCGTCAATAGCTTGACGTTTTAATCCTATTCTACTGCAAGTGCACAGTTAATGCAATTATAGTACGTAGGGTATCGAATCCACAAGGACTCTTGGCAACGATAGATTATAGAACGGTCGAGTTAAACTAGGAGAAAGTAGTGAGAAAATAAAAGCAAAGCAGAAAAGTAAATCAGGTTGCAAGATTGGTTTGAAGGCAATTAACTAAAAGCGCTAAGTCTAGGGAGTTCTCAGGAAATCAGACAAGCATATCAGATATTCAGTCATGATCAAATTAAGTTCGGTTCTAGAACTCAAACACGGAATTAGAACTAACCAACTTTCGTTGTGAGAATTCTCTAAGTCTAATAGCAGAAATCCAAATTTCTTTGCAATTCCTAACAGATTAAACTAGCCTTAAGTTCAGGTTCGATATGTTCACAATTCAATTAAACCAAATTTTTTTTGCGAGTAATTCAATTGCTCAATCTAAATAGTTAAGATTCTAAATCACACTTTCATGTCAATTTAATAACCTAAGATTTAGATTCTAAGTGATCAAGTTAGAAACTAATATTAAGCTCAATTTAGATCGAAGAACAATTATTGATATGAATCCTTAACTGAAATAAATAAATCTAGCAAGTCATGAAATCCCTATGAGAATCCCTAAACCTAACTATGAATCTACTCAGACATAGAATATGAAAACATAATCAATGAAATAATAGATTGCATAAATAAAGAATAAAGATAAAAGGGGTTCGAAATCTTCTCCAAAAGCAGGAAGCAGTACATGATTAGATCAGCCCCAAAAACTCTAAAATCTCTATGCTCAAAGTATGAAAGCGTAAGTAAAGCGTAGCGTCTAGCGTCTCTAAAAATCGATGTAAAAAACCTAATTATAAAGGCCTAATCACGACTGGGGCTTCTTTGTAATTCTTGGAAACTTATGGGCTAAAGTGCAATATCCAAACTTCTTTAAATCGCCGAAGATAAGCACATCTCGCTCGTGTGACGATCGATGCACAATGTGTGTCGATCGATGCATTACACTGTTTTGGACAGTGAACTCTATCTCTCGGGTCAAAACACCAAAATGCTCCAAAAAGCTCCATAATCTCCAAATCCGTTCCAAACGTGCTAATACCTGTAAAAGACTCTAAAGCAACACTAAAAGACTCTAAAACACACTTATATCATGGTCTAAAACCGGTAAAAACTATGACAAATTAACTCCCCCACACTTAGCCTTTGCTTACCCTCAAGCAAAACGAGAACTAAAACATGGTGAAAAGGTTTGAAAACTTTCAGAAACTCTTTTCATCCTAGAAGCATCAACACTCAGATTTCCCTTAGTAAGCCACTAAAAGAATTACCTGCAAGACATCAAGACCAACATATACTTCCCCCACACTTAGCAACAGTCCTAAGTAAACTCCACAATCACATTCAAGCATTCAAATTCACCCTACTGACTTCTGTAAGCTATTAAGTACGGTCTCACCTAAGGATTATCGATCAAAGAGAAAATGGATTCTTACTCTGTCAGCTCTAGACAACCATACTATCTTTTTCTGGTTCCTTTCTTCTCTTTTCCCTTCCTTAGTAATCTGATTTTTTCCCATTGGGTATCATTTTATTTTTTATCAGTGCTCTTCCCATTATAGGGTGTACTTTGGACACATTCCATGAATGCACAAGAGGTAATAGTGTTTGCTACCACTCCCGTGACCACTTCGGAGCTACTAGCTCATCCTCAGTTTATTATTCTCTTTTTTTTTTTACTTTAAGAGAAGGGTAGAAGGGAACCTTACTCAGACAGGTTTACAAGCTGTGTCAGAACTAACAGAGGAATCCGACTCAAGGCATATCAAGCCCTTTAGTGAGAAAATTAAGTCAAATTAAGGGTGAAGTCAGTAAAGGATCTTCTGATACCTGAAGTGATGTGGGTGTTCTCAGTAGGCTGATCTGTGTTGGATTTTCTAATAGTCATATATTGATCCTGCAGCTTCACCCCAATGGTCACTTAAGTTCCTGCAAGTGCTGTTAACTTCTCAAAAATTCAATGTTTCTTACTTAAACCGTTTTGACTCAATAAAACAAATTTTTGAAAAACAGGACTGACTCTAAGAAAACAGAAAGATAAAAGTCAGTACCACCTCCCCCACACTTGAAACACACTGTCCCCAGTGGTGTCAAGCTAAGGATCGGTAAAAGAAACTAAAAATGTTAAAGGATGAGTTAAGTTCTTTCTGATTTTTTACCTGTCTCGCTCATGCATCGATTGTTATGCATAAATGCGACGATCGTTGCAAGGAGATTGCGATATGAGTCGATCGCTGCTCAGGTCCGCAACGATCGTTGCAATGCGATTTTCGTGTTGTGACGATCGACAAACATGACCGTGTCGATCGTTGCATTGCGATTGTCGAGACCTGCAGACAAAACTCATTAAAACCAAAATCAAACGTAAAATCCTAACAAAAACACCAAAAAGAATATGTAAAAACGAAACAGTGGGTTGCCTCCCACTCAACGCTCTTTTAGCGTCAATAGCTTGACATTTTAGCTCAATCAGACAGAGGGTGCAACATCCAGAGGCAAAATCTGACCTTCTGGAATCTCGGCCTTAGCCCAATAATGCTTTACTCTCTGTCCATTTACAGTAAATTTCTTACCTTCCTGGCTGATTAGAACGACAGCTCCATAAGGACGTACCTCCTTGATCGTGAAAGGGCCAGACCACCTTGATCTCAACTTACCTGGTAACAATTGCAAACGAGAGTTATACAAAAGTACCTGATCATTGGGCTCAAATTGTCTAGAGACAATCTTCTTGTCATGATAAGCCTTAGTCCTCTCCTTGTACAACTTTGAGTTCTCATAAGCATGATGCCTAATCTCATCCAACTCATTAAGCTGCACCAATCTCCTCTCTGCAGCAGACTTAAGATCGAAGTTCATCTGCTTCACAGCCCATGCTGCTTTGTGCTCAAGCTCTACTGGCAGATGACATGCTTTTCCATACAGCAAATGAAAAGGAGTAGTCCCAAGTGGTGTCTTGAATGCAGTCCGGTAAGCCCATAGTGCATCATCCAGCTTTGCTGCCCAATCCTTTCTTGTCTTCCCAACTGTCTTCTCTAAGATCTCCTTGATCTGTCTGTTAGAAACCTCGACCTGTACACTAGTCTGAGGGTGATAAGGAGTGGCAACTCGGTGATGGACTCCATGCTTCTTCAGCAGTTTTTCAAAGACCTTATTAATAAAATGAGATCCTCCATCACTAATTACTATCCGAGGTACTCCAAATCTAGGGAATATGATGGTCTTAAACAGCTTAATAACCACTGAAGAATCATTGGTTGGACTAGCTATTGCTTCTACCCACTTAGATACATAGTCCACAACAACCAAGATAAACTTATTCCCATATGATGAGAGAAAAAGACCCATGAAATCTATGCCCCAGCAATCGAAAACCTCAACCTCAAGAATGAAATTCTGAGGCATATCATGCTTCTTACTGATTTTCCCTCTCCTCTGACAGGCATCACACTGAGAAACAAAGGAATGAGCATCCACAAACATCGTAGGCCACCAGAAACCTGCTTGCAGAACCTTAGACACAGTCTTGAAAGTAGCAAAATATCCAGCATAATCTGATCCATGACAGTGGAATAGGATATTTGGAACTTCTGATTCAGCAACGCATCTCCTGTAAAGACCATCCGAACAATGCTTGTAGAGATAAGGCTCATTCCAGTAGTATCGTCTGAGCTCCCTAAAGAATTTCTTCTTTTCATAACCTTTCAAATAATTCGGTTCAGTCTCTGCAGCCAGGTAATTAGCTATATCTGAGTACCAGGGTCGATCGGTGGTTGCGACAGCATCAACTTCGAAGTCGTAGTTTCCAATTTGAACCTTGAAAGGTTTTGGGCTCGTATCCGAACTGCTATGATCGTCGCATAAGGTAGCATCGATCGTCGCAGTCTCGACACATGCATCGATCGTCACAGATGTGGCATCGATCGAAGCAGTGCGATTAATCCGACAGTTTTGCAAGTTTCTGTCCAAATCCATCTGAAATACTGTCCTGATCATATTGACGTTCTCTTCAGGCAAGAAATCATTAATGGGCATGTTTTCCTCAACCAGCATCCTTCAAAGATGGTCAGCAACTCCATTCTCAACTCCCATCTTGTCCCTCACATCAATGTCAAACTCATGAAGTAACCGAATCCATCTCAACAATCTTGGCTTAGCATCTTTCTTCTGCATCAGATACTTCAGAGCTGAATGATCAATGTGTACAATCACCTTGGAGCCAACAAGATACGGGTGAAACTTCTCAAATGCAAAGACAATAGCCAGCAACTCCTTCTCTATAGTGGCATAGTTTCTTTGCGCATCATCTAGTGTCCTGCTGGCATAATAGATAGAATGAAGCTTTCTGTCCTTCTTCTACCCCATAACAGCTCCTACAGCGTAGTCACTCGCATCACACATAACCTCAAAAGGTAGATCCCAATCTGACGGCTGAACTATAGGAGTACTCACTAATGCCTGCTTGATCTGTTCAAATACAGTCTGACAATCTGCATTGAACTCAAACTTGGTGTCCTTACACAGAAAATCAGTTAGTGGTCTAGCAATCTTACTGAAGTCCTTGATGAACCGTCTATAGAAACCATCATGTCCAAGAAAGCTCCTCACAGACTTCACAGAATCAGGCGCCTGAAGGCTGGTCATTACCTCAATGTTAGCGCGGTCTACTTCGATCCCTGCTTCAGACACTTTATGTCCAAGTACAATGCCATCTCTGACCATGAAATGACACTTCTCCCAATTAAGGACTAAGTGCTTCTCCTCGCATCTAGCTAGTACCTTGCACAGATTATCCAAGCACTCATTATAAGATGACCCGTAGACTGAAAAGTCATCCATAAACACCTCCATAAAGTCCTCAATCATATCAGTGAATATGGACATCATGCATCTCTGGAAGGTGGCTGGTGCCTACAAAGTCCAAAAGGCATCCTGCGGTATGCAAATGTGCCATATGGACAAGTAAAAGTAGTCTTTCCCTGATCCTCTGGATGGATGAGGATCTGGAAGAAACCTGAATATTCATCGAGGAAGCAATAGTAAGGGTGATTTGCTAACCTCTTGGTTTTTACCGGTTTTAGACAATGATATAAGTGTGTTTTAGAGTCTTTTAGTGTTTCTTTAGAGTTTTTTACAGGTGTTATTAGATATATGCACGTTTGGAGCGGAATTGGAGTTATTGGAGCTTTTTGGAGCATTTTGGTGCTTTGACCTGAGAGATAGAGTTCACTGTCCAAAACAGAGTAATGCATCGATCGACACACATCGTGCATCGATCGACACATGAAGCGAGATGGGTCTTTCCTCGGCGGTTAATGAAGAATGAAGGAATTGCAGTTTTGCCCAGAAGTTCCTGATAATTACAAGGAAGCCCAAGACGTGATTAGCTTATATAATTAGGTTTTTACATCAGTATTTAGAGACGCTTTCATACTTAGAGCATAGAGTTTTTAGAGCTTGGGGCTGATCTAATCCTGTATTGCTTTCTGCTTTTTGGAGAAGATTTCGAACCCCTTTACTTTTTTATTCTCTTTTATGCAATATATTAATTCATTGATTATATTTTCATATTCTATGTCTGAGTAGATTCATAGTTAGGTTTAAGGATTCTCATTAAGGATTTTATGACTTGCTAGATATAATTACTTCAGTTTAGGATTCATATCAATAATTGTTCTTCAATCTAAATTGTGCTAAACACTAGTTTCTAACCTGATCACTTAGAATCTAGATCATAGGTTGTTAAATTGACACGAAAGTGTGGTTTAGAATCTGAACTATTTAGGTTGAGCAATTGAATTACTCGCAAAGAAATTTGGTTTAATTGAATTGTGAACACATCGAACTTAATCTTAAAGCTAGTTTAATCTGTTAGGAATTACAAAGAAATTTGGATTTCTGCAATTAGGCTTTGAGAATTCTCACAATGAAAGTTGGTTAATTCTATATCTGTGTTTGAGTTCTAGAACTGTGCTTAATTTGATCCTGACTGAATGATTTATCTGCTTGTCTGATTTCCTGAGAACTCCCTAGACTTAGCGCTTTTTGTTAATTGCCTACAAACCAATCTTGCTACTGATTTACTTTCCTGCTTTGTTTTAGGTTTCTCACTACATTTGCTTTCTCCTAGTTTAATCTTGACTGTTCTAAATCTATCGTTGCCCAGAGTCCTTGTGGATTCGATACCCTAAGTACTACATTCACATTACTGTTCACTTGCAGTTAGTATAGGGATTAAAACTCGACCTATCAAGTTTTTGGCGCCGTTTCCGGGGACTCTTTGGAGTCTTCGATAGATTCAAACTTAGGGTTTAGACTAGGATTTTTATTTTTTTGTTTTGGTTACTAATTTTCTCTGTTTCTTCTCTGTTTCAGGTTTGACATTCGCATAGCATCGATCGTTGCCTCTTTGTGTCGATCGTTACTAAGCGACTGGAGTTGAGTCGATCGTTGCACCTTAGCATTGATCGTTGCAATGCGATTACAAATGGTTTATGCAGACGCGTGATACCAGAAGTAATCTGAATACTAACTTCGTTAATCTCCAACTTGAAGAGCTTGCTAGACTAGAGAGGACTAACAGGAAAGTTCAAAGAGCAAGGATGGTTCAAGAACATCTGATTATAATGCCCGATGCTCAAGGTACCCTGAGGGACCGACAAAACAATCCGTACAATGCTGATAGGAAACGGATTGATGCTGAAGGGAATGTTATCCCTGATCCTGAACCTGAACCTGAGCCTGAACCGCGACAAGCACAAGGCCAAGGACAAGGTCAAGGTAGACAGATGGTTATTCATGAGAGGACCTTAGCTGACTATAACCGTCCGAATGAGTTTCATGCTAACCGGTCAGCTCTTGTACCTCCTGGTTTTGAGAGGAATGATTTCGAGATCAAGACCATCTACTACTCTCTTCTGAGGCAGAATGCCTTCCATGGTTTCCCTAATGAGCAGCCAATGGATCATATAGATGAGTTTGAGGACATAGTCACTGGAATGAAGTATGATGGAGTGAACTATGACTATCTGTTTCTCAAACTTTTCCCCTACTCTCTCGCTGGAGATGCTGCTGCCTGGCTGAAACAACTTCCACCTGGGAAGTTTAATACATGGGATGCTGTGAAGAGTGAGTTTCTAAGACACTTCTATGATGATGCTCGCTCTGATCAGTCGAGACAGGACATTCTCACTTTCTCCCAAGGTCCTATAGAGCCTCTTAAGACTGCCTGGATGAGGTTTAAGAAGTACCAACGTGACTGCCCACATCATGGATTCACTGAGGTAACATTGTTGGGCATTTTCTTTAAAGGTATAGATCTCCCTTATCAGACTGCGTTGGATAATTCCAGCAATGCAAATTTCAACACTAGGACTCCTGAGCAAGCTAAGCAACTGATAGACAACTTAGTAAGCAGTAATAGCTGCAAGACTACTGATAGGAGAAGGAAAGAGTCTGGTGGGAAGATAGAGAATCTGGAGATTGCTGATATTAGGAGTAAGTTGGACACTGTTTGCAATCTTCTAGCTGGGAAGAAAGCTGTCTATTTTGCTCAAGATGTTGAAGTGATCAATGCTGAAGAAGATGGCCAGGAAGAGGATGTGAACTACATTGGAGGATCTGGTTTCCAAGGAAACAGGTTTGGAGGACAGCAAGGTAATAGATTCTTCAGTGGACAGAAGAGTGCTTTCACAAGCAATCAAAACTCTTATGGCTTTGGACAGAATGCTGGTATCCAGAAGCCTTTTCAGCAAGGTAATCAGAGGACTTATGAATCTTCCTCTTACCAAGTACCTCCTGCTGCTAATGCTCATGAGAGCAAGTTGGAGAGCATGATGGAGCAGTTTCTGAAAGGTCAGACTAAGAATGCTATAAACCTCGACAAAAAGATAGGTGCTGTGTATGATGAGCTGAATGGGAAGTTTGAATCTTTGAGCACACATATGAAGGAGCTTGATGCTAAGGTTGCGAGGGCTGCTGGATATGTTCAGAGGCCAGATGGATATCTTCCGGGACGGACTGATGCTAATCCTAAGTATCAGTGCAATGCGGTGACATTGAGAAGTGGTAAGGAGCAGTTTCCTGCCCAGAAAAAGCAGTTAAGTGTCGAAGAAATCGTGGAGATTGAAGAAATGGAAGATCAAATCCGTGGGATTCACAATGTATCGATCGGCGCACCTCAGCAACAGTCGATGCAAAGCGAAAATAAAGATCCAGAAGTCGTAGCACAGTCGCCCATCAACGATCGATGCATCACAAGCAACGATCGATGCAGGGTGAATGCAGAGAGTCCAAACGCAGAAAACCCGAATAAGTTAAATGAAAGGGTCTACAAGCCTAAGGTACATTTTCCTAAGAACCCCATGAAGGCTAAGAACGATAAGCAGTACGCAAAATGCAAGGAGATCATTAAAAAGGTGAAGATCGAAGTGGCTTTGATTGACTCTATGGAGACTACTCTTGTGATGAAGAGATATCTTAAGGATTTACTTGCTGGTAAATGGTCTAATGAGGAGAATGCAATGATGATCACAGAGGTAAGTAGTGCAGTGATTCAGGGC
This sequence comes from Orychophragmus violaceus, assembly GCA_030180135.1. Lineage (NCBI taxonomy): Eukaryota > Viridiplantae > Streptophyta > Magnoliopsida > Brassicales > Brassicaceae > Orychophragmus > Orychophragmus violaceus. The sequence continues at coordinate 45,075,630 of CM058229.1, read as the reverse complement.
AGAACTCCTGAGAAGTTGAAAGATACATGGAGCATTGTGTTGGATTGTGCTATCTACAGGGAAAGATTTGAAAGATCTCTATGTGATCTTGGTTCTAGTGTGAACCTTATGCCCTTCTCTGTTGCTAAGAGACTTGGGATGACTGACTTCCCGCCCACTAGGATCTCATTGGTTTTAGCAGACAGAACAATCAGAATTCCTGAAGGAATATTGGAGGATGTGCCTATAATGATTGGCCAATGTGTAATTCCTACTGATTTTGTGGTTCTGCAGTATGGAGAGGAACCAAAGGATCCACTGATTTTGGGTAGACCTTTCTTAGCTACTGCAGGTGCGATGATTGACTGCCAGAGAGGTAAAATAATTCTGAATGTGGGTGATCAGAAGATGAGCTTTGATATGGACAAACTGGTGAAGATACCAACCATCGACGGACAGACCTTCTATGTGGACACACTCAGTGATTTGGCTGTAGAATACTTTCATAGGTCACATGCTGAGGATCCACTGGAGAGAGCTTTACTGAGCTCTATAATGGAGCTGGAACACCTGCAAGACGAGCCCGCAATCTGCTACGCGAGGCTAATGGACTCTTCTGAGCAAGTAATGCAAGTGGATGTGTCTGACGCGACATTGCATCGATCGACACCTTCAGGGCATCGATCGTTGCATGTCGACAGAGACTGGGCAGAGGAAAAGGCTCCAAAAATTGAGCTGAAACAACTTCCATCCGGGCTAAGGTACGCATTTCTTGGACCTAATTCAACTTATCCAGTGATTGTTAATGCTAGTTTGAAAAATACAGAGCTCACTTTACTGCTAAGCAAGCTGCGCAAGCATCGCAAAGCCCTTGGCTATTCTCTTGATGACATTTCAGGTATCTCTCCGGAGCTGTGCATGCATCGGATACATCTTGAGGACGAGTCTAAGACATCAGATGAGCATCAGAGAAGGCTGAATCCTAACCTTAAGGATGTGGTTAAGAAGGAGATTATGAAACTCCTAGATGCAGGGATTATCTATCCAATTTAAGACAGTGATTGGTTGAGTCCAGTTCATGTAGTGCCTAAGAAAGGCGGAGTTACAGTAGTGAAGAATGAGAAGAACGAGCTGATTCCTACAAGGACTTTGACTTGAGACCGGATGTGCATAGATTACAGGAAGCTCAATGCTGCATAGATCATTTTCCTTTACCCTTCATTGATCAGATGCTGGAGAGGTTAGCAAATCACCCTTACTATTGCTTCCTCGATGGATATTCAGGATTCTTCCAGATTCCCATCCATCCAGAGGATTAGGGAAATACCACCTTTACTTGTCCATATGGCACATTTGCTTACCGCAATATGCCTTTTGGACTCTGCAATGCACCTGCCACCTTCCAAAGATGCATGATGTCCATATTCACTGATATGATTGATGACTTTATGGAGGTGTTTATGGATGATTTCTCAGTCTATGGGTCATCTTATAATGAGTGCTTAGATAATCTGTGCAAGGTACTGACTAGATGCGAGGAGAAGCACTTGGTTCTTAATTGGGATAAGTGACATTTCATGGTCAGAGATGGTGTTGTACTTGGACATAAAGTGTCTGAAGCAGGGATCGAAGTAGACCGTGCTAAGATTGAGGTGATGACCAGCCTTCAGGCGCCTGATTCTATGAGGTCTGTAAGGAGCTTTCTTGGACACGCTGGTTTCTGGAGACGGTTCATCAAGGACTTCAGTAAGATTGCTAGACCACTAACTGCTTTGCTGTGTAAGGATACCAAATTTGAGTTCAATGCAGATTGTCAGACTACATTTGAACAGATCAAGAAAGCATTAGTAAGTGCTCCTATAGTCCAGCCACCAGATTGGGATCTACCTTTTGAGGTTATGTGTGATGCGAGTGACTATGCTGTAGGAGCTGTTCTGGGGCAGAAGAAAGACAGAAAGCATCATGCTATCTATTATGCCAGCAGAACACTAGATGATGCGCAGAGAAACTATGCCACTACAGAGAAGGAGTTGTTGGCTGTTGTCTTTGCATTTGAGAAATTCCGCCCTTATCTTGTTGGCTCCAAGGTGATTGTACACACCGATCAATCAGCCCTGAAGTATCTGATGCAGAAGAAGGATGCTAAGCCAAGATTGTTGAGATGGATTCTGTTGCTTCAGGAGTTTGACATTGAAGTAAGGGACAAGAAGGGAGTTGAGAATGGGGTTGCTGACCATCTTTCAAGGATGCTGGTTGAGGAAGACGTGCCCATTAATGATTTCTTACCTGAGGAGAACGTCAATATGATTGGGACAGTGTTTCATATGGATTTGGAAAGAAACTTGCAAAACTGTCGGATTAATCGCACTGCGTTGATCGATGCATGTGTCAAGACTGCAACGATCTGCCACTCTATGCGACGATCGTTGCAGTGCGGATATGAACCCAGAACCTTTCACGGTTCAAATTGGAGACTATGTTTTCGAAGTAGATGCTGTCGCAACCACCGATCGACCTTGGTACGCAGATATATCTAATTACCTGGCTGCAGAGACTGAACCAGATGATTTGAAGGGATATGCAAAGAAGAAGTTCTTCAGGGAGCTCAGATGATACTACTGGGATGAAACTTATCTCTACAAGCATTGTTCGGATGGTCTTTACAGGAGATGCATTGCTGAATCAGAGGTTCCAGATATCTTATTCCACTGTCATGGATCAGATTATGCTGGACATTTTGCTATTTCCAAGACTGTGTCTAAGGTTCTGCAAGCAGGTTTCTGGTGGCCTACAATGTTTGCAGATGCTCATTCCTTTGTTTCTCAGTGTGATGCTTGTCAAAGGAGAGGGAAAATCAGTAAGAAGCATGAGATGCCTAGAATTTCATTCTTGAGGTTGAGGTTTTCGATTGCTGGGGCATAGATTTCATGGGTCCTTTTCCCTCATCCTATGGGAATAAGTTTATCTTGGTTGTTGTGGACTATGTATCTAAGTGGTTAGAAGCAATAGCTAGTCCAACCAATGATTCTTCGGTGGTTATTAAGCTGTTTAAGACCATCATATTCCCTAGATTTGGAGTGCCTCAGATAGTAATTAGTGATGGAGGATCTCATTTTATTAATAAGGTCTTCGAGAAGTTGCTACAGAAACATGGAGTTCATCACCGAGTTGCTACTCTTTATCACCCTCAGACTAGTGGACAAGTTGAGGTTTCTAACATACAGATCAAAGAGATCTTAGAGAAGACAGTTGGGAAGACAAGGAAGGATTGGGCAACAAAGCTAGATGATACACTATGGGCTTACCGGACTGCATTCAAGACACCACTTGGAACTACTCTATTTCATCTGCTGTATGGAAAAGCATGTCATCTGCCAGTAGAGCTTGAACACAAAGCAGCATGGGCTGTAAAGCAGATGAACTTCGATCTTAAAACTGCTGCAGAAAGGAGATTGGTGCAGCTTAATGAGTTGGATGAGATTAGACATTTTGCTTATGAGAACTCAAAGCTGCACAAGGAGAGGACTAAGGCTTATCATGACAAGAAGATTGTCTCTAGACAATTTGAGCCTAATGATCAGGTACTTTTGTATAACTCTCGTTTGCAATTGTTTCCAGGTAAGCTTAGATCAAGGTGGTCTGGTCCTTTCACAATCAAGGAGGTACGTTCTTATGGAGCTATCGTTCTAATCAGCCAGGAAGGTAAGGAATTTACTGTTAATGGACAGAGAGTAAAGCATTATTGGGCTAAGGCCGAGATTCCAGGAGGTCAGATTTTGCCTCTGGATGTTGCACCCTCTGTCTGATTGAGCTAAAACGTCAAGCTATTGACGCTAAAAGAGCGCTGAGTGGGAGGCAACCCACTGTTTTTTTTTTGCTATTAATTTTTGGTGTTTTTGTTAGGATTTTACGTTTGTTTTTGGTTTTGGTGAGTTTTGTCTGCAGGTCTCGACAGAATCGCAATGCAACGATCGACACGGTCCTGTGTGTCGATCGTCACAACACGAAAATCGAATTGCAGCAATCGCTGCGGTCCTGAGCAACGATCGACACATGACGCAAATCGCCTTGCAACGGTCGTTACATTTATGTATCGATCGATGCATGAGCGACAGAGGTAAAATAAGACAGAACTTAACTCATCCATTAACATTTTCTTTCTTTTTACCGATCCTTAGCTTGACACTACTGGGGACAGTGTGTTTCAAGTGTGGGGGAGGTGGTACTGACTATTATCCTTCTATTTTCTTAGAGTCAATCCGATTTTCAAAAAAATTTGTTTTATTGAGTCAAAACAAGTTTAAATAAGAAACAATGAATTTTTGAGAAGTTAACAACAACTTGCAGGAACTTAAGTAACCATTGGGATGAAGTTGCAGGAACTATCTATGACTATTAGAAAACCCAACACGGATCAACCTACTAAGGACACCCATATCAGTTCAGGTATTCAGAGGATCCTTTACTGGCTTCACCCTTAATTTGACTTAATTTTCTCACCTAAGGGCTTGGTATACCTTGAGTCGGAATCCTTTGTTAGTTCTGACACAGCTTGTAAATCTGTCCAAGTATGGTTCCCTTCCCCCCTTCTATAAAGTAAAAAAAAAAGTAATAAACTGAGGATGAGCTAGTAGCTCCGAAGTGGTCACGGGAGTAGTAGCAAACACTATTACCTCCTGTGCATTCATGGAATGTGTCCAAAGTACACTCTTAACGGGAAGAGCACTGATAAAAAATAAAATGATACTCAATGGGGAAAAATCAGAATGCTAAGAAAGGGAAAAGAGAAGAAAAGGAACCAGAAAAAGATAGTATGGTGGTCTAGAGCTGACAAAGTAAGAATCCATGTGCCCTTTGATCGATAATCCTTAGGTGAGACCGCACTTAATAGCTTATAGAAGTCAGTAGGGTGATTTGAATTGCTTGGATTGATTGTGGAGTTTACTTAGGACAGTTTCTAAGTGTGGGGGGAAGTACATGTTGGTCTTGATGTCTTGCCGGTGATTCTTTCAGTGGCTTACAAAGGGGAATCTGAGTGTTGTTGCTTCTAGGATAAAAAGAGTTCTAAAAGTTTTCAAACCTCTTAACCATGTTTTAGTTCCCTGTTTTGCTTGAGGGCAAGCAAAGGCAAAGTGTGGGGGAGTTGATATATCATGATTTTTACCGGTTTTAGACCATGATATAAATGTGTTTTAGAGTCTTTTAGTGTTTCTTTAGAGTCTTTTACAAGTGTTATTAGATCTATGCACGTTTGGAGCGGAATTAGAGTTATTGGAGCTTTTTGGAGCATTTTGGTGCTTTGACCCGAGAGATAGAGTTCACTGTCCAAAACAGAGTAATGCATCGATCGACACACATCGTGCATCGATCGACACACGAGCGAGATGGGCCTTTCCACGGCGGTTAATGAAGAATGAAGGAATTGCAGTTTTGCTCAGAAGTTCCTGATAATTACAAGGAAGCTCCAAAACGTAATTAGCTTATATAATTAGGTTTAGAGACGCTTTCATACTTAGAGCATAGAGTTTTTAGAGCTTGGGGCTGATCTAATCCTGTATTGCTTTCTGCTTTTTGGAGAAGATTTCGAACCCCTTTACTTCTTTATTCTCTTTTATGCAATCTATTAATTCATTGATTATGTTTTCATATTCTATGTCTGAGTAGATTCATAGTTAGGTTTAAGGATTCTCATTAAGGATTTTATGACTTGCTAGATATAATTAATTCAGTTAAGGATTCATATCATAATTGTTCTTCAATCTAAATTGTGCTTAACACTAGTTTCTAACCTGATTACTTAGAATCTAGGTCTTATGTTGTTAAATTGACACGAAAGTGTGGTTTAGAATCTGAACTATTTAGGTTGAGCAATTGAATTACTCGCAAAGAAATTTGGTTTAATTGAATTGTGAACACATCAAACTTAATCTTAAAGCTAGTTTAATATGTTAGGAATTACAAAGAAATTTGGATTTCTGCAATTAGGCTTAGAGAATTCTCACAACGAAAGTTGGTTAATTCTATATCTGTGTTTGAGTTCTAGAACTGTGCTTAATTTGATCCTGACTGAATAATTTATCTGCTTGTCTGATTTCCTGAGAACTCCCTAGACTTAGCGCTTTTAGTTAATTGCCTACAAACAAATCTTGCTACTGATTTACTTTCCTGCTTTGTTTTTAGTTTCTCACTACATTGCTTTCTCCTAGTTTTCACTTGACTGTTTTTAATCTATCGTTGCCTAGAGTCCTTGTGGATTCGATACCCTAAAGTACTACATTCATTTCACTGTGCACTTGCAGTTAGAATAGGGATAAAACCTGATCCTATCAACTTCGACAAGAAGTTAGGTGCTGTGTTTGAGGATTTGAATGGGAAGTTTGAATCCTTGAGCACACATATGAAGGAGCTTGATGCTAAGGTTGTGAGGACTGCTGGATATGTTCAGAGGCCGGATGGATCTCTTCCAGAACGGACTGATGCTAATCCTAAGTATCAGTGCAATCCAGTGACATTGAGAAGTGGTAAGGAGCTGTTTCCTGCCCAGAAAAAGCAGTTGAGTGTCGAGGAAATCGTGGAGATTGAAGAAATGGAAGATGAGATCCGTGGAATTCGCACCTCAGCAACGGTCGATGCAAAGCAAAAACAAAGATGATGAGCCTAAGCTCGACGCAGAGATCGTAACACAGTCGCCCAGCAACGATCGATGCAACACTAGCAACGATCGACGCAAGGCGATTGCAGAGAGCTCAGACGCAGAAAAGCTGAAAAAGTCGAATGAAAGGGTCTACAAGCCCAAGGTACCTTTTCCTAAGAACCCTAGGAAGGCTAAGAACAATAAGCAGTATGCCAAATGCAAGGAGATCATTAAAAAAGTGAAGATTGAAGTGCCTTTGATTGACTCTATGGAGACTACTCCTGTGATGAAGAGATGTCTTAAGGACATACTTGCTGGTAAATGGTCTGATGAGGAGAGTGTAATGATGATCACAGAGGTATGTAGTACAGTGATTCAGGGCAGAATTCCTGAGAAGTTGAAAGATCCAGGGAGCTTTGTGTTGGATTGTGCTATCTACAGGGAAAGATTTGAAAGATCTCTATGTGATCTTGGTTATAGTGTGAACCTTATGCCCTTCTCTGTTGCTAAGAGACTTGGGATGACTGATTTCCTGCCCACTAGGATCTCACTGGTTTTAGCAGACAGAACAATCAGAATTCCTGAATGAATATTGGAGGATGTGCCTATATTGAGTGGCCAATGTGTGATTCCTACTGATTTTGTGGTTCTGCAGTATGGAGAGGAACCAAAGGATCCACTGATTTTGGGTAGACCTTTCTTAGCTACTGCAGGTGCGATTATTGACTGCCAGAGAGGTAAAATAATTCTGAATGTGGGTGATCAGAAGATGAGCTTTGATATGGACAAACTGGTGAAGAGACCAACCATCGACGGACATACCTTTTATGTGGACACACTCAGTGATTTTGCTGCAGAATACTTTCATAAGTCACATGCTGAGGATCCACTGGAGAGAGCCTTACTGAGCTCTATAATGGAGCTGGAACACCTGCAAGACGAACCCGCAATTTGCTATGCGAGGCTGATGGATTCTGCTGAGCAAGTGATGCAGTTAGATGTATCTGACGCGACTTTGCATCGATCGACACAGGTTAAGCATCGATCGTTGCAAGTCGACAAAGACTGGGTAGAGAAAAAAGCTCCGAAAATTGAGCTGAAACAACTTCCATCCGGGCTAAGGTACGCATTTCTTGGACCTAATTCGACATATCCAGTGATTGTTAATGCTAGTTTGAACAACGCAGAGCTCACTTTACGGCTAAGCAAGCTGCGCAAACATACATTTCAGGTATCTCTCCGGAGCTGTGCATGCATCGGATACATCTTGAGGACGAGTCTAAGACATATGTTGAGCATCAGAGGAGGCTTAATCCTAATCTACAGGAAGTGGTAAAGAAGGATATCATGAAGCTCCTAGATGCTGGGATCATCTATCCAATTTCAGACAGCGATTGGGTTAGTCCAGTCCATGTAGTGCCTAAGAAAGGGGGAATTATAGTAGTGAAGAATGAGAAGAACGAGCACTACAAAGGCCCAAGATCACATAGAGATCTTTCAAATCTTTCCCTGTAGATAGCACAATCCAATACAAAGCTCCCTGGATCTTTCAACTTCTCAGGAATTCTGCCCTGAATCAATGTACTACATACCTCTGTGATCATCATTACACTCTCCTCATCAAACCATTTACCAGCAAGTATGTCCTTAAGACATCTCTTCATCACAGGAGTAGTCTCCATAGAGTCAATCAAAGGCACTTCAATCTTCAAATTTTTAATGATCTCCTTGCATTTGGCATACTGCTTATCGTTCTTAGCCTTCCTGGGGTTCTTAGGAAAAGGTACCTTGGGCTTGTAGACCCTTTCATTCGACTTTTTCAGCTTTTCTGCGTCTGAGCTCTCTGCAATCGCCTTGCGTCGATCGTTGCTAGTGTTGCAACGATCGTTGCTGGGCGACTGTGTTACGATCTCTGCGTCGAGCTTAGGCTCAACATCTTTGTTTTCGCTTTGCATCGACCATTGCTGAGGTGCGTCGATCGATGCATTGCGAATTCCACGGATCTCATCTTCTATTTCTTCAAGCTCCACGATTTCCTCGACACTCAACTACTTTTTCTGGGCAGGAAACAGCTCCTTACCACTTCTCAATGTCACTGTATTGCACTGATACTTAGGATTAGCATCAGTCCGTTCTGGAAGAGATCCATCCGGCCTCTGAACATATCCAGCAGTCCTCGCAACCTTAGCATCAAGCTCCTTCATATGTGTGCTCAAGGATTCAAACTTCCCATTCAAATCCTCAAACACAGCACCTAACTTCTTGTTGAAGTTGATAGGATCAGGTTTTATCCCTATTCTAACTGCAAGTGCACAGTGATGTGAATGTAGTACTTTAGGGTATCGAATCCACAAGGACTCTAGGCAACGATAGATTAAGAACAGTCAAGTGAAAACTAGGAGAAAGCAAAATAGTGAGAAACTAAAAACAAAGCAGGAAAGTAAATCAATAGCAAGATTTGTTTGTAGGCAATTAACTAAAAGCGCTAAGTCTAGGGAGTTCTCAGGAAATCAGACAAGCAGATAAATTATTCAGTCAGGATCAAATTAAGCACAGTTCTAGAACTCAAACACAGATATAGAATTAACCAACTTTCGTTGTGAGAATTCTCTAAGCCTAATTGCAGAAATCTAAATTTCTTTGTAATTCCTAACAGATTAAACTAGCTTTAAGATTAAGTTCGATGTGTTCACAATTCAATTAAACCAAATTTATTTGCGAGTAATTCAATTGCTCAACCTAAATAGTTCAGATTCTATACCACACTTTCGTGTCAATTTAACAGCCTAAGATCTAGATTCTAAGTGACCAGGTTAGAAACTAGTGTTAAACACAATTTAGATTGAAGAACAATTATTGATATGAATCCTTAACTGAAGTAATTAAATCTAACAAGTCATAAAATCCCTATGAGAATCCCTAAACCTAACTATGAATCTACTCAGACATAAATGATGAAAACCTAATCAATGAATTAATAGATTCCATAAAAGAGAATAAAGAAGTAAAGGGGTTCGAAATCTTCTCCAAAAAGCAGAAAGCAGTACATGATTAGATCAGCCCCAAGCTCTAAAAACTCTATGCTCTAAGTATGAAAGCGTCTCTAAAAACTGATGTTAAAGCCTAATTAAATAAGCTAATCACGTCTTGCGGCTTCTTTGTAATTATCAGGAACTTCTGGGCAATACTGCAATTTCTTCATTCTTCATTAAAACCGCCGAGGAAAGGCCCATCTCGCTAGTGTATCGATCGATGCACGATGTGTGTCGAACGATGCAGTACTCTGTTTTGGACAGTGAACTATCGGGTCAAAGCACGAAAATGCTCCAAAAAGCTCCATAAACTCCAAGTCCGCTCCAAACGTGCTAATACCTAATAACACCTGTAAAAGACTCTAAAGAAACACTAAAAGACTCTAAAACACACTTATATCATGGTCTTTTCGTCCTAGAAGCAACAACACTCAGATTCCCCTTAGTAAGCCACTGAAAGAATCACCTGCAAGACATCAATACCAACATGTAATTCCCCCACACTTAGCAACTGTCCTAAGTAAACTCCACAATCAATCCAAGCAATTCAAATTCACCCTACTGACTTCTATAAGCTACTAAGTGCGGTTTCACCTAAGGATTATCGATCAAAGGGCACATGGATTCTTATTTTGTCAGCTCTAGACCACCATACTATCTTTTTCTGGTTCCTCTTCTTCTCTTTTCCCTTCCTTAGCATTCTGATTTTTCCCCATTGGGTATCATTTTTTTTTATCAGTGCTCTTCCCGTTAAGGGGTGTACTTTGGACACATTCCAGGAATGCACAAGAGGTAATAGTGTTTGCTACTACTCCCGTGACCACTTCGGAGCTACTAGCTCATCCTCAGTTTATTACTTTTTTTTTTTTTACTTTATGGAAGGGGAGAAGGGAACCATACTCGGACAGGTTTACAAGCTGTGTCAGAACTAACAAAGGAATCCGACTCAAGGTATACCAAGCCCTTAGGTGAGAAAATTAAGTCAGGTTTATAAGGGTGAAGTCAGTAAAGGATCCTCTGAATACCTGAATTGATATGGGTGTCCTCAGTAGGTTGATCCGTGTTGGGTTTTCTAATAGTCATAGATAGAACTTACAGCTTCATCCCAATGGTCACTTAAGTTCCTCCAAGATGTTGTTAACTTCTCAAAAATTCACTGTTTCCTACTTAAACCGTTTTGACTCAATAATTTTTTTTTTGAAAAACAGGACTGACTCTAAGAAAACAGAAAGATGAAAGTCAGTACCACCTCCCCCACACTTGAAACACACTGTCCCCAGTAGTGTCAAGCTAAGGTTTGGTAAAAGAAAGAAAAATGTTAAAGGATGTGTTAAGTTCTGTCTGATTTTACCTCTGTCGCTCATGCATCGATCGTTACATAAATGTAACGACCGTTGCAAGGCGATTTGTGTCATGAGTCGATCGTTGCTCAGGACCGCAACGATCGCTGCAATGCGATTTTCGTGTTGTGACGATCGACACACAGGACCGTGTCGATCGTTGCATTGCGTTTCTGTCGAGACCTGCAGACAAAACTCACCAAAACCAAAAACAAACGTAAAATCCTAACAAAAGCACCAAAAATGAATAGCAAAAACAAAACAGTGGGTTGCCTCCCACTCAGCGCTCTTTTAGCGTCAATAGCTTGACGTTTTAGCTCAATCAGACAGAGAATGCAACATCCAGAGGCAAAATCTGACCTCCTAGAATCTCGGCCTTAGCCCAATAATGCTTTACTCTCTGTCCATTTACAGTAAATTCCTTACCTTCCTGGCTGATTAGAACGACAGCTCCATAAGGACGTACCTCCTTGATTGTGAAAGGACCATACCACCTTGATCTCAGCTTACCTGGAAACAATTGCAAACGAGAGTTATACAAAAGTACCTGATCATTAGGCTCAAATTGTCTAGAGACAATCTTCTTGTCATGATAAGCCTTAGTCCTCTCCTAGTACAGCTTTGAGATCTCATAAGCAAAATGTCTAATCTCATCGAACTCATTAAGCTGCACCAATCTCCTCTCTGCAGCAGTCTTAAGATCGAAGTTCATCTGCTTTACAGCTCATGCTGCTTTGTGTTCAAGCTCTACTGGCAGATGACATGCTTTTCCATACAGCAGATGAAATGGAGTAGTTCCAAGTGGTGTCTTGAATGCAGTCCGGTAAACCCATAGTGCATCATCTAGCTTTGCTGCCTAATCCTTCCTTGTCTTCCCAACTGTCTTCTCTAAAATCTCTTTGATCTGTCTGTTAGAAACCTCAACTTGTCCACTAGTCTGAGGGTGATAAGGAGTAGCAACTCGGTGATGAACTTCATGCTTCTGTAGCAACTTCTCGAAGACCTTATTAATGAAATGAGATCCTCCATCACTAATCTTTATCCGAGGTACTCCAAATCTAGGGAATAGGATGGTCTTAAACAGCTTAATAACCACCGAAGAATCATTGGTTGGACTAGCTATTGCTTCTACCCACTTAGATACATAGTCCACAACAACTAAGATAAACTTATTCCCATAGGATGAGGGGAAAGGACCCATGAAATCTATGCCCCAGCAATCGAAAACCTCAACCTCAAGAATGAAATTCTGAGGCATCTCATACTTCTTACCGATTTTCCCTCTCCTCTGATAGGCATCACACTGAGAAATGAAGGAATGAGCATCCGCAAACATTGTAGGCCACCAGAAACCTGCTTGCAGAATCTTAGACACAGTCTTGAAAGTAGCAAAATGTCCAGCATAATCTGATCCATGACAGTGGAATAAGATATCTGGAACCTCTGATTCAGCAACGCATCTCCTGTAAAGACCATCCGAACAGTGCTTGTAGAGATAAGGCTCATCCCAGTAGTATCGTCTGAGGTCCCTGAAGAACTTTTCTTTGCATACCCCTTCAAATCATCTGGTTCAGTCTCTGCAGCCAGGTAATTAGCTATATCTGCGAACCAGGGTCGATCGGTGGTCGTGACAGCATCTACTTCGAAGACATATTCTCCAATTTGAACCGTGAAAGGTTCTGGCTTCGTATCCGCACTGCAACGATCGTCACATAAGGAAGCATCGATCGTCGCAGTCTCGACACATGCATCGATCGTCACAAATGTGGCATTGATCGACGCAATGCGATTAATCCGACAATTTTGCAAGTTTTTGTCCAAATCCATCTGAAACACTGTCCTGATCATATTGACGTTCTCCTCAGGCAAGTAATCATTGATGGGCACGTCTTCCTCAACCAGCATCCTTGAAAGATGGTCAGCAACTCCATTCTCAACTCCCTTCTTGTCCCTCACTTCAATGTCAAACTTCTGAAGCAGCAGAATCCATCTCAACAATCTTGGCTTAGCATCTTTCTTCTGCATCAGATACTTCAGGGCTGAATGATCAGTGTGTACAATCACATTGGAGCCAACAAGATAGGGGCGAAACTTCTCAAATGCAAAGACAATAGCCAGCAACTCCTTCTCTGTAGTGGCATAGTTTCTTTGCGCATCATCTAGTGTCCTGCTGGCATAATAGATAGCATGAAGCTTTCTGTCCTTCTTATGCCCCAGAACAGCTTCTACAGCGTAGTCACTCGCATCACACATAACCTCGAAAGGTAGATCCCAATCTGGTGGCTGAACTATAGGAGCACTCACTAATGCCTACTTGATCTGTTCAAATGCAGTCTGACAATCTGCATTGAACTCAAACTTGGTATCCTTACACAGCAAGGCAGTTAGTGGTATAGCAATCTTACTGAAGTCTTTGATGAACCGTCTATAAAAACCAGCATGTCCAAGAAAGCTCCTCACAGACTTCACAGAATCAGGGGCCTGAAGGCTGGTCATTACCTCAATCTTAGCGCGGTCCACTTCGATCCCTGCTTCAGACAATTTATGTCCAAGTACAATGCCATATCTGACCATGAAATGGCACTTTTCCCAATTAAGAACCAAGTGCTTTTCCTCGCATCTAGTCAGTACCTTGCACAGATTATCCAAGCACTCATTATAAGATGACCCGTAGACTGAGAAGTCATCCATAAACACCTCCAAAAATTCCTCAATCATATCAGTGAATATGGACATCATGCATCTCTGGAAGGTGGCAGGTGCATTGTAGAGTCCAAAAGGCATCCTACGGTAAGCAAATATGTCATATGGACAAGTAAAGGTGGTCTTTCCCTGATCCTCTGGATGGATGGGAATCTGGAAGAAACCTGAATATCCATCGAGGAAGCAATAGTAAGGGTGATTTGCTAACCTTTCCAGCATCTGATCAATAAAGGGTAAAGGGAAATGATCCTTCCTTGTCGCAGCATTGAGCTTCCTGTAATCTATGCACATTCGGTGTCCAGTCACAGTCCTTGTAGGAATCAACTCGTTCTTCTCATTCTTTACTACTGTAACTCCGCCTTTCTTAGGCACTACATGGACTGGACTCACCCAATCACTGTCTGAAATTGGATAGATAATCCCAGCATCTAGGAGTTTCATAATCTCCTTCTTAACCACATCCTTAAGGTTAGGATTCAGCCTTCTCTGATGCTCAATTGATGTCTTAGACTCGTCCTCAAGATGTATCCGATGCATGCACAGCTCCGGAGAGATACCTGAAATGTCATCAAGAGAATATCCAAGAGCTTTGCGATGCTTGCGCAGCTTGCTTAGAAATAAAGTGAGCTCTGCGTTGTTCAAACTAGCATTAACAATCACTGGATAAGTTGAATTAGGTCCAAGAAATGAGTACCTTAGCCCGGATGGAAGTTGTTTCAGCTCAATTTTCGGAGCCTTTTCCTCTGCCCAGTCTCTGTCGACATGCAACGATCGATGCCCTGAAGGTGTCGATCGATGCAATGTCGTGTCAGACACATCCAATTGCATCACTTTCTCAGCAGAGTCCATTAGCCTCGCGTAGCAGATTTCGGGCTCGTCTTGCAGGTGTTCCAGCTCCATTATAGAGCTCAATAAGGCTCTCTCCAGTGGATCCTCAGCATGTGACCTATGAAAGTATTCTACTGCCAAATCACTGACTGTGTCCACATAGAAGGTATGTCCGTCGATGGTTGGTCTCTTCACCAGTTTGTCCATATCAAAGCTCATCTTCAGATCACCCACATTCAGAATTATTTTACCTTTCTAGTAGTCAATCATCGCACCCGCAGTAGCTAAGAAAGGTCTACCCAAAATCAGTGGATCCTTTGGTTCCTCTCCATACTGCAGAACCACAAAATCAGTAGGAATCACACATTGGCCAATCATTATAGGCTCATCCTCCAATATTCCTTCAGGAATTCTGATTGTTCAGTCTGCTAAAACCAGTGAGATCCTAGTGGGCAGGAAATCAGTCATCCCAAGTCTCTTAGCAACAGAGAAGGGCATAAGGTTCACACTAGAACCAAGATCACATAGAGATCTTTCAAATCTTTCCCTGTAGATAGCACAATCCAACACAAAGCTCCCTGGATCTTTCAACTTCTCAGGAATTCTGCCCTGAATCACTGCACTACATACCTCTGTGATCATCATTGCACTCTCCTTATTAGACCATTTACCAGCAAGTAAGTCCTTAAGACATCTCTTCATCACAGGAGTAGTCTCCATAGAGTCAATCAAAGGCACTTCGATCTTCACCTTTTTAGTGATTTCCTTGCATTTGGCATACTGCTTATCGTTCTTTGCCTTCCTGGGGTTCTTAGGAAAAGGTACCTTAGGCTTGTAGACCCTTTCATTCGACTTTTTCGGTTTTTCTGCGTCTGAGCTCTCTGCAGTCGCCTTGCGTCGATCGTTGCTAGTGTTGCATCGATCGTTGTTGGGCGACTGTGTTACGACCTCTGCGTCGAGCTTCGGCTCATCATCTTTGTTTTTGCTTTGCATCGACCGTTGCTGAGGTGCATCGATCGATGCATTTCAAATTCCACGGATCTCATCTTCCATTTCTTCAATTTCCACGATCTCTTCAACACTCAACTGCTTTTTCTGGGCAAGAAACAACTCCTTACCACTTCTCAATGTCACTGCATTGCACTGATACTTAGGATTAGCATCAGTCCGTCCCGGAAGAGATCCATCTGGCCTCTAAACATATCCAACAGTCCTCGCAACCTTAGCATCAAGCTCCTTCATATGTGTGCTCAAGGATTCAAACTTCCCATTCAGATCCTCATACACAGCTCCTAACTTCTTGTCGAAGTCTACAACATTCTTGGTCTGACCTTTCAGCAACTGCTCCATCATACTCTCCATCTTGCTCTCATGAGCATTAGCAGCAGGAGGTGTTTGGTAATAGGATCCATAAGTCCTCTGATTACCTTGCTGAAAAGGCTTCTGATAACCAGCATTTTTTCCAAAGTCAGAAGAGTTTTGATTGCTAGTGAAAGCACTCTTCTGTCCACCATTGAAGAGCCTATTACCTTGCTGATTATTAAACCTGTTTCCTTGAAAACCAGATCCTCCAATATAGTTTACATCCTCTTCCTGACCATCTTCTTCAGCATTGATCACTTCTACATCTTGAGCAAAATGGACAGCTTTCTTCCCAGCCAGCAAATTACAAATTGTGTCCAATTTGGTCATAATATCAGCAATCTCCAGATTGTCTATCTTTCCACCAGATTCCTTCCTTCTCCTATCAGCAGTCTTGCAGCTATTACTGCTTACTAAGTTATCTATCAGTTGCTTAGCTTGCTCAGGAGTCCTAGTGTTGAAATTTCCATTGCTGGAATTATCCAATGCAGTCTGGTATGGGAGATATATACCTCTAAAGAAAATACCCAGCAATGTTACCTCAGTGAATCCATGATGCGGGCAGTCACGTTGGTACTTCTTAAACCTCATCCAGGAAGTCTTAAGAGGCTCTATTGGACCTTGGGAGAAAGTGAGAATGTCCTGTCTCGACTGATCAGAGCGAGCATCATCATAGAAGTGTCTCAGAAACTCACTCTTTACAGCATCCCATGTAGTAAACTTCCCAGGTGGAAGTTGTTTCAGCCAAGCAGCAGCATCTCCAGCGAGAGAGTAGGGGAAGAGTTTGAGAAACAGATAATAATAGTTCACTCCATCATACTTCATCCCAGTGACTATGTCCTCAAACTCATCAATATGATCCATTGGCTGCTCATTAGGGAAACCATGGAAAGCATTCTGCCTCAGAATAGAGTAGTAGATGGTCTTGATCTCGAAGTCATTCCTCTCAAAACCAGGAGGCACAAGAGCTGACCGGTTAGCATGAAACTCATCTGGACGGTTATAGTCAGCTAAGGTCCTCTCATTAGCAACATGAGGATTAACCATCTGCCTCTCACCTTGTCCTTGGCCTTGGCCTTGTCCTTGCTCTTGTTCTTGTTTAGGCTCAAGAATCACATTCCCTTCAGCATCAATCCTATGCCCATCAGCATTGTACGGATTGTTTTGTCGGTCCCTCAGGGTACCTTGAGCATCGAGTATCAGAATCATACGTTCTCGAACCATTCTTGCTCGTTGAACTTTCCTGTTAGTCCTCTCTAGTCTAGCAAGCTCTTCAAGTTGGAGATTAACGAGATTAGTATTCGGATTACTTCTGGTATCACGCGTCAGCATAAACCGTCTGTAATCGCAGTGCAACGATCTATGCTAAGAATGCAACGATCGACTCAACTCCAGTCGCTTAGTAACGATCGACACAAAGAGGCAACGATCGATGCTAGGCGAATGTCAAACCTGCGACAAAGAAAAACAGAGAAAAATTAGTAACCAAAAATAAAAATTAAAAATCCTAGGCTAAACCCTAAATTCAAATCTATCGAAGACTCCAAAGAGTCTCAGGCAACGGCGCCAAAAACTTGATCGGATCAAGTTTTATCCCTATTCTAACTGCAAGTGCACAGTGATGTGAATGTAGTACTTTAGGGAATCGAATCCACAAGGACTCTAGGCAACGATAGATTAAGAACAGTCAAGTGAAAACTAGGAGAAAGCAATGTAGTGAGAAACTAAAAACAAAGCAGGAAAGTAAATCAGTAGCAAGATTTGTTTGTAGGCAATTAACTAAAAGCGCTAAGTCTAGGGAGTTCTCAGGAAATCAGACAAGCAGATAAATTATTTAGTCAGGATCAAATTAAGCATAGTTCTAGAACTCAAACACAAATATAGAATTAACCAACTTTCGTTGTGAGAATTCTCTAAGCCTAATTGCAGAAATCCAAATTTCTTTGTAATTCCTAACAGATTAAACTAGCTTTAAGATTAAGTTCGATGTGTTCACAATTCAATTAAACCAAATTTCTTTGCGAGTAATTCAATTGCTCAACCTAAATAGTTCAGATTCTATACCACACTTTCGTGTCAATTTAACAACCTAAGATCTAGATTCTAAGTAATCAGGTTAGAAACTAGTGTTTAGCACAATTTAGATTGAAGAACAATTATTGATATGAATCCTTAACTGAAGTAATTAAATCTAGCAAGTCATAAAATCCCTATGAGAATCCCTAAACCTAACTATGAATCTACTCAGACATAGATGATGAAAACATAATCAATGAATTAATAGATTGCATAAAAGAGAATAAAGAAGTAAAGGGGTTCGAAATCTTCTCCAAAAAGCAGAAAGCAGTACAAGATTAGATCAGCCCCAAGCTCTAAAAACTCTATGCTCAAGTATGAAAGCGTCTATAAACATTGATGTAAAAACCTAATTAAATAAGCTAATCACGTCTTGGGGCTTCTTTGTAATTATCAAGAACTTCTGGGCAATACTGCAATTTTTCATTCTTCATTAAAACCGCCGAGGAAAGGCCCATCTCGCTAGTGTTTCGATCGATGCACGATGTGTGTCGATCGATGCAGTACTCTGTTTGGACAGTGAACTCTATCTCTCGGGTCAAAGCACCAAAATGCTCCAAAAAGCTCCATAAACTCCAAATCCGCTCCAAACGTGCTAATACCTAATAACACCTGTAAAAGACTCTAAAGAAACACTAAAAGACTCTAAAACACACTTATATCATGGTCTAAAAACGGTAAAAACAATGATATATCAGAAGTCTACAACATTCTTAGTCTGAACTTTCAGCAACTGCTCCATCATGGCTTCCATCTTGCTCTCATGAGCATTAGCAGCAGGAGGTGCCTGATAGGAGGATGATCCATAAGTCCTCTGTTTACCTTGCTGAAAAGGCTTCTGATAACCAACATTCTGTCCAAATCCAGAAGAGTTTTGATTGCTTGTGAAAGCACTCTTCTGTCCAACATTGAAGAACCTATTACCTTGCTGATTACCAAACCTATTCCCTTGAAATCCAGAACCACCAATGTAGTTCACATCCTCTTCCTGATTATCTTCTTCAGCTCCAAATACCTCAACATACTGAGCAAAATGGACAGCTTTCTTCCCAGCCAACAGATTACAAACAATGTCCAACTTACTTCTGATATCAGCTGTCTCCAGATTATCTATCTTCCCACCAGACTCTTTCTTTCTCCTATCAGCAGTCTTGCAACTATTACTGCTCACCAAGTTATCTATCAATTGCTTAGCTTGCTCAGGAGTCATAGTGTTGAAATTTCCAATGCTGGAATTATCCAACGCAGTCTGGTAAGGGAGATCTATACCTCTAAAGAAAATACCCACCAATGTTACTTCTGTGAATTCATGATGCGGACAGTCTCGTTGGTATTTTTTGAACCTCATCCAAGCAGCTTTAAGAGGCTCTATAGGACCTTGGGAGAAAGTGAGAATGTTCTGTCTCGACTAATCAGAGCGAGCATCATCATAAAAGTGCCTCAGAAACTCACTCTTCACAGCATCCCATGTAGTAAACTTCCCAGGTGGAAGTTGTTTCAGCCAGGCAGCAGCATCTCCAGCGAGAGAGTAGGGGAAGAGTTTGAGAAACAGATAGTCATAGTTCATTCCATCATACTTCATCCCAATGACTATGTCCTCAAACTCATCAATATGATCCATTGGCTGCTCAGTCGGAAACACATGGAAGGCATTCTGCCTCAGAATAGAGTAGTAGATGGTCTTGATCTCGAAGTCATTCCTCTCAAAACCATGAGGTACAAGTGCTGACCGGTTAGAATGAAACTCATCCGGACGGTTATAGTCAGCAAGAGTCCTCTCATGAACAACCATCTGCCTCTGACCTTGTCCTTGGCCTTGTCCTTGTTCTTGTCGCGGTTCAGGCTCAGGTTCAGGGATCACATTCCCTTCAGCATCAATCTGTTGCCCAGCATCATTGTACGGATTGTTTTGTGGGTCCCTTAGGGTACCTTGAGCATCAGGTCTCAGAATCAAACGCTCTTGTACCATATTTGCTCGTTGAACTTTCATGTCAGTTCTCTCTAGTCTAGCAAGCTCTTCAAGTATGAGATTAACGAGATTCAAGTTCGGATTACTTCTGGTATCACGCGTCTGCATAAACCGTCTGTAATCGCAGTGCAACGATCGATGCTTAGAGGCAACGATCGATTCAACTCTAGTCGCCTTGCAACGATCGATTCAAAAGAGTGCAACGATCGATGCCAAGCGAATGTCATACCTGCGACAGAAAAAAACAGAGAAAATTAGTAACTAAAAACAAAAATAAAAATCCTAGTCTAAACCGTAAGTTCAAATCTATCGAAGACTCAAAAGAGTCCCCGACAATGGCGCCAAAAACTTGATAGGTCTGTAAGTTTTAATCCTATTCTACTACAAGTGCACAGTTAATGGAATTATAGTATGTAGGGTATCGAATCCACAAGGACTCTCGGCAACGATAGATTTAAGAACGGTCGAGTTAAACTAGGAGAAAGTAATGAGAAAATTAAAAGCAAAGCAGAAAAGTAAATCAGGTAGCAATATTGATTTGAAGGCAATTAACTAAAAGCGCTAAGTCTAAGGAGTTCTCAGGAAATCAGACAAGCATATCAGATAATCAGTCAGGATCAAATTAAGCACTGTTCTAGAACTCAAACACGGATATAGAACTAACCAACTTTCGTTGTGAAAATTCTCTAAGTCTAATATCAGAAATCCAAATTTCTTTGTAATTCCTAACAGATTAAACTAGCCTTAAGTTCAGGTTCGATATGTTCACAATTCAATTAAACCAAATTTCTTTGCGAGTAATTCAATTGCTCAACCTAAATAGTTCATATTCTAAATCACACTTTCGTGTCAATTTAACAACCTAGGATCTAGATTCTAAGTGATCAAGTTAGAAACTAGTGTTAAGCATAATTTAGATTGAAGAACAAATATGATATGAATTCTTAACTGAAATAAATAAATCTAGCAAGTCATGAAATCCCTAATGAGAATCCCTAAACCTAACTATGAATCTACTCAGACATCGATAATGAAAACATAATCAATGAATTAATAGATTGCATAAAAGAGTAAGAAACAAAGGGGTTCAAAATCTTCTCCAAAAGCAGAAGCAGTTCAGGATTAGATCAGCCCCAAAAGCTCTAAAATCTCTATGCTCAAAGTATGAAAGCGTAAGTAAAACGTAGCGTCTAGCGTCTCTAAAAACTGATGTAAAAACCTAATTATAAAGGCCTAATCACAACTGGGGCTTCTTTGTAATTCTTGGAAACTTCTGGGCTAAAGTGCAATATCCAAACTTCTTTAAACCGCCGAAGATAAGCCCATCTCGCTCGTGTGTCGATCGATGCACAATGTGTGTCGATCGATACATTACTCTGTTTTGGACAGTGAACTCTATCTCTCTGGTCAAAACACCAAAATGCTCCTTAAACTCCAGATCCGCTCCAAACGTGCTAATACCTGTAAAAAACTCTAAAACAACACTAAGACTCTAAAACACACTTATATCATGGTCTAAAACCGGTAAAAACCATGGTATATCAACTCCTTTCACCAACCTATTTCAGTGGTAGAAAATTTACTCCTCTCATCTTCTTCATATTCCATCGATTCCCAGAATTGATGGAGCCTTTGAAAAGAGACATATAAATCAAAATCTTAAGCGAATCACAAAACCTTAGGATATGCACTATTTACCAAAACCAATCAAAGAAATAGTTTTTTTTTTCTTCTTGATTTTGACTTTATATTCTGATGGTAAGAAGTACTCTCTTTTTTATAGAAACAAGAACTGCGAATTAAATTGAAATAAATCAGAATTTTTTTCAATGCCAAAACGCGATCAAAGAAAGAACAAATAATACTTTTTAGTTTAAAAATGATTTTTTTTTGTTGGATTTCCTTTGAAATATAATACCAAAAAGTTGCAAACAATTTTACCTTTTTCAAACAGAGTGCATATTCAGAAAAAAGAAGAAGAATTTTTATGAATTTTAGATTTTATAAAAATTCAAATAACAGAAACAATTTTTTTTTATGGAATTTTGATTTATTTATATAAAACTATCATGATTTACATGCATTATGTGCAGGATATCTATGTAGTTAATTTTTTTTTTTATCTAAACTTTCTATTAATAAAACAACTTATCTTAAATATATTTTCAATTTTAATATTAATGATAATTATACAGTTCAAAATATAAAATCATTTTATCTATAATAAGCATATCTAGTATATATAAAAATCAGATAAAAAATATATTAAAAATTATCTGATATTTTCAAAAAAAATCATTACTGGGATTATATATATATCTACTTAATATAATAAAAATAATTATTTAGATCAATATAATATATAACAGATGTTGACAAAAAATATATAACAGATTTTTAATTTAAAATAAGGTTAATAATCAAAAATATAATTTTATTAAATGTAGGTTAATAATCAACCAATTTGGAAAAATGAGAACTCAAATAATATGAAATAAAACAAAATCAAGTGCATAAATATTTTTATTTTTATTTTTTTTCATTTGGGAAAGCAAACTAACAAGAAAGTTCTTATGAGCTTTTTATAATAATAATAAAATCAAATTAAAAAAAAAAAAACAGAAATTAAAGTTATTTTCAGTTTTAGAAAATCGAACAAAAACAATATATACAACAAAAAGTATATGAGTTGGATGAACGCAACCTAATAAGATTAAAATCTACCAAACTTAAGATCAAAAGATGATTACAGGTTTCAAGTTTTGTTGCAGGAGATTGCCAAATACATAGGTAGAGATGGAGTTTTGTTGAATGAATCTACATTCAACCACGATTTGACTAGCATGAATCCGTAAGTTATTAGACTCTCAAATCACACAAGAAAAGTGAATCCGCACTGGACTTGAAATGACAAACACAAAAGAATAAGGAATCCATATATGAACTTTAATGAACAAGAGAACAAAAGAAAAAACTTTTGTTACTGAATAATCTATACCTTTAAATGAGAAATAATTTTGGGCGAATGCTGATGTGTCGTCACGAGAGGGCTTTAGAAACGAATAATGATGACATGGAAGTGTGACATGGCAAGCCAAAAATAAACAAATGGGTTTGGGGTTCGATTTATTTACAGGAATGCCATCAGCTCGATTTAAAGTTAAGCAATTAATTCATTTCCTTAAAAAAATCATAATATCTTTCTGAATATCATATTATTTCGAGTTTGAAAAAAAAGATATTCTAGGACATATACCAAGATTTCGAGAGAAGTTTTGAAATCTTATATAAGGTGAGCTTGGGGTGGCTTAGAAACACAATCGTCTGCATCTTCCAAAATTTCAAGAAGCTTTCTGTCTCATTTGTTTTTCTCATTGGCCGTGGACGTTTTCTTTCGGGTCATCAAAACTTTGGTCAAATGATCCGTTGTCATTTCTATTGCTTTCTTCTTCTTATCGGGTTCCAAAGGATTTCTATGTTTTTGTTTTTTGGTTCTGCTTTGATCGTTTGGTCCCATGAAAGAAGAAGTTCGGTTATCACAAAGCTAAGATCTAATGATTTGATGTGAACTAACAAACGTTCATATATAAAAAGTAGTGTGAGATCTAAAAGTCCGATTGGATGTTGTTGGCAAGACGTTGTTAGTTCACATCACATGACCCTTTTGTCCCAATGAGCCTATGGTCCGAATTAGTGTTTCTACTTCTATAGACAAGGATTTGGTGGTAAAGAATTGATTTGGTGAATACTTTTTTAGTATTATATGAGGTTCAGTCCGAATAAAGCCCAATCAAATACTCTTTAAAAGGATTTCTATTTTTTGTTTTAATTCTGTTTTGGTCGTTTGGTCCCATGAAAGAGGAAGCTCGGTAATCACAAAGCTAAGGTAAAATGATGTGAAGTGAACTAACAAACGTTTGAGATTTTGTATAAAAAGGAACGTGAGATCTAAATATCCGATTTATGGTTTTTTCAGGACGTTCTAAGTTCACATCACATGTCCCGGTTGACCTAATGAGCCTATAGTTCGAATAAGCTTTTTCTATTACCATAGACATTGATTTGGTAAATACTCTTTTGAGTATTATATGAGGTTCAGTCCCGATAGTTCGAATAAGGCCCGATTAAATCCTCTTTTGGTAAATACTCTCTTATTTTTTCAGTTCATGGTAGTACTCTTCCGAATCAATATAAGTTTAATCAAATGATACGGTATAAATACTATTATTATCTTATTTGGACTACGAAAACGTATTTATGGGTTTGGTTTTTCATTTTGTTTTATTCAAATGCTCATGAGGGGTACGCTCGGTAATAATTAGTTCGTCTCACATTCCCCTATTTTTCTAACGAGTCTATAGTCCGAATAAGTGTTGTGAATCGAATAGACATAGATTTGGTCGTAAATGATATATTTGGTAAATGATTTTTTTAGTTGTGTCTGTAAAACAACTAAACCAGTATGCAAAAAAATAACATAATATATTATTATGCTCTATTCGTAGCTAGCACTATCTTATAATGTGATTTAGTTGTGTATCTTCGAAATAAGGTTTAGAATAATTTGTACACAACCCTTGATGTAGACGCTCCAGGTTTTGACAATATTGCAAGTTAAACATCTTTGTATATCGGTTTGTGAATAAATTAGAAATATATGGCTAAACTGAATATCTTAACAAATTTGTTATTATGTAAACAAATTATTGATATATCAATGTATAAAAAGGAATAAATTGAAAAAGGTAAAAAAAATTTGTGTATCTCGATAAATATCTATAAAATGAATAAATTAGAAAAAATGCGATAATATTTTACATTCCGAGTAACTCTATCGTTAAATAGAATATCATAACTCACTCTAACAAAATATTGTTCGTTAGATTAAAAATGAGAGAATAATTGTAGTTTTCAGATTTAACAATAATTTAGACTGACAATCTTAAATATCGGATTATTACCATATAGTTGTATACTTTGAACATTTTAACAAAAAAACAGAAATACTTATAAATGTACATAATAAATACTTTAACAAGAATTATTCTGTTCCCATGTTTTAGATAGTATTATTGTTCACAAAGTAAGAGAATATTCTACATTCAAATAAATCTTTTGGTTGTAGATACCCTAATTAAATGTAACAATAATATATCATAACTAGATTGTAGTTTACAAAATTAAACAATAATATATCATAAAAGTATAAATATATGACATTTTCCATATATTATTTATAGCTTTCACCGTACGCAAACACAAACGGCCACTTCCACCCTATATTCTCTTAAACCTACTTCTAACCTTCTATATATACATGGAGATTTATTCAGTAGAGAAGAATACTTTTGAAACATTTTGATACTATTTCTACAGCAAAAATGTCGGTTTTTATCAAAAAGAAAACAAAGCAGGTTACTATCAAATAAATTATCTCCGCTTCTTTGGAGAAATACAAGATTAATGTGAAGATACTTTCATCATGGAGGGTTGTTTTTTTCCAATGTTTTGAAAGCCATTGAGATGGTTTTAGTTGACTCTGAGATATTATTCTTAATTACTATAATCTTATTTTAAAGATCAAGTTTTTTTTGTAACCCATTGAATATTTTTAAATTGTTACGCATTAATATTATTATATATGATATACTAACTTTAGTTTTTTAAACTTCGATAATCAGGGTACAAGAATACATGCAACTCTTGATCAGGACATGGTAAGGAAATTTAGCCAAACGTTGTTTGAAGATGAGCCAATTTGTATTGAAAGATTTGGATGTGTCACATATTCAAATGAATATAAGACTAACCTCTGCCTTTTAAAATGACGTTTACAAATCAGACCAAAATCACATTATGTGAGGACTTTCCTGAAGAGGTGGAAGAGAAGTATTTTCTTGGTTTTGATGAGATTCTTGCTGGTGATTTTGAGAAAAATGTTTTGATCGGTTCGTTATCTTTAACCTGCTTATTTAATTTTTTTTAAAAAGAATTTGAATATGTATTTGTACATTATTTTTTACAATTGTTTACAGACGTTATTGGTCAAATCGTTGCTCTAGGGTCGCTAGATAATGTCAAGAAACAAAATGGAATGAGCACAAAAAGATTGAACCTTGAGCTAAGAAACGATTCGTAAGTGTACATATATTATGTTTTATATTTTTCTTAATTTTTTTATTCACATACTACATCTCATTGATTTTCAGAGATTTGCGTTTAAAGTGTACACTGTGGGGTGAATATGCTCAACAAGTTTCGATTTCAATGCAAATAATGAAGGAGGTGAAATCATTTTTGTCATGAGATTTGCAAGCTGAAAATCTTATCAAGGTCAATTATCCGCGGTTTAACATTTATATTTTTTGATTATAGTTATTTAATTTAGACTAAATAATTTGGTATACTAATCATGTTTTCTTTTAAAACAAAGATGAATGGTCCATATCCAGTGGATTTAATTCAACCATAGTTATTCTCAATCCAAACAGTTCTTACGTCAACAAGTTTCGTAAGAGGTAAGATTTTTATCTTAAAAATATTTTGTTTTTATAAATATTTATTTTCTAACTAAACGGAACATGTGTGTGTTTAAAAAAAAAAAGATTACCATCGGATAATCTTATGATTACAAATGGTGAATCAAGTCAACTTTCACTTGGAACGAATACGACCCTGTATGATGAGTTTTTTGGCAAAAAGAACAAGACACTTACAATATCAGAGATTGTAGTTGATTACGAGGTAAGCATACTTTTCCTAAAAGTGATTTTTTGAAAAATCTGAAATCAATTGATTTATTGATATGTCAATGTGTTGAAATTATGTAAGCATGGAAAATGCATTACATGTGCCACCATTGATTCAATTGATTTGAGTCAAAGTTGGTACTATGTTGCATGTGCTATATGAACAAGAATGTGTATGATGCAAGTAATGATGATGATAATGGAAAACCAGTTGAGTTTGATTGTACCACATGTAAAGAAATGGTTACAAACGTGAATGCAAGGTATAATACAAACATAACATTTTTTAATTGGTATATATATGTATAGACTTATATTGACTATTAACATCAATTTTTCTAGAATCGAATTGTGTAGGTACTTTTTTTTTTCTTCGAGTTAAGGACAATTCTGAATCAGAAACTAGGTTTCTGATGTTTGATCGACCCGTTGAAAAACTTCTCCGTCTCACTGTGAATGTTGTGGTTAAAGAATTTAATGAGGTATCTATTTACATATTTGTTTTAGATATTATGTATCGGTTTGGTTATATATGTATAGATAATCATTTGTTATTTTTAAATAATGATTGTAGTCCAAAGATTCAGGAACTTTACCTCAATGCCTTACCGATTTGATCGGTAGAAAGGTTTTATTCAAAATCACAATTTTTTGAAGATAACAGATAGAATAAGAACCAACAATTTGTTATGACACATGCTTGGGCTGATCAAGTGATGGTTAATCAGTATTTGTCTGAAACTGATCAGGTATTAATTTTACTAATTGTTTATTTATTTGATCTAATCTATAATTGTTTTAATGTTATCTTTTATGATTTTATCTTACTCAGTTGCTCGCGATCTCAACAGACAATTCTGGATCTCATCCCCTTATGCTGACTAACTAATCTGAGAGTTCAGATCCTTCACTTTGTCCCGATGTCCAAGAAAAGAGATCTTGTAATAAAAAAAGAAGATGACAAGTCTTCCACAACAAAAGATCGATAATGATTTTTGACGAGGAGGATAGTGAATGATATATTGCCTTTTCGTTTACATGCAATCTTTCTTCTCATTTGTTTTTTTGTGTATTTTTTTGTTGTTGTTGTTCTTACAGAATTTTTATGATGATCTCTTGGATTTCTTGAGTTTATTATTTATTGGGTTTTTAATAAAGACCATATTCTATTATTGGTATTATTTTAATATGATTTTGATTACATGTTTTGTTATATCTCTTACTGAATTCTTGTATTTTTAATTCGTTTTGCTTGAATATTTTATTTGTATATCCATTTTATGATTCGATATAATATTTTCAAATATATTCTTAGAGTACGAAAGTTAAACTAAACAAAGAGAAGCGAGACAATATATTAAGTCATTATAAGAAGGGTCGTAAACACTCAAATCTATTGCCTCGCCCACAGGTCAATATATCACCGCATCCTTCTGAGTTGACAACAGTTGCAAAATCTGGAAACCATAAAACATATGGATTATAATACCGTTATAATTTATAATTATTATTAACATATATTAAATTATATACATAAATATAAAAGTATTCATAGATATGTACCTAAATATAAATGTATTTTTATCTTTTGAATTAAACGAAACTATTTTCATCAGTTAAATATCCCGGATCACAACTATTAGATACAATATTTATACATAACAACACTATTGAAAATCTTTTGTAAAGATCACATTTAATATTTTGTCACTTTCCAATTTTATTAGGTAATTTCTATACGGTAATTTTGCCGAAAACCCTATTGTCCACTATAATCCTTTATATATACAATTACAGGATATCCTAATGAGCATTTCATCAGCCCCAAAAGAATAAATAAAAAAAACCTATTGTTTCTCGATTTGTGAGATAGATATCTTCTTAATGGCGAATTTCATTCCATTGAAAGAATTATCCTTTCAAAAGGTTAATCCTACTATTTGTGTCACTATTGTTCATAAATGGATTTCATACGTTGCTGGGAAGCAAACCTACTTCTTAATTTTTGCCGATGAATCCGTAAGTTATTTCAACCTGATAAGAGCTATAATACTCTTTTGGCATACTATATTACAACGATTAAGTCAAACAACTATAATATGTTATTGTTATCATAGAGTTAACTTTTTGATTCAATATGCCTTTCTCAAGGCTGTAAGATGGAAAGCTAAGATTGAATACTCAACCAAACTACAGTATAAAATGTTGTTCACCAAAAGCATCGAATCATTTTGTATTACAAAG
This sequence comes from Orychophragmus violaceus, assembly GCA_030180135.1. Taxonomy (NCBI): domain Eukaryota; kingdom Viridiplantae; phylum Streptophyta; class Magnoliopsida; order Brassicales; family Brassicaceae; genus Orychophragmus; species Orychophragmus violaceus. The sequence continues at coordinate 45,046,714 of CM058229.1, read as the reverse complement.
TTTTTGCTTCAGCCGCAAACGGGTATTAATCGTACAACTAAACATCCACTTAGAGTTGTGTTCAAACATGAAACTTTGATGACCCCGGATGATAGTTTGAACAAAAGATTATTTTGTGAATTCACAAAATTTGATGACATTCAATCAAAGGATAACACATACTTGATCGGTGAGCCATTCATAGCATTTTACGAATATGTATCTGATACAATATGATTTTCTATTAAAATAATATTTCATATCGCATAGATTTAGTTGGTTTAGTTCTACGAGTTGAAAATTTGGAAGTCATTCAAAAAACCGGTCCAAATCCATTTAAGATTAAATTTCAACTTATTGATGAAATGTATTTAATAATCGCTTAACATATAATATACCCTTTGTATGAGTGTATATATTAGACAAATGTCTTGGTTGTTTTATGTGCAGTGGCAATGTCATTCCATGTGTTCTGTTTGGTAACTATGCAAAGAAATTGTACAAGGTAATCAAACATAGACCTGATTCTATTCAGTGTTGTGTTATGCGTGTCTGTAAGATTGACGACTACCCAGGTTTTTTTACCTAATCTCTGTCATTATTATGTACTGTATGTTTTAATTACTAGCAACTCACCTCTAATTGTATTTAGTTATACACTTTAAACATAGGTAAAAAGTTTGTCACATCTGTTGACGAAATAACTGAAGTGCTTATTGACAATGATATTCCGGCCATTAAGAAGTGGGACTATTTTATGTAAGTTTTAAGTTAAATAATTCCTACATAATATTAATCATTTGGATATAAATCTCTGACTAGTTGTTTTTCCGATCAATTGAAGGTACAAGTGGCATCTCTGAAGAATTTAGAACCATGATTAAGATCATTATTCGAGAAGTGAATGATTTGCCATAGTTAGTTCATTGATTTATATTTTATTTTTATGTAACGACTATTTGATTTGATTATTATTATTAAGTGTTTTTTCCATTTTATTTGATTATACAAATTCTCATACAAAAACTATACAACAAAATATCATAATACCAACTTATTCATAATCAGGGTCATTGAAGAAATCAACTGTAGATGTTACATGTTCTTAATGTTGTTTTTAGAATAATACATGACGATAACTGTCTAACGATATATGTATAAATATCATTCACGTATGCACAAGTAATAGCATATATTAATCAATTAATATATATAAAACTTCTATATTCATTAGTATCCCCTAGAATTTATGTATAGTTACATATCTAGATATTAATTTAGATACCTTAATATTTACTTAAAATTTTTATTTTTAAAATTTCTCAACAGACTTTCTTATATCAGATATTCTGTTATATATTCTTCTAAAAACCAAAAAAATCGTTTGTAATAGATGAGGAAATATTTCATAGTATATTAATATTCTAATTTACTAACTTAGAGCTAAATCAATTGAAAATCTATATATATATATATATATATATATAATTTCTAAATTTGAAATCGCAACTATGATATCATGGATTCAGAAGGTAAGGATTTTCTTGAAAACAGAGAATTAACAAATATTTCGGAATTACAGTGTGTTTTAGTTAAGTAGAGAATAAAAGCTTGAATTCTTAGAAAGTGGAGCAAGTTTATTTCCCCATCCGTTCCAACAATGATCTCATATTGGTAGACGAACGGGTTAGTGTTCAGATTTTGATTACTAATCTATATTCAGCTCTTAGAAGTCAGTTCATGCTATATTTTGTAAGGTTACTTTACTCTTATAAAATTTCCTCGCAGGGTTCTAAAATTCATTCAATAATTCCTAAGAAATTATGACAACCATCTTGGAAGAGAATTATTATTGAGGATACTACACTTATCATTCAAACGTTTAATGTTCGTTTTTGTACGAATTATCTTCGCGAAACATCTCATCCTCGGAAAATTTTGTTTACTGAGCAAACATCCATAGAGAGGGCTGCCGGTGAGGTTGATAGTTTTTTCTTTCATTTTGTCTCATTCACTAAAATTTTCATGGGCGAACATAAAATTAATACAAGTCTTGGTAAGTGTGTTTATATATATATATATATATATTTTTTTTTTAAATATATCATTGCTAGATTAATTCGTTCCGAATTTTAATTTTTTTTTTTCATTTTTTGGGTTAGATGTCTTCGGAAGAGTTATTAATGTTGGTGCTCTGCAGCGATAGTACCTTCCATCAGGTTTCTCTTGGAAAAATATTCATTTTGATTTGATGGATAGAAGGTTAGATACATAAGTGCTTATTTTATTTTTTATAAAGTAGACAATAATTTAATGGTGTGATTCATGTATTATATTATAATGTCTATGTCATTACCTTGATTGCAGAGGTGATATTTTGCCGTGCAAATTGACTGATACGTATGCATGTGATTTTGGTACCGATTTTTCGATCAATTGGTCTAAGTGCAACCATGATTATCCAGTAATCTGTGTCATACAATTTGGGATTCTTAGCTTGCATGAAGGTAATTACTTTATAAATTATTATAACAAATTTTTAAAAGGATACCAAAATAATATAAGCCTCCATAACTCTGGTTTATATATGTTGACATTTGTGCATAGGTGAATACATTTGTGAACAAGCTCATTGGTCCAGAATATATATAGATCCTCAAGCTGTCCATGTTCAAGGAATGAAGAGAGCAATTATTAACAAGAATATTTAATATTCTAAAATTTATATTTACAGATACAATATCCTTTTTTATGGTTCAAATTATTTTCTAAGTAAGCTAAGCGGTTTGTTAAGAATATTCTTAGCTATTGTCATCTGTTTTATTCATCCGCAAAAATTAATATTACAAGGGAAATTAATAAATTTTCCTGCGTTTTAATTATCCCAAAAATTGATATTACATGTCGGACTACTCAATATTCTAAACATAAAATAATTTCTTTAAACAAGTTCGACCAAACCGAAGCTTGACTTATGATATCGGTTTCTTTCCGCCAGAAACCAAACTTCTTTCTCGACAGACGATTTGTAGTCTTTTCCCAGTCAGATGTCTATGAGATAGAAATTGTTATGAGATCAACACCGAAACCAACATTCTCCTTAAAATTAATGAACTCAGAGAAATCGATCTCAAACAATCATCTCACTGCGGACTGGCCTTTCTTGAAAGACAATTTTGTCTGTCGAGCTCGCAAGACGTTTCCCTGATAGTAAGCTGCAGAGATGGGAACCGTGATGAAATCAACACCGGTCAGAGGATCTTCATGGGGTAAAAAGAATTCTGAAACAGCGTGACGACGATTCCAAAACGGCCATCTCGCGACCAACCGATTTTCTCTGAACAGCTTGCCAAAAGAGCAATTTGTTCCACGTCTTCCAGAACAGGTTCACTCCGATTTCGTACAGTCGGTTGCTGTAAATAAAAATTAATAAATATATATTAGGGTTCTTATATTCGAAGATCCAAAACAAAAATATAAAAGCAAGTAGTCACTTACGCGGAAAACAACCGATCTCGGAATAGCAGACCACAACATGTTACTGAATTAACGACGCATCATATCGATCCAAATCAAGGATATGAACGTCGCCCTTAAGTTTGGAAGGACGACAAACGGAAGGAACCATCGGGACAAATCTATTTAATGACGAGTTACCCCTTAGCAAAAAGACCATAAGTTCATCAACGAACTCGATCATGCATGACTCCGAGGTCGACACAGATTCAAACAGAAGAAAAACGATGAAAATGTTTGCATGTATAATTTAGAAATAAAGATAAAAGTCAGAAAATAAATGGAAGTTTTGGTATAACCGAGGGAAAGGAAGAAATGAGTATGGTGAAGATTGATGATAGTATAGGTTATATTTAAAGCAGAAGAGATGATGGTTATCGAAGAGACCCTCACGCATGCCAATCTTGATTTAAAGCGACACGACATTCTGTGTACGCGGAGCACATTCATTGGTTCAAGAAAATGTGGTTTAAATAAGCTTTACATTCTTAAATATACAAATATTAAAAAAATATGTCCGACAAAAACCGAATGTTTATATACTGCTTTTAGTTTTTCCATACATACAATGCTGTAATATTTTCGTATCAATATATACTTATTATTTTATGCATCCGATCCGAATATAATAATTCGGATATGCATATAAAACTATGAATAAAATCTTACACCATCTCGATATAGAAAAAAATTATATCAACTTTTATCTTGACACTAATCGAGAAATACACCTAAATTAATTAACAACAGAATAATGCCCACATCGATCACCTAATAATTTTAAAGAAAGAAGCGTATTTACAGTGAAATAAATGAGAGTTTATATAGGCTCTAAGCTATTAGTAACAAATCATAAAAGAAGAAAACTATAAACTGACAGAAATGTTAAAGTGGCCGTTGGTGATGATTCTGTTGGAGATGTGCGTCAAAGGCACAACGGAGATGATTTGGGCTCGTGTAAAGGGAAGTACTTTGAGGCACCAATCGCTTGAATTTAAATCTCCTAGCCATTCTTAATCAAAAGAAAGATTTAGAAGTGGCCAAATATTGAACCTCATATATCCTTTGTCTTGTGAATGCTCCTTATTGATTTGGCATGCATTTAGCCTTTTGGAAGTCCTTGTCTAGTCCATAGAGTTCAGATCTTCTATATAGGTAGAATCAAGTTGGTGGTTTTGACTAGTTTCTTTAAGTGACCCGTTTTGGAGAATGGGTGATATCTTGTGGATCCGGAAGAATTTTTTTCAAATCTTGAGCTTGCTGGATCCAGGAGAGATCGAATAATATGCTCAAAGTTAGTTTTGGTCAAATAATATTGGTGGGCTGAGCTGTAGTTCACGTTTTCCGTTCCAATTTTACGAGTTCTTCTTATGGGTTAAGATTACATACCAATTCCTTTCACAGCTTAATCCACTATAGTTTGGGTAAAACTAGGTGATTGTCCGCACGCATGTGCGGATATTATTATGTTTGTTAGTTAATTTATATGTATTTTTCGATTAGTGTCAAGATAAAACGTGACATAAGATTATTTTCTCGGTTGAGATGGTATAAGATTTAATTCATAATTTTATATGCACATTGAAATTGTTACATTCGAGTGCATAAAATAAAATTATATACACAAACGAATAATAAATATAGCATTGTATGTATGAAACGAATAATAAATACACAAACGAATAATAAATATAACAATTCCGATGAGAATCTAATCAGTCTAGGTGATCGATCCGCATGGATGTGCGGGCATTAAACTATTTGTCAGTTAACATATGTTGTTTGTTCGGTTTGTGTAAAAAAAAACGGGATATAAAGTTTGATTCATCGTTTAATATTCACATCCGGATGTAAATACATTTAGATGCATCGTTTACATAATTATATACACACATCCAAATTTATTCACATTCAAAGTGAATAAAGTCCTATAACGAACCAACAAAACAATTTCCTTTAAATGAAATAACCCATAATTCCTTCTCTCCGATTGAATCCAACATTTCCGAGCTATTTAAGAGAGTTTTTCTTCTTGCAAAATTTAAATTTGTGTATTTTTCTAGACATTTATATGGTTTTACATATGTTAAAATAGGTAGAAAGAACCGTTTAGAACCGTTTATATTTACGATCCATTTTGATTCGCCTGTTTAAACGCATGACAGATGAGTAACACGTGCCTATTTAGATCTGTTTAGATCTGTTTATAAAATTATTTTACCTCGGGGAAGAAGCGGAGTAGAGGAATTGGTCAACTCATTTAAACTTTAATACAAAATATAGAATTTTACCTTTGGAATTCTTTTCTTCTTGCAAAAATTATTTTTTGGTTTTGCTTTTCAATTTTATTTATTTGGGTTTACATAGAGATGTTAAAACAGACAATCTGATTCGTTTAGTCCCGTTTATATTTGAGACCCATTTTGACCCGCCATTTAAACTCGGCAGAAATAACACATGTCTATTTTAAACCATTTAGGTTTGTTTATAAATTTTAATTTTAATTATAATACAAATACATATAATTTAACTTCATGTATTTCTTTATACATTTTTACTCTAATTGAATCCAATATTTTCCAACTGTTGAAGAAAGTTTTTCTTTTTTTTTCAAAAATATTTAGTAAAATATATATTTTTGGGTTTTTCTTATAAAATTTTATTTGTGTTTAGAGATGTTAAACAGATTGACCCGACTCGCTTAGACCTATTTATATTAAGACCTATTTTGAAATATGTGTTTAAACTTGTCTGAAGTAACAAATACCTATTTAGATATGTTTAGGTTTATTTATAACCTAGAGCTTTTTATTAGTTATTTAAATAAAACCGATCTTTTTATTAGATATTTTAAAAAAAAAATCTTTATATGATATTTTAAATTGAATTTAATTATTATTCTTATTTTTAATAAATTTGATTTTATTTTCTACCATGATTCTAGCAATCACTAAGTTGGATATGCAACTAATTAATTACTAAGTTCCGAAAATATTAGAATTAGCATATGCCAAATAACTAATAATATTTATCTGATAATTTTATTTTAAATCGAATTGTTATATTAATTAATAGTAGTTACATTTTAGGAAATGTTACATATGATATTTTTATATATTATTAAAAGTTGCAATTATTCTTTTAAAATATTCAATATATATTTTGATATTGTTTCGGAAACTAATAAATGCTACGTGATACTTTTAAAGGAATATTGAATATATCTTCTGGTAAAATCTTACAAATATTAGTATAATCTTCGTTAAATGTATTGTTATTTAAAAATCACATTCTATTGAATATGAAAATTGTTTAAAATGAGATAGACAAATCGTGTTTGAAAATATTTAATAATGGATGGTTAGATTAAAATCTCAGCATTTGTTAATTATATTTTAAATCCATGATTTATATTTATTAAAATATTTTATTTTAAACAATCTAACTAATTAATATATTCAATAAGATATTTTGATATATTTTTGGAAACCTATTAAATGCTACAAAATTTTAAATAAATGCAATTTAACTCAATTCATTACAATAATCCTAAATGAATCTTTTATCAATAATGTATTACTCTATTTAAAAGATATTATTAGATTTAGAAGTTATAGATTTCCTATAATATTGCATTTAGGATTTTCTATAACATTTCATTGAATAATTATTATTTTAATTATTATGATTTCATTTATTCACGTGTTGTTTTGAACATGTGATGGTCTCATATGCTCGTTGTCAAATGCACTACTAACTTCTTTTTTAACTTAAGGTTAATGCACTAATAACGTATGCTATACCTTAGAGGATATTATAATGTTATTGTACTAACATATTTGTCTTTATCTAAATTTTATATATTCCATGTATAATTCGACCATGTACTAAACACATATATACCTTAGGGAAACGTTTGCTACTTTTCCGAAAATTATTGTTATCATGATTCTCTAATATATGATTGTGAAAATCAAAACACCTACATTAAAACAAAAACTAAAAAAAACAAAACCACGTATTAAAATATTGAAGTTTAGTTTATTCTACATAGATTTAGCCAAACCATAAAAGTGTTTTTTATTTGATGGGTTTTATGAAAGTAGATTCCTATAATTTTGGTACAACCTTATTCTTCTAACTTCTAATATTCATCTCGTTTCTGATACAATAAATAAATTATTCTCCTGAAATTCTGTGAACACAATATCTTACACCCGAAATATATTGTTAAAATACATATTCTAAAATAATATAACTAATTGTGGATAAAACAATGGGAGAGATTAATTCCTATGATTAAGAAACAATAATATTTTGGTGCAAAGAGAATATCAATGACGTGAGCTACTAAATTTCAAAGAAATAACATATAATAAAATAATAGGACCCTAGAATATTATAAGAATTGAAGGATCAGCTCCATTATGAAAAAGGTGAAAGCTAAGCTAGTTAGGTAAAAAATATAGAATATACATCCGACTATTGGAGCTGAATACGATCATATACGATTAATAACAAATACAAAACCATAATTAATTTTACTCTTACATAAATTTAGCCAAATAGCCATCCCGAAAATAAAGAATAGTAAAGCATTTTGAATTTTTCTACTATATTTACCAAATCCATCCATATAGTAATTAACAACCTTTTTCGGACAATCGGGACTCATTAGATTAACCGGACATCGTAGCGACAACCTTTACTCGGACTTTCAGATTCAAGGATTCACCTCACATCGTTAAACATTAGCCTCTTCTTTGATGGGACCAAACGAACAAAATAGAACCAAAAAAAACAAAAACATAGAAATCCTTTGGAAACCGATAAGAAGAAGAAAGCAATAGAAATGACAACGGATCATTTGACCAAAGTTTTGATGATCCGGAAGAAAACTTCCACGGTCAATGAGAAAAACAAATGAGACAGAAAGCTTTTTGAAATTTTGGAAGATGCAGACGATTGTGTTTCTAAGCCACCATAAGCTCACCTTATATAGGATTTCAAAACTTCTCTCGAAAGCTTGGTATATGCCCTAGAATATTTTTTTTTTTAACTCGAAATAATATGATATTCAGAAAGATATTATAATTTTTTTTAAGGAAATGAATTAATTAATTAACTTTAAATCGAGCTGAAGGCATTCATTTAAATAAATCGAACTCCAAACCCATTTGTTTATTTTTTTGATTGCCACGTCACACTTCCACGTCATCATTATCCGCCTCTATAGCCCTCTCGTGACGACACACCAGCAATCGCCCAAAATTACTTCTCATTTAAAGGTATAGATACTCCAATTAATGTGCATAATCATGAACTGGGTAAGTTTGGAATCACCCGAATTTTAAACTGAATATCTCCTTTATGCAAGCATATATATTGGACTGATTTCACTTTGACGAGTTTTCTAGATAATCTGAGAATGTTTTGTGATGCAGCACATCGTTTAATAAGGCTTTTAAGTCGAACACGTCACATGCTTCTTTGTTCGACATGTTATCTTACGTTGGGCTTTTGGCTTTTGTTTATGTTTTAGGGTTCTTTACATTAGGTTTAGAGTATTTCGTTTATTATAAATAGTATTGTCGTAGGGTCTTTGTAAAGCAGCCTTTATTTTGATAATCAATAAAACCAAGGAAACACAAGTTTTCCAAAGAGCTTTCTTGTGCAAAGCCCTGAGAGGAGGACTCTCAAACCCTAGCCGTAATCGACATCTTTTCGACTACGTCTAAACCCAAATTCGTTTTCGAGTTCTCTTGGAGTTCTCGTGATCTAACTTATTATCTAAGCTTCCGCTCTCCATCAGTTGGTATCAGAGACAAAACGGTCCTACTATCATGGCGCCGAGAGAGAATCTGCAACAGCGAAGGGATGCTCAAGCTACTGCCTTACGAGAAATATTCACCCAGTTCGAAAAAGGCCTATGTGAAAAATTACAAAAGTCCATGGAACCTGTTCTTCAAGCACTCCAACAATCACATGTTTTCTTCCAACGAGATGATGTCTTCTTTGACAAAGAAGTTGAAGAAGGCGGTGATCTTCTCAAAGAGATCGATGGAGTTCCAATCTTCGATGTGTATGATGATACCGATCAGACCTTTGGTGACTGTGTTGATGCAGGTCCAACTTCTGATGTCCTTGGCGAGGAATACGACGTTAGTTCCATGGGAATTCTCGACATGAATGGCATCAATCATGATCCAACAAGACGTGTTCAGGTGATCAACAATTTTGGTATGATGGACAATGATACATATATGGATAGGAAAAGTCAAAGTATTATTGGTGTTATTGCAAATCATCATCGGAAAGTCAATAATGAACCACCAGATCTGGGTCCCAGAAATTTTTTGTATTGTACAAATTTATTTTGTTGCGGTGATGGCACTCTCTACCAAGAGATTAGTGTTGCAACGAGTTTTGACAGCTATGTTTATTTATATTTTGGTCAAAGTTGTGAGGACGATTCCTATATAGCACACAATGGTGATTTTATTTCTCTTTCAAAGCTTCATTGCCATATCAAGGATGAGCCACCAGATCACGATCAATGCAAGACTATTCGAGGTGAGGAAGATTTTGACACCAGGTTTAATGGACTCTTTGCCACGTCGTGTGGAGTTACACTTGGTGCAGATTTGATACGAATTGCAGGACGAAAGAAGCTGATACTGAACAGTGCACCAGGCTTTGGAAGAAAATTATTTCTTCCAAGTGAGGAAGATCTCTACAAACAGATCTATGTTGCATATGTTGTTGACATATACGATGGTGATAAGCGTAGGGATCGTGATCAAAGAGATAACCATTTGTGTGAAGGTAAAAAAAATAGTTGCAAGGAGACTTATGAAACGCTGGTATTTGATAGCTATACTGATGAAGATACTAGCTATGTTGCATCTGATGGAAACGATAGCCGGTTAGTAATGGTGGACACAAAACATCGCATAACTCTTTGTAAAGGTGGAATATCAAGAGAAGATATCTATGCGAGCTTCAAGACAAATCAAAACATTGAAAACATCCGTGTATGCAGTTTAAAGGAGAAGTTTCTGAGTTGGGATCTTGGAAAAGAAAACACAATAAGCCTTTTATCTTATTGTCCATGTGATGTCTCTGGCGAAGGCGTATTTCATGAAGGTCACGTTGACTTTTTATTTTGCCTTGGAGCTCAAACGGCTATCAAAAGGCATATGGTGGAAGTATGTTCTGAAGATAACATATTTATGGTACAATTATCACATAAGATTACAGAGATGTCTTATGTGGCTACCAATTCCAAGTGTCTTTTCCTCCATACGTGGGAAGCACTAACGAAGGATAATTATGAAGGAATAAAAGTATTGCAGCTGTTCATAATGCTCCATGTTTCTCTAATTCCTTCAAGTCCATGGTTATTCCCTCACTTGTATTTCACAGAAGAGATCACATGTTTGAAAAAGGTCGCTACAGCCAAGATACTAGTGAAACTTTGTTTGCAGTATGGGCATGAATTTTTGCTTCTTCCATTTGGCATGAGGGTACTGCTGGGTTTATTTCACAACATGTGCGTGAGTGGTTCTTCATCATCTGACATGGTAACACATCATTGTTCTCTACCATTGGGAACTTGGTTTTCTATTCATACCGAAATAATGGACGAAAATGATGCTAGCACACACCTCCAGAAAGCTAACGGCTTTACTATAACGGTTCAAATAGTTAAGAAGATTCTTCCGCATACGAGGTCACATCTTTTTCATCTTTGGTTTCTTGTGCACGCTATCAGACGAACTATGGATGTTGTACTCATTTTTCGAGTAGTGGCGAACATGAAGAATTTACACAACCATCAACCATTTACCCTGCCCTTTCGTGACAGTCTTTGTGTGATCAGAGGAAATCATACAATTAACGTCAAATGGGATTTTTCCCTGGGTATAATTGTGTTGTCTGTGGTGATTTTACAAGACATTTACAAGGTGCAGCTAGTGAAGCTTCAACATAGTTTATATTTTTTCGCTTGGGCTCAGCTTCTGGTGTATCCATTTTGCTCTTTCATTTCATGTGCGCTAGCTGATACAGTGATTCCAGTTTATGTGTGGCCACCGTGGGCACATATAATCTTTCTCTCTCCAGCTTACATGTTCGCAATGGTGCAGTTGGTGTTCCGTCATGTGATTTCGTTGCGAGATATGTTATCATTTCGAGCTTCTCCACAAAAGGAGGTCACGCCATGGCATTTATGGGGGGATTTTGTGTTGTCTGAAAATGAGAGCAACGCTAAGGAACTATACAATAATCATAATGAAAGCAAGGAGGGTAACCTTTTGATTATTCATATTTGTCTCATGCCACTGTATCAAACAGAACCTTGGCATAGGAATAACATGATTGTTATTTTCTTTCTTCATTGGTCTGATATTTGGGATGTAGTGGTTTCTTACAGCATAATACGGGATGTTGGTGACCTTTTAAAGGATCAGATTTCACACGGCCTTTGGATACGTCCTTTGTTTTCTCTTGGCATCCTTTGCTTGTTGAAATATAAGCGTGACTTGGGTGTTTGTGGGTCGCGTGACTTGGGCGTTGGTGGGTCTGTATTCGTGTGTTTCATTGCATTATTGGTGGACCTTTCAGATAGCGTCATCGTCTTGGAGTTCACATCAAGTTACACTGGAGCTTTTAAGTGGGAAATCAGATTATTTTTCTACCCATTATTGGATTCCACTTGCTTACTCGGAGGATTTAGTTGTTGGAGTGATGTTGCTTACGAATCAAGCAAGCTGTTATGTGTTGATTCATCTTATAATAGAGAGCCACAAGCTAATCCTTACAATGCGTCTTTAGCATTAGCTTGTAAGTTGTGGGCAACTGTCTTTCAAAGCGTGTCTTATTCGAAGTGTTTTCACTCTCCGCAAGATAGATATAGAGAGATCACAAATCGAGCGTTAGAGAATATGCTTCGTTGTCTGATGAATGATAATCTCCTGAGTTGGTATGCAACATTTACAGAGTTTTTTCATCTCCATGCTTCTCAACGGATTTCGGGCTTCAGTGTGTGTCATGTTTTTTGTGACGTTGTTGAGTATTTCCAGCTAATTCACCGTCATGATAAGAAGAATTTAGACTGTTATTATCCAGTACAACACCGAGGATGTTAAGGCTTGTTTGGAGCTCTGTGTTCTATTATGGTTTGTCATAACCCAGGATCATATGCCACCTCAGTTGAGAATGTCCGATATTTCTCCATTTGCGGACATCGCAATGATATATTCCGCGTACAAGAAGCTGCATTTCGCACACAATCAGACGATTGGGAATACTTAGGTGTATCGATCCAAAAGACTATCAAGTGCACCTACCACCAGACTTGGGCAGACGCAATTTCTTTACCCAGAGACACTTGTTTCGATTTCATATCAACAATAAGGTGCTGGATTCGTGGGCGAATCCTTTCCCACCCGGAGAGACCTGATGCAGCGCATCGTTTAGTAAGGCTTTTAAGTCGAACACGTCACATGCTTCTTTGTTCGACATGTTATCTTACGTTGGGCTTTTGGCTTTTGTTTATGTTTTAGGGTTCTTTACATTAGGTTTAGAGTATTTCGTTTATTATAAATAGTATTGTCGTAGGGTCTTTGTAAAGCAGCCTTTATTTGGATAATCAATAAAACCAAGGAAACACAAGTTTTCCAAAGAGCTTTCTTGTGCAAAGCCCTGAGAGGAGGACTCTCAAACCCTAGCCGTAATCGACATCTTTTCGACTACGTCTAAACCCAAGTTCGTTTTCGAGTTCTCTTGGAGTTCTCGTGATCTAACTTATTATCTAAGCTTCCGCTCTCCATCATTTTTCAAGTGGTTTAATGCCTTAAGGATGATTTGGTATGGTTAGAAATTTTTTTACTTGCATGGTTTAGAAAATTTGTGACCAAATCAAACCTAAAATTACTTCATGTTTAGACTTTAGCATTCACAAAAAAATTTTGTTTTCTAGATTGTTTAGATTGTTAGACATATATAGTTTTTGCAGCGAAGGCTGGTTCACTAGATCTTTGGGTTTCGAGTTCTAAGGCACAGTAGAATCATGGCTGGCTTACATTCATGATTTCTTGATAATTCTTTGAGCGTAGCGTTTCTTCCTTCTAATGTGACACACACATATTTTATTGCCTTCGTGCTTTTCATTACTCATTCTTGTTTAGCTTGATTCAAATTGACAATCTATTAGACATTCTTGAGTCTCTTTGTACGTAACCTATATACTGCCTTTACATTAATGTCCACTTGCAGTATCGATCTTAAGGAAAACTTAGAGCACATTACAAATCCTACAATTTTATATATATATATATATATATATATATGTATATATATTCTAAAGGTCCTTCATATTAAATTTTTTTTTTTAATACACAATGAGATGGTGAAAATAAAAGCTGGAAAAAATAAAGGAAAAGAAAAATACAACTTGAAGCAAAAACCCAAGGGTGACACAATCCTAAAACCGATTT